>CM077029.1:114778594-116228594 GCA_039090855.1 Macrothele yani | reverse complement strand
ATTGTCCACGAGAGGACCTGCAAACGATTAGCATTGCAGGGCATATGCAAATCATGTGCGCCCGTCACGCCGCCGAGAAGCACTATAAGAAGGGTGCACAGAAGGCGCAGTACAAGTAGTGGAAGTGTGTTGTGCTGCCGGACCCGTGCGTGGGAAGCTTCCTGATGCCTCGTCGCAGAATACGGCAGTCATTCCAGCACGTTTCGGAGTTCGACAGAGGACGAATAGTGGCTTATCGCGACAGCGGTTTGTCGTACCGAGACATCGCCGCCCGTGTGGGACGACATCCAGCCACAGTGAGGCGAGTCTGGATTCGGTGGGTGCAGGAGGGATGGACGGACCGACGTGAGCGATTGCCGCGGCCGCGGCACACCGCCGATCGAGAGAACCGGCATGTTGTGCGGCGGGCATTGACGGCTCGCACCGCCACATTACGAACGTTAGCGCAGTAGGGTGTGTTGTGCAACAACCTGTGTCAGCACGTACCGTTCCACGCTGTCTGCAGGACCGGGGACTTGTCGCACGGCGGCCATTGCTCCAATTACCATTGACGTTACACCACCGGTGAGTATGGCGGCAGTGGGCTGTTGAACGCCGCATCTGGACTACGGAATGGCTCGACATTGTCTTCTCCGAGGAATCCCACTTCTGCCTGCAACACCACGATGATCAGATCCGCGTGTAACGGCACCGCAGCGAGAGACTGTATGACGCCTGCATTATGCATCGCCATACTGGTCCGTCACCTGGCGTTATGGTTTGGGGTGCAATTAGATATGACACCCACACCCCTCTGGTACGCATCGCCGGTACACTCAACAGCCACCGCTACATCTCCAACGTTTTGGAGACTGTAGTCCTCCCTTACCTGCAGGACCTGCCAGCGGCCACGTTTCAACAGGACAATGTGCACCCGCACGTGGCACGCGTTGTGCAACAATTCTTCACGGCCCGCCAGGTGTCAATGCTGCCATGGCCCGGCCGTTCTCCCGATATGTCCCCCATTGAACACGTCTGGTCGCTGATCGGCAACCGAGTGGCCTGGCATGCACCACCCGCGGCTACGCCTGATTAACTGTGGCATCGTGTGGAAGCAGCCTGGACCAACAATACCCCAAGCCCACATCCAAAGCCTCTTTCATTCGATGCTGCGGCATGTAGCAGCCATTATTGCCAGCCATGGGGGCCACACAAACTATTGATGTCTGCGTGTTCCGCAAGTCACACGGGCCTGTAATCTCAATCATTTCATCTTTGTATCTGTTCCTTCTTGGTGTTGCATTCTGGGTGGTCAGCAGTGTATAACAGGGCAAATACTTCCATCCAATATACACTCCCAAATGTTCAGTAAATGTTGGAGACTTGAAAACATGAAAATAAGCTTTACATGGATGTTGAATAACATTGTTCCCCTGAGATTTTTGATTTGCATACAGTGGCATACCGGAACAACTCAGTCCCCCCCCCCTCTGCAAAACTTTTTCAAGGCCCTTTTGTAAAAATCTGTTGGCTTTCAATTACTGATTAATGATTAAAATTCTTTGGAACCTACAAATATTTTTCGTATAAACAAAATCATTGCACTTCATTGCATGTAACACAAAAGTTCATGTGGTGATTAAGATGGCTGCTCTAATTTTATATTAATAGGAAGTACTACAGCACAGTTACGACAGTCATGACTACACCATGGCCAAAACCAATCATATCATATGCAATTTTTTTTATTTTAAAGAACTAAGGCCAGTCTCTTTAAAATGCCTCACAATCACACACACACATGTAAGTGTTGTGCGATAGCATCTGATGACCTTTTCCGATTTATATGAAAACACAGAACAGAAGTAAGCAAATAAATAAGTAACAATTAAGAATTGCAGCACAAAAACAAAACTACTTAATTTTTTTACTTTTGAATAAAAAAAACACTTTACATAATACCACAATATTTTGCACGTAGTAAAAATTTCTCTTGAATCTGTTGTAAAAAATGACACACTGTTTCTTCAATGCCGGGAAGAACAACTTTCAGTTCATTTAATTCTGAAGGATGCATAGTTATGTGCAAACAATACATAACACCTCATCACATTAATATAAAAATTTCAAACTGATATTTTTTCACATTCTCTTCTTAATATACATGTATAGGAACTATAGCTGTGCTGTGAAAAGGGGCCTCAAGTCCTCTGGAATAGTTGTTTCCCCGTCATCCAGTTCTTATACACTAAAACCATGAAAAGAAAAGAAGAAAAAAAAAAAAAGGACAAAAAAAACTTGCGTTTCTTTTAAGACTTTGTTCAAAGCTACCTTCAAAAATTCTTGGCTATTTCATTAACTACTTTTACATGAAGTTTTCACTAAAGATTTTGCAAACTCTTAACTGAGGCTAGAGGTTTTCTCAGCCGTGAGCCCCCCCCCCCCCAAAACACACAATGCGGGGGCCTTCAGTACGCTTCTGCTTCCACAGTAAACTTAAGAGCAACTGAATTAGAGATACCTGTCTAGTAACGTGTAGAACCACCTTTCACTCTGATGACGGCGACGATTCGTCTCGGCATGGACTTGACAAGATACCGGAAGCATCGGGAAGCCATACGGATCCACGACCCCTGAACAAGCTACCACAGTTCACGAAGATTTGATAGAGGGGGGGGGTCAGAGCCTCGAACATCTCTCTCGATGGCATCCCAGTTGTGCTCGATCGGAATGAGGTCAGGTGACCTAGCTAGTCAAGGAAGCGAGGTCATGTCGGTGGAGTGTTCATCCAACCATTCGGATACAATTCGGGAGCGATGGCACGGTGCATTGTCTTGTTGCAGGATGAGGTCCCCAGTGGGATATTGAAGACACACAAATGGGAGCAAATGGTCGTCCAGGATATCCCGGTAATGTTGACCTGTGAGGCATGATGTCACACGTACCATGGGTCCCACTTCAGTCCACATAAACAGTCTCCAGATGAGAATGCCACCCCCACCAGCTTGAAGAGTACCCTGCTGGCAAGAAGGATCCATCGCTTCATGTGGTTTGCGCTATACTCGTATCCTGCCATCCGCATGTACTAACGTGAATCTCGACTCATCAGTCCAGGCAACATTTTCCCACATGTCTAGGGTCCAGTGGCTATGTTCCCCATGCTAATCTTTTCACCCTGTGATGTGCGGTCAGCAGCGGTACCTTCGTGGGACGATGGCTTCTGTACCCCATGGCGAGAAGATGGTTCTGGATGGTGTGGCTGCTTACACGTTTTTGTGCACCAGCGTTAAATTGCCGAGTGATTTCTTGCACTGTGGCCCATGTATCCGCTGTTACAATGCGAGCTAGCCGACAAAAACCCCGCTCATCCACACGCTGTTGTCCACGGCAGTTGGCCCTTGTAGGGATGGTTTTAGCGGTGCACCTGTGACACAGTGGCTTGTGAAAATCCCAGTGCCTGCACGACTTCCGAGATGGAGTGACCCATTTCTCGAGCCCCGACAATTTGTCCACTATAAAATGCGCTTAGATCCTTTGTCTTACCCATACTGCATCCGACTCTTACTGATTCCCGTCGCATCACTCCTTATATTGTCGGACCGCTGCATACGTCATGTCGTTTCCATTTACAGGGCCATCCACAGCGCCACATTTGCATAATGCCATCTGTCTCTAATTCAATTGCTCTTCAGTGTATATTTAATTTCCTACACTCTGCAGCAGACGAACAATTCCTGTAGTGACCACAGAGAATCCGTAGTATTTGGTGTGCTTGGGCCTCCTCCAAAGCAATGCCAAGGCACGTGACAAATTTTATCCAATCATGCCCGTTGCTCACCCTGTCAGGGAAAGAATGACAGCCTGTCATCTAAGAGACAGGTGAACACAAAATGGCCACCAGAAGACAAGAGGAAGAACAAATAAAAAAATAAAAATAAAAAAAAAAATAAAAAAGTTCCACCTGCTGCCCACTAAATGTGCAATGTGAGGAAAGATGTCAAAAAAGTTTGAAGTACAATAATTTCCAGGAGTCAGTTGTTTTTTTCCAATTGTTAAATTTTGGAAGTTATTAAGGATTATGAGGAGAAATATGGAGAAAAAGACTCATATAAGAAGTTCTAAAATTCCAGGTGTATGAATTCTGTCCTTTGATACTTTTAGAAGCATATTTACTCTTCTGAATTTATGACGTCATGGACACCCTAGTGGTAATAACAATTCCTTAAACTGGAGTTAAATCACGGGGATTACTACAGATGTTTTTTACAACTATTTGCCATATTTTTTGGTTATACTCTAATCTGCCAAAAGGACTGCATCAAGGGAATAGATGTCGCCATTCACATGGATACCTAATCTTGGCATCATTAATTGCGGCTTTTCTTCTTTTGCATATATATACACATTTAATTGCACAAGGGAATAGATATTGCCATTCACATGGATACCCAATCTTGGCATCATTAATGATAGCTTCGCTTCTTTTGCATATCATCATCATCATCGTCAACCGTTATCCATCCACTGCTGGACGAAGGTCTCCCCAAGTTTCCTCCACAACGGTCTGTCTTGTGCCAGTCTCCTCCATGTCAGTCCCGTATACTTTTGAATTTCATTCACCCATCTCCCATGCGGTCTTCTTCTGGGTCTTTTCCTGTCCCTTGGAATCCAATCTAAAATTTCGGCTGTCCATCGATGGTCTGTTCTTCTGGCAGTATGTCCAGCCCATTGCCAATTCAGGGATTTAACTCTGATCATGATGACTTTCACTCTTGTTATTTTTCGGATCCACGAGTTCCTCTTCTTATCTCTCCTGGTTACACCAAGCATGCACCTCTCCATGCTTCTTTGAGTTGTCTGTAGCCTTTGTATGTCTCTTTTAGTTAAGGTCCACGTCTCTGCACCATACGTAAGCACTGGAAGGATGCATTGATCAAACACTTTTCTTTTAAGACATAATGGCATATTGCTCTTGAAAATTATGCTGTTTCTTCCAAAAGCTCTCCAGGCAAGTTTTGTACGCCGATTAATTTCTTCATCAATGTGACCCTCACTTGATATCTGCTGTCCACGATAAACGTACGTGTCTGTTGTCTCCAGCTTTTCACCATCAATCGATAAATCTTCATTTTTTGTAAAAGCATTGTACATCACTTTTGTCTTCTGAAAGTTCATTTTTAATCCCACTTCTTTACTCTTGTCAGCAAGTTCCTGGATCATACTCTGCAGCTCTGATGGGGTAGTTGCAAAAATGACTACGTCATCAGCAAAACGAAGGTGGCTTAGATAATCTCCATTAATCTTTATTCCTTTGTTTTCCCAGTTCAGTGATTGAAAGACATTTTCCAATGTGGCGTTAAAGAGTTTCGGAGATATGGTGTCACCTTGTCTCACTCCCTTTCCAATTTTTATGTGTGTTGTACTTTCAAACAGCCAAATCTTTGCACTTGCATTTTCATAGATGTTATTAATAATATTAATGTATGCATCTTCAATACTGCAGAATTTCAGAGCCATTGTAACTGCTGATGGTTTCACCGAATCAAAGGCTTTTTCAAAATCGATAAAAGCCATGCACAATGGAAGTTCATATTTCCTTGCTCTTTCAATTAGTTCTCTCAATACGTGGATATGATCTATTGTGCTGTAGCCACTCCTGAATCCAGCTTGTTCTCTCGGTTGAGCCATGTCCAGTGTTACCTTCAAGCGGTTGGAAAGAACTTTGGTGAAGATTTTATAAACCACTGATAGGAGGCTGATAGGTATGTAGTTCCTGAGATCCTCAATGTCACCTTTTTTATGTAGCAGGATCATTGTAGCATTGCTCCAATCCTCAGGAATCTTCCCTTCATTAAGGCATCGAGTGAAAATTTGGGCGAGTACTGTTTCGATTTCTCCACTTGCTTCTTGTATGATGTCTACAGTAATTCCATCTTCTCCTGGAGCTTTTCCCCGCTTCATGTTCTTGATTGCATGTGCAACTTCTGCTGGGAGGGCTGGAAGAACTCTGGTACGGGTACCTTTCATGATGTCTGGAGTACATGTATCATTCCTTTCATATAATTTGGAGTAGAAATCTTTCACTCTTGTCAAAATTTTGCCTCTATTTCTTGTTACAGAACCATCTTCTTTTCTCAGTGCCATAATTTGTTTTCTTCCCGTACTGAGATATCCCTTTGCTATCTTTAGGCTTTGGTTGTTTTCAATTGCTTTCCTCACTAGTTCACAGTTGAATTTCCTTATGTCTTTAGTGATACTTTTTCGTACTGTCTTGCATAGCTCTATATATTCCACTTTGGAAGTCACATCTTCTTTAGTTGTCCTCATCTCTCTTCTTCTTTGCATCAACATTTTGTTTTTTCCTGATAATTTGTTCACATGCAACTTGTTCTTAGACCCAGCTAATTTTGTTGCTGTTTCCATAAGAGCTTTGGTTACTTTTCTGTTAACTTCAGAAATATCCACTTCTTCCAATGTTAGGCCTTCTAAAGCAGAGAATCTGTTCTTCAGTTCCAACTTAAAGGTATTATGGTGTTTTTTAAGGTTGGTTATGTCAATACATTTTGTTTGTCTTATGAGCTTGCCACGTTCGAGTTTAGTGTTGAGGTGCATCTTACATCTCACCAATCTATGGTCACTACCTGTGTTGAACTTGTTTAGCACACTGCAGTCTTCTATGATGAATTTTTCGTTACGCATAATAAAATCAATTTCACTTGTCGTCCCATTTGAATGTCTCCATGTCCATTTCCTGTGTGGCTTTTTCTTGAAAAAGGAGTTTAAGATGAAAAACCCTTCTGCCTCTGCAAACTCAACGAGAGTATTTCCACGCTGGTTTCTGTTGCCGCGACCGAATTTACCTACTGAAGTTTCATTCTGTTGCTGCTGCCCTATTTTTGCATTGAAATCTCCCATAATTATCTTCAAGTGCTGCTTACCTTTATTATTTAGATGACGAATTTCCTCATAAAATTCTTCAATTTCTTCTTCAGGATGACTTGTGGTTGGCGCATAAGTTTGAATAATCTGAGCCTGGTATCTTTTCGAGAGTTGGATAACGAGTCGTGCAGCTCTGTCAGAGGAACTTTCAACTTCTACAACTTTATCCTTCAGTTTCTTGTTTATTATAAATCCAACACCACTAGTTCTGGCAGTATCTGTCCCACGATAGTAGAAGAGATGTCCACTTTTCAGTTCAATGAGATCTTCTCCTTTTCTCCTTACCTCACTTAGCCCGACTGCAGGGGCGAGAAAATATGCCCCTATATAAATTGTGTGATGGACTTTAACCCTTTAAGCGGCTCGAACGAAATAACTCGGGGTACGTTTCTGTGGCCCATAACGGCTGGCACGAAATAACTCGGGGTACGTTTCAGTGGCCCATAGCGGCTGGCACGAAATAACTCGGGGTACGCAATATGTCCACTGCCCAGCTCACCCGAGTGACCTCGAACTCCGGATAACAGTGAACATTGCATTCCCCCTTTGCTTTGTTATTCCAATAGCTCGTTTACGGGGTCTGTTGACACTAATCCTTTCTGATTGATTACCTGCTAAAAGGGTTCGGACAATGGCACTGAATCTAAAAGGAGAGACGTTTGGATGTCATTGCAGTTTCTACATTTGTCTTGGAAAGATAAATTCACGAAGCTTGAACTGCAGTTATGCGACAATTAAAACTGAAGGAAAACTTTAGAGTATTTCAGTAATTCTCTGTAATCAACTTGGCAAGAAAAAATATTACTTTCGGGAACACAATCTTTTAATTTTAAAATACTTAATTAACGCAATTTTATTTAAAGAAATGGGAAATCCACTGTGAAACTGATTTTTCGGTTTGCAACAGCAACCTAAAATAAATTGAAATAATATGACATGATTTTTTTTTACATGAAATTTCTGATTAGGTGGTAATGAAAATAAAATTTAAATTTCAAAAATTACTTTATTTTAGGATTTTTCAAAAGTGCTTTGCTATTTTAAATGAAAACAGCAACGATTTGAACTATTAGTGTGAACAGATAGTTAGATATAAGTGTGAGCAATAAAAAGTACATAAAACACACAACACACAAAAGCGATTTTCTCTAATTTAGCAGGAGGAAATAGTTGGTCGATTGTCAATCAGCATGCTTTGTACGAAGACAGTTGATCTAATTCTTTTGAACACATATGATTTCAGATTCACAGAGATGGAAAATGGTTTGCTAGAAAAAAATCGCGCTATCCTTGCAGAAGTCCAGTCAGACTATCATTCATTGTATGTTATTTAGAATTCAATAATATTACAAGCTATGCTTATCAGAAAGCTTAATATCGAGTTGCCCATAGTTGGATTTTTTGAAACTACATATTTTGAGGAGCGAGATCAGACGGGTGTAGGAGAAGTGGCCACCGGAGAACTGACCACAAAATTTTTAAGGGGTCGTATAAAAATTGCGTTTTTGACCGCTTTATGCCCACGACCCCCCAGAGGTTGGTTATCTGAGTCATATAAAGTTTCCGTAATTTCGTCTTTTCTTAACTGCGATAATTAATGTAATTTTTTTTATAAAAAATGTTTATGATCTACATTTCAACAGAAGATTTCAGGGTTTTCAAACTACAAGTCTGCAAATTATCTGAGCGCATGTGCTGACTCAGGAAACTTGTCGGGGGGGGTCCAAAAGTGCAAAATATAAAGCATTTCTCGACCCATCCGAAGATTTTCAGCATTTACAAGCTACAACTCGACACATTATCTGAGCGTATGTGCCTACTCTGGAAACATCTCCGGGGGGGTAATGCCAAAAGTGGAACATATGAAAAATTTCTCGTCCGATCGGAAGATTTTTAGCATTTATAAGCTACAACTCGGCAAATTATCTGACGACATGTGCCTACTCAGCATACTGTCGTGGGGGGGGGGGGGGGGTTAATACCAAAACTGTAAAATATGAAAACTTTCTTGTCCGATCTGGAGATTTTTAGCATTTACAAGCTACGAACAACTCGACACATTATCTGAGGGCATGTGCCTACTCTTCAAACCCTTCGGGGGGGGGGATGGATACCAAAAGTGTAAGATATGATGAATTTTTCGTCCGATCGGAAGATTTTCAGCATTTGCACGTTACAACTCGACGTGTTGTCTTATCTGAGAGTATGTGCCTACTCTGGAAACCTGTCTCGGGGGGGGGATACAAAAACTGTAAAATATGGAGACTTTCTCGTGCGATCCGAAGATTTTCAGCATTTACAAGCTACCCCCCCCGACAGGTCTACTGAGTAGGCACATGCCTGCAGCTAATGTGTCGAGTTGTAGCTGCTAAATGCTGAAAATCTCCGATCGGACGAGAAATTCTTCATATTTTACACTTTTGGTACCCCCCTTCCCCCACAGGTTTGCTGAGTAGGCACATACCCTCAAATAATGTGTCGAGTTGTAAATTGCCAAAAATCTGCCGATTGGACGAGAAATGCTCCATATTTTACACTTTTGAAATTACCCCCCCCCCGACGGGTTTGCTGCGTACGCACATGCGCTCAAAACAGAAAATTAGTCGAGTTGAAGCTCTTTAAATAGTAAATATCTGCCGATCGGACGAGAAAATCTTCATATTCTACACTTTCGGTTTCTACCCCCCCTCACATACACAGGAGTAGGCACATGTCTTCAAATTATGTGTCGAGTTGTAGCTTGTAAATGCAAAAAATCTCCTGATCGGACGAGGAATTTTTCATATTTTACACGTTTGGTATTAACCCCATCTCGCCGACAGGTTTCTAGAGAGTGCACATGCGCTGAGAAAATTTGTCGTGTTGCAGCTTGTAAATGCTGAAGATCTCCCGATCGGAAAAGAAATGAGAAATTCTTGATATTTGACGCTTTTGGTATTTCCCCTCCCCTAGTTTACTGAGGCAGTAGATGCCCTCAGACAATTCGATTACTTTGTAGCTTGTAATGGCTGGAAATCTCCCGATCGAACCAGAAATTCTTTATATTTCATATTTTAGGTTTTAAGTCCCCCCACCCCCACCCGACAAGTTTCCTGGGTTTGCTCATACTCGCAGAGAATTTGTTTAGTAGTAGTTTATAGAAAAATATCGTGAATAAGAAAATACGAAATTACGGACATTTTATGTGTGTCAGATAACCAATCTCGGGAGACGTGGCAACGGAAAAATTTTGTGGCCAGTTCTCCGGGGGCCAGTTTTCCGGTGGCCAGTTCTCCGCTTAGTCTTAGCTCCGAAAATCTTAAAAATGTCTAAATTTCTTACTGAAAATGAAATATTAAAAAAAAAATTATTAACAGAAGTTGCTCAAGTAGTGGGGAATATAGCCACACGAAATTTGTTTATGCAGAACAATTTTTTGGCACTGAAATTGCAATGTGTCCAGTTCTCCGGTGGCCAGTTCTCCGTACCCGAGATCAGACTGGATTAATTTTTCATAATTACAGTCATGTAAACACTTGCATTTATTTTAAAAACAGCCTATGCCTCCTAATGCACAATCTCGTGTCTGTTATGTTTAATCCGATGTGAATAACGAATGCGCACAGAAATATTGCTCACAGAAAAAATCGCACTCCTCGAAAATAAGAAAAAAATGCCCACGTGTTGAAAATAAGATAATACTCAGATGTGTGTTGTTTTCTTACGTCTGTTAGAAACAAGAGGTCATTTTTAATTTCACGAAGAAATATCTTGATTTTAACTAAGCAATCGACAAAACTAGTCAGATCATTTCCTCTGCTGAGCGGCAGAACTTTACCTAGCATTACAAGGAAATTGAACAGTTCTGAAAATTTCACAACAGTCTTGTTCGAAGAAACTCAGCAATTTTAATATCTCGTAAGTGTGAACTTGCAGTCAAATGTTATTAAGAAGCAAGAACGGACTGAACCTAAAACGCTTCCAAAATTCCTATGCCTTGGACTTTTCAACAAAATTTAGCTTTTACATTGGAGTTTTAAGGTGAGGTGTATTCAAATATACATTCTAAAATTGGGATAGGAGAAGTAGTACATCAATCCTTAGATGCCTGCATGAACAAAAAGATCTAAGCTCTTTTTACGATGTTTTCCGTTAAATGCTTGATATTTCATTTTTGTGTACGAATGACAATTACCAATAAAAAAATTGTGCTACACATGAAAATCGTGCAAAGCTCCCTAGGCTTTTTCAGCAGAATTTTTGTTACAATCATAATGTTTGATATGTTTAAATAAATAAGAAAAAGTGGTAAATGGATATCAACATATCAGTCATCGGATGTTTGAAACAATATATCAGTCATCAGGTGTTTGTATCTCCCAAACTCTTTAATGCCATATTGCAAATGTCATGCAGTCACTGAACTGGGAAAACAAAGAGATAAAGATCAATGGAGATTATTTAATTCACCTTCGTTTTGCTGAAGACGTTGTCATTTTTGGAACTGGCACTTCAAAACTGCAGAGTATTTTCCAAGAACTTGCTGACAAGAATGAAGAAGTGGAATTAAAAATGAACTTGCAGAAGAAAAAACTGATGTACAAAGCAAATTTTGAAGATATGAACCTCTTTTTTTTTTTTTTTTTTTTTGGTGTAAATACGAGGTGGGTGGTAAGTCAGATAATATCCGAAAACTTGAAAAATTGGTCGTCCTGCTGCGGGAATCGAACCCGCGTTTCCTGATGAATCGAACCCGCGTTTCATGATGAATCCAACAAGCATCACCCTAATAGCGCCCGAGTCTATCCGGGAGACGCGGATTTGATTCCCGCTCCAGGACGACGACATTTTCAAGTTTTAGGATACTATCTGACTTATCATCCATGCCATATTTACACCAAAAAACGGATTCACATTTTCCAGATTTGTATTGTATGGTGTAATCCTGTATTCCATTCATGATGTACAATGATTTTACAAGAAATAAAGAATTACTGACTGATAGGGAGAAGCTGGATATAACGGATGCCTACATCACCTTCGATAGTAGATATCAAGCGATGGTCCCTTTGATGAATAAATTAATCTGCGTATAAAACTTGATCGGCGTGCTTTTGGAAGAAACAGTGAATTTTTAAAGAGCAATATGCTATTATGTTTTAAAAAAAGTGCCTAATTAATGCATCCTTCCAGTGCTTACATATGGAGTGGAGACGTGAACCTTAACGAAAAAAGTCTTACAAAAATACGGACAACTGAAAAGAAGCTTAATGTAACCAGGAAAGAAAAGAAGAGGATCTCGAGAATGAGGAAAATGACATGAGTGGAAGACAGCTTGATCAGAGTAAAATCCCTGAAATGGCAATGGGCTGGATATATTGCCAGCGGAACGGACCAACGACGCAGAACTGAAATTTTAGACTGGACTCCACAGGACTAGAAAAGACCCAGAAGGAGACCGCATGGGAGATGGATAGATGAATGTCGAAAGCATGCGGGAGGGACATGGAGGAGACTGGCTTGAGGCAGATCGTTATGGAGGAAAGTTAGGGAGACCTTCTTCCAACAGTGGATGATAACGGTTGACAATGATGATATAGGTGCAAGAGAAGTGGCCACCGGAGATTGGCCACCCAGAGAACTGAACACAAATATATAAAGGGACCGTATAATAATCGTCCATTTGACTGCTCCATGTAAACATTCCCAGTTGTGACTCATAACGACCCTCATAATTTTGTGTTCCTTTTAATTGAGATATTTAGTGTATTATAGAGATGTGAGACTCTTCCTCAGTTCTTTTTCCTGTGTTATATGCTGTTTGTCCTAAAAGTGTAAATTACAAAGAAAACAAAAGAACGATAATTCTGATCTTTCTTTTCTTTCTTTCTTTGATTGAAGGTTTAACGACCACCGTGAGCAACTCGATGGGCTACAAGCTGTCTCCCGTTCCAAATTTAAAGCCACTGATTCCAGGGAAGGGAACAGTGGCATGAAATCAGAATGATCTCATGCCAGTGTTGAATAGATAAGAAATCAGAATGTGGCCCAGTGCCGTAAGACAAACGCAACGTTCATGCCTCACCGGGCGGGATTTGAACCCGAGCCCTTCACGGACGCGTCAATGTGCACGTTAAGCCATCAGACTCCGGGTACTGGACCCCCGGTAATAAATAAGGGCGTCTTCCTCCCCCTTTCTACCTCGCTTCCGTGTAACTTTCCTATCGGGCACTCTAGTCCAAATCTCCTAGCTTCCTATTTCTAACGGTTGTTTAAGAACTGGGGTCAGGCGCTCCTTTCCTAAAACCCTCTGCATATAATATGATAGGATGTGGGTAAAAATACCCCTGGAAAAAAATATTCCCGGGGAAAATACCCCTTAAAACTTAAAAGCGGTACAAATTACCCCGAAGGAAATACCCCCAGAACAAACTGTTCACTGTAAACTGCCACACAGGAACACTGATGTGTGGCAGTGTTCCGGTGTGGCAATTTACCGGCAACCCTGCCACACATCTTTCAGCAACTTGGAAAATTGCCTTGTTTTTCATTAAGGGGCCGGGCACAAATAGTTGTTCCTCCGAAGAGCATTTTGAATGTGTGACAATTTTTCTAATGGGGTAGTTTTCCAAATTCCAAATATATTCCGATTTATACGTGAAAGTAAAAGAAATCCGAATTATATGTGGCAGATTTCCAAGGTCCCTAACGAGGGGAAGAAACTCTTTTATTTGTCTGAATTTCCATGCAGGTTCTTACGAGTTTAAGGCAACTGGCCACAAAAGTTCAAGGGGGGGGCTATAAAGATTTCCGTTTCTGGGCCTATTTTGAGAACTGAATTGGGAACTCCAAACGAATTTCGAGAATACGTTCCATGTCAGCCAAGCGAGAATTGTACTTTAATTTGAAGAAATAAGTTGCCGAGGATCCGAGGTACACTTAGTTGGGGGGGGGGGTCCCATTATATTCTGGGCCGCTTAGAGCGTAGACAGGTGTCCAAGGTAAGGGATTTGCTCGCAATTTCTATACTTCATGTTGTGTTTAGTGGCAGACTATGTATGCCTTTCCCCGCTTCCCCGGTCAGTTGGTGAAGTCTGTAAAAGGGATACGAGGTGTTTGGTTTGGAGGGCTCTACCCCAATTTCCGTAATTTTATATTCTGGACCTCTAGAGTCGGTCAGTGTATCCTCGAAGTTATCCATGAAGAGCTCTTAGACACGGGACGGGGGGGGGCTGAATTCACCCTACCCCCTGAAAATTCGTGGTCGTGTACAGAATCATTATATAAAACATGGTACTGATGTTTACAGCTGTACCTCCATTCTAACATTTTGTGGTACCCCCCCCCCAGCCCATGAACCTTGCGCACGCTTTAAGAGGAACATCCTGGATACACTGACAGACTCTAGCGGCCAAGAATATAATATTACGGAAGTTGGGGGTAGAGCCACTCCCAAACCAAGTGTACCTCGAATCCTCGGCAATTTATTTCTTCAAATTAAAGTACAATTCTCGCTCGGCTTACATGGAACGTTTTCTCGAAATTCGTTTGGAGTTCAAAATTAAGTTCTCAATATAGGTTCAGAAACCGCAATGTTTATAGCCCCCCCCTTGAACTTTTGTGGCCAGTTGCCCTAAACTCGTATGAACCCGCATAAAAATTCAGACAAACAAAAGAGTTCCTTCCCCTCTTTAGGTACCTTGGAAAACTGCCACACATAACTCGGGAATTTAGAAAACTGCCCCACTGGAAAAATTGTCACACATTCAAAGTGTTCTTCGGAGGAACAGCAATTTGTACCCGACCCTTTAATGAAAAACGTGGAAATTTTCTAAGTTGCTGAAAGATGTGTGGCAAGGTTGCCGGTAAATCGCCTCACCGGAACATTGCCTTTACCGCTTTTAAATTTTCACGGGTATTTTCAGGGGGGCTATTTTCCCCGCGGGTATTTTTACCGTTTACCGATATGATATGGTGTGATCGTTTCCCGAAAAAGAGCATAGGTAATGAGTGGTAGGGAATCCTGTGTACCCCTTACACTTCGGAGTCCCACTAGAGATTAACCCCCCCCCTTACAAGAAAAAAGAAAAAAAAAGTTTCCCTGAAGTGTATATTGTGGTTTCGTAAGATGGGTTGGAACTGTTTCTTTTTCATTAAGGTACAATAACATCATTCCTTCACTAAAGGAAAAAAATAAAGGGGAAGGTGACGAAGGGAATGAGATATTTTTACACGTACATTGTTTGCATAATCTAAGAGCTACGGCTCTTGTGGAATTCATACTACAGCAGACATGTCCAAATCAATACCGTTTGTCACTGTTTAATTTACAAATGCGAAATATCTAGGTTGCAACTTAAAATCTTTTCAAAAGGCCCGCGGCCTAGGTGGCATAGGTGAGAAATAATCCTTTGTGTGTCTTTCATTAGGTTCAATAAAATGTTTACAAATACGAAATTTCTAGGTTGTAACTTAAAATCTTCTAAAAGGGCCCGCGGCCTAGGTGGCTTGTGATCCATTGAGTGCCTTTTATTAGGTTTTATAAAATGTTTAGAAATACGGAATATCAAGGTTGTAATTTAAAATTTTCTAAAAAGATCAGCACCTGAATGTCGATTCGTTGAGCCCCTGTTAATTAGCCTTTATTGTTGTTATCACATGGGAGATATTAAAATCATAACTCAAGATTAAAGGAGTCAGAAAGGTTCTACACAAACCTTGAGCCATTTTTGATCTTACATACCCATTGAGATCCCTAGGAAAACTGGTACATTCCGTTTTGTTCAGCTAGGAAAACTCGTACACTTTGTCAAAATCTCGGACCGAAACGCAATTTGTGTATATCCCCTTACTTGAAAGGGTGTACGAGTTTTCCGCCGTTTGCACTTTTCTCAGCGGCATGAGAAAGTGTACGAGTTTTCCTGGATCCGTTGGAATAAGGTAATTTAAAAGTAATTTTTGCTCCTTTATCTGAGCAATGGACAAGAATTTTTGGAAGGGTGGGGAAAGGGGACGGACCTTATGGGTTTTGCCCGGGTGTGCGCCACTCATAACACAGTGGTATGAAAACAAAAGTAACTTCATATCGATATATTTGGTTTTAGAAAAATATAGAACACAATTATTTTGAATTAAATTTAAATTTTATAAATACAAAGTTTTGAAATTAAAAAAATTAGGAAAGAGTAATATGTTATGTGAAAAACTTTATTCAAAAATTCAGGGGGTGTTCTCGATAACGGAAGTTGAGGGGAACCTGTGTTCCCGTCTACATACGATTCAACCCCTATGGTTAAATCCAATGTATGCGGATGTAAAACTGTTTTCTTTTTTTTTTCAATGTAGTGGGCATGACTGTCTTTACATGTTAATTCTTTCCTTTATTTTTTTTTCTTCTGACCGACTCAGCAAGAATTGTGTTGGAGGAGACTGGCCTTCCTGTTCTCGCCTTGGGTCATAGAACGGAGCATAAAGGACACTTGATGGCATCGTTAATCCCTGTCACAGGGTTGCGTTCCACCAGCTGAGGTGAGAAGGGGGACAGCAATCGCTATGTTGGAAACACTGAAATCCCGCCGAAATGGAACCAGTTTTTTCGGAAGAGGAAGGTGAATTTGGAGACAATACGCGTTCAAGCTTCGGGTGATTTTGGCGACAATTTGTTCCGGCAGACCGGCCGGTTAAAGGGTTAAATCCCATCGATCATTCCGGATATTAACATTTCAGAATAAATATTTCCATGTGTATTATTTGGAAACGAGTGTAACACGTGGTAATGCACCAGACTAGGTGACATTCCGATGTGCCTGTTTGACAGGTCTATTGTATCCACAGAAGGCACAGCTATTGTTCCTGGCCGGAGGGAATTGTAAGCTGCAGGGCACCCGTGAGCTGGAGGTCAATGAAGGGATTAGGTCAAGGTCACCGGCAGAAGACACGGGTCAGGAGAGAAAGGTAGTAGGAGGGGGCACCGAGCGGGGGGCGGTTCACCTGCTCTTGGAGGGCTATGACTAGGGAGAGAGAGGGAGCCTCAGGCAGGTGAGGCAGGAGCCAATCAGGAAGGCTAGTGAAGTTAGGGGGGAAAGACTTCAGGGTAGGAGTAGAAGGAAAAACGGGACAGTCGACGGAGAGCGAGCGTGAAGGACAGTTGGACACAGTGTGTGCTGTGGGACGGTTAAGAAGTGCTGGGTGACAGCACGGACAGCGAAACCGGTAAAACAGTTGTAGAGTGCTGGGTGACAGCGCTGGGAGAAAAGAACGTGGTTGATAGAACGTGCATGTTAGAGCACGGGGAAAGCAACAGTAGTTGGAATCAGACACGTGGGTCTGGAACGACGTACGAAGAAAGCGTTTGAGAGAACACGTGTTCGGGACGGAACACGAAGCATAGCTTCCAGAACAAAGGAAGGGAGACGACGATTAAAACCTTTCACGTATGTGATAGAAAAAAGAACGGGCAAAGAGTATTGGCAGGAAAGGGTATTCTGGAATAATTAGATACCTGGATCATTTTTCGCGTGGAACTGCAGTTACGGTTTGGTTGGTTGGTTGGTTGATTTTATTGGCGCAAGGGCCAGGTTTGGCCAAAGAGCGCCAGACAAAGAACTATTAGCTACAGATTTTGAAAAGCGTGGAAAATGATTAAGAACAGACAGGCTTGGTAAAAGTTGGAAAAGAGGATGATGAAAGCTGTGAAGACAAGTTAGTTAATTGGGTTTATATAAAAATTTATGAATTTACTATTATAATTATTATAATTTTTTTTTTGTAACACAACTACACAAAGGATGAGTCACCAGGAGGGGGACGGACCGTCACGCTCCTCCCCCCCACGCTCCTCTGCAATGCTGGCCGAGGGCGGGGACGAACTGTCACTCTCTTCCCCCCATGTTCCTCTGCAATGTTGGATGAGGCTGGGGACGAACTGTCACTCTCCTCCCCCTATGTTCCTCTATAATGTTGGTTGAGGGTGGGGGCCTCGCTGAGTCCGAGACAGTTGCAATGTTGGTCAGGCGGACCGCGACAGTCGGATGGACACTGCACACCTTTGCGGATTGAGGGCCGGGTCTTCCGCACGTGCAGGCTTTCTGCTGGAAACTGGAAGAGACGGTCGGCGTCAAAAGAGAAGGCGCAGACTCATCTGTTCGAAAAATCTGGAGCTCGGGGAAATACACCTGTGCCGCTTGTTCAGCTGTAGATCGCTTGGCAAGGGCGGCGAGAGCTACAGGGCGCGGAACAAAGGGCTGCACAGGTTGTGGCAGAGACTGAACTACTGCAGCAAAAGTACGCTGTCGGTTGGTGGGAATACCCAACTTGGCCTTAACAGCAGGGTACGAGAGGCCTTCCAGGGTCTTGAGGCGCTGGATCACCATCTCGTCCTTCCATTTCATACCGTTGCAGGAGTAAGCTGCATGGGCCTCATCACAGTTAACACAGCAGGCCGCAGAAGTGCAACCTTCCCCGTCATGTTCAGCGGAGCCACAATTAGCGCAACGAGCGGAACTCTTACAGAATCGTTGTGAATGCCCGTACCTCTGGCACCTGAAACAGCGCAGAGGACTGGGAATGTACGGGCGAACTCCACAGACCAAGTAGCCAGCCTTGATTTCGGTCGGAACTTTCGGGAGTTAAAAGTCAAGATTACATTTTTAGACTTAATCAAGGAACCATCGCGCCGGAACATCATACGACGTGCAGCAATAACACCTTGATCTGCAAGTTCAGTCACCAATTCGTCTTCACTGCATGGCAAGAGATCAAACTCCGAAATAACACCCCGAGAGGTGTTAAGAAACGGGTGAGGTGTCACTTTGACAGGAATGCCTTGAAGACTAGTGAGGTGCAGAAAAGTGTTACTCTGAGAAACACTGCAAGTTTGGACAAGCAGGTCCCCAGAGCGAAGCTTCCTCACAGACTTTAAGGGGCCAACCGCAGCGTCCAAAGCTTTAGAAATGAAAAAGGGAGATCTGGTGGACAGTCTCTCATTCGGATCGATGGATTCCACAACTAAGTGTGTAGCATGCGTAGTCACAGCAATCGAGGGGAGACGACGCTTCGGAGCGACTGGTACAGCTGCCGAAGAAGAGGTTCCACATTCTGGGTCCAGGTCATGGTCTAAAGATTGTTTAAGGTTAAGAGACTTTGTAGGTTGAGAAGACGAAGGAGAGTCGTTTGCAACTATCATTTTCTCAGGTGACTTAAATTTGGAGTTTTGTTTTTTGTTTTTACCCATGGAAAAAAGGAGGAAGATTCGTCTGCAAACTACTCCACCCACCACCGAGCCCTACAAGGGAAAACTGGAGGTCTGCAAGCCAAGAAAATGACGCTGGACACAGTTCTGGAGCTTATACGTTGCAGATATAGTCCGTTGGCTGTGATCACACGCACTCGGCGGACACTTCGGCCTCCTGGTACCGTCATGCCAACGCCTTTGGCATGATCCCACAGCCCCCGGGCTTACCCTGCCGTGCTATACGACAAAAGCCGCTAAAGCCCTGTACACAACTTGGTACAAGACTTCTGACTAGAGGTGGGTTAGTCTCTAGCCTCCCGTTTACAGCGAAGCCGGGGTCGAAGAGGAGTGTTGGTACACAGGAGGCACTTAACCGGTCTCCTGCGACCTCAGCCGCCAGACATCCCATTTCCGCCTCACGGGTCTCCGCACGTGGCAAACATGCAGGTAGGTCTAGCACCCAAACCAGCTAAAAGGAAAAAAAGAAATCCAAAGAAGACAAATCCTGGAAGGGAACCTAAACGGAATCTCAGCAACCTACGAACTGAGCGGTTAATATAATACAGTTAGTGGTGGAGGGTAACAAAACCACAAGACCGGGGTGTTAGTACATAATGTGGTAGCGATTAGGTAGAGCATACAACATGGGCAACTAGCCAGTGGAGAAAATAAATAAAAACAAATAAGCGAGACACAAGACCAGCTAGGGATCGTGGGGCCGCAACTCCCCAACAGCTGGATGAACAGCCGTCCCTGCAAACACCAACAGCACCGAAACAAAAAACAAGCGGTGGCATGACATCAGATGTTGACCAGTCACAAGGTCAGCTCGGGCCGTGGGGGCGCCGCTCCCCAAATAACTGGTAAACCAGTTATCCCCGTGCGGGGGAACTGCAGTTACAGGAACTCGAGGTCAAGGAACAATAGCTGCCGAACAATTTTCTGTTGATTAAATTCTTTTGTTAAGTTTGCAACAAGCTTGAGAGTGAATTCATGCTTGTAGTGTCTTGCCATTATTTTTACTTCCCCTCTCCTGAATAGCAGATTTATAGTAAAGTTGGGAGAGAAAAAACGCCGGGCTGTCTTCAACTTTCGTTGATAGACAGTCTCTAGACAACGAACCTTATAAATGGTTTTCCTTCCTGCTGTGGGGAAATTTTGATCAGCGCTGGAAGCCAGTGGGTGTTTGGCCGAGGAGCCATTAATTAACATAATGAGCTTCCACCCCTACAGCAGATATATAGGAAATGGCGCAGTTGACAGATCGTGATATGTTAGGCGAGTTCAGTGGAAGTAACTAGGGCAATTCCGTTCAACGAAATAGAGACTGTGTTCGAGGACTCGGACAAAGAGGACGCCTGAGTATAACAGAAGCACGTGGTGGGAAAGTGGTTTAACAACGTGAACTTCTGAGTGCAATAGAAGCACGTGGCAGGAAAGCGATGAAGCAAAGTGAACTCCTGAGTATAACAGAAGCACGTGGCAGGAAAGTGGTGAAACAAGGTGAACTTCAAAGTGTGACTGTAGCACGTGGCCGGAAAACGGCGAGATAAACTAAGGACAGTGCTACAATAAAGGACTATTGTGCAACAGAACAGGTGGACCAGAGAAGTCGACAAATAACGCTCGTAACCAGAGCAAGGATTGGAAGTGCCAGGAAAACCCCGTAACCAGGGACGAACAATTACGTCTCGCGTGGACAGCGAGACCGGGCAACATTCCTGTTTAGGATGCTCCTTCGCGGGTCGCGGTCGAAGCCGCTACGGAGAAGCTGAAGGGGGCCCGAGATGCTCCGGTAAGTACCACTTTGTTGCCGAAATTTATATTCCTGGGTTGATACCGAGTATAAGGTTAGGAAAGGAAAATTTTAGTAGGAAGTTAGGGGCCAAAAAGGCCGAGGGAAAAAAAAAATTATTTTGTCATTTTTATAGAAGAATAGCTTACAGTAATTTTAGTAAACTCAGTGTCAGTATTTCAGTAATAATGCTTAAAGTGAATAGGAATTGTAAAGTGTTTTGTTATGTTAAGAAAGAAAATAAGTGATATTACTATGAATTTGTTGCATTACAAAAAAAAAATGTTAGATAATAGTACTTCAAGGTTGAGAGCAAAGGCTATCGTCGGGAAATTGTAAAGTGTCATTATACTGTTGCATGTAAATTGTATATATATATGTATAGTGCATAACAATGGATGAGCTTTTGGATGGGAAAAAGAGTGAGGAAGCAGAGGACACGTGGTCCGAAGGGAAGGAAGAAGAAAATAGTGAAAGGGAAAATGACTTAAATTCTAGTAATGAAGTGTCTATTAACGTAAGAAAAACGCAAGAGAATACAGTGGATAGGGAATAGCATTTTAAACTTAAAATGTTAGAAATGGAGGAAAGAAAATTGGCAGCAGAGCGAGAACAAAGGGAACTAAAAAAAATTAAATTGGAGATTCAGCTCTTAGATAAAAGGGAAGAAAGGGAGAGTCAGCTCTTAGATAAAAGAGAAGAAAGGGAGTTCCAGCTTAAGAAACTACAGCTAACTCAGGAAAAGGAAGAGGCGTTGACACAGGGAAGAAATCAAATGAAGTTAGCCGATTACATGAGGATCCTAGAAAAGACCTTACCCAAAAGTCCTAGTAAACCAGAAGAGGTTTTAGACTTTTTGATTCCTTAGAAAGAACTTTCATTTTACATACGGTCCCAGAAAACATGCAAGGAAGATTAGTCATAGCACTATTTAACTCTGATTGTGTCAATCATTTATTCCGGAGACTCACGGTCGAGCAATACGATTGCTGCAAAACCGTCAAAGAGGCCAATTTGGGGGAATGTCATTTATCTACGACAATTCGAGGCACTCCGTAGGAATAAGGGAGAGAGTTACCAGCAATTGGCGGGACGCATGGGAAGAACTCTCAAATATTATGTGGCGAACAGTGGGATAAGTACCTTTGATGAACTAATGAACCTTTTAGTTTGTGATAAGTTCAATGGATTGTTGTCCCCCAGTTTAAAAACTTATCTACTACAGAGAGGATCCTTGGGAAAGCTAGTTTTAGCGAAGGATTTAGGGGAACTGTGTGATCAGTACGAGTGCCATGTGGAAGCATTAGAAGGGGGAGAAGAAAAAGCGAAAAGAAATTTTCGGGTAGGTTCTAACACAGTAAGCGGCAGCATTATAGCTCGGAAAGAATGGGAACTGCGAAGAAAGAATTTAGTGGAGTTCCATTTCAAAAAGGGAAATCTCCAATGACAGGTCAGGAATTCCAAAGTAGAGTGGGAAACAGTAGATCACCAGGGAAGCCGGGAAATTCCTATTTTGATGCAGGAATGAGATGCTTTAGATGTGGACAGATGGGCCACCGAAAATTTGACTGTAAGCAGAAGATACCCCAGGGACAGGACAGTAAATACACTCCGTAGCATTGGAGAAGTGAGACAGCTAAGAAAGTGAGCCGGGTAGCAGCA
This sequence comes from Macrothele yani, assembly GCA_039090855.1. NCBI lineage: Eukaryota > Metazoa > Arthropoda > Arachnida > Araneae > Macrothelidae > Macrothele > Macrothele yani. Next base: position 116,206,008 of record CM077029.1, on the reverse strand, counting down.
AAAGAGAAGGAAAGCATTGTAGAGAGACAAGGGGAACCCAAGCAAGACCTTGTCCAGGATGCGAGAAAGGTTAGTGCAAAAATGGGGAGAGTATTGGGTACCGCAGGTAGTAGCATGGAAGTAATGGAAATACCCGTAGGTGAGCAATTAGTGGTAGCCACAGAGCAAGGGCACCAGGCAAAAATTTTGGTAGACAGCGGAGCAGAGTTCAATTGTGTAAGACAAGGCCTATTAGGGGAAGAACAGCAGGAAGAAGTGGGGGAAGTGACTTTGTCCGGGTTTGATGGACGTACCGTGGTTTTTCCAGTTAAGAGGTTGCAGGTTAGGATTGTGGAGACGGGATTGGAGAAGGCCGGGGACGCATCTTTAGGGACGAGTGAGATGATTTGTGCTATTGTGCCGAATCTCACCAACGAGGTCATAGTTACTCCAGATGATTATGTCAAGATGAACACGTGGAGATATTCGGAGTGGGCCACCAATAATGGGAAGGCGTTATGTGAAGAGGATTCAGTCCAGGAGGAGAAACCAACGAAACCCCAGGAGTTAGGGACTCAAGCACCTAGCACCAGTATAAAGGCAAACAGGATTAAAGGGAAAGCTAGTGGAGAGACGCTGGAGACAGGAGCAACGCCGGGAGAAGTAGGTGGAGCTTTAGGAGTGGAAGGGTCAAGCAGCCAATCAGGGCCAGGCGTGCTTGACGAGGAGACCAGCGAGCAGGAGACGGCGTTTGGAGGTAATCCATGCCACGAGGAGAGAGAGAGAGTAGCCAGGAGGGCGAGGCATCAGAACACAACAAATTCAAAGGACAACAGGAGGAGGACGTAACCTTAACAGAGACACATGAGCGGGCAAAGGAAGGAAAAGGAGGTTATGGTTACGTGGAAGGATTAATATATCATAAGAATAAAGTGTTAGGGCAAAGCACCAATCAGTTAGTAGTTCCCGAGAGTAGGAGGGAACAAATATTAAAGCTAGCCCATGATTCAGTGTTCGGAGCACACTTGGGACATAAAAGATGTTAGAAGGAATAAAATACTTCTATTGGCCATCCATGAAGAGAGACATACTTACATACTGGGATGCATGTGAGGCGTGTCAGTTACGACGCCCCATCACAATAGGTGACTGGGTACCGATAACTGCGGTTAGGAGGCCCGCGCTACCTTTTCAGGTAGAAAATGTCAATCTGATTGGGCCGATAGACCCACCATCAAGTAAGGGGCATTGGTGGAAAGTAGTAAGGATGGACCAGCATACGAGAGGTGCGACGGCCGTGTTTTCAGAAGAGTGGGAGGAACCCAGGCCGATGGTCATGAAAAGTTTACAGGATGCTGGGTTCGCAGGAAATTTGGAAAAATGTTGCTCAACCAAAGAGGAAGTTAATTATTTGGGACATGTGGTCGGCTCGGGAGTCACCAGCCGGACCCGGGAAAATTACAGGCGGTCAGAGACCTGGATCCCACAAAAACCAAGAGGGAGGTACATAAGTTACTAGGGTTATGCAGCCACTACAAGGAGGGCGTACCCAGGTTCGCCGAAATAGCGAAGCCACTGTCGGATTTGACAGGGGAAAAGGCAGCAGAAAAAGTTGAGTGGACGCCAGCGCTCGGAGAAGCTTTCGAGTCGCTGAAGCAGAAATTATGTACAGCACCTGTACTGTCCACACCCAAGTTTGACAAACCGTTCGTGTTAACATACGGACGCGAGTTCTTTTGCAGTCGCGTGTTGCCTAAGTCAGCGGGATGATAGGGGGAGGATCAGGCCCGTGGCTTACGCGAGCAAGAAATTAAATGGCACGCAAGCAAGGTGGGCAGCTAGCCACAAGGTGGCATATGCTATTGTTTGGGCTCTACAGAAATTTGAAGGGTGTGTTTTTGGCCATCAAGTAGAGATCTTGTCGGACCATAACCCCTTGATATTTTTAACTAGTGCGGCTTGACAAAGCTCAAAATTACAGAGGTGGAGTCTAGCCATTGCCCAATTCAACCTCACGATTTCTCACATCGCCGGCAAACTCATTCCTTGTGCCGACGCCTTATCCAGGTTGAATTTTAAAGAAAATAGCACAAGCTGCTAAAGACAGCATTACCACAGAAAGGTAGAGACCCAGTGAGGCTACTTAGTGGTACTGACAGTGTATATATGTGTGTATAAAGAAGTGTATCAATGCAGTGAAATTTTGTGTGTAAGAAAAAAAAAAAAAAAAAAAAAAGAAAGAAAAGAACTGAACTGAACGGACACTGACTCATCATGCGAGAGGAAGATCCCGCATGTTTCGTCCAGCAGGCAGGGACCTGTAGGGGCGAGAAAATACGCCCCTATATAAATTGTGTGATGGACTTTAAATCCCATCGATCATTCTGGATATTAACATTTCAGAATAAATATTTCCATGTGTATTATTTGGAAACGAGTGTAACACGTGGTAATGCACCAGACTAGGTGACATTCCGATGTGCCTGTTTGACAGGTCTATTGTATCCACAGAAGGCACAGCTATTGTTCCTGGCCGGAGGGAATTGTAAGCTGCAGGGCACCTGTGAGCTGGAGGTCAACGAAGGGATTAGGTCAAGGTCACCGGCAGAAGACACGGGTCAGGAGAAAGGTAGTAGGACGGGGCACCGAGAGGGGGGGGTCACCTGCTCTTGGAGGGCTACGACTAGGGAGAGAGAGGAAGCCTCAGGCAGGTGAGGCAGGAGCCAATCAGGAAGGCTAGTGAAGTTAGGGGGAAAGACTTCAGGGTAGGAGTAGAAGGAAAAACGGGACAGTCGACGGGGAGCGAGCGTGAGAGACAGTTGACGGAGAGCGAGCGTGAAGGACGGTTGGACACAGTGTGTGCTGTGGGACGGTTAAGAAGTGCTGGGTGACAGCACGGACAGCGAAACCGGGAAAACAGTTGTAGAGTGCTGGGTGACAGCGCTGGGAGAAAAGAACATGGTTGATAGAACGTGCATGTTAGAGCATGGGGAAAGCAACAGTAGTTGGAATCAGACACGTGGGTCTGGAACGACGTACGAAGAAAGCATTTGAGAGAACATGTGTTCGGGACGGAACACGAAGCATAGCTTCCGGAACAAAGGAAGGGAGACGACGATTAAAACCTTTCACGTATGTGATAGAAAAAAGAACGGGCAAAGAGTATTGGCAGGAAAGGGTATTCTGGAATAATTAGATACCTGGATCATTTTTCGCGTGGAACTGCAGTTACAGGAACTCGAGGTCAAGGAACAATAGCTGCCGAACAATTTTCTGTTGATTAAATTCTTTTGTTAAGTTTGCAACAAGCTTGAGAGTGAATTCATGCTTGTAGTGTCTTGCCATTATTTTTACTTCCCCTCTCCTGAATAGCAGATTTATAGTAAAGTTGGGAGAGAAAGAACGCCGGGCTGTCTTCAACTTTCGTTGATAGACAGTCTCTAGACAACGAACCTTATAAATGGTTTTCCTTCCTGCTGTGGTAGAAATTTTGATCAGCGCTGGAAGCCAGTGGGTGTTTGGCCGAGGAGCCATTAATTAACATAATGAGCTTACACCCCTACACCGACGATGTCCCACTTGATCCTTTGTAGTTCCTCTTCCAATTCAAGAAGCCTTGATTCAGAAGATAGGGTGCATCCATTATACGTAGCCAAGGTCAGCATCAGATGGCAACCTAGTCCGGTCCTCCGGGGATTCTTAGCACCCTCTGCCTTCATGTCGCACTGGCCACTGCCTTGGCCAGGTACATTCCGGCTGCCGGAGACTGAGGGCCAAGATTTAAGTTGTGAAGTCATTTTGGAGGGGTTTGGCCATAACTCACCACGCTGGCCAAGCGGGTTGGTGAGTGTGGGATAGCATTTCCTCTAATCCCGATGGTATAGTTATACCGCTATTGGCGGTCGTCAGAGCCCCTTTAGTGGGAACAGGATGCACCACGAGAAGGCGGGGTTGACATTTGTCAAGGAGAGGCTGTGATGTTACGCATCACCTGACCTTACATCCCTTCTGCATATATATATATATATATATATCATCATCATCATCATCATCATTGTCAACCATTATCAATCCACTGCTGGACGAAGGTCTCCCCAAGTTTCCTCCACATATATACATTCAACTAATATATCATCATCATTATTATTCATTACTGCCCCAAATTTTTGTCTTGAGCCAGTCCCTTCTATATCACTCTGACAAGCTTCTGAATTTCATCCACCCATCTCTTACATGGTCATCTTCTGGATCTTTTCCTGTTCCTTGAAATCCAGTCCAATATTTCAGTTGTCTAATGGCGGTCAGTTCTAGCAACATGTCCAATCCATCACCATTTCAGCAATTTTACTTTGATCATGATGTCATAAACTCCCACCATTTTCCAAACCCATGAGCACCTCCCCGATCCTTCCGCGCGCACGCTTGTTTGTGTGTGTGTAGCAAAAACATATAAAGAGGAAAAAAAAAAAAAAACAAGAACATATTTGAAATTTCAAAGCGCCAGAGGCTGCATAAAAGAAAGATCAAATAATATAAAAATGTAAAACATAAAAGCAGATTTTGAACAAAGAAAAACAAAATCGGGGAACGAGAAAAAGAACAACAATTGCCACTTTCCAACCACACGAAGCAGGCGAGCTTCAAGCGATGTAAATTCAACGAACAGAAGAATGCAGGGAAGCATATTAATGACCGACTCCGTCTACTGAGTGATTTTCTTATTGCTTGCCCTTGACGAAGCCAACAAGGAGTCAGTCATTAATATGCTTCCCTGCATTCTTCTGTTCTTTAAATTTACATCGCTTGAAGCTCCGGTGGTTGGAAAGTGGCGATTGTTGTTCTTTTCCTCGTTCCCCGATTTTTTGTTTTTTCTTTGTTCAAAATTTGTTTTTATGTTTCACATTTATATATATATATAGGGATGTAAGGTCAGGTGATGCGTAACATCACAGCCTCTCCTTGACAAATGTCAACCCCGCCTTCTCGTGGTGCATCCTGTTCCCACTAAAGGGGCTCTGACGACCGCCAATAGCGGTATAAGTGTACAATCGGGATTAGACGAAATTCTATCCCACACTCACCAACCCGCTTGGCCAGCGTGGTGAGTTATGGCCAAACCCCTCCAAAATGATTCCACAACTTAAATCTTGGCCCTCAGTCTCCGGCAGCTGGAATGTACCTGGCCAAGGCAGCGGCCAGTGCGACATGAAGGCAGAGGGTGCTAAGAATCCCCGGAGGACCGGACTAGGCTGCCATCTGATGCTGACCTTGGCTACGTACAATGGACGCTCCCTATCTTCTGATTCAAGGCTTCTTGAATTGGAAGAGGAACTACAAAGGATCAAGTGGGACATCGTGGGGCTAAGTGAGGTAAGGAGAAAAGGAGAAGATCTCATCGAACTGAAAAGTGGACATCTCTTCTACTATCGTGGGACAGATACTGGCAGAACTAGTGGTGTTGGATTTATAATAAACAAGAAACTGAAGGATAAAGTTGTAGAAGTTGAAAGTTCCTCTGACAGAGCTGCACGACTTGTTATCCAACTCTCGAAAAGATACCAGGCTCAGATTATTCAAACTTATGCACCCACCACAAGTCATCCTGAAGAAGAAATTGAAGAATTTTATGAGGAAATTTGTCATCTAAATAATAAAGGTAAGCAGCACTTGAAAATAATTATGGGAAATTTCAATGCAAAAATAGGGCAACGGCAACAGAATGAAACTTCAGTAGGTAAATTCGGTCACGGCAACAGAAACCAGCGTGGAAATACTCTCGTTGAGTTTGCAGAGGCAGAAGGGTTTTTCATCTTGAACTCCTTCTTCAAGAAAAAGCCACACAGGAAATGGACATGGAGACATCCAAATGGGACGACAAGTGAAATTGATTTTATTATGTGTAACAAAAAATTCGTCTTAGAAGACTGCAGTGTGCTAAACAAGTTCAACACAGGTAGTGACCATAGATTGGTGAGATGTAAGATGCACCTCAACACTAAACTTGAACGTGGCAAGCTCATAAGACAAACAAAATCTATTGACATAACCAACCTTAAAAAACACCATAATACCTTCAAGTTGGAACTGAAGAACAGGTTCTCTGCTTTAGAAGGCCTAACATCGGAAGAAGTGGACATCTCTGAAGTTAACAGAAAAGTAACCAAAGCTCTTATGGAAACAGCAACAAAATTAGCTGGGTCTAAGAACAAGTTGCATGTAAAGAAATTATCAGGAAAAACGAAAATGTTGATGCAAAAAGAAGAGAGATGAGGACAACTAAAGATGTGACTTCCAAAGTGGAATATATAGAGCTATGCAAGACAGTAAGAAAAAGTATCACTCAAGACGTAAGAAAATTCAACTGTGAACTAGTGAGGAAAGCAATTGAAAACAACCAAAGCCTAAAGATAGCAAAGGGACATCTCAGTAAGGGAAGAAAACAGATTATGGCACTGAGAAAAGAAGATGGTTCTGTAACAAGAAATAGAGGCGAAATTTTGACAAGAGTGAAAGATTTCAACTCCAAATTATATGAAAGGGATGATATATGCACTCCAGACATCATGAAAGATACCAGTACCAGAGTTCCTCCAGTCCTTCCAGCAGAAGTTGCACATGCAATCAAGAACATGAAGCGGGGAAAAGCTCCAGGAGAAGATGGAATTACTGTAGACATCATACAAGAAGCAAGTGGAGAAATCGAAACAGTACTCGCCCAAATTTTCACTCGATGCCTTAATGAAGGAAAGATTCCTGAGGATTGGAACACCGCTACAATGATCCTGCTACATAAGAAAGGTGACAATGAGGATCTCAGAAACTACAGACCTATCAGCCTCCTATCAGTAGTTTATAAAATCTTCACTAAAGTTCTTTCACACCGCTTGAAGGTAACACTGGACATGGCTCAACCGAGAGAACAAGCTGGATTCAGGAGTGGCTACAGCACAATAGATCATATCCACGTGCTGAGAGAACTAATTGAAAGAGCGAGGGAATATGAACTTCCATTGTGCATGGCTTTTATCGATTATGAAAAAGCCTTTGATTCGGTAAAACCATCAGCAGTTACAATGGCTCTGAAAACCTGCGGTATTGAAGTTGCATACATTAATATTATTAATAAAATCTATGAAAATGCAAGTGCAAAGATTAGGCTGTTTGAAAATACAACACACGTAAAAATTGGAAAGGGAGTGAGACAAGGTGACACCATATCTCCGAAGCTCTTTAATGCCACATTGGAGGGTGTTTTTCAGTCGCTGAGCTGGGAAAACAAGGGGATAAAGATTAATGGAGATTATCTAACCCACCTTCGTTTTGCTGATGACGTAGTCATTTTTGCAACTACCCCATCAGAGCTGCAGAGTATGATCCAGGAACTTGCTGACAAGAGTAAAGAAGTGGGATTAAAAATGAACTTTCAGAAGACAAAAGTGATGTTCAATGCTTTTACAAGAAATGAAGATTTATCGATTGATGGAGAAAAGCTGGAGATAACAGACACGTACGTTTATCTTGGACAGCAGATATCAAGTGAGGGTCACATTGATGAAGAAATTAATCGGCGTACAAAACTTGCCTGGAGAGCTTTTGGAAGAAACAGCATAATTTTCAAGAGCAATATGCCATTATGTCTTAAAAGAAAAGTGTTTGATCAATGCATCCTTCCAGTGCTTAAGTATGGTGCAGAGACGTGGACCTTAACTAAAAGAGACATACAAAGGCTGCAGACAACTCAAAGAAGCATGGAGAGGTGCGTGCTTGGTGTAACCAGGAGAGATAAGAAGAGGAACTCGTGGATCCGAAAAATGACAAGAGTGGAAGACATCATGATCAGAGTTAAATCCCTGAAATGGCAATGGGCTGGACATACTGCCAGAAGGACAGATCATCGATGGACAGCCGAAATTTTAGATTGGATTCCAAGGGACAGGAAAAGACCCAGAAGAAGACCACATGGGAGATGGGTGGATGAAATTCGAAAGTATGCAGGGGTGACATGGAAGAGACTGGCACAAGACAGACCGTTGTGGAGGAAACTTGGGGAGACCTTCGTCCAGCAGTGGATTGATAATGGTTGACAATGATGATGATGATATATATATATATATATATATGCGCAGGCGCTAACTACGAGCATGCTCGATTTTTTAAGCATGTCCTGATTTCCACAGGGGTAATGAAAATTATCTCTTGGAAACAATTTGTATCTTGTAATTAGAACTTGTGGAATAAGATGTTTCTATCAGTTTGCATCAGCCGCAGATTACTAGAAAACAAAATTGATATATTCAATACACACTTTTGAAAATTTTATGTTGAATATATTATTTTCGCATAAAGAAATTCTGTAATATATCAGTTATACTCTTATGCTGAAGTCAATACCATTTATGCATTTTTCATATCTATCGAGAAATGAAACAGTTATTAAAAAAAATATGAAGGAAAGCAAGGAGCCAACTTAGTGGTTGAGTGGAACAAGGTGTTGGCTACTAATCATTCGTCAAAGATGAGTCTAGGCCCCAATCCCAGGTGAGGCATGGATGATGTGTCTATTTTTTGGCACTGGCTTTCTCCCTTCCCAAAAAACAGTGACATTAAGTTAGGGACCTGCGACTGCTTATGTAGTCCATCGAGTTGCTTATGGTTAGCGATGAACACACACACTGCCATCTTATACAGGATTTAAAATATGAATACTATATATAGCTAAAACACAACGATGTTAAAACCATGAGTACAAAACCAGCCCTTATGCTGAATTTCTTTTCGACAAGACTGTTTCTTCCCTCACTTTTTTTTTTTTTTTCGTGCAGATGCTTAGTAAATTTTTTCAAACTTTTTTTTTTTTTGTGTGTGATCGCCCCCCTTCTACTCATACGTTAGACACGTCTACTTAAATGATAACTCCGCTGTCCTGATGTTGGTTTAGGCAAGAAAGTGGGGTGGACGGGGGGGGGAATGCTTGATTAAGTCTTAAGGTTAGGAGGTTTGTTTGTGAAAGGAATGCCTGACTCAAATGCCCTTTGCATGGTGGAGTGGGGGAAGCACATCCCGTGGCAGTAGCATGGAATGTTAATACATGGGCGATGGAATGGGGACATAAGCACATAAACCAGTAGTTAATTTAATACTTGGTTGAAGATAAAATCTTTTCACAAACGCAAAAGAAAAAAAGAAGGGAGAGCTCTCCCATTCATATAAAAACGGAGCTCAATGCGAAGATTAAGTGCGCAGTAAATGACAGTAGGTCAAACCACTTGAAAGAAAAAGAGCGAGAAAGCATAGACACCACTGCTTCGAAGTGGTTGGCGGAGACGAGGAGATCAGCGAACACGTGCGAGGCAGCTAGTAAAAGGAAGCGTGCGAATAAGAAACGTGTTAACTACCCCATTTAGCAGCTTCATAGAATACAGAAAGCAACTTCATTCTAACAAAAACCTCTGTAGATGAGAAAAAAAAGCATAACAAACATAGAAGGAACATATTATTAAATAAAACATTAATCGAAAGTATTACAAGCGATAATTTATAAGTTAATTACTTGTAAAATGGATTCTATTGCTGTGAACAGAGAACCATCCTGTAGCAGACATCCATATTGAATGGAATTTGGACAATTGTGCAGTTTTACGAACAATGCAATATTCTAATGGGAGTCTTAAGATTATATTGATTACATAAATGGTTTTGAGCATTTAATAAAGGCAAACAAATAACATCATTAGCATAATTAATAAAAAATGTATAAATAAAAGCTTTTGCCCGTATGAAAAAATAAGCGCATAAAGCAGATCGACACTGAGTTGCAGAATTAGCCTTTGAAGTATACATATAATCATGTTGGGTGCGAGTTAATTCATGAAAATAAGGAAGATAATTTAGTTTTCTGAGCAGCACCATGACTTCACAGGTGCGGCCCTTACAGCAACTTTTGCTTCCAAGATCGCAAAATTTCTCACCTGTGACCCTTAACTGATGAGGCTCTTAGTCCGAAAATTATGGTACTTTCAAGTTCAAACTGAACTCGTTTTCAGATGTAATGATTACTGCGCTAAGCTCTAGAAGTGACAGTATATGTAAGGCAGCACAATTCGTTTGCACATGTGTGTAAAATCTATTCATTGCTGATAGTCTGAGGAGCCCGATTGTCTCATAGTAACTGCAGAAGTGGGTTTTCTATAAAAGGAATGAGAAAGTTCACAAGAAACTGGGTCCCTTCGTAACAAAAAGTCATGATATAGTAATTGATAATCACTCTCAAACTCTGTCGTAAGGTTAAGAGTGGTGTACTTAGATGCCATACATTCAATAAATTCATTCAAGGTTTCAGTAGGATATTGCCAAAATAGTAAAATGTCGTCCAAGTATCGGATGTAGAACAGCAGGGTTACAGGATATGTGGCCAGATTTTCATTCTCGATGTCCTGCATTAGGAGCTCGGCTAGTACAGCCGACAGGGGGAACCCTCATACATGACCCCCCCCCCATTGCCTGTAAATAATATCGTTAAATTTGAAATAAGATCGATTATGTACTAGGGATAAGGCATTAAGAATTCCCTGCTCCAGTATGTACAGCTGAATAATGCGGTGGACATCCAATACCGTAACACTTGGATATAAGAATTTGACATCCAGTGACACTGGACGTCAGATCCTTATATCCACTTATACAATTGATATAATGATCCTTATACACTTGATATAAGGATTTGACATCCAGTTGCTTATGGTTGTTGTTAAATCCCCAAACAAAAGTACAAAAACATTTTTTGTCCATGATATATTCAAATTTACTCCTCACAGCATGAGGATTGAATTAAAAATAGGCATTATTAAAAAAATGTTCAAAAGTTTACTACTGTATAACAATTAATAACACATTTTTGTTTTTTTATTTATTTTGAAGAAAATTAGTGTACAAAATCTATTGGGAGTTTTGTTTGTTAAATTTAAGTTCAGTTAAAATATATAGTTCAGTATATGTGTAGTTCAGTTAAATTATTTATATACAGTGAAACCTCATTTATACATTTTTAAAGGGACCAAGTAAATTTAACATATACTTGAAATAAATAGTATAAAAGAAACAGGAAAAGTTTAGAATTAAGGGCAATTCAGAATTTTTGGATTCGAGACATTTCTCTATATACATTGGGTTGTCGGAAAAGTCACGACGTATTTTGGCACTTGATGGCGGTTTTGGAAGTACTAGAGGCATGCGCAGCTCTCTTATCGCTATGGCATTCGACAGGTGCCAGTTGTAGCTGCAGTCTGAAAGGAATAGTGAGTGATTTGGTTGATTTGCAGAGATTTGACATCAAGTTGAAGATGGAAGACCAAACTGTGCATTTTCACCATATTTTACTGTTTTACTTCCGTAAAGGGAAGAACGCGCGTCAAGCTTGTGAAAAGTTGCGTAAAGTGTATGGTGATAATGCTCTAACAAGAACGTCAGTGCCAGTGGTGGTTCGCAAAATTCCGTGCTGGTGATTTTGACCCCAACGATGCTCCACAGTCCGGGAGGCCCACCGAGGTTGATGACAACCAAATCAAGGCATTGATCAAGTCAATGCCTTGCAGACACATTGCACATCCATCAAGAGATTGCAGACACATTGCACATCCATTATTCAAGTGTTCACGACCACCTGAAGAAGCAGGGATATGTAAGCAAGCTCGATGTGTGGGTTCCTCAGGAACTCAAAGAAGCTCAATTGACGGCGCGTATAAACATCTGCGATATGCTCATTAAATGTGAGGAAAACGATCCTTTTTAAAGCGACTGATAACTGGTGACGAAAAGTTGATTGTGTACAACAATGTGCTGCGCAAACGGTCTTGGTCCTGACGTGTTGCTTCGCCTCAAACGACATCCAAAGCAGATATTCATCAGCGGAAGGTTCTGGTCTCAGTGTGGTGGGATTTTAAAGGTGTCTTGTTTTTCAAGCTCCTACCACAGAACCAAACAATCAATTCGAATGTGTACTGTTGGCAATTGGACAGTTTGAACGAATGCATCATCCAGAAACGTCCAGAGCTCGTTCATTGTAAAGGTGTTGTGTTCCATGACGACAACGCGAGACCACACACAAGTTTGATCACCCGCCAAAAATGATTGGAGCTTAGGTGGGATCGGTTGCCACACCCAGCATACTCGCCTGAGCTGGCGCCGTTAGACTTCCACTTGTTTCGCTCTCTTCAACAGTCCTTGCATGGTATAACGTTCAAATCAGATGAGGCTGCAAATCAGTACCTTGTACAGTTTTTCGCCATGAAAGACAGGCCCTTCTATGAACGAGGCATTCTGCAGCTCACTGAAAGATGGCAAAAGGTTACCGAACAAAATGAGGATTATATCATTGATTTACCTTTGTTCTTTCTATCAATAAATGACCTTTGCAAAACATAGCTAAAATAAGTCATGACTTTTCCGACAACCCAATATAAAAGTGTAAGTTTGTATGTTTGTTCCGCATACGTTCCTAAACGGCTCGATGGATTTGCACCAAAATTGGCAGACATACTCTTCACCACCAAGATTAAAATACAGGTGGGACGATTTTTAGAAATTCCATCCCTAAGGGGGTCAAATGTGTTTTTACTGGGCCCTCTAAAGACTGGGGGCAAGTTGGCTGGTGTGATATTACTCCGCATGTCAGAGCGACAGTTGTCAGGTGATGCCTCACTCCTCGCAAGCTTCCGCGGTTCAGGCATACGGGGAAGGGTCCAATTTTTGGAAACAGAACGCACCGGCGGAACATATTGTCATAAGTATTTTTTTTTATGTTACCATGCATTTTCTTTGTAAGGATTAGGTTTTGTTAGACTCCCAACAATTGGCGCAGGAGTCTCAAATACGGGTGGAGCTACAGATTCCCACCAATAGGCGTGGTCCTCTCAAATGGCATCAAGGTTAATTTGAAGTTAAAACAGACGGTCTTCTTCATACATAAAATTTAAATACAAGATTAGTATTGGTATTAGTATAGATAAAAGAAATAGCCTATGTCCACTGGAAAGAAGTAAGTTTCCCAAAGGTGAAAGAATTATCTGAATGGGTTTAGTTTTCGAAATTAGTAAAAAAATTCCGTATATTATCGTGAACTACTTTCTTTCACATTGGGTGCGATGAGGTTGTATGTAAACAAAGCGGAACGATACATGGGAAACTACTTGAAAGCGGTGTTATTCGGTAGTACAGCGAAAAGTAATAAAAAATAATAAACAAATAATAAAAAATAAATAAAAAATAAACAAAATAGCCTACGTCCTCCGGAAAGCTTTCCAACGGTGAAAGAATTATCCGAATCGGTTTAGTTTTAGAGATTAGTAAAAAAATAATCCGTATATTATTGTGAACTACTTTCTTTGACATTGGGTGTGATCAGGTTGTATATCTACACTCTAGAAAGCTGAATGCGGAGTGCAGGAAGTGCATTATTGTGCATGTTTGCTATTTCGAGTTTTTAGGGCTCAGAATGGCCATTATAAATTGTTATTTTTATAACAAAATTTTCATCAAGTGTGGTGAACTGCCTCCCCCCCCAAAAAAAACGCAAACCCATCGGACAAGTTCAGCCAAAAGCAAAGAAAGTAATATTACCTTGAGAGAGTGAGACAACCGAACAACGTGATCGAAGACTCGTGGATCATCGAGAAAGAGCCAGTGTATCTAGGGCGGCAGAGATGAGAGGGGGAGGGGAGGGGGAAATGTTAACACATAAAAAGGGGCAAACACCAAAGAAAAAATGCTGAATGTGTAGCATAATGTATATTCAAATTCAGCTGTTATATCTACAAAGTTGAGGAGAAAAGCAATGCACGCAAACTACATAAATATGTCCTAAAAAGTGCATATTTTAAAATGACTGAAAAAACAGACCAATTAAAATGATCGGTCACCGATTTCCTGTGTTCGGGGTAAACTGGTCACTTCTGGAAAATTAATGCGACAGATTCCGTGCACTCCCTTTCGGAATGATGAATGAGGGAATATTGTACACATTCTGTTTATCGTCGCTACAATTCGGTTATTGCAAATTAATTGTCTCTACGATTAATTTTGTTGGGAGCCTAGAAAAAGTCAATGAAATTTCTTCCGCTCTCTCTCTCCCTCTTTATACAGTACATGCTTAAAATTTCTTTTCACTTCATTTTAACGTAAACATTTTTCTCTTATTATTGGATGCATGGAATGAATGATCATACACCTGACGAGCAGGGAAGCAAATAAGTAGATGCGCATTTTCGGAAAATGCGCTAATTAATGGTAATAATGTAAATAATTAGCAATTAGTCATCTTGTAATTTTATAATGTTTGTGCGTGCATGTTTGCCATGTAATAAGCTTCGTTGCCGATAATCAGGAAACAAAATATATTGCAATAAAGGAATTAAAATAACATGAAACTAAGTAACAATATTAATAACTAAATTTAGTTTTCATGTAAGGTAGTTGATTTACTCTCAGTCTGGTCTTAAAATATAAAGTCGTATAAAATACAAATAATTTGTGAATATGTTATTTCCATGTAAAAAAAATATTGAATTACGTGATGTATGTAGTGTATGCCAATTGTGTGTACCATAGAATGAAATACAAGGAAAAACCAAATTTCAGCACCGAATCCCCTTTCTTCAAGATGGCATCACCATGCCATTTTTTGTTCATTGTTCAAAGAGTTCAGTTAAAAATTCTAAGAATTCAATTGCTGTTAGCAGCATTCTTGCGCCTGTAGCTAGTCCTCCAACTCGAGAGGTCACACGTCCTGAGCACGAGGAGTCGGCGTGTTTTGACCAATGAGAATACTTGTGCCTAAGAAGTTGAGACAGGCTCTTAAAAAGCGGCAAGCACTTGTCGCTGGGATCTTCAGTTGTTATAGTACGTAGCACACACGTGCTCCGACTCTCGTTGTTCTTATGCCAATGCACATCACCCTCTCTCTGCTAAATTTTCCTTTTTTGGTATCAGATAGAAGTTTTTGTACTACTTTGACTGATAGCAGGCCCTGTTGTTGAACACCCACTCTGGAAGTTTGCTCAGCATGGATGCAGCACGCTTTCCATACCGTCTGAGCGGAAACAAAAAAAGTAATGGACACCATGATGTGTTCAGGCAAACATATTCTCCTGTTCGCATGCCAATGCCTTCAGCCAGCAAAGCCATAATGTCCTGCTGCAACGAAGTTGATGTGGAGATCCCTGTCCAGTCCGCAGGAAGCGTAACTAATAATTTCTGCCAGCTGGAACTTTTCTGCATGCCATGTTGAGAGAAAAACTATGATGATAGCCGCTGTATCCTTTCTTCTGCACCTTTTTGTTCTTGCTGTGTGGCACTGATGCAGTGACCTGTGGGGTGGACTTTTTGAGAAACTTTCTTCGAGTGCCTGCCGGGTTTTCCACCTTTATGCTACCAAATAAGCATTCCTAGATATTATTCGATGATGAGGTAAGCCATTTAGAACTTTTCCCAATCGCTATGCCATTCGATCATCGTAAAGCAAAGAACTATGAACCACGTGATGCAAAAATAAGAGTGAATGGATCTATTCTGTGTGAATTTTCAAAGGAAATCACACTCACTAAAAATTTACCCTGAGTAACAATCGTTAAGTAAAATTTAGAGGTGTTTATAGTCATAATAGAGAAAAAAATATTACATGTGCATGTAAAAGGTTATTGAAGTACTGTTTCTGTGGCGTAGGAGCAGTAGTGTAATGTTTCATGAAGCCATGTTAGAGCTCTCTTGAGCCGGGCACTTTTTAAGATTGTGTTCTTTATTAATATTCAAAAACCTGTATTATAAACTGTTGCAAAGTTTCATTTTAATTTAAACATTGATAATTTGACTATTCATGCTAGTCAAATTATCAATTAATAGGCAATTCATTGCATTTTGACTCTTACAGCAAAATCTTATAGCTGATTAACTCACAATTTCACTTTGAAATAGCATGCATTGAGGGATGAAGTGATTTAAGGAGAGTGGTTAAACAGGCAAGTGTTATGACTTAGAGGGTAATCTGATGTTTGATATATTACTTTGCCTGTGTATTGGATGAGATGTATGAGGTGGTGTTTGATTTCTGAAAATAAGTGCTAGTGCTGTTCCATGAGTTAGTAGAATAATAATGGAATAAAATGATGTTGATTTCTGGAAATGAAGGAGATAGACATTTTTAGAAATAAGTGATAATGATATGATTTCTAGAAATAGATGAGCTGTGTGCTGTAGTATCATTTCTGAGAATAATGAGTTTTATGATGTGAGTTTTCTGGAAATATTAATGTTCTTCGGGTAGTAAGTGTCAGTGGATAGTGGTATTAGCACGTGAAAAGACTGCCAGGAGATAATTGGGGGATTATCTTCCTGGCTGGTATCTGAAGTAGTTAGCTCAATTCCACTAGAAGCTAGCCAGTGTGAGTTGATCATATTTATGTCTCAGAAGGAAGGTCATAGTACTGCTAGTAAGCATAGTGATATGTCGTGTGGAATATACCCAGTCAATGCATAGGTCGGCAAAAACTGTAATTGATTTTCTTGATTCCTTTAGCTTTATTGTTGTGCGAGTCAAAGTAGTGTAGAAAATGGAATTTGTGCTCTCATTGACATTAGCCGGATTATATGAGGTAAGCTTAGTTTATTGTCTGAGTTGCTTAGCATATCTTGGCATACTTTTAGTATTATCTATACTTTGCCAAGGAAACCTTAATATCCCTTGTGGTGAATCAATGATAGTCTTAGTGAGGTATGGGTTTGCCTCATCGGGGCACTCCGTGGGCAATGGCGCTCAGAGCAGCAACAAGGGCCTCTGTGAATCTTGAGAGAGGTGCCAGCTAGTTCTGTGTGACACTGGCGAAAAGACCCCAACTCACTGGGTTTTGTTCCAGAATCCTTAGGTTGAATGACCAACTGGAACCATCAGCCGTGGGCTAATCCCCCACACTGAGGTACTTACTTGATTAAAAAGACACAAAGAAATGAAAAAAAACAACTCAAGTGTGGGATGCGGTGGACCTACCACGTCTGAGGACGGTTCACCACGGAATAGACCTGGAAATTCTAAAAGGCGCATGAGAAAGACATCATGGTTGAGTGAGTGTAAGATTGGTGTATGGAATACTAGAGGTATAAATGGTAAGATGAATGAGATGACTGAAGAAATTAATAAGTATAAACTGGATGTGCTGTGTGTAAGTGAAACCAAAAAGAAGGAAACTGGGGTAGAAGAAGTGAATGGCACAGTGAGTGTCTAGTCTAAAGTATTAGATAATGTAAGGGGACAAGCTGGTGTAGGTGTGATTTTAAGTGAAAAGATGAAGAACTTGATCCATTACAGCTGCATTAGTGAGAGAATTCTTTGGATACGTCTGAAAGTGAAACTTCAGAGAATAGTAACTGTTGTAGTGTATGCTCCTTGTGACTCAGAACCTTCTGATAGGAAGGGGGATTTCTAGAATGAGCTAAAGCTGTTTTAAGCCAGTTTGGTGTTAAAGAGAAAATTATAATAGCAGGGGATTTCAATGCTCGAGTAGGTGTGAAGAATGCCATTTCTGACAATGTTGTGGGTAAGTTTAATGATCCTTGTGTAAATGATAATGGTGAAAAGTTAATTGAACTTTGCATTGAGAATGGTTTGTGTGTATCTAATACGTTTTGCAACCACAAGTATATCCACACATATACTTGGGAAAATCGTATTCTTGGTCAAAAGACTGTTACAGATTTTATTGTTTACGATCAGCGTCTGAAACACTTAGTTGTTGACACTCGTGTGATGAGAGATGCAGATGTTGGCTCTGATCATTACTTGGTAGTGTCGCGAGTGAAACTGAATGCTGGTTGGAGGAAAAGGAATAAGAAAAGGCCTAGGGTAGAAAGAATAAAGATTGAAAGGCTTCCTGAGGATCATCAGCATTATGCTAACTTACACAGAGAATGACTGAAGGAGCTGAAGCCATGTGAGAGGGATGTAGAAAAGAAGTGGGAATGTTTTAAGAACTGTGTTGTTACTGCTGCTTAGGAGGTCTGTGGTACCACAATAGCAAGTAACAAAAGAGGTGATGGTTGGTGGAATAGTGAGATTAAACAGACAGTAAAGAGAAAGAAGGATGCCTATTTGGGAATGTTGCAAGGTAGTTTCTGTGGATGAACACCTCTGTAAGAAGCGTGAAGCAGCTAAGCTGATTCGCCAGAGTAAGGCAAAAGATAGGAAGGAGAAGGTGGAAAAGCATGAATTGGCTTTTTGGAAAGATAGAAAGACTTTCTGGTAGTTCGTGAGATAGGAAAAACAAAGTTGTAAGTTGTGCGAAGAATGAGATCGGGGAATTGTTATGGGAGCCCAGTGAGTTAAGTGAAAGATGGGGTGAATACTTCTGTGAATTATTAGATCAAGAAAGCAAAGGTGATTCTGAGGCAGAAGCAGATGATGTCACAGTGAAGGACGGAAGCACCGGAGGGATCTCAAGAGAAGAGGTGTGTAAAGCTCTGAAATCTCTTCAGAATGGTAAGGCTCCGGGAGTTGATGGCATAACTGCTGAGATGTTGAAATATGGTGGTGACTCTGTAATTGACTGGTTAACCGAAATTTGCCAGTTGTGCTGGGAGTTATGAATGGTCCCTCGGGATTGGAAGGATGTTATCATTGTTTCCTTGTATAAGGGAAAAGATGATCAGACTGACTGCAAGAACCATCGTGGTATTAGCCTACGAGTGTGTCAGGGAAAGTGTTTGGTAAGGTCGTTATTGAAAAAGTATGAAGTCTTACATCAGTGAAAGTATGGGATGTTCAGAGTGGTTTCATGCTTGGTAAAGGCTGCACTAACCAAATTTTTGCATTATGCATGATGATTAAAAAGTATCTGGCTGTTGGTAATAAAGTTTTTGCTGCCTTCATAGATTTAGAGAAAGCTTGCGACCGAGTAAATAGAACACTCCTGTGGAAGGTATTGAATGAGTAAGGTGTTACTGGGAGTCTACTTAATAGTGTAAAAGCCATGTATGCTGGCAGTAGAGCCTGTGTACGAGTGAATGGTGTTCAATGAAAATGGTTTTCTACTGGTGCAGGAGTCAGGCAAGGTTGTGTAATGTCACCCTGGCTGTTTAATATATTTATGGATGCATGCATGCATGATGCCAAAATAGATAACACTGGTATATGTCTTGGTGATATGCGTGTGTGCAGATTGTTGTATGTTGATGACACTGTCCTGTTGGCAGAGAGCAAAAGTGAGTTGCAGAGTATGTTCTCCCGGATGTATGAAGTTTGCATGAAATTCAAAATACATACATACATATCACTAAGCTGTTCTCTGAGATTCAGAGGTTAGCTCCAAAAAGAAATACAAACTTCCAGATATTTTTACATATTGTTGTCGTATCAAACTTCTCCATTTACATCAATCTCGACACACAACTCGTGCTTCACTGTATCCATTACACGCCGCACACAAGATCTTTTATACTTCATACTCATAATGTTTTTCTCAAACAGACACTCCTGAATCTGATCCACCCATGTCTTCCTTGGCCTTCCTCTGCCTTTCCTTCCTGCCACTTGGGCTGAAAAGATTTTCTTAGTAAGCATTTCATCACTCATTCTTTCAACATGGCCAAACCACCAAAGCATATTGGTCTCCACCTAGCTAACAACATTTTGCTTCACATCACACAACTGCAATACATCTTCATTTCTCACACAATCAGATCAGATCGTGTCTTGCCACAAACCCCACATAAGTAACGCATTTCTCCAGAACACAAACGACTCCTATGTTTCTTCTGCAGTACCCAGGTTTTACTGCCATACACCAGAGTAGGAACAATTACAGTTTCATACCCAGCCATGCGGGACTCTTTAGAGAACCCATCATTCCTGTGAAAACCTCCCAGAGCAGCTATGACTTTTAAAGAAGAATTCACTCGCCTACTGATTTCACCATATAACTTGTTCTCTCTGTCAAACATACTTCCTAAATACACAAACTCACTCACCTGGTCAATCACACTGCCATTTATACTTACATTACATTCAGTGCTACCAGTTCCTTTCTCAAACACCATAACTTTGGTTTTTCCTTTATTTATACTCAGTTTGAATTTCATGCAAACTTCGTGCATCCGAGTCAAGGGAAAAACCAAAGTTATGGTTTTTGAGCGGGGAACTGGTAGTACTGAATGTAGCATAAGTCTAAATGGCACCGTGATTGACCAAGTGAAGGAGTTTGTGTATTTAGGATGCATGTTTGACAAAGAGACAAACTGGATGGTGAAATTAGTAGGAGAGTAAATTTTTCATTGAAAGTAATAGCTGTCTTGGGAGGTTTTTACAGGAATGATGGGCTCTCAAGGGAGTCCCATATGGCTATGCATGAAAGTGTAATTGTTCCTACTCTGATGTATGGCAGTGAAACCCAGGTACTACAGAAGAAACATAGGAGTCGTTTGTATGCTGCAGAAGTGTTACTTATTTGGGGGGGGGGGAGACATGTTCTGATCATGTGAAGAATGAAGATGTGTTGGAGTTGTGTAATGTGAAACAAAATGTTGTTAGGCAAGGTGGAGACTAATATGCTTCGGTGGTTTAGGCATGTTGGAAGAATGAGTGATGAGATACTTACTAAGAAAATTTTTCAGCCCAAGTGGCAGGAAGGAAAAGCAGAGGAAGGCCAAGGAAGTCATGGGAGGACCAGATTCCGGTGTGTCTGCATGAGAAAAAGATCATGAGTATGAAGTATAGAATATCTTGTGTGCATCGTGTGATTGATGTCAGTGAAGCTCGAATTGTGTGCCAAGATCGCTGTAAGTGGAGGAGTTTGATATGGCAACAGTAAGTAAATAATCGGATAAAAATTATCTGGTAGTATGTCTTTTCTTTGTGGAGCTAACTTCTGAATCTCAGAGAACAACTTAGTGATATGTATGTGAATTAATGATAACTGTAAAGACCAGAAATGTTGAGTCATTGTCAAATAGCTAAAGATGCATACAATTTTTTTTTCTTAGTATTACAAGAATATTTCCTTGAAAGTGTAAATGCTTGTGTAGCTTTATCTTGAAATATAAGATGAGTAAGTAATGGTAATGGATGTTGATAGTTGGGCAGTAATAGTAAGCCTACTTATTAGTGAATGTATTTGACAATTCTTTGAATAAAGCTCATGTTGAGAATTGGCTTCCTAGTTTCTTAATTCAATTACTAATCAAAAACTACTTTTATGGGAATTTTACTAGGAAATCTTTTTATTTAAATTGCAAATTTTCAGAGAAAACTCTTCTCCTTCTTCAGGCTGTCTTTTTTTTTTTTTTTTTTGTCACTTATAGTTATTCCCGTCACTATCGCGGTTACGGTTATAGCATGGATTGGAATTCCCTTAAAGGCATCAGTTTCCAAAGCAATTTTCAAAAAGAAAGCTAAAAGAAGGAATAGAGATTGAGAAAAATCAAAATTCCATCATTAATGACTGCAAAGGATTTTCCCTGCCTAACATCTGGCAGGATTTGATGAAAAATAACCGTAACCTTCAAGGTTAACCATAACCGCGATAGTGACGGGAATAAGTGACAACAAAAAGACAGCCTGAAGAAGGAGAAGAGTTTTCTCAGAAAATTTTCAATTTAAATAAAAAAATTTCCTAGTAAAACTCCCATACAATTTGTTTTTGATTAGTATTTGACAAGTTTATAGTAAATTTTGATTTGATAATGAGAGTAGTTAGAAGTTAACAATATTCTGAAACATTTGATAAGATTTATGCATATAAAAATAGTAACAACCTTTTGATTTTGTTTGCTGAAAGTTGTTGCCTGGTTAACTTATTTTAAAAAATTCCTATGCAAAGGCCGGTCTGAAAGAAGTGTCACAAACATGTCAATAGCCCATTAGTGCGATTTTTATTCCACGAGTACAGTTACATGGTGTATTCAAGGTTCATATGCTTTTTCAATCACAAAATTCCAGGACTTTTGGATTTTTTTCCAGGACATATGATCCAAATGCTCTTACTTAAAATATAGTGAAACCATACGTCTGTTCAACCTGTAACCTACAACAAACAACTTCCTACATGCTTGGGCAAACTTAATACATAACGCAGAATGTTAAAAATGATGTCCACTGCAGCTAATCAGAAACTTAGAATCGCAGATAAATACTGAAATACCAATAAATACTGTCACTAAAAAGATAAATACTGTCACTAAAAATGTGACCAGGTGTAATATCTACTAAACTTTTATATACAATATACTACATTGATTTAAAATATATATATATATTTCTACTTTGGCTTTAGTTCAATTATTGAAGCAAATTACAGAATAAAAAAACCCCATAAAACTAAAAAATACATAGGTATGTGGCATTACTCTTGAAATGCTTTCATAAACCACACAATCAATACATAAAATACTATTTATATTTAATTATTCTGAAATAATGTTTACATTAGAAATTTAAGGGTAAAGAAAGGTGAAATATTTGGAACTTTTTGAAGGGACCAAAGGGATTATTTCTTAAACACATAATCATGGAAGCACGTATTTGTGTTACAATTTATTTAGGGAAGGAATTTTCAACGTAATATTGATGCTGTAGCTATGTTTTAAAATTTTACTCGCCAGCAAACAAAATATGCACAAAAATTTCCAACATAAAATGAAAGAGAATAATGGGAAAACCCTTAAGTCCAAGGGCTGTGTACAACTGCATTCATTGGTGATCAAGGCAATTTAACTGGGCATGATTAGAAAACTAATTACAGAAGATGCAAAGTGATTAGTAAATCTCAGAAAATACTAAGAAACAACTAGATTTAAGTTTCTGATATTAGAAAGCAATCTGCTTTCATGGCAAATTTTTATATAAACTATTCATTAGAAAATTTTTACAAAGGTCAAAATACCCCCCCCCGAAGTCAGCTATTTACTTCCACCGGTGGCTGAAAAGTATGTTACAAAAATTAAGAAATGGCACAAAAAGCATTTTCCATGGCAGAAGGAAGGTATTAGAGACAAAAAAAATTCAAATTAAACAGTTAAAGGAAGAGGTATACACTGGCGTGCAAAAATGAAGGACGAGACGGTTTTTCGAATGTAACGGCGTCATGCAGAAGTGCTCCACATCGACTCAAATCATACCATAAGATCCCCAAGATGTAAGAATATGGGACAAGTGAGCAAAACCGTCCAAACAAGCAAACAAGGAATCCAAAGGATACAAAGGCACTTTATTGAAAAGGTAGCTTCGAGCACAACTGGACAGGAGACAGAAGCGTCCATGTGACAGGCGGCTGCCAAGAAAAATTCAGTCTTTAGTAGGGGATATGAACACCCCTGACTGGGTAGCAGGATTTACAATGTCTGTCCATGCTGAGGACGAGGTTGTCAAGGAGCTGTTGAGGCATTGTGGCCCATTCCTCTTGTAGCGCCAATCGCATCTGCGGAATCGTTGCTGGCGGCTGATGACGTGCTGCCAAGCGTCTCCTGAGAAGGTCCCACACGTGTTCGATTGGATTTAGGTCCGGAAACCTTGCGGGCCAATCCATGCGTTGAATATCTTCACTCTCCAACAGCTCTGCGACAGCCACTGTACGATGAGGTGTAGCGTTGTCGTCCATGAAGAGGAACTCAGGACCCACAGCACCTCTAAACAGATGCACGCGAGGCAGGAGAACCTCGGTACAATAGCGGACACCAGCGACTGAACCTCCTTGGAAGATGGGGAGGTCAGTACGGCTATCAAGCATGATACCGCCCCAAACGAGAACTCTGCCACCTCCAAACCGGTCCCTTTCGATGATGTTGGAGGTGTGATTGCGTGTTCCCTGCTCTCTCCAGATGTGTATACGTCCAGAATAGCTCGTCAGACTAAATCGGCTCTCATCCGTTCTCTTTACAGATGAGAGCCGATCCTATTGCTGATGTCCATTCTCTTACGGAAGAGAACTCGACCCATCTCTCATCCGTTCTCTTTACGGAAGAGAACTCGACCCTATTGCTGATGTGTCCAGTTGTTGTGTTCCTGGCACCACAGAAACCGCTGTCTCCGATGAGCAGGCGTTAATGGCACACACCGTAGTGGTCGTCGTGCAAATAGACCTCCTTTGTGCAGCCTCCTGGCCACGGTAAAACACGATAACGGACGTCTAGGTGTCTGTTGCATGTGCCTTGCGATTTCTCCTGCTGTCTGCCGTCCGTCTCTTCTCGCCTGTAGGACAATAAACCGGTCGTCCGCCGCCGTGGTTGCTCGTGGATGACCACTGCCAAACTCTCGGACAGCTGTTCCTGTCGTTTGAAATGCTCTACAAGCTCGTGAAATGATGCTGTGAGCGATCCCGAACTCCTCGGCCACACTAGTTACAATTCGACCTTCTTCCAACTTCCCAATGACGCAACCTCGGATAAAGTCATCCAGATGTTGTCTACTGGATTGTCCGTTGGCCATATCACACGGTGGCAGCAACTCGACGTTATTCAAACCGATGTACACCGTGCAATAGCTTTCACCGAATTGCTGAGTGTACACCGCCCATGTGCTTTATACCCTTCCGACCCCCCGCCCCGCCATGCTGCATATGCGCATACCTTACTGTACCGGACCCTAGTCTATCTCCTGAGTGGTCTTTCGGTCCATTCTACCTGCTCGTTCCGCTGTTATGCTAATTTCTCCTCTTCGTCCTTAATTTTTGCACACCAGTGTAGAAGGAAACATGACACAACTCAAAAGCATTCTTCATAGTAAAAGCTATGCTAAAGAAAAATAACTTTTCAAATATGTCTCCCGGAAGCAGAGATAGCAAGAAAAACGTTTTGACCTTTACAACCCCTAGGGGGAAAGTTGTACATTTGAAGAAAATCTTGTTCACTCTTCATCTTTATTATAGCAAATGGCATACAGTATAAAAAGAAATTTCTCAATTGGGTTTTTTGAGGCAGAGATAGGCTGCAAACGGAAGTACATGAACACCACCTAGTGGCAGAATTGTGAACCACAAACTTCCTCAAATACAAACCTAAAGTATTCCATTAGGTAAAAGGTTTCTGGTGTTAAAAATTTTTTTTAAATCGAACATTTAGAAGTACAGATATTGAGAAAAATTGATTAAATATTTGCATCCCCTGGCGGCGAAATTGTGCATTATTTTGGGAAGAAAATACGCATAAGGAGTTTTCATAGTTAGTAGTATTTCATCGAAGGAGAAAATTTTTCTATCGGGTTTTTAGTCCCACAGATATTGCTGTAAACAGAAACGTGAACTTAACCCTCTAGTGGTACACTTGTGCATTATGAAATATTTGAAATTATATGAGAAACATTTTGTACTGAAAATGTTCTCCAACAAAGAAAGAATTTTTCAAATTGGACTCCTAGAAACAGAGATGTGAACAAAAATAAGATATACGTGTACGCCTCTGGTGGAAAAATTATGCACTATTTTAAGCAGGAGGTATTCTCAAAAAAGTTTTCTGAGGTGAGCAGTATTGGTTCATTGGTTCACGGAAGAACTTTTTCAATCTAGCTTTTTTTTTTTTTTTTTTTTATTGAAGGTTTAACAACCACTGTGAGCAACTCAATGAGTTATAAGCAGTTGCCCGTCCCTAATTTAGGGCCACTGGTTTCAGGGAAGGGAGAGAACCAGCACTGTAAGACAAACACAACATCCATGCCTCACCGGAATTCGAACCCGGACCCAACTCGGACGAATGGTCATAAGCCATCGCTTAGACCACTGCGGCCAATCTAGTTTCCAGCTCAGATTTTGTTGCTAATATATCAGTAGCAAAACTAAACACTTACGCCACTGGTGGCCAAATCATTGTTTACCAAAAATGAGAATTTATATGCAAATCATTTCCCCTACAGAGCTGTATCCGACACAGGAAGAATTTTCCAAATCAGACTTTTAGAAGCGGAGATATTAAGGAAATTGCGATTTACCTTTGTGCCCCCTAGCGGAAAATTTGTGCATCATTTGAAAAAGGGACTATAACTAAAATAATCTTCGATATAAATGTCACCGAAAGGAAAAATAATTCTATCAATTGGATATTTAGAAGCAAATATATGAAATAAAATGCATTTAAAATTTAATACGATCTCCATTTGCGCCCTCTAGCGACAAAGTTGTGCATCAGAAAAAAGCCGGAATGAATGGATCATCATTCTCACATTTTAAAGGAACAGTAAACTTATTTCGGGCATTATTTTTTCCCCGCGCGAAGATGTAATGTCGAAAGAGACATGAAAAATGACACAATCAGAAATGCTTTATTGTAAGTAGTTCTCCCACTAGAGCATTTTTTAAAACCAGCAGTGACATCACTCTAGACAAGAGACCGGATGCTCAGCGTGCGAAGGGCTCCAGTCGGTGCTGTTTACTGTTCTGTTCAGCGCAGTAGATCCCATCAATCTGTAAAATGGCTGGTGTAAATCCTTATTCATTTGAACCACAATATTCTGCCAGTACAGTACGAATGTTTAACAAGGAATGTGAAAACAAATTTGAGGGTAGAAAAGGTAATCTTGACTGGTGCCAATGTGATAACTGCGAGAGAATGTGAACAGACGCTGAGTGTTTGTGTTACAACGAAAGTGATCAGATGATGAAAATATAAGGTAGTGCCCAATGTATAATAAACCATGAATCATTCGACAGTGTTGTTTTAAACATTCACACCTTACAGACAAGTCGCTATCAAATTATTCTTCGGGTAGAAAAAAACGAGAAAAAAAAATATGAACTTGTATGTAACAAACTATGGAGACATGTTGAATACAAACAATTCGTATATTTGGTGAATGCCTGAATACCTGTAGGGCAAAAAATCAGAAAAGTAATTCTTTCCTGAATCTAATGAACAGTATTCGGGTTTTGTTTGTTGCCCTGGAAATGACCCAGACTATTTCGATTAACTTCCACTGTCACTAAAGATTTGCCAGCTGCTGTCTATATATACAAGTATATAAAAGTATTTTCCATTGAACTAAGTGCATATTTTATTGCTATTTTTTAGTTTCTCCTATTGTCACGAGAGAAACAAATTTATGAGTATTTCTCATAGCCCAAGTGCAAAGTCATTAATGACCCCCCTCCCACAAAAATAAAAATACAGCAATAGTTGAACATGATAGC
Organism: Macrothele yani; assembly: GCA_039090855.1. NCBI lineage: Eukaryota > Metazoa > Arthropoda > Arachnida > Araneae > Macrothelidae > Macrothele > Macrothele yani. Next base: position 116,178,886 of record CM077029.1, on the reverse strand, counting down.
CTATATAGCTCTAGAAATAAGTTAGAAAAAAGGCAGTTTATCTGACTGTTATTTCTACTATTATTACAGTATGGCAGGTTAGTCACAGATAGAAATTTTTCTACCAGCAGTTCAGCATCTCCATTACACGTTTGAGCTGACCACCATAAATGGTTGGTTATACTGGACCGCCATGCTTTTAGTTAAGGAGCTTTCTTTTCAGCAGCTTTTAGATTTTTAGTCAAACTTTTGGCCATGTGCCACACAGCAAACTGATTCCACATTCGGCCCCCAGATAGTTCCGAAAGCAATAACAGATGGCGTCACGGTAGCACTTCACCTCTTCTCTGCTCTTCTCGCACTTTCAAGTGAAATGCGTTATACCAACTTACGTCACTTAGTTCTTCATCTCTGCTCTTGTGTTTCGTAAGTTTTTTTCAATCTCTGCTCCTCTAATATGTGGAATTGGAAAAGGTTCTTTCATGAAGTTGGGAAGGATGAGGAAACCTGTATTTCATGGTGTCAACAACAAGATTTATTTCCCACCTCTAAAAGATGTTCTGAGGGTCATCTCGATGCGTCTCATCGTTTAGGGCAATTCAGGTGTCGGAAGAAGCACACTTCAGGGAATGCTGGTATTCTTCCCGTACACTTGGTACGTGTTTGTTTTCATGCTTAGATTCCGATTGATAGTGATGATTCTGACGTATTGTTTCGCCAAAGGATTGTCTTACGATGAGGCGATTGAAGAAACCTCACATGGCAATGTTACCACACCCACTGAGACAGTTGGCAACTGGTATTCGTATTGCAGACAACTAGTCTCAGAGTTTATGGTAGCCTCGGAATGTGAGGAAGGAAGGCTTGGTGGTGATGGAATCATTGTCGAAGTGGACGAAGCCAAAGTGGGCAAACGAAAGTACAACTGCGGTCGTCTTGTCGAGGGCACCTGGATTCTTGGTATTTTTTAACGAGATACCAAGCGCTTCAGGGTCAAAATCTGCCCTGATAACAACAATCGGCTGATACATTGCTGCCCCTCATCATGAAACACGTAGAGACAGGAACAACGATTATGATGGACTGCATATCGCAATCTGCCAAGCTCTGGGTACACGCATTTGACTGTCAACCACTCCCTCAACTTCATTGATCCCATCACAGGGGCGCATACACAAGGAGTCGAGAGCAATAGGCATCCCCTGAAACATAAATTAACACAGGGGAACCACAAAATGTACTTGGCAGACCATATTCTGGAATATTTATTCCGAAGGAATTACAGTCTTTCTTCGGAACATTGTTTTGAAGTCCTGATTCATGCGATCAGACAGTTCTTCCCTGGCAGATAAAAATTTACTTCATTTTTTTCTGCTAGGTAGACTTTCCTATTCATGAGGACAAACTTTTCTTCCGTCTTAATAAATATTTCTCACATATGCCAAATTGTAAATTTTAAAAGTTCCTTTTAAGGGCCACTTTTAATCAATATTATTCACTTCGTTTGCCACTTGCACAACGTTACGCTTCACGATGTAGCGATACGTGTCGCCATCTATCGTCGCTTCTGAAAACTATTTTTGGGCAGAATGTGGAAGGTTTACCATTTTTTCTTCATGAGGGCAGGAATGCTTCTATGTCTATCTGATAAAAAAAACAACTGATATCTTTATTTCTTCATAGAAGGCTGAGAGTAATAAATCGCACGCATTCTTTTACCGTCAAAAACACCTTTTTGGAAGACAATACAAACAATATTTCCCTTGCGAATATCCATAATGGAATATGTACAGTATTTGGCCCAAAAACCCGGTGAATCAAACTGTCCATCTCCGCTTACCCAAATTTCGGAATAGCATAATTTCAAATCATCAGTAATTTGTTTTTTCATACTGTGCCATGTAAACTTGATCATTGGCCCCACTAAAATTTTCACCACCTTTTGTAAAAAGTAGTGTTACTGTGTGATTGAAAGCCAAGGGTTTCAGTGAAATCCGTAAACAGCTTAAAATTCATTCCAGTTGTGTAAATTGCAGCTGAAAGTTTAATGACTAACAAACAGGAACACGTACAACACAAGGAGAGAAATTCCTGACACTAATTACCTCATAATTTTCCTCACAACCCCTACCGCACCGAGTACACGGATGCCGTTGGTGCGAGAAGTGGTCTGATTGACCGCTTGTCTAGTGTAACATCATCACCAGGAACTTTGTCGGCTGTTTACTCAGCTCCCAATGGCCGTAGGGAAACAAATTTTGGCTCTATACACATCACCCGGTCACCCGCATAACACGACAGCAAAAATTCGTATTTTCGAGGACCTTTTTTTAAAGTTTACTGCTCCTTTAAGCTTCTCAATTCAAAAAGATTTTACAAATCGAACTAATTGCAGAGATAGGTCTCCCCGGCCGGAGAGACAAAGTGATAAAATATGCACGATGCAAAAGATGATAATAACGCAGCTTCAGTTCTTCTAACAAACAAGAAAACCAACAGCCCCCCCCCCCCCATTTTTCAGAGGGTGGGGAGGGAAATTTGTCAAAAAGAACCTATGTCAGTAGAAAAATCCTCAACTACAAAACATTGCACAGGAACAAAAAGGCAGGAATGGACAAAATTCCAGGACATGTAACAGAATTTTAGGACATTTCCAGGACTTACAGGACAAAATGGAATTCCAGGACTTTTCCAGGATGCATATGGACCATGTGTACTGGTTAAATTTTACACTTAATACTGCATTTCATTTTATCGTCACTTTTGCAAAGAGAAATCAAGATTTTTCAGAATACATTTACTTTAAGGTGCCATCTGTTCTTGTATATAGCATGTTTCTATAGAACACAAATGTTGAGCATTGCACAGCTGAGTGGCTGAGGAAATCTTTTAGTGTACTAAGTTGTATTATCAGTTATCAGCAGAATATGCAAAATAATATCTTTTCCTGTGAGCCTTAGCTAAAATACCACCATATCATAAATATTAATCTCAACCTCATTGTTTCTAAGAATTGCTTTGGACTCTAAGTTTTGCAATTACATTCAGCATTCTAATGAAATTGAGTACAAGCCCAAAATGAAAATTCTTGTGTTAACCAAATAAAATACAGGCAAAGCTGCCTTTCAAAAACATGTTGTGTTGCAATGAATTACATTTCCAAGGTTGATCTTTTTCATTTGCTATCACTAGTGCATGTGACCACCTCAGCCTGAGTGAGGTTGGATCTGAGCTTGCAAATACTAATTATTGTGGCTTCACAACTTTTCACACGACCACTTGATCATGTTGCCATAATTACTGTTTTCTTTTGCTATATAAGATGAGTTGCATGAAATTTGATTTTGCTCTTCCTATTACATATCTGAAATTTACTAGAAGGCACAAATTGGTGTGAAGATGTTATTCACATGTATGTATTATTCCACAAAACACATACATGCTGTGAGACACAGTATTCACATATATATCTTGTTTCCACAATGGACTATATATATCTTCTATACCCATTTTACATATATGTATAACTTTAGTGCTGTGAATTTGTGCACATAACATTGGTACAGTAAAATAACATATAACAAATACATCAGGTGAATGGGGAGGGGTGGGATGTCCAGACCCCATGAGCACTCCCTTGCTATGTCCCTGTGATTTGTTAAAAAATATATTGATACATTAATATAAAAGAATGACACGCATGAACAGTCAAAAATGAGTTAGATAAAATCTAGCATTGATAGTAAAAATATCTTAAAAGTTCTGCAGTTTTATTGAAAAAAAAAAGAGGAAAGATACAGAAAAAAATCTGACCCAATTTCTTTGAGGCATTGTAGTTCACTTGCAATTCTGGATGGGCGACTTGTGGGAACCAGATATTTTAAAGCATACTCTTGGTCAAAAGTACCTCCTCCCTTAATCTGGGCTCGATACACTTTGCTGAATGTACCTAGAAGAAAAATTAAAATAAATGAATACCAAAAAACATTAAATCATTCATTAACAAATTATAAAGTACAAATTCCATTTTTTGTAACATTAAAATGTCACAAAACTAAAATTATAAAATGCGGTAATAGTATAAAGGAAAAACGTTCATTTTTCATAATAATAAAACACTGATATACAAGGAATATTTAGAAATATTTTCATACACTACTTTACGGTATGGAACATGGTCCAAAATACTCCACAGAACTTCCATAACTTTAATCATTTTGCTTTGAATATCATCTTCATGCAGAAATGATCATGACTGCTATGCACAACTCCTGTAATGTAGGTATCAAGTGGCAAATGCAAAATAAGATATGTACAGTAACAAAAGACCTAAATTGGAATCTGCACAACTCTGGAGAGAATACATATATACAAGGGATGCTCAATAAGTATGTACTGGAGGCTTTGTAAATCCTCCACACTAGTTTATTAAAAAAAGTGAGAATTGCACTAAAAGTTAGTAACACATCCCCTTCCCTCTTGTCTACATAATCCCCCATTGCACATTCAGGTTTTTGTACTATTGCCATACTAACTTTTCCAATTCCTTTACAAAGATGACTGTGTGTAAGAAGGAAATGGTAGAATTATTTTAAATACACCAGACTATGAATACTCATGAAATGCTTATAGCATACGTAGTAAATCTGTTTTATTTTGTGGTGTTAACACGCGAAAAGATTTGCCAAACTTGAAAAAGCCTCCCAGTGGAGAGCATAAGCTTGGCGAATCTTTATGTGCATTACACCACAAAAATAAATGGATTTACTATGTATGCTATAAACATTTCTTGAGGAATTGGTAGGTAATTTTTCCTGTACTTTTCTGTACAAGCTTTGTTGCTGAACTTGATTGAAACATAAAAACCCATCATTGCAATAAAATTAACTTCTAAAACATGAGACATGATTTTAAATGCTACATTTGCTCTGGAATCATATCTTTGTCACACCTTAAAATGACTAGGAGAAGCAAAGAATGTTGCTAACATTTTATGTAGCTCTCAGTCTTTAAATATATTGGTAAGCATTTATGCACATGCATGTGCTGGATGCCTATAATCACAGTTAGCATAAATGCTAACTATAAACAGTACAGATACCAAAGAGGTTAGAATACTGTTTTTGGAAGTGCCCTGGGTCTCTCTACCGAGAAGCCGCAAAGTGTGGGAATTTCGATGTTTTTTACAATACCCACGGAGCTTCAGCTGTGTGATATTTCTGAATTACAAAGTGTGGTTTTGGGTTGCAGAAATCATGTTAATACCAAATTGTAGAGCGTTACGACTCACAGAGGAGTAAAGTTTTCAATTTTAATGTTTTGTTTGTTTTTAACTTTCACTAATGTTTCATGTATTTCAATTTAAAATATAAATGAAAAAGTGCCCCTAAATAATTAAGAATTTTATAAATCCAGCATTTTCTCACACATTGGCAGCAAATTATGATGCAAAATTAGAAACATTTACAACAAAATGATGAATGATGCAACTTGGCCAACACAAAATGCATTGCAATAGCCTTAAAAACCACCAGCTTTCCCACACTTTAATGGCTGCCACTCATGGTTATAGGCTTCACACATAGTAATACTGTTCCACTGATGAGGGTATCTCCAGATATCTGATTCTAACCTTCTTGACAGATACATACAAATATGGTACACATACTTTCACGCAAATTACCACTTCATTAGAACACTTTACAATATGATTATAAAAAAAAAAAAAAAAACACCACAATCACTATGAATAGAGGTGCCATAAATGCATTTACAAATATGATTATGTTAAGGAACACTCATGGTCAGTGTTAAAAACAAAACTTCTACAAGAAATAATGAAATGAAGACAAGTTGAACTTATCAACTATTTAAAGCACTGAAATATGGATCAGTTATCGATTAACTTGCCAGAATATGATAACTCAGTCTTTCGAGACAAATTTACATAGGGTAGGGATTTAAAAAACTGCTACCCATCTATGCTTGTACATATACTAAATTTACACAGACAATAGTTTTGCTACCTTTTCCAAATTTTAATCAAATTTAGAAAAACAATTTGTGAAACAGTGAACTGATGCAACATATTTCAGTTTCCATGTCCTTTAAATATGATAAACCATTGTGGCAGTGCCACTATCGCATAAACACATATGGATGTCGAGTCAAACAAGCAAGAATATAAGTCAAGTCAAGCAAGCAAGAATGTTTATTGTTTTGACAAGGCTGAACTGGATGAAGAACAGGCTATAACATTAACTTTAGAGACAATAAACTTTAGATGATTGGCCAGTGATTAATTTCTGCCATTAGATGGCACTGTGTCCCAAGGTATAACAATGCCGTTTCTGTGCTATTTGAATGGCTAGATTGTGTTTGTTAAGAAATTTCCACTGCAGTTTTAAAACAATGCCTTGTTTTTACTGCAAAATATAATCCGTTTTCAATACGGTTTACTACTATTTGCCGATGTGCACGTCTTCAAAACAGAAAAATGTGGGAATGTCATTACACAAGTTCCCTTCAGGTCAGGCCTGAAGCGACTGTCGTTGGAAGTAATATCTCGACAGGATGTTTAGCCGAATGACAATCATCATCGGGTGTTTTTTTGTGGTAATCATTTTCATCCCGATAATTATGTTCCAAGCGTGTGGTACAAGCGACTGAAGGGAGATGTACCATCCATACATTTTCACGTTATTCACATCATATAGAAAGTGGCTCCTACAAAAGATAGCAGACGTGTTCTTAAGAGAAGGAGTGATGCCACAGATTACTGTACTAGTACAAAAATAAAAAAAAGGGAGTGTAACATACTTGCACAATACAGAGTTATGAGTTCATTTTGTAAATACTGCCAGATATTACTTTAATGACAGATTTTATCATGCATTCTTAATCAGTAGCCATGATGCATTTTATAGAAAAAGTAGCCACTTCACGTGTTTCATTCTGCAAACTATGTAATAGTTTTATTGCCCATTAAACGAGGACAGATTTTCCTCTCGCCAATGATAAGAGTTCAGAATGTTCGTAAAATCCGTCTGTCCAAATGATGTAAATAATGATACAGAAACAACAAGCTAGTTTCCAAGTCAAATGTCAATAGATGGCGCTGCGTCCCAACTCCTAACTTTTGTCTTTGCTGCTTTTGCTGTTACAGCCTAGTAGGTGATCCAGTTTAGCCTTTGTTTTGAATTGTTGTTATAGCAGCAGCAGAACTATGATTTTTTGTTGCTAAGCATGGTGCAGATTCAAAGCAGGAATGGTGTAGTAGAGATGTGTTTAAAATGCCTATATAAATAATGCTAAATATTCATAATAAATATGTGGTAAGGATTACACAGTATATAATATTTTTCTTAAATGTGCATTTAGTCTAATTTCATCTAGTACATAAACTTCCATACCAATCACCAACCATTACACCATCATCATAACAATTATGGCACTTGTACACTGTTCAGGCATATTACTGATGCATACTATTAAAAATATTAATGCTAGTTAATAACAAACTTTCTTTCCTTCTTTCAGTTTGTTGCACAACTTTCCTCTTCTAACATACACTTCCTTGATTGCTAATAGTTGACTTTACAAAGTAGTATAAATTTTTCTAAGTCTAACAAATGGTGTGCAGCCTCACACCACAAAATACAACTGTCTAGGAAATATCTTCCCTCTCATGAAACTACATGCCTAAACCATTTCAATATATTTACACAAACTTTTTTCATTACTAATTTGGTTCTCCATTGAATCTACCATTTTTTTAAATTTATTATTATTATTATTTTTTTTTTTTTGCCAAGCATATTCATCTAACTTTTAACAGCTAATTATTTTGCACTGACATACTACCATGAAAGAGGATAGGTTCAAATACCACATTGTATGCCACCAGCCCCAGGAGCAGAAAGTGCTTAACATTGTGACATGCGTCGCAGAACAAAGTCCCCTTGCAGACATTTTTTTTTATATTAAATTTCAATGCTTCAGAATATTTCTTTTTATCTTAGATGTCAATTTCCTTGCAGGATATTTTTACAGGACCTTTTTTGTTAAATCTTAAATCTCAACCCCTTGCAGATTATTTTGTTATCTCAGATTTGCAAGCTGAGTACTTGCTTGTGAACCCCACACCTTCACTCCTCTTGTCTATACTTGGGCAACTCCACCTATCAGTCGGGAGCACTGACCAATACCCCCCCCCCCACACACACCCCCCTACCACTTGAGAAGGCAAGAGATTTATAAGAGGAAATTATTGACATAATCAGAAGAACAGCACATATTCTACTGAATACTTATTATTTCCAATAACTAATGTCAATTCTGAGAAGATAAAATGGGAAAATTTTTCTAATTTCACTGAATTTGTAAAGGTTTTTCTATGTGTTTTAAAATCTCAAGAGAGAGAGAGAGAGAGAGAAAGATTTATTCTTTGAACACACTGTTTTTGTCACTTGGATCGACAGAAATGTGCAAGAAAATAGGAAAAGTGGAACGTTTTTTCAGATGAAAGCTCTCTTAAAACAAACTGTAAATGAAATCAAAGCAGAGATGCCAAAATTTATTAAGTTTGTGATTTTTATTCTACCTGTGCCTGTCTCTGAAGCAATTTGTTAAACCTGGGGTTTAGCAATTGACAAAATTGTCGGTAAAAGACTGAATACTAACAACAGAGATGATACTAATATCGGTTCAAATCGTTATTTCTAACCCTTGAACGTCACTACGTGGCTTATTATAATGAGTTCTTGGCAAGATATCGCAGAAATCCTGTCATTCTTCTGTTCCTCACGTTTTTTAAAAGGTTCGTTAAAAATCACGATGTCCGGATTCCATAGTTTCTTATTTAACCAGTGGGTGTCATACTGAGAGTGAATGACATACTTATTAAAATATGAACTAAAAACAATTAATTCTTAAAAAATGAGGATAAAATAATAGCCTTGTTACCTTTTTCGGTCAGCAGCCTCTTTCCGACTAGTTGCTCTTGGTAGAAATTCATTATTACTCTTGACTTTCTACCAAGAGCAACTAGTCGGAAAGAGGCTGCTGACCGAAAAAGGTAACAAGGCTATTATTTTATCCTCATTTTTTAAGAATTAATTGTTTTTAGTTCATATTTTAATAAGTATGTCATTCACTCTCAGTATGACACCCACTGGTTAAATAAGAAACTATGGAATCCGGACATCGTGATTTTTAACGAACCTTTTAAAAACGTGAGGAACAGAAGAATGACAGGATTTCTGCGATATCTTGCCAAGAACTCATTAACAGAGATGATGTTATAGTTGGAACAAATGATAAACGAATATTTATAATGTTAAACGGAGCACCGTCTGGATATAAATCAGTCTGAAAAATGCTGAAAGCTACCCTTGTTTCTATGTATGGAACAAATTACCACAAACACTTTGTAAATTGTTCATCTGCATTAGTGGCACGCTATTTAACTTCAAAAGTTATTGACAGAATCTCAAATTCTTCATGCATGCCCTGGTTCTACATACACACATACACATCACTAAGCTGTTCTCTGAGATTCAGAGGTTAGCTCCACAAAGAAATACAAACTACCACATACATTTTTAACTGTTTATTTACTTGCTGTTGCCATATCAAACTTCTCTATTTACTGCAATCTTGACATACAACTGGGCTTCACTTACACCCATCACACGATGTACACAAGACCAGGGTTCCCACTCAAAAGTAATAAAAAAATTCCCTGACTTTTCCAGGTTCTCCAGGTGGGTTTTAAAGTTTTCCAGAGTGGCATGTTGCAAAGAATTGTTACATTTCATTCCATTCCATTCATTTTTCTCACCAAAGCTCATACTTGTAAATTCTTTACGTAATTTGTCTTTATAAAATTACCTGCTTTTCATTAATAACAACTAACTATGCACATTACTTTCTGTACCAAAGTTCTGTGAATTTTTGTGAAAACTTCACTCACGGAATTTGTAAATACATTCCCATAGAAACAGGTCATATGTAAGAAAAAATCTGTCAGTTGAATAGTTTTAGTTTTTCTATAACACAATGCAGCTAAGCTTAATGATGGAATGGCTCTGTTCAAAAAAACATGTTTCAAGAGAACCAACAGACAAAGGACTTTGATCCATCATTTGGTTGGTTCTCTTGTGAAGTGTTTCTTCAAGCAGGAGCCATTGTGCCTAATTGTTCCATGTTATAACAACTGCCTGCAGAAATTGAACAAAAGCTTAATAACTGGCAATTAAAAAAATCAATTTTGCATCTTTTTTTAGAGAATAAAGTAAATACTTAATATAACTGAAAGTAAGATCTACCAAATTCTAGGCAGGCAGTAATAGCAAGCAAAAGTTTAAAATCTTGAAAAAATAAGTTGTTTTTTTTGGCAAAATAAAGTATTCATTGATTTTTACAAAGAGGGTAATTTTCCCTGGCTTTTACAAAAAAGGGCAATTCCCCCTGAGTTTTCCCTGATTTTTGGAACCATTTTCAAATTCCCTGAGAATTCCAGGTTTTCCCTATTTTCCAGGTTGAGTGGGAACCCTGAAGACTTTCTATACTTCATACTCAATCTTTTTCTCATGTAGACACTCCTGAATCTGATCCTCACATGACTGCCTTGGCCTTCCTCTGGCTTTCCTTCCTGCCACTTGGGCTAAAAAAAAATTCTTAGTAAGAACCTCATCACTCATTCTTTCAACATGACCAAATCACATAAGAATATTAGTCTCCACCTTGCTAGTAACAGTTTCTTCACATTACACAACTGTAATATCTTTCCTCACGAGATTAGAATGCGCCTTACCACAAACAACCCGTAAGTAATGCAAATGACTCCTATGTTTTTTCTGTAGTACCCAGGTTTCACTGCTATACATCACAGTACGGACAATTACACTCTCATATACAGCCATGTGGTACTCTCTTGAGAACCCATCATTCCTGTGAAAACCTACCAAAGCCAATATGACTTTTAAAGAAGAATTCACGTGTCTACTAATTTCACCATCCAATTTGTTCTCTCTGTCAAACATGCTTCCTAAATACACAAACTCATTCACCTGACCAATCACTGTGTCTAATTTAATTTGATTTAAATAACAGGTTTATATTATTATACTTAATAAGGTTTGATTATTTGTGGATACAGCACCAATAAAAATTGGAAAGAGTGAGACAAGGTGACATCATATCTCCCAAACTCTTTAATGCCATTTTGCAAAATGCCTTTCAATTATTGAACTATGAAAACAAAGGGATAAAGATTAATGGAGATTATTTTACTAACCTTCATTTTGCTGATGACTATTTACAAAATTGTGACAAAATATTTTAAATGACAAGGCAGAGTGGCAGGAAGGAAAGGCAGAAGAAGGCCAAGGCAGTCATGGGAAAATCAGATTCAGGAGTGTCTGCATGAGAAAAAGATTATGAGTATAAAGTATAGAAGATCTTGTGTACGGCGTGTGATGGATGTCGGTGAAACTCGAGTTGTGTGTCATGATCGCCATAAATGGAGAAGTTTGATATGGTAACAGAAAGTAAAAATTATCTGGTAGTTTGTATTTCTTTGTGGAGCTAACCTCTGAATCTCAGAGAGCAGCTTATTGATAGTATAGTATAGTACAAGGCAGAGCATTCTTCAACTCTGAAACATATTGTAGTTATACACTGAGTTTTTAGGTAGTCTGAAGTGGAAAGAAAATCATTCACTAATACCTCAATATGGTAATTTTCATTGATTTGCCCATGAAATTTTATAGTTTTTATTGAAACAGTGTCAAAGCCCGAAAATGCACAAAATATATTAAAATCTTACAACACAGAAGAACAAAAAAAAAAAAAAAAAAAAAAATGTTACCTTCACCAACTTTTTCAATAACATTGAAAAGGTTGCCCACTTGAGGAACAAATGCAAGCATCTTTTCTATTTCCTTGGCAGTTTCTGAAAACCAAAGAATTAAATTAAAAATTGCATACTGAATGATTCATATAAATTTTTTTGTGCCACACACTATCTATAATGCACCACAGAACTGTTACATATGAATCACATAATTGTACATTATACAACAACTATCACGCATCTACTTCAGATTATTTTTTTGTAGAGTATGAGTAAGTTTTTCTCTCTCTATAATTCTTCATGAAATATTGAGTAAGCTCTGTAAAGCTATTTATCTCTCACTGCAGCAGTTCAAAATTGGGTTTCACTGCATGTGTAAGTTAATATTTTTTCTACTCACGAGGCCATCAAAAACCTTTGTTGATGAACATTAGCTGTTTGTTCTTTACAAGCAAGTGCATATAGCTATTGAGATAACTTATACATGAAATGATGCTCACACAGGGTGTCCACAGAATTATCAAACCTGATTTTCCTGACCAAATATATAAGAAATCCCTGACCTTACTTACACAAATAGGTTTATTTGAGTTTTTCAATATATGTGCCATGATAATAAATAAAATTGAATTGAATAATTGAGAAACTTATATTATTTAAAAGTGTTTCCATTTGACATATAAAATTTCCCAAATAACTGATCCATTTAATTTTTTTTTTTGTTGTTAATCGGCCTCCACCTTCCCCATAGCGGCCCAACTCACTCCTTTTTAATTTTAAGTTTACTCTTTTTTTCATGGTTTTACATTTATTGAAGAAACACTCAAACAAACCCATACACAATATTCAGAACAGTTACTATAAAAATATTACAGTAGGAACACAGTCACTGTTTTTATATTACACACCACTTTTCTTCTTTTCCCAATCTGAAATCTTCGCCTGCAATGCTGCTTCTTCCAACTCTAGTTCCTTCCGTACTCTTTGTCTTTTTCCCTTCAATTCCTTTATTTCATGATCAATTTTTCTTTTTTCTTTCAGTTTTCTTTCTTCTTCGTTTTGAAGAACACTTTTTCTCAAGATAATCCTGATATCTTCGTCTGGAGGCTCTTACAGAAAGAAGAAGCCTTCTATTGATGGCAATGTGTTCTACTCCTCCCACATTTTTAATGGCATCAAAAACTGTTCTCTGACAAATCAGGGATTCTTCCAGGAGATTTTCCACAAGAAGAGACTTATTGACAGAAAATCCACCTTCCACTGAAGCATTTCCATGAGACATAATAAGACAAATTTTTATTACATCCCAAAGTTCACCAAATTGTTTTTGGTTCTCAAGTAGAGCACTGTAAAATTTGTCTAATTCAATGGAATCATCATGACTGTCTAAAAATTCATCAAACTGAGACTTTAAAGCAGATTGAGCTTCTACACACAATGAAGCGTACTGTTTATTAGCTTTTTCAGCACAATCATCTGAAATCCTGTTTGCACTAAGTAAAACTTAGAGCACAATTTCCACTCTCTTCTTGCTTAGACTCAGCTGCTGCACTATAATATTTGGGTCCAAACAAGTTACCCCACGGACAAACTTAAATTTTAGTGGGCTTTTCTCACAAAGTTTTTCAATCATACTGGTCACAAGTTTCCTAAATTCAAGCTTAAACTCTAATTTCTCCCTTTCTGAGCACTTCACTTCTTTTAATAGCTTTTTAGCACTAAATCCAATATCAACTTTCTCAATTGAGAGAAGATTTTCACTATTTGATACATCTAAAGTTAACAGTTTTGAGAGACTATCAGCTTCACTTAATTTGTCAGGCTTCAAGCTTCGTGCCATCAAAATTTTCATCAGATCCAGCAAATCAGTGTGAAAGAAAGGAATTAAAGGCTTTGGGCTCTGGAACCTTCTCAAAAAATATTCACACTCTGAAGCTATAGTCCTAAATGCAGCCAATTTGCATTTCAACAGTGGACTTTCCATGAATTCTGCAAGAAACATGTGCTGTTTGCTGGAAACCGATGATTCTTGGACATATTTCTTGATATGATCATAGACAAGCAATGCCCTAGTCAAACAATTAATGTTTTCCAACCACCCTACAGTGCAAAATTTCAAAGGCAAATCTTTACATCCAGTAATTATAGTATAATTTGCACGGTGAGCAGGACTATCTTTTAAAAGGTAGTACAAGTTACACAGAAAGTGATGTATATCCCATTTCACTGCTTCAAGTCCAGTTTTCAAAGCTCTATTGACCACGTGAAGACCACATACTCCAATGTCAACTAATAATTTACCATCTGGATTTTCAGTTCTAAGTTTATCTTTCAGCTTTTGAAGAAAGCTGAGATTAATGTTACGTCCATCCATTGACACTTGTAGCATGTTATCCAAGGGAAGAGGTGCACTTTTAATGAATTTCTCTAAAAGGTCATTAGCTGTTGCCCGTCCTAAAAACACACTACTTAAGTATCTAGTGGAAACTTTTTGCAGATTGACGTCCCAATAATGAACAAACTGATCCATTTGCCCACGCTGAGCAATTTTGTTTAGTGATTCATCAAAACAAATTACAAAGTCAGCGCACTGCTTCAGATCGTCCATTAAACACTCTTTGAAATGTGGTGCCAATCCATGGTTTATCACATAAGATGCTTTGCTTTTGCCTAAAGTAAATTTTGAAGATATCGCACTGTCAGGAAACATTAACTAAAATGTTTTGTTAATCTGTGCACAAGGGTTCAGAGACATTTGCTTGGATAACACTTCCATGGCCCATATTATTTCTGACTTTGTTACATCATCTTTCACTACATAAGCATTAAGATCACTGGGCTTCACATCATATTTCACAACATAAGTATTTGAGTCATTAGACTTAATATTTTCTAGGTACTGATTCCACATTTCCTGAGTTTGTTGATGGCAAGAGTTTGTTATTACAAAGAGAGTTCTTTTTCACAGAGGAAGTGAAAGAAGCAAGACTGGGCTGAGACATTTCAGCACGGATGTTTTTCAAATGATTAGGGCCATTTCCGTGGCTGGAGATTGCCTGACACCCCATGTTGCTAAGCTTGAAAGTTTTAGAGCACACTTTAAAAAATGCTGATTCATTGTCGCCGTTCACAGCAGCTATCCAACCAGAAAACTCAGGATTTAATTGTTCGTCCAACCATTGTTCATTAAACATACAACACTTTGACATTGCTGCAGTCTTAATTGCCTTTTAACAAGGTATAACTTATATCACAAATTTTCTTCTACTCCTTTGACCTAAAACAAAAAGAGAGATGTTAACAAGTAATGTAACACAACTTACAATAATAGGTAGGAAATACAAGGTTACATTAGTAGGAAGGGGAAGTTAGTGACTGTCTGCAACACCAAGTGCAAGTGTGTTGGGCGATGAGGGTGTAATTGCCCGACGCCAAGTTAAAACTAGTTGTAGTCTAACTGTGATTGAAATTTCCCTGCCTTTTTTTAAATATCACTGATTTTTCCTGACTTTTACCAACATTTCAGGCATTTCCCTGACTTTTACCAACATTTCAGGCACTTCCCTGACTTTCCAGAATGTGGACACCCTGTCATAGCTATTATTGTGCATCAGAGGTGTAACTAGGTATTTATGCTTCTGGGGGAAACCACAAAATATTGCCCCCTCCCAAGTTTTTAAGAAAAAAAAAAGAAGCTTTACCAATTGAAATATTATAATCATACTTGTTGCATGAGTTTTTAAGATAGTAAAACTGGTCATGTGTGTTGATTATGCAGAGATTTGCATTATTTAGTACCCACACACCCATATAGAATCACAATTTTTCAGAAAAAGAAAAGAAAAAGAAAGAAAAACTAACACTGGCTACCTGGAGTTGCTTCAGACATTTTGCTTTACACTAAATTGTATACTTTATTTTAATCATATTACCTTGTAGTTAACTGATAACTAATAATAATCACTAACAGTTCTGCAATACATTTTACCATTGAGTTACTCACAGTGGTCATTAAACCCCCACTTTAAAAAAAAATAGATTTTAAGCTGGGGCTAGTTTTTGGGCGACCAGAGGAAAGCCATTGCAAAGTTCCTGCTGCAATGACTACCATTTTCACCGTAGTTTAACAACCTAACTTGCATATTTTTATTGGGGTGTTATGTTACAAATAGCGTATTAGGGAACTATTGAGTTGTCGGAAAAGTCATGACGTATTTTAGCCATGATTTGCAAAGGTCATTTATTGATAGAAAGAACAAAGATAAATCAATGATATAATGTCCGTTTTGTTCGATAACCTTTTGCCATCTTTCAGTGAGCTGCAGAATGCCTCATTCATAGAACAACCTGTCTTTCGTGGCGAAAAACTGTGCAAGGTGCTGATTTACAGACTCATCTGAATTGAACGTTATACTACACAAGGACTGTTGAAGAGAGCGAAACAAGTGGAAGTCTGACGGCACAAGATCAGGCGAGTATGCTGGGTGTAGCAACACATCCCACCCAAGCTCCAATAATTTTTGGCGGGTGATCAAACTTGTGTGTGGTCTCGCGTTGTTGTGATGGAACACAACACCTTTATGATGAACTAGCTCTGGACATTTCTGGATGATGGATTAGTTCAAACTGTCCAATTGCCGAAGTACACATTCGAATTGATTGTTTGGTTCCATGGTAGGAGCTCGAAAAACACGACACCTTTAAAATCCCACCACACTGAGACCAGAACCTTCTGCTTCTGAATGTCTGTTTTGGATGTCGTTTGAGGCGAAGCAGCATGTCGGGACCAAGACCGTTTGCGCAGCACATTGTTGTACACAATCCACTTTTCGTCACCAGTTATCAGTCGCTTCAAAAAAGGATAATTTTCCTCATGTTTAATGAGCATATCGCAGATGTTTATATGCGCCATCAATCGAGTTTCTTTGAATTCACGAGGAACCCACACATCAAGCTTGCTTACGTATCCCAGCTTCTTCAGGTTTTCGTGAACACTTGTGTGATGGATGTGCAATGTGTCTGCAATCTCTCGTGTCGTGTAACGTGGCTTTGACTCGATCAATGCCTTGATTTGGTAGTCATCAATCTTGGTGGGCCTTCCGGACCGAGGAACATCGTTGAGGTCAAAATCACCAGCACGGAATTTTGCGAACCACCGCTGGCACTGACGTTCTTGTAGAGCATTATCAACGTACACTTTATGCAACTTTTCACAAGCTTGATGTGCGTTCTTCCCTTTACGGAAGTAAAACAGTAAAATATGGCAAAAATGCACAGTTTGGTCTTTCATCTTTAACTTGATGTTAAATCTCCACATATCAACCAAATCGCTCACTATTCCTTTTAGACTGCAGCTAGAACTGGCACCTGTCGAATGCCATAGTGATAACAGAGCTGCGCATGCCTCTAGTACTTCCAAAACCGCCCAATCGCCATCGGGTGCCAAAATATGTCATGACTTTTCCGACAACCCAACATGTGCCATTTTTTATCTCGAACGGGAATGGCATTTTACCCTCATTAATTGAGTTGTAA
Organism: Macrothele yani; assembly: GCA_039090855.1. Taxonomy (NCBI): domain Eukaryota; kingdom Metazoa; phylum Arthropoda; class Arachnida; order Araneae; family Macrothelidae; genus Macrothele; species Macrothele yani. The sequence continues at coordinate 116,161,515 of CM077029.1, read as the reverse complement.
CAAATTAGGAAATGGAAGACGGGGGCAGCACTCAGCATGAGGGTTTTTTGGGATGTTATTTTATTGTAGGTTTAACAACCACAGTGAGCCTCAATGGGCTATAAGCAGTTGCCTGTCCTGAATTTAGGGATGCTGGTTCCAGGGAAGTGAGAGAGCCAGTGCCATAAGACAAACACAACATCCATGCTTCACCGGGATTCGAACTCAGACCCAACTTAGACGAATGATCAGAAACCAGCGCTTAGACCACTGGACTACTGCACCACATATTTTGAGGAAGAAATGCAAATTTTAAGCCCCCATGCTACCGCAACAGGCAAAAGAAATTATTGGTAAATTCTGGTGCAAACGTTCTCATTTTGGTTTTAACCAAATTATATGTAGTGATTTTTGCACCCTCTATTCAGCTGCGCCAGGGGCAGCCACCCCGCCTGCCTCACACAAGTTATGCCCCTGTTGTACATTGAAATTGAAAGGTTAAAGTGCAGTAAATGATGTTAAAAACAAAAAAAAAAAACCAGCTGTGATAAAGGGAACAGTCCCCGATACCGGAAAGTGGGCTTGAAAAGTCTTTCCCATTGCCCAGAATAGCATATCTTAATTTGCAACTCTGATATGAAATTATAGCTGTGTATTTTATTCATTGCAAGTCATTCAGAACAACCATGAGAATTTACTACAAAAAGAAACTATACTGCTAGAGCACATCAATGAAGTTTTTCAAGTTCCTATGGTGTCTGAAGTTGAAACATCATACCATCAACTTGGATGGGGTATAAAGGTTTTACTGCTCTGCTGCAATAAAAAGTACTGTTACTTTAAGGTTGTTGAAAACATTTTTCTTCCAAGGTCATTCTAGTTTCACTGATGAATAAAATTTTGAACGAAAAAAAAACTACACACATCTGTGTGTGTGTGTGTGTGTGTTCCATGAAAACTGGAAAGAGTGTGAGACAATGTGGCACTATATCTCCCAAGCACTTCAATGCCACATTGTAGGATGTCTATCACTAATTGAACTGGGATGATTAGGGGATGAAGATTAATGGAGATAATTTAACCAAACTCTGTTTTGCTCACAACATAGAAATTTTTAGAAATAACCCCCTCAGAGCTGAAGAGGATGAACATACAGAAACAAAATTGATATACAGTCAACTCCTGATGTATAAGACAAGGTTCAACATAAATCTAATGAATTGGGGATATCCCCTCAAATATACTGTTACACACGTATCAATATAAAAAGTACACACTGATCCGCTAAAGCAGATGTGGAACTGTCCTGAATCTTTCATTTATTACTGCCATACATTATGTACACATGTCATAATCAGAAGATGAAACCTAAATATTAATTAAAAACAATATGTGATGTTTGCAATAATACAATAATATGGATCAATTCGGAATTTCTAAGGCAAGACATTACTTCAGAAGCATTCGGAAATCCCAATGACACTATAAATGAGTACAATTCTGCAAAATCTTTAGCAGTAAAACATACAGAAGCTTGTATATCCTAAAAGTGAAGTCAGTCCTACAATTGTAGTATACAATCACTACTTGAGCTGCCATTCACATGGTGATTTGTTACAAATATGGAGAGGGAAATTAAAAATAAAAGTAAGAATAGAAATAAAATTCCTATGACTACAAGACGGCCGGCGAAAATAATAATATTCACGAGTATGCTATACAGCCGCAAGATGGCACTTCTATAACCATAAAAGACGATAGCCAAGTTAACATACATGATGATCCTGAACCAATTAATGATAAAATGATGGACGGTCCGGACCGCAATAGCCATGTGTAAGAGCACACAGAAGTTTAATGCAATTCACCGTTGATGATGGGCAACATATTTTTGCCAGAAACATGTCCGGTATGAAGTGCAGGGCAGTCTGCTGGAATGGTGTGATGTTTGGTCCATTGATGAATCTATACCTGGCAGATATCTACATTTTAAGGTGTTTTAGAAATATTGCAATATCGACAGTTTGTTTTTAATTACCTGCTTTTTAGTGTTTCGTATCCTTGATGCTACGATGGACTTGAACTTCATGGTTTGTATGATAGAACATTTTATAACTGTAAGACTGGATTGACTTCACCTTTAAGATATACAAGCTCCTGTATGTTTTACTGCTAAAGATTTTGTGGAATTGTACACATATATAGTGTGTGCCTGTGCATTCGGATTTTCGTACACTTCTGAGGTAATGTCTTGCCTTAGAAATTCCGAATTGATCCATATTATTGTATTATTGCAAACATCACATATTGTTTTTTAATTAATATTTTGGTTTCATCTTCTGATTACAACATGTGTATATAACAAATGGCAGTAATAAATGAAAGATTCAGGACAGTTCTACACCTGCTTTAGCGGATCGGTGTGCACTTTCTATATTGATATGTGTGTAACAGTATATGAGGGTATATCCTTAATTCACTAAAGCATTGATGATTTACTAAAGCCCCTCGACTCACTGCCACTCCTTGAGTCTGAACAGACATGCTCTATATGAAACATTCCTTGATATACCACCAATGCATATTAATGCCCCAACCCACCTTTCCTAACACAAAACATACTTGATGTACAGCCCCTAGCAAGCTGTTTGATAATCTCCTAACTGTTTTTCAGATCATGATTCAATTGTGGCAAACCTTAATGTTAAAGATGCTAATTAAATCAGAGGTAAGTCAGTGTCTTCTAACATTAAGAAAATTCTTTGAAGCAAACTCATAGGATGGTGATATTTTAAATGCTCTTGTTAAATCACATTGTGCTTTGAAAATAATTGCGTTGAAATCTAAAACACAAATGAAAATAGACAAGTTTTTAAAAGGAACTAAATTATGTAAAATGATTTTGTGTAATGATATTAATTTTCACTTGATAAAGTTTTAGTAATGTAACATGTTTTATTTTTTTACTCATTCACTTATAACTAAAATGCTAACTTTGTCCTTCTATCATGCAAAGTAAATTTCTGCATTTAATGCATACCAGAAGCTTCTGAGTTTGAAACAGACGCTTCCAACAAGAGAGTGCATTAAGTACAAAACACACAACTGCATTTTTTTCTAACTAACATGTTTGAACTTAATGCTAATTATGATTTTAGATGAATGATAATTAATAAAATTTGAGTTACTTAAAACAATTGGCAAATTTAATATAAAACTCCTTCATGTAATGCCACAACGTAATGTAACAAATGGTGGCGGTACATCCATGGTTGACTGTACAATGCTTTTAAAAGAGCTGAAGATTTAGGAGTTGATGGGGTACATTTAAAAGTAGCTCATGCCCGTGTCTTGGAGAACAAATACCAAGCAAAGGCCACATCAAAAGAAGAAATTAATGAGCATATACGACTTTACCGGTGTGCATTTGGAAGATACAGTACAATTTGTCTTAAAAGAAACTGTTTAATCAATGCATTCTTCCAGTTTTTACTTATGGATAAAAGGTACACACCTTAACTGAAAATTACATACACAGAACAGAGACTGCGAATAACCAAAAAAAGAATGGAGAGATGCCCACTTGGTGTAACGAAAAAAGATAGGAAAAACTACTAATGGACCAGGAAAATGACAAAAGTGGATGATATGGTCAAAGTAAAAGCCCGTAAGTGGCAATGGGCTGCACATATTGCTAGAACTGATATACTAGACTGGATATCAAAGGATTGGAAAAGATCCAGAGAATGATCACATGGGAGCTTGGTAGATGAAATTCTACAGCACGCCTGAGTGACATGGAAGAGAATTGCTCAAGACATTGTGGGAGACCTACATCTAGCAGTAGATTGATAATGGTTGTTGATGAAGACATATATACACTGGTGTGGAAAAATTAAGGACGAAGAGGAGAAATTAGCATAACAGCAGAACCAGCAGGCAGAACGGACCGAAAGACCACTCAGGAGATTAACTAGGGTCCAGTACGGTAGGGCATGCGCATATATGCAGCATGACGTAGGGGAGGGGAGTGTCAGAAGGGTATAAAGCACACGGGCGGCATACGCTCAGCAATTCGGTGAAAGCTATTGCACGGTGTACATCGGTTTGAACGACGTCGAGTTGCTGCCACTGTGTGATATGGCCAACAGGCAATCCAACAGACGACATCTGGAGGACTTTACTCGAGGTCGCGTCATTGGGAAGTTGGAAGAAGGTCGAAGTGTGACTAGTGTGGCAGGGGAGTTTGGGGTCGCTTACATTATCGTTTCACGAGCTTGGAGAGCATTTCAAATGACAGGAACAGCTGTCCGAGAGTTTAGCAGTGGTCGTCCACGAGCAACCACAGTGGCGGACAACCGGTATATTGTCCTACAGGTGAGAAGAGACAGACAGCAGACAGCGGGAGAAATCGCAAGGCACATGCAACAGACAACTGGACGTCCGTTATAGCGTTTTACTGTGGCCAGGAGGCTGCACAAAGGTGGTCTATTTGTACGACGACCAGTACGGTGTGTGCCATTAATGCCCGCTCATCGGAGACTGCGGTTTCTGTGGTGCCAGAAACACAAGAACTGGACACATCAGCTATGGGGTCGAGTACTCTTTACGGATGAGAGCCGATTTAGTCTGACGAGCGATTCTGGACATATACACATCTGGAGAGAGCAGGGAACACGCAATCACACCTCCTACATCATCGAAAGGGACAGGTTTGGAGGTGCCGGAGTTCTCGTTTGGGGCGGTATCATACTTGGTAGCCGTACTAACCTCCACATCTTCCAAGGAGGTTGTCACTGGTGTCCGCTATTGTACCAAGGTTCTTCTGCCTCACGTGCGTCTGTTTAGAGGTGCTGTGGGTCCTGAGTTCCTCTTCATGGACGACAACGCTACACTTCATCGTACAGTGGCTGTCGCAGAGCTGTTGGAGAGTTAAAATATTCAACGCATGGATTGGCCCGCAAGGTCCCCGGACCTAAATCCAATCAAACATGTGTGGGACCTTCTCGGGAGACACTTGGCAGCACGTCACCAGCCGCCAGCAACGATTCCGCATTTGCGATTGGCGCTACAAGAGGAATGGGCCGCGATGCCTCAATAGCTCCTTGACAACCTCTTTCTCAGCATGGACAGATGTTGTAAATCCTGCAATGCAGTCAGGGGTGATCATATCCCCTACTAAGGACCGAATTTTTCTTGGCAGCCGCCTGTCACATGGACGTTTCTGTCTTCTGTCCAGTTGTGCTCGAAGCTACCTTTTCAATAAAGTGCCTTTGTATCCTTTGGATTCCTTGTTTGGACAGTTTTGCTCACTTGTCCCATATTCTTACATCTTGGGGATCTTATGGTATGATTTGAGTCGATGTGGAGCACTTCTGCACGACGTTACATTCGAAAAATTGTCTCGCCCTTAATTTCTGCACGCCAGTGTACATACAGGTGTAACCATGTATCCCCAAACTCATGATTAACAAAACAAAAATATCATTTTTTCAAAAGCTTGTTTTAAAATCCTTCATGCAGCAGTGAATTGGTGAATAACTGACGATACAGTCTTTAAGCATCTCATTTCACTACGTAGTAAATACTGTGCTCGAGATAATTTCCGTGGTCTAACACAATTGCATTTTGAATTAATCATGTTAAAGAAATTCAGGTGTATTTTACTGATCATTAAAGATGTTTTACCTTTATAATAGCTGTGGCTTATAAAACTCCACTCTTCCCATTTCTCTTCACCTTTGATCTCTATAGTTTTCAACAAATAGAACTATTCCATTCATATTTTTGATTTCAACCTAAGCCCTGGCACATACAGGGTGATGCATATTTCCTAATCTATCTCATTAACGGCAACAGAATGAAAGAAAAGAAGAAGAAATGAAAGAAAGGAAATACTTGATAAAAAAACACAATCTGATGAGTATCATCTCCATCAGTTTCCAAAATTTCAAAAACTCTTTTATTTATAAAGACTGAGAACCTGTGTCTCCACAGAATTACATGGGAATACCTACTCTTTGTAATCCCCCTCCCCCTCCGTAATGAATTGAATCCTTTAGAGGACTCAATGGTGTACACATGACAGAATTTTGACTAAACATAAGTTCACAGAAAGATTACCTTTTGTTGTCATGTTGTCTCCAAACTAGTATTTACACCTTCATACAAATGCTATAAATAACCTGCAAAACAGAGAAAGCATGACATACTTTTTATGAGAGAAACATAAGACAAACAAATATTGACATAACCATAAAACAGGAAAAATTCATAAATGGTTCATGAGCAATGGCATGTACGTAAATAAAATTTCAAGATAAACTAGTCATTCTTAAAATATATATACAAAACTGCTTTCATCAAAAAGTTAAATTAAGTACTATTTTTGTTTGCGATGTCATGCTGTTTTTGATGACTGAATTATATTTCTATTGGGATTCGTAATAAACTGTGTTTTCGAAATCTATACGTATTTCTTCTTAGTTCACATTGTCAAATATTTCCATTATCTTACCTCTCTTTAAAGGAATTCCACATTATCCATCATTTCTGTTATTGAATCACCTGTCACGAAGGCCATACGATTCTACCTACATACTGTGATATTCCATTTTTGCATCTTAATTTTTATTCCTCAATCATTCCCCACAGAGCTTCATGGCAGTATTTCTTGTACTTTGCATTTCTTCACAAAACAAAAGAATGGGATAGATTTTGTTGTCTACGATCAGCAGATGAAACACTTAGTTGTTGACACTCGTGTGATGAGAGGTGAGGATGTTGGTTCTGATCATTACTTGGTAGTGACACGAGCGAAACTGAATGTTGGTTGGAGGAAAAGGAATAGGAAGAGGCCCAGGATGAAAAGAATAAAGGTTGAAAGGCTCCCTGAAGATCATCAGCATTATTCTGACTTACTCAGAGAATGACTCAAGGAGCTGAAGTCTTATGAGAGGGATGTAGAAAAGAAGTGGGAATGTTTTAAGAACTGTGTTTTCACTGCTGCTGAAGGGATCTGTGGCACCATAATAGTGGGTAACAATAGAGGTGATGCTTGGTGGAATAGTGAGATTGAAGAAGCAGTAAAAAGAATGGAAGCCTATTTGGAGATGCAGTAGAGTTTCTGTGGATGAATATCGCTATAAGAAGCATGAAGCAGCTAAGCTGAGTAAGGCAAAACATTGGAAGGAAAAGGTAGAAAGGCGTGAACTGGCTTTTTGGAAAGATAGAAAAACTTTCTGGAAGTACAAGAGACTCAAGAAAAATAAAGGAAACAAAGTTGTAAGTTGTGTGAAGAATAGGATCAGGGAAACGGTATGGGTGCCCAATGAGTTAAGTGAAAGATGGGGTGAATACTCTGCGAGTTATTAAATCAAGAAAGCAAAGGTGATTCTGAGGCAGAAGCAGATGATGTCACAGTGAAGGATGAAAACACAGTGCTCAGGGATCTCAAGATAAGAGGTGTGTAAAGCTCTAAAATCTCTTCAGAATGGTAAGGCTCTGGGAGTTGATGGCATAACTGCCGAGATGTTGAAATATGGTGGTGACTCTGTAATTGACTGGCTAACTGAAATTTGCCAGTTGTGCTGGGAGTTAGGAATGGTCCCTCAGGATTGGAAGGATGCTATCATTGTTGCCTTGTTTAAAGGAAAAGGTGATCAGACTGACTGCAAGAACTATCACAGTATTAGCCTACTGAGTGTGGGATGCTAGGAGTGGTTTTATACATGGAAAGGCTGCACTAACCAAATTTTTGCATTACACATGATGATTAAAAAGTATCTGGTTGTTGGCAAGAAAGTTTCTGCTGCCTTTATACAGGGTGTGCCATATAAAAGAGGTCCGAGTAAAATGAACGGTCAGGAAATGTTACTATACATAGTAAAGAATAACAGTGAGAAGAATTGGCAGGAAAACACGTAACACACAAAACATTAGAATTCTTGAAATCATCAAATCATGCGTAAGTTGTGTTGAAAATTATAAGCGGGACGTTTCGGTAGCGACCTCTACCTTCATCAGCCATGGAATGAGACACGTGGTAAAAGCGTCGGTTGTTGCCAGATTTCAAAATCGCTTTCCAAATAACAGAGATGTTAAAAGGTGCGTCAGTAATGCAGGCGTTAGGGGTAAGGTAGATTTCAATGCTTTCCGGTACATGAAGGCATGCCGATTGCTGAATAGGGCGATTCGCTTAACATATTGCCAATCAGGAATCATGGACGTATCGCTGATGGTTTAAATTGAAAGGGAGGTGGAAAGGCTGCCTTTCTTAACATCAGCAATATGTTCCATCAGTTGCCGGTTTATGCTGCGGTAAGTACTACCAATATAGTGGATAACGCTTGTGGAAGTGTTGATAGGGATAAAGTAGACACCTTGTAACTCTAAGGGCTTATTGGGATCTCTGTCTTTAAGGATGAGGTTGAGAAGATGTGGAGGTGGTTTGACTGCAATCCTGTAGCCAAAAGACCTGAAAATGGAGCAAACTTTATGAGTGAAGGACAGGCTAAAGGGCAAGTGCCAACAAACTGATGGGTGGTGGAAGGTTCAGGCAGTAAACTAGATCTATTCTGTGATTCAAAACTCTTAATTAGTCTATGTACTAAGAGGGGTGGAAAGCCATGCAATTTGCCAATGTTGTTGATGTTCTGATATTCTTTTTAAAGAGCAGAATGGCTGTTGCAAATAAGGTTGGCTCAGTGAATGTATGACTTTAGAGCAGACAATTCGTATTTTTCAAAAATCAAGAATGGTAAGGAATGATATTATGGGTGGCAGAAGGTTTCCTGTAAACAGAGAGGCCAAGTGAGAAGTCTGGGTTGATGTTGATGTTAACATCCAGAAAACTAATGTTATCGACCAGTGTTTGGGAAGAAAATTTTATATGCAGGAATGTTGAAGTTATGGAGGACATGAGTACAAACAGAGAGTGTTTATGGTGTGGCCAAATAATGAAAATGCCGTTCACATACCGTAACCAAATGGTGGGTTTTAAGAGGGATGGGGCAACAATTAATGTTTCAATATTCTGCAAATAAATTTCAGCAAGGGGGAAAGAGGAGAGCCCATAGGTATGCCTTGTTTTTGTTGGTAGTAGATACTATTACATACAAAACAGGAGTACTTTTCCAATGAATCAAAACAGTCAAATCTGGCAACAACTGACGCTTTTACCACGTATCTCATTCCATGGCTGATGAAGGTAGAAGTCGCTACCGAAACGTCCCGCTTATAATTTTCAACGTAACTTACACGTGATTTGATGATTTCAAGAATTCTTATAGTAAAGAATAGTTGAAATGACAGAAAACAGGAGTAATTTACCTGCATTTACAACAATTGCTGAAAATGCTGTCCTCCGACATCAAGACACAGCTGCACACGACGGAACATGTTGCTCGTAACGTGCCACAGCTCATCGGCAGTAATCTGGGTATGGCATCCGTAGTGTTCACTTTTAATTCATCAAGGGTGAGCGGTTTAGTTGCTTACACTTTCCCTTTCAATGCTCCCCACAGATAAAAGTCACAGGTGGAGAGATCGGGTGATCTGGGTGGCCATAGCCCCTTCGATACAGTTATGTCCTCCGTAAACTCTTCATGCACAGCATGTAGACTGTTCCGCACAGTATGCGCCATTGCACCATCCTGCTGAAAGAAAGCATATGTTCACTCTTCTTCTGTAAGTGCGGCAACAAATGAGTTGAACAGTTGCTGAGCATAGCGCTCCGAGTTGATGGTGTCAGTGAAAAAGAATGGGCCGACTCTCCTCTTCGCAGACACAGCACACCAAACACCTATCTTTTGGTCGTACAGAGGAGTCTTCATTGTCTGTCTGGGATTCGTGTCGGTCCAAATCCTGCTGTTTTGCGCATTTTTTTTTTTTTTTTTTTTTTTTTTTTTTTTTTTTGAGGTTTAACGACCACCGTGGGCAACTCAGTGGGCTATAAGCAGTCGCCCGTCCCTAATTTAGGGTCACTGGTTCCAGGGAAGGGAGAGAGCCAGTGCCGTAAGACAAACACAACATCCATGCCTCACCGGGATTCGAACCCGGACCCCTTTCGGACGAATGATCAGAGGCCAGCGCCTTAGACCACTGCGCCACCGGGGCGGCGTTTTGCGCATTGACGTACCCAGACAGATGAAACCATGCTTCATCTGTCATGTAATAAAGCGTTGGGTCCATTTCACCGCTGACAATGGTCTCCTGAAACCACTTACAATATTGCATCCATTTTGCATAATCAGGAGTTTAAAGTTCTTGGAGCGCCATAACTTCGTACGGCTGAAAATGTAAATCCACCTTAATATGCGTCGGCATGACGTGGCAGATATTCTTGTTCCAAACGATAATCGACTTCCAAGGACTTTGTAACATCATTGTGCATACATCCTTGATATTGTCTTCAATACGAATTGTCTTGGGTTTGTTTCTTTTCCTGTCGCACACTGTGCCAGTTTCACAAAATTTCTGCACTAACTTCTGTACCACTGATTTTGCCGGTGCTGAATAATGTGGAAATTTTTCTGTAAAGAACTTATTTAAATAAATGAACAAAGACATCACTCTTTCCATGTTTTAACACACAGCAACCGAAAAATTGTTATTTGGTTCCCCGGCGGTGACCGAATAAAATTTTTTCGGTTGCTGTGTGTTAAAACATGGAAAGAGCTATGTCTTTGTTTATTCACTGACACCATGTATTTGGAGGATTTTTAACTCATTTAAAATGTTGTATGAGTTATTTCTGAAATACTATTCCACAATAAAAATCCGCTATTCCGTACATAAAACCATTTCTGTTGCCTTCGTTCTCTCTTCACTTACACTTATGACTGCGTACCTACACTGCTCTGGCTGTGACTAACCACTCCTGAGAATTCCTTTGCAGCTGTACACGCAGAAACCAGTTAGAAGCGGAACACAGTAGTTTTTAACTGGAAACCCGCCAAACAACGTCTGGCCACAGGGCCTCTTTTATATGGCACACCCGATAGATTTAGAGAAAGCTTACGACCGAGTAAATAGGGCACTTTTGTGGAATGTATTGAATGAATATAGTGTTACTGGGAATCTACTTAGTAGTGTGAAAGCCATGCATGCTGGCAGTAGAGATTGTGTACAAGTGAATGGTGTTTTCTCAAAATGGTTTTCTATTGGTGCAGGAGTCAGACAGGGTTGTGTAATGTCACCATGGCTGTTTAATATATTTATGGATGTGTGCATGCGTGATGCGAAAATAGATAATACTTATTTATGTCTAGGTGGTATCCGTGTGTGCAGATTGCTGTATGCAGTGATGACACTGTCCTGTTTGCAGAGAGCAAAAGTGAGTTTCAGAGTATGTTGTCCTGGATGTACGAAGTTTGCATGAAATTCAAACTGAGTATAAATAAGGGAAAGACCAAAGTTATGGTTTTTGAGAGAGTAACTGGTAGTACTAAATGTAATATAAGTCTAACTGGCACAGTGATTGACCAGGTGGATGAGTTTGAGTATTTAGGAAACATGTTTGACACAGAACAAATTGGATGGTGAAATTAGTAGGCGAGTGAATTCTTCATTGAAAGTCATGGCTGCTTTGGGAGGTTTTCACAGGAATGATGGGTTCTCATGAGAGTCCTGCATGGCTGTGTATGAAAGTGTAATTGTTCCTGCATGGCTGTGTATGAAAGTGTAATTGTTCCTGCATGGCTGTGTATGAAAGTGTAATTGTTCCTGCATGGCTGTGTATGAAAGTGTAATTGTTCCTGCATGGCTGTGTATGAAAGTGTAATTGTTTCTACTCTGATGTATGGCAGTGAAACCTGGGTACTACAGAAGAAACATAGGAGTTGCTTGTGTGCTAGAGTAATGCGTTACTTATGGGGGGTTTGTGGCAAGACACGTTCTGATTGTGTGAGGAATGAAGATGTGTTGCAGTTGTGTGATGTGAAGCAAAATGTTGTTAGCAAGTTGAAGACTAACATGCTTCGGTGGTTGGCCACTTGAAAGAATGAGTGATGAGATGCATACTAAGAAAATCTTTTTAGCCCAAGTGGCAGGAAGGAAAGGCAGAGGAAAGCCAAGGAAGTCATGGGAGAATCAGATTCAGGAGTGTCTGCATGAGAAAAGATTATGAGTATGAAGTATAGAAGATCTTGCGTACCTCACGTGATCGATGTCAGTGAAGCATGAGTTGTATGTCAAGATCACAGTAAATGGAGAAGTTTGATACAGCAACAGTAAGTAAATATTATTTGGTAGTTTCTATTTCTTTTTGGAGCTAACCTCTGAATCTCAGAGAACAGCTTAGTGATATGTATGTATGTACAAGCAAAAGGTTTTCCAATTCCTGTACTTTTCCTGATAACATAAAATTCTTAAATGTTTTGGTCATAGTTCAATATAAGCATCATGCGTGAGATTCCAGATTCCAAGAAGTTTCACACTTGTCAGTATCAAAAGAATTTCAAGGTTATTGAGAAGAAGGAAAATAGCAGAAGGCTAAGTATAAGTTAATCTTGACATATTTGATTTTGCTATGATAAAGGCTTCCAGATAACCATGCTTACATAGTACCAAACAGAGGCTTGTGAATATCCTCTAAATACGTGGCTTCAGTGAAAAACAAAGACATCGCTTTTTCCATGTTTATCAACACATAACAAACTGAAAAATTGTTCTGGGGTACAATCCCAGCAGTGGCCAGATAACAATTTTTCAGTTGCTACATGTTGATAAACGTGGAAAGAGCGATGTCTTTGTTTATTCACTGACACCACATATTTACAGGATTTTCACTACTGTTCTTGCCCTTTAGATTTATTTGCTATAATATATATAGCTTGTGCCATTAATGCCCACCACATGGAGACATCTCAGTTGCTGAGCCCATCCTACGGATATGTGATGTCAGAAGCCGACAGATAAATGCACATAGCGCCGTTGATTGCTGGCCATTGTAGCGTAAGGCGAACGCACTCGGCTAGATATCGAGAGCTGGGGTATGACATAGATATCGAGAAATCTGGCCACTACTGGAGCAGTGGCCGGATGACAATTGTTTGGTTGCTATGTGTTGATAAACGTGGAAAGAGCGATGTCTTTGTTTATTCACAGACTTGTGACTTGCAACTGCTTCTAACCCACGAAACTCTGAAAACAGCAGTCTGCAGAATTTTTCTTTAAAGTGTACGTTAAAAGCATGATGACTAAAAAACCATAAATGGTTAATGTTATAGGAACAGAAAATATCACAGACAAACCTGCCACATTTAAGAAGATAAACTGAAATTGCAAAAAAGAAAAAAAGGAAACAGATGGTCTGCTCCTTTCTATTTCATAAGTGTTAAATGGAAAGATTTTAAAGAATTGGGATTGAAGGGAACTTTTCAAAATTGGGCAACCAAGTCAAAGAAATGAAAAAAAATTGAGAAGTTTCTGTAAAATGAATCATAAGTTATTCTAGAAATTTTGTTCCAGGAAAAATGCTAATCTGCTTATAAATAGCTACTTTTTTAAGGAAAAGATCTCTTCAAATTGCTAATTCAATTTTTTAAGAAAAGGATTTCATGTATAAATCAACCAGTGAAAAATAACAATGCTGTAGTTGAAGAATATGCAGCAACAATACTTTTATTTTTTATAATGCTGATGAAATCAGGCTACTGTTCAACATACTACATATGAAACTTACACAGTGCATGCAGGGCCATAGCTTTCAGGGGGTAGAAGGGGCTCAGCCTGTGCACAAGGCAAGCAAGCTCCTCCGGACATGGTCATAAATACTCTAAACCTTTATTTCTGGTGGTTTATGAAAATTACTTTTGTATATCATTATAAGTATAAATACTTTACCTTATTTATTTGTGTACTGATATTTTTTTTTTTTAAAGCAAAATTAAAGTGATGTAGAACTCAAAAGAAATTATTTCTCAAGGTGAATCTGTAGAAACTGCTGTGCCAATGATTCTCTGCCTCACGAACACAAGCCTTTTGGTATTAAAGGTCAGGAAAGAGATAAATTACTTTATTTTTCACTTTTTTTTTTAATGGATACACAAAATTTGGAAGTACATTACCAAATATTAGGTGTGCAACTTAATCCTCGGTCCCTAACCGCAAGCGATCATAGAACGTCGGCAAATGCAAATAGCTGTGTGCGATAATGGCTGAGTGCAGCGCCATCCAACAGCTTTCCAGGCAACCGTAACCGCTCACAGCTGTAGAGACAGAAGAGACGAAAGTTGACGGTGAAAGAAATGTCGTTCGAGAAGCAACATTTGAGGCACTTCCTCAAATGTTGCTTCTCGAACGTTTCAGCTGAAAAAATGATCAGCTGTTCATGTTTCAGCTGAAAAAATGTGCCGCGGAAGCCCATCAAATGATCTGTGCTGCTTTGGGTGAGGCTGTTGTGTCCTACCGTACATGTAAGAAGTGGTTCCGGCGATTTAAGCAGGGAAATTTCGATCTCCGTGATGCAGAACGTCTGGAACAGCCACAGAAAGTTAACGTGAAGAACAGGAATAACTGTTGGACGTGGATCCCTGTTGCACACAGTCAGAGCTCGTCCAAGAACTTGGAGTAGCACTGCAAGCTATTGTAAAGTGCCTGAACAAGCTTGGATGGATTCACAAGGAGGGCCGTTGGGTGTTCCAGCGAACAAGTCTAGGCACTGCGATGTTGCTGTGACCTTGCTCTCCAGATTCAAGAAGAAGGATTTCCTCCACAAGATGTTGACCTGTGATAAGAAGTGGATCCTCTACGATAATCCCAAGCGGCGCAAATCGAGGGTTTATCCAGGTCAGCCTACCATCAGTACCGCCAAACTGAATATCCATGCCAGGAAGTTGTTGCTGTGCATATGGTGGGATCAGCGCGGTGTCGTCCACTATGAGTTGCTCAAACCTGGTGAAACAGTCGATGCTGAGCGTTATTGTGAGCAACTCATTCGTGTGAGTGACACAATGGAGGCGAAAAGGACATACACCAGCAAGGGCAGAAGGTCGGTCCTGTTGCTTCAGGATGACGCACGTCCTCATACTGCAAAAATGACTAACGACTTTAAACACGATCACTGACCTGGGATGGGAGATTTTGTCCCACCCGGCGTATTCTCGAGACTTCGCCCCATCAGATTATCACCTCTTTCGCTCCCTGCAACATCACCTGAGTGATACGCACTTCACTTCTGTCGAGGAGGTCCACACAAGTATTGATGACTTTATCAACTTGAAACAGCCCTTTTTTTTTTTCCTCAGTGACATTCGGCAGCTCCCTGACCGATGGCTCAAATGTATTCAAGATGATGGGGATTATTTCCCTGATTAGGTACGTATTCGATTTGCTATAATTTGCTGTCAACGTGTCGTGCCTGTGGCCGATAATTAAGTTGCACACCTAATAAATTAATAAATAGAGGCATTTCTCTCTTTCTTGACTCTTAACACTAAAAAGCCATGTTCATGAAGAAAAGAATCAACGGCTCACTGTGGATATTAGCTGGTGATCACAATAATGTGACTCGACCATGTATATCCTTCTAGGTGTTGGAAAATAGCACTAAAAGGAAATACTTGTGCAAGAGAGAGAGAGAGAGAAGGAGCTTTCAATTTTTTGCTGTTCATTGCTGTGCAGTCACTAGGAGTGGTTTTAGAATGAGTGTGTGAAGGAAAAGGGTTTGTTGATCAGAATCTGAGAGCTCTTGGTTTTTGATTGGGGAAGGGAAAGGATTTTGTCTGCAGCCCACAGTCAGAAAAGGCTATTTTGAAGCACCAGCAAAGGCAAATGCATGATTAAAAAGATGCAGAAAAAGTAAAAATAAAGGAGGAGTAGAAAGAGTTGAAAAATACGACTTTTTTTTTTTTTTGGGAGACATAAAATTTGGAAGAGTTCTTTCAAATTTTATGTCACCAAAAAAAAAAAAAAAAAAAAACCCTTGAATACATTGTGTAGACCCACGAAAAGGGGCCAGAATAGTAAACTAAGAAAACACCTTTTCCAAGCTAGTTGGAAGTTATTTTGCCTCCAGCAATAAGGAGACTGCAACTTAACCACCATCATGTATATTCAGAGAATGTAATTTATTTTTTATGTTTCAAGAGAGTTCAGTTTTCTTACCCTCTCCACTTTTTTGGGGGCCAGAATAGTAAACTAAGAAAACACCTTTTCCAAGCTAGTTGGAAGTTATTTTGCCTCCAGCAATAAGGAGACTGCAACTTAACCACCATCATGTATATTCAGAGAATGTAATTTATTTTTTATGTTTCAAGAGAGTTCAGTTTTCTTACCCTCTCCACTTTTTTTAAATCATATTTTGTATGTTATTATATTTCTTGTCATGGAAAAATTATTTGTTAGTGAAGTTAATTAACAAAAGATGCTTTTTAAAAAACAAAGCAAAACTTGCATCTGTATTCAACGGAAAATATAGTTTGCAACTGAACACAGAGCTTCTCTCCATCCTCGACACTTCTGGCCCACCAGGTTCTGGTTCCTAGCTACGGCCCTGAGCACATGGTGTACAAATTTATTTTTGCACTGTTTGCTTTGCAGTTACTACAATGAAAGTAATTTTCCCAGATATTACTTTTCTTCTGCAAAATTTCCATAGTAAAACTAATGCTAAATTGGGTACATACATATGTATACACATATATATATACTTAAGAGCATAGCCGAAAACATAAGAAAAACTTAAGAATTTAAAACGAAAGTTGCAAAATAACCTGAAGATCAAAACGCGCAACGCAGCAGTTACGAAAATTCAGAATTCACATTCTATTAAGAAGAGACTGAAGCAAAAAAATTTTTGACTCATACCAAGTACAACATAGAAAAGGTTATGTATTGACCGGTGTGAGTAAAAAGAGAAAAAATAGGACAACTGAATGTAGAAAGTGTCGAGAATACTGAGCCTTGGCTTTAATCAAGGACCAGCAAAAACTCTGGATTTTCTCACTTCCACAACGACCTATTTGGAAATGGGTTTCTGCAAAGCCATAGATGCAAGCAATAAGCCCACCCCAAATTTTTTTTTTTTAAATATATATATGTCATAACCTCCACAGAGTTGTATGACCAAGCTTTAGTTAACAATTTAGCTTGCATCCATAACTTTCCTGGCCCGACCCATGCTCTTCATCTGTTACTAATAAACAGAAAGAAGATCATTATAGAAAACTCAAGTTGTAAGAGTGACATAATGAATCAGAAATAATGTTCAGCAATAACAAATTGCCAAGTTAGCTAGTCGCCTGAGAGAGAATTTAAACCTGAATGGCAATACTACGGTACTACAAATTCTTAAACATTGCAATAAAAAAGGAAATATTAATTTTTTTCTAAAGTACAGATTCTTGAAAGAAAACTGGATTATAAAAACCCCCTACTCCACAACTTCTGACAACACAAAAACGAGAATAAAATAAAGACAATAATAAACTAAAGAAATGCTTTGTGAAGGCTATATGACATAAACAATTAGTTGCAATATGTACAAAGTATTTCAGAAGTGCTTTAAGTGCATAATTAAGTAGTTATTAAGACCTTAACTACATTGAAAACACATCGCAGACTACAAGAACAATGGAACGGCCGGCTGCTTAGCCTTAGTTCTCTAAAAACGCGCAAAGTTACCAAGAAAAGAAAGAGTTAAAATCTGCAAAAAAGTTAATAGACTTGCTAGTGCCTAAATGCTTAAAGCAAAAAATGGAAAAAATGTTCAAGAAGTTCAAACTTTGAACCTGGAAAACCTAAAACCCAAAGACAATGAAGAGAGCTTACCTCTTATGCAACTCAACTTCTTCCACTCTTGAGGAAACATGGTCGACCTTTTATCCCAAACTTCCAAACACCCCTGCCACTCCCTAGTCGCTGGGGGCAGTGTGGGTGGGGCTGAAGGCCTCCACACACTGAAAAAAATCCTACTCGCAGAGATTTTAACTAGAGAAAAATATAATTAAGATTGTGGACCTGTTTGATCAGAAAGAGCAGAATTAACTCTCCAGAATACATGAGAAATATTATGAAATGCACAAGTAGTGTATTTATTAATAATCTTTGCATGTATTTAATCACCTTAGTGAGCTTCTGTAGACTATTCAGAATCCTATTAATTTTAATGTTAGTTTTACTATTTTTAGTATAGCTATTCTAGTGAGTGAATAACTAGTTTTCTTTTATATTTATTTTTATTTTCTTTTATAAACAGATTTTTAAGTTTATATATATATATACAGTATCTGTGTGGTGTCTTTACATATTAAATAAAGATACCGGACAAAAAATTAGTCAGGTTATATAATAATAAAATATGTGTTATTTCTTTTAACAGACAGAATTTCGTGCTGAAATTAAAAAAATAAAATAAAGTCAGTGGGTTGAAAAACAAATGTAAGTAACTCGCAAAAAGGAGTCACAGCTTTTGGCCGGTTGAAAGGAACAGCATGAAGTTGCTGAATTTACATGTGTTAGCACATGCTTATAAAAAAATTTTAAGTCATACTCGACCGAAAATAAAAAGAAAAACTGTGGACAAAACACCATTTTGGAAAGTCATGACCAGCACAGAATTTCTCGCCTGGCCAATGAAACAGATCTCAAACAAGGCAGTAACTCCTCCAACCACTTACTGATGGACCTCATGTCTATATCTGTGCAAACACTGCTTAGGGAACTTCATCGAATGGATATCTGGAATAGATTTGCAAGACTGAAACCAATGTTAAATTCAGCTCACAAAAAAGATTGAACAGCTTGGGCCAGAGCACACAGGACATGGACATCAGAAGACCATTTCCATCTCAATTCAGGCAGGTGTGACCAACATGTGTCGGTTGACCACCTCCAATTTTTTTGAAAAAATTATGGTAGCTACTCCTAATAGAGGTATATAAGTACTGCAAAAGGATTTTTCATGAAAAAAATTGTTTCGGTCAAGCTACAGCATTTTGAAAATAGGCAAAAAATACACCTGTGGTGAAAATAATGTGAAACACCAAATTTTTAATGCATACTGCTCCTGAACTATTAATAACAGGCACAGGCTCGATTTTTTTTTTGAAGCTATTGAATTGGCCTTTCTTCAAATTCACAGAAATTGATCAAACAAGTGTTGGCAGGTGTCAATTTTTTTATATTTATTCCAAAAAATGTTAATTTTCCACAAACTCAGGATTTTTTTTTTTAAGAAAATGACTGATCAGGTGGGTAAGTGTGCCAATCTGCACCCCTACTAGGGTTGTCTTAGCAGTAATTTTATTTTTATCCTATGATGCATGTAACTAATAAAATAATTTTTTGAAATATATAAAATTAAAAAAAATCAACATTTTTGAATTGCAATATCTCAAAAACCCCATTTTTAAAAATTCTGAAATTTTGTCTTAATGGTAGGTAGTTTACTGGGGAATCAGGTTACTGGAGTTTTGCCTTGAAATTTTCCTACATATTTTTGAAAATGACACTTTTTTTTTAATTTCTTTTTTTTTTTCAATTTTTGAAAAATGGCACTTTTTTTTCAAATTTTTGAATTCAGAGAAAAAAGAGAACTGTAAACATTATTTAGTAAAATTTTAATAGCAGGAGAACACAAATCCCAGCAGGGCTCGCACTAAGCATTCGCCAAATGTGACTAAATCCAAAAATGGCAAGAAAAACTAGTAACAGTGAAAATGGTGGTGAATGATTTTATGAAACTTAGGCAATTTTTGACTCATGGGTAAACTGCAATTTGCAGTAATTTTTGGGCTAAATTGCAGCTGATATGATTTCAAAGTTTGATTTTCCAAAGCTGTGGTGCTGAAAATGGCACTGCCTGGTGCAATTGTTAACGAGTACTTGTGAAACACATATCAAGGCTGCTTGAGAGTCATTGGGGGAGTCAATGAAAATAAGAGCTACTGAAGGTGGGGGATATCAAGAGTGAAGAAACTCTTCCATAATTTATAATGAGCAGATCCAGAGGACTGGGTAGTAGAGGTTAAACAGTCTGTAGCACAATAGTCCAGTGTTGGTGTTGCACTTTGACTTTGCTCAGAACTGGTCTGTAATTCAACCTGATGAAGATCAAAGTTACCCACTGGCAAAAAATGTCCAGATCTCACTCTTTACGTACATTGCATACTTTCCAAATGAGACTAAGTCTTTTGTGGTAGCATAGCATGCAATGATATTAACCATGATACAGCACATGCTCTGTGTGCAATGCTGCTCATAAAAAGTGAAATCGCTAAGACTTGTCCTTTGGAAGAATTTAAAACAATTGTTTACATCTCAGATGGAGCAGCAGGGCACTTCAAAAACAAATATCAGTTCTATGAATTTATAAAGGGGGATCCAAATAACACAAGGAAGTGGATCTTCTCAGCCACAGGCCATGGCAAGAGTGCATGTGATGGTGTGGGTGGCCTGTGCAAACATTTTGCTACTAAATTCAACTTACAGAAAGAAGCTTCACAAGCTATAAGAGATGCACCTTCATTTGTTGAAACTGTCTCCCCCTTGATCCCAAAGACTAAATTTCTACTCCTCACAACTAATGAAATTCAATCCTACAAATCAGCAAAGTAGAAGGGATACAGTGAAATCTGTTGTTGGGATACAGTCACAGCATTCTTGGTTAGTACAAGAAAATAAACCATCAATGGCGAGAACAGTCCAGCACCCACATAAAGCAGTGCAATTTTCAAGCCAACAACAACAACAAAAAAAAAAAATAAAATAAAAAAAAAATAACCCATTTTCTGTGAATGATTTTCAAATAGGAGAATTTATAGGATGCATTTATGATGATAACTGGTGAATGGGACAGATTACAAAAATATATAGAGAATTTGAGGACATAACAGTATCTTTCATGCACTCTCATGGAATAGCCAGAGGTTTTTGGTGGCCAGAAGAATGTGGCACGAAAACAAACAAGTGTCCAGTGCCCTTAAAAAATTTACTTCTAAAGGTAAATACCCCAACTGTTGGATGTTCTGCACGACTTCATACCTTTGATGAGAAAGAAATCAATAAAATCCAGCAGCTTTTCTCAGTTTGAATAATTTGTAGTTACGATGGTAAGCTCATAATTTTGTTTTTTTGAGGCCTTTTTTCTTATGTAAATGGAAATTGAATCTTAAACTGCAACTGAGATAATGTAAATTGTATGTGTATAGACTATGGATTTAAAAAAAAGTAAACATGTACATAGGTGACACTTATTAAAAATCATAAAAATGACTTTGAAATATAGATTGACACTGCAATTCAGAATATATACTTAGGTAAACTTTTCAAAAATATCTTTCAGAGTTTTTTTTTTTTTTTTTTATAATAACCAAAACACGAGGTTTGAGCGAGAGATAAGTGCATTTTCAAAAAATTGTAGGAAAAGTTCAAGGCAAAAATCCAGTAACCTGATTCCACCAGTTAACTCTACCTACCATTAGGACATTATTTGGACAAAATTTCAGAATTTTTCAAAATGGGAGTTTTGAGATATTCCAATTCAAAAATGTTGATTTCTTGTATATTTTAAAAATTAATTTTGAGTTGCATGCATCACAGGATAAAAATAAAATTACTGCTAAGACAACCCTAGTAGGAGTGCAGGTTGGCACACTTACCCACCTGATAAATATTTTCTTAAAAAAAAATCCTAAATTTGTGGAAAATTAATTTTTTTTGTAATAAATAGACTTTTTTGTCATCTAGCAACATTCCTTTGATCAATTTCTGTGAACACAAAGAAAGACCAATTCAATAGCTTTAAAATAAAAAAAAATTCAAGTCTCTACCTGTTATAGTACAGGAGCAGTGTACATGTAAAAAATTGGCATTTTACATTATTTTTATCACAGGTGTATTTTTTGCCTATTTTCAAAATGCTGTAGCTTGACCAAAACTTTTTTTTATGAAAAATCCTTTTGCAGTACTTTTATCTCTTTTTTAGGAGTAGCTACCACAATTTTTTCAAAAAAAAAAAATAAAAAAAAATAAAAATGGAGGTGATCAACTGACACCCCCTGCCTGAATTGAGATGGAAAGGGTCAGAAGAAGGATGTCATGATCTGATGAATCCAAATTTTGCTTACGAACGAATGACGCAAGGTGTAGGGTCAAATGGAGGTCTAAAGAAACATTCAATTCTGAATGTGTTCAAAGAGTTCTTGCCAAAGGAAGTGGGTCGGCAATGCTGTGAGGTTGTTTTAATATTTGTGAATTAGGCTCCTTGTAGAGGTGAAGAATATGATAAATCAACATGCCCACAAAGAAATTTTAGACAATTATGTGTTTCCTTTTGCACATTTTTCTCATCAAGTAACTTATAAGATTTACCAGGATGACAACTGTAGGATTCATTGAGCTAAAACCATTATGGATTGGTGTGAAGAGCATCATACAACTTTGGAACATATGGACTGGCCAGTGAAATCACCAGATTAAAATCCAATTGAGAATTTCTGGGACCACCTTGAATGACATGTAAAAACCAGACTTCAACATCCCAGGAATCTCAATGAACTGAGAGACAGACTTTTCTTAGAATGGTCAAAAGTTGACTCAAGTTATTTACATCATCTTGTAGAATCTCTTACAGCAAGAATTAATACTGGTATTTCTGTGTGTGGTAATGTAACTAAGTATTAAAAGTAAGTTTCTGGAGGTGACTATATATATATATATACATATATATGGTGCAAAGATGTGGACCTTAACTAAAAGAGACATACAAAGGCTGCAGACAACTCAAAAAAGCATGGAGAGGTGCATGCTACGTGTAACCAGGAGAGATAAGAAGAGGAACTCGTGGATCCGAAAAATGACAAGAGTGGAAGACATCATGATCAGAGTTAAATCCCTGAAATGGCAATGGGCTGGACACACTGCCAGAAGAAGACCACATGGGAGATGGGTGGATGAAATTCGAAAGTATGCGGGAGTGACATGGAGGAGACTGGCACAAGACAGACCGTTGTGGAGGAAACTTGGGGAGACCTTCGTCCTGCAGTGGATTGAAAATGGTTGACGATGATGATGATGATATATATATATATACATATTTTTTTTGCTTCAGTCTCTTCTTAATAGAATGTGAATTCTAAATTTTCATAACTGCTGCGTTGCGCGTTTTGATCTTCAGGTTATTTTGCAACTTTCGTTTTAAATTCTAAAGTTTTTCTTGTTTTGGCTTTGCTCTTTAGTATATATATATATATCATCATCATCAATCATTATCAATCCACTGCTGGATCAATGTCTCCTCAAATTTCCTCCACAACTGTCTCTCTTGAGTCACTCCCCTCCATGTTACTCCAGCATGCTTTTGAATTTCATCCATCCATCTCCCATGTGGTCTTCTTCTGGGTCTTTTTCTGTACCTTGGTATACAGTCTAAAATTTCGGCTGTCCATCGGTGATCTGTTCTTCTGGCAACACGTTCAGCCCATTGCCATTTCAGGGAATTTATTCTGATGATGATGTCTTCCACACTTGTCATTTTCCTTATCCACGAGTTCCTCATCTTATTTTTCCTGGTTACACCAAGCATGCATCTATCCATGCTTCTTTGAGTTGTCTGCAGCCTTTGTATGTCATTTTTAGTTAAGGCCCATATCTCTGCTTCATATGTAAGAACTAGAAGGATGCATTAATTAAACACTTTTCTTTTAAAGACATACTGGCATATTGCTCTTAAAATTGCAGTGATTCTTCCAAAAGCTTTCCAGTAATTTTTATATGTCAATTAATTTCCTTATCAACATGACCTTTGCTTGATATCTGTTGTGTCTTTTTAAACCCACTTCTTTACTCTTGTCAGCAAGATCCTGGATCATACTCTGCAGTTTTGAAGGGGTAGTTGCAAAAATGTTTATGTCATCAGTAAAATGAAGGTGAGTTAAATAATCTCCATTAACCTGTATCCCTTTGTTTTCCCAGTTCAATTATTGAACGACATTTTGCAATATGGCACTGAAGAGTTTGGGAGATATGGTGTCACCTTCCCTGACTCCCTTTCCAATTTTCATTGGTGCTGTATCCTCAAATAACTGAACCTTTGTACTTGCATTTTCATAGATGTTACTAATAATGCTAATGTATGCATTTTCAATACTGCAGGATTTCAAAGTCATTGTAACTGCTGATGGTTTCACGGAATCAAAGGCCTTTTCATAACCAATAAAAGCCATATATAATAAAGAGTTCATATTCCCTCATTCTTTCAATTAGTTCTCTCAGCACATGGATATGATCTATAGTGCTGTAGCCACTGACGAATCCAGTTTGTTCTCTTGGTTGAGCCATGTCCAATGTTACCTCCTTCAAGTGATGTGAAAGAATCTTCGTGAAGATTTTGTAAACCACTGATAGAAGGCTGATGGGCTTGTAGTTTCTGAGATCCTCAATGTCATCTTTTTTTTTATGTAGCAGGATCATTGTAGCACTGTTCCAATCCTCAGGAATCTTCCCTTTATTGAGACATTTAGTGAAAACTTGGGAGAGTCTAGTTTCAGTTTCTCCACCTACTTCTTGTATAATGTCCACGTTAATACCATCTTTTCATGGAGCTTTTCCTCGTTTCATGTTCTTAATTGCATGTGTAACCTTCTGCCTGGAGGAGGGGCTTTGGTACTGTTACCTTTTTCAATGTTTAGATCATCTCCATGGTTAAATGGTTAATACGCTTTTTCAATCACAAAATTCCAGGACTTTTGTATTTTTTTTTTTTCAGGACATACGATCCAGACGCTCTTACTTAAAATATAGTGAAACCATAGGTCTGTTCAACCTGTAACCTACAACAAACAACTTTTTACATGCTTGGGCAAACTTAATGCAGAATGTAAAAAATGATGTCCGCTGCAGATAATCAGAAACACAGATAAATACTGAAATATCAAAACTGCCACTGAAAATATGACCACGTTCAATATCTACTAAACTTTTATATACAGTATACTAAAGTCGTTGACGAAATTCGTGCCAATAACATCAATTGCTAGAATGCCGTCGTTGCACGATATAAGATGAAATTCAAATTCAACGATGAAAAATTGACTTTTATTTACACTGAATCAAAAGCTGAAAGTCAAAATCGCATCACTAGATCTTTCATGCTGGCTCCTAGCACACCCTCAGGTGAATTCTAAAACAGGTATCGTAAAAATTTGAAAAAGAGTCCACCGTGGAACGTCGCTTTTGTTTACATACATCGCGTTCAGCTCCCGAATGACTTCAAAAAACGTCACCATACTCTGACTTATGATTGTTGTGTCTTAATTGTTATTGGGTGAGTTCCGAAATAAAGTTCGAGTTATTGGTTTATTTGCTTCTTCTTGTTCGAAATTAACTGCATCCAAGTTGGAGGTATGAATCTGGGTACTTCATCGTTACAACATTTATCAGCGTTATTGACGATGTGTAAACTCTTCGCTAGCAAAGTCGCGTTTTTGTTTTTGTGAGAAGAAATAACTCTTACCTCATTCCACAGAGGGATGTGAGCTCCCTGGTTAACTAATCTTGCAAGTGCTGTAGAGTTTGAATGTGTTTTGACACTGTACTTGTGTTCCGCAATACGAAAGTTCAAATTCTTCATGGTGAATCCAATATAAATTCGATCTATGTCAACAGTATGCAGGGCCTGTAAAGGTATTTTGTAAACTCCGAATCTGCTATTACTCGGAATCGGGTCCCGATCTTTTTTAATAGTTGACATTAGGTTGTTTGTTTTAATTCCAAAATCCAAGTTGTATTTTTTAGTGGAAGATTTAAGTATATTCATAACTTTTGGAATATAATCCACTGACCCAACATATTTGCGTTGACTGGATTCTTTAGTTAATGTAGAAAAGTTTGTGTTTCTTATTTTTCGATGGATCTGGTTTACAATATTTCTGGGGTACCCATATTAGTCTGCTATGGCATTTATTTCATTTAATTCTCATCTTCTAGCAGTAACGCTTGAGCAATGTGTGTATGCTCTACGGATGAGAAACTGGAATGCAGATAGTTTATATGTATTAGGATGTGCCGAATAATATGGTATAATTGCTGATATTGCACTGGGTTTGCGGTATACTGAGAAAGAAATAATTTGTGATATAGGGTTTCTCTTCAACAGAAAGTCTAAAAAAGGGATAGTACAATTCTTTTCCAGTTCAACTGTAAAATTAATTGAGGTAATCTACGAAGACATCAGTTCAGCAAATTCATATAAGGAACCTGACATAGCAATAGTAGCTGCCGACAAAACAAATAAAATCGTTATTATGGATAGAAAGGATTACCATACTAAAGTCTTAAAAGCCATAAACAAAATTCCTCATAGTGTCATAAAATCAGATCCTACAGCAGCAACTGTGAATGCTTTAAGCAGATTGAAAAATCATAGTAATTTACCTTCATCGTTCACCCGAACTTTATACCCAACAATTGGACCTAGAATCCCAGAACTTTTCGGAAGAATAAAAATCCACAAAGTTGGCTACCCGATTCGTCCACTTGTCTCAGGTGTCACTAACCCTCTGAGACCGCTTGAAAAAGCTCTAGTACAATTGTTATCACCTTTAACTTCTAATTCAACCTATTCAGTACCCAGTTCTGTTACAGCTTTAAAGAAAATTAAAGACTTTGTACCAGGGAGCTCTCCATTTTGGTTTGCGTCACTGGACGTTGTGTCATTGTTCCCAAGTGTTCCAATAACATATGCACATGAGTTAATAGTAGAAAAATTACAATCCTTGGGAACCATGAATGATCTGGAAATTTAAGCTTTCATGGAAGCCTTGAAATTGGTTTTCAAAAGAACTTATTTCAAATTTCAAGATGTCATTTACCAACAAAAGGAAGGAGCACCTATGGGCTCCCCACTCTCACCTTTCCTGGCAGAGATTGTATTACAAGATTTAGAGGAAAGAGTTTTACAACTTACTCCTGTAGCTCCGTGCCTATATCTACGATACATAGATGATATTCTTGTCTTTTGGGACCATGACGTAGATTCCTTATATGAATTTGCTGAACTGATGTCTTCGCAGATTACCTCAATTAATTTTACAGTTGAACTGGAAAAGAATTGTACTATCCCTTTTTTAGACTTTCTGTTGAAGAGAAACCCTATATCACAAATTATTTCTTTTTCAGTATACCGCAAGCCCAGTGCAACATCAGCAATTATACCATATTATTCAGCACATCCTAATACATATAAACTATCTACATTCCAGTTGCTCATCTGTAGAGCATACACACATTGCTCAAACATTAACTAAAGAATCCAGTCAATGCAAATATGTTGGGTCAGTGGATTAACTAAAGAATCCAGTCAATGCAAATACGTTGGGTCAGTGGATTATATTCCAAAAGTTATGAATATACTTAAATCTTCCTGTAAAAAATACAACTTGGATTTTGGAATGAAAACAAACAACCTAATGTCAACTATTAAAAAAGATCGGGACCCAATTCCGAGTAATAGCAGATTCGGAGTTTACAAAATACCTTTACAGGCCCTGCATACTGTTGACATAGATCGAATTTATATTGGATCCACCATGAGGAATTTGAACTTTCGTATTGCGGAACACAAGTACAGTCAAAACACATTCAAACTCTACAGCGCTTGCAAGATTAGTTAACCAGGGAGCTCACATCCCTATGTGGAATGAGGCAAGAGTTATTTCTTCTCACAAAAACAAAAATGCGACTTTGCTAGCGAAGAGTTTACACATTGTCAATAACGCTGATAAATGTTGTAACGATGAAGTACCCAGATTCATACCTCCAACTTGGATGCAGTTAATTTCGAACAAGAAGAAGCAAATAAACCAATAACTCGAACTTTATTTCGGAACTCACCCAATAACAATTAAGACACAACAATCATAAGTCAGAGTATGGTGACGTTTTTGAAGTCATTCGGGAGCTGAACGCGATGTATGTAAACAAAAGCGACGTTCCACGGTGGACTCTTTTTCAAATTTTTACGATACCTGTTTTAGAATTCACCTGAGGATGTGCTGGGAGCCAGCATGAAAGATCTAGTGATGTGATTTTGACTTTCAGCTTTTGATTCAGTGTAAATAAAAGTCAATTTTTCATCGTTGAATTTGAATTTCATCTTATATCGTGCAACAACGGCATTCTAGCAATTGATACAGTATACTACACTGATTTTGAGAAAAATTTATTATTCTACTTTGGCTTTAATTCAATTATTAAAGCAAATTACAGAATTAAAAAAAAAAAAACACCACGAAACTCAAAAATACATAGGTATGTGGCATTACTTTTGAAATGCTTTCAATGCTACACAATCAATACATGAAATACTATTTATATTTACATAATTATTCTGAAATAATGCTTGCATTGGAAATTTAAGGGTAAGGAAAGGTGAAATATTGGAACTTTTTCAAAGGACCAAAGGGATTTTTATTTCTTGAACACATATGGGAGCAAGTATTTGTGTTACATTTTATTTAGGGAAGGAATTTTCAACATAATATTGTTGCTGAAGCTATGTATTAAATTTGTACTCACCGGCAAACAAAGTATGCACAAAAATTTCCAACGTGAAATGAAAGAGAACAATGGGAAAACCTAAATCCAAGGGCTGTGCACAACTCCATTCATAAGTGATCAAGGCAATTTAACTGGGCATGATTAGAAAACTAATTATAGAAGATGCAAAGTGATCAGTTTGCTCAGAAAATACTAAGAAACAACTTGATTTAAGTTACAGATATTAGAAAGCAATCTAATTTTATGGCAGATTTTTATATAAAGCATTCATTAGCAAATTTCAGTAAAGGTCAAAATAACCCACAAAAAAAAAAAAAAAAAAGATCAGCTACTTATAAAACATCAGCTACTTACTTCCACCAGTAGCTAAAAAGTACGTTATGAAAATTAACAAATGGCGCAAAAAACATTTCCCATAGCAGAAGGAAGGTATTAAAGACAAAAAGATTTTCAAATCAAACAGTTAAAGGAAGAGATATAGAAGGGAAAATGCTACAACTCTATGCTTTTCAGCGGCAGAATTTTGCACAATGGGAAAGTTGAAAACAGGCGAAAAATATTCTTCATAGCAAAAGCTATGCTAACGAAAAAGTACTTTTCAAATACGCCTCCCGGAAGCTACAGAGATAGCAAGATAAACGTTTTGATTTTTACAACCCCTAGGGGGGGAAACTGTACATTATTTGAAGAGGATCTTCTTATTGTAGAAAAAATCTTATTCACTCTCCATCATTATTATAACAAATGGCATACAGCACAAAAAGAACTTTCTCAATAAGGTTTTTAGAGGCAGAGATAGGCTGCAAACGGAAGTACACAAACACCACCTAGTGGCAGAATTGTGAACCACAAACCTCCTCAAATACAAACCTAAAGTGTTCCATAAGGTAAATGGTATCTGGTGTTAAAAGAATTTTTTAAATCGGACATTTTGAAATACAGATATTGAGAAAAATAGATTAAATATTTGCTCAACCTTACAGCGAAATTGTGCATTATTTTGGGAAGAAAATACACATACGAAGTTTTCATAGTTAGAAGTATCTGATCGAAAGGGAATATTTTTCAATTGGGTTTTTTCGTCCTGCAGATATTGCTGCAAACAGGAACATGAACTTACATGCTCTAGTGGCTCACTTGTGCGTTAAAAAAAATTGGAAATTATATGAGAAACATTTCCTACCGAAAATGTTCTCCAACAAAGAGAGAATTTTTCAAATCGGACTCCTAGAAACAGAGATATGGACAAGAATAAGATATACATTTTTATGCCCCTGGTGGGAAAATTATGCACTATTTTAACAGGAGGTATTCTCAAAAAGTTTTCCAAGGTGAGCGGTATCGGTCCACGGAGGAATTTTTATAATCGAGTTTCCAGCTCAGATTTTGTTGCAAATACATCAGAAGCAAAAATAAACACTTACACTCCCTGGTGGCCAAACCATTTTTTACCAAAAATGAGAAATTATATGCAAAACATTTCCCCTCAAGAGCTGTGAAATTTTTCAAAGCGCAGGAAGAATTTTTCAAATTGGACTTTTAGAAGCGGAGATATTGGGAAAATCGTGATCTACCTTTTCGCCTCCTAGCGGAAAATTCATGCATTATTTGAAAAGGGGACTGTAACTAAAATGGTGTTCGATATAAATGTCGTCGAAAGGCAAAAGAATTTTTTCAGATGGATATTTAGAAGAAAATATAGGAAAGAAAATGCATTTTAAATTTGATACGATCTCCATTTGTGCTCTCTAGTGGAGAAGTTGTGCATCAGAAAAAAATGGAATGCGTGGATCATTATTTCTTACATTTTTAAGCTTCCCAACACAAAAAGAATATTACAAATTGAACTAATAATTGCAGGGATATGGTCTCCCCGGTCAGACAGACAAAGTGATAACATAATAAGCATGACGCAAAAGATGCTTCCTCCTAACAGACAAGAACTATCCCCCCCCCACCACCACATTTTGCAGGGGTTGGGGAGGGAAATTTGTCAGACATAAGTTATGTCAGTAGAAAAATTCTCAACTACAAAACATCACACAGGGTTAAAAAGACAGGAATGGATAAAATTCCAGGACATGTAACAGGATTTTAGGACATTTCCAGGACTTTTCCAGGACAAAATGGAATTACCCGACTTTACCAGTATTGCCAAGATTTTCAGGACATGTACGGACCACACATTTCTTTCATGTAGTTTTGAGTAGAAATCTTTCACTGTTGTCAAAATTTTGCCTCTATTTCTTGTTACAGAACCATCTTCTTTTGTCAGTGGCATAACCTGTTTTCTTTCCTTACCGAGATGCCCCTTTGCTCTCTTCAGGCTTTGGCTGTTTTCAACTGCTTTTCTCACTAGTTCAAAGTTGAATTTCCTTATGTCTTCAGTGATACTTTTCTATAATGTCTTGCATAGCTCTATATATTCCACTCTGGAAGTGATATCTTTATTTGTCCTTATCTCCTTTCTCTTTTGCATCAGCATTTTTGCTTTTCCTGATATTTTTGCCATTTGCAACTTGTTCTTAGTACCAACTATTTTTTTTTTTTTTGCCTTAGTTAATTTTTTGTTAATTTCAGAGATGTCTACTTCTTTTGATGTTTGATCTTAAGTGGATAATATGTTCCTCAGTTCCAATTTGAAGGTATTATGATGCTTTTTAAAGTTGGTCAAGTCAATACAATTCGTGTGTTTTCTGAGCTTGTCACGTTCAAGTTTAGTGTTGAGGTGCATCTTACATGTCATCACTCTATGATCACTCCCTATGTTGAATCTGTTCCTGAAGCACACTGCAGTCTTCAATAACAAGTTTCTTGTTACACATAATAAAATCAATTTCACTTGTCATTCCATTGGGATGCTTCCATATAAGTTTTCTATGTGTTTTTTTTTTTTAGGAGTTCCATGATGAATTTTTTTTGCCTCTGCAAAGTCTACGAGAGTACTTCCACACTGGTTTCTGTTCCCAAGTCCGAATTTACCTACCAAAATTTCATTCTGTTGCTGTTGCTCTACTTTCACATTGAAATTGCCCGTAATGATCTTCAAATGTGGCTTGCCTTTATTATTTAGATACTGAATTTCCTTGTAAAATTCTTCAACTTTTCCTCAGGATGACCTGTGGTCATCCTGAGGAAAATTGAAGAAGCTTGAATAATCTGAGCCTGGTATCTTTTTGAGAGTTGGATAACAAGTCATGTAGCTCTGTCAGAGATAATAAAGGTTTTTCAACTTCTAGAACATTTTCAACTTCTAGAACATTGTCCGTCAGTTTCTTGCTTATTATAAATCCAACACCACAAATTTTGTCAGTATCTGTCCCACAATAGGAGAAGAGATGTCTGCTGCTTTTCAATTCAATGAGATCTCCTTTTCTTCTTGCCTCTCTTAGCCCAACAATGTTCCACTTTATCCTTTGGAGTCCCTCATCCAATTCAAGAAGCCTTGAATCAGAAGATAGAGATCATTTGTTAAATGTAGCCAAAGTCAGCATTGGATGGCAGCCTAGTCTGGTCTTTGGGTGATTCTTAGCACCCTTTGCCTTCATCTTGCACTGGCTGCTGCCTTGGCCAGGTACATTCCAGCTGCTGGAGACTGAGGGCCAAGTTTTAAGTTGTGAAATCATCTTTGGGGGGGGGGGGTCATAACTCACCACACTGGCCAAGTGGGTTGGTGAGTGTGGGAGTGTGGGATAGCGTGTCCTCTAATCCTGATAGTATAGCTGTACAGCTATTTGTCGGTTGTCAGAGCACCTTTAGTAAGAACAGGATGCACCACGAGAAGGCGGGGTTGGCATTTGTCAAGGGGAGACTATGTGAGCAAATTGTAAATTGCACTTTTCTGCAGCTGACAGTTTTTACTCGTTAAGTCCATATGGCTTGGACAAAATTTAACAATTAAAAGCAAAAAGAATGGAAAAACTAGACATGAGGGGTGATTTTTACAAGGCTTAAAACATTTCTGAACATGATGGGAGCTTCTATAATTTTATACAAATATAGCGTATTATCAATTTTATACATTACGTTGGAAATTAAAGTATCTAGTTACACATAACTCCATATGATAAAGAAAAAGTCATAACTCAAAAAAATAACATTTCTTAATTACATGTACCTACAAAAGTAAATTGACAGGTACAATTTAAATTATATATTTAAAAATAGCATGAAACAATATGCTTTTAAATACATCTCTTTGCTTTTTTTAAAGGAAATCACAGATCCCTAATAATGAAGGATTCCATGGCTATATACTCTTAAGCTTGTTGCACAGTAGGTCAGAATAAAAATAGAGGGAAAGAAATGATAATCATAATTTCCAATTAAAGCTCACACACTAGATCAGAACAAAATTTTTGGGGATTACTTGCTGAAAATATTCTTAATGGATACAGAAGGGTTCCAAAGCACTACAGAGTGTCAAGGTCACTTGCCTCAGTCGTTTACTTTTGTTCATCATCATACAGCAAACTCTTGGCACAATCTGATTTTTGCGTTTTCACTGCTTCTGCTGTGAAGTTGTTTATCATTTTATTATTGTCTCAGAAATGTCAGTTGAAGAAAATTTAATCAATGCTGTGCAAATAAATTCCATTTGGTACAACATTAGTTACAAACGTTATGTTACTATAGTAAGGCGATGAAAGACAATGTGCAAGAACAAATATCGGAAAATTTCACTATCTTGTTAAGTGAAATATAACTAATTTTATTCTTTATACGTTCATTTAAAAATATGTTTAGTCTAAAAAAATACGCACACAAGAAAAATAGTGTATGTATGTCACCATGTATCACTGCTATAGGATAATCTTTCATGCTTTTTTCTTTTTCTCCCCCCCCCCTTTTTGAAAATTTCGTCATCAATGTCATTTTATGTCCAATCAGGTGTACTGCTATTAAGTCCATATTTTTTTATGTTGACAAAGAAAAACAGATGTTACTTCATTTATTTATTTATATATATATATATATATATTCTATTAAGAAGAGACCTAAGCAAAAAAAAAATATATATTTTTTTGACTCATACCAAGTACAACATAGAAAAGGTTATGTATCTACCTATGTGAGTAAAAGGAGAAAAGATAAAAAAATAAAATAAAACAACTGAATGTAGAAAGTGTCGAGAATACTGAGCCTTGGCTTTATCAAGGACCAGCAAAAACTCTGCATTTTCTCACTTCCACAAAGACCTAGTTGGAAATGGGTTTCTGCAAGGCCATAGATGCAAGTAACAAGCCCACCAAAAATTGTTTTAAAAAATATATATATGTCATGACCTCCGCAGAGTTGTATGACCTAGCTCTAGTTAACAATTTCGCTTGCATCCATAACCTTCCTGGCCCGACCCATGCTCTTCATCTGTTACTATTAAACAGAGAGAAGAAGATTAAAGAGAACTCAAGCTGTGAGAGTGACATAATAATTAGAAATAATTTTCAGCTATAACGAAATGCCAAGTTCGCCTGAGAGAGAATTTAAACCTGAAAAGCAATGCAAAAGAAATCCAAATTTTTACATTGCAATTAAAAAAGGAAATATTAATTTTTTAAAACTCAGATTTTTGAAAGAAAACTTGATTCTAAAACCCCCTACTCTACAACTTCTGACAACACAAAAACGAGAATAAATTAAAGACAATAATTAACTAAAGAAAAGCTTTGTGAAAGTTATATGACTTAAACAATTAGTTGCAATATGTACAAAGTATTTCAGCAGTGCTTTAAGTGCATAATTAAGTAGTTATTAATAACTACTTTGAAAATACAGCGCAAAGAAAAGGAACTATGCTTAGCCATCTGCTGGGCCTAAGTTTCCTAAAAGACGCGCAAAGTTACCAAGAAAAGAAAGAGTTAAAACCCGCAAAAATGTTAACAGACAAGCCAGTGCCTAAAAGCTGAAAAGCAAAAAAACAACAGAGAAAAAAGTACTAGAAGTACAAACATTGAACTTGGAAAACCTTAAAACCCAAAGACAATGAAGAGAGCTTACCTCTTATGCAGCTGAACTTTCTCCACTCAAGAGGAAAATGGCCGTCCTTTACCCCAAAATTCCAACAAACCTCTGCCACTCCCTAGACGCTGGGGGGCAGTGTGGGTGGGGCTGAGGGCCTCCACACACTGAAAGAATCCAACTCGCGGAGATTTTAACCAGAGAAAAATATATATATACTTAAGACTGTGGACCTGTATGATCAGAAAGAGCAGAATTAACTCTCCAGAATACATGAGAAATATTATAAAATACACCGGTAGTGTATTTAATAATCTTTGCATGTATTAAATCACCTTAGTGAGCTTCTATAGATTATTCAGAATCTTATTAATTTTAATGTTAGTTTTACTATTTTTAGTATAGCTATCCTAGTGATGAATAACTAGTTTTCTTTTTTATTTGTTTTTATTTTCTTTTATAAACAGATTTTTAAGCTTTTTTTTGTGATTTTGTCTATATTATTTAATTTTTTGTTTTAATAGGACCTTCATATCCATAGCACTAAGGTTCCTTTTAGTAGTTAATAGGCATCCTCTAGCCAACTTCCTTACGGCTTTGATTGGTCAGAATCATATTATTAACTGTGTAGAAAATTAAAGCAGATCTGCCAACCTTACTCTATTATTCAGAATAATTTTTCTTAAAGTTCTTTTGATGAAAGAAGAAGGAATTTCGTTCTCTAGAAAACTATCTAATAGTATATTAATGTGGTAATTGAAGTCCAAATTGTTGCTGCAAATTCTTGAAATTCTTAGGACCTGAGAAATTAGTACATTCTCAATTACTTTGGTTGATATGTTATTATTCCAGTGTAGATATTTAATTACTTTGAAAGGAAAATTAACTCTTTTATCAAAGAGGCTAATAGATGGGTTACCTCTGTTGAGCTTAATGCTTAAGTCTAGGAACTCAAGTTCCTGATTACTGTGGTTGGTTTTACATAAGTTAAGAGAGCTAGGATAGATATTATCAAAATCACTCTCTATAACTTCTGAATTATTGATACACAGCAGATCATCAATATATCTAAATGTGTAAAGGTAGTTATCTGAGCAGGTGGGGTGATTTTTAATGAATTTATATTCCTTAAAGAACAGGAATAGATTAGCGATATTCGTGGAGGTTGATGTTCCCATGGGAATACTGTTCACTTGCTTATAGAGAGTATTATTATATAAGATATGGTTATTTTTTATGCAGCAATTGAGATAAGAGTTCCAAGCTCCTACATTAACAAATTGGTTAAGTTTAAATTCTGCATACAGCTCTTTAAAGGTAGTGATTATATCTGATAGAGGCAGATTAGTATATAGGTTCTCAAAATCATAACTATTAATATCTAAGGGACATACTTTGAGTATAGTAGAAATTACTTCTGCATTATTATTAATTATCCAAAAATCTCTGTACATAAAATTAGTACAGTTTCTAATGTGTTTCAAAACCTTCTTTAAGACATCTTCAAAAGCAAGATCTATTTTCTTTTTATGACTCCTTACTCCACTAGCTATGAACCTGAACTTCACAGGATCTTTATGAAACTTAACCGTTGCAAAAAGAAATGGAAATTCAGGCCCATATCTTCTAGTTTGTGGAATTTTAAGTTTCTTGAAGAATGCCTTAAACCGATTTTCTAACTGCTTGGTAGAATAACTTACGGGCTCGTACGTTACTCTATTATTGAGTTCCATAGTTAACAATTCAAAATAGAACTTCTTACAGATAATTGCAAAATTATTGCTAGCTTTATCCGTAGTGGTAAAAATAAATAGGTCTTGTAGTTTGGAGAGTGACCTTTTAGCATCTCCAGAGAAAAAGAGATTTCTATCGAAACAAAAGTCCAGACCTGCCAACTCACAAGTGAAGCTATTGATTACATTATATTTCCATTCTGCGAAGGCCTCAATAGGCTGATTGTATGTTAAACTGGTTTTTACGATGTACCTATTAACATCTTGAGTGAAGCTCTCAAGAATCCTTTCTTTGGAAATAGTGAAGGAAGGTCTAAATTTAGAACCATACTCTAATAAATTCCTAAGCTTTTCATTTTCAACAAAACTCAAGTTTCCGGTGATAATATGGTTGTAATTCTTATCATAGTGAACTGTTTCTTTATGTTCATCACAAGAACATGTAGTAATTACAGGAATGTAACTCGAAGAATTAAGTTTGTAGTTTTTAACTATTGACCCTAAGGTCTTAACATATTTAAAACTTACAATAGACTGGTGCCTGTGGATGGGGAAAAAAATTGCATTATTGTAGAACAGCTTCCTTACATTGAGATGATCATAGGCTTTATTTAGAAACCTGATGGTTACAAAATTACTGGAAAATTCTTTAAGAGAAATTTTATCTTTAAGAATATGTTTAAGAATGTCTAGAACCAAAGCAAAAACATGCTTATCAACATGGTCAGCAGTTTCTTTCCAGAATTTGAAAAAAACTTTTAAGGACAGAGTGCTTGAAGGACTTGAGTATTTTGTAAGTATTTTTAACAAAATTAGTGCCAGTTTTAAAGCTTTCCAGAGTTATTAGCAAGTTAGCAAAATCAACTTTGCTTGATGTGCGAAATAACCTCTGTCCTCTATTACCTCTAGTGCAGCTCTTATTATTAACAAGAAAGAAGAGTTCACATATAGAAAATTTATGCTGATTATGCTTATTGTCAGATAGAGTGGAATTAAGACCATAGGGATAAAGAGACTGATGCTGCAAAATTTCAAGGGATTCAGTTTCTAGCCGAGCATAGAGGTCAGGGATAATATGCAGTACCTCTATTTTCACTTTGTCTATAACATTAAAATTAATAAGATTCTGAATAATCTATAGAAGCTCACTAAGGTGATTTAATACATGCAAAGATTATTAAATACACCACTTGTGTATTTTATAATATTTCTCATGTATTCTGGAGAGTTAATTCTGCTCTTTCTGATCATACAGATCCACAGTCTTAAGTATATATATATTTTTTCTCTGGTTAAAATCTCCGCGAGTTGGTTTCTTTCAGTATGAGGAGGCCACCAGCCCCACCCACACTGCCCCCCAGCGACTAGGGAGTGGCAGAAGTGTTAGGACGCTTGGGGAAGAGGTCAGCCATGTTTTTCTCTTGTGTGGAGAAAGTTTAGTTGCATAAGAGGTAAGCTCTCTTCCTTGTCTTTGGGTTTTAGGTTTTATAAGTTCAATGTTTGTACTTCTTGTACTTTTTTCCTCTGTTGTTTTTTGCTTTTCAGCTTTTAGGCACTGGCTTGTCTGTTAACAATTTTGCGGATTTTAACTCTTTCTTTTCTTGGTAACTTTGCGCGTCTTTTAGGAAACTTAGGCACAGCAGATGGCTAAGCATAGTTCCTTTTCTTTGCGCTGTATTTTCAAAGTAGTTAAGTTCTTAATAACTACTTAATTATGCACTTAAAGCACTGCTGAAATACTTTGTACATATTGCAACTAATTGTTTAAGTCATATAACTTTCACAAAGCTTTTCTTTAGTTAATTATTGTCTTTAATTTATTCTCGTTTTTGTGTTGTCAGAAGTTGTAGAGTAGGGGTTTTAGAATCAAGTTTTCTTTCAAAAATCTGAGTTTTAAAAATTAATATTTCCTTTTTTAATTGCAATGTAAAAATTTGGATTTCTTTTGCATTGCTTTTCAGGTTTAAATTCTCTCTCAGGCGAACTTGGCATTTCGTTATAGCTGAAAATTATTTCTAATTATTATGTCACTCTCACAGCTTGAGTTCTCTTTAATCTTCTTCTCTCTGTTTAATAGTAACAGATGAAGAGCATGGGTCGGGCCAGGAAGGTTATGGATGCAAGCGAAATTGTTTACTAGAGCTAGGTCATACAACTCTGCGGAGGTCATGACATATATATATTTTTAAAACAATTTTTGGTGGGCTTGTTACTTGCATCTATGGCCTTGCAGAAACCCATTTCCAACTAGGTCTTTGTGGAAGTGAGAAAATGCAGAGTTTTTGCTGGTCCTTGATAAAGCCAAGGCTCAGTATTCTCGACACTTTCTACATTCAGTTGTTTTATTTTATTTTTTTATCTTTTCTCCTTTTACTCACACCGGTAGATACATAACCTTTTCTATGTTGTACTTGGTATGAGTCAAAAAAATATATTTTTTTTTTTTTGCTTAGGTCTCTTCTTAATAGAATGTGAATTCTGAATTTTCAAAACTGCTGCGTTGCGCGTTTTGATCTTCAGGTTATTTTGCAACTTTCGTTTTAAATTCTAAAGTTTTTCCTTAGTTTTCAGTTTTGCTCTTCAGTATATATATATATATAACCTGAAGATCAAAACAAATATATATATATATATACTGAAGAGCAAAACTGAAAACTAAGGAAAAACTTTAGAATTTAAAACGAAAGTTGCAAAATAACCTGAAGATCAAAACGCGCAACGCAGCAGTTTTGAAAATTCAGAATTCACATTCTATTAAGAAGAGACCTAAGCAAAAAAAATACATATATATTTTTGACTCATACCAAGTACAACATAGAAAAGGTTATGTATCTACCGGTGTGAGTAAAAGGAGAAAAGATAAAAAAATAAAATAAAACAACTGAATGTAGAAAGTGTCGAGAATACTGAGCCTTGGCTTTATCAAGGACCAGCAAAAACTCTGCATTTTCTCACTTCCACAAAGACCTAGTTGGAAATGGGTTTCTGCAAGGCCATAGATGCAAGTAACAAGCCCACCAAAAATTGTTTTAAAAATATTTATATGTCATGACCTCCGCAGAGTTGTATGACCTAGCACTAGTTAACAATTTCGCTTGCATCCATAACCCTCCTGGCCCGACCCATGCTCTTCATCTGTTACTATTAAACAGAGAGAAGAAGATTAAAGAGAACTCAAGCTGTGAGAGTGACATAATAATTAGAAATAATTTTCAGCTATAACGAAATGCCAAGTTCGCCTGAGAGAGAATTTAAACCTGTAAAGCAATGCAAAAGAAATCCAAATTTTTACATTGCAATTAAAAAAAGGAAATATTAAATTTTTAAAAAATCAGATTTTTGAAAGAAAACTTGATTCTAAAACCCCTACTCTACAACTTCTGACAACACAAAAACGAGAATAAGTTAAAGACAATAATTAACTAAAGAAAAGCTTTGTGAAAGTTATATGACTTAAACAATTAGTTGCAATATGTACAAAGTATTTCAGCAGTGCTTTAAGTGCATAATTAAGTAGTTATTAAGAACTTAACTACTTTGAAAATACAGCACAAAGAAAAGGAACTATGCTTAGCCATCTGCTGTGCCTAAGTTTCCTAAAAGACGCGCAAAGTTACCAAGAAAAGAAAGAGTTAAAACCCGCAAAAATGTTAACAGACAAGCCAGTGCCTAAAAGCTGAAAAGCAAAAAATCAACAGAGAAAAAAAGTACAAGAAGTACAAACTTTGAACTTATAAAACCTAAAACCCAAAGACAAGGAAGAGAGCTTACCTCTTATGCAACTAAACTTTCTCCACACAAGAGAAAAACATGGCTGACCTCTTCCTAGTGCTAGGTCATACAACTCTGCGGAGGTCATGACATATAAATATTTTTTAAAACAATTTTTGGTGGGCTTGTTACTTGCATCTATGGCCTTGCAGAAACCCAATTCCAACTAGGTCTTTGTGGAAGTGAGAAAATGCAGAGTTTTTGCTGGTCCTTGATAAAGCAAAGGCTCAGTATTCTCGAAACTTTCTACATTCAGTTGTTTTATTTTATTTTTTTTATCTTTTCTCCTTTTACTCACACCGGTAGATACATAACCTTTTCTATGTTGTACTTGGTATGAGTCAAAAATATATATGTATTTTTTTTGCTTAGGTCTCTTCTTAATAGAATATATATATATATATACACACACACATATTTTCACATTTCTCTGTTGATAATCTCATCTTGCCAGACCGACTACCCTACCTTTCAGTAAACTGAAGTACTCTTTGGAATCTTTCCTGATCTTGAAAGCTTCAAGTGCCACATTATTGCCTACCCTATCTATGCAGGCACTGCATGCTTGTGTCCTGTTTTTTCATACCTGACAAGATCATTGCCAAAAGTTCACCACACTTTTCATAGCTTATCCAGAAATATTGAAGAAATCTTTTATTATCAATTTTTAGATGTCGGAAAAATGTGTGGTATTCACCCTCTGATCTTCTTGTCACTCTGATGTCATGAACCAACTGTCTTTTATCATAAGAATGTTCATCCCCCTTCTCTTCCTCAGCTGTGGCAAGTGCAAACACTAGAATGACTGCTTCCTTCTCACTGTTACTATCATTCATCCTGAAAAAAAAAAATCTATAATAATATCAGTTTATTCAAAAAGATAATACAGCACTTGAAATTATAATATGCGAACACTACTCCCAGTGAAGTTGATGTCTACCAAATGAATGATTCTCATTTCACCTGTGTAGTTCTGCTGTAGTGTGTTGACAAATTCATTTCCATTCTGACCTAGTGTGCAGTGACCTTAAGTGTTTTAAAATTAATTGTTACACAAAGCTTTCATAAATTTCTTAATAAATAAAGGACTAAATTAAATTTTAAATTAGACATTAAAACCCCATATTAAAGCTTTGTATAACCATATAGATTTAGTGTTGTCACTCTTTTGGATGTAACCCATTCAACACAAGACCAAGATGCCCTGTGACTGATCTGCCCTGGCATCAAATCACCTTCCTGAAGATCATATTAATGCATTTTCTACATCTTACTTATGGGTCATTCATTCCATGTCAAATCAACAAGGTTCACAACCTGACCCCTTTTGACTTGCTTGAAATTTGGTGTGATTGTTAGGCATGTAGACTTGGGCATAAATCCCAAATTTTAGCTCTGTCCAAATTACATGACCATGAAAATTGTAACCTCTGGACTATCTCTGAGTACCTGTAATCTCATTACCTAACTGAGCTAGAGAGTTGAAATGTGTTTTTTTTATAGCATTTTATATAAGCCTTTGTATCATGTGCTGAAAATTGAAAAACAAAAATTAGGTTGACCTTTTCATGGTAACAGAAATAACCTTTGACCTTTAATATTTAAAAAAACTAATTTTAATTTTTTTTAAATTATATGGCATCATTAGTTTCTTTTTACTAGTATACCAACTTTCAAGTTGGGACCATAATGGGATTATTACTTATATTAAAATGAAATACACCACACCCTAACCAAAAATGGCCTCATAATAACATAATGAAAGACGTGGAAGTGTTTTTAGGATTAAATAGTCAATTTAAATTGGGAGGATTCATCAGTCAGAAAGTATCTCCATCATATTCTAAGTGGTAAACCTTTAATAACTATCTTTTTTTAAACTAAAAATGACATGAATAAAAAAATAACATAGCAGTTCCTTTAGTCTTAAAAGAAAAAAAAAAAAAAAAAAAAAGAAAGAAAGAAAAGAAATCAAACTCTTATATTGATTTTGTCACCGTTTCAAGTGATGCTTGGTTAGAAACCCACTGCTTAAATGTTACAGAATCAATGCCATTCTTTTCCACAAGATCAATACGAGTAATGAAATTTTTTGGTTAATCTGATCCTGGGGCAATATTGGCATTTACTGAAGTAGCATGCAGAAAGTAAAGGATTGCATATAACTCTTGCAAAGGGGAGTTTATCTTCAGTAGTTAATTTTGCCCTCAGTCACACTAAAATCATTAAAGTTAAATGGATGAATTATAATGCACATATACCACTTGCTCCCATAATGATACTGCAAACTTTGAGAAGCCAATTTTTACCTCTGGGTATGCAGTCTTAAACTGTTTGTATATCTTTCAGACTGGTTAACAAGAAGCCTTTTTTTTTTTTCTCCCAGCTAGTACCAGTCAGGGGCTATTTTTCAGGGCGGGATGGCGGAATTCCCGCCAAAATAAAGTTGTTAGGCAAGAGCCTTCCGCCTTACGAAATTAAAAAATATATAATATAAAATCTTGGGGGTCAGTTTTTGGACCACTCATAAAATTCGCGCATTAAAAACATATCCTTCGTAAAAATTCGTGCATTAGAAATGGACCATTCAGAGTTCCAAAAATTGCAATCAAACACATCGTTCATGTGGAGAACAACATAATCATAAACATATAAAATGAGCGAAACACACAGTCACCTGTGGTAAAAGGTTCGTTTAGCGGTAGCTTTCGGTCATCCTACGACCTCGATCACCCGCGATCAACTGGATGGGCTGGTTGCCAGAACTACAATTTCAAGTTGGGGTGTTGGAAATGTTGCCAGATTTTAGAAGAGAGATCCAAATAAATGGGATTTGGTGAGGGGTCTCTGAATTGCAGTTTTTGGTGAACAAAATTTCGACGCTCTCTTGGAAACGCAGTGAGGCCTTGTTGATGAATGGGGCAACTTTTTTGGTTTCTTTCCAAATGGGAACTGCAGAGGTGTCTTCAAGGGTTAGTGCAGATAAAGCTGTC
Organism: Macrothele yani; assembly: GCA_039090855.1. Taxonomy (NCBI): domain Eukaryota; kingdom Metazoa; phylum Arthropoda; class Arachnida; order Araneae; family Macrothelidae; genus Macrothele; species Macrothele yani. The sequence continues at coordinate 116,118,581 of CM077029.1, read as the reverse complement.
TTTGGAAGACCATTGGAAACATCTTTTTTGTGTTCAAGTCTTGTTTTAATGCTTCGGTATGTGCTTTCAATATACACTGAGAGACCAGAGGAAGTTGAAATGGGAATAGCATAAACTCCAGGGGTGTCCAAGGGTGAGACAGGATCCCTGTTTTTAAGCAGGCATATTATTGCAGAAGGGTTTGGTTTCACTGTGAGAGTCTAGCCCATAGTTTTGAAAAGTTTACACATCTTAAAAGAGAAGGATCCATGGAAAGGGATGGAACCAATGAATGGTGGGTTTTCCATTATTATTGGTGAGAGAGCAGACATTTTTCAAATGGGAATTTTGGAGGAACTTTTGAATTGTACAATGTGGGAACTGATGGGCTTCGGCAATTTTCTTTATGGTGTTAATTTCTTCATTGAAGGAAGATTCAGTGTTGCAGACAATCCTGGCACGATTGACATAAGTTTTAAAGGCTGCAAATTTGTGAGCAGTTGGGGAGTGGGATGAAAATGGGATTATGTTTGCTAATGCAGAGGGCTTTCTGTAGACAAATCTGTTGAGATGATTCCTTTGCCTTGCCAGGTGGACATCCAAAAAGTCAATGCCTTGCTGTGATTCTTCATTGATGGTGAATTTTATTGATGGGAACTTTAGGGATACCTTTTCAAGAAAAGATTCAAGGTCGGTTCTATTGTGTGGCCAAATTACAAAAATATCATCAACATATGAAACCAAATGGAAGGTTGTAGATTATGTTCATGTTTTTTTCGATATGTTGAATGAAATTTCAGCCAGAAGTGAAAAGAGAGGTGAACCCATCGGAAGTCCTTCTTGCTGACAGTAGTATTTGTTGTTGAACTTGAAACAATTAAGATCTCTCAGAGTTCAAAGGCAGTCATACAGGTCTTTTGTTAGTGGGCCAGAGAGCGATTGGTTTTCTTTTAGCAATTGTACTAGCAGCATATGAGAGTGGAAAAGAGTGACTGAAGGGAAGAGAGAGACTACATCCAGAGTGAACATTTTTGTCAGAGGGTTCAATGCTAGGAGGGAGTTTTCTAATGAACTCTTTAGTGGAGGAAATTGACAAAGGATGGCTGGAGGTGAGATGTTTACATTTTCCCACAATCCTCCTTTCAAGGTTACGGGTGGGAGAGAAAGTATTTTCCAGGAGTGGTCGAAGAGGGAAACCAGTTTTATGAAGTTTAATCTGGAAGAATAAGTGTGGAGTTCAGAAATATGGTGGTGGTGTAAAATCTCCAAGAAAAGTCTTTAGAGTGGGTTTCTTGTTGAGTCTTGCAACTGCAGTTTTAAGTTTGGGGGTGGTATCAGATTTTAGAACCTTGCAGTTTGAAGTTAAGAGGAATGATTCAGCTTTTTCATTGAGAACAGTTTTGGAGATAATGACAAGGCAGCCAGTTTTATCAGCTTTACAGATTCCAAGATTCTTTTCATTCATTAGATTGCTGATTTCTTTGAGGAATGAGGAAGAATACTGTAGGGGTTTCTTTTCCACTTTTGTAAGATAGAGTGCTGCCTATTGTCGCATGAAGCCTGAGTTTTAAACCACAACACAATCACTTTATGGACACGTGAATCAGTTTCCATATGTAGCCGCATGAGCAGTTCATTTTGCATATCATGGAATGTTGTGAATCAGGCATGAGATTCTTCTTTGGATTCGCAGAATTCCGCTTTTTTCACCACATTTCCGTTATACTCGAAATTGACGGAAAAATAAAAAAAGAACAACAACAAAAAAAAACCGAAGATAATGTTTTATTTTCTGAAGATTAGTGTGTGTGTGTGAACGGGTGGAGGTGGGGGTGGGGTCATTTTCTGTCTGGGGAACGGTATTCCGTTTTTCAGAGCTCCCATAAAGGCAAGTTAAACAAAGTGAAAAAATTTTCTGCAATCATAATCTCTTTTTCTCACAAAGTTTTCTCTGTCCAGTACTGGTATTAAATATCAATTTATTGCATTAATGTTTGTATTTCAGCTTCCGATAATGAATGAAAGTTCGAGCAAAAAATTACTTGAAAACTTTAGGCATGAGTTTCTTGGGGGGGGGGGGTGATGAGGGGGCGTTTTCACGCTGAGAACATTGTGAGGGGGGGGGATTTTTCTGTGTTGATTTCCTGATGAAAAGCCCTATTTCATGAACTGACTGTTTAGCCTCATGCTGTAATACAAATTTTTGTTCGATACACATATATGCTTTCTAAAAAACAGCAATTGCTATTTTTGCCTGCATAATCATCTAAAAAAAATGAATTAAGATGCTTCTCTTACCATCAAACTAAAAGTACTTCTACATCACTGGACTATAATCTGAAGTAGGGGCATAGGGATGGGGGTCCTCCTGGGGGTCTGGAACCCCCACCCACCCACCCATGAGCCTGGATGATGATTATGGATAAACTCCAAACGATGACCGAAAATGTCCCACAAACAGGCGGCTGCTAGGGTAATGCTGTTCGGCCACTTCCTTTATCCTCCCTCCTCCCACCCACTCACATTATCTCTCCGTTCGAGGCTTGCCAAGGCAATCAGCTGCGGAAGCTGTGCTGCTTTTCACTAGAAGAGAAAACCATTCCGGAACGAACTTCACCCGACGCATGCGCTGAGATGTAGGGCGCATACGTAACCCAAGTTGATTCTGGAAGAAACTGCAATGTGAAAACGACACCGGATCGCGAGTTAAGACTAATTAATTGTTTTATAGACAGGGAGGGGAGAAAAACCAGTTTCGTGATAGAGGTGCTTATATTCTTACAGTAAGGACTCACAGTCGCCTTCAGTTCTGCCAACCTTTAGGTTGTTCCTTTTGACTTTTTCATAAATTGCGATGTCTAAACGTTTGTATACCTTACGTGATTATTTTTTGAAGAAAATTAGGAGTGAGGAAATTCCCTCAGAGGTTGCAAATGAAGCAGCTGCTGTGCGAGAGGCCTCGGACCTAGAATCATCTGAAGTTAGAGAAGTCCCAAAAACTGAAATAAAATTGAGTCCAAATGATGTTGCATTACTGGTAAGTAAAAATTTGAACAAGCACGAGAGATTTAACGCGTTACAAGACATTTAGGTGCCAGAAAGTAGCTTCGATTTTCCTGCGACTGCTGTCGGGGGAAAAAAATCTGATTCCAGATTAAGTGGCTGGAAAGATGGAAATGGTTATCCTTCTCCCAATTGGAAGACTGAGCTTATTGCAAATATTGTGTCTTTTTTTCCTTGAGTGGAGCAGGAACTGCATGCCAGCCACTAGGACAGCTCTATGCAAGAAACCGCTTAAATATTGGAAACATGCTGTGGAGAAATATAACTATCATCAAACCACGAACTACCATAAGCAATGTTTGAAGGCTGCCCAAGATCTGGAAGATGTTGTTTTGAAAAGAAGTGAACCCATTGATCATAGGCTAAATGCTGCTGAAAAAGCCAAAGTGGAAAGAAATCATAAGCTCATTTGCTCCTGTTATTGAAACAGTACTGTTGTGCGGCAAACAAGGGCTGGCTGGGAACTTTCAGATTAGATCAAGAACCTACCGAGAATGAAGGAAATTTTAGGTCAATTCTCCGTTTCGAACTTAAGATGGCTACGAAATAGATTGGCACGAGTGATTTTGTGACTATTCGTGAACACACTGGGAAAAATTCTCAGTATACAAGTCTTACAATTCAGAACGAGATAATAATTGAAAGTTGCAATAAATTGCTTACAAAACAAGTTGTCAACATGGTAAATGCATCAAAATGCTTCTCAGTTTTAGCGGATGAAACTGCTGACATTGGGGGAACTGAACAATTTTCTTTAAGCCTTCACTATGTTAACGACGAAACATTAAAGATAAACGAAAATATTTTGCAGTTTGTGCCAGTGAGTGGTAATACTGCAGGAAAAGAATTAGCTCAAACAATAATAACCACATTGGATAAATTTGGTGTGGAAATCAAGTACCTAAGGGGTCAGGGCTATGATGGAGCATCAGCAGTGGCAGGAAAATTTAATGGTGCTCAAGCAGTCATGAAAGAAAAATTCCTGTCTGCTATGTTTGTTCATTGTAGCTCACACAGCTTAAATTTAGCCATTTCTGGGGCATGTAAGGTTCAAGGCATTCACAATGCCATGGGTACAGTAGAAAACGTTTATGGATTTTTCAATACCCCTAAACGTTAGTTATTCTTACAAACAAAGGTAAAAAATATACTTTCAGATTCCCGAAAGGAAAAACTAAAGCATTTATGCCCAACAAGATGGGTAGATAGACATGATTCCGTTAGCACTTTTTAGGAGCTTCAGCCAGCAGTCTCAAATGCTTCAGAAGAAATGAGTTCCTGAAATGACAAGGAAACATCATCAAAAGCCATGCAAATTTCATTGGCGATAAAAGATGTAGAATTCAACATTAGCATTCTTGTCATTGGTGTGGTTTTTCAGTACTCAATTTTACTGCGCAAAGCATTACAGAAAGAAAACATAGATTTAGTTGAAGCTATAAATCTTCCAGAGGATTTAAAACATGAAATACAATCAATGAGAAAAAATCCTGTTACAAATTTTAAAAAATATATTTCAAGAATTGAAAAATCAAAATTACTAGATTTTGACATCAAAGTACCACATTTACGTAACAGACAAATGAATCGTTCCAACGTAGACACAGATTCTGCTGAAGATTACTAGAGAATCTCTGTATTCTTGCCATTTTTAGATTCGTTCGTACAAGAAATCGATCGAAGATTTCTAATGCATAAAACCGTTATTAAAGGTTTTCAGTGTTTACTGCCTTTTTACAATTTCTTATCTTTCAATGAGAACGACTTAGAAGAAACACTGCATTTTTATTCAAGTGAGCTGGATGACAGCAAAACTGTGAAAGCAGAAATACAGCTATGGAGAAGACGCCTAAGTAGCCTTATAGAAAATGCAAAGTTACACAAAGCAATTGACGTTTTGAAACAATGCAATATATCCTAATGTGCATAAACTGTTGAAGATTTTGTGTGTTTTGCCAGTATCAATAAGCTCTGTGGAACAGTCTTTCTCAAACCCCCAGAGAATAAAATCGTACTTGCGTAGCACTACCTCTGATGACAGATGAAATGATTTAAAAAAGCAGGATACTCAGATTCAAATTGTAATCATAGGAACCAGGTATGATTAAAAAGTAATTATCCTTAATTTTACAGTTCTTAAGATCCATTTTTAAATTACTGCATATTAATGTTATATTAGAAGTCATACGTTTGGCTTTAACAGCTCTATCTAGAATTTCAAATTCAGGCAGTATCAAAATATTCTAATCCAGCAAATTGTTTCTTTTCATATTATGATTTGTGTATATGTAAGAATATATATATATATATATTTAGAGTTCATTACATTATATTTTACAGTTCTTAAGATTCATTTTTAAATTATATATATATATTTTACGGAAACTTAATATATATATATATATATACATATATATAGGGATGTAAGGTCAGGTGATGTGTAACATCACAGCCTCTCCTTGACAAATGTCAACCCCGCCTTCTCGTGGTGCATCCTGTTCCCACTAAAGGGGCTCTGAGGATCGCCAATAGCGGTATAACTATACCATCGGAATTAGAGGAAATGCTATCCCACACTCACCAACCCGCTTGGCCAGCGTGGTGAGTTATGGCCAAACCCCTCCAAAATGATTCCACAACTTAAATCTTGGCCCTCAGTCTCCGGCAGCTGGAATAAACCTGGCCAATGCGGCGGCCAGTGCGACATGAAGGCAGAGGGTGCTAAGAATCCCCGGAGGACCGGACTAGGCTGCCATCTGATGCTGACCTTGGCTACGTATAAAGGACGCTCCCTATCTTCTGATTCAAGGCTTCTTGAATTGGAAGAGGAACTACAAAGGATCAAGTGGGAAATCGTCGGGCTAAGTGAGGTAAGGAGAAAAGGAGAAGATCTCATTGAACTGAAAAGTGGACATCTCTTCTACTATCGTGGGACAGATACTGGCAGAACTAGTGGTGTTGGATTTATAATAAACAAGAAACTGAAGGATAAAGTTGTAAAAGTTGAAAGTTCCTCTGACAGAGCCGCACGACTCGTTATCCAACTCTCGAGAAGATACCAGGCTCAGATTATTCAAACTTATGCACCCACCACAAGTCATCCTGAAGAAGAAATTGAAGAATTTTATGAGGAAATTCGTCATCTAAATAATAATGGTAAGCAGCACTTGAAGATAATTATGGGAGATTTCAATGCAAAAATAGGGCAACGGCAACAGAATGAAACTTCAGTAAATAAATTCGGTCACAGCAACAGAAACCAGCGTGGAAATACTCTCGTAGAGTTTGCAGAGGCAGAAGGGTTTTTCATCTTGAACTCCTTTTTCAAGAAAAAGCCACACAGGAAATGGACCTGGAGACATCCAAATGGGAGGACAAGTGAAATTGATTTTATTATTTGCAACAAAAAATTCGTCATAGAAGACTGCAGTGTGCTACACAAGTTCAACACAAGTAGTGACCATAGATTGGTGAGATGTAAAATGCACCTCAACACTAAACTGGAACGTGGCAAGCTCATAAGACAAACAAAATCTATTGACATAACCAACCTTAAAAAACACCATACTACCTTCAAGTTGGAACTGAAGAACAGATTATCTGCTTTAGAAGGCCTAACATCGGAAGAAGTGGATATTTTTGAAGTTAACAGAAAAGTAACCAAAGCTCTTATGGAAACAGCAACAAAATTAGCTGGGTCTAAGAACAAGTTGCATGTGAACAAATTATCAGGAAAAACCAAAATGCTGATGCAAAAAGAAGAGAGATGAGGACAACTAAAGAAGATGTGACTTCCAAAGTGGAATATGTAGAGCTATGCAAGACAGTACGAAAAAGTATCACTGAAGACGTAAGGAAATTCAACTGTGAACTAGTGAAGAAAGCAATTGAAAACAACCAAAGCCTAAAGATAGCAAAGGGACATCTCAGTAAGGGAAGAAAACAGATTATGGCACTGAGAAATGAAGATGGTTCTGTAACAAGAAATAGAGGCGAAATTTTGACAAGAGTGAAGGATTTCTACTCCAAATTATATGAAAGGGATGATACATGTACTTCAGACATCATGAAAGGTACCGGTACTAGAGTTCCTCCAGTCCTCCCAGCAGAAGTTGCACATGCAATCAAGAGCATGAAGCGGGGAAAAGCTCCAGGAGAAGATGGAATTACTGTAGACATCATACAAGAAGCAAGTGGAGAAATTGAAACAGTACTCGCCCAAATTTTCACTTGATGCCTTAATGAAGGGAAGATTCCTGAGGATTGGAACACCGCTACAATGATCCTGCTACATAAAAAAGGTGACATTGAGGATCTTGGGAACTACAGACCTATCAGCCTCCTGTCAGTGGTTTATAAAATCTTCACTAAAGTTCTTTCACACCGCTTGAAGGTAACACTGGATATGGCTCAACCGAGAGAACAAGCTGGATTCAGGAGTGGCTACAGCACAATAGATCATATCCACATACTGAGAGAACTAATTGAAAGAGCGAGGGAATATGAACTTCCATTGTGCATGGCTTTTATCGATTATGAAAAAGCCTTTGATTCGGTGAAACCACCAGCAGTTACAATGGCTCTGAAATCCTGCGGTATTGAAGATGCATACATTAATATTATTAATAACATCTATGAAAATGCAAGTGCAAAGATTCGGCTGTTTGAAAATACAACGCACATAAAAATTGGAAAGGGAGTGAGACAAGGTGACACCATATCTCCGAAGCTCTTTAATGCCACATTGGAGGGTGTCTTTCAGTCACTGAGCTGGGAAAACAAGGGGATAAAGGTTAATGGAGATTATCTAACCACCTTGATTTTGCTGATGACGTAGTCATTTTTGCAACTATCCCATCAGAGCTGCAGAGTATGATCCAGGAACTTGCTGACAAGAGTAAAGAACTAGAATTAAATATGAACTTTCAGAAGACAAAAGTGATGTCAATGCTTTTACAAGAAATGAAGATTTATTGATTGATGGAGAAAAGCTGGAGATAACAGGCACGTACATTTATCTTGGACAGCAGATATCAAGTGAGGGTCACATTGATGAAGAAATTAATCTGCGTACAAAACTTGCCTGGAGAGCTTTTGGAAGAAACAACATAATTTTCAAGAGCAATATGCCATTATGAAGCGGGGAAAAGCTCCAGGAGAAGATGGAATTACTTTAGACATCATACAAGAAGCAAGTGGAGAAATTGAAACAGTACTTGCCCAAATTTTCACTGGATGCCTTAATGAAGGGAAGATTCCTGAGGATTGGAACACCGCTACAATGATCCTGCTACATAAAAAAGGTGACATTGAGAATCTTGGGAACTACAGACCTATCAGCCTCCTGTCAGTGGTTTATAAAATCTTCACTAAAGTTCTTTCACACCGCTTGAAGGTAACACTGGATATGGCTCAACCGAGAGAACAAGCTGGATTCAGGAGTGGCTACAGCACAATAGATCATATCCACATACTGAGAGAACTAATTGAAAGAGCAAGGGAATATGAACTTCCATTGTGCATTGCTTTTATCGATTATGAAAAAGCCTTTGATTCGGTGAAACCACCAGCAGTTACAATGGCTCTGAAATCCTGCGGTATTGAAGATGCATACATTAATATTATTAATAACATCTATGAAAATGCAAGTGCAAAGATTCGGCTGTTTGAAAATACAACGCACATAAAAATTGGAAAGGGAGTGAGACAAGGTGACACCATATCTCCGAAGCTCTTTAATGCCACATTGGAGGGTGTCTTTCAGTCACTGAGCTGGGAAAACAAGGGGATAAAGGTTAATGGAGATTATCTAACCCACCTTGATTTTGCTGATGACGTAGTCATTTTTGCAACTATCCCATCAGAGCTGCAGAGTATGACCCAGGAACTTGCTGACAAGAGTAAAGAACTAGAATTAAATATGAACTTTCAGAAGACAAAAGTGATGTCAATGCTTTTACAAGAAATGAAGATTTATTGATTGATGGAGAAAAGCTGGAGATAACAGGCACGTACATTTATCTTGGACAGCAGATATCAAGTGAGGGTCACATTGATGAAGAAATTAATCGGCGTACAAAACTTGCCTGGAGAGGTTTTGGAAGAAACAACATAATTTTCAAGAGCAACATGCCATTATGTCTTAAAAGAAAAGTGTTTGATCAATGCATCCTTCCAGTGCTTACGTATGGTGCAGAGACGTGGACCTTAACTAAAAGAGACGTACAAAGGCTGCAGACAACTCAAAAAAGCATGGTTAGTTAGTTAGTTAATTGATTTTAGTGGTGCAAGGGCCAGGTTTGGCCAATATCAGCTAAAGAATTTTAAAAGCGGGGTGAAATGATTAAGAGCAGACAGGCTTGGTAAAAGTTTGAAAGGAGAATGATGAAAGTTGTGAAGACTATTTCGTTAATTAGGTTTACATATAAATTTATTAATTTACTATTATAATTGTTATATAACTTTTTTTTAAAATAAGTTTTAAAACGTTAATCTGTTTTAAAAAGGAAAATACTGCGAAAGTGTCGCAGTGGTCGCCCAAAAGCTTTTGAAGCGTAGCTGCGCCCTCGTCCAGCAGATGAGACTGAAAATAGTGAAACCGATGATTACGAAAACGAACACAACTGCACAAAACATGAGAGACGGTGAGCAAACAGTTGCATGTCTCACACACTGGGGCAGTGTCGCCACAGAGCAAATAGCTATGCGTGAAGCGACAATGCCCAATGCAGAGACGCGCAAGAACAACTTCCTCCCTACGGTTCCGGCGACATGATGATTTCCAGACTCCAAGGAAAGGTTTAACACGGTGCAGTTTATTCTTCACCTGTTGGTCCCACAGACCCCGCCACGTTCGTCTGATATGATCGTGAACAAGAAAGCGAAAATCACGGTGGAACAGTGGCAAGGGTGTGACGACCAAAGAGGAGGCAGATCTAGCAGCAGCATCAGCAGACTTGTTCCCTGGGATCCCAACATGCCCAGGAATCCAGCAGAACCGAATCTGGACATCAGCCTCGAGCAAAGAACGAAGTCTCCATACGGTAAAAAGAAGTGGGTGGCCAGTGAAATCCAAAGATGACAATGATTGCACAACACTCAACGAATCAGTGTACACAATAGCACGCTGATGAGAGCTCGACTGCACGTGAACAAGTGCAAGATACACAGCATGCATCTCCGCCAAAAACACTGTGGCCTCAGTAGGAATGCGGGCAACAGAAACTTCGTCAATGCAGATGGCGGCGGATTCAACACCAGCCGCCTTAGATCCATCGGTGAAAACAGGAATAAAGTCTGCATTAACATAACGATGTTCAGCGAAGAGCTGCTGGTACACTGACGCAGGGGTTGAGGACTTGTCAAAAGATGTAAAGCTGGTATCAACCATGACACCAAGAGGATGCCATGGGGATTCTCAAAGCCCCTGGTCTCTCCAACGAGTGACAAGTCGAGCCCTGCATCACGAGCTACGGCCGCCATACGAAGACCGAAGGTTCACATGCACGAGGGACGGATCTCGAACAAACGAGCATGCTGGGGATGAAAAACTGAATCGTATAAAGGATGGTCTGAGAGAGATTTAAGTTTCAGGTAAAATTGAAGAGACAGCTGCAGACGGCGTAAATGAAGCGACGGTTCGTTCGCGTCGGCATAAAGGCTGGGAATGGGTGACGTGCGAAATGCTCCCGTACAAAGACGCAGCGCTTGATGGTGGATGGTATCCAATGGCCGGAGAACGGAAGGACGCACAGAGCCATACACCATACAGCCATAATCCAGCTTAGACCGAATGAGAGAATGGTAAATACAGAACAAGGAAGTCCTGTCTGCACCCCAGGAGACTGAGGCAAGGATCTTAAGGATTGACAAGGCTCTCAGACAGGAAGTCCTTAGCCGTCGAACGTGCGAGCGAAAGGTGAGAGCACGGTCAACGGTCAAACCAAGGAACTTGGTTTCCGGCAAAACTGGAATGGCTGCACGGTCCAAATAGAGCTCTGGATCAGGATGGAGGCCACGCCTCCGGCAGAAATGGACACAGGCTGTCTTGTCGGGAGAAAGAACAAACCCATTATTGTTAGCCGCTTTAACAATCTGGGTAATTGCAGACTGCAGCTGCCTTTCAACGAAATGCATGCTGGAGGACGAACAGAAGATGTGAAGGTCGTCAACATAAATGGTAGCCGAAACCGCTGGAGGAAGATTTTTGAGCAGACAGTTTATGCGGAGGATGAACAGAGTCACCGAAAGAATGCTGCCTTGAGGGACACCTTGTTCTTGATGGGAAAAGGCAGAGAGCGTCTTACCCAGGCGCACCTGGAACACGTGGTTACGAAGAAAGTTGGCAATGAAGGTTGGCAGGTTTCCCCGCAACCCACTCTTGTATAGGTCACGGAGGTTACCGTGGCGCCACGCTCTATCATAAGCTTTTTCGATGTCAAAGAATACAGACACCAGGTGCTGCCTACGTACGAACGCCTCACGAACAGACGTCTCAAGGAGCAGGAGATGGTCAGGAGCTGAACGATGACGGCGGAAGCCGCTTTGTGATGGAGACAGTATTCGATGTTCTTCTAGAAAATAAATTAGCCGTGAATTAACCATTCGTTCAAGGATTTTGCACAGACAGCTAGTGAGGGCAATTGGCCGATAACTAGAGGGAGACTTGGGATCTTTGCCAGGCTTAGGAAAAGGTAAAACAAAAGCTCTTCGTCAAGAGTCCGGGAAACTGTGCTCCAACCAAATGCGGTTGAAAAGCACTAACAGATTCTCGAGAGACGACTGCGAGAGATGACAGATCATGTCACAGTGGACGCCGTCGGGACCGACAGATGTTGCACCGGACCGATGCAGAGCTACCCGTAGTTCAACCATGCTGAATGGTGAGTTATACTCTGTGTTATAAAAAGGCGCAAAGGAGACCCCCCCCCCCCCCGGCGTTCCGCGGTTGTCTTAAACCTCTGAAAGGACGGGAGATAAGCCTGAGAACTAGAAACCGAGGCAAACGCTTCACCCAAGCAATCCACAATCTCCCCCACTTCAGCATACGTGCAGCCGTTACTCTCAAGAATTGAAATTTGGTGGGAACTGTAGCTTCCCCGGATCTTACGAATTTTTTCCCAAACAGTTTTTGAACTGGCACGTGAATTAATAGATGAAACGTACTTCATCCAAGACTCCCTCTTGCTCCGTCGACGCACCAACCGCGCGTAAGACTTTGCTCTTTTAAATTTAACAAGATTAGCCTCGGTTGGATAATGCCGAAAAGTACACCAGGCCTTATTTTGAACTCTCCTAGCCGCTGCGCAATCAGGGTTCCACCAAGGCTTCGGACGTCTTGGGAGCGTCGTTGATGTCTTTGGGATAGAGAGATCCGCTGCCTGAATGATACATGTGATGACATCAGTAACAGCTGCGTCAATTGACCCCCGGGTCACTATGGCAGAAGAAATCACTGCGGACGATGTGAAGACCTCCCACTTGGCACGATCAATCTTCCAACGAGGGGGCGGGATGCAGAAGATGGCATGCTCACTTTATATCTAAGTACAATTGGGAAGTGGTCGCTTCCATGGAGGTCTTTACACACCGTCCACGACCAGTCGGCCATAACCGATGGTGGACCCAAAGATAAATCGATCGCACTGAAACTTCGTGTAGGCTCGTGGAAGTAAGTGTCAGCACCAGTGTTAAACAGGCACAAAGAGGTCGAGGAAAGAAGAGATTCGATCCTACGGCCTCGTGTGTCTGTCCTGACACTACCCCACAATGGATTATGAGCATTGAAGTCACCCAGAAAAAGAGCAGGTGACGGCAGCTGCTCAACTAAGCTCTCAAGAATGGACACGCTCACGTCCTCATCCGGCGGCAGAAAGACACTGCAAACAGTTAGAGGCACAGGCATGGAGATATGCACCGCAACGGCTTGTAAAGATGTTGAGACCGCAACGGGAGAAACTGGAACACTGTGAGGGACAAGAATGGCAACTCCCCTGCAAGCTATATCTCCTGAAACATTATCTTTCCGAAATGCACTGTAGCCTCGAACTGAAAGGAGGTCTGATGGTTTAAGTTTTGTCTCCTGGAGGCAAAGGCACACCGGAGAGTATGACGAAAGCAGATGTTTCACGTCTGCATGTCTTGTCCGAAAGCAGATGTTTCACGTCGTCATGTCTTGTCCGAAAGCCTCGACAGTTCCACTGAACGATTTGACCCATGGTTTGAAGTGTGGTGAATGAGAAAGAAAAAAACAACAACCTAAACTCGAGAAAGACTGGGGCGACTAATAGTTGTCCGATTCCATCAGGTCGTCAGCAATGTCCATTTGCGCTTGGGACTGTTTTGTCCGACGCCCTGTAGTCTCTGGTGGTAAAATGGGGCGATATTTTGGTTCCTGTGTCATTGATGATCCTGCCCGATCCTGGTTCTTATGGTGAGAGTTTGGAGAAGATTTCTTCTCTTTTTCTTTTCTCTTCCCTCCCGGGGTTGTGGAAGTCCCGGTGGTGCTGGTGTTAGTTGCAGCAGGTTTGGGCATAGTGGTTTTTGGAGCTTTCGCGTCCCTAGCTCGGGATTGCAGTGCTGCCAGACTAGCAGCTATGATGTCGTCTAGCTTGTAGGGACAATTAACTGGGATTTGGCTATCAGTCTGTGTACCGACTGTAGTCCTTGTAACAACCGCTGAAGCATAGGATCGCCGATCCAATTGACTTGGAGCAACCTTTCTTCTGGCCTCTGGGTAGGAGATTCCCTCAACGGTCTTAATGCGTTGGATCTCTTTTTCCTCTTTCCACTTTGGGCAGTCTCTTGATGCTGCTGCATGGAATCCCTCGCAGTTGAAACACAGCTCGGCTTCCGCATGGCAATCTTGCAAAGTATGGTCTGTTGCAGCACAACGCCCACACCGAGCAGTGCTCCTGCAAGACTGCTGGGAGTGACCATATGCTTGGCATTTGAAGCATCGTAGAGGACTTGGTACGAAGGGGCGCACTTTAAGGTGTAGATACCCTGCCTTGATTGATGTTGGCAGGGATGGGGTGTTAAAGGTCAGTATGATGTTTCGAGATGGGACAGATTGGCCATTTCACCTAAATAGGATGCGCCGGACTCCACCCACTTGTTGGTCTTTCAGTTCCTCCAGAAGTTCTTGGTCACTGCACTCCAGAAGGTCTTGAGAAGAGATAACACCCCTCGAGGAATTGAGGTAGCCATGAGGGGTAACCTTTACTGGACAATCTAAAAGAGAGGTAGTGTTTAAAAGTACCGTAGCATATCTGGGACTCGACATCTCAACAAGAAGATCTCCAGATTGGAGCTTCCTAACGCTCTTAGGAGATCTGGCAATTGATTGTAATGCTTTATTTATCCAGAAGGGACTTCTGATGTTTAATGGGTTTGAAGCGTCCAAGGAGTGGATGCAGAAGAACCGAACACTGGCAGAATCAGGTGTAGGTTTCTTGTTGGGAGGGGTGACCCTTCCTCAATGGGCCGCTTTGTTTGAAGTTCTTGGGAATTTTTTTGTTAGCCATGAATAGAAGTGAAAAGTTCGTCCGCCGATTTCCCCGCCCACAACCGAGGAGAGCCGGAGGTCCGCAAGCCCAATTGGACACAGGACACGACTCTAGGGTTAAGCAACGGATATAGCATGTTGATAGTGCAGACATGCGCTCAGCGAGTACCGCAACTTTCCCAGGTCTTGGTAACACCCCTTTGGCATGCCCGCACTATCCCCAAACTCCCCCTGTTGTACGTAACAACAAGCCGATTGACTAGGAGCGGGTTAGTTCCTAGCCGCCCGTTTAGGGTGAAGCAGGGGGCAAAGAGGAGTGTTGGCGACTGGCGACAACTACAACCTGGCCACCAGAAACCTCAGCCTCCAGCATCTCCTTTTCCACCTTACGGGTCACCGCACACGGCAAACGTGCAGGTAGGTCTAGCAAACCAGCCCGGAAAAACAAGAGAGGAACAGAAAATGGAGAAGCAAGTCGAGTAGAAAATGGAGAAGAAAAGAAGAACAGGTAGTGGAGAAGAAAGTAAAGACAGGAAAGGGAGAGGAAAGCGAGAGGAAAGGAAAGGGCTGGCACATAATCACAACCTCAGCAACCTACAACTGAGGCGGGTGCTGTCAAGGTGGTGGCAACACAAAGTTGTAATGAGAAAAACCAAACATAACATGTCGGCTGGGGCCGTGGGGTCGCTACTCCCCATCAGCTGAATGAACAGCTGTCCCTGCAGTGACGTGAAAGCACAAATACAAGAAAGCAAAAAACCGTCACAAGGTCAGCTCGGGCCGTGGGGGCGCCGCTCCCCAAATAACTGGAAAACCAGTTATCCCAGTGCGGGGCAAAAAAGCACGGAGAGGTGCATGCTTGGTGTAACCAGGAGAGATAAGAAGAGGAACTTGTGGATCAGAAAAATGACAAGAGTGAAAGACATCATGATCAGAGTTAAATCCCTGAAATGGCAATGGGCTGGACATACTGCCAGAAGGACAGATCATCGATGGACAGCCGAAATTTTAGATTGGATTCCAAGGGACAGGAAAAGACCCAGAAGAAGACCACATGGGGAATGGGTGGATGAAATTCGAAAGTATGCAGGAGTGACATGGAGGAGACTGGCACGGTTGGTTGGTTGGTGTATTTTAATGGTGCAAGGGCCAGGTCTGGCCAAAGAGCGCCAATCACGAAGCAATTAAAGAAAACAAGTTAAAAGCTAGGTAGAGTACTAAGAAGCACGGCGGAGTGGGACAACTGAAAAACAAGAACGATAAAAGCTTGGTAATTTAGATTAGTTTAAGAAAGTCAATTTGCTTGAAAAATAAAGACTGCGAACGTATCACAACAGTCACCCAAGATTCTTTGAAGGGTAGCTGAATTGTCTTCCAATGAATAAGCTCGGAAGTATTAAAAACGGTTATCACAAAAGCGGACACAAGTACACAAGACATGAAGGACACTAAGATGACTGTTACACATCTCGCACATTGGGGCAGTGTCGTCACACAGCAAGAAGCGGTGGGTGAAACGACAATGCCCAATGCGCAGACGCACAAGAACTACTTCCTGAGAACTAGCCATCAGTGAAGACAGGCACGAAATCGGGATAGAGGGAAAGGTGTTCTGCAAAAAGTTTCTGGTACACCAGTGCAGTTGTGGAGGACGTAGGCCATCCAGAAAGAGAGAGGTCAATCACTGCCTGCCAAGGTGGATCGTTAAAGGCACGGGTCACACCGATTAACGACAAGTCTATGCCGGCATCTCGCACTATGTCTGACATCCGAATCCCGAAGGTGGGAACACAAGAAGGGCGGTTGGAAAATAGGCGTGCACATTGTGGTGTGAAGATGGAATCATGCAGTGGGTGATCAGGGAGAGATTTCAGCTTGATGTAGAACTGGAGAGACAGTTACTTACGGTGGAGGCATAACGGCGGTTCACGAGATTCGGCATACAGGCTGTGGACAGGAGACGTACGGAAAGCACCGATGCACAGGCGTAAAGCTTGGTGGTGGACTGGATCGAGGAGCTTTAATACCGAAGGCCGTGCAGATCCGTAGGTTATACAGCCATACTCTAACTTTGACCGGACAAGGGAGTGATGAATGCGAAGCATTGAGCACCTGTCGGCCCCCCAAGATGTTCCGGAGAGGACTTTCAGGATACTCAATGACTTTGTGCACTTCACCTTTAAGGAATGAATATGAGGCTGGAAGGTGAGTGCGCGGTCAAAAGTCAAACCCAAGAATTTGACCTCTGTCACAACTAGAATGGTGGTGCTCCCCAGACGGAGGTGGGGGTCTGGATGAAGACCGTGTTTGCGGCAGAAATGCACGCAAACAGTCTTCTGTGACGAGAAGCCAAAGCCGTTGCGTGAGACCCAGGAAGAGATCTTGGTAATAGACGATTGCAACTGTCTCTCAATGGTGCGCATGTTGACGGAAGCACACAAAATCTGAAGATCGTCCACATACATAGTGCCGCGAACCATTGGAGGAAGTAAATTGAAGATATGATTCACCCGAAGGATGAAGAGAGTGACCGATAAGATCGAGCCCTGAGGGACACCCTGCTCTGCGGGTACATGTGGAAACTGTCGACCCAACGCGCACATGGAACATCCGGATCTGGAGAAAACCGGCAATGAAAGTTGGTAAATTTTCCCGTAATCCACAATCGTGCAGATCACGGAGAATGCCATATCTCCAAGTCCGATCATACGCATTTTCCATATCAAAGAACACGGAGACCATGTGCTGTCGTCGAACAAATGCCTCTCTGATTGATGTCTCAAGGCAAAGGTGGTGGTCAGTTGTGGAACGAAACGACGGTGTCCACTTTGATGGGGTGACAAAAAGTGATGGGTTTCCAAGTAGAAAATCAAGCGGAAATTGATGATGCGTTCAAGCACCTTGCAGAGACAGCTTGTCATGGTAATTGGTCGGAAGTTGAACGGGTTTTTTGGATCTTTACCAGGTTTGAGAACAGGTATCACAATAGCTGTGCGCCAAGAATCGGGGAAAACAAGCTCTTGCCAAATCCTGTTAAACAGGATTAGCAGACAGTCGAGAGATGATCGAGAAAGGTGCTTTAGCATTTCGTAAAGGATGTTATTAGGTCCTGCAGATGTTCGGCCAGAGCGATTTAGGGCAATCCTCAGTTCCACCGCTGTCAACGGGCTGTTATAGTCCTCCGAGGAAAACGGTTGAAAGGAAATTTGTTTTCTCTCCAGCCGTGACTGAAGCTCTTGGAAAGGAGGAGGATAATTGCAGTTGCTGGAAACTGAAGCAAACGCTGTGCCAAGACAGTCAGCGATACCCCGAGCGTCGGCAACCATTCCTCCACCACTCTCGAGGATGGACATCTCGCCAGATGGGTACTTTCCCCAAATCTTGCAAATTCTGTCCCAAACCATTTTGGAGTTGTTAGACGTGTTGATGCCGGATACATATTGGATCCAGGATTCCCGTTTATAACGACAACGAACCAGTCTTGCCTTGGCCTTCTTGAAAGCAAGAAGGTTAGCGTCGGTGGGATAGCGACAAAATTTACCCCAAGCCCTATGCTGGGCCTGACGTGCTGCCTTGCATTCCGAATTCCACCATGGCTTTAGGCAACTTGGAAGTTTAGTTGACGTTTTAGGAATGGTGAGTTCTGCCGCTTGCACACAAGACAGACCATTGTGTAGGAAACTTGGGGAGACTTTCGTCCAGCAGTGGAGTGATAATGGTTGACGATGATGATGATGATGATATATATATATGTAAGAATATATATCCAGTTCTGCTTTTAAACTAGATGTTGGAACCCCCCCCTCCCCAAGACAAAATCTTGCCAACGCCCCTGATCTGAAGTGGTGCTCATATTTTTTGAGCTGGGAATGTGACAAAACATTTTGCATAATATCTCCGCTACTAAAGGTTGTCTAAAAATAAAAAAAGTTACGGATAACTGGACTTGGGGCAATACATTTTTTACCCACGTTTTCCTTTATGTAAGCAACCTTGTTAGGTAGCAAAAATTATTTTTTACCGGGCAACTATGACCATCACCAAGATTTTTTCCACTTTCAAAGCAGGTGACATAAAAGTATATTTCAGTCAATATCTCCAACGCTAGAAGTCTGATTGATGTATAGTTGACTCTATGTATATATTTTCCAATTTTACTTGTTTTCTTGTAAGGTGGTATAAATGCAACTTCCAGAAGCATGTTATGCCTGCTTCTAGATAAAATGGAAAAATTCTTTTTCTGCCACCAGCTGTAATCATCATTTAAACTGTTCTTATTTCCCTCAATATCTCTGCTGCCACAAGTCAGATTATAAGGAAGAAAAACTCACATTACATCATATAGCTAGTAACATTATTTTGCTTACAAAATACAGTTTTTTGAAAACTACTGATTACACATGTTCAAATACCTCCTACATACTTTTAAGACATTAACTTTCCAACATTTTATGAAAATATGTGCTCTTTAAAACCTACAACACAATGTATGAAAGATGGAAGTGTTATGTTAACTTTTCGATAGTGTGCAACCCAGTGGTGCACTCGGGGGTTAGGCTCAAGGGCCTAGACCCACCCCATGAGGTTCCTCTGCTCAAGCACATGTTAACTAACATTACAAGGACATCAGTTTGTTCCCAAAATGGCAGAAGAGGTTTATTGCTTGAAGGAATACATGCATGGCTTATCCATAAAGTGCATTATAGGGGAAGCAAGTTTAAATAAGCTTTCCAACTGAATTCGGTAAAATCAAAAGAACACACACCCGATAAACAAAGCATTGCATAGGTTAATATGGGTGTGAAAGTGCAACCGAAAATTCCTACCCTTAGAGACTTTGCAAGCATTTCAGTTTCAATGCTTTACTGACTCTTAATATTTTATTTCATGTTTATACATATTAATATTGTTGCGTTTGTTCTGACAAAGAGCTTCATCTGACAATTTGAGAGCACACTATACGATGTCCTTGTAATTCTAGGCAATGTTATGCGGTTCAGTAAGGGAAACGTTCCGACTAGTTTTGTCGATTGCTTAGTTGAAATTAAGATTTTCCTTCGTGAAATTAAAAAGACCATGTTTCTAAGAGATGTAAGAAAACATCAGTCAGCTGATGTATTTTCCTATTTTCCAGATGTGGGCATTTTTTCCTATTTCAAGATGTGGTCATTTCTCCCTCATACCCTTCACAAGAATTCATTAGATGGAATGCATCCCATGACATTTTTTCAAGGGAAATGTTTGTCAAGCAAATATTTCTTTTATTCTCCCTCTTCTCAAAACCAACAAGCAATACAAAATCAAATACAGACACAAATATTGAATAACTGTTTTAACCTTATAGTACATTCAGGAAATAGTTATCTTCCATACTTCCCACTTCTCAATGAAACGCTGTAAAACATATGGGCTTATTTAGTAGTGAGCTGAAAAGGGCAAATGTGAATGATCAGGCTTAAACACAATTAGCGTATTGAAATAGTGAGACAATAATACAAAATACATGGTGAATTTCGGTGATTTCAAATTAAAATTTGAAGATGATCATTTAATGCAGTAGCGATCTTATATTCACAAAAACGAAAAAAAGGGGAGGGGGCTGAGATGTTTTAAATCTAAATGTCACGCCGTCATTCAGTACTGCAACTTAAATGAACCAGTGAAAAGCTACTATAAATCCCCCAAAATTATCAAAACATACGAAACAATTTGTTATAAAGCGAGCAGTAACTCTAGAGTTACAAGTAGGTAAGCAAATTGTAAGCTTTTCGAGAAGACCAAGCTTTAAAAAATACAAAATGTAATTACTTACAGTACTCATAAATGCTTTATCGATCTGACAGCAGACTACAACATAATAAACTAAATGCTGTTTACGCCTAGTGCCGCCAATACACAAAATTAGACACAGAGGAGCAACTACCAATCACCGATCGATTAAAAATTTTAAGTGGCGAATGCAGTGCTTTTAGTTTAACTGCAAAGATGCAGCCGCAAACTAAACAAAATGCACGAAGCCAAGCCAAACGTTCACAGTGTCTGCCATGTGTACCCTTCCCAGTTCCCAGTAGTGGTGAGAAATATTACCGTACCGGTGACTAATTAAGGCAACGTCAGCTAGAGGGCGGGCTTTTCACTTTGTCTGGAACGAGGGTCTCCGCGTTAGATATTCTTTGGTCTCGGTCTGGAAATTCATGTCTCTTTAGAAACCTTGCACTAGTCAACCAATCCGCTGGTTCGAAAGATTTCTTCCTCGTAAAATGAGCGTGCGAAACACTGCGGTGCTTGTGAGGCAGGCCGGCAATCTTATCTATCGCTTGACCCGATTGCACGTATTGGGCCCCCGCGAACTACGTTGCACGTGTTAATATTGAAAGTAAACACAGGTGATCCCAATGTTGATAAAGCTGTTCATATAACTTGTTATGTATCTGATGAAAATATTTATGAGAGTCTGATAGGTACATCTACCTTTTATCTAGGGCTTCTCTTAAGTAAGTATTTTCGTTGTAGTGTTCAAGTTGGGATGCTTTCAGCTAAAATATTTAGCTAAATGAAAAAATCATTTTCTGGGATAGTTGCAGCAATAATACAGGTTTATCATGAGTTGTTTTGTACGCTACGTTTTATCTTGGATTCAGCGTTATTCGTATTTAATCAGCTGTGTCACCTGTGTGCTCTAAGCACACTGCTGACATCCAGTGTATATTGGATTTTTTTTTTTAATATAACAGTACGAATAACTGATTACCGTGAGCTGGTAACACTTGACTCTAAAAACTGAAGCTTCTCTAATGCATTTCTCTTCTGTTTTTCTACGGATCTCTATAAAAGTGGTATCAATACTTAAAGGCAGTAAATATTTGCTTAACGTTATCAATATTAAAAGGCAGTAAATATTTGCTTAAAGTTATCAATATTAAAAGGCAGTAAATATTTGCTTAAAGATACGCCATACAGAGCGCACGACATGGGTGGCTCATGTACTTAGTTCCCCGGGCGGGCGCAAACATTCTCTGCTTGATAGTATTTGTCAGTCTTCTACAATAATTAATTATACTGGCTCAAAGTTTGGGTAAATAAGTTCCGTACATTACATCTAGGTTATGAAAAGCAGGAAGTTCACACCGGAAATAGGCTTCTTTAGAAGTACTTTTGTTATGAAGGCATTTTAGTGGAGAATTAAAACGAAACTGTCAGCATATTCCGTTTGATGTGAACTTATGAATAAGAAGTCTAAGATCCAGTTTTAAAGTTCTAACGATGCTGTACGAAACTGAAATATTGCAATGCATGCAGTGACTGTCATATTGTTGTTACAGGGGTGGGTCAATTACTGTTTATTTTAGTTTATCATAAATAAAAAAAAAAATCGGTCACACTGTTTTGCCCATAAGCAAAAATGTTCTTGCAATTGAAAAGTGTGTTTAAACTGTTCTCAAAAACAAAAACATTGTCATGCACCCTAATATTCAATTTGCCTTGAATATTTTCAGGTGTTTCATTCTGAACACCAGGTCTAGCATTCAAATTCCCTGCTAAAATTACTTTTTTAACTTCAAACTGATTTGATTTTTTTTAGTTCATTTAATGTGAGCATTCTCCAAAGCTTATTATTTTTATTGGGGAAGGAGCAGAAAATGTGGCATATATATCCCTCTTTATTTCAGGTAATTCTCAAAAGACATGCTTACCAAGAAAACAGTTAGGAATGATAAAGCATTCAGCCATTTGCAGATAGTATTAGTATATGACATCTTAATATTAATAGGCTCATCATAAGGTTTTTCATACTTTTAAAGAGATCAGGTATCTTTTTTTTTTTAGCTTATGAAAATGGATAGTCATTAGAAAAGAAAACAAATAGTGTGGAATTTAACAGGGCTCATAAATTTGATTCCAGATTGTATGAGGATAAAAAAAGAAGCTCGAATAAAGAAATTAGATGAGGTATGAACTTATGGTAATAAAGTAAAAAGAGCAAAGCTGTACATATTAAAGAAGAAAAAGTTTTAAAATGCACATTAATTTCTATTACATTTTTCTGAAAATTTCAGAAAAATGAATTATTTAATTGACAACAGATTCAAGTGCATATTAGTAAACTAAAGTTTAGTGATAGGAAATTACAGAAAATATTCTCAAGAAAGTCGACTAAGGAGTGAATAAATTAGACCAATTATATAAATAAATGAAAGATATTATTTCCAAGTAATAGAAGTGCCCAATATTTTGTGGGGAAGGGAAAAACAACATTGGAAAAAGAACTGAATGAGACTGAAGTTATATACTAAGACACAAATATAGTGCATAAATTTGATGTCAAGAGCAAATATAACATAATTTAGACTTTACAAAATATTAATGAAGTTGGTGAAATCTAAATTTTGCGCCACTAAAAAGTCGTAAACAAAAACAGTAAAATGAGAAAGATAAGAGCTACTTAAATTTCAATAGGTCCTCCAATTTTCAAATAATTGTATTATATTTTAATGTTGTAAAAAACATAGTACATATGTATCATTGAGCTATTCTTTGAGATTCAGGGGTTAGCCTCTCAAAAAAGCTCATCTTCCAGACTAGATTTTAAAGTAGATGATGCTGGTGAATTGTGACGAGAAATCATAAAAACTTGCCATTCTTCTGTTCCTCATGTTTTTTTTATCAAGGCCGTTAAAAATTGCGATGTCTGGACCCCACAGCAATATAATAATTCATTGAGCGTCCAACTGAGAGCAAGTAATACAAACACTAAAATACGAATCATATATAAAGTAACCCTTAAAAGTGAGGATAAAATAGCTAGTTACCTTTCGTTAATCAGTAGAAGTTCTTTATTGGCTAGTCGCATTTGGTAAAATTTCATCATTATAATTCATCTTTGACTGACGCACGTTCATCAGGAGCAACCCGAGTAATTATGAGAGTTAATGAACTGAACATTCGGGCAGTATGTAGCCAAAAAAGGGGGAGGGGCAAACATTTTGCCACAAATCACAACTGATGGCATTATTAAAATACTTATGATAGCTAAAATCCGTAACAACTAAAAACAAAAGTCCTACCTTTCGACAGAGACTTGAACATCCAATAAAATAAAATCCGTCTGTCCAATACCATAGCGTCAAAGGTCTGTAATAGCAGCTTGGTGATTAGCGTTAATCCAGGTTTCACCATGAGCTGCTGGCACATTCTGAACCAAGATTATATGTAAATGATACCATTAGCAAACACAAGATGTTGCAAACAGTGCAGTAGTAAATAGGGGGGGGGTCTCCAACTTCAAAAAGAAAAAAACAAATACACTAAAGTCAAATGCCCAGCAACACTGAGCAATTGTGACAAAGTGTCTGCCCCCCCCTCCTTTTTCTACATACTGCCCGAATGTTCAGTTCATGAACTCTCATAATTACTGGGGTTGTTCCTGATGAATGTGTGTCAGTCAAAGATGAATGACAATGGTTAAATTTTGCCAAATGCGACTAGCCAATAAAGAACTTCTACTGACCGATTGAAGGTAACTAGCTATTTTATCCACACTTTTAAAGGATTACTTTACATTTGGTTCGTATTACTTGCTCTCAGTTGGACGTCCGATGAATTATTATATTGCCGTGGGGTCCAGACATCATGATTTTTAACGACCTTGATAAAAAAAACTTGAGGAACAGAAGAATGGCGAGTTTTTTTTTATGATTTCTCATCACAATTCATTATATGAGCCCCGTAGTGACATTCAGGTGGTTAGATCATAACCATTTGAACTGATGTTAGATGGTGCTGGATTTTACTTACTGTTGATGTATCAAACATCTCCATTCACAGTGATCTAAGCACACAACTAGAGCTTCACTAACATCCATCACTCGTCTCACACAAGATCTTTTGTACTTCATACTCATTATCTTTTTTTCTCGTGCAGATATTCCTGAATCTGATCCTCCCATGATTTTTTGGCCTTCCTCTACCCTTCTTTCCTGCCACTTGGGCTGAATAAATTTCTTAGTAAGCATCTCATCACTCATTCTTTCAACATAGCCAAACCACATAAGAATATTTGCCTCAACCTTACTGGCAACATTTTACAACATATTTTCATTTCTACACATGATCAGAACATGTCTTCCTACAACTGTGAGTAACACATCTCTCCAGCACACAAATGACTCCTATGTCTCTTTTGTAGTACCCAGGTTTCACTGCCATGCATCAAAGTAGGAGCAATTACACTTTCATACACAGCCATTCAGGACTTTTTGAGAGCCCATCGTTCCTGTGAAATCCCCTTAAAGTAGCTATGACTTTCAAAGATGAATTCACTCACCTACTAATTTCACCATTGAATTTGTTTTCTTTGTCAAACATGCTCTTAACTTTACAAATTAATTCACCTGGCCTATCTCTATATAGTTTAGACTGATCCTGCATTCAGCAGTTCCTCACTCAAAAATCATAACTTTAATTTTTCACTTATTTATATTCACTTTGAATTTCATTCACACTTGGGCTGAATGAATTCTTTTAGTAAGCATTTCACCATAATTTATATTATACATACTTTGCAACTCACTTTTGCTCTCTGCCAGCAGGACTGTGCCATTAGCATACAACAATCTGCACATACACATTTACAGTCAAACTTGGTTATAACAATCACGGTTGTAATGAACTCACAGTTATAGCGAGTAAATGCTATCTGTGAGACTAGTTCATGATCATTTACATTAAATACTTCTTGTATATAACGAGCACGTTCACGGATATAGCGAGTAAACTTTCACTTTTGGTGGCCTTTTTAAATTCACCATGTGACACCAAACCCCTCAGTTTCACTGCGAACATTCCCGGTTTTTCAAAAGGGTCCAACCTCACTGCCACGCCTCCTCACTAGAAACCTCCCTGGAGGCAGATTTTTGGGTGGCAGGAAAACTTTTCCCTTGGCATTCTAAGCTTAGAAAGGTTCGAATTTCACTGATGTATTTAGTCTTTATCTGACATTTAATCCCCTCTTGACCCTCGGAGGACGCTTTTCTCTACTGATATTCCCCTCCTCGCTACATTCCTTACAGAAGTGTTGACATAGTATGTTGTGATTAGGGAAGGGGGGTGATGGGGTGCAAGGAACAATGGCTTGCACCGAAAACGAAGGGTAGAGTCCCTGGAAGGTGCCTGAGCTAGTCCCATTTCCAAATAACTTACGGGAACTTGTATTAAAAAAAAGTTCACACCGTTGATCGTAGACATCAAATGGAGATTTTGCCTTTCAACCAGAGAGAATAAAAGGAAGTGCTTGTCTATTTCGGAAAAAGCTGAAATTATTCAGTTCGAATGTGGTGGAAAAAATAGTGAATTATGTAAAAAATATAATTTAGCATCGTCTACAGTATCAGCTTTGCTGAAAAATAAAGAAAATTTTTATCTGCTCTAGATAACAATACTTTAACAACTAAGAAATGACAGAAGTGTGATTTAGACAATGCTGATCAAGCACTGCTGTAAGCATTCAAGACTCAGAGAAACGCTGCTTTCCTTATCAACGGGCCCATTTTAAAGGTGCAGGGTGGAAAAGTTCGCAAGTCAACTAAGGCACAAGAGCTTTACATGTAATAACGAATGGCTCAACCGTTTCAAGCATCGTCATAACATTGTTTATGCAAAAGTCAGGGGTAAGGTCCTATCAGCAGATTCAAAAACAGCAAATGAATGGGTGGAAAGTTTGTGAGAGGAGTGTAGAAATGGTTACAGTGAAGAAGACGTGTACAATGCAGGCAAAACAGGATTGTTTTATAGCATGATGCCCGACTCAATGTTCAAATTCAAAGGTGGCAAATGGGCTAAAAATCATTAAGATGTTTTAATGTGTGCCAACATGACTGGAACTGACAAAAAAAAAAAAAAAACTTCTTGTTATTGGCCGATCACAGAAACCACATTGTTTCAGAAATGTAAAGAAGCTTCCCGTCGAATATGCAGCTAATAAAAAAGCGTGGATGACTTCCATTGTCTTTCAAGAGTAAAAAAGTCTTTCAAGTGTGTAGAAATGAGTTACTCAGGGAAAATAGAAAAATTTTGCTCCTTGTTGATAACTGCGCAGCGCACCCCCACATGCAGGATTTACCCAACATGAAGCTGGTGTTTTACCCCCAAATGCTTCTTTGATTTTACAGCCAATGGACATGGGGATAATTAAAAGTTTCAAGGGTCAGTCCAGGGGATTTTTGGTTTTCCAATTGATTGACAGAAGAAAACAAGGATTGGATGACACTGTCTCTGTATTGGATGCAATTCGTCTAATGAAAGATACGTGGGACAGTGTTGAACCTATAACAGTCATAAATTGCTTCCGGAAAGCTGGATTAACACCTGGAGCAATTGCAGTTAGTAATCAACCTATTGATGAAGATTACTTATCTCTATCTGAATGGCTGAAACAAAATGAAATCGTGAATTTTGATTTAAATGACATTGACAATTTTGTTCATGTTGACGACGAGTTGATAACCTGTGGAATTCCAATGAAGAGTGACATAATAGTCAGTACTAAACCAAGAAGACAGTGAAGAAAATGATATTGAATTTGCAGACCTGACCCCCAACAAAATGTGCCAACTGTATCTGAAGCTCAAAATGCCATGGAGGCACTGACTGACTTTTTAAAACAATGACATTTTTGACGGTGTTTTTAACGTTTTAAGTGTGATAAGAAGAAATCTAAGAGACCTAAAAAAATTATCTTTGTAAATATCGCAATGATTGTTTTAAAATTATTTTTGTAAACATCGCAGTGATAAATGACATAAGCTGAAAATTCCATTTGTAAATACAGCACTACATTTTTTTAAATTTATGCTAATTTTCAATTACATTTAGTTAATGCAAATTTCAAGCTTTTATTAAACCACATCAATACACTTAATATTTTTCCATGGGATATCGTTTTCATGGATATTGCGAGTAATGGCTATAACGAGCAAAATGGGATATTCCCGTAGCGGTTGTTATAACTGAGTTTGACAGTATTACTAAGACAAACCAGTATTATCTATTTTTTCATCTTGCATGCACTCATTCATAAATGTATTAAACAGCAATGGTGACATTACACAACCTTATGTAACTCCTACCCCAGTAGTGTGCCAGGAAAATGTTTGGAAAGGTCATTTTGATAAAATACCATTCACTTGTACATATGCTCTACTACCAGCATACATAGCTTTCACTCTATTCAGCAGATTCCCAGTAATGCTGTATTTATTCTACACCTTCCACGAAAGTATTCTGTTTACCCAGTCATAAGCTTTCTCTAAATCTATGAAGGCAACAAAAACTTTCTTACCAACAGACAGATACTTTTTGTTCATCATACAAAATGTGCTTAGTGCAGCCCTTACCAGGCATAAAGCTATTCTGTACATTCCAGACCTTCTCTGATGTAAGACCTTGTACTGTATTGATAATGACCTTTCCAAACATTTTCCCTGGCATACCCAGCACACTGATCCCATGATAGTTCTTGCATTCAGTCTGATCACCTTTTCCCCTATACAAGAGAATAATTATAGCATCCCTCCAACCCTGAGAGACCATTCCTAACTTCCAGCACAACTGACAAACTTTAGTTAACCAGCCAATTACAGAGTCACCACCATATTTTAATTATTTAGCCGTTAAGCTATCTACTCCCAAAGCCCTACTATTTTGAAGATATTTTAGAGCTTTACACACCTCTTCCCTTTAGATCCCTCTTATGCTTCTTTCCTCACTGTGGCATCTGCTTCTACCTCAAAATCACCTTTGCTTTCATGTTCTAATAATTAGCAGAAGTATTCAGCTCATCTTCTTAACTCATTAGGCTCCCATATAATTTCTTCGATCATATTCTTCACACAACTTTGAACTTTATTTCCCTTATTTTTTCTATGTATCGTGTACCTGCAGAATGCCTCCCTATCTTTCCAAAATACCAATTCATGTTTTTCCACCTTATCTTTCCTATCTTTTGCCCTACTCTGATGAACCAGCATAGCTGTTTCATGCTTCTTACAGAGATACAGTAGCCTTTCACTAATCCGGCCCTCGATAATCCAGCTTCTCCACAATCTGGCATCCTTCTCCTTGAATGGTTTTTGATTGCAGAAATTGTGATAATATCAGACTGGAATGAATTATACACCCCCTGAAGTTTTCAATTTTAACGTTGCATTTTGTTTTGAATTCTCACAAATGTTCATGTAATTCAATTTAAAATAAAAGTAGGAAGGATCCTCAAAATAATTAAGAATATTACAAATCCAGTATTTTCTCACACATCGGCAGCAAGTTGTGATGCAAAATTAGAAACATTTGCGACCAACATAAAATGCATTGCAATAGCCTTGAAAACCACCAACTTTCCCACCATTTACGCGTCCTTGTGAAGTCACGAGCAGGGGTTATTTTTTATATCATTTGCTACTACCCGGGTGGCGCTGTGATGGCACGCCATGTCGGCAAGTATAAAATGTTTTAGTTTATATTTCGGAGCGTGGGACAAGAGGTCGGCGCTGCGTGGTGGCCTTCAATTATGGCTTCAAAAGAAAACATGTTAACGTTGGAACTGGTGCAGAAATTGGAAATTTTAGAGAAGTTAAAGCGTGGTTGTTCCCAAAAAGCCATCGCTGCTGAGTACAATGTTGGGCGTGCTACTGTTTATGACATAAAAATGGAAGAGAATGAACTTTGACAGTACGCGAGCCAAATGAACAGTGAGTTGCAAGAACGAAAGGTTATGCGAAAGGGTGAAAACGATCAACTTGATGCAGCAGTTTACAGATAATTCATACAGCAACACAGTAAAGGACTACCTGTCAGTGGCCCAATAAACAAAGAAAAAGCACTATCATTTAACAAAAAACTTAGCGGCAGTGAACGGTTTGCAGCAAGCAGGGCTGGATATCAAAATGGAAGAAAAGACATGGTGTGCAGGCTGACAGTCACCAAGGAAAGTCGCTCAGCAAATGAAAAATATGCGTAAGAGTTTAAAAAAAAGTGTGGCCATTGATTGACACTGAGTTGGAGTCTGTATCGAGTGGCAGTGATGAGCCAGACAATTCAGAATCATCAATTCAAGATGCTGTGTTCGTTGACATGTTCTACAAGCTTCCAGGAGGAGAAGTTGATGAAGAGGACATTACTAAGTGGCTGAATGAGGAAAACTGTGTAGACCAGGCTTTAACAGATAAAGAAATCATCAAAAGCATGTAGGAAAAAAAGATGAAAGTGATGAGGAAGAGGGCACTGCAGAGGCAGAGATCACGAAGATTTCTCACACGTGCAATACTGACATAATGCTACTGAAGCGATTGCTTGACAAAGTGTGCCATCGACAAGTGTCTTCATTAAAGCAGACAGAAATCTGTGACATGTTTCAAAGTGACCACACTGAGTAGAAAATGCAAGATTTAATCTGTGCTGTATTGCAACTGTATGTTTCTTTTACTGTGTATAATACGTAAATATACATATTGTGCATTACTGTACTGATAATATGAAAAGATAATTTCATTGTCGTAAATGAGACAGTATAGTACGTACTGATTGTGTTCTTTTACCATTATCATATCCTTGTCTCTTATTTATGTTTTTAAATACACATGTGTACTACACACAGTAAACTTGTAGTTGTAACATTAAATTTAATAAAGAATTAAACGGAATTTTTATGCACTCTCAGTAATCCGGCACCCTCTGTGCAAGGAATGGCCGGATTAGTGAGAGTCTACTGTATTCACCCTTAGAAATTCTACCTTGCAACTTCCCCAAATGTGTTTCCTTCTTTCTCTTTACTGCTTCTTTAATTTAACTGTTCCACCAAGCATCACATTTAATGTTACCCACTGTTGCTATGTTATAAAGAAAGGATAACTTGGTTGGTGTATTGTTATGGTGTAAGGGCCATGTTTGGCTAAAGAGTGCCAGACACAAGACCATCAAAGAAACAGTTTTAAAAACGAAGTATAATGGTTAAAATCAGTCTGACTCAGCAAAGGTGAAAAATGAAAATGACGAAAAGTTTAAAATCTAGGTAAGTTTAAAAAAGGCAATTTGTTTTAAAAAATGAAAAGAGTGCGAAGGAAAGAGAATGAGAAATTAAACTCCAGTGCTGGTGTATGGTGGCAACCTACAACAACTGAGGTGGATGCGCGGAAAGATAACAACAAAAGGTAAAAAAGGGAAAAACCTCAAACACAAGCGTCGGCTCGTGCCGTGGTGTCGCTACTCCCCATCAGCTGGATAAACAGCTGTCCCTGCTGTGATGATATTGTACAAGGATGAAAAGACAAGATGATCCGTCACACGGTCAGCTTGGGCTGTGGTGGCACTACTCCCCAAATAATTGGAAAACCAGTTATCCCCATGCAGGGAAGAATAACTTCAACCATAAAAGTATTAAAGATTATTATTTATGTAATCGTTGACACAAATGTGCTGCTTTTCAGTTTCCACATAGCAGCTCCTTCAGAAAATTTCATTGTTTTCTGTTTCACATCTGCATACTGAGAAAGTGTTCAAGTTGAAGTATGTAATAAAAGTACAAACTAAGAAAGAGATAAAAAAAAATTGATGCTGGCAAGCTACAACCTTTTCCTTGTTCTTAAATTCACTGCAAGGTTCCTTCTGTTTGATATGCCACTGTCTTTGCCACTGGAACCAGTTGTGCATTATCAGTCCAATTTATTGTAAATCTTTTCCTAATTCTATGACTATTTGATACATTAAAATAATAAAAAAACATTAGTGCAGTCTTCCACTTAAATGTGACACCCATGCAGGACTTATCACAGGAATGTGATGTAGCCTTGGTCTTCACAGACTGGATAAAGCTCTAGTCTTTGAAAAATGCAGGGTTCAACCTGGTTGCACAGGGGTCTAAGCATTGGTTTCTGACCATTCATCTGAGATGGGTTTGGGTTAGAATCCTGGTGAGACATGAATTTTGTGTTTGTCTTATGGCACTGGCTCTCTCCCTTCTCTGGAAACAGTGGCTCTAAATTAGGGATGGGTGACTACTTATAGCCCATTGAGTTGCTCATGATGGTTGTTAAACCCCCAAACAAACAAAAATGAAGGCTATATACTTCTGAAACAAATCTCAGTGCTTTCAAGTAGTTCTTAACTTTGTGTGATCACACTGCCTTGTTTATACTGGGGTTGGATATAAAATAGTGAGAATATACCTGTACGTCCCAAACTACTTATTCATAGTGCAGAATAAATTTACATCATTTCAATATAATCTCCTTCCATATTGATAATTTTCTGCCACATATCTGGAAGGTGCTGGATACCATTAACAGAGCTATTTTTGTTTATGTTGGCGAGTGCCCTACTGCTTGGAGGATTTCTGCTCTTGTGTGAAAACATTTTCCTTGCAGTCCCTTCCATGCACCACCTTGATTTTGATCCATGCATGTTGTTCTAACTTGGAAAATAGCTCTTTAAGGCACTCCTATTTAATAATGTTACTTTAAGGTTGTGTACAATTCCCTCCTAAGCTTCGTACTAGCAGAACTGTGTGTGTGGAACAGCAATACCATCACACATGCATCAGCTATGTGGGGATACTGTTGCCACTATTATTCGTACATACAGTGTGCTCAACCCCACAGTGATGGAGCAAAGGAATTAGCTCTACATAAGTTTCATGTGGAGTACTTTTAACTGAACATACATTTCTGCAGAATGCATTTATTTGATTAATATTAAGTTAACTTGAATTGTGTCAATTCTGAATTTAATTAGATTCCTATAACATGCTACACTATACATGCTACACTCAATACTGAATTTAATTAGGTTCCTATAACATGTTGCATTGCATTTAAACATCATCTGTAGTTTATTACTTCAAAACAGAAAGTTCATATATATATCATCATCATCCATTATCAATCCACTGCTGGACGAAGGTCTCCCCAAGTTTCCTCCACAACGGTCTGTCTTGTGCCAGTCTCCTCCATGTCACTCCCGCATACTTTGGAATTTCATCCACCCATCTCCCATGTGGTCTTCTTCTGGGTCTTTTCCTGTCCCTTGGAATCCAATCTAAAATTTCGACTGTCCATCGATGGTCTGTCCTTCTGGCAGTATGCCCAGCCCATTGCCATTTCAGGGATTTAACTCTGATCATGATGTCTTCCACTCTTGTCATTTTTCTGATCCACAAGTTCCTCTTCTTATCTCTCCTGGTTACACCAAGCATGCACCTCTGCATGCTTCTTTGAAGTTGTCTGCAGCCTTTGTATGTCTCTTTTAGTTAAGGTCCACGTCTCTGCACCATATGTAAGCACTGTAAGGATGCATCGATCAAACACTTTTCTTTTGAGACATAATGGCATATTGCTCTTGAAAATTATGCTGTTTCTTCCAAAAGCTCTCCAGGCAAGTTTTGTATGCCGATTAATTTCTTCATCAATGTGACCCTCACTTGATATCTGCTGTCCAAGATAAACGTACGTGTCTGTTATCTCCAGCTTTTCTCCATCAATCGATAAATCTTCATTTCGTGTAAAAGCATTGAACATCACTTTTGTCTTCTGAAAGTTCATTTTTAATCCCAGTTCTTTACTCTTGTCAGCAAGTTCTTGGATCATACTCTGCAGCTCTGATGGGGTAGTTGCAAAAATGACTATGTCATCAGCAAAACGAAGGTGGGTTAGATAATCTCCATTAATCTTTATCCCTTTCTTTTCCCAGTTCAGTGATTGAAAGACATTTTCCAATGTGGCGTTAAAGAGCTTCGGAGATATGGTGTCACCTTGTCTCACTCCCTTTCCAATTTTTATGTGTGTTGTATTTTCAAACAGCCGAATCTTTGCACTTGCATTTTCATAGATGTTATTAATAATATTAATGTATGCATCTTCAATACTGCAGGATTTCAGTGCCATTGTAACTGCTGATGGTTTCACTGAATCAAAGGCTTTTTCATAATCGATAAAAGCCATGCACAATGGAAGTTCATATTCCCTCGCTCTTTCAATTAGTTCTCTCAGTACGTGGATATGATCTATTGTGCTGTAGCCACTCTTGAATCCAGCTTGTTCTCTTGGTTAAGCCATGTCCAGTGTTACCTTCAAATGGTGTGAAAGAACTTTAGTGAAGATTTTATAAACCACTGATAGGAGGCTGATAGGTCTGTAGTTCCTGATATCCTCAATGTCACCTTTTTTATGTAGCAGGATCATTATAGCATTGTTCCAATCCTCAGGAATCTTCCCTTCATTAAGGCATCGAGTGAAAATTTGGGCGAGTACTGTTTCGATTTCTCCACTTGCTTCTTGTATGATGTCTACAGTAATTCCATCTTCTCCTGGAGCTTTTCCCCGCTTCATGCTCTTGATTGCATGTGCAACTTCTGCTGGAAGGATTGGAAGAACTCTGGTACTGGCACCTTCCATGATGTCTGTAGTACATGCATCATCCCTTTCACATGACTTGGAGTAGAAATCTTTCACTCTTGTCAAAATTTCGCCTCTATTTCTTGTTACAGAACCATCTTCTTTTCTCAGTGCCATAATCTGTTTTCTTCCCTTACTGAGATGTCCCCTTGCTATCTTTAGGCTTTGGTTGTTTTCAATTGCTTTCCTCACAAGTTCACAGTTGAATTTCCTTACGCCTTCAGTGATACTTTTTCGTACTGTCTTGCATAGCTCTATGTATTCAACTTTGGAAGTCACATCTTCTTTAGTTGTCCTCATCCCTCTTCTTTTTTGCATGAACATTTTGGTTTTTCCTGATAATTTGTTCACATGCAACTTGTTCTTAGACCCAGCTAATTTTGTTGCTGTATCCATAAGAGCTTTGGTTACTTTTCTGTTAACTTCAGAAATATCCACTTCTCCCGATGTTAGGCCTTCTAAAGCAGAGAATCTATATGTTTATTTATTTAAACTATTATCAATAAATGCATCAATAATTCATTAATAGTTTAAAAATTTTGTTTTGCAAATGGCAATAGTTATGCTTGTTTCAAGAGTCCTTCTGACTCTTGAAACAAGCATAGCTATTGCCATTTGCAAAACAAAATTTTTAAGGAAGAAAATCTGAAATTATTCCTACATGAATGTAGGGTAAGTTATACTTTCTGTTTTATAGAATTAACTTACAAATGATGTTTAAATTTGCATTTATTTGAAAGACTGTAAAGTAGAAGCAATATTTCAAAAACAAATGCTCCTGTTTTGCTGTTAGCCATTTCTTAGTGGCAGATAGAGGATCAAATTCAGTTAGTGAAGTTTTATTTAAGATGGATGTCTAGTGATTTTGTTTCTAATACTTACAATGAAAACATTTCTACCCTATTTCCTCAGTTAAGAAAGATTTTTCGTACACCAAAATTGGTCCACTGATAAAAAAACATCCTAACTTAGATTTTGCAATCGGTGTTTTTTGCAAAATACTTTCCTGAACTATATCAAAAATCAATAACTTTACTTTGATATGGTGGCATGGAAGACTGACACTACCTGTAGGCAAGTATCGTAACTATATTGAAGTAAAGTTATTGATTTTTAGAAAGTTCAAGAAAATAGTTTGCAAAAAACACCAATTGTAAATCTATGTTAGGATGTTTTTTATTAGTAGGCCAATTTCGATGTATGGGAAATCTTTCTTCGCATAAACATAGAAAACGAGCGAAAACACAGTCATGTATGGGTCATGTTTCGCTTGTTTTCTATGTTTATGTGTTTTACTGTTACATGAAGCCTGAGTTTTAAACCATCTTTCTTCGCTGAAGAAACGGTCAAAAAATTTTCCATTGGAAGTATAGGGAGCAAAATCACTAGACATCCACCTTAATATAACTGTCAGCAAATCATTAGTTTGTATTGTTAGCCTTCTGCTGTACACATTCATAGCTGGCAGTTGATCTAGAATGTAAGCTATGATTGACATCAATTGGCTCAAAATTCTGAATTTTAGAGATTGGTGTAAAGCATTTTTGTACAAAGGTAAAAATGAAAGGTCCTTGCAATCTCATACCACTCTGTCAACAGACCAGATTAAATGAAAATATAGAACAGCAGTCCCAGGCAACTCGAATGCATTCGTTATATACGAGGAGATGCTGATAAGTTCTTGGCCTCACCAAGAAGGAAATGGGCTAGAGCCATGAAACTTACCGACTATTCCACATATTCACTCCAAAGTACAACACACTTGGCACAGCATTTCTGGAGTTTCTTTAATCCTTCCAAAAAAAATTCTGAAGTCTGATCACTCAAATACTCTGCTGCTGATATCACTTCCAAATCATTTGAAAAATGATTCCATTTTAAACTTTTTTTAAGGTTTGGGAACGAGAAATAGTCCAATGGAGCAAGGTCTGGCGAAGAGGGTGAATGGTCTATGCATTTAAACCCCAGATCCCTCAAAACATCCATTGTCTTGTGAGCTGGCGCATTGTCCTGCAAAAAGAGAGCACCTTTCCGCAACTTTCCTTGCCTTTTTTCCTTCAACGCCTCCTTTAATCGACACAGTAAGTTGGAATAGTAATCAGCATTTATTGTTTGGCCTTTTGAGAGATAGCCAGTTAGTAAAACACCTTCTAAATCCCCCCAAAAAATATTGCCATGACCTTTCCTTCAGACTTTTGAACCTTGAATTTCTTTGGCCATGGAGAACCCAAGTGCCGCCACCGCAGGGACTGTTGTTTCATCTCTGGATTGTAGTGATGTAACCACGTTTCATCAACAGTGAAAAGTCATGGCAAAAAAATTATTACCAGATCCCTCAAAATTCTGCAAAACTGATTTGGAAGTGTCCACTCATTTTCATTTCTTATCGGTGTTCAAACATTTGGGCACCCACTTCACTGACATCTTCTGCATATCCAAGTGTTCATGATTTATGAACTCAACACACTCTCAGCTATTGTTTTAGCTGTGTCTCAGCTATTGTTTTAGCTGAGATTCGCGATCTGACAAAATCAAGTCATGAATACGATCAACAATTTTGGGTGTTGTCACTGTTGAAGGCCTCTCAGATCTTGCTGCATCTTTGGCTTCAAAGTCTCCATGCTGAAAGTTGGCACACCATTTCTTCACAGTGGAATATGAAGGGCACTTGTCACTTAATGTTTGCGTCATGCACTCATAGATTTCCTTTGCAGTTTTCTTCTGCAGGAACAGAAATTTCATGACAGCCCGGAGTTCCACATTCGAAAATTCAACATTTTGCATTGATGGGATTCAGTTCAGGATTTCGAACATCTGCAAAAAAAAAAGGGAGGGGGGCTATTAGTCTGAAAATTGGCACTTTACAATACAAAAGAACACTCTTTTGTGCTGCAGTGACAACATAATGCTACAATTACAGGAAGTGGGTTAAGTCCAGAACTTTTCAGCATCCCCTCGTACCACACACTGCATGAGAGTACAAGTAATGTGCATCAGCACTAAACAGCTTTGCTGAAGAATCTCAATGAGCACCCTTCACAAGCATCCAGGACATGAAGCAGAGTCATTCCATGAATCAGGCAACACCAAGGTGAAAGACACTGCTCGGATAACTATAGCAAACTTTGTACTTGGCTCCTCTCCTTGGGGATTTCACCCATAGAGCATTGGTCAAGGTTTGTGAAGCCCTTTGTATCAGAATTCCATGCAATGGACTTCACTTCTTTGTAGAAAAGTGCTTTCAAGCTCCCACTTTGTTTATTTTAAGCAAGACCTCAGGCTATGGGTGAGCAGCCTAGTGAGAGCACAATTAGTCATTTCTGTTAAACTTCATTACTGCAATCTCACTGGGAGAAGTGGAAAAAAAAAGTTTGCATTTTTATGTTTTGTTTTTGCAAAAAAAAAAAAAAGTCTAGGGGGGAAAAGACCAGGTATTTACAATATATACACTGGTGATACCAGGTATTTGCAATATATACACTGGTGTGCAAAAATTAAGCATGAAGAGGAGAAATTAGCATAACAGCGGAACGAGCAGGCAGAACGGACTGAAAGACCACCCAGGTGATAGACTAAGGTCCAGTACGGTAGGGCATGTGCATATATGCAGCATGACGTAGGGGTGTCGGAAGGGTATGAAGCACAAGGGCGGTGTACGCTCAGCAATTCGGTGAAGGCTATTGCACGGTGTACATCGGTTTGAACGACGTCGAGTTGCTGCCACCGTGTGATATGGCAAACAGGCAATCCAGTAGACAACATCTAGATGACTTTACCCGAGGTCGCGTAATTGGGAAGTTGGAAGAAGGTTGAAGTGTGACTAGTGTGGCCGAGGAGTTCGGGATCGCTCACAGCATCGTTTCACGAGCTTGGAGAGCATTTCAAACGACAGGAGCACCTGTTCTAGAGTTTAGCAGTGGTCGTCCATGAGCAACCACGGCGGCGGACGGCCGGTATATTGTCCTACAGGTGAGAAGAGACAGACGGCAGACAGCGGGAGAAATTGCAAGGAACATGCAACAGACAACTGAACGTCTGTTATCGTGTTTTACCGTGGCCAGGAGGCTGCACAAAGGTGGTCTATTAGCATGATGACCAGTACGGTGTGTGCCATTAACGCCTGCTCATCGGAGATGGTGGTTTCTGTGGTGCCAGAAACACAAGAACTGGACACATCAGCAATGGGGTTGAGTTTTATTTATGGATGAGAGCCGATTTAGTCTTACGAGCAATTCTGGACATATGCACATCTGGAGAGAGCAGGGAACAAGCAATCACACCTCCATCGAAAGGGACCGGTTTGGAGGTGGCAGAGTTTTTGTTTGGGGCGGTATCATGCTTGGTAGCCGTACTGACCTCCACATCTTCCAAGGAGGTTCAGTCACTGGCGTCCGCTATTGTACCGAGGTTCTCCTGCCTCGCGTGCATCTGTTTAGAGGTGCTGTGGGTCCTGAGTTCTTCTTCATGGACGACAACACTACACCTCATTGTACAGTGGCTGTCGCAGAGCTGTTGGAGAGTAAAGATATTCAATGCATGGATTGGCCCGCAAGGTCCCCGGACCTAAATCTAATCGAACATGTGTGGGACCTTCTTGGGAGATGCTTGGCAGCACGTCACCGGCTGCCAGCAATGATTCTGCAGCTATGATTCATGCTACAAGAGGAATGGGCCGCGATGCCTCAACAGCTCCTTGACAACCTCGTCCTCAGCATGGACAGACGTTGTAAATCCTGCAACGCAGTCAGGGGTGATCATATCCCCTACTAAAAACTGGATTTTTTTTGGCAGCCACCTATCACATGGACGTTTCTGTCTTCTGTCCAGTTGTGCTCGAAGCTACCTTTTCAATAAAGTGCCTTTGTATCGTTTGGACAGTTTTGCTCACTTTTCCCATATTCTTACATCTTGGGGATCTTATGGTATGATTCGAGTTGATGTGGAGCACTTCTGCACGACGTTACATTCGAAAATCCGTCTCATCCTTAATTTTTGCACACCAGTGTATATATATAATAAGGAACTGACCACCATTGGACTATTTGTAATATATATCATCTTCATCAACCATTATCAATCCACTGCTAGATAAGGGTCTCCCCAAATTTCTTCCACAACAATCTGTCTTGTGCCAGTCTCCTCCATGCTACTCCCGCGTACTTTCGAATTTCATCCACCCATCTCACACGTGGTCTTCTTCTGGGTCATTTCCTGTCCTTTGGAATCCAGTCTAAAATTTTGGCTGTCCATCGATGGTCTGTCCTTCTGGCAGTATGTCCAGCCCATTGCCATTTCAGGGATTTAACTCTGATCATGATGTCTTCCACTCTTGTCATTTTTCTGATCCACAAGTTCCTCTTCTTATCTCTCCTGGTTACACCAAGCATGCACCTCTGCATGCTTCTTTGAGTTGTCTGTAGTTTTTGTATGCCTCTTTTAGTTAAGGTCCACGTCTCTGCACCATATGTAAGCACTGGAAAAATCATTGATCAAATACTTTTCTTTTAAAACATAATGGCATATTGCTCTTGAAAATTATACCGTTTCTTACAAAAGCTCTCCAGGCAAGTTTTATATGCCAATTAATTTCTTCATCAATGTGACCCTCACTTGATATCTGCTGTCCAAGATAAATGTAGGTATTGGTTGTCTCCAGCTTTTCCCCATCAATTGATAAATCTTTATTTTTTTGTAAAAGCATTGTACATTACCTTTGTCTTCTGAAAGTTCATTTTTAATGCCACTTCTTTACTCTTATCAGCAAGTTTCTGGATCATACTCTGCAGCTCTGATGGGGTAGTTGCAAAAATCACTACATCATCAGCAAAATGAAGGTGAGTTAGATAATCTCCATTAATCTTATATTTTTTTGTTTTCCCAGTTCAGTAATTGAAAGACATTTTCCAATGTGGCATTAAAGAGTTTGAGAGATATAGTGTTACCTTGTCTCACTCCCTTTCCAATTTTTATGGCTGAGCACTGTATTTTAAAATAGCCAAATCTTTGCACTTGCATTTTCATAGATGTTATTAATAATATTAATGTATGCATCTTCAATACCGCAGGATTTCAGAGCCATTGTAACTGCTGATGGTTTGACCAAATCAAAGGCTTTTTCATAATCGATAAAAGCCATGCACAATGGAAGTTCATATTCCCTCGCTCTTTCAATTAGTTCTCTCAGTACGTGGATATGATCTATTGTGCTATAGCCACTCCTGAATCCAGCTTGTTCTCTCGGTTGAGCCATGTCCAGTGTCACCTTCAAGTGGTGTGAAAGAACTTGAGTGAAGATTTTGTAAACCACTGATAGGAGGCTGATAAGTCTGTAGTTCCTGAGATCCTCAATGTCGCCTTTTTTATGTAGCAGGATCATTGTAGCGTTATTCCAATCCTCAGGAATCTTCCCTTCATTAAGGCATCGAGTGAAAATTTGGGCGAGTACTGTTTCGATTTCTCCACTTGTTTCTTGTATGATGTCTACAGTAATTCCATCTTCTCCTGGAGCTTTTCCCCATTTCATGTTCATGATTGCATGTGCAGCTTCTGCTGGGAGGACTGGAAGAACTCTGGTACTGGTACCTTTTGTAATGTCTGGAGTACATGTATCATCCCTTTCATATAGTTTTGAGTAGAATCCTTTTACTCTTGTCAAAATTTCACCTGTATTTCTTGTTACAGAACCATCTTCTTTTCTCAGAGCCATTATCTGTTTTCTTCCCTTACTCAGATGTCTCTTTGCTCTCTTCAGGCTTTGGTTGTTTTCAGTTGCTTTCTTCACTAGTTCACAGTTGAATTTCCTCATATCTTCAGTGATACTTTTTTATACCGTCTTGCATAGCTCTATATATTCCACTTTGGAAGTCACATCTTCTTTAGTTGTCTTCATCGCTCTTCTTTTTCACATCAGAATTTTGTTTTTTCGTGATAATTTGTTCGTATGCAACTTGTTCTTAGTACCAGCTATTTTTGTTGCTGTTTCCGTAAGAGCCTTGGTTAGTATTCTGTTAACTTCAGAGATGTCCACTTCTTCCGATGTTAGACCTTCTAGAGCAGAGAATCTGTTCCTCAGTTCCAATTTGAAGTTATTATGATGTTTTTTGAGGTTTGTCAGGTCAATACACTTTGTTTTTTTTATGAGCTTGCCACGCTGGAGTTTAGCGTTGTGCAATATACAGGGTGATTCCTAAAGTCCTAAATCACCTCAATAACTTGGGAACAAAGGCAGCTAGAGCTATGGAAGTAAGGTATGGTATAATGAAACAACAATGCGTTATCGGATTAGAGTGGCTGCAGCGCCCCTAGTGGCAAAATGTGGAAGTTAGCACTCCTATCTCGGAAACCGTGAGAGATACGGGAAAGAGATCAATTAGAAACTTGTAGAGCATCAACAAATTAGTAGGAAACGACATATGGTAGAAACAGCTGGGTTAAGTAGAAGGCTGGAAACGCGAACTTGTGCGAAGCCGGTTCGTGTCATTGTCGCGGTAACAGTGTAGCAGAAAGAAATATATGACGTATGCGACCGCACGCCTGTGAGTGTCATATGCAAATTCTGGTGTGACATAGCGCCTCAGCTGCCGTATCAGGCACGGCATGGCAATGTATAAAGGATCGTCGGTCAGAAGCTATGTCATTCGTAACGTGGGTATCGGGTAAAGAACGAGCATGGCAGGCTATTCAAATGAACAGTATTGCAAAATGGTACTGCTATATGGAGAATTCGGACGCAACTTGAGGGAAGCGTCATGGATGTATGGCTTACAATTTCCGAGGGATGATATGGCAGTATGGCTTACGATTTCATGGCAGTATGGCTTATGATTTCCGACGGATGTCATGGCAGTATGGCTTACGATTTCCGAGGGATGACACATCCATCGGCGACAGCGTGGACCATCAGTTGCGCAGTTCAACGGCTACGAGAGACAGGCAGTATTGCAGCGCATCCCCGTTCGGGCCGACCCACCAGAATGAGTAGGGATGTGCAACCAGTCGATGTTCTGGCATATGTTTTGGCCAACCCACATACCAGTACGAGGGAAGTCAGTGTGGCATGTGGCTTATCACAATCCCGTGTGTGGAACATTTTGCATCTGCATGGTGCCCACCTGTACCGTACAGTACCGCTGCACGTACTGATGCCAGGAGATAACCAACAACGTCTAGATTGGGACAATTTTGTAATGAACACCATAGAAGAAAATGCACCCTTTCTATCAAATATCCTTTGGACTGACAAGACGCAGTTCACACACGCCGGGGTGCTGAACAAACAAAACATCCATTACTGGGCAGTTCAGAATCCATTTTTTACACGGGAAATGAGACATCAGGTGCGCTGATCGATCAATGTCTGGTGTGGCATCTGGAAGGACCGACTTGTTGGACATGTGTTCTATGAGGGTGTATTAAATGGACAAAGATACCTGCAGCTGTTACAAAGCACATTACCTGAGTGGTTAGATGATCTGTCTCTGCAAGATGTACGCTCATTATGGATTCAGCATGACGGCGCTGCGGCACATCAACCAACAGCGGAACAGCACTTCCTGTCCGAGACTTTCGGGCAACAGATCATCGGTTATGGTGGTCCCGTAGCGTGGCCTCCACGATCCCTGCATCTAACTCCTATGGATTTTTTCCTATGAGGTTACCTAAAGGATCACATGTACAAGGTGGA
The DNA here is from genome assembly GCA_039090855.1 of Macrothele yani. Classification (NCBI taxonomy): domain Eukaryota; kingdom Metazoa; phylum Arthropoda; class Arachnida; order Araneae; family Macrothelidae; genus Macrothele; species Macrothele yani. Next base: position 116,075,911 of record CM077029.1, on the reverse strand, counting down.
ACTGACGAGTCTGCACGATCTCCGACTTCATATCGTCGCTGTGTGTGAGAGCGTGACACCTGTTATGCTGGCAAACGTACAATGGGAAGTTCTGTCTCGCATTCAAATTTGTATTGTGGCAGATGGTGGCCATATTGAACCCTATTTACGTTATATGCAACGTTATGTAAGCACCGCTGTTGCATTAAATATGACCGATGTACTCCATTTGTATTCATGCCCGAGTATAATAAACCTTGTGTTTCCCTCACGTTTCCAGCCTTCTACTTACCCCAGCCGTTTGTACCATATGTCATTTCCTACTAATCCGTTGATGCTCTACAAGTTTCTAATTGATCTCTTTCCTGTATCTCTAATGGTTTCCAAGATAGGAGTGCTAACTTCCACATTTTGCCACTAGGGGTGCTGCAGTCACTCATCTGATAGCACATGGTTGTTTTACTATACCATACCTTACTTCCATAGCTCTAGCTGTCTTTGTTCCCAAGTTATTGAGGTGACTTAGGACTTTAGGAATCACCCTGTATATATGTGTGTGTGTGAGTGTATGTATATGTGTGTGTGTGTGTGTGTATTGCAATCACAGTGGAAGGCAGCTCTTACCAAGGGAATTGTGGGGTCCATCCCCACCTGAAATTTGGAAGCCAAAACTTTTTAATAATGGTATAATATAGTAAATCTCTAAATATTATAACCTTTGAGTCTGCCTTCACTTTGTTTAGCTTGCTGTCTCTCTCTTATTTCTGTCTCACAGCATCACTGTATGCTCAAAGTTAGTGTGCTGCGTGTCGTTTCCTGATGTTGCACTAAAAGGCACACTTATCAAGACTCCTTGGCACTCTAGAAGTCTGCATAAGTGTGCATGCATTAAATGCCTCAGTGTGGATGATTTCTGCAGTCTCTTATAGGGGCTAGTTTTTAGCGAAGCGCACCTTGTTCCTAGACACAGGGATCTGATGCACCTGTGGGTCATTTCTCCAAGTAGAGGAGTCAAATGCTTCTGTATTCCCATTTGCTACAGTGTGTGCAAGGCTAGGGAGAATATAAGAAAGCCCATGTGTTTACCCCTATGAATATAATTAAAACAGTATGGACTGTTGTGAGAAATGTTTGTTTTGAAATGCTTTAGCAGAATATTTCTTTTTAAAAAGATTAATTTATACTTTACTGAATGGAGCATTATAGAATAAATAAATATACTAAATTTAAGACAAGAAAATTAATTGAGCCCAATATTGCTAATATTTTTATAATGCATGTGCAATGCACGAAACATAAACAACCAGTAAAAAAATTCATTTTTCTTGAAAGAGCCGAAATTATTTGTCAACATAACCTATTGTTAATGTGGACTTTTTTGAAATTTAAAACGCAGGGCTTCGTGGAACGACTTAAATTAAATTTTCAAATATTCCTCAATATAATGATTTTCACCTTCAGAAATCATGTATGATTCTGTAGAAAGAGCTCTAATTTCCATTCATTTTGATATATCTTTAGATGTCCATTTTTTTCCACCTCGTTCTTTCTGTAAGTATTCGTCAGCAAACCCATGAATTAGCATCTCTTTACCAAGACAGCATAACTGGACCTTTAGCCAAGAAAAGAAAAGTTGTGCATAGTCCATACTGATCTTAGTTGAATTTTGAAAGGAGCATGCGATACTACTGTTGTACACGCCAAATATTGGTTTTCAGGCAGTGATCACCTAATTTCTGCTAAACTAGTTGACATGAATTAATTTAAAGAATATGTGTATGTCATTTCCCTCAAGAGGAATTAAATACACAGTAAAATACTACCCAGTTTTAGAAAAAAAGCAAAAAAACTGTGAGAACGGATCTAAGTATTTTGACCACTAAAGCAATGAAAGATTTCCGTCTTTAGCACGATGTAATGATTAAAAGATGAGAAATATATACAATTAAAAACAATTAAAACCATGAGCACTTTCGAGGCAGCCACTGCCTCAAAAGTGCTCATGGTTTTAATTGTTTTTAATTGTATATATTTCTCATCTTTTAATCATTAAATCGTGCTAAAGACGGAAATCTTTCATCGCTTCAGTGATTAATGTCGCACGAGTCTTCAATATTTGTTGCTAAGTATTTTGTATGGGCACAAAGAGCTAAGTAGTATAATGTCAACAACAAGCAAACTACTAAAAATTATGATCACCACACATATGACATCTGAATCGGGAAGGTGTTTCTCTACTTTGAAGCATGTGAAAACTTACTTGAAGAACACGATCAATGAAGAACGGCCCAATGCCCTATCAATGCTATATGTAAAGAATGAAGTGATAAAATCTATGTATAAAAGGTAAATAAAGTTTCAAGTAATTTTGAATTGCTGATGAACTGGCCGCTTTTGCTGCTTTTTATTGAGCTTTCAATGAAATGCTGATGCATCTTCTCACTTCCCCCTTTTAACTCGTAGCTATTTTTTAACTTTAAGTTTTCAAAATTTCTGTACCTTGTGTTTTCAAGTTTCATGGAAATTATTGATAATTAATGTTCTTGCTGTTATTAAAAAGAATTTATAGGATCTGCAATTATTATTATTATTATTATTATTTACTTTTATTCAACATATAGAAAACACAGACAATGACAAACAAAAATAAACAACAAAATTATTTTTTTACTGGTGTTGTTGACCTGATAAAAGTTTCCAACGGAGACCTAGTTGTCATTCAAGTATCAGTGTAATATCATCATCATCATCATCATTGTCAACCATTATCAATCCACTGCTGGACGAAGGTCTCCCCAAGTTTCCTCCACAACGGTCTGTCTTGTGCCAGTCTCCTCCATGTCACCCCTGCTTACTTTCGAATTTCATCCACCCATCTCCCATGTGGTCTTCTTCTGGGTCTTTTCCTGTCCCTTGGAATCCAATCTAAAATTTCGGCTGTCCATCGATGATCTGTCCTTCTGGCAGTATGTCCAGCCCATTGCCATTTCAGGGATTTTACTCTGATCATGATGTCTTCCACTCTCGTCATTTTTCGGATCCACGAGTTCCTCCTCTTATCTCTCCTGGTTACACCAATCATGCACCTCTCCATGCTTCTTTGAGTTGTCTGCAGCCTTTGTATGTCTCTTTTAGTTAAGGTCCACGTCTCTGCACCATGCGTAAGCACTGGAAGGATGCATTGATCAAACACTTTTCTTTTAAGACATAATGGCATATTGCTCTTGAAAATTATGCTGTTTCTTCCAAAGGCTCTAAAGGCAAGTTTTGTACGCCGATTAATTTCTTCATCAATGTGACCCTCACTTGATATCTGCTGTCCAAGATAAACGTACGTGTCTGTTATCTCCAGCTTTTCTCCATCAATCGATAAATCTTCATTTCTTGTAAAAGCATTGAACATCACTTTTGTCTTCTGAAAGTTCATTTTTAATCCCACTTCTTTACTCTTGTCAGCAAGTTCCTGGATCATACTCTGCAGCTCTGATGGAGTAGTTGCAAAAATGACTACGTCATCAGCAAAACGAAGGTGGGTTAGATAATCTCCATTAATCTTTATCCCCTTGTTTTCCCAGCTCAGCGACTGAAAAACACCCTCCAATGTGGCATTAAAGAGCTTCGGGGATATGGTGTCACCTTGTCTCACTCCCTTTCCAATTTTTACGTGTGTTGTGTTTTCAAACAGCCTAATATATGATGTCCCAAGTAAATTTTTTAAAATTGTTCCAAGTGTCCCGATGACAATAAGAACTACTGCTGATGTGTGTTTAGTTCATAATTGGTTAGCTTCTATGGGTCTCTATATTTGGTCATTTTTTTTCCAGTTCTTTTTCATTGACTCTGGCATCTCCAGGAATTGCTATATCCAGACTTTCCTATTTTCTATGATAGTTATGTCTGGTGTATCATGTTCTATTTGCCCATCAGTTTGAATTCTACAAACCCACAAGATCTTGACCTGATTGTTTTCTAAGACTTTCTCAGCCTGATGTTCCCAGAAGTTTTTCAGTGCTGGCAAATTGTGCTTTCTGCATATTAAACCATTGGATTAATTTTGAAACCTTGTAATGTCTAGCTTTGTAATCTGTATGTGCAATTTTGCTACATTCATATATAAGATGAGATACAGTTTCATATTTTTCTTGACAAAGTTGACACTTTGGATTTTCACTGACTTTCTGGATTTTAGCCTTTATAATGTTTGTTGGCAATGCCTTTTCTTGTGTAGCAAAAATCAGATCTGTTTCTTTCTTGATGGAACCCTAGTTTCAGCCATGCCCAAGGTAAGTTACTGTCACCTTTTCCTTCAATAGTTTTCAGATATTGTCCATGCAGTGGCTTGTTTTTCCAGCCGGGCCTATATAGAATGTTTTTTTTTTTGGGGGGGGGGGGGTAAGAAATGGAATTATTAGTATTATCTTCTTTATTCAAAATATACAAAATGCAGCCTATGACAATCAAACATAAAGAACAAAATTATCATTGACTGGTGTTGTTGAGCTGATATGAATTTCCACCGGTGACCTAGGTATCAGTCAAGAATTGGCGTAAATTTTGTTCCAGTAGCACTGCAGCAGCCTGTCCTGGTTCCTTAACAGGATCTGCTGAGTCCTGAAGCCCATTTGTAACAGGTGTCCAGGAGCCATAGCACCTGACATGTCCTTGTTGACCCGGGCGACAACCGATCCGGTATGGATTTATTTTGTTTCATCTTATCATGGTTGGCGTTTGTTGGTTATTCTTAGTCTGGCTCCTCAACCAAGACCTGTCTGGTTCTGGTGGCCCTGCTAGTAGCAATGCTACCACCATCATAGCTCTCAACCTCATCGGGACACACACGCCCCATCACTGCAATGAGGTAGCACCCTCGGTGAGGTTTTTTATTATTATTAACAGCAATTTATATAGGACCTGCAGTTATTAAAACAATTTATACGATTTATAATATGTCTGTCACGTACAGCATTTTTTTTTATCCCCACCTGTTAAAATGCATTAGAGCCACCACTGATTTCAATATATATATATATAGAACTCTCCACCATTAGGCAACTGAAATATGAAATACTATACTGGATACCGAGGAACAGGAAAACACCAAAAGAAGACACGTTAAGTAGGTGGATGAAATTCAAACACATGCCAGAATGACATGGAGGGGGAATTGCTCAAGACAGAGTTATGAAAAAGACATAGGGAGACCTTCATCTAGCAGTGGATTAAGAATAGTTAATGATAATGAAATACATTAATACAGGTAGTTTTTTCTTGTGTAAATTATCTTTATTATTATTGTATAATTTATTTGCAGATTGAAGGAACAATGGTAAAAAAATCCTTATTTTTGCTTAATCTATGGTTTTATACTATGTTAACTGTTATAATCATGAAATTAATTTGTTGAAATTATTTAGTATCCATGCAGCATGTTTTTTTCCTTTTAAGTTTATGTTTTGCTTCTGTTTTAGGTTTTACTGTGGTCTTCTACTATATCAGTTTGGCATTTCATAAATAATGACAAGAAATTTTAGGCTCGTGACATTTGATGTGACAAACACTCTTCTAAAATTCCGCACTTCTGTTGGCTACCAATATGCAAAAGTGGGGAAGCTGTATGGTGTGGATGCAGATATTAACAAGATCAATGCATCATTTAAATGCCACTGGAAATTTATGACAAAACTACATCCCAATTTCGGCAGAACTACCGGCCTGACTTCTCAGATGTGGTGGAAAGAAATTGTTCGCCGATCCTTTTGTGATAGTAGTTCTGGCATGAGTGACTTACAGTTGCATCAGGTATCAGATCACTTATTTAAACTCTATGCTACAGGTGATTGTTGGGAAATTTTTCCTGGAGCTTCTGAACAGTTGAAAATTATGAGAGATTCTGACATTATTTTAGGTGTTATTTCAAATTTTGATGAACGTTTGGATTCTGTTTTGTCTTCAACTGGCTTGAAATCTTACTTTCATTTCATTTTGGCATCATATCTAGTGCAAAGTGAAAAACCAAATAAGACTATATTTGACATGGCTCTGAAAGAAGCTGTCAACTATGGAATCAAGGATTCTTCAGTTGCTCTTCATGTTGGTGATAATGTTCACCTGGATTACCTAGCTGCAAAGAATGCTGGGTGGAATGCTCTATTACTTAAGGAATCCAGAGATGATGTTGAAGATAACTCTGTAAATAATGATGAAGTTATGCATGATATAAGGGATGTAAGCAAATTTATATTGCAACCATGATCTGTCCTTGATTGAAGTACCACATAAATTCTTGCTTTATTAATTTTATGCATGAAATCTCCAGCTCCAGACTTCTGTGCTCTGGTTGACCCTCCATTACCATAGAAGAAAATCAATGGTAATACTGTGTGTGTTCTGTGGAAAATAATGTTTGAAAATTTATAAGTTGTTCTAGGTAGAGCTTGGAACATATTAAAGATAACACTGCACATGTGTTTCTTTGATGTATACATGCAGGGGTATCTGTAGAATTAATTGGGGGGAGGGGGATTGACAAAAAATTGAAGTTTTTGAAATCCACCAGAACAAAATCAAAGTTAATGAAAATATAAAAGAAAAAAATTAACTATTTTTTCTTATGTAAGTTGATGCATTTTTATTAAATAAACGCATTTCTTTTCTAATGTAAGTTGCATTTTAACCAAAAACGTAAAAAAATGAAGCACTTTAGAAGATGGCAAAGATCCTTGGGCCCCCTCTATACATGCCCCTGTATACATGCATATATTATATTTCTAAATTACTGGAGCTGTAACATAGAAACCAATATCACGCATGCCATGTTCTGAGGATAAATTAAAAATTATACTGGTTCACAATTTCAAGGTAACATATAAAATTCAGAACAATGTCTCAGTTCAGTGGTTCATATAAAGTAGAGCTTACTGAGTTATGTTCTTAATTTATATATGGCTTAACAATATCATAAATTTCAGGTACTTAATATTTACTATGGAACATAATTGGCAGTAATGTGGCGAAGGCCATTCCATGTTTGAGTTGAGGAAATCAACAAAAGAATTAGGAAACAGTTGTGTATTCATAAGCCCTTTGGAAGTGTTTATGGTCCACATTATTTCATTGTGGGGTATCGTCACATTCATCCTTTTTGTATCCCAAAATAACCACGTACTGTTGAATGTCAATGAAGTTAATGGTCCCTTTGCTGAAAAGGAATATTATGAACAATTCACAGCTCACTATATTAAAGCATTTCATCTCATTTTGCTGTCTCTAATCACTCTCAGCATGGTCTCACCATTAGTTGAGAAGTTAACTTATTACATTGACTGCCAAGGTTCAATTTCCAGGCTAAAGTTCTTTGGTATACTGTAGCCAGTATAACTCTCTACTAGTAGCAGTAGAGAGTTATACTGGCTGCAGTATATCAGTGGTGGTTCATCAGGTAAAGCCAGTGAAATGCCACTTTACCTAAAATTTATAACAAAAATTCTTTGAATGGTTTAGGAAATTCTTAAAATTAGTCACTTTTTCATTTACAAGAAGGCTGTTGCTTTGAAATGAAAGCTCTCCTGTTTCCAAAAGCATGGTAGAAGTGTGAGCATTCCATTTCAAATGGCATCATGAATTCATGAACAAACAACCTTGTAACTGTGCACAGGCCATGTGTAGAGATAAGAGTCGCAGCTCTAAATCACTTCACTCCAGGACTGTGAAGAGTGTCGACATAGCAACTTAGACTTCACTGAATAAGGGGATTGCTATGGCAGCCAATGACGTCAATAAACGAGGTGAAGTGACAGTAGTCACCACTTCCCCGCAGTGCGATTTTGAATGTAGTCAATTCTTCTGGTTTGTCCGCTGTGTTTATATAGTAATTGCGAGTGCAAACTTCAGTTTCAGTGCTGTTTCTTTATTCTCTGTGTGTTCTAGATCCATGATCTTAAAAAAATGAACCCAGAAAATTAGACAGTGTATATGTTGTTGTAGGCATATAATGTGCACAAGGATGTATTCCAAGAAATATTTATATTGTTTTCTTTAGCTCTTACTTTACCCTCAAGCACTGTGCCAGTTAAAAGAAGTTTTTTTCTGTTTGAAACTAATAAAAAATTACCTAAAGAATGCTGCTTCACAGCAGAAACTAATATTGTTATCTACTATCAAGATACAAAAAGAACATTTCTCTGAACTTGTAGTTAAACAGCCATTTTACAATGACATCATTGACTACTGTTTCCTTTGAAAGAACTGACCTTCTTTATAAGAAACAGATGCATTTTTTTCATGGATTCTCATTTTGTAGCACTTCACTTGCTTCCCTAGACACGAGCCACCGGTGCAATATATCATTCATTTGTGTGAAGCTTATGTAGGAGGTTAGAGTGTGTAGTTACTTACAGTAAAGAAGGACCTTCATACTTTACATGAGTGATGAAACTAATGTGTCCAGATATTTTTTGGAGCATACTTTATCATATTAACTGGACTCCATTTGATGCTTTTTTCAAGAGACATGATTATTATATCTGATAATTTGAGAGCACCTTTTATCTTTTAAAACAATTTTACTCACTTATGCTGTCCACCCCCATGAGGTTCTAAATTCCCGTCATTGTTTACAAACTCAAACACCAAATGTCCTCCTTGCAGTCTCAGCTGGTTCTACTCAGAGCCAATACTTTAGTCCTGCATATCAATGAAGACATGGCAAATATCTTTAAAATTTAACTTTAATATTATGGGGATTACTAGTATAAAACTTATTTACTATTGCAGAATTTTCAGATTGAAGACAGGACTTGATAAACACATTCAAAGCATTGAATATTCAGTTAACTGGGACTCCATGAAAATTCTATCACATCTACTGGACTTCGTGAAAAAAAGATGGAAGAAGATCTACAAATTGAAAGAAGAGGAGCCGCAATTAGCGAACAAAAAGGTTTTGTATTACTGCTTGAGTGGCAACACCTCATGGGGTAATACACCTCTTTCTTGAGCTCGTCAAGAAGAGGTGTATTAAATGCTCAGCACCTCTTTCTTGAATCTGTCTCGGCGACAGGTTGGTGGTTGGTGTGCAACTTGAAAATTTGATCGAACGGTAAAAAAGTTTCTCTTAGTGATACTGTTAACTTTTTAAGATAGTCAAGAGGTGAGGTTTCAATTTTGATGCAACCTTCAGTGATGTACTTTCAAGGAAAAAACTATTAACAGCAAAAAAACAAAAAAAACATATGTTCATTAGATGTTCAAAGAATTTCATTTTTTTCATAAAGTTACAATGCATTTCTAACTAGGAAAGTAATTGAAGAACATCTGTCCAACTGAGTATTTCAAAGTCAATAATGCAGTACCAAAATTTGAAGATATAAAATACTTCTGTCATTTAAAAAATAAAATTAGAAGAGGCTGTTATTATCGAAAAACAAAGGCTTATCACTGCAACCAACAATGTCATAGAGCTTTGAGCTGGTATGAAAATTATTATTTGAAGGTAAACAATTTTAAAAAGAAAATGCAAGAAGTTGTGAAAAGCAATAAAGGGTGCCTGCCACAAAGCAACAGTCAGAATGAAACAGGGGTAATGAAGACTCAAGGGGAAAATACAGGTCATCTGACCTTGGCAGACAACATCAAACATTGCTTCAGAATGTTCTACATTATGGCAGAAACATGATGCAAGACAAAAACAAATTTGAACTTTTGATGTGTCTACAACAATGTAGTTTTTTTCAGCTCATTACTTGAAGAAGTTCCAGTATATTTTGCAGAATAATTTCACCCAAATTGTGCTAGGAGCTGGACATTTTAAGAGAGCAAGAGAGATAATGTCATAAGTGTGATTCTTTCCCAAATAATTATGGAACATAGCACTGAGTGATGCAATCATGTGTAGGAAATGAAAGAAACTTTTCAGTCACACTGGGATTGAAGTGCTAGTTAAATTCACTCCAAAAAGTTCATTGGACATTATGTAACTCATCCTGTAAAAGAGTGAGAGTGAAGTTCAATTATTTCACTCTAACAAAAGAGAAGTAGACATAATGTAGAATTTATTTCTTACTTTTATGAAGGTGCAAGATCAAAGGAGGTTTGAGACTGAGGTAGTAAAAAGAACAAAATTATAGTCAGCCTATATGACTTCTCATTCTATACCACAAAAATGTTCTGGTCAAGGAATATCAGCAACATTTGAAAAAAAGAAGTGAACTGCACAATATTAGTTTGAATGCTAAGCTCAAATTTTGCATCAGAAGTCATGCTGCAAATTTTGATGAAATATGTTTATAATGACCAACATACACACACAGGTGGAAACAGAATGTGTTTACAATAGGCATGCTCATGACATGCATCTTCAGAACAAAAAAAAAAATGAATCAAAACATTACACTTACCTCAGTGAAACTGTTGTTCAAAGTATTCCACTCCAGTAACTATCAATTCTGGAACACTTGGTGGCAATCCTGTTTGGAAATACTCTGCAACTCTGAAATGCATTTTGGAAGATCTTGTACCCATGAAAAAGGTCTGCGCATTGAGTTCCTTTGTAATTTTTTGAAAACCAAAAAACTGCATGGTACGAGACTGAGTGAATATATGCAAGATAGAGTAGCTGTTTGAATGTTTCCTTCTACAGATTGGCTGTAACTTACTCTGTTTCATGAGCACTGACATTATCATGAACAAGGAGAGCCCTTGACACACCTGTTATAGAAATAAGAATATTTTACGATATACTGTAGTTTGTCCGAAGGAATTTTTGTGCTATCTGAAAATGTACTTTCACCACATCATTTTAAAGTATTACAGGTTTTTTTTTCTTTCAAAGTAGACAGTGGCAAATCCCCAACATAAACAAAAGCTAAGCATTTTTGGTAACGTTCAGTCTTTACTTATGTTGCAAGTACTGTTGCATGCCAAAAAAATTTCCAATGTACAGTAGAGTGTCAAAAATCCGAACGAATTGGGACCACTGGTAGTTCAGATTATCAAAGATGTATACGCTAACATTTATACATTGTATTACCCAAGTGCATGTACCAAAAAAAATATGCAAGGCAAAGGGGTTTTTTTTTTTGTTATTATGCTATACGAAACAAGTCTGCCATTTTTACTACTGCCATAAAATTTTTAAACATGAACTAAAAATTCCAAAACTTACCATTCATTACAAGCTGGTTCCGATTGCCAAGGAGTGTATTTTATGCTGTGTGCAGGGGATTTTCCTCCCGGCTCACAGTGAACAATGGGACTGAGGGATGAAACAAGGGGTGGTACTGCCATGTCAATGGGTCATAAAATCTTAGTCCTACAGGGAACAAGCGACTGGGGAAGTTTTCACCTTTTATCTCCGAGTATCGGAAGTCACCCCCACCTTCGACACATCGCCCTCAAAATGCTTGCAACCCCAAAAGTAGGCGATTCCATTATCATCAAATGCCAAGTTAAAATGAATGGACTATACTTAAACTTTCCACCTCCACGAAAAAGAAAAGAAAAAATAGTGGAGGAAAGCTTGTTCGGATTTTTGACGTTTGGATTTTAGACACTCTACTATCGTAATTAAGAACTATTTGACTCCCAGTCAAGAGTGCAAGTGAGTGGTCTTATCAAGAGTTTGAAGGACAAGTTGAGAGTGAAAATTAAAAAAAACATAACAGATTTTTGTACTTTAACTGAAATAGCCACTACTCAGTAAGGTTGCTTTAAAACTAGAAAACTTCAGACTTTGGGAGATGTTAGAAATTTATGATTCATATAAGAAAAAGTTTCAAATTTTGATGTCATCAACTGCAAAAAATGTAGAGACAAAACTGGTCATTGTGCAAAGATAGACAGGCTGACATTAATTCTTTTTTTTTTTAATCTTTTGTCTTTTTTTGAACATACTAAAAGTACATTTAATGTGAAAAATGTGCTGTCAATCACATGACAAATGGTAGCATTTCCAAAATCTAAATTTCAAGGGTGGCTTTTATTGTCTTTTAAAGGTAACTAGTTCTGGAAAAAAAAATCACAAATTTTATAGGGTGGTAAATTTTATAGTGAGTCAGTGCCTAGAGTAGTAAGAAGCATAAATATGCCACTGGAAGACCAATATTAGTTCTATAACTGGTTGGCATTTGTGTTCCTTTTAAAGAACAGGAGGAAGAATAAGCTTCTGTTGTGGTAAGCATATATATGTATTTTATTCGACTTTTTGTTTTTAAGTTTAAAGTATAAAAGATCAAGTTTAAGGTAAAAAAATATATATATAAACATAAACAATGAAGTATTTTATGCACAGTGCAGTGTGCAAAAAATATTGGGGGTAAAACTCAATACAGCACAGGAGCTTTCCAAAATATTGTAAGGGAAATTATTTTATAAATTAGATGATGTTTGTATATGCTGAAAATCATGTCATAAGATTATGGTAAAAATTATCTGTTGTATTCATAACTATTTTTATGGAATTATTATAATTTATATGCTCTTATTAGGTTATGCATTAGCAATTTGCATTGAAACAGTATGTGTTGCTTTTTTGTTGTTGTTCTTGTTTCTTTTTGCATCTGTAGCTGTAAGTGATGTCTCAATATGATTTTTGTAATTTTTCATATTTCAAACTATTTTATTCAAATGTTATTACATGAATTTCGTTACTAACATATATCAGATTTTTATTTATTCTAGCTTCTATAATATATTGTCATTATTAAAAGTCATTTTGTTGTAATAATGTCTATGTATTATATTGCTGATCTCATGAACAACTGATTGTTATGTGAAAATTTTTTCTTCATGGTATTTATTGCTGATACATTTTACATGCAACTTTCTCATATCTCAAAAACTCAGTGATATGTGCATGCATTATTGTTATTCACACATTTTTATGGCTGCTAAATAAGCTTTGTAATTAATAGTGTTAATTTAAAAACTGTGTAAAAATTTACAATTATGTTTTGCTGTCATGAATTATTTGAACAACATAAAATAATTTTTGTAACAAAAATTCTGTTAATTTTGTATATGTATTTAAGAAATTGTGTTTCAGTAATTTGTAATATGTTATTCATTTATATATATATATATATTTTATAAATAAAACACTAATGGCATTTGATTGTTTTTCTTTAAGATATCTGAAAACCATAATTTTTTTTAAAATGCTAATTCATAGATAAGCAATGTAACATTATATATTGGGTACTGAATTGTTATAACAGTAACAATTCAGTACTGAATTGTTACTGATATAATTAATTCATAGATAAGCATTTAATTTTATTTTAAATGAATTAGTAGATTATATGTGTAGAAGGCATTTTGATTGTCTTTAGTTATAAACTGTTTTGCATATTCATATGTATTTAAACAACAATGTGTGTCATCAACCACTGTAGTCAGTTATTTGCTTATGTTCTGATTGCTTCTTTATACATTGTTTTCACTGGAATATGAACTGCTGCCTCCGGTCTTGGCTGCAGTGGAGAAATATGGTCCTTTTCATTTTGCCTTTTTAGCTTCTAGGGTACAGAGATGGTTTATGGTGTATCACAGTACAGTTAGTAGTGCTGAAAAATGTTAATGATTCCATTATCCTATTCCACAATTCAGAATCATTTCTACAACAGATAGCAATATCTTTCAAGTTGAGAGTTGATTTTTGTTACTTGCATACACTTTGGAAAGAGTGGTGAAAATTCAGTCTTTTTTAACATCTCTAACATTTTAATAATCTAAAGCAACTTATGGGAATTTACTAGGAAATTTTTTTATTTATAGCAAATTTTCGGAGAAAACTCTTCTCCTTCTTCAGGCTCTCTTGTTGTTGTCACTTTTTGCTTGTCACTATCATGGTTACGGTTTACCTTGACGGTTACGGTTAACCTTGACGGTTTAGGTTATTTTTCAACAAATCCTGCCAGATGTTAGGTAGGGAAAATCCTTTGCAGTCATTGATGATGGAATTTTGATTTTTCTCAATCTCTATTCCTTCTTTCAGTTTTCTTTTTGGAAATTGCTTTGGAAACTGATTATTTTAAGGGAATTCCAATCCATGCTGTGCCCAGTTTCTCTAACATGCCTATCTAATCCAGTCTTGTTGGAGCAATTTTTTATAGCTGCTTTATGCTCAGCTATACGAGTTTCTAGTCTGCGACCTGTTTCACCTATGTGAAAGTAAATCTTTAAATGGTTTTCTAAGTCTAAATGAATTTGGAATAAAGTTATTTACCTTGCAATTTTTCAGGAACTTGATTTGAGCTATGGATCTTTCCATCTTCAATGTAGCATGTTGAACTTTCTTTATTGTTTGCCAAGTATCTGACCCATACTCTGTTCTAATTCTTTGAATAAAGCTCATATTGAGAAATGGCTTCCTAGTTTAATTGAGTTAATAATCTAAAGCAACTTATGGGAATTTACTAGGAAATTTTTTTATTTATAGCAAATTTTCGGCAATTTCCAAAAAAAAAGAAAACTGAAAGAAGGAATAGAGATTGAGAAAAATCAAAATTCCATCATCAATGACTGCAAAGGATTTTCCCTGCCTAACATCTGGCAGGATTTGTTGAAAAATAACCTAAACCGTCAAGGTTAACCGTAACCGTCAAGGTAAACCGTAACCATGATAGTGACAAGCAAAAAGTGACAACAACAAGAGAGCCTGAAGAAGGAGAAGAGTTTTCTCCGAAAATTTGCTATAAATAAAAAAATTTCCTAGTAAATTCCCATAAGTTGCTTTAGATTATTAACTCAATTAAACTAGGAAGCCATTTCTCAATATGAGCTTTATTCAAAGAATTAGAACAGAGTATGGGTCAGATACTTGGCAAACAATAAAGAAAGTTCAACATGCTACATTGAAGATGGAAAGATCCATAGCTCAAATCAAGTTCCTGAAAAATTGCAAGGTAAATAACTTTATTCCAAATTCATTTAGACTTAGAAAACCATTTAAAGATTTACTTTCACATAGGTGAAACAGGTCGCAGACTAGAAACTCGTATAGCTGAGCATAAAGCAGCTATAAAAAATTGCTCCAACAAGACTGGATTAGATAGGCATGTTAGAGAAACTGGGCACAGCATGGATTGGAATTCCCTTAAAGTAATCAGTTTCCAAAGCAATTTCCAAAAAGAAAACTGAAAGAAGGAATAGAGATTGAGAAAAATCAAAATTCCATCATCAATGACTGCAAAGGATTTTCCCTGCCTAACATCTGGCAGGATTTGTTGAAAAATAACCTAAACCGTCAAGGTTAACCGTAACCGTCAAGGTAAACCGTAACCATGATAGTGACAAGCAAAAAGTGACAACAACAAGAGAGCCTGAAGAAGGAGAAGAGTTTTCTCCGAAAATTTGCTATAAATAAAAAAATTTCCTAGTAAATTCCCATAAGTTGCTTTAGATTATTAACTCAATTAAACTAGGAAGCCATTTCTCAATATGAGCTTTATTCAAAGAATCTCTAACATGTTCTGTTTTGCCATTCCTCTGGATTTTGCCAACGTGGCAATTGTGGTGAATGGTGGCATCATCTGTAAGTGATATATTGTAAACTTCAAGCCTTTTGTAAGTTTCATTTTCATCTCAGGCTTTTTATTTATAGGTTTTGAAAGTATCAACTAGATTATCAAACATCTAAAACTTTTTGCATGGTGTAATCTTTGGAATCACCACATAACAGACCTCTGGGCTGGCCTTTGAAAAGTAATTAAAACAACTATCACACTTCTCTAAAACATCAGTCAACATGTCCAAGTATTAACTGTATTCACATGGAAGCAATCTAATATATTTCCCAGTCATTAAAGAAAACTATTAACTTACCTCTCAATTACTGTCTCTCAAATACATACACTGAAGTGCCAAAAAAACTGGCACACCAGTCTAATATTTGGTAGGTCCCCCACGGGAGTGCAGGACTGCAGAAATACGATGGGCCATGGACTCCACTAGCTTCTGGAAATATGCTGTAGGCAATGCACACCATACTTCCTGCAGAGCGTTCCACAATTCGGGTTTATTCCGAGGTCTCGGATTCCACACAAGTTCAGATCTGGGGACTTGGGTGGAAATGGCAATGGCAACACCCCAAACTCAGATGAATGCTCCTCTAACCATAATGTGGCGTACCGACACTTGTGTGGAGGTGCATTGTCTTGTTGGAACAGACCCAACCCATCAGCATGAATTCAGGACATAAATGGGTGTACCTCATCAGAAAGGATGCGCACAGAGCGTTGGCCGGTCACAGACATTTGTAGACATACCAGGGGTCCCAGTGAAGTCTAGCTAAACACACCCCATATCATTATGGATCCCCCCCCCACCAGCCGGTACAGTTCCCTGTTGACAGGCGGGATCCATGGCTTCATGGGGTTTGTGCCACACACGAATCCTTCCATCTGCCTGATACAGTTGGAAAAGCGACTCGTCAGACTAAGCTACTTGTTTCCAGTCATCAAGTGTCCAGTGGCAATGTTGCCGTGTCCAAGTGAGGCGCATAGCTCTGTGTCGTGCACCCATCAAGGGGACTCGAGTTGGGCGTCAGCTCCCAAAGCCCATATTGTGTAGGATACGTTGCACAGTCCGGACGCTGATGCTTGTTGAGGCTCCAGCATTGAATTCTGATGATACCTGTGAGAGTGTTACAACGCCTATCGCGTGAAACGATTCTTGACAGCCAACGATGGTCACGTTCACCCAATGTCTTTTTATGGCTACACTGGTATCGTAGGTTGGAGGTTTTTCTGGAATTCTTGTAGTGACGGTACACCTTTGCAATGGTCATACATGAAAATCCGAACTTCGTTTCTACCTCTGAAATACTATGGCCCATCTCTAGAGCGCCAACTATGACACTGCGTTGAAAATCGCTTAAATCGTTATTACTTGTCATTCTCATGCCGAAAACAGCTCTGACAGCTGGCAAGGATGTCTATCACTTTATATACGCACTGGCAGACACAACCGAGTATGCACATAGGGGACGTTGCTATGTATTTTGCATAAGCTCGTCTGTACCAGTTTTTCTGGCACTTACACTTCAGTGTATATGACACATATACATCGCTGACAGTTGTCCTGGGCCTGGGCCTAGCCCGACCATCATCAATATACTTATGTCATATATGTATTTCAGAGGCAGTCATTGAGAGGTGAGTTTGTAATTTTCTTTTAATGATTAGGAAATATAGTGATTAAAACAATTGACTAAAAATAACAGATTCTTTAAGGAATTAAATATTAAAAGATCAAAAAGTGGATTATTTATTATATGCATGGAGTGGTTGTAGCTCCGGCTTCTGATCATTCATTCGAGATGGGTCCGGGTTCAAATCCCGGTGAGACATGGATGTTGTGTTTGTCATTTGGCACTGGCTCTCTTTTCCTTCTCTGGAGTCAGGCCCAAAATTAGGGATGGGCAACTGCTTATAGCCAATCAAGTTGCTCACAGTAGCTGTTAAACTCGCAAACAAAAAACAATGCATGGGATAATGTGAAACAATGATTTCAAATATTAACATTTTATTAAAATGCTGTATAATTTTATCCATTGTAGAGTAAAAGAAAAATAAAGGAAAACTCTCTTTTAGTCATGTATGCCCAAAACTTGCATCAACACCCTACAACTTATGTTAAATCAGAAAGAAATTCAATTCCCATGCTGGAGGTGTTCTACTGCCAGTTATAAAAGCAAAACAAAAAAACATTGAAAACTGAATCTGGTAATTTCATCTGTCACTCATCCATAAATTTGTATATCTGTAGGGTTACCATAATCTCTATTATGAAAAGGAGGACATTTTACATTTATCAGTCATGAAAACGAGGACATATCCGTGAAAAAGGAAGACAAAAAAAGAAGACATATAGGTAGCCAAAATTTTAATTAATTAAATGAACAATTGGAAAGTTTTGCAATTAAAATTATATATTATTGATAAATACAAAAAAACACTGAATTGAAAAAATTCAACATATCAATCAGTAGGTCAATCATGATTTTCTGCGTATTTATATTTTTCTGCAGATAGTATCATCTTTAACAAATCTAGGTTTCTTTTCAAATAGACATAAAATTCATAGCTTGAGAGTTCTTTGAAGTCATGTGCAGAAAAATGCCTTTAATGGAATGTACAGTTAATTTCTTTCCTTCATACATTGACTTTGCATAAGTGAAAAAAGTATCTCAACATTTGCATTGTGAGAAGGACCTGAAAAAAAAAAAAAAGATGCAATCTTTAGGAATTCTGAATGACAATCAATATATCTGGACAGTTCAAAAAATCTGGTCTACTTCTGATGAGCTAGCAGCTGATTGAATCCATTATTAATCTTACTTTCTACAATTTTATTCATATTGTTTAATTGAACAAAGCATTTAACATCATTAATTGGGACCCTTTTATCAATTAAACATTGTGCAGAGATTTCCACATCTTTCTATGTCAGTACTTTGTGTAGGGTCATCCATGTGAAACATTAGAGATCCTTCAAAGGTTTCATCCATTTATCCAAACATTCCACGCAACTACTATACAGGCATTTCACATCATCACAAATGGTGGTTATCCCACCAATGCCTTGTTTTCTGTTTTAAAACTGAAAAAAAAAAAAAAAAAAAAAAAAGAGGGTATTCAACCCAAAGAAATTTCAATCATCACTAATTACCAACACTACATAAAACCTAGTGACCAACAGCTGCATAAACGTGAGCCAAACCAGAATTTCTTTTGGGCTGTTTATGTTTGTTGCTAAAAAGCAGGACATTTTGCAGTTTATAAAAAATCTGCCTGGATGCAGTATTGAGGTCAAAAAAAGAGGACATGGCTGGCTAAAAGAGGATGAATGGCAACTTAATTTCTGCCATTAATACCAGTATAAGATTTGTGATTCTTAATTTGCTTGTTAGAAAAATGAAGGAAAACTATAGCTGAATTATTTATGCAGCAATCAGACATCTCTGAATTGCCTGCATTTACTGTTCATCACGTAACATTCATCACATCAGAAAACTTGAAAATTACATCGCCCTGGATTGGGAATTGAATCCACATCTCCCGCTTTCTGTTTGAACATGCTAACCGTTACACCACCCAGGACGACAAAGTCCCAAGTATCTGATTGTTAGGAATCAGAACATTCTCGGATTTTTTTCTGATGTGATTAATGTTATGTGATGAACAGTAAATACAGACAATTCAGAGATGCTGATTACCGTGTAAATACATATTTCCATGCATTATGAGAAGAATATTTCTTCTACAGAATTTAACTGTACCTGAATCAAATAAATAAAACCACAATTATAATATCAATTTAAACTTAATAAGTGGTGGTAAACTATGCTGAAAAAAACAAAGAATGTTAGTTGAAATCCAGAAGTTGTAATGAGAAACCAAGAGATGTAAGTTTGCAAACAAACAGACCAAGTCTTTAAGAGATTTTGAGGTGGAAAGGCATAACAAGTTGCTGAATGTCAAGGTTAAAATATGAAGAAAATTTGCCTACAACATGAGGAATAGTTCAGTTTAAGTCATTATAAATAGCAGAACACTTCCATATTGCAAAGTGAATTTTCAAAGCAAGCAGTCAGTGGGTAGCTAGAACGATCAAATATAATGGACTTCAATAAAGATTAGAAAAATTAACTTTAAAGGGAGAAATTCATAAGCTGCCACTGTGACATCATAATTTGTGAAAAAAAGCATAACTGTGTTTAATCCTCAAATGAGCTATGCAAATAAAACTGCTATGTTTTTGATATGGCAATCAATGTGTAGTCGAATAAAGATGCAAAGTAATCTGTTGTGTAAATGCAACTGGTGATAGGAATTTACAAACAACAAAGTGTGCCATATTGTCAGATGCTACAAAATTGCCTCTTATGCTATTCTTAAAAGAAGAAGCAAAAGAATCAATACTGAAGGGAATTATTTTCAGGTGGGAAATGGATGATAAATGAGTTGGTGGTGTACATCTAAAATCTATGTAAAAGATACGGTATATTTTGCTTCATTGCTGAGAACAGGTGCATAAGTACTGGATACAGAATGTGAATGTCATTTAGCCTGTGGTTGGCACCTACAGTGGCTGATGTGTTTGGAAAGAGGGAGATACCTGTATAATTAATTTACCATATGAGGAAGTGTACAATAGTGGAAGTGCATACAATTTTGTGGTTTTCCCCTGTTGTGGGCCCACCGTATGTAGTATGCCTGAGACTGAAAAGAAATCCATGTTTTACCTTTTCTAGGCTAAGAAAAGAAGAAGCAAAACACTGGAGCATGATTTATTAATCTTGAAGATTTTTAAATAGTAAATCACAAACAAGTTGCATGGGGAATGAAAGGCCAGATTAAATCCTTTCCATTCTCCAAATTGCCTATTCATATACAATCGTGCAGGTTTTGAGACTTTATTTGCACACTTTCTAGGCTCCTATGCTGAAACTTAATGAAGAATTAGCACTCCAAATTCTTTATAGCTCAATGTCTGTCATAAGCGATTCATGAAGCAATTTTTTTTAAATATCTTGAATTATGGTTGAAATTTGTAATGTTACTGAAAACAATTATGAACTGCACCTAGCTAAATGCATTTTAGATCTGCATGTTTGTAAAATCGAGTTTAGCACAAAAGTGTTATAATTGAAAAATATGGTAAGTATGTGTGCTCAGGAGCTCTGCAAGGGAAAAAATGGACTTTTACTGTAAAATTACTATAAAAGATAAATTTCCTTTTGTCTTCTGTTTTAAACTTTTTATTTTCCCATTAATAAGTTTATTTCAGCATATCATTATTTTTGTATGTTCAATTAAACCAAACTGCAAGTTTCTCAAATAAAATAGAGTTAGGATGTTTTAAGAAGTGGTTAGTTTTAGCATACCTAACAGATGCCTGTTGTGTGAAAGGCTGAGTAGAGCTTGGAGAAAATGTGCACAAACAATTTGAGTTTTTTGTATTTAAAAAATTCAGATGCACTATCCTGTATTTCTTCTAACATATTAAGGTTTTTGCGTAGAGTATTGTGATTTTGTTTGTGAAAAGTGCAATACCTTCAATCTCCTTTGTGGGATAAAAAAACAAACTTGCAACCCTGTGTATAAAAAGCAAAAAATCAGTTTTTATTTCTGAGCATACAAGTATTTACTTCGAGAGCCTCTGAAAAAGCAAAGCTACAGCATATGAATCTGATGAAATTTATTTACATTTTATTCACAAATCCACTGCAACCTTCATGCAGTGCATATAAAATGGTTTAAATATAAGAACTATGGTATATTTACTAATAAAATGTAATGCATGATTTGCTGACTAATTGAGGACAGGGAACATCTCTTAGCCGCCCCGGTGGCGCAGGGTCTAGGTGATGGCTTCTGATCATTCGTCTGACAGGGGTTCGATCCCAGTGAGGCATGGATGTTGTGTTTGTCTTACGGCACTGGCTCTCTCTCTTTCCTGGAGCCAGTTGCCCTAAATTAGGGAAGGGCGACTGTTTATAGCCCATTAAGTTGCTCACGGTGGTCGTTAAACCTCCAACTAAAAAAAAAAAAAGAACATCTCTTATGTAACAATTATTCATATCAAAGCAAAAATATTGGCACTTGAGGCATCGAATTTTGAGTTTTAAATTTCATAATCAGAGAACCAGTGTATTTTTGTTCATCCTAAAATAATAATAATATGCTATTATTATCAGCTGAAAATAGTGCTATGATAAAAAATGTATTTTCATAAAATACATTTGACTCTTGGTGAGTCAAATCTGAAGAAAGGAGAAAAAATTGAGTTATTCAGAAAACCAAAATTTATTCAAATTTAATTACATATTCAGCCACATCTTGAAATACATGTTTGTTTTACACATTTAACTGTAATTTTTTTGCTCAGATATTTTAAAATATATTTAAAATGTTGTTT
Organism: Macrothele yani; assembly: GCA_039090855.1. Classification (NCBI taxonomy): domain Eukaryota; kingdom Metazoa; phylum Arthropoda; class Arachnida; order Araneae; family Macrothelidae; genus Macrothele; species Macrothele yani. The sequence goes on along the minus strand of CM077029.1, from coordinate 116,054,014 downwards.
TGATTCATCACATACAATTGAATAAAAATGAATTATCTGGTTGCTGTTTTAGAAAATCTGTTGATGGAGTCTACCGTTTTTACATTGTCTTTTCACTTTCAGTAACAGTTTCTAGGTGCACAATAGCATTAAAAGTTTCATCACTTGTTCCAGGCATAGCTTCAGTAAAGTTTTGTAAAATGTTTATTGCTGCTTGGGCTTCTTTTCTTTCTTCTGGTTCATCTTCATCATGTGGTTGAGGATTTAATTGGGTTATGATATCTTCATTCCTTAAATCTGTGCAGACCTCTAATTTGACATCAGTATTTTTATATGCTTGAACTATTTCTTTTTTATCTAATTTAAAATTTTGTAAAACTGTGTTCAGTTTTTCATCTGTCATTTTCCTCTGATTTTCATGAGTTTTGTTGTTCACTATTGTTAGCTAAAAATCTAGATTTCATAAAGCAGTTTTAATTCATATTTTGTATCACTTCTCTCCATGTGCTGCTAAGCATTCTCATTGCTTCTAACAAGTTCATAGATGTCTTATAATCTTCCTTAATATCAGCAATGAATTTTTTCACCACTTGTTTTTGATAAAGGATCTTTTATGGATGATTCTTTCTTCTAAAAGTTGCAAATTTTGATGCTGTATAGGCTGGTAAAAACTGATCTTTTATAGATTTCATTTCAGGAATTCATCCATGTGCAGTATAGTTATCAACCAAGAGAATCACTTTATCTCTTTGCTTCTAACAAAAAGTTTAGAAAAAGAAAAATTTTAGAGCCACATGATAGATTGGAACCACTTAAAAGTTATCAAGCAACAATCCCACTCAATCATCCAAAAATTAGAAGAATTCCTGGAAATTTACTGGGCACAAGGTTGCAACATCAACAACTATGCTGGATGGTAAATCAACCAGGCTTGGCCACCAGATCTGTTTAAGAAGTAAGATGTAGAACTCCTGATGATGATCTAATGTATAGATAAAAAATTTGAGAGGTAATGTACCTAAAATATTTATCCTCTATAGTTCCCGTTAAGTTTTTCATTACTGACAGAAAGTACAGAAAGCCATGAAGTCATTAATTACTAGAAAGAAAAATTTAACAAAGCAGTTCTTGAATCTGTTCAGAACAAGAGCATACAACACAATTAACAAAACTTTCTGCTGATCACCAACTATCTCTTAAGTTGAATGATAAGAGCTGGACCAAAATTCTTATTGATCAGCAAAAGATGATCTTTAAGCCTCGTACTGGTGAAAATTAAAAGCATATAGCTGGGAGTTGCAGCCTATCCCCAGCTTAAAGGTGGGAGGATTAGTTTCTCCCCAAGGTTAAAGCAGTCAGCATGGAATGCTTTGCTCTGTTGTCTATTGGCATCAGTGAGTCGTGCATCAAATCCTTTATCTGTTTGCACTTCAGGGACCTACCGTGGAACTGGTTTTCATTTAAAGACGAGTGTTTTTTGTTATTTTTTTGTTGTTGTTATAAAGAAGCCTACCATAAAAATGTTGACTTATGACCAAAACATCATTATGTGCATTAGACACTTGCAGAAAATTTTACTTTTTTCAAGTTATCAAGAAGTTCATGTTATCAAAGTTCAAGTTATCAAGAGTCGACTGTATTTTGTTAATAAAATATTTGTTTCCCCATACTACAATATGTTTGTACAGTTAGCAAGGAAGACAGTGATGGAAAGTTTGCGCCGAACTGCGCCAATTTCATTGTCTTGCACTAAACTGCTACAAATTACGAAAAAATTTAATATTTGTGCCCAACTGCACCAAAACAGCAAACCACAGAAAAAACTGCCGAGTGAAAAAAACATTTCGTGGTAAAAAATGGTGTTATAAACGTCGAATCAAATGGCACTTTTTTAAGGTTTATGCGTATGCCGTTAACGGCGAATCGAATAACGCTTTTTTAAGATTTTTGCGTAATTTGGTTAAATGCAGAATGACGCTTAATCAACGTGCCAATCCCAACATTTTGGAATGTTTTTCATCTACCTTCTAATTCGTTGTTTTTTCGCCATAAGGTATGAATAGGTTTCGCAATGTAGGTGGAGCTTATGGAAAAGGAGTATTGTTTTAATCACTTGGTATATACGAGAAACAATGCTGTACGTTATGAAATCCTGATGAAGATTGTTTACAGATGGTTTGGCCGGTTTTTTAGTATTGTGCAGTTGAAATTGCACAGTTATTTCGTTCCGGGCGAGGTGCGCAATTACGTAAATACAGCATAAGGTCAGTCATTAGTTATTTCATTGACGCAGAGGACGACTGAAAATGGCTCTCCCGTGGTAGGGTACGATGGTTCTGTTTCTAAAGGATTCATAGGTATTCAGAGATACCAACTTTTACGAATCAGAGATACCAACTTTTACGTAGTTTGTACAGATTTTCACTCCATCTTACGGTTTCACAGAAGTCACCCAAAAAACTACGGAAAAGATAATGCAAGATCCCTGCACGCAATTTTCTATTTTTTACCATCTTTTGGTCGAAAAACTCACTTTGCAGATAGTCCCTATATGCCTTCGATGTTCTGACTTCCCCCACGAACGTTGGCGGAGCTTCTCATTCGCTGTTTGTCACGTGATTCCCTGTATAGCCATTTGAGAGTGCCGTGCGCAAAAGCTGAGAGGGAGCTCAACTCAGCTCCTTTTGCGAACTCTTTACATTGATTACATATGGCTTCATGCTTGTGAAAATTACAGTGCAAACATTTTAACCCTTTCCACTCGACTGTCGGGTGACACCCGACATTACGAAATCGTGGAACCCGCACACCCATTACGCCTTTATAGCTCACATGTCGGCGCTCGTGAAACAATAGCTCGCGTGGTGGTTTTAATCTGCCACGCCTATGATGCCTCTATAGCTTGTATGTCGGGACTTACGAAACATTTATTTTTCGCTGAATATCTCGCATGTCAGGTGTTACCCTCCATGCCAATGATGCCTCTATTGCTCGCAAGTCGCCGCTCGCGAGACATTTATTTTTTTCCGAATAGGTCAGGTGTCACCCGCCATGCTGATGATGCCTCTATAGCTCATATGTCGGGGCTGGCGAGCCAAAGCTGAGCTTTCACTGCTAAGTTGTGGCCTCTACTTCAGAAAAAAAAAATTACCAATGCTGGTATGGGTGAAAAGTTATTTGAGTGGAAAGGGTTAATTTAGATTAATAACAAAATGAAATGTAGCAGTGAAATAGCTGTGACGACAAAAAGAACAAAGTCAGATAAAACTTATCGTCAAGTATCGCGATATATATAGTAAAGAATGGCCTTTTTATGAAGCATATAAAGTTATGCAGGATCACATTTTGTAAGCCATGTGGCTGCTATTTTAACCTAGGGCATGGTGGCTGCAATGATTGTAGGCAACATGTGGAGACCAAGAAGCACAAAGATCATGTCAAGAAACTAAATGGAGATGTGAGTAAAATTAACGTAACCAAAAAACTTCTGACAACTGTAAAGAATCCTGGAAAAAATATAAAGAGTGAATTAGTGCTGGAAAATGCAGCAAAATAAGCAAAAAAGAGAAGACGAAATTGAATGTTCGAAAGGTGATTTGAAATAGGAAGAAGCTGAACTTTTGCAGCAATTGGATTCCTCTCAGAAAATGTTAAACAATGATGAGATAAACTTTGAATGTGGCATAAAAAAAAAGAGACATGTATTATTAAAAGAAGCAAAACAAAACATTGTGGACAGGTAAAACAAAACAAAACATTAAACAAAACATTGGGGAAGTAAAACAAAACAAGTGGACAGGTACTATTAAAAGAAGTAAAACAAAACAAGTGGACAGGTACTATTAAAAGAAGCAAAACAAAACATTGCTAACCATCTTAAAAAATAAAAAAAAAATGAAGTGAGCAATTATTTTTATTGAGAAAAGCAGCAAAAAATTAATTTTTTTTTGTAAAATAAATGATTAATAATAGAATCCTGCTATGGTTACAAATTTTTTGATGTATTTGAAAACTAAAATCTTTGCATATGTGTGTGTGTGTATTTCAATGCAAGATGTTTTAAATTTGAGTAGGGTGCATCTAGTTCCAAAACATTTTATGCTTAAGAGTTTGTTCTATCTACTAATATTTTACCTGCTCCGAAAAAATGTTTTCTTACACCAAAAATGTATTTTATCTGCTCCAAAAATGTATTTTGTTGCTCCAAAAATGTATTTCACTTGCTCCAAAAATGCGTTTTGCTACTCCAGAAATGCATTTTGTTGCTCCAAAAATGTATTTTGCTGCTCCAAAAATGTATTTTACCTGCTCCAAAAAAGCATTTTGCTGCTCCAAAAACGGTTTTGCAACTTTCCATCACTGCTTCAAAAGAGAAATACAAATGCTCTTAAGTAATTCAGTAGCAGGACATACTTTAATGAAAGCAGAAACTAATGAGATTATATATTTCTGGGAAAACAGTTCTGAGAACATGTTGAAATCAGAGAAAGTAGTATATACATCTATGATTTTTGCTTGCTTTCTCCACGATGAAAGCTCAGATGTCTATCTTATCTCTGCTGTGTGTATCATTTGTAAATTTCTTTAAATTTAGAGTATAACTGATACTATGAATTGATTTAATTTTCTGTCACATGTCTTTTAAGGTATATTATTAGTGTTCAAAATTTGTTGTAAGAGAAACAGAGTTCTAAAGAAAATATTTACTTTATAGCTCATCTAGTTACTGAGATAAAATTATTTAGTCTTCTTGGATTTTTATTGTCTGTTGCTTCTTAAGGTATTAGGGAGGTATTATCTTCTATTTGCTTACTAAAAACGGAATTCGTTTCATGGATTTGTTTGTTAAGAATTCTGTTACACTCAAATTTTGCTTTTATTTATAAAATGGATTCCATTCTTATGACTATGTAAATCATGTCTCTTATTTATTTGTTTAATACAGCGTAACTAACTGTATGTCAGTGGAAATGTGGAACTAATATTATCTGCTCTTTCCATTAAATTATTTCATATTTTTGTCTGGTTTCTAATGACTACTTTTTCAAGAATGGTTTAAGTTGTTTACAATTGTCCATGACTTACTTAATTGATTATTTAATCTATTAGTTTTTGTGAATTATTATTGGAATGCATTCCATTTTTCTTGTCATGTGCACACATTTTGTATGAACTTTTGCTTTCACTATTTTTTTGCGAAATATTAATTACTATTCTTTTGGAAAATCATTACATGAACTTTTTTTGTCATTTTTATAAATGTGTGCTGTTGAAACTTGGTTAAAGATAATTATCAAGTCTGTATTAAATTTGTAGCTATATAATTATTTTACTATTTCAGCATGGTCAAATGTAGTGATATTCTTATTTTGAAAACTGAACATAATTTCTCCAAGTAAAGCCAAAGTATTTTTTTTTAATTTAGTTAAAAGGTTGATGTAGAATTGTTTTTTTTTTTATCCGGAATTTTGTTGTTTTCATCCAAGCAAAAGAAAAGTATTAAATGCAAACATGCATTGTAATTGAGCACTAGCCATTTTCATCAGAGAAGACGTTTTGTTTATTGTCCAAGACTAATGGCATCTCTCAACTTTGTGTGAATTTTTTGAATCATACCTTTCTATGGTTTACTTGTATTGTGGTGCCATCTACCAAGTTTTTTCTTCAGTGGTTGTGATGGGTAAGGAGGGAGTTTGTGTCTTCTGTTTTGAGAAGAAAATTCCATTTTCTCTGTTAATTGTGTCCCAACGATTGGTAATCATATTGCATTGTTTTTATTACAATTCTGTGAGTTTGTCATCTCAATTGAAACTTCAGCTGATCAAATTTCAGTTTCTGATTCATTTTGAAGATGGAGTAGATCTGTAGGTAAAAGCTGGTTGGCAGAATCAGTTCCAACTCAGAAGACAAAATCACAAGACTGTAACAAAGCAGTTAGTGTAGCATTAGTATAATTTGAGAAACTACTAATTAAGAAAGGACAAAAAATATTCACATAAAAAAGAAATGCAAAAAATAAAAAAAATGCAATAAATAGCACTCAAACATAAGCAGCCTATAAAATGTAAGGATTAAAAAAAAACCCCTCTCTGCAGGGAATCTTGGACAAAAAACAAAATATCCTTTCCTGTAAAAATTGCTACATCATGTAGCTGAAATTTGCTGATATTAAATACTTCTTGTGGAATAACTTTTTTACGGGTCTTATAGAGGTTATTTTTCATGAAAGTTGGTTGTCAAATTTTCGAACTAAAGCCTAGTTCGTCATCAGGACTATGTCACTGGAGTAGTTGCTGCCACTCAATTGGAAGAGTCCATCCGCAATTATCGTTAATTGTGGTACTTCTTCTTCTTGCTATTTCGATCCCTTCTTCTAGTTTCCTCTTTACTAAGTTTGACTGGTGGGTGATTATTTTCACTGAGTCCCAATTTATGGAGTGTCCACTTGCTTGTATATGTCTGTCTAGCCCTGTTTTGTTCCCAATGTTCCTAATAGCTGCTTGGTGTTCTTTCATTCGGACCTTAATACTTCTCCCTGTTTCTCCTATATAGCTGAGTCCGCAGTTACAGTCGATGCAGTAAATTACTCCTTCCTGCAATTGGATGTCCAATTCTTTCTGCTTTAAAGCTGGCAGGAATTTCTTTATTTTGTTATTAAGATCTGGAGCTAGCCTGATATTATATTTTGCTCCGATCCTTTTCAGTTTCTCAAAAGTCCCTTGTGGTACGTAATTTTGCTGGTGAAAAAGGAGTAATTTACTGCATCGACTGTAACTGCGGACTCAGCTATATAGGAGAAACAGGGAGAAGTATTAAGGTCCGAATGAAAGAACACCAAGCAGCTATTAGGAACATTGGGAACAAAACAGGGCTAGACAGACATATACAAGCAAGTGGACACTCCATAAATTGGGACTCAGTGAAAATAATCGCCCACCAGTCAAACTTAGTAAAGAGGAAACTAGAAGAAGGGATCGAAATAGCAAGAAGAAGTACCACAATTAACGATAATTGCGGATGGACTCTTCCAATTGAGTGGCAGCAACTACTCCAGTGACATAGTCCTGATGACGAACTAGGCTTTAGTTCGAAAATTTGACAACCAACTTTCATGAAAAATAACCTCTATAAGACCCGTAAAAAAGTTATTCCACAATCACTATGAATAGAAGTGCCATAAATGCATTTACAACTAGGATTAAATACTTCTGTTTTGTGTATTTGACTTGCTTTTACAAAAAAAGTGTTTTCATAACAAAATCCAAAAATCTATGTCTGTCAATTTGGTTGGTTGGTTGGTTGGTTGTTTGATTTTTATGGCGCAAGGGCCATTATTGGCCAAAGAGCGCCAGAGACACTGTCAATTTGGATTGTGTTATACAAGACTTGCAAGGTAAGCCTCAGAAGTTGAGCACCAACAAAATTAATTCAGAGACTGATACCACTGTAAAGGTTGCCAAACAACATCATTAAAAGTAAAATAATTTTTTGCTGTTTTCCAGTTCTAAAAGGGATCTTTTAAGTGCTTGACAGTAACCACAAGTGAGAAATATCATGGAGAACACTCAGAATATTAAAGAAAAGTAATCTTATAAAGAAAAAAATGCAGACAATAATTATTTTTAAGTAACCCTATTTGATTATTGAACAGTTACTTTCTGTGTCAGTACTGAATGACATTTTGTTTACTTTGTTTTATATGGTGCTCTTTGTGTTGCTTACAAAATCAGTATTTGATCTTATAAATGTAATACACCTTACCTTTACCAAGTAAATGAAACCTCCTTGTTTACATTTAGGGAGTACAGCATTATGTGATATCCAAGTTATTCCTCTACTGTGTCATTCATGATTTTCATTTTGCAGTTTTAGTTCCTTGGTTACTGGCCTTTATCTCTTGTGTAACCTTCAATTGTGTTGGATGTCTTATCAAATCTCTCTGTTTTAGTGATAATTTGTTCAAGCATTGTCTCTGCCTGGCAATGTACTTCTGTTATCTGGAATGATAGAAGTTTCCAGTGAATTCCAATAAAATGACTTTGTTTCAGTTCTCAGCCTTTTTTGACAATAACTGTGCTATAGTGAAAAGACCACTGGTTTCCTACATCTTATGAAAAGTACAATTTTTTCAAATGGAAACATTGAAGCTTTACTTGTGTTTTCTCATAATTGCATGCTTTAGCAAATTATGTTCATCTACAATTAATGAGGATTATGATCTGAAAAAAATTGAAAAGTTAGGTGACTCATATGATAAATTCTTAAGACTGAAATCAATACCAGATGTTACATACATGAAGCAATATCCACCATACAGTTATCACTCAGATTTATTTTCAGAATCAAACTTTATTAATAACTCAGAAATTTTGGAAAGTGATGAACAAGGTGAAACCAAGTGTAGTGATGACATTGTTCAAGTGTTATTCAATTTGAAATCTATTTGGGCTTTACAGAGTGAGTTTAAATTTTATTTAAAACAAAATTCTGTTATATGTGAAGATGAATAGTAGTCCATTTAAATGCTTATCAATGTAGTTTTGTGAAAGGTGTATTGTTTAAAAAAATTTTAATCTGATTTTGTATTAACAAAAATCCCAGTAGTTGGATTTGAAAACATTTAGTTCAGTTTTCCTCTCTAAGCCATGCTGAATAGCTTCAATTCATAAGAGATGTGGAGTTGCTGTACATGTACAGTAAATAGACAGAGTTAAATTGCCATCCTTTGCTGCTAACTGAAAGTACTACATTGGTCAGTAAATCTCGCAAATCTTTGCCTAGATTTCTTAATTCTGCTGTTTATTTAACTACAGATCATTATTAAACATTCTTCAGTTGTATCGATTTATCAGTCAGAACAATGAAATGAAACTTTCAGTTTCATACAAATTAAGCATATCATTCAAGTATGTTATCATTTAATATTTTTTCAAAAGAATTATGTCAAATAAAGAAAAAGCTGCATGCATTATTTAACTTTTTTTTAATAAAAAATTAATGGGTAGGTATTTTTTTGGGTTGATGCATATTTGCTTGAGCACTGTATAAAATATGTTTCCCAAAAAAATACATCATAAAAATAATAAGTTAATATTCTATAAATACACCTTTAAAATCTAGAAAATGTAGTTTTTATGCAGCATCATACTAGAAACAGTAAAGGACCGGGCATCATTGATATTAAAAATATTTGTCACAGAGAGAGAGAGAGAAAAAAAGTCAGCTGAAGATGTAAGCAATGGAAAACAAAAACAATCATAATAGTGATAATAACTAACATTAACAATTCTAATATGCGCTTGTGACTGCTGCTTGTAAGCTTAAATGATTTATAAGACTCAACATTAGAAATCCCAGTGCAAATTATAATTTTACATGTCAAAATCACTGCTTATGAGAGTCACTTTTGCCAGGTATAATTCTAAACAGACAGGTCACTTGCTGCTGAGCTTTGGCTTTCTTGTTGACAACTGTTTTCAGCATATTCAATGAATTTCCCCAAAAGATAAGTTTTTTTCTTTTCTTTGTGTGTGTGTGTGTGTGTGTGTGTGTGTGTGTGTGTGTGTGTGTGCATAAATTTATTCTATTTTAAAACCTTTGATGCTGCTGTGGCTAGCTTTCACTTATGGCCTTATCTTATTTGATTCCATTACTTCCTCTTACCTTACTTTAGTGAGACCAGATGTCAATCAAATCAGCTTTAGAAGGGAAAGAGAGTTGCAGTAGAGATTGACTGGAAAGAACAGAAGCGGTCTAAAAGTCCACATCAAATTGTTCTTTTGTTCTTTCTCATGATCTTGTGGGAATGGAACAGCAATGCGAGTCAAAACAAAAGATGTGAAACTAAGAGATAAGGGTCGCCTCTGTACTTTTGGGCTATAGTGGGGCTTCACTTGCAGTACCATGAAGAAAAAATCTATATGTGGTTCATCCAGAAGGAATTTTAAGATGTTAAGAAAAGCTTTAAATTTGTCATGTCACAGAAGCAATTTATTCTAAAAAAATTAAAAAAAAAATGATTTGCTTTCAGAATACAATCAAAGGAATGCTACTTTGAAATAAAATATTTCACAGACCATACTAAGCAAAATTTTGAAAGCAAAAATTGGAATAAATTACATATGTCATATGAAAGAAAAAAAAATTAACATATAAAAAAGTGTGAAGGGAAATGTACTGATATGTTGAAAAAGTTCTTTAACAGCTCTTTAAGAAAGCAAAACTTATGAGTGTTCTAATCAGCAGAAGAATAATGCTCAAAAAACCTGAGGATTTTATTTTTTTAACTTGGAGAGAAAGAAGGATTTCAAAAAGCAGGTGATGGCTAACGGACACAGTGGAAGTAAAGCACTGACACTAAATATTTTATATTAAAAAGTATGTGGTGAGAAGAGAGGTGCCAATAGCCAAAATACAGAGAGATTAGCATCTAAATCTTTAGCTAGAATTCTTTATTAAGTTATGAACCTCATAAAAATAATAGTGCCAATGTGATGGGTCTTTATTTCTGAAAACTGCCTGGGCACTGTATGATGTTTAAAAATGATTTGGAATTTGTTGGAGGGAGGGATAAAGCAAAAGTAGTATGCAACAGTTCTTTTAATAAGAAATATAATGGATTTTGTTAAAAAGACTGACTGTTATTGGAAAATGCAAGATTCAGAAATGTTTCATAGGCATGAACCAGTTATCTGTAGATCATGATTGTTCAAACAATGCATGGGCAAAACATTGCAATAAACACAAATATGCATGTATGACACTTGGTAGTAAATTTGGTATCAGGAAAAGTAGAAAATATATGGAGATCATGGTCAAATTTTTACCTTCTCAATGCAAAAATAAATAAACAAAATAAAATAAAATAAAATAAAATAAAAAATTCAATGTCCCTTGAAAAACATTGTGAAATATATTTAAGCCATCTAGTGGGAAGCTGTATGATCAAAAGTTATATTGTATGGGAAATTTGATTGTGCATGTATCTAATATTTTCTATATATCAAAGGATATTTTCTGATTCATTTTGAAAAGTCCTAAATAGTATAAGCAGTTTGATGCACAAAAGAAAAAGGACAACAAGTGTCTTATTTTTTGACACACACACATGTCACAAAATATAAGGGTGAAAAAAAAAAAAAGTCAATTTTACAAAGAAAAAAAAATCAATCTCAGCAAACTTAAATCATATTATAATTAGAAAGTACCATTTTCATATAGGTATATTGTGAGGAAGAAATATTCTTCTCATAATATGTGGAAAATACGTCATGATAATTAACACAGCAATCAGACATCTCTGAATTGACTGTATTTTCACTGTTCTCACATAGTATCAATCACTCAGAAAACTTGAAAATTTCATCGCCCTGGAGCAGGAGTCGAACCCGCATCTTCCAATTACCGTTTGAGCATGCTAACAGTTACACCACCCAGGACAAAGAAATCCCAAGTATCTGAGTATTAAGAGCAGCAGAATTTTCTCCGACTGCATTCTTAATCAAAGCAAACTGTGCTGTCATCTAGCATTAACGACTGGTGATTTGCTTGACAGCATTAGATGGCAACACAGTTTGCTTTGATTAAGAATGCAGTCAGAGAATATTCCGCTGCCCTTAATACTCAGATACTTAGGACTTCTTTGTCATGGGTGGTGTAACTGTTAGCATGCTTGAAAGGTAATCGGGAGATGCGGGTTCGATTCCCGCTCCAGGGCGCTGAAATTTTCATGTTTTCTGAGGGATTGATATTATGTGAGAACAGTAAAAATACAGTCAATTCAGAGATGTCTGATTGCTGTGTTAATTATCATGACCATTTTCATACTGTGTTCTTCTTTCAACTAGAATTTGTTTTATAGAAACATAGTTATATTTTTTTATAAGTTTTTAATTCTGTATTTTGGTATCCCACTGAATGACTTTGTATGATGTTTCAGTGTTAGACTCAGATGGAAAACTTACCAGTGGGGTGCTTCAAGGTGGTTTACTGTGGACCGGAAAATATGATGAATGCACAAATATCTATGCTCCTATAGATTTAAAAAATCATGGTAATTTTCATGGCCAGTACTGTGTTACATCATGGACCTTAACCCTTCCTGAAAAAGTGAGGCTTTTTATTCCTTATCTGTCTTTAAAGAGTTTGTATCAGTGTTACTTATGCTGTTCTACTGAAACTGTTCTATTTCTGAAAAAACTTCAGTTTTTGAAAAATTTACAGACTAAAATGCAAAGCATATCATAAAGCATTGTAAAATCTACCATTCATAACACTGCTTCTCGTGTTTCTGTTCATGATGTTCTTAAAGTCATGTAGTCCATCTTTATCACATATCTGTCAAATATTTTGGGAGTGCAAATGCTACACCAATTCGATCATACTATACCGAAAATGGTTTTCTAGGATCAAACTAGCACCTTTACTATAACAAAACAATTTTTTCTTAATTTTTAGATTGGATTATGTATTACAGTATCGAATTCAATTTTCCTGGAATCAGTACTGTGCCTTAAATAATGTGTTTCTTTTGTGTGGCTCTAGCTAAATATCATTCACTTGGAATTGACAAGTCTTCAAAAATAAAAATAAAAGAAAAAAGTGTGAAATTATATATGGTGGAAGAGTTATGGCATTATTTGAATGCAATTCTGTGTTGGAAACTTTACATACAGTATAATTTAAATGCAGTTAATTATCTCGGAATCAGTATAATAAAAAGAAACAGAAACACAATTTCTCATGGCAGAATGATAGTTGCATTAAGTCACTGTGATTCTCTTAAAATCAGTACATGTATATAAAAAATATTCAATTTTCTCTGGCAGAAAGATTTTGTATGACATTATAATACTATTCTCTCAAAATTTAACATTTAAAATTAAAAAAAAAAAAAAGCATTTTCTCAGATATATCATTATTTGGATGGGATGAAAATTATTTATTTTTAAAAAGTCATTTCCAGTACCTATAATATTATGATTTTATTTGAATGCCATGGTTGATGCCAATTCATTTTATTAAAGGCATCTGGTAGCTAACAAAGAGATTAATGGAAACATGATCATAGAGGGAAACTCAGCAGATTTGAGGGAAAATTTAAAGATACTTCATGCACAGCTTGCAGTAAATGTTATTAATGAAGAAAAGATTGTTGATTAGGGTTCAAAGAGCAAACATTTTCTAGGTACACATTGTGGACAAATCCTTTTGCAGGAATCTGAAGAAAAAGAATCTCAGTTTGCATTCATGTTGAAATGAACAAGGCAATGAAAGTTGACTTCCAAGTAAATGAGTGAATGAATAAATAAATTCTTTCAGAACTTGATTTAACAAGTCAAATTTGATTTTAATAAACTGCAATATTTGTGAATTTATTTTTTGTATTGTGATATTTGTCTGTCTCCTTCAGCAATAATCTTCTCTCCACATAATAGCTAAGTTTCCGATTAATAAATAATTCAAAGTTGTTCCTAACATAATTTCATTACTAGTAAATGAAATTTTCAGTTATTACTTTAATTAGAGTTTAATTGTAAAGATTACTAGGGTTTCTTATATAACACTATTTGTCAAACCTTTAACTCATCACTGGGACAACTGACTCAAGGGTAGTAAGTGTTGCCATTTTTATGGGAATGTTCAGCCTTTTTCATCATTAATTGTGACCCTTTTTTCAACTACAACATATTTTTTAACTTTTTACAAAGTGCTGATGGTAAGATAAAATTCTTATGGAATCCCAGTTAACTGAATGTCTTGTGTTTTAAACATTTTGCCTCCTCAGCGGCACTTTATGAAAAGAAAGTTGGAAGAAGGCGTGGAAACTGAAATGAAGAAGAGGTGTGGATATTGAAATGCAAAGAGTCTGGGAATTATTACATGAGAGGCAACTCCTACTTCCTTGAGTCAATTTTGATAACAAAGCTGACTCAAGGAAGTAAGAGTAATAATAAATACTTCAATTCAACTCTAAGTAATTATTTTTACCAAAATTTGACAAATAGTATTAGAGAAATTCCTAAGTAATCATGGTAATTCAACTCTAAGTAATTGTAATTACTAGGGTTGCGACTTCCTTAACTAAAAAAGAATTGTTAATGTTATACATTACATAAATACATAGTTATGTAAATGGATCATTTTTGAAGGTATTTTAGTCAGCATTTAGAAAAAATGGTATTGTTAAATATATCATATGCAGTTCCCTGCTCCAAATGTGCTCTGAAGCATGCAATACCTATTAACACCCCTGATCTACTCATACATATGTTTTTTTTTATGATTTTCCTGTGAGAATTTGGGCAATACTTTTCTTTTATTCACTTTGTTAGACTCATTAGACATTTGGGGTGATTTTATTAATAAAATTTTGTTTCAATTCGGTATCACTGGTATTCACAAAGTTGTTGATTTATAGCTCTTAACACCACTATGTTCTTATCATTTCACCACTGTTCATTAAAATAGGAATTCATGTGTTTCTGAAATATCTGTGACCCTTGTAAATGGTTATTCAAAATCATTTTAGAAACTGATTACAAGTAATGTTATTTAGAGGTATGAAACATACTGCTCAAGATCCATACATTTTTTTGGTATTAGACATTTTGTTATTTGGGGGCTAGTTGTATCATATATTTTACTGTGACCATGTTTCTGTTCTAGGGAGATGTTCTTTGAAGGTAATCTCAAATCCCTGTGACTTTTTTGTTATATCTTACAGTGATTCATCATTTGTTTGTTAATGATAACACTGAACAACAATGGTGGTGTTACAAAGAAAACTTGAATGGTTTTGTATGTGTTTACAGGTGCTTAAACCAAATATGAAGTCACAATTGATCCACTGAGCTCCAATTTCTTGTAATGGAACTCTATTGGGGCGAATGTTGTGTTACTTAACAGAATTTTCCTATGTTTCCCAATGGAGACATCTGTCTGCAGTCAGAATAGCTGTGTCTCTGAGAGCAGACATACTGGCACCATCACTTCCTGTTGTGCAATTCCTTCTGGAAAGGGGGTGGGGACGAAGCAGAATTTTTGTCATTCCAATGCATTTAATCGGTATTGAAGGAAATAAAGGTAACTTGATCACGCTAGTTACGTTAACTGAAAGCTTTTACAAAAAGTTCGTAAGTTGGAAGCTTTCGACCTTATCTTAGGTCTTCATCACGCCAATGGAGGCCTAAGATTGTTGCCAGATTCTACATTTGAATTTTTCCTACTTTTGTTGCCAAAACTTAGAATTCATCTCCAGATCAACGGAATGTAGAGAGGAGATTCGGAGTTGCAAGTCATTGAGTTGAAAATAATTTCTATGCTTTCACGGTAACGGAGGGCAAAACGATTGTCAAAAGAAGCAATTCGTTTTGCTTCGTTCCAGTGGGGAACTGCAGATGTGTCTTCCATTGTCAAAATAGACAAGGCAGTATTAGGATTGGCTTTCGAAACATCTTTTCTATGTTCTAAAATTCTATGGTTAATGCTCCTGTATGTGCTTCCAATGTATAAGTTATCCCCAGTAGAAGAAGAGATAGGAATGCAGTAAACTCCTGGGAGGTTCAGGCTTTCAACTTAGTCCCTATCCCTTTGTAGAAGTTTCAAGATGTTTGGGGTAGATTTAATGGCAAGATGGTAACCAAAACTTCTAAAAGAATCTGTAACTTATAAGCATAGGAAGGATGGTAAGGAACAGAACCACAGAATTTCAGGTCTTCTTTCTTGTGAGGAAGGACACATTCGATTTTCGAATGGTTTTCATATTTCTTTATGAGGGAGTTGACTGTAACAGCAGGGAAACCATGGGAGAGGGCTATTGTAGAAATTTTGGAGAGTTCTTCTTGAAGAGAGAGTTGGTTGTTGCAAATGATATGAGCCCTGTGGATGTAGGACTTCAATGCTGCAAGCTTGTAGAGATGCAGGGTGCAAGATTTGTAGGGAATGATGTTAGTGGCCGCAGAAGGTTTTCGATAGACGGAACGAGTAATGGAGAGATCAGCGTTTCTGCAGATAGATACATCCAGGAAATCAATTTTGTGATTTACTTCCTTAGATATAGTGAGCTTAATGGAAGGAAATTTTTCCGTAATGGAGTTGATCAGTATCTGTAGTTCAGACTCGGAATGTGGCCAGCTAATGAAAATGTCGTCTACATATCTTAACCATAGGGAAGGTTGAAAAGGGTCTAGAGGAATGATGGAAACTTCAATATGTTGCATGTAGATTTCAGCAAGCAGAGGGGAAAGAGGTGAGCCCATGGGGAGACCAGATTGTTGCCTATACACAATTTTGTTGAAAACAAAACAACTGTGTTGATGAATAGTGTGGAAACAATCATAAAGATCTTTGATAAGAGGACCGGGGGGTTCAAAATGAAGAATCAATTTCTTCATGAGGAGCATGTAGGAATCAAAATGTGGTACAGAGGGAAACAAAGATTCTACATCAAGAGTATACAGATTATCACAAGGAGAAAAGGAATTAGGAAGGTTGTGGATGAAGTTTGAAGTAGAGACAACTGTATGAGGATGGTTGGCTGCCAGAGATTTGCATTTGAGGACCAATCTCTTTTCAAGGTTTACTGCTGGAGAAAAAGAATATTCCACTAAAGGTCTGATGGGGTTACCAGCTTTATGCAGTTTCACTTGCAGGAAGAGCCTAGGAGTTCTAAAGTAAGGAGGGGGTGATATATCACCAAGGAAGGATTGAAGAGTTTCTTTCTTAGCTAATCTGTCAACTGAGTTTTTGAGTGAGTTGGTGGTGTCTGACTGCAAAGGGATGCAGTTAGCAGATGTAAGAAAAGAAAGCACTTTTTGGTTTAGAGTTTCTTTACCAATGATGACTGGGCAACCAACTTTATCTGCTTTGCATACGGCTAGGTCATTTTCCTGAATAAATGACCTGAATTCTTTTAAACAAGAAGAAGAGTACTTGATTGGCACAGAATTTTGCTTGGATAAGATAACAGCAGCGTTGGCACGAAGGATAGGCTGCTGAACAGTCTCAGTTCTATGGATGGCTGATTCTATAACAGAAACAGTTTGTGGAAGATTGATAGGAAGAGCAGGTGAAAATTTTGGGCCTAATGATAAGAATTTATCCAAGCTAGGAGGAATAGTGACAGAAGAAAGATTTACATACTTTGGCTTGTCAGTAGAGGCTGATGACGGAGATGTTGCTTGACTTTTTTGCTTGGAGAGTAGAAAATTGAATTTCTTTGTATGGCGAGCATATTCATTTACTTCAATGAAGTAAATGAATATGATTGTTTCCACACTATTCATCAACACAGTTGTTTTGTTTTCAACAAAATTGTGTATAGGCAACAATCTGGTCTCCCCATGGGCTCACCTCTTTTCCCTCTGCTTGCTGAAATCTACATGCAACATATTGAAGTTTCCATCATTCCTCTACACTCTTTTCAACCTTCCCTATGGTTAAGATATGTAGACGACATTTTCATTAGCTGGCCACATTCCGAGTCTGAACTACAGATACTGATCAACTCCATTACGGAAAAATTTCCTTCCATTAAGCTCACTATATCTAAGGAAGTAAATCACAAAATTGATTTCCTGGATGTATCTATCTGCAGAAACGCTGATCTCTCCATTACTCGTTCCGTCTATCGAAAACCTTCTGCGGCCACTAACATCATTCCCTACAAATCTTGCACCCTGCATCTCTACAAGCTTGCAGCATTGAAGTCCTACATCCACAGGGCTCATATCATTTGCAACAACCAACTCTCTCTTCAAGAAGAACTCTCCAAAATTTCTACAATAGCCCTCTCCCATGGTTTCCCTGCTGTTACAGTCAACTCCCTCATAAAGAAATATGAAAACCATTCGAAAATCGAATGCCTCCTTCCTCACAAGAAAGAAGACCTGAAATTCTGTGGTTCTGTTCCTTACCATCCTTCCTATGCTTATAAGTTACAGATTCTTTTTAGAAGTTTTGGTTACCATCTTGCCATTAAATCTACCCCAAACATCTTGAAACTTCTACAAAGGGATAGGGACTAAGTTGAAAGCCTGAACCTCCCAGGAGTTTACTGCATTCCTATCTCTTCTTCTACTGGGGATAACTTATACATTGGAAGCACATACAGGAGCATTAACCATAGAATTTTAGAACATAGAAAAGATGTTTCGAAAGCCAATCCTAATACTGCCTTGTCTATTTTGACAATGGAAGACACATCTGTAGTTCCCCACTGGAACGAAGCAAAACGAATTGCTTCTTTTGACAATCGTTTTGCCCTCCGTTACCGTGAAAGCATAGAAATTATTTTCAACTCAATGACTTGCAACTCCGAATCTCCTCTCTACATTCCATTGATCTGGAGATGAATTCTAAGTTTTGGCAACAAAAGTAGGAAAAATTCAAATGTAGAATCTGGCAACAATCTTAGTCCTCCATTGGCGTGATGAAAACCTAAGATAAGGTCGAAAGCTTCCAACTTACGAACTTTTTGTAAAAGTTTTCAGTTAACGTAACTAGCGTGATCAAGTTACCTTTATTTGTTAATATTGTTACGTGTTTTGCCGATCATCGTCAGGTATTGAAGGACATGCATTTTCTCGTGGTTTTAAAAAGTAATGTGGATTGTGCAAAGTGTACATTGAATAATGCTTCGTACTTGTGTGAACCATCCAAACAGTTTCTGCTATATTTGTGGAGAATTTATTTTAAAGTCTCAAAGACAACATTTCACACTGTTGATTAGAAAATCGTATGAACTTTATTTCCAGTGCAAAATGGGTGACGAAGATAAATCTTGGGCACCTCACATTTGTTGTAATTCGTGTGTAACTTTGTTGACTGGCTGGTTGAAGGGATCACGTCAAATGTCATTTGTGGTACCAATGGTTTGGAGAGAACCAAAAGACCACTCAACAGACTGTTACTTCTGCATCACTAAGATATCTGGAATTACAGCTAAGACCAAAGGCACGATTCAATATCCCAGTATTCTTTCGGCCATAAGACTTGTTCCTCATGGTCCAGATCTTTCTGTTCCTGTACCTCCACAGTCATGGAGTTTAGATGATAGTGGTACTGATGAAATAAATCCTCACAGCGAAGAAGATATTGAAGTACAACAAGACCCTGATTTCTCGGAAGATTCTGTATCTCACCTTATAAGTCAGGAAGAATTAAATGATCTGGTTCGTGACCTTCATTTAGCAAAAAAGTCAGGCCAAAATATTGTCTTCAAGATTGAAGGGATGGAATTTTTAAAACCAAGTAAAAAAGTATGTAGTTTTTGTCGACAACAGCAAGAGTTTGAACACTTATTTTCAAAGAGTGGTGATCTTGTGTGCTGCAATGATATAGACTTATTGTTTGAAGCCTTCGGAAGCCACCCTGGTGGCGCAGTGGTCTAAACGATGGCTTCCGATCATTCACCCAAGATGGGTCCATGTTTGAATCCCAGTGAGGCATGGATGTTGTGTTTGTCTTACGGCACTGGCTCTCTCTCCCTTTCCTGCTGGAACCAGTGGCCCTAAATTAGGGACAAGTGACTGCTTATAGCCCATTGAGTTGCTCACAATGGTCCTTAAACCTCCAATTAAAAAAAAAAAAGTCTTCGGACAGCAACACAAACCTCAAGAATGGATACTTTTTATAGATCCCTCAAAAATAAGCTTAAAAGCTGTCCTGCTTCATAATGGAAACATGTATCCATCAGTACCTGTTGCATATGCTGCATACATGAAAGAAACATGCAAATATGAAACTGTTGCTTCAAAGTATAGTATACAAAAAACACTCATGGAATATTTGTGGCAATCTTAAAGTGATAGCTTTACTCCTAATTCTACAACTTGGATGCACAAAATATTGCTGCTTCCTCTGTGAATGGAACAGTAGGGACAGAAATTCTCATTACATTAAAAAAGCCCTGGCCTAAAAGAGAGTCCTTAATTCCAGGTAATAAAAAGTTGTTGCTGAGCCTTTAGTTAGTCCTCAGAACGTGTACTTATCACCGCTTCACATCAAACTGGGTTTGATAAAAAAAATTGTAAAGGCATTGAATAAAAGATGAGAAACCTTTCGTTTTCTAAGGAACAAGTTCCCCAAATTATTTGAAGCCAAAATTAAACAAGGCATTTTTATTGGTCCACAAATAAGGCAACTTATGTGTGATCTTGCATTTGAAGGCACTTTGAATGAGACTGAAACTGCTGCATGGAAGTCCTTTAAAGATGTGGTACTAAACTTTTTAGGTAACCGGAAGGCAGAAAATTATAAAGAACTTGTTACTGAGCTTCTAGAAAACTATAAGGCCATGGGATGCAATATGTCCCTTAAAATGCATTTCCTTCATTCGCATTTGGACTGTTTCTCGTAGAACTTAGTAGCTGTAAGCGATGAGCATGGAGAACATTTTCATCAGGACATACAAGCAATTAATTACCTAAAATGCTAGCTGACTACTGTTGGACTCTAAAAATGGATGTAGTACAACCAAAGTACAGAAGCAAATCTAAAATAACTACTTTTTAAGGTAAGGGTAATTAATTTCTTGTAGGGAAATATGCATGCCAAAATGAAGGCTTATTGTACACTGAAACAACAGGTTACTCGAGAACTATGCCCAATAGCACAATTTAGCAAGCAGATTTTTAATCAGCATGACAAATACTGTATGGTTTGGTTTATGCAGTCTTTGTAACAAACAAAAAGTTTTTTTTTTTTTTTTTTTTTTTTTTATTGGTGTAAACAGCTTTTGATATTTTTCCATAAATAATCTTTTTTTCTTTATGTATAGCACTTCAGTTTTTAATAATATTATTAGAACAGATTCACTGTGCTGCAGCATTTAATCATTATTTTTAGACCTTTTTTTTCTTTTGACATGCTTATGAGCTTATCATTTTCAGCACAGAAGGGCCATAATTAATTGTTCTCCATGTAACTAAATCCTTATAATATTCCATGTACTTGTGAGGATTATTTATTCCATGACTTATATTGTTTGCATCTGTTTTGCTTCTAGTCTCACTCAGAACTAATCACTCTTCTCTGAAATAATTTTAAATATAATTCCTTCCTCTCCTCATTTTGTGTTTTGACTGGAATTTTTAGCAATTTCTAAATATTATTGTCTTTTTATTCGTGTAAACTTCTTTTGTCAGCTAAAAGATTTAATTGCATAGTGCATTTATTTATATTTGCAAGTTTAAAATGAGCTATTAAACTATGACTTAAAATATATTGTGCTGACATTTTGTTTTTATTATATAACTGTGTTATAATTCTTTCCTTCTCAATTAACTTGAATATGGTTACTCAAATGGGTTCTGATTATGGCATAAAATATATTAATTGTAATACTAAAGTAGGTTTTATAGATGGGTTTTATATAACTCTTGCTGAAAACAGTCTATTTGTCTGTTTTATATGTTTGTGATGCTATTACAAAAGTAGAATGCTTCTGTATTTAGTGACAGGCATTTGATACAGAACTACTGCACACATAAAAAAACATGTATAAAAGGAAATCAAAGTTTTGTTTTTCTCTCTAGATATGCATGTGCATAAGCATTGTTAATTATTGAGTTCATCCTTTGTGACATGAATGACCAGACTATATTTTTGGTGAATGCAGTTGCCAATAATACTTCCTTGCTAAATCAAATGTAACTGGATTATCATAGTTGGGCTTGATATATATTGGACTGTAAATGATTTACATATACTTGTTTAATTGAAATTATTGGCTGACTTGGCATTATACATAAAGGCTACAAGCTCTAACTTTTGATTTGAAGTAAAAATTTTAGGTGAAATATCAAAAACTTTATAAACTGATTATATGAAGACTGTCACTTAAGCAGGTGTGGATACATGGCAGTAGCCTTAGAAGCCATTGCCTCTCCTTTGAGAGTTTACTAAATTAAATTTTAATATACCTTACCTTGTGCAATGCATATTGTTCTTATACTTATTGCAATGATTCTAAATGTGATAGTTTTCTCCAGTTTTGTTGCACATTATGAACAGATATCTGTAAAATTAGTTTTTATTCATGTGGTTTGCATTCATTATTTCACATCATAATTTCGTTTTTATAAACTTAGGTTTCATTTGTATGACCTCTGCCTTGTAAGCTTTCCAGATCCACCCTTGCACTTAGCCATGCAGAAAATTTTAAGTGTTTTCCATTATTATCAATATGTTGAAGCTAAGCATTCTTATAACTGATAGATTTAGAGAAAACTGTTTTGCAGATATGAACAGGAATGGGCTCATTAACTTGCATTTATGCAATAAAGTCATAATTGCCAAAACTGTTTTTAGACAAAGAAATATTCAGTACATTTGCTTAGTTGGAAGATAGTAGTTTGAAAAAGTGTAACTGGCTATACCTAGGTTTCTAAGAAACGTGGTGATTTAGGATACTCAAGCTTACAGTGTTTTGAAATACACAGTAATCACATTTTAAGTAGGAAGCTGGTAACAGATTCTAATTGCATTTTTATTATTGAGAGACAGCAAAACCTAATAAGGTATTGGACAACAGAATCAGCAAAGTAGGGAAAGTTTACTATCAGCTTGTTTGAAAGAGGCTGGACAAAGAACATGACTGGCTGTATACATTGTAGTATTTACATCTGCTCATTTTTTTTATGACAGTGAGACTTATTTGCAAAGTATAAAATTCTTCAGGAGGCAGAAGTTGCTGCTATGAGAGTTTTAAGAGCAATATCAAGGGGGCAATAGATGTGTTCATGGCAGAACAGAATTAGTAATGCAGAAATAAAAACTGATGTAGATACTTCTTCAGAAGAAGGAAAAGTTAATGAGAATATATTGAGGTGGCTTGTACATCTGCATTACATGAGAGATGAAAGATTATATCTAAAAGGTTGTTACATCCAACAAAAATGGGTTGCAATCCAAGAGATAGATTTCAGAACATAGGTATAATCTTACAGTTATAGATGTAGTATCAGCCATAGTGGTCAATTAAATATTCTATAAATAGAAAATCTTGCAATGGACCATAGGAATTTGTTGCAGACTAGCAATGAATGTTTTTTAAAGTTGTCTGTGTTAATAATATGATGAAAGAAAAGGTTGGCATGTGAAATGTTAATGACATTTTTAAAAACTAAAGTGGAGAATGATAATAAAACTTTTATATAGCATTTTTAGTTTATAATGTTTAATGTTAAGCTCAAAAACTAAATAACTCAGAGAATAAAAGGGTTATAAAGACTATAAAGACTTCTGCTTCAGTTCTGACATTGAGATAGAGTTGTATCTTAGAAAGGCCAAATGTGTTTTTAATACTGACATGTCTGTACTCAAGCATTCTCCTCTCTGTTCTTTTGGTAAAAAGTTTTGTGCAAAACAGTTTTAATATGAATGCAGCTGTGTTTGCTTTATGATCAGTATGAAATATTTTTTGGAGGGAAGGTTGCTTTGATTCTTTAAAAGTTTTTCTAATTTTGTAATGTTTCATTTTACTTTTCTGAATGTATACATATTTTAATGTTGCTTAGTTATTCATTGTATTTTAGGGTCAACGACTGCCTCTTACAATTGGAATTTGTGTCCCAGATTCATGTTCAGCTCATCAAATAGAGAACAGTCAAAGAAACATTCTAAAAGCAATAGGTTTGTCCAAACATTCAATTTTTTTTTTAATATGTTGATTCAAATATAGTCAATTTTTACATCATGATTCACAGTCACTTAAAAGTTGTAAGTGATATTATTTAGACCATTACGATGATGGGCAAAACTCGTAACAATATTAACAAATAAAGGTAACTTGATCACGCTAGTTACGTTAAATGAAAACTTTTACAAAAAGTTCGTAAGTTGGAAGCTTTCGACCTTATCTTAGGTTTTCATCACGCCAATGGAGGACTAAGATTGTTGCCAGATTCTACATTTGAATTTTTCCTATTTTTGTTGCCAAAACTTATAATTGATCTCCAGATCATCGGAATGTAGAGAGGAGATTCGGAATTGCAAGTCATTGAGTTGAAAATAATTTCCAGGCTTTCACGGTAACGGAGGGCAAAACAATTGGCAAAAGAAGCAATTCGTTTTGCTTCATTCCAGTGGGGAACTGCAGATGTGGTTCTGTTCCTTACTATCCTTCCTATGCTTATAAGTTACAGATTCTTTTTAGAAGTTTTGGTTACCATCTTGCCATTAAATCTACCCCAAACATCTTGAAACTTCTACAAAGGGATAGGGACAAAGTTGAAAGCCTGAACCTCCCAGGAGTTTACTTGCATTCCTATCTCTTCTTCTACTGGGGATAACTTATACATTGGAAGCACATACAGGAGCATTAACCATAGAATTTTAGAACATAAAAAAGATGTTTCAAAAGCCAATCCTAATACTGCCTTGTCTATTTTGACAATGGAAGACACTTCTGCAGTTCCCCACTGGAACGAAGCAAAACGAATTGCTTCTTTTGCCAATTGGTTTGCCCTCCGTTACCGTGAAAGCCTGGAAATTATTTTCAACTCAATGACTTGCAATTCCGAATATCCTCTCTACATTCCGATGATCTGGAGATCAATTCTAAGTTTTGGCAACAAAAATAGGAAAAATTCAAATGTAGAATCTGGCAACAATCTTAGTCCTCCATTGGCGTGATGAAAACCTAAGATAAGGTCGAAAGCTTCCAACTTACGAACTTTTTGTAAAAGTTTTCATTTAACGTAACTAGCATGATCAAGTTACCTTTATTTATTTAGACCATTGTTTTTTAATTTTATTCCTTTACAAAACTATTGTAAAAAGGAAAACTTTTCATTGAACCCCTAGAAGGTTCACACATATGTGGCATTCAAAATGTTGCAGTGAATCAGAAAAAGCAATAAGTAAATGCTAAATATATTGTTACATATAAAATGATTTACAGTGTATATGTTAATAAACATATAACATATATTTATGCCAAAATAACACCTACATATATTTGAACAAAAGTTTTAAAAGTTAAGTGCATTTATTGATTATCAGTATTTTAGCAAGTTACTTTTTTCTTGCTTTCAATACAGATGCTTTTGAAATTGAGGAATCCGTATTATGAACTTGATTCTCTTCTCAGATACAGAATTTAATCAATCTTTATATTTTATTTTTGTCACTGTATCATATAAAAACCTGATTTCTCATACATAGGTGATGACAAAAGATAACATCTTAGGAACTAATATAAGAACACTAAATTCCTATTAGTAGTTCTAATTCTGACTATTAGATAGCCCTAATCATTCTACTATTCTCTTTTACGTGTGATATTTCAAAGTAACTTGTACAATATTCTAGAGGGTAATGCTTACCTTGGCATTCCTTGCTAGCGATGCGAACATTTCACACACATGTTTTCCGGTCTTTGTTGATGTTATTGTCCTGAAGTCCATTGTATGAGATGAATAGCTTTCCTTCTCACACTTTTCGCTGGGTATACTCTTGGATCTTTGCTTTAGGATTCAAACACATAAATTTTTACCGTTCTTTATACTCGAAATTTTCGCCCCTTCTCTGGGCATCCTCAGGAGCGTGGCGACTTTACCGCCGATGTTCATGGTTAACTTCGTGCTAATGGAGTCCGATACTCCATGTTGCCATTCGTCGGATATGCTTTCTTGGATATATTTCGTTATCAAGCCCGGCTAGCGCCATCTATGTTTCATTCAAACAATTTTTTTTTTAATTTCTTTTCCTATCCTGGTTTTCTTGTCTTTTTTGCCAGTTTTTCTTTTGTTGTTCTTTTTCTTGTCTTTTTTGCCAGTTTTTCTTTTGTTGTTCTTTTTCTTGTCTTTTTTGCCAGTTTTTCTTTTGTTGTTCTTTTTCTTGTCTTTTTAGTTCTTTCCACTGGCCAGATAATGTGCTAGGGTCATTCTGATTACATACCCTTGCTTTATTTTTATAGATTAAGATTGCTTCTTCCCTCCTCATTTGCCTTTCCGATTTTTTATTCTTTTTTTAGCATTTTAATTTCATCGAATTTTGGGAAAGTCCGGTTTTCAATGCAGAATTGCACTACAGCAGTTTTGGCTTCTTTTTTTTTTTTTTTGCCAGTTAGATATGTGTTGTTTAAGTCTTTTTTTTTTAATCTGTTTTTCGTACTTCCAATGTACGATATTGGGGGTATGTGTGCAATTGGAATTTCGTAGGTTCCTGATTCTTCTAGCATTTTTCTCTCTGTTTTTTTTTTGTTGACAGTCATACTTTTCACGGGTGTGCACTTAGCTTCCTAGTTGTAAGTCATATTTAGCACATTGCCTATTGATATCTTTACCCACTCCTTCCAAGTATGGGAAAGCTCCAATGTATTTCAATTTTTTATTCCTCATCTTCCTTTGGTTGTGCACTTTTTGGCCTTCTTCACTCTGAGTCATATGCTTTTTACTCTCATGTATCCATTTATTAATTAGCTTGCTCGGGTACCCATACTCTTGTGAGTAAAGAAGGCCAAAAAGTGCACAACCAAAGGAAGATGAGGAATAAAAAATTGAAATACATTGGAGCTTTCCCATACTTGGAAGGAGTGAGTAAAGAAATCAATAGGCAATGTGCTAAATATGACTTACAACTAGGAAGCTCAGTGCACACCGTGAAAAGTATGACTGTCAGCAAAAAACAGAGAGAAAAATGCTAGAAGAATCAGGAACCTACGAAATTCCAATTGCACACATACCCCCAATATTGTACATTGGAAGTACGCAAAACAGATTTAAAAAAAGACTTAAACAACACACATCTAACTGGCAAAAAAAAAAAAAAAAAAAAAAAAAAGAAGCCAAAACTGCTGTAGTGCAATTCTGCATTGAAAACCGGACTTTCCCAAAATTCGATGAAATTAAAATGCTAAAAAGAATAAAAAATCGGAAAGGCAAATGAGGAAGGAAGAAGCAATCTTAATCTATAAAAATAAAGCAAGGGTATGTAACCAGAATGACCCTAGCACATTATCTGGCCTGTGGAAAGAACTAATAATCAAGAAAAAGAACAACAAAAGAAAAACCGGCAAAAAATACAAGAAAACCAGGATAGGAAAAGAAATTAAAAAAAAAAAAATAATAAAAAAAATTAATTCAATGAAACATAGATGGCGCTAGCCATGCTGGATAACGAAATATATCCAAGAAAGTATATCCGACGAATGGCAACATGGAGTATCGGACTACATTAGCGCGAAGTTAACCACGAACATCGGCGGTAAAGTTGCCACGCTCCTGAGGATGCCCAGAGAAGGGGCGAAAATTTCGAGTATAAAGAACGGTAAAAATTTATGTGTTTGAATCCTAAAGTGAAGATCCAATGAGTATACCCAGCGAAAAGTGTGAGAAGGAAAGCTATTCCTCTCATACAACGGACTTTAGGACAATAACATCAACAAAGACCAGAAAACATGGTGTGAAATGTTCGCATCGCTAGCAAGGAATGCCAAGGTAAGCATTATCCTCTAGAATATTGTACAAGTTAATAAGAACACTAGTTTCACTAATCCTGAAGTGATTTGGCAATTAGCCAATGCTCTATATATGCCAGTGTTTTGAGATACTACTCTAAATCCTAAAACAGTCAAATCCATCTATATCAAACATGGATACATCAAATTATTCTCTTTATCAAACTTCAAAAAGTCATCATGAAAATTACATTAAAAATATAGGAAGGAGAAAGGTTATATTAAAAAAAACATCACAGTTATGATGTATACATCAAACATTTGATTCTCACAATACCACTAAACCTTGACAGAATTAGGTCTTCAACTTTGACATACCACTTAAGACTTCAAAACCATGCTGCAGGTGCTTATTCAAGGTCATGAACAAATTATTTAAAATAGAGAACTTCCAAATATAATGGCAGGAGCAAAGTTAATTCTATTCATGGCCAGAAAACACCTTAACACTCCAAGTGGGGGAAGATTCTGTCTTTGAAAATGCCTTCACTGGGAAACTGAGCAGTTCATCATGTGATTGACAAGCACTTGATACTGTGGAGGTATTGTTGAGCTGTTGATAACATCGAAAAAGTTTGCTTAGTAAAATTCAAGAAGTAGAAAGCATTATGCTAATGCAAGCATCAAATATAAAAAGCAAACAAAGCTTAAAGTCTTATTTTCTGCATACAAGAATAAAAAGTGTAGTGTGGTAAGTTTTTTCTAATTTAATACAACTGAAGTCTTTCTCTAGTATCACGTCAGGTGTACATTAGTTTGCATTTTTATTGCACTTAAAGCACATGAAAATAAATAAGCCTCAATTTTTACAAAACCTTAGAGCTCTGTACTGTGAAATAACTACTGTTCTGTAAATGCATGCAAAACATTTATATTGAGTTCTACATATCCAGCTATTCCTTATATATTGAGCTATTTTGTATACTAAACAATTACAACTGTCCCCTTAAGTCTGATATAAATGGGCTCAATTGTATAACTCTGTAATGTAGTTACCTTCAACTTCCTGATGAATCCATGGATTTTCCGTAACACTAGTTGTGAAACACTGATTTAATGGGATGACGAAAAAGTTGCTCAAGTTATGTTGTTAAATAATACTGTAGTAAATAGTAAGTAAATTTTAGTTGGGTGACATTCTGTCATACTTTATCTTAGAATCTCGTTGCTGTTGTGTAATTTATTTAAACATTGTGTTTATTCTTTGAACAGGAGATAACTGTCAAAATTTGAATTATAAAAACATCAAGTAATGAAATATGCAGAACAAATCACTTGTATGGTATATTGTAGTTCATCTATTGTACATTTTTCTTGTTTATTGAATTCTTATGGATCAAGGAATAAATTATACACGGAGAAATATGCTGTGAGTGATTTAAACTGAGCAAAGTAGGAAATTATAAAATGATAAATGTTTCACTAAACTCAACTTCAAACAAATTAAAATATTAAGAGTATTCAAGTCAACCAGAGTTTAAGGAAATAACTGTATTTAGAAATTACTAGGGGGCAGAAATAGATATGGCTCATTTAACAAAATAAAAAGTTCAGACTAACAAACCTTTATTAGCCACAAAAAGATTTCAAACTTAGCTGAATTTCCAAGTATGTAGCTAAGCAGCAAAAAAAGGAATGCAGTCCATCTGCTACATGGGAAAGAACTAAATTATAAAAAAATTCCACTAAGGCACCTGCTGTGTATGTAAACCTTGTGCTCACTGAACAATTTGAAACATAGTGTGGTAGCAGTAGCAGAAGAGAAATGACTTCAGTTTTAAGGCATTAGTAAATAAGAATGGAGATTAGTATCTAAGCCTTGGTTGCAGATAAAGTGAGTGTAAAATATGTTGGAATTGTGATGAGGTGCAATGTTTGATCTATAATCATTTATCATAATTTTTATTTTTAGTAAAAACAGTAAGCTGTAATTATAACAGTCAATCAAAAACATGAAGTAGGAAAACTGTGACCTTGCTTGTACCTAGTTTACAAGATGTTTTTAATCATTATAATTATGGTTTCCAGTAGTAACCTTCCACATTGCAAACAATACCTGAGTCCTGTCCAGGCATAATCTATACAAGTGAATGTAAATTTGCTTCTAAACTTTCAAAATTGATTGATGGGCTTTTTTTTAGCCCATGTGCGCCAGTTCTTGGAGTCTGGAAATCATGTTGCTGGAACTGTAGGGAGAAAGTTGTACTAGCACGTCTCCACATTGGGCATTGTTGTTTCACTCACCGCTATTTGCTGTGTGGTGACACTGCCACACAGCAAATGTGGAGTTTGTGTGGAACGTGTGATGTACCTTATTCATTGTTTCATTCATCAGCAATCCATAATTTCTTTTTACCTGTTTTACCAGGTGACTCAGGGACCCTGGGTCATCTTTTAAACGATCGTTTTGATGTGTCATCCATTTTATCATTTCTACATTGTATTGGTGTTTTTAGTTTTATATAATGTATTATTGGCTTTTACACTTGTTGTTGTGTTATTTTACATAAATGTTTATCTTGTAACATTGCTTTATCCGCTTTTGCACTTATTGTTTACACCTTTTATTGATTAGTTTTATCACATCATTGTTATCTTTCATTATCGTTATTTTGTTATGTTGAATCATTGAATTCTTGTACCAGTGTTGTTGTTGTTTTTTGTTTTGTATAGTACGTTATTGTTTCATCAGCTTTTTACAATACTTGTGTTTATTTTCTTTGAATGTTGTTTTAGTCAATATTTTAAATTATCTGACTTGGCCTTTTGAAGCCCCTGTGCCATTAAACATGAAACAACCAACCAACCAACCCTTGTGCTATTTACTTACATCTCAAAAGTTAGCATGTTAAGTTCCTTTAGTGTGTTTGGCATTAGAAGTTGGTTATAAATCAGGCATGGAGGCGCAGCATTCATGAAACAAAATATGTGGTTATTCTTTTCCATGAAATTTTGCTCAGTGAAATGGCTATCTACTTTTGGAAGGTTGTGAAACCCATGTAGCACAGATTGGTTGTTTCAACACTGAAAAATTGCTTATGGGTCTGTTAAAAAACCTCCATGATGCTTCGTTGTTATCAATGTTAAAAAACATTTTTTCAACCATTATCAACATTTTTAAGACATTGAAAAATTGTTTTATGGGTCTGTTGAAAAAAAGTCCAGGATGTATCATTTATAAACTATACATATCAACTTTTAAAAAACGTTTTTCAACCATTACAAACATTTATAAGACACTGAAATGGTTTACAGTTGCTAATTAAAAAAAACTACTATTATGGGAATTCTTACTAGGATTCTTTTTTTATTTTAATTGCAAATTTTCGGAGAAAACTCTTCTCCTTCTTCAGGCTGTCTTTTGTTGTTACTTATTCCCGTCACTATCCTATGAAGGGATGCAAGGTCAGGTGATGCGTAACATCACAGCCTCTCCTTGACAAATGTCAACCCCGCCTTCTCGTGGTGCATCCTGTTCCCACTAAAGGGGCTCTGACGACCGCCCATAGCGGTATAACTATACCATCGGGATCAGAGGAAATTCTATCCCACACTCACCAACCCGCTTGGCCAGCGTGGTGAGTTATGGCCAAACCCCTCCAAAATGATTCCACAACTTAAATCTTGGCCCTCAGTCTCCGGCAGCTGGAATGTACCTGGCCAAGGCAGCGGCCAGTGCGACATGAAGGCAGAGGGTGCTAAGAATCCCCGGAGGACCAGACTAGGCTGCCATCTGATGCTGACCTTGGCTACTTACAATGGACGCTCCCTATCTTCTGATTCAAGGCTTCTTGAATTGGAAGAGGAACTACAAAGGATCAAGTGGGACATCGTGGGGCTAAGTGAGGTAAGGAGAAAAGGAGAAGATCTCATCGAACTGAAAAGTGGACATCTCTTCTACTATCGTGGGACAGATACTGGCAGAACTAGTGGTGTTGGATTTATAATAAACAAGAAACTGAAGGATAAAGTTGTAGAAGTTGAAAGTTCCTCTGACAGAGCTGCACGACTCGTTATCCAACTCTCGAGAAGATACCAGGCTCAGATTATTCAAACTTATGCACCCACCACAAGTCATCCTGAAGAAGAAATTGAAGAATTTTATGAGGAAATTTGTCATCTAAATAATAAAGGTAAGCAGCACTTGAAAATAATTATGGGAGATTTCAATGCAAAAATAGGGCAACGGCAACAGAATGAAACTTCAGTAGGTAAATTCGGTCATGGCAACAGAAACCAGCGTGGAAATACTCTCGTTGAGTTTGCAGAGGCAGAAGGGTTTTTCATCTTGAACTCCTTCTTCAAGAAAAAGCCACACAGGAAATGGACATGGAGACATCCAAATGGGACAACAAGTGAAATTGATTTTATTATGTGTAACAAAAAATTCGTCATAGAAGACTGCAGTGTGCTAAACAAGTTCAACACAGGTAGTGACCATAGATTGGTGAGATGTAAGATGCACCTCAACACTAAACTTGAACGTGGCAAGCTCATAAGACAAACAAAATCTATTGACATAACCAACCTTAAAAAACACCATAATACCTTCAAGTTAGAACTGAAGAACAGGTTCTCTGCTTTAGAAGGCCTAACATCGGAAGAAGTGGACATCTCTGAAGTTAACAGAAAAGTAACCAAAGCTCTTATGGAAACAGCAACAAAATTAGCTGGGTCTAAGAACAAGTTGCATGTGAACAAATTATCAGGAAAAACCAAAATGTTGATGCAAAAAAGAAGAGAGATGAGGACAACTAAAGAAGATGTGACTTCCAAAGTGGAATATATAGAGCTATGCAAGACAGTAAGAAAAAGTATCATTGAAGACGTAAGGAAATTCAACTGTGAACTAGTGAGGAAAGCAATTGAAAGCAACCAAAGCCTAAAGATAGCAAAGGGACATCTCAGTAAGGGAAGAAAACAGATTATGGCACTGAGAAAAGAAGATGGTTCTGTAACAAGAAATAGAGGCGAAATTTTGACAAGAGTGAAAGATTTCTACTCCAAATTATATGAAAGGGATGATATATGCACTCCAGACATCATGAAAGATACCAGTACCAGAGTTCCTCCAGTCCTTCCAGCAGAAGTTGCACATGCAATCAAGAACATGAAGCGAGGAAAAGCTCCAGGAGAAGATGGAATTACTGTAGACATCATACAAGAAGCAAGTGGAGAAATCGAAACAGTACTCGCCCAAATTTTCACTCGATGCCTTAATGAAGGAAAGATTCCTGAGGATTGGAACACCGCTACAATGATCCTGCTACATAAGAAAGGTGACATTGAGGATCTCGGAAACTACAGACCTATCAGCCTCCTATCAGTAGTTTATAAAATCTTCACTAAAGTTCTTTCACACCGCTTGAAGGTAGCACTAGACATGGCTCAACCGAGAGAACAAGCTGGATTCAGGAGTGGCTACAGCACAATAGATCATATCCACGTGCTGAGAGAACTAATTGAAAGAGCGAGGGAATATGAACTTCCATTGTGCATGGCTTTTATCGATTATGAAAAAGCCTTTGATTCGGTGAAACCATCAGCAGTTACAATGGCTCTGAAAACCTGCGGTATTGAAGATGCATACATTAATATTATTAATAACATCTATGAAAATGCAAGTGCAAAGATTAGGCTGTTTGAAAATACAACACACGTAAAAATTGGAAAGGGAGTGAGACAAGGTGACACCATATCTCCGAAGCTCTTTAATGCCACATTGGAGGGTGTTTTTCAGTCGCTGAGCTGGGAAAACAAGGGGATAAAGATTAATGGAGATTATCTAACCCACCTTCGTTTTGCTGATGACGTAGTCATTTTTGCAACTACCTCATCAGAGCTGCAGAGTATGATCCAGGAACTTGCTGACAAGAGTAAAGAAGTGGGATTAAAAATGAACTTTCAGAAGACAAAAGTGATGTTCAATGCTTTTACAAGAAATGAAGATTTATCGATTGATGGAGAAAAGCTGGAGATAACAGACACGTACGTTTATCTTGGACAGCAGATATCAAGTGAGGGTCACATTGATGAAGAAATTAATCGGCGTACAAAACTTGCCTGGAGAGCTTTTGGAAGAAACAGCATAATTTTCAAGAGCAATATGCCATTATGTCTTAAAAGAAAAGTGTTTGATCAATGCATCCTTCCAGTGCTTACGTATGGTGCAGAGACGTGGACCTTAACTAAAAGAGACATACAAAGGCTGCAGACAACTCAAAGAAGTATGGAGAGGTGCATGCTTGGTGTAACCAGGAGAGATAAGAAGAGGAACTCGTGGATCCGAACAATGACAAGAGTGGAAGACATCATGATCAAAGTTAAATCCCTGAAATGGCAATGGGCTGGACATACTGCCAGAAGGACAGATCATCGATGGACAGCCGAAATTTTAGATTGGATTCCAAGGGACAGGAAAAGACCCAGAAGAAGACCACATAGGAGATGGGTGGATGAAATTCGAAAGTATGCAGGGGTGACATGGAGGAGACTGGCACAAGACAGACCGTTGTGGAGGAAACTTGGGGAGACCTTCGTCCAGCAGTGGATTGATAATGGTTGACAATGATGATGATGATCCTATGAAGGCAGCATTCATGAAACAAAATATGTGGTTATTCTATCTTTTGTTATAAGTGACAACAAAAGACAGCCTGAAGAAGGAGAAGAATTTTCTTTGAAAATTTGCAATTAAAATAAAAAAATTCCTAGTAAGAATTCCCATAATAGTAGTTTTTGATTAGTAATTGAATTAAAAAACTGGGAAGCCAATTCTCAACATGAGCTTTTTTCAAATGGTTTACAGGTCTATTGAAAAAGCTTGTATGTCTCATTGACAAACCATATGTCACCTTAAAAAATAAGAAAGTTTTTGTTAACATTTATAAGGCGTGAAAATCCATTTTTTTTTTCAACTTATTTAAGGTTGAAAACTGTTCTTTTTTTTTTTTTTTTTTTTTTTACCCAAACAGTACAGTTTTAGTTGAGAAATGGTTGAAATAACATCTTTTTGTTTCTTGGCCAAACATTCATTATTTGCCAATGACATATGATTGATTTAAAGACTAAAAATGTTTTGTCAACCAAATCATTCCATTTTAGGTCAAAAATTTGTCAAAAGAAATTTCTTGCATGCATTATTTTTATTAAAAACACAGTTTGCCGTCTTTACACGATTAAAATTTTTTTTTTTTAAATTACGGTTAAAATGATATATACATTAGAACATGAGCACTTTCAAGTCCACTGTGGACCCGTCATCAGATGGTGTGGTTGCATTAAGCACTGGGAGGGTATATATTATATAGTATGCATACTGACAAAACCGTATGTTTTGGCATGCGCATGCTCACTACACAATCATGTCGTTTCATTGGAGCAGCCAGTATTGTCTCTTTCGCTGTAATAGTTACATAGTAGTTTCCATGGCAAAGGTATAATGATAGGGGTATCGTCGTTACAGCATTCTGCCCTATATTTATGTATCAATAGGCTTTCTAACAGGGGGATTGATGAACAGGTAGTCGGCATATGTAACATAGTAACATCGTCCCAGATAGGTTGGTGTTGACCCTTCAGTCATAGTCTTGAAAGTGCGGTGGAGGTGGAGCAGGTTTTAACATTGTATCTATGTTCAGAGACACGTATATTAATATTGCGACGGGTCGAACCTATGTATATCTGGTCGGTTACATCAGCATTCATAGCTTTTAGTGGGATTGCGTACACACCGAATTTGGAACAATGGGGAATCTGATCCCTGTCATTTTTAATATAGGCGAGAATGTTGCACGTTTTTATGCCAAAATCAAAATTAAATGGATGACATGCATTTTTTAGGGTATTTGTGACAGCAGGGATGTATGGTAGTTTGCCGACATATGAAGTGGTTGGCCTCGTTCTTAGTAATGTTGAGTATGATGCATTAAAGACACGGCACATTATGGAATTTTTTTTTTTTTTATTGAAGGTTGAACGACCACCGTGAGCAACTCAATGGGCTATAAGCAGTCGCCCATCCCTAATTTAGGTTCACTGGTTCCAGGGAACGGAGAGAGCCAGTGCCGTAAGACAAACGCAACATCCATGCCTGACCGGGATTCGAACCCGGACCCCTTACGGACGAATGATCAGAGGCAAACGCCTTAGACCACTGCGCCACCGGGGCGGCCATTTTGGAATTAACTGTGGTAGATGGATAATTATATAATGCTGCAATATCCATAATTTTTGCCACTTCTGGGTCTCTTTGATCGGTTGAGGATGAATGTGTCACTGCTCGGTGAAACATAAAGTGAAGGGCTGAGAGTTTTTGCCTGAGTGGGTGGTAGGAGTTATAGGGAATCATAGATATTGTTGCAGTTGGTTTTCTATAAACAGAGTGAGTTACTTCTCATTCGTATTAGGGTTTCTTGTCAACAAGATGTCCAGATACTGTAATGCATAATTGGTCTCGAATTCCGTAGAAAATTTAATGGAACTGTATTTTGTAGACAACAAGCTGGTGAACTCGGTAAGGCTTTCAAGGGTGGACTGCCAAAACAAAAGCACATCATCCACGTATCTCAGGTATAAAATAGGTTTCACATGAAAGTTTGTGAGGACTTCATTTTCCAGGTCTTGTAACAACAACTCAGATAGAACTGCTGAGAGGGGTGACCCCATACCCCTTCCCATTGACGGTAAATCGTTTCATTAAATCGAAAAAATGTTCTGTTGTACACTAGTCTTAAGGCATTAACAATGCCTTGAATTTCATTATGGGTATAAGTTCCGAGGGCTGACAACATTTCTTCGATGATACGGTGGACAGCAGGCACAGGTACGTTAGGGTATAAGGAAATGATATTGAGCGAGACCATTATAAACTGTGAGCTAGGTAGTGTAACAGAATGTATTTTATTTAGCGCCTGAGCGGAGCTGGACACCGAGTATATAGATGAAGTGGTTAATGGAACTAGACATTTTGCCAATGCTCCCTTAAGGGGCCTAGTTGGACTTGCATAGGCCGAAACGAGGGGGCGTACGGGATTACCTGTTTTATGGGTTTTAAGTTTTCCCAATAATTTTGGAACACGGGGTCCAGGTGGTGGGTGCATAGCTTTAGTGATATTTGTAGGAAGTAGGCCTGAAGATTTTAACCTGGAGAGGGCCGAAACAGTAGCATTAGTGGGATCACGAGTGCAGATGGTATGTGGAATATTTGCAATTGCCTGCGATTCATTTTATCAATGTAATCAGTCCTGTTCATTATGATGACTTGGGAGGTCTTGTCCGCACTAATTATGGAGATATCGGGGTTTTGACGCAGCTGTCTAAGTTGGTTCAGTTCATAATTGAGTTTCTTATGTGCAGGATTATTACTAGATTGGTTATGAATAGTCTTGATGGCTCTAGCTACTTGATGTCTAGCAGAGTCTTGAATAATATAAGGAAGCACTTTAACAATTTGTTCAATTTGTGGAATAAGCTGGATATCATTGACAACATTGATAGGGTAGGCATACTTAAGTCCTCTATCGAGCGCACTTTGCTGAACTGGGTGCAGTTGGATACCACTGAGGTTGATGTAGGAGGTAGAGTTCAGGCACTGTAGATTAGGTAGTGTTCCACGTTTTGCAACTCTATTGTCAACTTCTTGTGCGACCAGTTGTCGGAGCTTTTTAATATGTGTTTCCCGTATTTTAGCGTCCTCAGGTAGGCTAATGGCATTGGTAATTGTCAGAATTTTGTCCAGGACAACAGGGTGTGTCCATTTAGCTAAGTTCAAGTAGGCATCATATGTTCGTCGTTGTAAATAGTCCAAATATCCTCTTTTTTGCCGAATAGTACTGGCGAGTCTTTTTGTTTTGGCCGTACGAAGGATAGTCGCATCACAGGGGGAGATTGGCTCTTGCCGAAGTATTAGGAACTTTGGCATGATCCTCAGATCCCGACAATTAAGTAGGAAGTCCAAATGCGTCTTCTGAAGAGTCAACGTGTGCGTCCATTTTCTATACACTCTCACCAGGTTGTCCATAATGCAAGAATAAAATGATAGGAAATGATTCTACATACCAAAACGTGGCTAGGTACCATAGGAAGTTAATTTTTTTGTGCTGAAGGATATTAAGAAAACAGTTTGCCATCTTTACACGATTTAAAAAAAAATTTAAAAAAAATTATGGTTAAAATGATATATACATTAGAACATGAGCACTTTCAAGTCCACTGTAGACCCGTCATCAGATGGTGTGGTTGCATTAAGCACTGGGAGGGTATATGTTATATAGTATGCACACTGACTAAACAGTATGTTTTGGCATGCGCATGCTCACTACACAATCATGTCATTTCATTGGAGCAGCCAGTATTGTCTCTTTCGCTGTAATAGTTACATAGTAGTTTCCATGGCAAAGGTATAATGATAGGGGTATCGTCGTTACAGCATTCTGCCCTATGTTTATGTATCAATTACAGCATTCTGCCCTATGTTTATGTATCATTTCTAAGTTCCTGGCTTTCTAACAGGAGGATTGCTGAACAGGTAGTCGGCGTATGTAACATAGTAACATCGTCCCAGATAGGTTGGTGTTGACCCTTCAGGCGTGTCTCTGAACATAGATACAATGTTAAAACATGCTCCACCTCCACCGCCCTTTCAAAGCTATGCCTGAAGGGTCAACACCAACCTATCTGGGACAATGTTACTATGTTACATACGCCGACTACCTGTTAATCAATCCTCCTGTTAGAAAGCCTATTGATACATAAACATAGGGCAGAATGCTGTAACGACGATACCCCTATCATTATACCTTTGCCATGGAAACTACTATGTAACTATTACAGCGAAAGAGACAATACTGGCTGCTCCAATGAAATGACATGATTGTGTAGTGAGCATGCGCATGCCAAAACATACTGTTTAGTCAGTGTGCATACTATATAATATATACCCTCCCAATGCTTAATGCAACCACACCATCTGATGACGGGTCCACAGTGGACTTAAAAGTGCTCATGTTCTAATGTATATATTATTTTAAACGTAATAATTTTTTTTTTAATTTTTAAAATCGTGTAAAGACGGCAAACTGTGTTTTAAATATCCTTCAGCACGAAAAATTAACTTCCTATGGCATTATTTTTAATTTGATATAATGTTTGTTCGATATTTAGAAAACATTTCTGACACATTCCTTTCAACCAGTCCACTTCTGCATATTTTTCTAAGTTCCTTAATCATTTTGCATCACATTATAGACACTTGTAGGTGAAAGAGAAATAAATAGACAACTACATTTTTTAGATATATCTTTATTGATTATAACAGTAAAATTGAATATGCAGTTTATCGAAAATCAGCATTTATACCAGCAATTATTCCGATAAATTCCAGCCACCCATGGAAATACAAACGGTCAGCACTACAATTTTATATAAGAAGAGCTTTAATTCACTCAAGCAATAGAACAAATGAGATCAAAGAAATTAATTGGATAACCAAAACTGCAAAGAAATTTGGATACAAGAAAAAGCTAATTGATGAAATACTTAAAAATACTAAAATGTCTCTAAATAACAACACCGTAAAAGCTGAAATGGAAAGAAACTTTGGAGGTAAATTTCCATTCATTCCTCCACTTGCGAATATTTAAAAAAAAAAGAATGCACAAAAGAAAACTTATTATTAGCGGAGACTGTTATAGATAACAAGACCATTTTGACCACAAGCAATGAAAAAATATCGATTTTGGAAAAAGCAGGTGTATACTGCATTCCAACAAGAAATATTTCAAGTGCAGAGAGAATAGATAAAATGAATAAAATATACATAGGAAGTACCAAAAGAAGATTTCAGATAAGACTGGGAGAACACATATCCAACTGGAATAAAAAAAAAAAAAAACGTTGTTAATTCAACATTGTATTGAAAATGAAACAATCCCAGATTGGCCAGAAGCCAAATTAATAACATCGCATAAAATGAAAGCCCAAATTGAAAAAACAAGAGATAAGAACTGTAATTACAATGGCCCAGTCGATCTACCATACACATGGAGATACCTCATTGAGCAAGAAAAGAACAAAAAAAAAACAGCCAAAATAAATGATTTAAAATCAAGACAAATACTGAGTTGACTGATATATGGAAGATGGCAACACCAGCCAGTTTAAAAGCAGGAACGAATTTGGACATATCCAATCAAGAAGTAAAACGTACATGACATAAAAATGCATAGTAAAACCAAGATTTGAATGCGTAAAAGGTTCTGTTAACATGGAACTGTTTAATCATATTGCAGATTGTGAGACACTAGGCCGCTGAACAACTTGCACAATGAGAAACACGTTGTATAACCCACAGATGAATACTACGAAAATGATAGTCGACACTAGTATGGGAATTTTAGTGCAGCGGGAAGCGAAGTCAAAGTTGTTATCAAGACTAAATATTTTATCAGATTGATTTCTGTTCGACTTGAAGGCTTGACCATTTGCTATTTTATTATTTTGATTTCATTTTATATTCAAGTGTTTTATTGATTTGAATCATGATTCACTAAGAAGAGTGGCTACCCACCTTTCTCAACTTAACAAGC
This sequence comes from Macrothele yani, assembly GCA_039090855.1. Classification (NCBI taxonomy): domain Eukaryota; kingdom Metazoa; phylum Arthropoda; class Arachnida; order Araneae; family Macrothelidae; genus Macrothele; species Macrothele yani. Next base: position 116,013,985 of record CM077029.1, on the reverse strand, counting down.
AGAATATCTTCGCAAAGTGACAACTGGAAATACTAACGGAAGACTTCAGAGCAGATTTATGTTTCTGTCAAGTAAAAGTGCAATATCCCGAAGTATTCCAGGAAAATGAAAATATGAGTTACAGCTTTTATCTATATAATATTTTACCTTAAATTTTTGAATATTCAGTGATATTCAACCATAATAATTCAAGGTCAGACAAAGACGATTAAGTTTCCCGCAATCACATCGATATTAATACAACGTGAGAAACAGTACAAAATATCACAACTGTATAGTTGAAGGATATATACAATAAATCTTATAACCACGTAAAGAAGTTCAACGCTGAAGTGTGGTTGAAGAACTAATTAAAGATAAATCAAGTATGAAGTTCTTATTGATGATTTCCACCACGTTTTCCACAAACAGCTTTGTGTGTGGGCCAAAAGAGCGTGCTAAATTATGCATTAAGTAACTGAAAAGACTCAGAAAATATAATATAACACAGTGGTTTTCAAACTTTTCTTTAACACGGACCACTAGATGTGGAATGTCAACCTTGCACGGACCACTTACCTCGGCACCTCTTTTATTCAAGTACCAAAATGTAGGAATAATGATTTAACAACTCATTAAAATGCATTATCCTCATAAAAAACTTGATATTAAAGTTATTTCATTGTAGAGAAGTTAAAAATAAATGAATAAAAAAAGTACTGTTTTTTTTTTATTATATTTTAAAACACAAAAGAACATGCCAAATCACTGAACACAACATTAAACAGAAAAGAACAAACCGCATTATCAAGATTTAGAACTAAGCATCTCAAATCAATGAAAATACTTGATGACACAAAAGTCTGTACAAAATGTAAAGCAAAAGAATCGACGCCAAACCACATCTTTCAATATATAGGCATCAATAAGAAAATAATTCAAGATGATGAACAGAAATTAATAAGTGAATTAAAAAAATATAACCTCATGAAACTGTTTATGACCAAAAATAAGAAACAATAACAACAAAATTATTTTTAGAATTAAAATGGTATTAGCACATTTCAAGAAAGTAAATAAACGAAATATTTTATTCTCCATTTCAATGTGAAGAATGGTGTTGCTTGCAATCTTTGACCAGTTTGGTTACATCAGGTACAATGTAACCAAACTGGTCAAAGATTGGTAGGTGTTAAGAAGATAGTTTCAGTCTTAAGTCAGGCTCAACATTAAGCCTGCTCCTTTTCACACTTTTTAGACCAACCAGGGCAGAAAATTCTATTTCACAAGTCTATGTTGTGGGAAACGGTAGCAGATGCTTGATGCCACTGTTGGAGAGTTCAGGGTGCTCTCTTTCACATAGATCCAGAAGTTTGTGAGGGATTTCTCACTAAAAGTGATTTTTAGTACTTCATCAGACGCCACTTCAATAAGCTGATCACACATACAAACTGAAAGGCCGAAAGACTCAATCACAGATGTAGCACTGAAAAGATTCCTAATCCATTCCTTACCTTCATCAGGCTCTGGAAAATATTTTTTTATGATGTCTTGCAGAATTGTTATTTGGTTCTGAAGTAATTGCACTTATTCATCATCGATTAGTTCTCCTAAAGACTGCCAAAAATCAGCAAGTTAGAAAATGCATCAAACTCCCCATGACCAAGCCGTTTACTCCAAAGTTCACATTTGTGTAGAAATGCCTTTATTTTATCTTGCACTTTAAAAATGGTTACATCGCGCCCCTGAAGTTACAGATTTAGGCTTCTCAGGATACTGAAAATATCACGGAGAAATGCCACCTGCACTAGCCACTTGAAATCATGGAAAAGAGATTTTCTTACTTCAATCAGTGCCATGATGGAAGATCTTGATCACATCCCACGGCTCGAAAACTCTTGAAATCACTTTCCCCCCTGACAACCACCATACTTCGGTGTGGAAAAGTAATTTTCTTCACACAATACCCTAAAAAGGCGAGAGTTCAGTGACCGTGATTTAATTAAACTAACCACTTTAACTACTTGTTCCAATATAAGATCCAATTCAGAAGGCATTCTTTTTATCGCTAACTGTTCTCTGGGAATGAAGCAGTGAATTGAACTGCATCCAGGTACTAACTCTTTTACCTTTGCTGTAAAACCCTTTCTTTTCCCAAACAAAGCTGGCGCATTGTCAATACTGACATTTTTTCTAATCTGAATTGTGTGTTATGAAATAATCATTAACCATACCAAAAGTATCATCTCCTGTACTGTGAATTTTTAACAATAAACTAAAGAAAAAGTCATCATAAACTTCATTTTCGTAAATGTATCTTACATATGCTGAAAGTTGACACAAGTTTTCTATGTCCATGCGTTCGTCCAATTGTGAAGCAAAATAACTACTACCATGCACACGTATGGTTAACTGATCCTCCACACTAGATGCCAAAGATGTTATGCAATGCTGAATTGTATCATTCAACAAAAGAATGTTGTCTATTGCTAGCCCTGCCTTTTCCTCAAGCATAATATTCATCAATTTATACGCTGGCTTTACAAGTGCTTCAGCGACGGTATGTCTTTGATCAGTTTTTACCACAAGTAAAGCCACTTGGAATGATGGCTCTGTAGTTTTACTCTCTTCCTTACCTGTAGCAACAGAAATAATTGATTTCTGTGATGACAGCATCACTTAAATCTGCATGTTTGCATACCTGCCCGGTTTTACGGTTTACCCGTAAAATTTACGGAAATGTGACTTGTTTTACGGGCAAAATGTTTATTTTGCGAATTTGGTGATTCTCCGAGATTTTTTTCTTTTTCTGATGATTTTGCACCCACTATTAAAACTTTTTTCTTTATAACTTAATCCATTCAAAGTAAAGTGCCAATGTAAGTTACGAATAAGTTTTCAGTTAATTTTGCTGTAGCTTTCCCTTGTTTTAGGTTATTGTTTTGCCCTTTTTGTCAAACACTAGAACACCAACCAGCTGGGCTTGTTTAACCTTGGACTTGGTTCTCCCCCCCCCTCTCACGCGCGCTGTTTCCCACCTTCTTTTCAGATAATGAATTGTTTGTCTCCCGAGTCACAACTTCTCAGCAGGCCAGCATGGGGTGTGTCTTGCATTGGAGCAGGTGTCTTTATTCCTCCTAGTTCGAAATGCTATCTCAGAACGTAGTTATAGTAGAAAAAAAAAATTCAAACAGATTTTAAATCTGTGGAATTTTTAAGCCCAGATCGATACCTAACATGATGAAATTAAGCAAAAACTGCCAGTTTTGTGAAATTAAAAATGCATTGGGGCATGGTTTCGTGACTTCTTTGGCAATAAATTTGACCTAAGGAAAGAATGCTACTATAAGAGGAAGTTAAAGAAAAAAGGTAAGTCCCAATGTGTTTATTCGAGCCAGTGCTGCTCCAGCAGTGATTTATTTTGCTGGTCTGTTAGTCAGTAAGTTTTCTACGCCTTCCGACCGTGCTTTGTTCATGGCTCAATAACGTTCATAAAAATGTCTTGGCTTGATTCAATGAAATTAATGTGTTGGGGTACATACTAATTCATCAAATCCCTATTGAAAATGGTCAAAGGTAAGGTCAAGACATTATTTTCAGTTGCTCTCTGCTTTCTATTTCTTTCAGTTGCTCTCTGCTCTCCTATTCATTCTTCTGCCCTTTTGCCTGATGACTTGCATAAAATCAAAACATGATTGTGATGAAGTTTAGGTATGCTGTTCAGCACCCATAGTGGACCTAGCCTATTGAAAATGGTTGCTATCATCATTCACAGGGACAGTGCAGTAGTACATGCGCGGGATTTGTTCGTTCACGTTTTAGAATTTCAGCACAATATCTTCCATGGAAATTGACTGATTTGGATAGAATTTTTAATTATAAAACGACACGTTTGTGGTAGCTTTTTAATTTAGAAATTAACAGGCACAAAAAATGTTCCATAATAAAGCAATAACACGCAAAATATGCAGTATCAATTAATTCATACTAAGAGATTCGTAAAGAAAACAGTAAAGAATCGTGAAGAACACTGTTGCTTTTGCAAACGCACACTGTTTTGTAGATATGAAATTTTGGGCTTTTAGAAAACAAATCTGAATTTTAAAATATCCAGATTTTGACTGCACAAGTTTAATCTAGGGAGGGAATAGACTTTTTTTCTTTTTTTTTTTTTAACTGTTTGAAAAAAAAAACCGCCATTGACTTTGTAACTCCTATCAAACCAAATTGTGTGATATTTAGAAATTTTCATTTTTTAAAACAGAATACGCGAATTCCACATTTTGTCATGTTAAGCCATATTTTTTTTTCAGAGATATAAGATCGGAATTAAAATCCTGGTTCAAACGTTTTGTGCCTTGGCTACACTGCAAAGGGAACAGGGGACGAGATGGGGAGGATGTCTCCGACGAAGTGGCTGTATCATTTCTTGTGACGCCTGATGTAAAAGACTGTTGGTTTTGTTCCGGCAAAACACATTGTGTTAGTTTACTGCAGGAGAGGGGGTAGTTCAGACGTTGATAGGCCCAGATTGTTTTTGTAAAGGAATAACTAGACTAGGGAAGCTCTATTCAGTAAGATGAGGGGGGGGGGGGCAGGACAGGAAGAGAAGACAGAACTATAAAATCAGTGCCATTTAGAAGTATAAAGGATGCCGCTAAAGGGGTCGGATTTGGTAAAAGACCAGGCATTGATCTGGCGGATCCACCTGTGAGGAATGATAGGGAGGGAGGGGAGGACTCCAGAGGATGACATTCATAACTAAAACCTAAACCTTTGTTTCTAGATGAAAGAACCTTTCAGTTGCTCTCTGCTTTCCTAGCTGACCAGCTCGAATCGGATAACTCTGCAATCAGTATTTTTTTCCTCTTCAAATTGCAACTCTTTAAGCTGCTACTATTTTACTATAGCAGATTTTACTTGCATTTTTTTCCAAGTGGTAATAAATCTTGTATTAGTGATTTGCTATGAGCAGCAATATAAAAGGGGAAAAAAAGTACTATCAAACATTCCGCGATGCGTGTTCTGCAGAATTCCTGTGTATTGCGAAATCTTCAGAAATAGAAAATATGCGTTTAGTGCTACGTGTCGATGCAGTTTCAACATTTCGCATGGTGGAACGAATGATATTATAAATCATATTTCTAGTGACAAGCATAAATATAACGTTGACTGTGTGGAAAAAAAATAACGAAATTGACTTCCTTTGTTAAAAGTTATAATGAACTGGATGCAATTCGTACAAAATGTTTGTTCACTTCATTTTTAGTTGAACATAATTTACCAGTTAGTGTCTCTCAATCACTCTTACTTATTTCATTTTTTTTTTTTATTTGACTGTCTCATCGTCCGTGTCTCCATAAGATAAAAGCCTAACATGAAAATTGTTCGTTTTTGAAAACATTTTATTATGTTTCAAGACGGTGTGGAACACGATCCCATTGAAAGGGTAGAACATCCTTCTCTTTAGATGCAAACTTCTGTAAAAGTAAATTTTTATCACTTTATAGATCATAATGATAGCATAGTAATGAGAAATTATGTATAGAATCTATTTTAATCCATATAAATGTGCCGATAAATTCAAACATCTGTAGTCACTTCAATTACAAGTTAATATTTGATTTGGGTAACATCGTTTTTAAGTCGATATGTTCGGTACATTTAATCAATATGCGCGACAAGTAATCTAAGCGCGAATATACCAATTAAAATTTTCATCAAATATATCGATTAATTTTTTTTTACGGATTTCTGTTTCTGAAAGTTAGCAGGTATGTGTTTGTTTGAAAATGCTGTGAAAGTTTTGAAGGTTTCATCGCGTCCTTAGACAAAGTGTCGTAGCTCACAACACAAAGAGCAAGTTGGTCACCTGTCCAATAAAATCCCATTTTCAGGTAATCATCATATTTCCTGTTTACACATTTCTTTAATTTTTTTTTTGGCAATAACAGAGCAACTGATTTTAAAATGATGGTCAATGATTTTAGTTTTAGCAGGCCCATGTGGAGTCGTATCAATTTCACTTATATTCCATTTCAATGAACCACAGTTAAGCCACCAATCCATTCTGAATATAAATTACAAATAACACAGTAATAATGTCAGTGGTATACAATATTTAAGTAAACGCCACAGACACACAAAACACATAAGAATAACTAACTGCTGAATGCAAAGGGCTATTCAGTACTACAGATGGGAAAGAAATCACGTCATCAATATTTTGTCACTAATATGAGTATGTCACCGTCACCAGCCAAAACCTCCAGCTCCACAGTTCCTGCTCTTTGGAGATGGGTTTGGCGCCACTGAGCTGTGACAGTGATTTCTGTGGAGGATTCTTGTTTGCGTCACCTTAACTTCGTTCTGCAGCTACTGGGATTACAACATTGCAGTAAGATAACGATGTTGACAGCACATTTGACTTTGATGGCCTGAGCCGTATGGCAGTGGAGTTGGTGCACTCCCACCTAAGTGCGATAGACCACTGCACGCACCGCTTACCTTAAAGTTACATTACTTGCATGTAACAAATACAATTTTTCCATAGAAATTTTTAAAGATTTTGCGGACCACCTAGAACCTAGCCACGGAGCACCAGTGGTCTGCTGACCACAGTTTGAGAACCACTGATGTAACATCTTTACCTAAAAATTCCACATGTATTTAAAAAATTAATTGATTTTCCTTTAAATTAAAAAAAATTGATTTTTTTAAAACTGACTTTTTAAATATGTACCAATTTTTAAATTTTGGTATATTTAAAAAGGTCATCACCTATTAACGATAGGAACTGATTTTATTAGTTTTTAAGTTTTGCTGATAGATGGCACTGAAAGCTCAGCCTGACTTTCAGTGTCGGCAAAATGTTCCAAAACTTCCACAGTTTCATGTCCACTTGTTAGAGCTATCTATCAACATTGGTAAAACATTTTGAACCAACCAACAACTAGTTATCAATAATTGGAGCTGAATTTTAACGTTGAAAAAATGTTTCTGTGCTACATCAGAATTAATGCTGTCCTTCCTGTATTTGATTTGTAGTACTCTGCTATTAGAAAGAAGATATAAAGAGTACTTTGAGAAGACACGTGACTTGCACAGTAGTGAAACTTTAATTATATTATTGTTCCTCTGTCACCTGTTGTTCTGAATATCAGCAGTATAATATAAACTGCTGCCACTATCAGCAGAAAGTATTCTGATCATTCTGCTTCTGGTATATTTACCAAATTGTCCATAAACGAAATGAAATGAACTTTGAGCTTTGAAGGAAAGTCCACTGGTATCTGTGAGGATCAGTAATAGGGTGGTCCTTATTTACATAGTAATTTTTTCTTTAATTTTTCATAGTGTTACCCCCTAATATTGTTGTGTCTGTAGACAAAACGTTACATAAAATATTTGGGGATGATTAGAGATTTTTATGACGTCACACCGAATCCAAACTTTGTAAGTAGGTTGTATCGGCAGTTAACATAAGGAATTTAAGGATACGACAATGCTCGCAAAATTTAAGAGCACACAGAAGACAAAAAAAGAAATCCATAGGAAACGTCCATCTTTCCTGCTTCGTAACCTTGCAAGCGCGACCTTCTCCTCCGTAGATTCGTGCATGCACCGTTCAAACGTAGTACAGGAATTCCCCTTATGTGATTGCGCACTCTGCAGCAATTGAATGCGCTGGTCTCCAGTAAGTTAGTGTAAGGTAACAACAACAACAAAACAAGTGTGAATAATGAGAATGCCTTCAGCTTCACACGCTTTAGTTGTAACTAGCAAAAACTGTGAAGTCTGACTGGTCGGGCAACCAATTGACATTATTCTGGATAAGAAGCTCCCATTGAAATGAGAGGTTATGTGTCATTTGTTCTTCCTTATAAGAACGGAAAAGAACACAGTTAAGAATGCTTCAAGCATTATCACACAAGAGCTTCTGTCAATCTAGGGAAAAGCCTGAATACCTACTATGGTTGACTACGTCATCCCAAAGGTTCAAAAGAAGTACAACCAGTGGCATGCTCTTTGGAAGGGAAATTTTTGGCGATCTGAACCGCAGATAGATAAGGAAAAACTCTTCACCGAGGAATTGGCCAATCTTTTCGATATCGCCTATGCCAATGCCCTTGACATGATTACCATTTCTGAAGACAAAGAGTTTATATTGACCTAAAGAGAGAAGGGAAGGAAAGGATACATTTGTGGGGAAGACAAAAAGTTAACAAGGCAGGAAGCCCAAAAGAGAGAGAAGGAAGACAATTTCGAGCAACTGAAACGACAACACGCAGAAGAAAGAGATCAGTTATTTGCAAAGGTTGAACTAGCCTCATCGAGTAGCAGCAGCGCTGAAGAGGAAGATTACAAAGCAACCACAGCAACAAAAAAAACATGCAACGAGCGAGGAAGAACATTGTTTTGCCAATGCTTACCTCAGCACTTAATCGCACTAAGGTGAGTGACCGAAATGCAGTCTATGTGCTCTCAGCAACTGCTGCCACTCTGGGACATAATGTAAAAGAATTTTCGATCAACCATATGTGGAACAAAATTGCAGACTTTCTGAAAGAAACTTTTGGTGCCCAAATTCCCCTCATGGTCCACTGGGACTAGAAAAGCCTTCCGGAGCTCACAGGGACAAATAAAGTGGACCGACTGCCAGTTCTTGTTTTTGGGGCAGGAGTGTCGAAACTTCTTGGTGCTCCAAAACTTTATTCCGGAACAGGTGAGGAAACTGCCAAAGCTGTGGTGGATTGCCTAGAAGAATGGGGGATCAAGGATCGCATCCAAGCAATGTCTTTCAACACAATGATTAGTAACACCAGTCACAGGGCAGGGGCTTGCAAACTTATTGGATTTAATTTGGGAAGAGACCTGCTGAATCTCGCATGTCACCACCACATTATGGAGATTGTGGCCCAAAAGGTCTTTGCCACATACGACATCCACTCTACTGGTCCTGATATCCTGCTTTTTAAGCGCTTCCAACAGCATTGGCAATTTATCAACCATTAGAATTTGAAGTCATCGAAGAAGAGGTCACAGAAAGGGGAAATATTATCAACTTCTGTGAGCAGCAGCTAACTGACAGCCAACCATGCGACGACTACTGGGAACTGCTAGAACTGACTATAATCTACCTAGGTGCCAGTCCTTCACAAGGAATCCGGTTCGTACAGCCTGGAGCCCTCCACTGGGCTAGATGGATGACTTGCATCATTTACGCAATAAAAATATGCCTTTTTCATTCTCAATTTAAAATGACAAAACGTGAACTAGCCGCCTTAAAGAGATTTGCAGCTTTTGCTGTCAGCCTGTACGTCAGATCGTGGTTTGTGGCCCCTGCCCCAGCCAATGACCTTGCTTTCTTGAAACAACTGGCAACTTATAATGACAAAGTCGTGTCAAGTGCAGCTATTAAAGCCTTTTCCAAACATCTGTGGTATCTAAACGAATTGTTGGTGCCACTGTCTTTCTTTGATTGATGTATCCTTGACAGTGAAGAGGGACATGATCAGTGCATTAAATAAGGATGGCACGGATAACCCTGCAAAGAGAATCAATCTGATGGTGACCTAATGTATTCATGAAAAGATGGTGGCCGACTTTGTGACCAGCTCATCAAGGAAACTGCCAAAGCTGTGGTGGATTGAAACTCACGAAAACAAGAAATAGACAGAAACTCATGAAAAGACGGTAGCCGACTTTGTGAGGAGCTCGTCCTGTCGTTTTTTCCAAATGCTGTACATAGACACCGAGTTTCTGTCTCTCGACCCCAGTGCGTTGGACAGATCATCCGATTACACCGGTCTGCAAATTTAAATTTTTTGTCAGATGATTTCTTAAGTTCCTGAATCAATTTTTGACGCCGATTCTAGAAATGACTTCCATTTTTCTCTATCACGTCAGGTTTTTAAATAAAGTAAGAAGTTATGTTTTCAAGATTTTAATTAATGTAAGCAAAAAAATGCAAACACAATGTCCCACAAAAACTTTTTATTTACAAAAACACTTTAAAATTACTGTAAAGAACTGACCTGTGACTAGTCTTTAACAAAACGACAAGCAAACAGTGTTCCATTAATTTTCAAACTGTCTGTTTTTTTACTTTCTTGCAGATCCTCCTTTATCTTTACTGTCCCTCTTCAACATCCAACAATAGTCGGCCATCATAGTTTCATTCCATCTTCCCTGGTACCTCTTCTCCATCTCCTTAATATCCTGGTGAAAGCGTTCACCATGCTCTTCACTATAATGTCCCAGATTTTCCAGAAAGTGGTCAATATGGGAGTGTAGATAGTGAACTTTTACATTCATGTTACAACCCAACTGCTTGAAGTTTTCCAACATTGTTTCAACAATTTTTCTGTTATTCGGATCTTTGTGATTCCCTAGAAAGTTTTAAAAACTGAAAGCCGGAATGCTGTCCATCCGTCTTTTTCTCTCTCATTCATCGTTTTCTCAAAATCTTTGTCCTTCATCAGTTTTTTCATTTGAGGGCCGACAAAAATTCCAGCTTTCAATTTTTCTAGTGTAATGAAGGGAAATTTCATAGAAAGGTACTTGAAGCATGGCCCATCTTATGGTAGAACCCTTATAAACTGCTTCGTCAACCCCAATTTGATGTGTAGTGGTGGAAGCAATACTTTTTGGGGGTCTACAAGTGGGTCATGCAGGATATTTTTAGTCCCAGGAACAAAATTTCTCCGCTCTGGCCAAACTCTCATTGTCCAATGTCTTTGCTTTGCCCTACTGTCCCATTCACATAGAAAGCAAGGCATTTTCATGTACCCAGCTTATTGTCCTAATAGCATTCCTATTACTTTGAAATCACCACAGGTAAGTCATTTGTGTTCCTCATAGTGTATATTTGTTAATAGTACCTTCATGTTCTCAAATGTCTCTTTCATTTTAACTGAGTGGGCCACAGGAATAGACCCATACACATTCCCATTATGCAGTAACACGCCTTTGAGGCTCCTCTTGGACGAGTCAATAAAAAGTCTCCACTGAGTAGGATCATGTTCAATACCATAGAAGTGCATTAACTCGTTGATGTTATTGCAGTAAACCAAGGAATCGTTGTGTTAGAAAAAAGGAAGTACTTCTTTTTCTCTGTGTCGGTACCATAAAAAATGTGTTCCTGGAGCCAGAAGATTCTTACTTTTCAACCGGGAGCCAAGTAGTTCTGCAGATTCCTTAGGGAAGTTCAGATCACGTACTGGATCATTAAGTTCTTTCTGGGAGAACAGTTGTGGATTAGTATTAATATCAGTTCAAAAAACGTTAAATTCCACGTTAATTAATGAATGTTATTACGTGGCATATTACATTAAGTTCATTAGCAGAAATTGAATAAAAACGTGAAGAACAGAAGAAAAAATTACCGGACTTGTGCATTAGAGTCGTTTTCCGGCTTGTAGACGTCATCACTATCGTCTTCAGAGATTGCATCACGTTCACATTCATCATCTTCCGCCACGTTCTCTAGCACAGCTGGAGGAAGAGGGGCAGGCAGATCTTTTCCATGTGGAACTAGCCTAATGGCTGAAGGAATGCTTGGATACACAATTTTGTTCATATTTTTCGAATTGCAGCCCTTAACATTAACTAAGCAGAAGTAACAGTAGTTCAGGTGGTCTTTAGGCTCCCTCCACACCATAGGTATTGCAAATGGCATGCACATTTGCTTCCCTTTTGTCCATAACCTTAACCTCTCAACACAATAGCGGCACACTTTATATGGTGCCCATGCCTTATCCTGATCACCAAGATGCACTTTAAAATAAGCATAGTAAGCTTTCTTCACAAAGTCTGTGATATCCATTCTTTGCTTAAGCACTACATAATTTCCACAAATGTAACAGAACACATTAGGACAATTTACACACTTGCGTTTTGACATTGTAAGACTACGCACTCACAATAGAGACAGCAACTTAGAACAGCTGTGTAAATCTGAACAGAAAGAGCAATGAACTGGAAATGTGAGCATCTGACTGGCGGGAATGCTATTTTTGGATTCTTGCCAATTCTCTTTTCAGTCTTTCTTCTACAGGTGGCTAGTTGGCAATACTGTAAAAGTAAACTTACGTTGCTTTGACGATGATTGGCAAAGGAGATAGCTGAAATGCCTCCCGCTAAAATGCCCCTGACTGGCAGATGTAATGCTATCAGTGATAAATCTTCGAAATCAACTTGGGTCGATTGTGCAAAAACTGTATGTGATAGAAGAAAATTCCAGTTCTGGAATCAGCATGAGAAATTGAGCTAAGCACACATATTAGTTTTCAATCATCTGATCTCATGCAGACTAGTGTTATCAGTCAGCAATGAATACTGTTAAAGCTCTGAAGGTAGTAAGCGACTCAGCCGAGCAAAGAGTGCCGATGATGCAGGACTACAACAACATTCTCACAAATAACGAAGACCAGAAACAGTACCTGCTGCAGATTTTGGAGGAACACAGGAAGAAATTTTCAAATGCATTAAAAATGACCATGAGTGACAACAAACAGCAAACTGAATAATAATTGAAGAGTGTTTAATGTTTATTTACAGACTATGGACAATGTCATTCCTTTATTTACTTGTACAATAAAAGAATTTAAGAGGCAGATTCTTATGTAACGTCTCGTGTTTCACTGTTTCATTAAGTAAAGAAATATATAAAGTTCGAACTCCGTGTGACACCTCTTAAAATTGACTTATCAGCTGAAAATGCAAGGTACATCACTTTCTCAACCCAGTGAACAATATTAACAAATAAGACATTAACATCTTTAATCTTAGTCTATAAGGACCACCCTAATGAGTAACTATAAATTCATTCACATTCTAAATTTATCTGCTGCTATAGAAACTATACACAAATGAATAATCTCATATGTACTTTCCAAATTTAAAGCATTGTGTTGGAAAGAATATAGGCAAACCTTTTTGACAGCCTTTAATAAACATATGTAGTTATTCTTCTGATAAAAAAGCTTCATTATGTGTAGGAATGTGAAAGTATGAATACTATGGTATTCACTTGACACTTTGTGGTAGAACAACCAGAAATTTTTATGCAAATTATTGACAAATAGACCTGAAAGTTTGCTCAAATCTTGGCATATTTTAAAATTTAGATGTAACAAGTTTATTTAAAGGTAATTAATTGTAATCAACACAAAATCTTGTGTGTGTGTGTTTGCATACCTGTTTCAGATGATGTTGCATTTTCTCCGAAGTAGGCATTTTGTTGATTCAGACAGTAGCAAATGCAAGTGTCAAGAGTTGTTCACCTCTAAGCCTGATGCATGGTACCATGCTGAGATTGAACACCATGTAAAAAATATGGCTACAAACTCTTGAGCTAGAACACGCATACTTTGAAATGTAAGCATTTATTGTTTCAAGGTTTTGAGTAAGTGCATTTATTTATCAGAAACACGAAATTTTTCTGAACACCCCAATATATATGTTGTACTCTAAAAAGTTTTGCATTATGGTAGCAGTTCTTAGCAATCATTTACTGAGTTATTTTTAATAATTTTGAGACTTTGTCTATGTATTATGATTTCTTTTTCTTTTTTTCAGGCAAACTGTCTCTACTTGAGAAATTCAGTTCCCTTGTTAATCTTACATCAGTTACATGTAAGGAAAAATCCCAAAACTTGGATGGAGCTGCTATTGCATACTTGTAAGCATATGATTTATAAAATTGTAGGGCAATTTGTGATAATAGTGGAAATATTGTATGACCTTACCTTTCATAATGTCTGTTTGACATACATACATACATATCATTAAGCTGTTCTCTGAGATTCAGGGGTTAGCTCCTCAAAGAAAGACAATGTGCCAAGTACACATTTAACTGATAGAACTAAAATGTACTTACTGTTGTTGTATCAAATGTCTCCATTTACAACAATCTCAACAGACAGCTCGAGATTCATTAACATCCATCACATGCTGCACACAAGACCTTTTGTACTTCATACTATATAATCTTTTTCTCAAGCAGACATTCCTGAATCTGGGCCTCCCATGATTTCCTTGGCCTTCCTCTACCTTTCTTTCCTACCACTTGGGCTTAAAAAATTCTGTTAGTCAGCACCTCATCATTCATTCTTTCAACATGGCCAAGTCACCTAGGAATATTAGTCTCCACCTTACTGTTGCCTCATGTTACACATCTTCATTTCTCACATGATCAGCATGTGTCCCCCCCCCCTGTAAGTAATGCAGCTTCCTAGCACACAAACAAATCCTATAACTTTTCTGCAGTACATCAGAGTAGGAACTATTACACATTCATGCCATACATCAGAGTAGGAACTATTACACATTCATGCCATACATCAGAGTAGGAACTATTACACATTCATGCCATACATCAGAGTAGGAACTATTACACATTCATGCCATACATCAGAGTAGGAACTATTACACCTTCATACACAGCCATTTGGAACTCCCTTGAGAACTCATCATTCCTGTAAAATCCTCCTAAGTCACTTACCTCCTAAGTTTACTTAGGAGGTAAGTGACTTAGGAGGATTTTACAGAACTTTCAGTGAAGAATTCACTTGCCTACTAATTTTGCCATTTAATTTGTTCTCTCTGTCAAACATATTTCCTAAATATACAAACCCATTTACCTGGCCAATCTCTGTGTCAATAAGACTTGCATTCTGCATGAATAGTTCCTTACTCAAAAACCATAACTTTGGTTTTTCCTTATTTCTATTCAGTTTGAATTTCATACAAACTTCATACATCCGGGACAGCATACTCTGCAACTCACTTTTGCTCTCTGCCAACAGGACTGTGTCATCAGCATAGAGCAATCTGCCCACATGCACATATTACCAAGACATAAACCAGTATTATCCATTTGGCATCATGCATGCATGCATGCATCATTAAATATATTAAACAGTCAGGGTGACATTACACAACCTTGTCTGACTCCTGCACCTATAGAAAACTATTTCAATAAAATACCATTCACTCATACACATGCTCTACTGCCAGCGTACATGGTTTTCACACTATTAAGTAGATTCCCAGCAATACCATATTTTTTCAGTACCTTCCACAAAAGAGTCCTATTTACTTTGTCATAAGCTTTCTCTAAATCTATGAAGGGTGCAAACTCGTTTTTATTGAAAAGTAACAAACAGATACTTTTCAGTCATCATGCATTATGCAAAATTTTTATTGGTGCAGCCCTTACCAGGCATAAAGCCACTCTGTACATCCCACACTTTATCTGATGTAAGACCTCATATCTTATCAATGATGGCCTTTCCGAACACTTTTCCTGGCGCACTCAGCAAACTAATGCCATGATAGTTCTTGCATTCAGTCTGATAACCTTTTCCCTTGTACAAGGAAACAACCAGGTGTGGGTTGGTGGTCACAAAAGGACCTGGGAAAATTTTTGTAAATGGGCTCATTCAGTTGAAGTTCTATGGTACTATTGTATCACAATTGAAAATCACTTTTTTAAGAAACGAAACAAAAAGTACAGTTGCTGTAGAAACAGTGGCAAGCATAGTACTAGGGAGGGGAGTTAAAAAAAGTACACCCATTCATCCTTAAATTGAAGTGAATATTGTGGAAAAGTTTTCATTGGCCCATGCCAAGATTTCACTGCAGAAAAATTGTAGTGCAATTTTTCTGTTGTGAACAATCACAGTTAGAAATTTCAAGATATTTAAATATTGTGGCAAACTCCCTTAATTGACGTGGAAAGAGTGAATAACCAGGTTTAAATCACTTGTTTAGCTACGTAAATATGTAATTGTGCTGGAGAAGCTTCTAATTATGGATACACTCAATATTTATATTTGTTTAAAATTTTCTCTTAAGAATGCTTAAGTGAGAACATTAAAAAATTCTTTAAACAAAATTGCTTATGTAGCCTTTTCATGTTTGATAGATTGTAAAATAATCTTGATTTTCATACCTTTGAGCTTCCAGTTTTTTAATTTTCAACAAAGTGGGCTGAAATTCCAACAAATATTTGAGAGAGAGAGATACCAAAATTATGTTGCAGTTGTACCAAAAATCCTTTCACATGAGACATAATTTTTAAATTTAAATAAATGAAAAAAATACAGAACTTTTATACTGTAAAATGTTCTATTTGTACTGCAATTTTTCTATTGTGGCAAACAGATTCATCATTTAGTGTTCATATATTCGTATGTGTTTCAATTATAAAACATGATTTTATGCTGCGGTTATGTATTGTAAAGACATCTTACTAAATTACTTAAACAAAACATTTTTCAACTTAATGTTGAAATGATATCTCAAATGCCTTCATCTGCTGCATTTGTCAGTTATCACAAGGAGCATAGGTAGAACATTTCGGGGGAAATGGATCATATATGAACACCCCCACAAATAATTTTACAGTTATTTAAAAATAAGTTCTTGATATTATTAGCTTTCACTCTGAATTCTGTGTTGTCATATAGTGGATAGTACATCCCATAATGACCATTATCTAGCATTGTTCTGCAACTTTATCAAACATGGGTGAGTATTTTCACTGCTTTAAGTAAAGTAGTGAAAATATTTTAGCCCTGTTCAGCCCCCACCCCTACTCACATGAAAGAATGTGCAGAGTTTAAGATAATGAGAACTGTATTTGAGAAATACACCTCATCAGACAAGTTATTTAGCACATTAATACAGACAATATCCATATAGTTTCCTTATAAAAGTGTTTTTCTGAATTTGCACTTCTCCATACTTTGTTTCATTTTAAAATAGCCATTTTCTTTTGCTTGGATGACTCAATTTTAGTATCTGAGTCTAGTATGTACTTTGTGCATGATGTCATTGTAAAAAAATTAACTATCTTGAACACAAGTAAAGATGCACTAGATTTGAAGCAGCAAATACTTCAGTGCAATATCAGGTGAAATCAGAGGCTGAGTGCTACTTACAATTCTAAAGCAGTATCATTTTGTAAGCAGTATCATTTAGTAATCAGTATCATTTAGTAAGCAGTATCATTTAGTCAAGATGTCCTGCAAACTGAGTGGAATTTCAGATCATGGCTATGCATATGTCAGGAATGTTTCTTTTGAACAGCTCAAGTAGTAAGGGATGTGCATAGGGAACTGTCAATAATGGAAACATTATTGACAGTTCCCTATGCACATGATGTATGGAAACATTACATCTACAAAGACCAGACTCCATCATGACTGAGTTATGTCAGCTCAACATGCAGCTGGATGAGTGCAAACGCCACCTCTCTTCTAACATGTGGGTAAGTCTTGAAGAGTTGCTCTCATCTTGTTGACTCCGAACCAGAAAGATACAGCAGTTATGCATGTTTACTGTGAGTTATCGTACCTTTCTAAACTTAGAAGAGAGAGCAGAAGACAAATTTCATGTTCTTTCCTTATGGGTGATGATGTTATTTATATCACTTCTGTGTCATCTGAATGCATCTGACTAGTAGAAAAGTCATTACTGGGCACTGTAAGTAGTAGAATCATTTTCTTCATGCTGTGCCTGATTGAGGAAGATAATGTTCCCTTGGAAATAGCTGAGAAGCTTCAAAAATAAACTAAGAAATTTACATTAAGGTTTGAAAGGCTTCACTGTAGTAAATAAATATGATGTGAATGAAATAAAGTAATTCAAATGCAATTTAATTTATAGCATTGTGAATTAAAAATTGGGAACAATAAATGCAGGAAATAATATTCAACCACTAGGAGAAGTGGTTTTGTTATTTCTGTAGCACTGTTCTCTTTTGTTCAATGAAAAACTGTTTAGGAAATCTATATTTTGAGGTTACTCACCTTTATTCCCTGAATCTTTTAGGAGGTTTTCATCTCTACACATTTCCAACACGTATTTTTCTTATTTACATCGTGGTTTGAGGCCGAAAAAAAAAAAAATCTTTTTCAACTCACGCAAACTTATGACATACTAGCATCAATAACTCAGTATGTCATGGATTATCTTGCACTATGTAATGTGTGCATTTTATGTTTGATACATGAACTGCAGCCATGGTTTGTTATACGTATGTATATAATGTAGCTCTCAGTTTTTCCTTACATCTTCCACATGCATTTTTTTTTCATAAATCAGATAAAAAAAAAAAGCTAGCCTGATAATGCATAACAAAGTGCTAATGTTTTTCATGCATCTCTGTTCTATATGCATAAATAATAACACTGGTCTACAAGATTTTTATAACATGAAGAAATGTAGCTGTTTTTATCTAATATTTGGGTGCTGATTTCAGATCTGACCTTAAAAAATGGCCACCATGTCATGTTTTTTTTGTTATGGGGCATTAAATATGTACTATTGTTCTACATTAGTGCTTGTAGGCATGTAAAAGGACACTAGATCTTTTTGTTGTCATATTTTGCCACCGGACATGCTATGGGTGGCAACACTGATTTTTTCACAGGTAGAGAATATGTAACTGCAACCAACCACCATTGCTGTTTTTTACATTGAAATAAAAACACATGCTGCATGTTTATAAGCAAAATTTGGCAAAATGGAGAAAAGGGATCATCATGGAAGTATTAATGTTCCGGATAAGTTTTACTATGTGTGCAGACAGTATATTATGAAATTGCAGAGTCATCCATTGACAAAGACTGTGAGGAAAGCCTACTATTTGTACTTTAGATGTCATGTTGGAGATCAAAATTAAGCGGAGGCTCCACATGTCTGCTGCATTTCCTGCTTTGTTGGCCTGAGTGAATGGTTGAAAGGTAAGCTGAAATCCATGCCTTTTGAAGTTCCAATGATTTGGCATGAGCCAACTGATCACGTGGAAGATTTTAATTTTTGTTTAACCAAAGTGAGTGGCTTTTCAATGAAGAATAAAAGTAAAATACAGTATCCAAATTTGCCATCAACCTTAAGGCCTGTTCCACATAGGGAAGATCTTTCTATACCAAAACCTCCATTGAACTGTGAAAAGATAGATTCAAATTCATCCAATGAAGATATGGACGCACATGAAGATTCGGATCCTACATACACTCCTAAACACTTAGATGAGCCCCACTTTATTGAGCAAAATGATCTAAATGATTTCGTTCAAGACCTACATCTTTCCAAACAACAAGCTGAACTTTTAGGTTCCTGAGTGCAAGAGTGGAATCTGCTAGTGAAGAGCACACGTGTGTCTGTGTTCAGAAATATAAATTTGGGTCTATGTTCTTTCTATGAAATGCAGGAGGGTCCATGTTTTTGTTCAGATATTCCGGGGCTAATGACAGAATTAAGAATGGTTCACAATCCTACGGAATGGTATCTATTTATCGACTCATCCAAGGTTAGTTTAAAAGCTTTCCTTTTGCCCAACAGAAACCAGAAGCCTTCCATTCCAGTAACGCAAGCTTTAGGAATGAAGGAGACATATGAAAGCATGAACAGGATTCTCACTGCAACACAATATGACTAGTTTAGGTGGTCAATGTGCGGTGATCTGAAAGTGATATCACTCTTGCTCAGGCTTCAAAGTGGCTTCACCAAATATTGTTGTTTTCTTTATATGTGGGACAGTAGGGCCACAGCAGAACGCTATGAACGGACAGACTGGCCTAAAGAAGACGTTTTTATTCCTGGAGAAAGCAATGTTCATCACAAACCCCTAGTTAATCCTTCTGATGTGCTGCTTCCACCACTTCATGTCAAACTAGGGCTGATGAAAAACTTTGTAAAGGCTATGGACAAATCTGGCCTGGTTTCTTACACTTAAAACAAACATTTCCACAATTAAGTGATGCACAACTCAAAGAAGGCATCATCATTGGTCCTCAGATAACAAGAACTGCTGTGTGGTTCTGTTTTTACCGAAAAGCTAAACAGCACGGAGCTCGCCACATGGCAGTCTTTCATATCTGTGGTCAAGGGATTTCTGGGTAACCTCAAAGAGGGCAACTACAAACAGCTGATTTATAACTTCTTAAGAACTATAAAAACCTTGGTTGATGGATATCCTAAAAAATACATTTCCTCCATTCGCATCTGGACTTCTTTCCTGACAGCCTTGGGGCCATCCATAAAGTACATCCGAGATTGCAGGAGGAGGGGGGTTCTTGACAACCGGGCCAAATGTGACATGGGGGATGGGGATGGGGGGGGTTGTAATTCGGATGTCCAGCAGCAAAAATATAGTGGAATTGTAATATTAAAATTTTAAATATGTTTGCAGATAGTCTTTCTATCATCGTGGGGGATAGTGGGTTTTTTTTCGTAGTCCTTTGTGACAGAGTCTGCAGTGTCTTTTATGCTTCCCAGAAGTAAGCTCTTTCAACTTAATTTACTAAGAGAACACAATGTTCATTGCTTAATTATATTTTACCTGAAATATACGTCTGCAATGTGTATTCCTTTTCGGGGGGGGGGTTCCCCGGGCAAAAACAAACAAACAACTAATGGCTAATGTATTGTCGACCGAGCTGTTTTGATGAGAAGGGTTGTGCACCCTAGGGTTGCAGTGTAGAAACAGCACTGAGTGGAGCTAAATAAGCCACAAAAAAGTTTTGGATTGTGTGGGATAGTTTAAACATCAATGAAGCTTGATCACTGCCATGGTGGAACAAAAACAAACAACGACTGGCGCCACTATGACAGAACCATTCACTCATGGTGATTTACGTGTCATTTCACCTCAGCAGAGTATGTTCAATAAAGAAGACACAGTCAAAGTGAATTCAGTGCTGGGTTAGTATGGTTGTACATATCTGCAGCTTCTTAATTCCAAATGGATAAGCAGAAGTTATTTCAGCAGCTGCAGGCAGGATATAATACAGCACATCCGAACCAGATTTTTGCATTGCGCATGATGATTGAAAGTTATCTGGCTGTTGGAAAGAAAGGTTTTACTGCCTTCATAGATTTAGAGAAAGCTTACGACCGAGTGAATAGGACACTTTTGTGGTAGGTATTGAATGAATATGGTGTTACTGGGAATCTACTTAATAGTGTAAAGGCCATGTATGCTGGTAGTAGAGCTTGTGTACGAGTGAATGGTGTTTTATCAAAATGGTTTTCCATTGGTGCAGGAGTTAGACAAGGTTGTGTAATGTCACCATGGCTGTTTAATATATTTATGGATGAATGCATGCGTGAGGCCAAAATAGGTAATAGTGGTTTATGTCTTGGTGATATCCGTGTGTGCAGATTGCTGTATGCTGATAACACTGTCTTGTTGGCAGAGAGCAAAAGTGAGTTGCAGAGTATGTTGACTCGGATGCACGAAGTTTGCATGAAATTCAAACTGAGTATAAATAAGGGAAAAAAGTTATGGTGTTTGAGAGAGGAATGGGTAACACTGAATGTAATGTAAGTATAAATGGCACTGTGATTGACCAGGTGAGTGTGTTTGTGTATTTAGGAAGCATGTTTGACAGAGAGAACAAGTTGGATGGTGAAATCAGTAGGCGAGTGAATTCTTCTTTGAAAGTCATAGCTGCTCTGGGAGGTTTTCACAGGAATGATGGGTTCTCTAGAGAGTCCCGCATGGCTGTGTATGAAACAGTAATTGTTCCTACTCTGATGTATGGCAGTAAAACCTGGGTACTGCAGAAGAAGCATAGGAGTCGTTTGTGTGCTGGAGAAATGCGTTACTTATGTGGGGTTTGTGGCAAGACACGATCTGATTGTGTGAGGAATGAAGATGTATTGCAGTTGTGTGATGTAAAGCAAAATGGAGACCAATATGGAGACAAATATGCTTCGTCGATGGTTTGGCCATGTTGAAAGAATGAGTGATGAAATGCTTACTAAGAAAATATTTTCAACCCAAGTGGCAGGAAGGAAAGGCAGAGGAAGGCCAAGGAAGACATGGGTGGATCAGATTCAGGAGTGTCTGCATGAGAAAAAGATTATGAGTATGAAGTATAAAAGATCTTGTGTAAGGCGTGTAATGGATATCAGTGAAGCACGAGTTGTATGTCAAGATCGCTGTAAATGGTGAAGTTTGATACGACAACAATAAGTAAAAATATCTGGAAGTTTGTATTTCTTTTAGGAGCTAACCTCTGAATCTCGGAGTACAGCTTAGTGATATGTATGTAACATCCGAATAAAACAGGGACACAACAGCAGGATGGCATTGTATCAATTTGGAACTCCATCAAGGCAGATTTAAATTTACCTGAATTAGTAGAAAAGTACTTAAGTTAGTGGAAATCAAAAGAATTGCAGAGAAAAGCTTTACTGCTGTAATTCTGCAGAAAACAATCCCAACAAGCTGCTATAAAAACTGCTTCTTCTGATTCTTCTCAAGATGCATCTTTGTGCCACTTGGATGTGCAAGGTCGAACAGTTGATATCGAAGAAGAGAAAATGAATTTCACGTTCGCTGGAAAAACACTTGCAGAAGTCTGATCTAACACTGTAACCGATCAGAATCCAACAATCACGGAGTATGTAGATCCCGCAGAATCTTAGCTAGTTGAACCCCTTCTTGAAAAAGATACTTCATGGAGAAATAAACATGTCGCTGAAAGCCAGTGTCTTTTGCAAAAAGTAAAATGTCAGGACACAAAATGTTGTCTGCCGTGTCGAAGTTCACTTTTCCTCATCCGTCAAAATCTCATTTTGCCACAACCTGTTCCTATTTCTCCTAGATCTGCAACCTTTAGGCTGCAGATCTAGGAGAAACAGGTCGACAACAATATGAATCACTCTTCATAAATCTTTCTCTAGATATTTCAGAAATGCTACCACGTTCCTGCCGAGCTTTCAGGCCAACACCACACGATCTCTACTGTCCATCAGTGCAATCCAAACTTACCTGTGGTATTTGTAAGGTTTGCATGAAGTATTTTTACTGTGATCAGCAACATCAAGGCTCATGCAAAATTGCATAGCGCTCAGTGTGGTCAAGCTAAAGCAGAACTAGAAGAACAAAACACCCTGTTCGAGTTGTTGCATGCCAACAGAGTGAGCTTATGGCAGTTTTGCCATACAACATGAATATGACTGATGCTGAATGGATCGATGAAGATGACCTGGATCTAACTGATGTTAATTTTCCTAAAGTAGGAAGTTCAATTTCCGGTGGATTGTACATAAAAGACGTTAGCCAGTATTTAGTTCCCATGTGGGAGGACGTTAAATAGGCAGTTTAAATATAATTCAGATTGTTAGGTTGCTTTTCAAATTCCAAGAACACAAATGCATCACTGTTTATACCACAGCTGTAGTCATGGCAAAGAAGAAAGAACAAGGGACAGGTGGAAGGTAATGTATCTATTCAGCTGAAAAAACAATCTCATATATTTAAATTAGAAAAGTGGCAAGCAAAGATAAATTCGCAATTCCTCAAAAAGGCATTTGTTTACTAAATATTTTAAATCATTAGTTTATTAATATGAAACATTATGTTTTTGAAGAAGAGTCCTGCAAAAGTAAATTGCAGTTTATTGTACCGCATTGTTGAGCAAATTTGCAACGTGAAAATTTCATGTAAACATAATAAATGATAGGTGGCTTTCATTTTCAGATTTTTGACACCTTTTGGAGTTTATTTGAATAAATTGAGAACTGGAAACAGTGGCGTAAGTCAACTTATATGTATAACCACACTGAAAATAGTAATGCAACCAAAAGGCATCCAGTGCAATAAAAAAGGAGTATTTGTTGAATCTGAAAAATTGTGTTTTGTATCATTCTATGAAATTTGCTAAAATATTTGCCGAGAGTACTTTAAATATACGACATAAAAAATTAAACATTTAAATAATTATTGCAAATTTTAAAGTAGTTATTGCAACATTTAAGTAACACTTTAGTAATTATTGCAACTCAACTTGTAATAACCAAACAATGACGATCATATTTTATGTAAAATATGGCTGGTTTTTATTAGAATTTGAGTGTAATGAAAAAATGTACTTCATGGTATTTTTTCGTTTTTTTTTCCTTCTTTTAATTGTTAAAAAAAGGTATGAAATATTTCAGATTTCTGATTATATTTAGTTAAATCAGAATAATAATATTGAGTTCTCGTATTTGTACTACCAAATATATCGTGTTTTGTAGATGATATAATCAGGAGTGTTGCAACTTTGAATGCGTGCGTTCATTTGTAGATCTTTTTTTTTTTTCCGAATGGTAAAGTTCATGTAGCATTTGAGAATCAATTAATGCCTAAATAATAAATATTTTCTGAAGCAAACATGTAAATACATGTATATGGAAGTTTCCTTTAAATAATTACATGTTTTCTTTCTTTTTCACAACGGACTTGTAAAAGCAATCGTCAAAATGAAAGCGGGGGGGGGTGCGGGAATTAGAACGTACTTGGGAGGGGTCAACAATCGGACAAAATTTGACATGGGGGAGGGGGTGGGTAAAAATCACGGACGTACTTTATGGACGGCCCATTAGAGCAGTCAGTGATTAACTGGGAGAAAGGTTCCACCAAGATTTCCGAATGATGGAGAGTTGTCAAGGTGGGATCCCTCAATGATGAGTGATTATTGCTGGTTTTTGGAGAAGGATGACAACATGACATATAAGAGAAAAAAATGAACTACTTGTATGGGTATATGAGTATGTGTGTATACATTTACATTTGTGTTAATATTGTTTAGTCTATTTCTTTTTTCTTTTTCTATCTCATATGCAGTGATATATGAATATGGTATTTATACTTTGTAATACTAATTCTATAGCTAACAAAACACATAAATGCTGTAATATGTTACAATGCAAAGCTGTAGTACATTACAATGTGAAGCTGTAATGTGTACATCTTGCATTGTATATCATCATCATCATCATCATTGTCAACCATTATCAATCCACTGCTGGACGAAGGTCTCCCCAAGTTTCCTCCACAACGGTCTGTCTTGTGCCAGTCTCCTCCATGTCACCCCTGCATACTTTCGAATTTCATCCACCCATCTCCCATGTGGTCTTCTTCTGGGTCTTTTCCTGTCCCTTGGAATCCAATCTAAAATTTCGGCTGTCCATCGATGATCTGTCCTTCTGGCAGTATGTCCAGCCCATTGCCATTTCAGGGATTTAACTCTGATCATGATGTCTTCCACTCTTGTCATTTTTCGGATCCACGAGTTCCTCTTCTTATCTCTCCTGGTTACACCAAGTATGCACCTCTCCATGCTTTTTTGAGTTGTCTGCAGCCTTTGTATGTCTCTTTTAGTTAAGGTCCACGTCTCTGCACCATACGTAAGCACTGGAAGGATGCATTGATCAAACACTTTTCTTTTAAGACATAATGGCATATTGCTCTTGAAAATTATGCTGTTTCTTCCAAAAGCTCTCCAGGCAAGTTTTATACGCCGATTAATTTCTTCATCAATGTGACCCTCACTTGATATCTGCTGTCCAAGATAAACGTACGTATCTGTTATCTCCAGCTTTTCTCCATCAATCGATAAATCTTCATTTCTTGTAAAAGCATTGAACATTACTTTTGTCTTCTGAAAGTTCATTTTTAATCCCACTTCTTTACTCTTGTCAGCAAGTTCCTGGATCATACTCTGCAGCTCTGATGGGCTAGTTGCAAAAATGACTACGTCATCAGCAAAACGAAGGTGGGTTAGATAATCTCCATTAATCTTTATCCCCTTGTTTTCCCAGCTCAGTGACTGAAAAACACCCTCCAATGTGGCATTAAAGAGCTTCGGAGATATGGTGTCACCTTGTCTCACTCCCTTTCCAATTTTTATGTGTGTTGTATTTTCAAACAGCCTAATCTTTGCACTTGCATTTTCATAGATGTTATTAATAATATTAATGTATGCATCTTCAATACCGCAGGATTTCAGAGCCATTGTAACTGCTGATGGTTTCACCGAATCAAAGGCTTTTTCATAATCGATAAAAGCCATGCACAATGGAAGTTCATATTCCCTCGCTCTTTCAATTAGTTCTCTCAGCACATGGATATGATCTATTGTTCTGTAGCTACTCCTGAATCCAGCTTGTTCTCTCGGTTGAGCCATGTCCAGTGTTACCTTCAAGCGGTGTGAAAGAACTTTAGTGAAGATTTTATAAACTACTGATAGGAGGCTGATAGGTCTGTAGTTTCCGAGATCCTCAATGTCACCTTTCTTATGTAGCAGGATCATTGTAGCGGTGTTCCAATCCTCAGGAATCTTTCCTTCATTAAGGCATCGAGTGAAAATTTGGGCGAGTACTGTTTCGATTTCTCCACTTGCTTCTTGTATGATGTCTACAGTAATTCCATCTTCTCCTGGAGCTTTTCCCCGCTTCATGTTCTTGATTGCATGTGCAACTTCTGCTGGAAGGACTGGAAGAACTCTGGTATTGGTATCTTTCATGATGTCTGGAGTGCATGTATCATCCCTTTCATATAATTTGGAGTAGAAATCTTTCACTCTTGTCAAAATTTCGCCTCTATTTCTTGTTACAGAACCATCTTCTTTTCTCAGTGCCATAATCTGTTTTCTTCCCTTACTGAGATGTCCCTTTGCTATCTTTAGGCTTTGGTTGTTTTCAATTGCTTTCCTCACTAGTTCACAGTTGAATTTTCTTACGTCTTCAGTGATACTTTTTCGTACTGTCTTGCATAGCTCTATATATTCCACTTTGGAAGTCACATCTTCTTTAGTTGTCCTCATCTCTCTTCTTTTTGCATCAACATTTTCGTTTTTCCTGATAATTTATTTACATGCAACTTGTTCTTAGACCCAGCTAATTTTGTTGCTGTTTCCATAAGAGCTTTGGTTACTTTTCTGTTAACTTCAGAGATGTCCACTTCTTCCGATGTTAGGCCTTCTAAAGCAGAGAACCTGTTCTTCAGTTCCAACTTAAAGGTATTATGGTGTTTTTTAAGGTTGGTTATGTCAATAGATTTTGTTTGTCTTATGAGCTTGTCACGTTCAAGTTTAGTGTTGAGGTGCATCTTACATCTCACCAATCTATGGTCACTACCTGTGTTGAACTTGTTTAGCACACTGCAGTCTTCTATGACGAATTTTTTGTTACACATAATAAAATCAATTTCACTTGTCGTCCCATTTGGATGTCTCCATGTCCATTTCCTGTGTGGCTTTTTCTTGAAGAAGGAGTTCAAGATGAAAAACCCTTCTGCCTCTGCAAACTCAACGAGAGTATTTCCACGCTGGTTTCTGTTGCCGTGACCGAATTTACCTACTGAAGTTTCATTCTGTTGCCGTTGCCCTATTTTTGCATTGAAATCTCCCATAATTATTTTCAAGTGCTGCTTACCTTTATTATTTAGATGACAAATTTCCTCATAAAATTCTTCAATTTCTTCTTCAGGATGACTTGTGGTGGGTGCATAAGTTTGAATAATCTGAGCCTGGTATCTTCTCGATAGTTGGATAACGAGTCGTGCAGCTCTGTCAGAGGAACTTTCAACTTCTACCATTTTATCCTTCAGTTTCTTGTTTATTATAAATCCAACACCACTAGTTCTGCCAGTATCTGTCCCACGATAGTAGAAGAGATGTCCACTTTTCAGTTCGATGAGATCTTCTCCTTTTCTCCTTACCTCACTTAGCCCCACGATGTCCCACTTGATCCTTTGTAGTTCCTCTTCCAATTCAAGAAGCCTTGAATCAGAAGATAGGGAGCGTCCATTGTACGTTGCCAAGGTCAGCATCAGATGGCAGCCTAGTCCGGTCCTCCGGGGATTCTTAGCACCCTCTGCCTTCATGTCGCACTGGCCGCTGCCTTGGCCAGGTACATTCCAGCTGCCGGAGACTGAGGGCCAAGATTTAAGTTGTGGAATCATTTTGGAGGGGTTTGGCCATAACTCACCACGCTGGCCAAGCTGGTTGGTGAGTGTTGGATAGAATTTCCTCTGATCCCGATGGTATAGTTATACCGCTATTGGCGGTCGTCAGAGCCCCTTTAGTGGGAACAGGATGCACCACGAGAAGGCGGGGTTGACATTTGTCAAGGAGAGGCTGTGATGTTACGCATCACCTGACCTTACATCCCGCATTGTATATATGTATCTGGAAATACAGCAAATGTTTATACACA
The DNA here is from genome assembly GCA_039090855.1 of Macrothele yani. Classification (NCBI taxonomy): domain Eukaryota; kingdom Metazoa; phylum Arthropoda; class Arachnida; order Araneae; family Macrothelidae; genus Macrothele; species Macrothele yani. The sequence goes on along the minus strand of CM077029.1, from coordinate 115,985,998 downwards.
AAAACTGTATGTGATGGAGAGTTTTTAGTCATATTTGAATTCAGTATCCCAAAATTAGTTAAAAAACACTTTATTTTTCACCCATGTTATGAAAACAAAGTTTTAAAATGTTAACTAGTGTAATAAAATAAGGTTTTTAATTTTAAAAAAATAATATAAATACCAAATTAATTTTCCATAGGTGTTTGTTTTGTGAAGTGTCTTTTTGATACTAAAAGCATTCTTGATTCAGGCAAAAAAGCTGCCATAATTTTATAAGCTAAAATGGTTAACTAATCAATTGTGCATGGAGCTAAATATGAACTTATTTACACTATTCCAATAATATAAATTTCTTTACAATTCATGAATTGGCATTTCATAAATTAATTGATGGATGCTTTCACAAAATGCAAAGTTGTTGAATTGACTTCCACATGTTTAAGAGCTACTTCATTTCTGATTGTATTAAATAAGTCATCTTACTGAAATAATTAGTATGGAAATTGTTTCAGCATTGACTACAGTTTTAAAAGTAGAAAGCATAGGTTTTTTCAAATTGTCTTCTGTTTTATGTTGTTTTGCTGTTCTGTTTTTTTCTTATGCTGTATTTAAAGCAAGCTTTGCTCTTAACTAGCAAACCTGAATATTTTAGGTCGGTCATCAGTGTGTTTGGAGTGCTAATGTTGTTTGGAAGTTTAATAACAGTCTTCAGATACATCAGTCCTCCAGCTGATGATGAAAGCACAGAAGATATTAGTCCTCCTGTTATTTCTCTTGAACATCCTTCAGTTGAAAAGGAAAGACAAGAACCTTCGATTAGTGATGATAACAGAGCATTGGAGAAGTCACATTCTACAGATATCCATGACATAAATGACAAAACATTGCTGGCAGATGGCTTAGAGAAAGGAATTTTATTCAATAAGACCTCCACTTCATTTTGCAAATCTGGTTTGTTTACTACTAATCATTGAAAGTATGCATGTTTTTTGGTTGTGTGCTGTGATACATTCAATGTTAATTAAATTACCAGTTGTGGTATATGAAATATGTAGGACATATAATGCTGTGGAGTGTAAGGCATCATAGGAATTTTATTTTGAAGCTGGAGAAATAATGACTTCAACCCTTATATCTAGATATGCAAGTTTTACATGTACATCCAGATGTAAGGGTTGATTTTGTTTTAATTATGACTGTGTGGATCAGTCCAGAACTATGGATGCCTGAAAATTTTGTCTGTTCTGTTAGACAAAAATTGTGCTCTCATTTAGATAGTTGTAAATTTCACATTATAGTCATATGAGAAATATAGTGCAGCACAGCCGAAAAGCCAAGAATTCAAGGTGCCCCCTCTGGTACTAAATGAGCAGATTTCTAGATTGAACAAGTTGCGTGTATTGGAGTTTTAAACAGAAAGAGCTGTGCGGTTATGTTTGTACCACATTTTTTTCATTCTTTTTCATCAATTGTTTAGGTATTTAACTTAATTGTCCGTGGCATCAGTTTCAACATTTAATGCTGCATGCAGAATGGAAGAATGTTTTGCAGACTCATTCATTCAGGTCATGTAACTGTCACTTTTCTTTACATTGTTGCTGCTGCTGGGGCTTTTTGGTTACTCTGAAATCAGGTAAATGCACAATTCACCTTTCAAGACTGAAAGTACAAAAAGTGAGTGACACCAAGAAAAATTCTATATGTGACACACTTTCAGTTACATTAAAAAGTAAGTCAGGGTGCAATCTTGTTTGGAAATAAGAATGTATTATTAGTTTTCCACTATCTGCTGCTTCTTACAGTGTGTTTTTAGAAAACATTTTGTCACTGAGATTTGTCGCATTACAATACGCACATTCTGTGATAATCACTAATAAAGCCCAAGTTCCTGTTTTTTTTTAGAGTGATCAGAATTATGGTATAAATAAAATGAAACATGGTAACAATAAATGAAATGAAACATTGTATAGTGAATCTGTGGATAATAATTTCACCTGTACATAGCATGTGAAGCATGACATGCGTTATGACCAGTGAAGCCTGAAAAGCATTCTTCTTCATACTTAGGTTTTAGCTTCATTGATTTAAAGATTTTGTTTTTTAATAGTATTTTTCTTTTTTGTCATGGCTGTGAGTAAACAATCAAGCACAAACTTTTTCATTTTCTTTTTTCTCAAATTTACAACTTGCATTTCTCACCAAAGTCTCTCATTGTCAGGTTGGATGAATGATACCCTTAGTGAAGTTTTAATCACATCCTGTCACAGTTCTGTTCTGTTTCTTTATGAAATTGCAAATCCTGTAAATTGGACACTATCTGAAGAATAACCTATCTAGTGGATTATTCAGTTTTGCCCCCCCCCTTCCTGGTATAAGAAGTTCAACATATTACAATCTTGATTTTAGACCATCATCTGAAGCTGTTGCTTTTACCAGTGATCTTGTCTGAAAAAAGCCATAATTCCAGGTAGTGATCTAGAATCATCATCATCATCATTGTCAACCATTATCAATCCACTGCTGGACGAAGGTCTCCCCAAGTTTCCTCCACAACGGTCTGTCTTGTGCCAGTCTCCTCCATGTCACTCCCGCATATTTACGAATTTCATCCACCCATCTCCCATGTGGTCTTTTTCTGGGTCTTTTCCTGTCCCTTGGAATCCAATCTAAAATTTCGGCTGTCCATCTATGGTCTGTCCTTCTGGCAGTATGTCCAGCCCATTGCCATTTCAGGGATTTAACTCTGATCATGATGTCTTCCACTCTTGTCATTTTTCGGATCCACGAGTTCCTCTTCTTATCTCTCCTGGTTATACCAAGCATGCACCTCTCCATGCTTCTTTGAGTTGTCTGCAGCCTTTGTATGTCTCTTTTAGTTAAGGTCCACGTCTCTGCACCATACGTAAGCACTGGAAGGATGCATTGATCAAACACTTTTCTTTTAAGACATAATGGCATATTGCTCTTGAAAATTATGCTGTTTCTTCCAAAAGCTCTCCAGGCAAGTTTTGTACGCCGATTAATTTCTTCATCAATGTGACCCTCACTTGATATCTGCTGTCCAAGATAAACATACGTATCTGTTATCTCCAGTTTTTCTCCATCAATCGATAAATCTTCATTTCTTGTAAAAGCATTGAACATCACTTTTGTCTTCTGAAAGTTCATTTTTAATCCCACTTCTTTACTCTTGTCAGCAAGTTCCTGGATCATACTCTGCAGCTCTGATGGGGTAGTTGCAAAAATGACTACGTCATCAGCAAAACGAAGGTGGGTTAGATAATCTCCATTAATCTTTATCCCTTTGTTTTCCCAGTTCAGTGATTGAAAGACATTTTCCAATGTGGCATTAAAGAGCTTCGGAGATATGGTGTCCCCTTGTCTCACTCCCTTTCCAATTTTTATGTGTGTTGTATTTTCAAACAGCCGAATCTTTGCACTTGCATTTTCATAGATGTTATTAATAATATTAATGTATGCATCTTCAATACCGCAGGATTTCAGAGCCGTGGTAACTGCTGATGGTTTCACCGAATCAAAGGCTTTTTCATAATCGATAAAAGCCATGCACAATGGAAGTTCATATTCCCTCGCTCTTTCAATTAGTTCTCTCAGTACGTGGATATGATCTATTGTGCTGTAGCCACTCCTGAATCCAGCTTGTTCTCTCGGTTGAGCCATGTCCAGTGTTACCTTCAAGCGGTGTGAAAGAACTTTAGTGAAGATTTTATAAACCACTGATAGGAGGCTGATAGGTCTGTAGTTCCTGAGATCCTCAATGTCACCTTTTTTATGTAGCAGGATCATTGTAGCATTGTTCCAATCCTCAGGAATCTTCCCTTCATTAAGGCATCGAGTGAAAATTTGGGCGAGTACTGTTTCAATTTCTCCACTTGCTTCTTGTATGATGTCTATAGTAATTCCATCTTCTCCTGGAGCTTTCCCCGCTTCATGTTCTTGATTGCATGTGCAACTTCTGCTGGGAGGACTGGAAGAACTCTGGTACCTTTCATGATGTCTGGAGTACATGTATCATCCCTTTCATATAATTTGGAGTAGAAATCTTTCACTCTTGTCAAAATTTCACCTCTATTTCTTGTTATAGAACCATCTTCTTTTCTCAGAGCCATAATCTGTTTTCTTCCCTTACTGAGATGTCCCTTTGCTATCTTTAGGCTTTGGTTGTTTTCAATTGCTTTCCTCACTAGCTCACAGTTGAATTTCCTTACGTCTTCAGTGATACTTTTTCGTGCTGTCTTGCATAGCTCTATATATTCCACTTTGGAAGTCACATCTTCTTTAGTTGTCCTCATCTCTCTTCTTTTTTGCATCAACATTTTGGTTTTTCCTGATAATTTGTTTACATGCAACTTGTTCTTAGACCCAGCTAATTTTGTTGCTGTTTCCATAAGAGCTTTGGTTACTTTTCTGTTAACTTCCGAAATATCCACTTCTTCCGATGTTAGGCCTTCTAAAGCAGAGAATCTGTTCTTCAGTTCCAACTTGAAAGTATTATGGTGTTTTTTAAGGTTGGTTATGTCAATACATTTTGTTTGTCTTATGAGCTTGCCACGTTCCAGTTTAGTGTTGAGGTGCATCTTACATCTCACCAATCTATGGTCACTACCTGTGTTGAACTTGTTTAGCACACTGCAGTCTTCGATGACGAATTTTTTGTTACACATAATAAAATCAATTTCACTTGTCGTCCCAATTGGATGTCTCCATGTCCATTTCCTGTGTGGCTTTTTCTTGAAAAAGGAATTCAAGATGAAAAATCCTTCTGCCTCTGCAAACTCAACGAGAGTATTTCCACGTTGGTTTCTGTTGCCGTGACCGAATTTACCTACTGAAGTTTCATTCTGTTGCCGGTGCCCTATTTTTGCATTGAAATCTCCCATAATTATCTTCAAGTGCTGCTTACCTTTATTATTTAGATGACGAATTTCCTCATAAAATTCTTCAATTTCTTCTTCAGGATGACTTGTGGTGGGTGCATAAGTTTGAATAATCTGAGCCTGGTATCTTCTCGATAGTTGGATAACGAGTCGTGCAGCTCTGTCCGAGGAACTTTCAACTTCTACCACTTTATCCTTCAGTTTCTTGTTTATTATAAATCCAACACCACTAGTTCTGCCAGTATCTGTCCCACGATAATAGAAGAGATGTCCACTTTTCAGTTCAATGAGATCTTCTCCTTTTCTCCTTACCTCACTCAGCCCGACGATGTCCCACTTGATCCTTTGTAGTTCCTCTTCCAATTCAAGAAGCCTTGAATCAGAAGATAGGGAGCGTGCGTTGTAGGTAGCCAAGGTCAGCATCAAATGGCAGCCTAGTCCGGTCCTCCGGGGATTCTTAGCACCCTCTGCCTTCATGTCGCACTGGCCGCTGCCTTGGCCAGGTACATTCCAGCTGCCGGAGACTGAGGGCCAAGATTTAAGTTGTAGAGTCATTTTGGAGGTGTTTGGCCATAACTCACCACGCTGGCCAAGCGGGTTGGTGAGTGTGGGATAGCATTTCCTCTGATCCCGATGGTATAGTTATACCGCTATTTGCGGTCGTCAGATCTAGAATAGACTGAGTAAAACCAGTTAAATTTATGAAAAACACAATACAAAAAAAAAAACCATTTTCATAAAGTAAACTAGATAGTTTAGTTTCAATGAAAATCCTATGTCTGCAGAAAGTAAAAAAATGAAATGAATTATAGATGCGATTTAGGTTAATATTTCTGGAACTTTATATGACATTTTAAAGAGTGTTAAAATTATGGGTAATTACAAGAACTAATAATATGTAGCACTGAAATTTGCAGCAGTAGTTTTTCTTTTTATTTATTTCCACATTTTTCTATGAAAGCTCTGTAAACAGTGGAACCTGCTTATAACGATCCTGTATTTTGAAAGATCTCAGATTTAACAATCAAAACAGGAATGTTTGTTTGGTATAATGTTAATTCAAAGCTAATTTGATTGTTTTGGGGGGTTTTTTATGAGCAAAATTTGATAAAGTCCCTGGATAAAATGAGAAGAGAAAAGCTAAGTGATCACTTTTAACAAGCAAAGCAACAAAATTAAAAAAATTTCACACTGAAGGAGGCAGAAAAAATCTGCTGTGCACTGTCCTAGAATGAAGGAATAGAAATAGTTCCATACACAACAAAACTGCAACAGCGCAGGGAAATCCTTTGTACTAGCTGTAGAGTGTTGATGGAAAAGTAATGGGGAAGGAGTACATCAAATGCTCAACAAGCAAGTTGTTCAAGAGACTCTCTGCCACTCACTCCAGGGGGCCTTGGATGTATTTTGGTGTCTCGAAAAAAATTACATTTTTGCATAGGACAGTTCCAGGATGTAAATATGCACATTTTTCTGCGAAGCAGTTTTCTTGTGCTGCAGATGACTGAAAGCTACTGTGGGGAATCAAATGCAGTGTGAAGCACAAGTTATGCCCCATTTACTGAACTTGTACCATGGTCAATTGCAATGGCTACAAAGTTTGCAATATTGGTTCTACTACGACATTACTGGAAATAGGGGTTTAAAGCTGCTGAAGCAGTCTGAAAAATTAATGAAGTTGAAGGCCTGGTGGTTACTTGAACCACACAATCATAGTTTAAGAAATTTGTGGCAGGTGACTTGAGTGGACACTCTGCAAGCGGCTGTGGAAGAAAATTCATGATCGAGCACTTGTGAATTGTCAGAAAACTGGTAGTTTCTAAATGTACCATCGCTGAGCAACTGCACAAGATCAGAAAGGTTTACAGACGATGGTGTGAGGTGCCTCATGAGCTCAGTGATGTGTCGATGTATGCAAAAAAACTGCTAAGAAATCCACATGGTACTCAATTTATCAAACGAATATTTAGTGGGGTTGAAAAGTAGATATATCTGCATAATCCAGATTTTTCACAACAGTGGTTGAATAGAGGTAAAACAGTTTTACCTACACCCAAACACAGTTCATGTAGTGTGTCTAGTGGAATTATGAAGGTGTAACCCCTTTTGATCTCATTCCGAGTAGTCTGTCTATTGATGCCAAACTGTATTCTCAGCAATTGGTCAAACTTCAGTGGAAGTATCCTGTCTTAATCAACCGATAGCGACCAGTGCTGCAACAAGACAACACAAAACCTCATGCCACTGATTGGACCCAAGTTAAACTTCAAGAACTGCATGGAATCAATCTGCCACCTCATCCAGCATACAGCCCAAACCTTGTCCCTTCAGACTACCTCTTGTTTCGGACAATGGCATATTCTCTCTGTGACAAACAGTTGACTACTTTGGGTGATATTAAACATGAGTGACAAGTTCTTTGCCTCTAAACCAGAAACTTGATACTCTGCATGAATTGACTACTCTAGCTGGCAAACAGATGGGTTCAGACAATTGAACATTAGCATGTACTTTGAAATTTAGCTTTGATTCTATCAAGGTTCTGGGTGAGTTAAACTGTTGTATGAAAAATGCCGGGTTTTGAAAACAAGCCATCTACTCCTAAGCAAAAAGAGGATGGGTCGGACACACACACACATGTAAGTAGATTTCTGAATGACGGTTGCAGAGAGGAATAGAGGAGTAATGGAATGGAGATGTCGCTGGAGGGGAAACAGGACATAACAATTCGTGGAATTGAGTCCATTTTCCCTTTCAGCCTTTCACCCTCCAAGTGAGAGTTGCACTGGAAGGATTGGTGCTGCTTTTGCTTCATGTGTATTAAGATTGTAGTTAAACAGTAGTCAGTCTCAAGTGGCTGTCAAGTTGAATATACTTGATTTAATTAATTAACCATAGCACTACCATAGTTCATTAATTAGATCTTCCAAGTATATCCAATTGTTATAGATATAGTGTAAAAGTATATATATGCATGTTATCATGTTTGAATATTTTTACATTGTAGGAATTTTCACCCAAAAACGGATTTAGGGCCTGTATTCAATGAACGTGTCCATTGGCCCCAGGCTCTTCATTATATAAGTGGGTTCAACTGTAATTATATGAATTCAATTTGAGTAAGACAGCACATTTCTATTAGCTTATTCTGTAATCTTTCAAATTATTTCATCTGAAAATTAATTGTATTGAATCATCTCTCCTGAAAACTATTGGGGTTTTTTTTCTTGGTTTCATCAGTCTAAGTGCTTACTACACTTAATTGATGCCCAACGATTTTTTTTTTCTCTGTTCAACAAAAAATATTTGAGGGGTAGTACAATTGTTTTAAAGAAATATTTTTACATGAAAAATCAGTGAAAAATAATTTTCCTGATGAAGTGATTTATTCACAAAGTGTTATGAATATATTTTAGCTGTTTCTTCCTTTCTCTTGGCTTTTCTGTTTGAACTTTCTGTTCACATTATATGTTCCCTGTTTTGTGCTGCCATTTGGCTTGTATTTGAGCATTTTTCTACTTTTCAGTTTTGTAGTATATAGTTCTCATTTAGATGCCACATTTCCATGCATAAAATATATTTATGGGTTCTTGTTATTGCAGGCTTCATTTTTATTTTTTATTTTTATATTTTAATTGCCTCTAATATTCTGAAGTCTTTTCTATTTCTTTGTTCTGTTATAAGCTGTATTATTTTCCTGTAGAACTCTGAGTCACTGGAAGATCTAGCATTTATTTCAGAGAGAGTGAAGAGTTAGTAACCGAGATTCTTTGTGTTGGCCAATGAACTGTGACTGGTCAACAGATAAAATCTTCCTATCATTCTACATTTTGACAAATTATTATATTATATATTAATTTAGAATGGGAAATTTTGACTGTAAATTGAGATGAAAAAATTATCACATCAGCAGCACTTTATGAAAGGGAAGTTAGAATATAAAAGCTGAATATTTACTTTATTAAGAAGAGGGAGTGGAAATTGAAAAAAGATAAGCCATAGTTAATGACCAGAAAGACTGGGCATTACCACATAAATGACATCTCCTCTCCTGAGTCAGCCTTGAGGACAGACAGGTTGGTGTGCAACCTAAAAATTTGACAAACAACAACAAAAAATTCATTCTAATCTTGCAAAATTAAAGTTGTATATTTACTTTATTTTGAAAATAAAATTTGTACTATCCGAAAAAGGGCTTACTAGTTCATTAATTAAAAATTTAATTGAAATTTTTATGGACCTATTTGAAATTTTGTAATCTAGAATTATTCATAAAATAAATTTGCTAATTTTTGGAGAAAATTCTTCTTCTTCAGGAATTATTTGTTGTAACTGTAACTGCAATTGAGTAAAAACAGTGATAACAAATAACTGCTTGAAGAAGGAGAAGAGTTTTCTCCAAAAATTCACAAATTTATATTAAGAATAATTCCTATTAAAGCCCATAAAACTTTCAATTGAGTTTTTTATCTGCTTTATTTAACTAAGAGTATTAAATATTCATGTAATTAACAAATCTTTGTATCTTAGATTGGAAAAATTTGTCACTGTGTAACATCACTAAACACTGAAAAAAATAAAAAAACAGGAAAAATGACACCGAATTTTCGGGTGTAATAAGCACGTCTTTTGAATCAGTTCTGATGCAAATTAAATTTATCAAAGCTGTTCAAATCAATGGAACCAGTATGGAAAACAATAGTATCTGACGGAAGAAAGAAGTTTTTCAATTGGGTTTTTAATCCCTCAGATATTGCTGTAAACGGAATCGTGAACTTACGCCCTTTGGTTGCAGACTTGTGCGTTAAGAAAAACATGAATTTATGTGAGAAACATTTCGCACCGGAAATGCTCTCCAACATAGAATAAATTTTTCAAATCGAACTCTTAGAAACAGAGATATCGATAAAAATGAGATGTGACTTTACGTCCCCTGGTGGGAAAACCATGCATTATTTTAGGAAGAAAGTATTCTCAAAAAGTTTTTCCATATGAGCACTATCGGTCCAAGAAAAAAAAATTAGTCAAGTTTTCAGGAGCCCAGATTTTGCTACAAATACTTCAGAAGCAGAAATTAACACTTATGCCCCCTGGTGGCCAAACCATTCTTTACCAAACATTAGAAATTATGTAAAAAATATTTTCCATCAGGTCTTGTATGCGATACAGGAAGAATTTTTCAAGTCGGAGTTTTAGAAGCAGAAATAATGCAGAAAATGCAATTTACCTTTGTGCCCCCTAGTGGAAAGTCCTATGAATTACTTGAAAATTTTGAATTTATAGGAAAAACATTTCACATCGGAAACACTATCCAACAAAGAAGGAATTTTTCAAATCGGACTCCTAGAAGTAGAGATATTGACAAAAATAAGATATATATCTATGCCCCCTGGCGTTGAAACCATGCATTATTTCAAGAAAAAAATGTTCCTAAAAGGTTTGTCGACATGAGTAGTATCTTTCAACAAACTAGTTTTTTTTTCAATCGAGATTTTAGAAGCTCATATTTTGCTGCAAGTACATCAGAAGCAGAAATGAATACTTACCCCACCTAGTGGCCAAACCACTTTTTACAAAAAATTGGAAATTATGTGCAAACGACTTCCCATCAGGAGCTGTATCCGGTGCAGAAAGAATTTTTCAAATCATAGATTTAGAAGCAAAGATATAGGGGGAAACGCAATTTACCTCTACGCCCCTAGCGTAAAGTCTATTAATTACTTGAATTTTTAAAAAATGATATGAAAAATATGTCACACTGGAAACACTATCCAACAAAGAAGAATTTTTTTCAAATCGGACTCCTAAAAGTAGAGATATTGACAAAAATAAGATACACATCTACGCCCCCTGGCGGAGAAACTGTGGAAATTTTAAGAAGAAAATATTCTGAAAATGTTTATCGATGTGAGTGGCATCAGTCCGTGAAAGAATTTTTTCAATCGATATTTTAGAAGCTCAGATTTTATGGCAAATACATAAGAAGCAAAAATTAACACTTACGCCCCCTGGTGGCCAAAGTATTCTTTACCAAAAATTTGAAATTATATGCAAAAGATTTTCCATCAGAAGGTGTATACGCTGAAGAAAAAATGTTTCAAATTGGAGTTTTAGAAGAAGAGTTATCGGGGAAAATGTAATTTACTTTTACGTCCCCTAGCGGAAAATCTATGCGTAATTTGAAAAAGTAACTACACTGAAGAGCAATTAAATTAGAGGTACCTGTCTAGTAACGTGTAGCAACACCTTTCGCCCTGATGGCGGTGGCGATTTGTCTCGGCATGGACTCGACAAGACACCAGAAGCGTTGGGAAGCCATACGGATCCACAACCCTGAACAAGCTCCCACAGTTCACGAAGATTTGATGGAGGGGTGTCAGAGCCTCTAACATCTCTCTCGGTGGCATCCCAGATGTGCTCGACGGGATTGAGGTCAGGGGACCTAGCTGGCCAAGGAAGCGAGGTCATGTCAGTGGAGTGTTCATCCAACTATTCGGATACAATTCGGGAGTGATGGCACTGTGCATTGTCTTGTTGCAGGATGAGGTCCCCAGTGGGATGTTAAAGACGCACAAACAGGAGCAAATGGTCGTCCAGGATATCCCGGTAACGTTGACCTGTGAAGGATGATGTCACACATACCAGGGATCCCATTTCAGCCCCGTAAACAGTCCCCAGACGAGAATGCCACCCACCCCCACCGGCTTGAAGAGTACCCTGCTGGCAAGAAGGATCCGCCGCTTCATGTGGTTTGCCCCATACTCGTATCCTGCCATCCGCATGTACCAACATGAATCTCGACTCATCAGTCCAGGCAACATTTTCCCACGTGTCTAGGGTCCAGGGGCAATGTTCCCGTGCCCATGCTAATCTTTACACCCTGTGATGTATGGTCAGCAGCGGTACCCTCGTGGGACAATGGCTTCTGTACCCCATAGCGAGGAGATGGTTCTGGTTGGTGTGGCTGCTTACAAGTTTTTGTGCACCAGTGTTAAATTGCCGAGTGATTTCTTGCACTGTGGCCCGTCTATCCGCTGTTACAATGTGAGCTAGCCGACGATGACCCCACTCATCCACATGCTGTTGTCCCCGGCAGTTGGCCCTTGCAGGGATGGTTTTACTGGATTCGATGTACTCACAGTGCACCCGTGTCACAGTGGCGCATGAAAATCCCAGTGCCTGCACGACTTCCGAGATGGAGTGACCCATTCGTCGGGCCCTGACAATTTGCCAACGATCAAGTGTGCTTAGATCCTTCGTCTTACCCATACTGCGTCCAACTTTTACTGATTCTTGTCGCATCGCTCCTTATATTGTCGGATCGCTGCATACGTCATGTCGTTTCCATTTACAGGGTCGCCCACAGCGCCACATTTGCATAATGCCAGCTGTCTCTAATTCAATTGCTCTTCAGTGTATATCTAAAACACTCTTCGACATAAATGGAATCGAAAGATAAAAGAATTTTTTCAATCGGATGTTTAGAAGCAAATATGTGGCATAAAACGTATTTTCGAATTCGACATCATCTGCATTTACGCCCCCTAGCGGCGAAATTGTACATCTTAAAAAAAAACGAAATAAAGGATCATCATTCGCATATCTCAAGCTTCCCAATGTGAAAAGAATTTTTCAAATCGGACTAATAGTTGCAGAGATATCGTGGGTAGAGATGGATGGACGGACGGACAAACCGGTAACATAAGCACAATCTGTTTTTACCAAAGACTTGCTAAAAAGTGTTTGATCTCCAAGAGTTTTCCCCATCTTTCTTTATCCATGCACCATTCTTCCATCAGGCCATTTTGACTAAGTGCTCTCTTTTTTTCATCAGACCATGTTCTAGGTCGGCCTCTATTTTTTCGTTTGTTTGATTTAAATTCCATGGCAATTTTATGCAGTCTTTCATTGGTCATTCTTTTTACATGACCAAACCAATGCAATTGTCTCTTCTGTATGTCTTCTAAAATTGTTTCTTTCGCTTCCATCAATTCAATCATTTCATTCGTTATTTTCTGTCTTCTTGACACTCTACATGATCCTCTTAAAGCATTCCATCTCTACGGCTGTTATTTTCTTTCTATCCACTTTTGTTAATCACCAGGCCTCAGCCCCATATAGTAAGATGCTCTTAACAATACTGTTATAAATACCCCATTTCCTTTTTCTGGTTATTTCTTCACTCCACCAAATTCCATTCAGGCGTTTAACAGTTTGCCGTGCAAAAAACATTTAAATAAATATAACATCTGCATTCAGTTTTTTAAATCACACTGTGTGCCACATACCAGAACTTCATTTACTACAGACACACATCAGATTGAATGTCACCTGTTGTTAATTGCCAATTTAGATAACAGGTTTTTTAGTTTAACGAACAATGTAATTTAGTTCTACAAACAATGTAATTTGTGTTCAATATTTTTATTTTCTCACAAATTGGTTTCTTATTTACAGGTTTAGTAAGCATGTTGAAGAAATTTCTGCTGTGTTTCTGTGTTTTTACCAATGGGGCAAAAATCCTCAATACTGATGCCCGCAGCGACCAGATGTTATGCATTAATGGAATCCGATTTCTGAGTTTAACTTGGGTTATTATGGGTCACAGTTACATTTCTGCTGTTTCTATGATATGTGAGTACTTTCCTTTATTATTTCCTGATATGTTTGCAATTGGATACTGTCATACTTTTGTGATCAGTTATGATGATGTTACAAATTTTTTTTATATTTTGAAGAAATAACCATCAAATTACGCAAAGTTTCTGAAACACATAATTTTCATGGCATAGAGATACCAGAATTAACTATTGTCCATGCAACAAATCTCCCAGAAACTTGGATTCTGATTGACTTCAAGCAGAAATTTGTGATGTGGCTTCCACTTCAGGACAATGTAGTTTACGAGTTTGCTGAGTATTTGTTACATGGATGAATACAATAGTGACATCTCTATATGATTAAAATTAGAAATTTTCATTTTTCTAAACTTCTATGTCCAACTGTCTGATGCTTTCTATCCAACATTTTTAATTTTGCTTATTTGTTACCCTCTTAGTGCAAAAGTAAATATTACTTCCCTTTAAAGATCAATTTTAATTTATGGCTCCTGTTAAGATTGTAAATTTTAGCAAGACTGATGTAGATGTTTTTTTGAGTTTATAAAATACACATTAACCTGTTTTTGTACTTCATCATCCCTGCCAAATGGAGTTTTCAGATTTTTTTTTCCTGCATTAAAGGAGATTTATATTTCTAAAGCTTTTTTACACAAAAGAACTTGATTAGCTGTACAAAGCTGCAGATTGGTAATAATAAGAAATTTGTTTTTGTAGTAATTTGCCAATGTCATAAATATAAAATCAAATGATGAAATATTCCTTAGGCTTGGAGTGCCACTCACTAAAATTGTATTGAATTAAGATGTAATCAACCATTTCAGTTTCAGTGAAATTTCAGAAAGCAGTTTCACCTATAAGGAGGAATATCTTCATTTAAAATATTTCAACAATAAATTTTTAGTACTGAAAATTTAGAAGTAAATTTCAAAGTAAGAACACTTCTGATTATTTTTTTTATGTACAATGTGATTTTCAACACAATATGAATAACATACTACTGTCTAAAACTTAAAAGACAAGGTACATTTTGACTAGTAAAAATCAGAAAAAATCTGTTTTGTAGCTTTAAGTAGTATTTATGGTAATAGCAACAGTAAAATGAAATGATGATGAAAAAGATCATGAGTAATATGTAATAAGATTGAAATAGAACAAAATGTTATGAAGTAGGTACATGCTCTCTTGTCATCCAGTGACACTCTTCCATCAGTACTTCATAAATAGACTATAGGGCAAAGTCCTCAGCAGGAGATTTGTCCATCCCACACCACACACAATGAATGTTGGCACTGGTGTGCCATGCTTAGCACCAAGTTGTTTAGGAGCTCTTGGAGTAATAGATAGCCCTTGTAAGTGCTGGAATGTTCTGGTTGGGGATTCTGTGACACGTCTTCCCAGAGTGCCCCATGTATGTTCTATTTGACTGAGATCAGGGAAGTGTGCTGGTCACTCCATTTGACGGATATTTAGACTAACCAATACTTCATCCACAGCTACCGTGTGGTGAATCCATAAAAATATGGTCATCCATAAAAATAAAATTTACACCCACAGTGCCATTGAACAGACGAACATGGTGCAGAATTGCATCATCGAAGTACTGCTGCCCGGTGATCGTTGCTTGATTCATGACCTGCAGTTTGGTACATTCATTAACCATGATGCATTGACCACCATATCTGTCCTGTTCAACAATGTTCCTGTTATCATATGTAGCCTCACATTCTTTCCAGATCTATTGCTGCTTCGAATTTGATGAAAGACTAAAGCCAGGCCTGATTGTTGTCCTGATTTTCCCGATTTTTGAGCAGTGACGTTCTGAATTTTTACTCATCGCGAATTTCAAAGTTGTATGCAGATTTCTTATTTCTGCCACTGACTTACCTATATATCATAGCTTCCAAGTGTTCCAATTCAATTGGATTATGTCCAGTTTTGAACTCAGTGTCTGGAATCCTGTTGCTTTTGAGAAAACCTCCGGTTTTGGCGGAATTTTAATCATTTGCAATTTTTGTTTTTTACTGTAACATGTCTTCTATATGCTATCATTACAGACGCACCATGGTTTCTCTGTAGTCACGACAGGAATCGTTCGGGTCCCTTACGCTGTACAGGAAATATTGATATACAGTATACCATCGAAATTGAAAATCTCAGTGAAATAATGTTATTCAATATTTGTGTAAAGTTTATTTTCGTATTTTCAAGATTCTAACATTTATTAAACATTTTTAGGATTGTTTGTGACATGTTTTCAATATTGTGACTATTCTTCGATATTGTTTGACCATATTTTAGGCATCTTTATGCTGTCTGCCAGCAGAAAAATCTTCTGAACTGAAGAAAATGATTGTTCTAGCAGTTCCTTGATTTTGGAATTTTGAATTTTTCTGACAAAGCTGCATTTCTTCCACCCATTTTTCATTCAAATTGTGTTCTCATTTTCTATATTTTCCCAATTACATTCCTCTTTGTTAGTAAATTTAGTAATAATGAAAGAACGTGACTTTGTATTGTTCAGATTTTTTTCCTCATTGAAGTGCATGTTTTCATATTTCTAACAGCCTCTTCGAAATTAATCACTGGAGCAAGCACTTCTTCCTTTTTAAAGTGAAATTAAATTTCAAACTTGGTACTTGTAATCTGTTTGTTATGGAATCTGATCCATTTTGTGACCGGTAAAATTGTTTTCACTGCAGATTAAACAGTGCAATAGCGGTTTTTGATATTTAATTTCACTTAAAACACATGCTTTTCCATTCCTTAGTCACGTCTCGCTGTATCGGAGAATAGAACAAGCTTTTTTTTTCTTTTGTTTAAAGTGAAATTATGTTAAAAAATGCTACTTGCGTGCTCATTGTGTAGAGAAAACGACTTTACAAGGAACAGAAGATGGCAACGAAATTCTAATTTGAACTTTAAATTTTTCGAAAATGATAGGGAAAATGCTTGCTCTTTTTGTATGTAGATATAGCAAGAAGTTCACTAAGCAATGGAAAACCCTGAATTTTCAGCGAAATTAAATTTTATGAGGTGATAATGCCATTTTGATGATAAAATCAAATATGAAAGGTCCATGTTTTTCACAAAAATAAAGTGATAACTTTCTGAAAAAAGCCAAATCTGCAGCTACATCGGCTCTCAACAAATTTATAAAGAAAATCAGGGTTTGTAAATGTATTCAGAAAATCACAGTTTCTTATAAGCAAAGCAGAAAACTGTTAATTAAAATAAAGAAAAATTCGAATGATGCACCATTTGTAAACAACAGCATAAAATTGGATTGTAATGGTTGTATGTATATATAAATTATTACATGCATTATATAATGCATTTATAATTCATAATTTATATTATTTTAAATGGCTACTTTTTTAAATTTAATTTCAACATTTCGTATATTTCTTAATTTTCCTTTGCATATTCCTGATTTTTTATTCATCTTCACAATCACCTCTGTAAAGCATAAAGCAACTTTAATCTGTGAACATTAACTTGGCCCTTTAATCTGAACACCAGTCAGCACGAAACATACACCACTGATGTACAATGTGCCCTGAGATATGACATGAGACATACAATGTGCCCCAGATAATGGTAGGCAGCATACATGATTCCAGACATATAATCCTGCTGTATTTAGACACCTTGACACTGTTTGGCTTGAAATTCGCAAACCTGTGCGTGCTTGAAGATGATTAGCTAACTGGCCCACATTACTTTTTGAACTCTGTTTTGCCATTAGGACAAGGTAATAGTCCTCTAGTTGTGTTATACAGTGGAAACAACCTCCCACAAAACATCTGAAAGCAGTTCCGTGTCTTCCGAATACTGATCAAACACGCAACACGGTGTGCTACTTCGAACTCTCTGGTGACATCTGTTGCAGTCTTAACGTTTTTCGAAGGTGCTGACAATTCAGCCTATGGTAATCCATGTGATGTCCTTGAGACATCCTTTTATTACCTCAGACACACAGTTTCTCACTACCTTGCTGAAACACATGAAAAAAACTCATTCATGTCAGATGATTTGGCCTCCTGTACCCTTGGCAGCTGTCACATGTTCATAACATATTTGCATGTGGGCTGCTGTGTGTAGTGGGAGTCTTCATGTGTCACACCTCACTTGTGTGCATATGTTGGCAAGCTCTTTTAATCCCTCTGACACTCTGTAATCCTCAGATTTCATGTTCATCCTTAAGTTTTGGACTGCAATATATATTTACACGAAGCCCTACTGTTTAATTTCTAATTTTTAAGTCATGATTAAAGTCATAACTTTAAAATTATGCCTTCTGTGTTAAGAAATGCCAAAAACATTGATGAAACAATGAAATCCTTAGAAGGTTTAAAGCCCTTGTAGCTGCACCTCACTGAGTATCTTTGAAGAGCTGAAAAAATAGAAAAATTAGAAGTGAGAATAGCATGCCCAGATAGGAGATATCAAAAGAAAAAGTTTGGAAAAATTAGTTTTAGAAGTATACAGTTTCCCATTAAGAAAGTGAAGTTGTAAGCTGCCCTACATAATTACCTGTTTTCACACACTGAAGAGCAACTATGGCACCAGGAAGCAAGAAACGAGGGAAAGCACAGGGAAAGAGAGAAGCCTAAAAATAGAAAACAGAGGCACCCAAAAGAATATCCAAAACAACAAATAGTTTTTTGCTCAAAATACCCTGATAGGGGCCCTTCTATCCTTTCCATTTTTTGTCATCTTTGCTCACCTTTTGTGAAAATGTATTTGTGAAAGTCATGGACACCTGAAGTTTCTAAATTTGTGGACTTGACGTAAATTTTCAGCATTTTCACACATTTTGAAAACCATTTTGTTGTTGTTTTTTCCTAAAAGTCTAAGCATTTAATTGCGAATTTCATTATTAGAGGTACGCCCGTCAGTACCTGTCATCATTTTCAGGGTTCCAATCTGAAATGAAGTGGTTTTCTTTTTATGAAAAATGCAATTCATGAGGAAACCTTATGGGTTGTCTTATGTTATAAACGTGCTTTTGATTAAAATATTCATAATATCTAAGGTATTTTACCTGTTATTTCAAAGTATTTTGCACGTTGTTTGCTTTGTGAGGCACGTACTCCTGACCCGAGAGGTCCCTTACGTTACGGACCTTTGGTTAGTCATAAATATATATATATTTTGCAGAAATAAAGCAGTTAGGTTATATATTTTCAGTTCCACATTCATTCATTTGCACAATGAAACGTTTAAAATTTACTATTAATTAAAAGATTTTAGTAGAAAGAGTTATACTCATCAGGTCAGGAGACGTCTCACAAGGGGTTCGTTGTTACGGCGAGTGCTCTCAGCGGTGCTTAACCGCCATCTTCTGGCCACTACTTCTACACGAGGGTTCCTCGCGTGTGTGTAGTTTTGGAGTTGTATGTCAGGAATCTATGGGAAGGTTTGCTGCCTGTATGTGTTAGGAGATTTGTTTCCAATGTGTCGTCATCTATTGGATGAGTTGGTAGGTATCAGTCGTAAGTATAATTCTATTGTGTGTCTGTATGTGTTAGGTGATTTGTTTCTAATGTGTCCCCATCTATTGGATGAGTTGGTAGGTGTTAGTCGTAAGTATAATTCTTTTGTGTAGATATTTTTGGGCTATTATTATTTGATATTTCAGCTAGATAATGTTTACTTTTGCATTTCTATCTTGCTTGACTTTACATTTCCTGCACGTGGTCCGGTTGTCGCTGATGTTATTGTTCCTATCGTCCATTTCAGGTATAGCTGTTCTTGGCGCTATTCTCGTTTAATGCAGGTTTGCTTCACTAAACTTCGATTAGGTTCCGTTAATACCAACGTTTACCGTTTTTCTTTGCTCGAAATTTTTCGCCCAATACTTTGGGCACCTTCATGAGCGTGGTGATTTTGCACCTTTGCTTGTGGGTGCCTTCACGCTTACTGGGGTTTGCTAATCCCCATTGCCATATTTCGTTCGTCTCGGATATGCAGTTTGATCGTTTCTACCCTGTCGCCAACTATGTTTCCTTTTTGGACATTTTTTTTATGCACTATCTTGTTTGTTTTCCTTTACTTTCTTCTATCTTTGTCTTTCCTACTTTTCTGTTGTGTGTGTTTTTTTTTTTTTTTTGCTCTTTTTCTTGTCTAATAAGTTCTTTCCATAGGTTAGACAATGTGCTCGGGTAGTTCTGGTCACATACTCTATTTTTATTTTTATATATTAAAATTGCTTCTTCCATCCTCAATCGTTTTTCCGATTTTTTATTTCTTTTTAGCAATTTTAGTTCGTCGAATTTCGGGAACGTTTTGTTTTCCAAACAGAACTGTACTAGCGCCGTTTTTGCCTCTTTTTTTTGCCAGTTGGTGATATGTTGCTTCAGCCTTTTTTTTAACCTGTTTTTTTGTGCTCTAATAAAAGGGAAAGAACGATCAAACTGCGTATCTGAGACGAACGAAGAATGGCAACGGGGCTTAGCAAACCCCAGTAAGCGAGAAGGCACCTGCAAGCAAAGGTGCAAAATCGCCATGCTCCTGAAGATGCCCAAAGTTTTGGGTGAAAAATTTCAAGCAAAGAAAAACGGTAAACGTTGGTATTAATGGAACCTAATCGAAGTTTAATGAAGCAAACCTGCATTAAACGAGAATAGCGCCAAGAACAGCTATACCTGAAACGAACGATTGGTACGATAACATCAGCGACAACCAGACCACGTGCAGGAAATGTAAAGTCAAGCAAGATAGAAATGCAAAGGTAAGCATTATCAAGCTGAAATATCTAATATGATGAACGTATGCACGTTTAAAGGACAGTAGTTTTCTGAAGATATCAGAATTAGAACTACGAAGATTTTATTTTATATTATTATTTGTTCGTAGAAACAGGTGTATTTTTTTTATTCTTTATTTATTGGTGTGATTTTTTGTAATGTTCTTTTTTTTTTTTAATGAATATTTTCTTTTTTTAAAAGTGATTTCCAGGCTGTGTCTAGTGTGGTGGGTTCTTGTAAGTTGCATATTTTATCTTTTTTTTTTTTTGTTCAATTATAATGCTTTCAGAAATCCTTAATTCTTTTTCGTTTGTGTGGGTGGTTAGTAATTTAATATTTTCAAAATCAGGGTATTGTTTATGTTTAACACAGTGTTAGATAAGTGCAGGTTTTTCTTCTTTTTTGTTCCAGTTTTTTATATGTTGATGTAATCTTTTTATATTAATATTTTCAAAATCAGGGTATTGTTTATGTTTAACACAGTGTTAGATAAGTGCAGGTTTTT
Organism: Macrothele yani; assembly: GCA_039090855.1. NCBI lineage: Eukaryota > Metazoa > Arthropoda > Arachnida > Araneae > Macrothelidae > Macrothele > Macrothele yani. Next base: position 115,965,243 of record CM077029.1, on the reverse strand, counting down.
CTTCTTTTTTGTTCCAGTTTTTTATATGTTGATGTAATATTTTTATTAATCTATTTTTTGTGCTGCCAATGTATGATATGTGGTCTTCAGAACTCTATGAAACAATAGGAATTTCATATATGCCTGCTGATTGTAGTATATTATTGTTACTTTTTTTCTTTATAATTAAGTCACCAATATTCTGAACTGAATGTCCAAAAATAATGTTGTGTTTCTTCATTAATCTTAAAAATTTTCCACTTAGTCCTCTAATAAAAGGGAAAGGACCTGAAAATTTGTACTTCTTTTGGGATGTTTTGTCTAGACTCTTTTAATTTCTTCTTGTATTCAAAAATCAACTTTTTAACAGTTTTCTTTTGTCATATCCAAATTGTTTGGTTGTGTTAATAATCCATTGGATTTCTTCTTCTCTGTATTTTCTATTTGAGGAATGTGTGAAAGTTCTTTTTACCCAATTCCTAATAGTATTTACTTTATGAGTTTTTGGGTGTTCAGATTGATATGGGATCATTATAGGTACATAGGTTGGTTTTCTAAAAACTCTGTATTCAAAATTTAAGTCTTTTTTTATTATTTCTATATCTAAGAAGGAAATTTTTTCATGTTGTTCAAATTCTAAAGTTAATTCAATCTCTGGGTAACAAGTGGTAAATTTATTCTTCAATATTTCAAGTTCTTGTTTTGATACGTCGATGACATTTTTATATTATCTAAATTAAAACAAGAAGAACTTGAAATATTGAAGAATAAATTTACCACTTGTTATGCAGAGATTGAATTAACTTGAGAATTTGAACAAAATGAAAAAAATCCCTCTTAGATATAGAAATAATAAAAAAGACTTAAATTTTGAATACAGAGTTTTTAGAAAACCAGCCTATGTACCTATAATGATCCCATATCAATCTGAACACCCAAAAACTCATAAAGTAAATAATATTAGGAATTGGGTAAAAAGAGCCTTCACACATTCCTCAAATAGAAAATACAGAGAAGAAGAAATCCAATGGATTATTAACACAACCAAGCAATTTGGATATGACAAAAAAACTGTTAAAAAGTTGATTTTTGAATACAAGAAGAAATTAAAAGAGTCTAGACAAAACATCCCAAAAAAGAAGTAAAAATTTTCAGGTTCTTTCCCTTTTATTAGAGGACTAAGTGGAAAATTTTTAAGATTAATGAAGAAACACAACATTATTTTTGGACATTCAGTTCAGAATATTGGTGACTTAATTATAAAGAAAAAAGTAACAATAATATACTACAATCAGCAGGCATATATGAAATTCCTATTGTTTCAAAGAGTTCTGAAGATCACATTTCACACATTGACAGCACAAAAAATTGATTAATAAAAAATTACATCAACATATAAAAAGCTGGAACAAGAAAGAAGAAAAACTGAACTTTTCCAACACTGTGTTAAACATAAACAATACCCTGATTTTGAAAATATTAAAAAACTAACCACCCACACAAACGAAAAAGAATTAAGGATTTCTGAAAGTGTTATAATTGAACAAAAAAGATAAAATATGCAACTTACAAGACCCCACCGCACTTGACACAGCCTGGAAATCACTTATAAAAAAAAATTCATAAAAAAAGACAAAAAAAAGAACATTACAAAAAATCACACCAATAATAAAGAATAAAAAAATACACTTGTTTCTACGAACAAATAATAATAACCCAAAAATATCTACACAAAAGAATTATACTTATGACTGATACCTACTAATTCATCCAATAGATGGCGACACATTAGAAACAAATCACCTAACACATACAGACACAATAGAATTATACTTACTACTGATACCTACCAACTCATCCAATAGATGGCGACACATTGGAAACAAATCACCTAACACACATACAGGCAGCAAACCTTCCCATCGATTCCTGACATGCAACTCCAAAATTACACACATGCGAGGAACCCTCGTGTAGAAGTAGTGGCCAGAAGATGGCGGTTAAGCACCGCTGAAAGCGCTCATCGTAACAACGAACCCTTTATGTGACGTCTCCTGGCCCGATGAGTATAACTCTTTCTACTAAAATCTTTTTAATTAATAGCAAATTTTAAACATTTGATTGTGCAAATGAATGAATGTGGAACTGAAAATATATAACCTAACTGCTTTATTTCTGCGAAAAAAAAAAAAAAAGATTATGACTAACCAAAGATCCGTAACATAAGAGACCTCTCGGGCTAGGAGCACGTGCCTCACAGAGCAAACAACGTGCGAAATACTTTGAAATATCAGGTTTTCTTTTTTTTTTTTTTTTCCTTGCTTTTTAGTGCAACATCTCATATGGCACTGCCATAAGTAATTACAGGACTGAAACAGGCTTTCCACAGTAGAGTCTTAGTTAAGGTATGCCATGAAAAATTAAATATTTTTATATCTTATTGACAAACTTTTGTCTTTTCTAGCAGAACTTAATGTGAATATGTTTGCCAAAATAAACATCATTCACAGTATTGAAGTCTCTTAGCACATCATGTCACTGAAGCTGAAATAACTACTACTCTAAATATCAATTTACTGATATCTGTAATAATGGCAACAGCAGAGACATCTTTCAGGTCTCCAACTCTTTTTTAGGGAATACCACATGATAGTTCCTCCTATCCTTAACATGAAATCACTGTTACCAAGGGTTGAAACAAGATTTGATAGGAGACAAAGAGATTCTTTAGGAAATAATTCTTTACAAGAAATAATTGAAGAATTATTCAAAAAAACTAATGGTCATTCAGGGGCTTGAAACATCTGTGTATAGAAAGAGACAGCCAAGAGCTTTTTAAATAATTATTTTATTTCTTGTGAAGAATTACTTACAGTCCTCTCTTGTTAAGCCAACTTTTTAGTTTTAATTTTTCTAGATTCTGTAAGACTGAATGAAGATCAGTTCCGTTAAAATGTACACACTGAGTAAAATCCTCTCTCTCTTTCCTTGGTAACATCCCCTTTTTGAATAGTTTTCTGTCCCTTTCCAGATGAGATAGCTCTAGGTACTCCGTTCTTCACATTCTTCATGTCAGTTGTATTCATGTCAGTGTTTGGGGTAAAATTCCTGCTGCTCAAACTCGGTTACAAATTACAGAAACTGCAGCCAGTGCGAGGTGGTTAATCAAAATGTAGCAGATGCTAAAAGGTTAATTTTACTTCTAGGTTTTATATTCGTCAAACTTTGGACAAAAGTGATTTAAAAAACAGACATAAAAAGAAGAAAGTTGAAATAGTGATCCAAATATGTTTTAATGATGACATCATAAACTGTAGCATTTCAACACTAACATGTAACGGGTCTTAATATTTTAGCTGTCAATACCATTGTAATGCAGGCTTATTTTTAGTAAGTACTACTTCATTGCTGTTATAAAAAATAACAATAAATAAGTGGCAGTAAATGGGCTGTTGATATTTGAGGTGAATATCATCTCTTCCGTTTTGTAACAGAATAGATGGCCACAGTAGTCTGCATTCAACAGCTGGTCATGTACAAATGTTTATATAATAACCTTAGGAATCACAATGGCATGACTGAGGTGTGTCAGCCAATGCCTAAATCAAGTACCATTGTTAATGGCACATTATGGAGCTGTGACACATCAGTAGGCAAAGGAGCATCAACATTGGATTGTGGAAAACTGAAAATGGCAAGCTTAGTCCAACAAATTGAAGTTTCAACTATAACCTACTGATGGAAGTATTCTTGTGTGATATAGACCATACAAGGCCATGGACCTCAATTGTCAAGTGTTACAGTCTGGTGAATGTGGTGAAATATTCTGGGGCATGTTTACATGGGCCACCTTGAGGCCGCTTGTACCTGCTCAGACCACCATCGCCACACAAGTCTGTGTTCACAAGCTTGGTCCAACAAATTAAAAATTCAAATCGGTATAGCCCCAACCAGCTACACCCATTCATGGCTACCTATTTCTCACAGTAGGATGCTTTCTCTCAACAAGACATCGCTCTCATTTGGAGGACTGGTTGGTGGAACATTCCAGTGAGTTTGCAACCCTCAAATGGGCCTTTCACTCTCTGGATTTGAACCCATTTGAACATCTGAGAGATGATGTGGAATGATGAATTTGAGCCTAAAACCCATCGTTAGCAATTTTTGGTGCTTTACAGACGACTTCTCTGAAATCAAGGGCCACAATAGCACATGAACATTTCTAATACCTGGTGAGTGTGTGCCATGAGGTGCTGCTGCTTCTGCTGTTGTGAAGGTGGAACCTTTCTCTGTTAAGTGGGTGGGTGTAATCGATTGTACATTCTGTGCATGTCATATTTTAATACAACTCAGGAAACTTAAATGTTGTTTGGAGAGTGGCCATCAGGTGTCTATAACATGATACGAATTTTAGTGAAGGTAGTAATAACATGTTTTTGCATTTAAAACCTTATTATATTTGAATGTATACGATTCTAGAATGACTTAGTAAATGGGCTAATTAATGTGACACTATTTTACAGAACTCTTCTGAATTAGTGTATTGGTAAATCAATCTTTCAACTTAAATCATTTGTGGATCAGTTTGTCAGAAATTACATTTACAATTTGCAAATATGTGGTTAAACTTCTGATAATCAGTAAAGGAAAAGCCACAAAATAACTTTCTAAATGAGTTTTAAGATAATGAAGTATGTACATAACACCGAAATTCTTTGGTGGTGGTACAATAGAATTGATAAGAATTTCCAAGTTTGCTGTGTTTTATTTTATTTTTGATTTAGTTGAGTTTTCATGTAAGCATAAACATGTGAGTTTGTTCTTGGAAAGTCAAAATTTATGTTCACTAAATATTATGTTGATTCTCTCCAACCATATGGTTGGGGGTTCAATTCCAGCTCGGCAACCCAAGCGCAAAGTATTTGCCATGCCTCAGAGAGAATGTTGAAGGTGGTCCCAGGGTATTTGACCCTCATTACAAATAAGGTCATCTGTTCCTATTTACTTTCTACCTCACTTCCATGTGACTTTCCTGTTGGGAACCCTAGCCTTAATCTCCCAGCTTTCTACTTCTAAGGTCTGTTTAAAACATGGGTTATGACACTCCATTCCTAAAAATCCTCAACATCACTCACTCATCCTTTCATTTTTCTTTGATATATTTGTGTGTGATATGTACATTTCATTCATTATAGAGTGCAATTATGAAAATAAGCAATGGCATTTTTTCTGTGTAGCTTAATTAAAGTAATTTCAAAGATGTTCAGCTATGGTTTGGTTAATGAAATTCTATATTAAATGATCTGCAAGATCTTTGATAATTATCAGGTGACATCACTGCACAATAGGAGCAAACTGAAATATTTCCTTTCCTTTTACAAGCTTCTATATCATGTTATAATTTTACTTTTGCTTAATTTCAGCCAATCCGTTAGATGTTTTACCTCAGCTGGATAACTGGGCTTTCCAAGCTGTTCTGCAAGCTCCTTTCTCTGTTGACTCGTTCTTTTTGCTAAGGTAAGAGTACTTCTCTTACTTTTTTTCATGAGGTTCAAGTTGAAAAGCATACATCAAGTTATCAAATTTGTGACAATTTTCCTTTTTTTAATATGTGAGTTTCATGTATTTTAACTTCCAGTGTGAAGATTTAGGTTCTGATATTGTGTGTGTGTGTGTGTTTTGCCTAAAAGTGTGAAAGTTGTCAGTTCTTGTCAAATTCTCATTGATAAATATATTTATCGATGTATTTTTTCCCCAAAACACTGTCCACATTTTCTGTTCTGGATCTTGAGAAGATCATAAAGTTCAAAAGTTATTTTTTAGGTGAGGTCAAATCTGGTAGTGTTTTAAAACAGAAATAATATGGTTTGGTAAGGATAACTTATTATTGTGCTTGTGTTCAAGATTTTTTATCAGTGACTTCTGTACATGGTCACTAACTGAGGTTCTTGTTGTTCTGTGTGTTGTTTGTTCAGTGAACTGTCTTATTCTTCTTCAGTCTTTAGAATATCTTGTTGAACACTTTCTTGGAGGTTTTTTTTTTTTTTTTTTTCTGGGGGTGTCCATGTCATGTTTTTTGACAACTTATGTCTATTGGATGGTATTTTTCAATGGTTCTAACAAAATGGCTCCATTTCTAGGGCTTTTTCTGGACATTGTATAGTTATTGCTACAAGGTTTTCATGCTGGTGGTTTTGTTGCATTGCTGGTGTAACAAATTTTATTCTTGAATTTTTTAGCGTTATGAACTGTACAACAGGAATCTTTTTTCTCTTTCTCTTCCTGTTTTATTGTTGCAGATACGTTTCATGTTTTCAGTATTTTGATACTGAAAACGTGAATAGATATCAGGTTTTTAGATACACCTGCCTTTGTCACATAAATAGCTCACTTCGACACATAAGATGGCGCATTAGTATGGCATGTGGCATAAATCAAGCAGGCCAACTCTTCAACCCTCAGTTAGCATTAGATCAAGGATCGGAATAGGAAAAATGAGCAATTTGAACGACTTTAAACTTGGCATCATTGTTGGTGCCAGGAAGTCTTCCAAAATATTTAAAATATTTTTATCACTAATTATTTTGATTATAACATATTTTCACTATTTAAATTGTTTTTAATGGTTCTGTAAGTTATTGTTTTAGCTTTTCATGTTATTGACATACAAAAATAAATTAGTAGTTTTAAGTTACCATGTGGTTGTTTTGAGGATCACCTTTCAGACTATACCTTTTGGTTTTAATTTCTCTATTTTAATCTTTTTAAAGTTATAAAAATTAATGTTGACATGCTAAAAAATAGTGTTTCTCTAAGAGCGCTTATGCGCTTTGTTTAACTATTATAAATCGTTAAACAGACAAGAGCATGAGCACAAAAACATTTTTTGTGAAGCTTGAAAATGTGTTTTTGCATTTGCAACTACTGTCTTTTGGGGTAAGTCCTTTTTTTTTTTTTTTTGTAATGAATTTATCACTGTTGTATAAGACCCAACTGACTAACAAAATTTAATTTTGAATATTTTATGGAATGCACTTTAAAAGTCTTTATTAAGGAAGTATTGAGTTTTTCAATTCTACATATCTTAGACATAGTTTTCTAAATAAATCTGATTCTTAAACTGCAACCACCTTGTTCGTAGCCAGTCTTGAAATTGTTGTAAATCATTTAACTCAATTCATATAAATTTCAGGAAGGGGAAAATTACTGGTTTCTCTTTATTCAGTTTAGCATTTTTTTTTTTAATGTTTCAATAATTTTTTGTCATTTTGAACAATTAACTCATGTGGAAGCCATGACATACCATTGAAGTTTTAAAGAATTTCATACTGAACAAGTATGTTATCCAGAACAAATCATATATGAAGCATGACTTCTGTGTCTTTGCTTTTTCATTCCTGAAAATGGTCTCCATGTGCATTTACTAATGAGTAATTCATTTACTAATCTAAAGCAACTATTATGGGAATTTTACTAGGAATTTTTTTCATTTAAATTGCAAATTTTCGGAGAAAACTCTTCTCCTTCTTCAGACTGTCTTGTTGTCACTTATTCCTGTCACTATCACGGTTACGGTTTACCTTGACGGTTTAGGTTATTTTTCAACAAATCCTGCCAGATGTTAGGCAGGGAAAATCCTTTGCAGTCATTGATGATGGAATTTTGATTTTTCTCAAGCTCTATTCCTTCTTTCAGCTTTCCTTTTTGAAAATTGCTTTGGAAACTAATGACTTTAAGGGAATTCCAATCCATGCTGTGCCCAGTTTCTCTAACATGCCTATCTAATCCAGTCTTGTTCGAGCAATTTTTTATAGCTGCTTTATGCTCAGCTATACGAGTTTCTAGTCTGCGACCTGTTTCACCTATGTAAGATAGTCCACAACTACAATTTACTTCATAGACTACTCCTTGCATTTTTAAAATATCTTCTTTTCTTTGAACTATTTTAGGGAAAAATTTTTTAACTTTGTTCTCTAAACTTGGAGCTAGCCTAATATTGTACTTCTTACTAATTCTCTTTAAAGACTCAAATAAACCTTTGTGATAAGAAATTTTTCTAGTGAATTTTACTTGTTGCTTTTGTGGGTTCTTCGTACCATTAAAATTCAGAAGCTTCTCAATTTCTTCTTTAGGATAGTTATTCTCAGCAAGTATGGCCTTAAGCTCTTCTTTATGGGCTTCTTTTTTATCTGTAGTAGAAACTATTTTATTATTTTTTTCTAAAAACTGACTTGCTACATTTTTCTTAATAGAAACTGGATGATAGGAATTGAAATCCAGTAGTCTTTTAGTATTCATTGGTTTTTTATACCAACTAGTGAGGAATTTTTCATCTTCATAATAGATAGTAATATCTAAGAAGTTTATTCTTCTTTCTTTTTGAACTCACAAAAGCAACAAGTAAAATTCACTAGAAAAATTTCTTATCACAAAGGTTTATTTGAGTCTTTAAAGAGAATTAGTAAGAAGTACAATATTAGGCTAGCTCCAAGTTTAGAGAACAAAGTTAAAAAAATTTTCCCTAAAATAGTTCAAAGAGAAGAAAATATTTTAAAAATGCAAGGAGTAGTCTATGAAGTAAATTGTAGTTGTGGACTATCTTACATAGGTGAAACAGGTCGCAGACTAGAAACTCGTATAGCTGAGCATAAAGCAGCTATAAAAAATTGCTCCAACAAGACTGGATTAGATAGGCAAGTTAGAGAAACTGGGCACAGCATGGATTGGAATTCCCTTAAAGTCATCAGTTTCCAAAGCAATTTTCAAAAAAGAAAGCTGAAAGAAGGAATAGAGATTGAGAAAAATCAAAATTCCATCATCAATGACTGCAAAAGATTTTCCCTGCCTAACATCTGGCAGGATTTGTTGAAAAATAACCTAAACCGTCAAGGTTAACCGTAACCGTCAAGGTTAACCATAACCGTCAAGGTAAACCGTAACCGTCAAGGTAAACCGTAACCGTGATAGTGACAGGAAAAAGTGACAACAACAAGACAGCCTGAAGAAGGAGAAGAGTTTTCTCCGAAAATTTGCTATTAATGAAAAAATTTCCTAGTAAAATTCCCATAATATTTGCTTTAGATTAGTAATTGAATTAAGAAACTAGGAAGCCATTTCTCAACATGAGCTTTATTCAAAGGTAAATAACTTTATTCCAAATTCATTTAGACTTAGAAAACCATTTAAAGATTTACTTTCAGCCAACTTCGTAAGAAAAATAGAGAAAAAAACCTAAAAAAGAAGTATTGAAGCAAAATATAAAAATGTTGCTTATTATAAAAAAAGTAAAAGTAGAAAATGAAAAGAAATTTTCTGGAATCTTAAGGGATACAGTAAAAGCAGAATTGGATGACTGGCTAAAAATTGGAATAAGAAACAAAAATAAGAAATTTGTTAAAAAGCTGAACCTTAAAGAAAAGAAATATTTGAAGAAAAACTATTCCACTAAAAACAAAGAAACTGCAGTTCTTAGTCATGTAAAGGACAACACTGCTACTGGAGTTAGCCAAGAATTATTACAAGTGATAAATAAAGGAAGTAATTTCAATCTATCCAAAGAAAAAATAAATACAGAAAAATTGGTAATTGAATTGGAAAACATCTGCCGCACTTTAGAAAAAGAGGACCAAATTAAAGCAGACCTCCTCAGAAAAGATTACTACAATAGCCTTACAAAATTCCAGAAGCAAGTAAGGAAAACTCAAAAAAATTTTGATAATAGTCAATTAAAAGCTCTTAAAGATTTCAGAAAAAATGAAAGTGTAGTTGCTGTGAAAATAGACAAAAGTAAGTTGATTACTATTATGGATAAGAAAGATTATCTAGAAAAGATGGAAGAAGGACTAAAAAGCCTATGTATGAAGAAGTAAAAGAAAACCCACTACCAGATTTGATTAAAAAAGTCTCTAAGCTTATTTCACTTCAAAAAAGAAAAACCAGCTTCCAGAAAACTGTAAACAATTCTCAAAATTACAGTTCAGATTACCTCAAATATATGGAATAGTCAAACTGCATAAAGAACACCAACCAATTAGACCAATAATAGACTCAAAAAACTCTATTCTTTCTAATTCAAAATTATTTTTTAAAGTCACACCTTCAGAATCTTTTAAAAGAGCCACCTAACTTGATTAAAAACTCAATGCAGCTAAAAGAAAAACTAGAACTTCTTCCTAAATTAGATTCTCCTATTATGGGTAGTTTAGACATAGTGTCTATGTATACTCACATTAATATAGATCAACTTATAGACTTTATAGCGGAAGACTTGGCAGACCTAATAGTTTTTCACAAGAAAGAAAACAACATGTTAGTTGGAATTTTTGAAATGATTACCTTCTCTTTGCAGAACAACTACTTTCAATTTGGAAAAACATTTTTCATTCAAAAATCGGGGCTAGCTGTGGGCTCCTCACTCTCCCCACTCTTAGCTAACTATTATGTGGGAAAACTAGAAGAAAAGATACTAGTACAACCCACATACTTCTGCTTATATAGCAGATATATGGATGACATCTTATTTATAATAGATAGCTCAGAAATTGTTCCAGAAAGAATTTTAGACTCATTCAATGAATTAGATGATTCCCTTAAGTTCACTATTGAACTTCAAAAAGAAAGAAGAATTAACTTCTTAGATATTACTATCTATTATGAAGATGAAAAATTCCTCACTAGTTGGTATAAAAAACCAATGAATATTAATAGACTACTGGATTTCAATTCCTATCATCCAGTTTCTATTAAGAAAAATGTAGCAAGTCAGTTTTTAGAAAAAAATAATAAAATAGTTTCTACTGCAGATAAAAAAGAAGCCCATAAAGAAGAACTTAAAGTCATACTTGCAGAGAATAACTATCCTAAAGAAGAAATTGAGAAGCTTCTGAATTTTAATGGTACGAAGACCCGCAAAAGCAACAAGTAAAATTCACTAGAAAAATTTCTTATCACAAGGGTTTATTTGAGTCTTTAAAGAGAATTAGTAAGAAGTACAATATTAGGCTAGCTCCAAGTTTAGAGAACAAAGTTAAAAAAAATTTCCCTAAAATAGTTCAAAGAGAAGAAGATATTTTTAAAATGTAAGGAGTAGTCTATGAAGTAAATTGTAGTTGTGGACTATCTTACATAGGTGAAACAGGTTGCAGACTAGAAACTCGTATAGCAGAGCATAAAGCAGCTATAAAAAATTGCTCCAACAAGACTGGATTAGATAGGCATGTTAGAGAAACTGGGCACAGCATGGATTGGAATTCCCTTAAAGTCATCAGTTTCCAAAGCAATTTTCAAAAAAGAAAGCTGAAAGAAGGAATAGAGATTGAGAAAAATCAAAATTCCATCATCAATGACTGCAAAGGATTTTCCCTGCCTAACATCTGGCAGGATTTCTTGAAAAATAACCTAAACCATCAAGGTTAACCACAACCGTGATAGTGCAGGAATAAGTGGCAACAGCAAGACAGCCTGAAGAAGGAGAAGAGTTTTCTCCGAAAATTTCCAATTTAAATGAAAAAATTTCCTAGTAAAATTCCTATAATAGTTGCTTTAGATTAGTAATTGAATTTAGAAACTAGGAAGCCATTTCTCAACATGAGCTTTATTCAAAGTAATTCATTTCATAGTAAAGAATAATAATAATAACAAATAAATAAAATATATATATAATAATATATTAGTTGACTGTGTATGGGTTTTAAGAATGTATTCTGGATGCCATTTACATTTAAAAGTCTCTGAATGAAATAAAATATAATAGTGATTATGAATAAATGATAATTTTTCATTACATTTTTAATTGTGTTATGCTGAACTGGATTATCACTCTTTCTTTTCAGTGGTTTTCTGTTGACAGTTCTGTTCCTGAAATCAGTAAGTGCAAAGAAAGGGAAGGTCAATTGGATATACTTTTATGCCCACAGATATTGGAGGTACTTCGATTTTCTACAATGTATTGTTGAGTATATATTACATGTGTGGGGGTGAGGGGGGTAAATTTGTGGAGACATCCTACAGCCAGAACATGAGAAGATGACTGTATAAAAGAACCAAGTAAGGAGTTGCAAGGTAAATAAGAGAGTGTTAAAAGAAAATATCTTTTGAGATATACTACTTATTGCTCCAGAGAAAATCAAAACTGTGTGTAAAACAACTAAATTTAGAATTTAAGGTAAGATGTCCTTTATTTATTTATTGTACTGCTGAATCAGTTGATAATATTGTGAACTTTACAGAGAACATTATCATCACATATTGTAGCAGTGTGATAATTAAAAACAAAACAACACAACAAGTATGGTAATCAACTTGTCCCATTCCTAAAGTTATATACAAATTCAGGACAGTTAGTAAAAAAAAAGTTCTTGTTTCTAATGACTTTTATGTTTTGGCAAATTGTGGGGCTCACTGTGAACGGTAAATAAACTTGCTCTTTTAATTTTTCTGCAGTGTGCCCGCCAGTATCATCTATAACTAAAACACCGGAGTCCAACACACCATCCTCGGTTAGAGGCCTTTTAGGTATGTACAAACTCCTTAAGGAAAGTGAGCTGGATAAACAGTTCTTAAAACTGAAAATCATGATATTATTTTAACTCAAGAATGGTTAAGGGCACCCAGACAAAGTGGTTAAATGAGCATACACACACACACACACATGCAAATTATGTGCCTGATTTACACTGTCCCAATTGTATTCAAAATCTCATAAAAAGTGTTTGAGCTGTCCTCAGTTTTAAAAAATTTCACTTGCTCCCATGTTTATAGCCTGTTGTGACACTGCATCATGATTAACTACTCTTTGGGCAATTCTCCATTTACGTGTTGTAGTTGTACGTGTGCCATTTTAATGTGTTACACAAAAATAATATATGCTTGTCATATGTAAAATAAATTAGTTTCTGGAAGATTAGCTGAATTTATGTATCCTAGAACAGAATACAGTCAAACCTCGATTTAACAAATTTCAAAGGACCAACAGTCTTGTATGTAAAATCCGGAATTTGCTAAATTGAGGAAGCCTTTCGAATGAAACATTCAAATTAAGCTAGTTTTCATAACAGAATATGTAAGCAGCTAAGTTCTCTTTCAGTGAAATTTAAATTATGTTTAGTACTTTTAATTACAAAATTTATTATCAAAACCGATATAATATGTACACATTTACTTTGAATATTAAATACAGAATTCAGTGATGTGAGACTTCCATATGTAGCATCAAAATTTAAGTGTACTTTAAAATTGCAAGAAAAATACGATAGTTTATCTTTTTCGGAGCGTTTATCTTCTTAACTAACAATTACAGTATTATGAACTGCATGAAACAAGAACATCAGTTAGTAGTAATTAACTTGTAAAAACAGCATATCTGTTGGTTACCTTTTTACACTGTAGAAAAAAATGCCTTAGAGAAAATTGCTTATTTTTTTTCTAAACATTTAGCTTTATGAATTGCAGCTTCAGTTTTATGAAGTGCATGAAAAGCATCATCAGTAATATCAAAGTGCATCAAGTAGTTTTTAGCACATTCTATACTGTTAACAGCATCACTAAGGCAGTTAACTCTCAGTTTGTCTTCTTCTTCTTCATCAGAATCTAACACATTTATTTTGATCTGTTCATCCAAAACATCATCAAAGGATTGCATTTTCCAGGTACGCACATTTGCATCACAATCAGCATAAACAGAAAACACAATACCTGATGAGGCAATTTCATTCCATTCTACAAGATTGTCATCCGCAAAATTATCAGCATGATTTTCCGTATTGGAACCACTTTCTTCTTGTTCACAACCTGAGAAGCCTGCTTTGTTAAAGCAGTTTGGAATAGTATCTGTTGTAACTGCATTTCATGACTGTCGCATGAAATGCATTGCATCGAGAATGTTAACTTTAACTTTATCATCCTTTGCTTCGATGACAGAAAGTACTTTTCGTATGAGAAGCTTTCGTTAATGGGCTTTTAAAAGGCCTAATGACACCCAGATCCAGAGGTTGTAATTCACTAGTACAATTTTCTGGGGGTAAAAATGACTTGAACATTTTTCAGAGTTTACCGGAGGGTGTCCAGCACACTGATAAATGAACAAGAGGACTTTTCTCCTTGTTGCATACTTCTGAGTATCCAAGGCTACTACATATTTTTTAATAAAGCTATGGTAACACAAGACATTTTATTTGCTTCATATCTGGTAGGCAAAGATTTCACATTTTTGAAGCAGCATGGTTTAGCAGATTTGCAGATAACTAATGGCTACAATTTTTCTGACCTGTCTGCATTGGCAGCTGGAAGGACAGTGATTCTGTCTTTTGATTTCTTTTCTCCATGGCAGGTGTCATTTCGAAAACACAGTGTTTTATTTGACTGCAGGTTGTAAAACAGTCCAGTTTTATCAGCATTAAAAATGTCTCATAGCATGTACCCTTCAATAATTTGTGGCAGCTATTCATTTTTTTATGTTTGTGCCGTCATGGGATCAACACTTTTGCTTTCGCCAGATAGAGCTCTATTCACTATGTTATGTCTTTGCTTAAAACGATCAATCCATCCATTTGATGTGGTGAATTACTTTATTTGAAGTCGCTTGGCAAGAGGAACTGCTTTTTGCTTCCACTAATAGGCAAATTACTAGCCCATGTTTGTTAGAACCAAGAAACAAGGGCATTTTCCAATTCACTCAGGAGCGATACTTTCATAGATTTCCTTTTAGTCGAAAATTGCCCACATTTTGTTGCACAGCTTTCAATTTATTTTCTGTTTTTCACCTTGGTACACAACATTGACTTGGAAATTCCGAGTTTCTCTGCTACAGCAGTCTGTGATCCTGGGTTCGCATGAAGTTGCAACAAAATGTCCATTTTTTCACTGATTGAAAATCTTTCCTGCTTTTTTATTTGCTGCAGTCATTCATTTTTTTTTAAAATGCTCTTACAAAATGCACATATGAAAACTACAGTGATCAGTGAATTTCACTTCTAACTTTTCTAGTGCTGTCTCTGTTCATCAAAACTTTATCTGTAAATGAGCTGTGTTGTTTAATTTGACCTGTAGATTTAATACTGAGAAGAAAAGAAGCAGAAGTGCAACTGGGAGAAGAATTTCAGAGATTCAGGAATGGGTATGTACAATGTGTGTCCCTTGACTTCACAGAAAGCTATTGTTCTGCCGGTAGCTGAAAACAGGAATTCCCATGGTACTCCAGATTTCCTCCCCCACATTGCCTTTCTTTTTCCTGTTTCCTACCCATACAAGAAAACATTGCGCTCCTTTGGAACTTGTTGGTCATTTGTCTGTAAGAAGCATATGAAGCATAAGTTACGCTTGATAGTAGAAGGAAAGGCGAACTGATTTATGATTTCATCAAGCTGTGTCGCAGATGGTGTTCTTTAAAATGCTGGTTAACTGCATGTGTAAAATTTTCCTGTTGCATGAGGTTCTCTTTCTGGCTAACGTTTAACATGAAAATGCTGGTTTCAGGTTAACATAATTTGGCGGTTTAAAAAAGATAAAAAAAAAATTCTAGATTGAGGAAATGTGTTCGTTAAATTGGGAAACGCCAAGCATTAATTTCAATGTGGTTCCGTCCGGACCATAAAAAATGTACGTAAAATCGCTGAATTTGTTGAATCGCAGTCTGTTGAATAGGGGTGTGACTGTATTTAAGCAAATATGTTATCAAGAAAATGTTTATCATTTTTCATTAACACTTTTAAACATTTCAGTATAATGCTGAGTGTTAAGTCACATTCTATTTTCTGAAAAAAGAAACTGTAGTCATGTTAAAATAGTAGTTATAAATTGCTGAAATAATTTTCAATTACACTTGTGCATCTGAAGAGCATGTTTTTTGCAAAAAGGAAGAAAGAAAAACGAGGGAGCTCACATTAATAAAGAATTATTTTCAATTTTTTTAGCTAGCTGTGTTAGCTCCTATATACAGTATGTGCTGTTAAAAGTAGGTGATGCTAGGCTTAAACTTGATTTTGTGTTAAACAAATATACTGGAGTACTAGTGTATTGTGTGAATATTAAGCATATCGTAGAAATAAAGCCAACCAACTAATGCTATGATTTCAATAAATTTCACCACGTTGCAAGAAGTAGTATTTTACATTTGTTTGTTTTATATTTGAATGTCATTATGTTATTGAAATACAGGGTAGAATGACTCAAAAGTCCTTGACACATTTTAAAAATTTATTTAAGAAAAACTGTTTGGGATATGAACATAATTTTTGCAGAATTTGTTAACTTAACAAAGTTTTTTTTTCTTTTTTCCAAATAGGCCATTAGGTGGCACTGCTGATCCAATCACAAAGTTAGTTGCAAAAATTTCTACTCCAGCAGAGAAAGCGATATGTGTTGGTTGATTTTTCGAAATGAAATCTGTTACCCAAGTGCAAAGAAATTTTTGTTCGAAATTTGGAAAAGATCCTCCAAATCGTAATAGCATCTTAGCTTTGCCCTAGAAGTTTCCTTGATAGGACAAGATGTGGAAGACTAAGCCCAGGTGAAAGCGGCACTGAAAGCATTTGTGAAGTCTTTTCATGTGGCCCTACTAAATCAATACGAATTGCCGCAAAGGAATAGGCAATTTCTTGTGCAACAATGCATCACATCTTACCCCAAAAACTCTGCCTATATGCCTGCAAATTGCACACATTGCAAGATTTAAAGCCAGACAACAAGCCATGCCATTTTAACTTTGCTGTGAACATGCTGAATCAGCTGTTCCCAAATTTTTTGAGATGTGGTGCACTTTTCAGGAAAGAAATTCATCACAAAGCACCATCATCGCTCTTATGCCAAAGGCATGTATGTGTATTTTTGGCTGTTTTTACCTAACTGCATTTTTCAAGTTCTTAATTAATATTTAACCTTATACCAAAAGCACGAATTATTTTTTCAAATTCAAAATAGTTTAAATTTAGATCTAAACTTAACTTTTCTCATTGAAAGTCATTAAAAATTCGAAATTTAAATATCGTTTTCACATTACATTACATACATATCACTAAGCTGTTCTCTGAGATTCAGAGGTTAGCTCCACAAAGAAATACAAACTGCCAGATAATTTTTACTTACTGTTGCTGTATCAAACTTCTCCATTTACAGCGATCTTGACATACAACTCGGGCCTCACTCACATCCATCACACACCGTACACAAGATCTTCTATACTTCATACTCATAATCTTTTCTCATGCAAACACTCCTGAATCTGATCCTCCCATGACTTCCTTGGCCTTCCTCTGCCTTTCCTTCCTGCCACTTGGGCTAAAAAGATAAAAAGATTTTCTTAGTAAGCATCTCATCACTCATTCTTTCAACATGGCCAAACCATGAAAACATATTAGTCTCTACCTTGCTAACAATATTTTGCTTCACATCACAAAACTGCAACACATCTTCATTCCTCACACAATCAGAACGTGTCTTGCCACAAACCCCCCGTAATTCCTGCATTTCTCCAGCACACAAACGACTCCTATGTTTCTTCTGCAGTACCCTGGTTTCACTGCCATACATCAGAGTAGGAACAATTACACTCTCATACACAGCCATGCGTGACTCTCTTGAGAACCCATCATTCCTGTGAAAACCTCCCAGAGCAGCCATGACTTCCAATGAAGAACTCACTCGCCTACAAATTTCACCATACAATTTGTTCTCTCTGTCAAACTTGCTTCCTGAATACACAGACCCATTCACCTGGTCAATCACTACACCATTTAGACTTATATTACATTCAGTACTACCAGTTTATATATACATATCACTAAGCTGTTCTCTGATATTCAGAGGTTAGCTCCACCAAGAAATACAAACTACCAGATAGTTTTTACTTACTGTTGCCGTATCAAACTTCTCCATTTATAGTGATCTTTACATACAACTCGGGCTTCACTGACATTCATTACACTCCGTACACAAGATCTTCTATACTTCATACTCATAATTTGTTTCTCATGCAGCCACTCCTGAATCTGATCCTCCCATGACTTCCTTGGCCTTACTCTGCCTTTCCTTCCTGCCACTTGGGCTAAAAAGATTTTCTTAGTAAGCATCTCATCACTCATTCTTTCAACATGGCCAAACCACAGAAGCATATTAGTCTCCATCGTCCTAACAACATTTTGCTTCACATCACACAACTGCAACACATCTTCATTTGTCACATGATCAGAACGTGTCTTGCCACCACCACCCACCTCCCACCCACCACCACCTCGTAAAGTAATGCATTTCTCCAGCACACAAATGACTCCTATGTCTCTTCTGCAGTACCCAGGTTTCACTGCCATACAACAGAGTAGGAACAATTACACTTTCATACACAGCCGTTCGGAACTCTCTTGAGAACCCATCATTCCTGTGAAAACCTCCCAGAGCAGCTATGACTTTCAATGAAGAATTCACTCGCCTACTAATTTCACCATCCAATTTGTTCTCTCTGTCAAACATGCTTCCTAAATGCACAGACTCACTCACCTGGTCAATCACTGTGCCATTTGCTCTTACATTATATTCAGTACATCCAGTTCCTCTCTCAAAAACCATAACTTTGGTTTTTCCCTTATTTATACTCAGTTTGGATTTCATGCAAACTTCGTACATCCGGGACAACATACTCTGCAACCTACTTTTGCTCTCTGCCAACAGGACAGTGTCATCAGCATACAGCAATCTGCACACACAGATATCACCAAGACATAAACCACTATTATCTATTTTGGCATCATGCATGCACATATCCATATAAATATATTAAACCGCCGTGAAGACATTACACAACCTTGCCTGATTCCTGCACTATTAGAAAACCATTTTGATAAAACACCATTCACTCGTACACAGTCTCTTCTATCAGCATACATGACTTTTACACTATTAAGTAGATTCCCAGTAACACCATAATCATTCAATATCTTCCACAAAAGTGTCCTATTTATTCGGTTATAAGCTTTCTCTAAGTCTTTGAAGGAAGCAAAAGCTGCCCCGGTGGGCCAGTGGTCTAAGCGATGGCCTCTGATCATTCGTCCAAACGGGGTCCGGGTTCGAATACCGGCGAGGCATGGATGTTGTGTTTGTCTTACGGCACTGGCTCTCTCCCTTCCCTGGAACCAGTGACCCCAAATTAGGGACGGGCGACTGCTTATAGACCATTGAGTTGCTCACGGTGGTCGTTAAACCTCCAATCAAAAAAAAAAAAAAAAAAAAAAAAAGGAAGCAAAAACTTTCTTACCAACAGCCAGATACTTTTCAATCATCATGTGTAATGCAAAAATTTTATTAGTGCAGCCTTTACCAGACATAAAACCACTCTGAACACCCCATACTTTCTGTGATGTAAGACCCCGTACTTTTTCAATAACGACCATACCAAACACTTTCCCTGGCACACTTAGTAGGCTAATACCACGATAGTTCTTGCAGTCAGTCTGTTCCCCTTTTCCCTTATACAAGGGAGCAATGATAGCATCCCTCCAATCCCAAGGGACCATTCCTAACTCCCAGCACAACTGGCAAATTTCAGTTAACCAATCAATTACAGAGTCGCCACCATATTTCAACATCTCGGTAGTTATGCCATCAACTCCCGGAGCCTTACCATTCTGAAGAGATTTTAGAGCTTTACACGCTTCTTCTCTTGAAATCACTGTTGTGCTTTCATCCTTCACTGTGCCATCATCTGCATCTGTCTCGGAATCATCTTTGCTTTCCTGATCTAATAACTCGCAGAAATATTCGCCTCATCTTTCACTTAACTCATGGGGCTTCCATATCATTTCCCCAATCTCATTCTTCTCAGAACTTACAACTTTGTTTCCCCTATTTTTCCTGAGTCTCATGTACTTCCAGAAGGACTTTCTATCTTTCCAAAAAGCCAGTTCATGCCTTTCCACTTTCTCCTTCCTATCTTTTGCCCTACTCTGGCGAACCAGTTTAGCTGCCTCACGTTTCTTACAGCGATATTCATCCACAGAAACTTTACCTTGCAACATCCCCAAATAGGCTTCTTTCTTTCTCTTTACTGCCTTTTCAATCTCACTATTCCACCAAGCATCACCTCTATTGTTGACCACTATTGTGGTGCCACAGACCTCTTCAGCAGCAGTGACTGCACAGTTCTTGAAACATTCCCACTTCTTTTCTACATCCCTCTCACAAGACCAGCTTTTTCAGTCGCTCTCTGAGTATGTCAGAATAACGCTGATGATTTTCAGGGAGCCTTTCAACCTTTATTCTTTTCGTCCTGAGCCTCTTCCTATTATTTTTCCTCCAACCAATATTCAGTTTCACTTGTGACACTACCAAGTAATGATCAGAGCCAACATCTGCGCCTCTCATCACACAAATGTCAACAACTAAGTGTTTCAGACACTGATCATATACAACAAAATCTATCACACTCTTTTGACCAAGAGTACGATTTTCCCAAGTATATGTGTGGATATACTTGTGGTTGAAAAATTTATTAGATACATACAAACCATTCTCAATGTACAGTTCAGTTAATCTTTCACCGTTATCATTCACACAAAGATAATTAAACTTTCCCAGAACATTGCCAGAAATTGCATTCTGCACACCTACTCTAGCATTGAAATCCCCTGCTATTATAACTTTCTCTTTAGCACCAACAGCTTTTAGCTCATTCCAGAAATCTTCCTTCCTATCAGAGGGTCACAAGGAGCATATGCTACAACAATTACTATTCTCTGAAGTTTCACTTTCAAATGAATCCAAAGAAGTCTACTAGAATTCTACTACAAGTTCCTCGCTCAAAAACCATAACTTAGGTTTTTCCCTTTTTTATACTCAAATTGAATTTCATGCAAACTTCGTACATCTGGGACAACATACTCTGAAACTCACTTTTGCTCTCTGCTAACAGGACTGTGTCATCAGCATACAGCAATCTGCACACACGGATATTAGCAAGACATAAACCAGTATTGTCCATCTTCGCATCATGCGTGCATGCATCCATAAATATATTAAACAGCCATGGTGACATTACACAACCTTCTCCAACTCCTGCACCAATAGAAAACCATTTTGATAAAACACCATTCACTCATACCCAAGCTGTACTGCCAGCATACGTGGCTTTTACACTGCTAAGTAGATTCCCAGTAGCACCATATTTAGTCAGTACCTTCCGCAGAAGTATCCTATTTACTCGGTCATAAGCTTTCTCTAAATCTATAAAGGCAGCAAAAACTTTCTTACCGACAGCCAGATAATTTTCGATCATGATAAGTAATGCAAAAAATTTGGTTAGTGCAGCCTTTACCATAGGCATAAGATCAATTTGAACATCCCACACTTTCTCTGATGTAAGATGTCATAGCTTTTCAATAATGACCGTACCAAACAGTTTCCCTGGTGCACTCAGTAAGCTAATACCACAGTAGTTCTTACAGTCAGTGGGATTTCCTTATACAAGGGAACAATGATAGCATTCCTCCAATCCCGTAAGACCCTTCCTAATTCCCAGCACAACTGGCAAATTTCAGTTTACCAGTCAATTACAGAGTCACCACCATATTTTAACATCTCAGCATTTATGCCATCTACTTTCAGAGACTTACCATACTCATAGCCATTTGTGGATGTTGCTTTACATTATTTTTTATCAACTTTGAGCATTAAGGTGTACTTGGCACTGATTTCTTATTATTTCTAACTCAATAATAAGAAATATAACAAATTTTATATACTTAAAAGTGTTATGAAAGTTAATTCTATTTCATGGATTTTAAACTTTATTTCATTTTCTTGCTACTGGAATGCATCCCAAACTCTTAGCTTTTAAGCATGGCTTTCATTTTCAAGTAATTTTTGCTTTTGTACCTAATAAGATAAAAATCAACTGTGAAATATATGATATATGCTTTTTTTTTTACTTCTTTTAGGCTTACACCAGCATACATTGTATCTGTAGCATTCTACATGCTTGTATTCAAATACCTTGGATCTGGACCATTTTGGAATGACTATTATGGAGATTCGTGTCGCCATACGTGGTGGATTTATCTCTTATATATTAATAATTTTATACCAGTTAATGACATGGCAAGTTCACTCTATATTTTATTTACTGACATGTTTATATCATTCTGTTTTTATAGCTATTTTTGGTGCTAAATTTTTTATAACTATTTTTGGTGCTAAACTCTCTCTCTCTCTCTCTCTCTCATTCATTCATTCATTCATTCATTCATTCATCACTAGGATGGCATCTGGATGTCCCTCTCTTTCTCACACCAATACCTCAGTAGGTAATCTTCAGAAACTAAACTAATTAACAGCCCATAAATCAGACAATGTAAGTGCCATTCCTGCTCCAGGACAATTTAGATTTCAAGTTTCCTAAGGTGTTAGCTGCTTGGCTGAAATTATGGCATGCCACAAAATAATGAGATTTAATATTGTGTCTTTCAGAAACAATTACCACAACCATTTTCAGCCTTTCTTTGCAAGTTGTAGTTGCTTTACTTGAAGAATTTCAAATTCTCTCTTCCTGGAAAGGGCATCATTATTTCCACATTATTTTATATTATCTTCTTCTTGGTTACTCAGTCCAAGGACTGGCTGTTCCGTAGATGTACTCTGTCTCTCCGTTCCTCCCTATTCTCCACCATTCTCTTCAAGTCATAGTACGTCCTAGTATTGGTGTCTTAGAGTAACTGTGCCACAAAACCATTCCTTGGCTGTCCTCTTCCTCTCTTGCTTTGAATTTTCCCTTCCAAAACTTTCAGAATCGGGCCTCCATGGTGCAATGTGTGTCCCATCCATAGCATTCTTCTACTTTTTAACATCAACTAACCAAAAATACCATGTGGTATTGCCTTTTTAGGTCTAAATGTTTGATTCATA
This sequence comes from Macrothele yani, assembly GCA_039090855.1. Classification (NCBI taxonomy): domain Eukaryota; kingdom Metazoa; phylum Arthropoda; class Arachnida; order Araneae; family Macrothelidae; genus Macrothele; species Macrothele yani. The sequence continues at coordinate 115,942,383 of CM077029.1, read as the reverse complement.
CTGCATTATATAGCTGCATTTTTACATAATTATTGTGATTAAATATATTGCAAATACTGTTTTTTAATACTTTCTTAGCCGTTTCTGAATTTTTAACATTTTCAGAGATGGAATGTTTGACACACATGGAATCTGCAAAAGTTTCTACATATTTTAATCATATGCTTATGTTATAGAGTGTTTTCAGTTGGCAAAAAAGATGTCATTGACTAGGAACAGCAAATTAGTTTTAGGTTCATTCACCTTTCCTTTCTCCGTTCGTTTTTTTTTTTTTTTTAATACTATGGCCATTCATAAATGGTACAGAAAAGACGTGGGAATGTTTTAAAAACTGTGTTGTCACTTGTGCTTAAGAGGTCTGTGGCATCACAATAGTAGCTAACAATGGAGGTGATGCTAGTGAGATTAAAGAGGCAGTAAGGAGAAAGATGGAAGCCTATTTGGAGATGTTGCAAGGTCGAGTTGCTGTGGATGAATATCATTGTAGGAAGCATGAAGCATCTAAGTTGGTTTGCCAGAGTAAGGCAAAAGATAGGAAGGAGAAGGCGGAAAGGCATGAATTGGCATTTTGGAAAGATAGAAAAACTTTCTTGAAGTACATGAGACTCAGAAAAAAAAGGGGAAACAAAGTTGTAAGTTATGTGAAGAATAGGATCAGGGAAATGATATGGGGGCCCCATGAGTTAAGTGAAAGATTGGGTGAATACTTCTGTGAGTTATTAGATCAAGAAAGCAAAGGTGATTCTGAGGCAGGAGCAAATGATCTCACAGCGAAAGAGGGAAGCACAGGAGGGATCTCAAGAAAGAGGTGTGTAAAGCTCTAAAATCTCTTTAGAATGGTAAGGCTCTGAGAGTTGATGGCATAACTGCTGAGATATTGAAATATGGTGGTGACTGTAATTGGCTGGTTAATTTAAATTTTCCTGTTGTGCTGGAAGTTTGGAATGATCTCTCGGGATTGGAAGGATGTTATCATTGTTCCCTTGTATGAGGGAAAAGGTGATCAGACTGACTGCAAGAACTATGCAAAAATTAAGGACGAAGAGGAGAAATTAACATAACAGCGGAACGAGCAGACAGAACGGACCGAACGACCACTCAGGAGATAGACTAGGGTCTGGTACGGTAGGGCATGCACATATATGTAGCATGACGGGGGGGGGGGGGTCGGAAGGGTATAAAGAGCACATGGGCGGTTATACGCTCAGCAATTCGGTGAAAGCTATTGCACGGTGTACATCGGTTTAAACGACGTCGAGTTGCTGCCACCGAGTGATATGGCCAACAGGCAATCCAGTAGATGACATCTGGATGACTTTACCCGAGGTCGTGTGATAGGCTCCTTGACAACCTCGTCCTCAGCATGGATAGACGTTGTAAAGCATCGTTTCACGAGCTTGGAGAGCATTTCAAACTACAGGAACAGCTGTCCGAGAGTTTAGCAGTGGTCATCCACGAGCAACGACGGCGGCAGATGACCGGTATATTGTCCTACAGGCGAGAAGAGACAGATGGCAGACAGCGGGAGAAATCGCAAGGCACATGCTGAAGACAACTGGACATTCGTTATCGCGTTTTACCGTGGCCAGGAGGCTGCACAAGGGTGTTCTATTTGCAAGACGACCAGTACGGTGTGTGCCATTAATGCCTGCTCATTGCAGACGGCAGTTTCTGTGGTGCCAGGAACACAAGAACTGGACACATCAGCAATGGGGTCGAGTTCTTTTTACGGATGAGAGCCGATTTAATCTGACGAGCTATTCTGGATGTATACACATCTGGAAAGAGCAGGGAACATGCAGTCACACCTCCTACATCATCGAATGGAACCGGTTTGGAAGTGGCGGAGTTCTCGTTTGAGGCGGTATCATGCTTGGTGGCCGTACTGACCTCCACATCTTCCAAGGAGGTTCAGTCACTGGTGTCCGCTATTGTACCAAGGTTCTCCTGCTTCACGTGCGTCTGTTTAGAGGTGCTGTGGGTCCTGAGTTCCTCTTCATGGATAACAACGCTACACCTCATCGTACAGTGGCTGTCGCAGAGCTGTTGGAGAGTGAAGATATTCAATGCATGGATTGGCCCGCAAGGTCCCGGACCTAAATCCAATCGAACACGCCAGCAACAATTCTGCAGCTGCAATTGGCACTACAAGAGGAATGGGCCACGATGCCTCAACAGCTCCTTGACAACCTCGTCCTCAGCATGGACAGACGTTGTAAATCTTGCAATGCAGTCAGGGGTGATCATATCCCCTACTAAAGACTGGATTTTTCTTGGCAGCCGCCTGTCACATGCGTGTTTCTGCCTTCTGTCCAGTTGTGCTCGAAGTTACTTTTTCAATAAAGTGCCTTTGTATCCTTTGGATTCCTTTTTTGGACGGTTTTGCTCACTTGTCCCATATTCTTACATCTGGAGGATCTTATGATATGATCTGAGTCGATGTGGAGCACTTCTGCACGACGTTACATTCGAAAAACCGTCTCGTCCTTAATTTTTGCACGCCAGTGTATCATGGTATTAGCCTACTCAGTGTGCATGGGAAGGTGTTTGATAAGGTCATTATTGAAAAAGTACGAAGTCTAACATTAGAGAAAGTGTGAGATGTTCAGAGTGGTTTTATGCCTGGTGAAGGCTGCACTAAACAAATTTTTGCATTACGCATGATGATAGAAAATTATCTGGCTGTTGGTGAGAAAGTTTTTGCTGCCTTCATAGATTTAGAGAAAACTTACAACCAAGTAAATAGGACATTTTTGTGGAAGGTGTTGAATAAATGTGGTGTTACTGGGAATACTATGTATGCTGACATGTACGAGTGAATGGTGTTTTATCAAAATGGATCTCTATTGGTCCAGGAGTCGAACAAGGTTGTGTAATGTCACCATGGATGTTTAATATATTTAATGGATGATGCACACGTGATGTGAAGATGGACAATACTATTTTATGTCTTAGTAATATCTGTGTGTGTAGATTGCTGTATGCTGATGACATTGTCCTGTTGGCAGATAGCAAAAGTGAGTTGCAGAGTATGTTGTCCCAGATGTACAAAGTTTGCATGAAATTCAAACTGAGTATAAATAAGGGGGAAAAAACCAAAATTATGGTTTTTGAGTGAGGAGCTGTTAGTACCGAATGTAATATAAGTCTAAATAGCACAGTGCTTGAACACGCGAATGTATTTGTGTATTTAGGAAGCATGTTTGACAGAGAGAACAAATTGGAAGGTGAAATTAGTAGGTGAGTGAATTCTTCATTGAAAGTCATAGCTGCTTTGGGAGGTTTTCGCAAGAATAATGGGTTCTCAAGAGAGTCCCGCAAAGCTGTGTATGAAAGTGTAATTGTTCCTACTCTGATGTAAGGCAGTGGAACCTGGATACTACAGAAGAAACATAGGAGTCGTTTGTGTGCTGGAGAAATGAGATATTTATGGGGGGTTTGTGGCAAAACACGTTCTGATTGTGTGAGGAATGAAGATGTGTTGCAGTTGTGTAATGTGAAGCAAAATGTTGTTAGCAAGGTGCAGACTAATATGCTTTGATGGTTTAGCCATGTTGACAGAATGAGTGATGAGATGCTTACTAAGAAAAATTTTCAGCCTAAGTGGCAGGAAGGAAAGACAGAGGTAGTCATGGGAGATGTGTCTGCATGAAAAAAAAATTATGAGTATGAAGTATAGAAGGTCTTGTGTACATCATGTAATGGATGTCAGTGAAGCCCAAGTTGTGTGTCAAGATCACTCTAAATGGAGAAGTTTGGTACGGCAAACTTCAGTTAAAAATTTATCTGATAGTTATCAGTTAAAAATTTATCTGATAGTTTGTATTTTTTGGTGGAGGTAACCTGTGAATCTCGGAGAACAGCTCAGTGATATATGATATGATTCATAAATGGTTGAGACTTACCTTTAATATAAGACCCAAAATGATGATAGCTGTATGGTCATACTGTAACACATTATACGTACTCCTCACCAATGTCAGTGCACCATTGCCATCTTTCTGGTAACTTCCTGTTGGTTGTAGTACACCATTCTTTAGGAGTTTGTTGGGCTTGCAGCAGTTTTTCTAACTTGTCAAAGAGGCTATAATATGATGGGGCCAATGCAGGTGAATTTGGTGGACATGGCAGGATTGTAAAGCAAAGGGGTGTTTGTTTAGCAACAGCACTTTCCATACCCTTTGTGCCAGAGCTGGATTTTGTGAGGGAGATTGTGGAGGGTGTTGAAGTATACTTCACTGTGTATTGTTGTATCTTGTGGAAGCCACTGAAGCCACTCCACTATAAAAATTTCTTTCATATCCCAGAAAACTTGGACCATCTGCTTGGCAGCAGAGGGAACTGCCCAAAGTTTCTTGAGATGAGGACTTCTGTCATATTCCTAATGCAGGGGTTGTGGTTTCTTTTCAGGACTGCAGTAGTGAAAACATGACATATCATCTGTGACCAGCCTAGCAAAGTAACCTTTAGGGCCTTGATTGTTGTCTGCCCTAGCATGCAATTGATCTGAGAAATGAGCGTGCTTCATGTGACATAATTGAGTGTCAGCTGTCATGTTGTGGGTTAATGCTGTACTAATCCAAGATTATCCAGTGTGAAAGTAGCCACCTCCTGTAATATCATCTCGGTTATTACTCAGTAAGATAAACAGCCATTACAGATCACAACAACCACCGGGATGATGTGTTGCCAATCTCGTTTATTCATCTACAAATTAGCTATATAAGAATACTGGAGAATATGACAACAATATATGACATCTCTTTTTTTTTTTTTTTTTTTTTTTTAAAGATTCAGTTTATCAGGTGGATGAATTTTTCATCCTGAATGAGTGGTCGCAGAATTAGACAGCTTAGTAGGTGTGCCAATGCACTCAGAAAAACGAGATGGTAATTGTGATTCAGGTGTAGTAACATGCCGTTTATCTTTAGTTGGAGAGTTCTGAGGAAGGAGCAACCGATTAGAATCAGGTATAGTAATCATAGGTGTATCATAGTTTTGAGAGTTCTCCAGGGGAGACGAAACTGAGTGGGCACTCAACTACAGGCTTTTTCGGCATGAATAGAGCTTTTGTTGGACGAATACACTCTGCATTGTGTCGAAGAGTGGTACCATCCTGAGTGGTAACTAAATAGGAGTGAGGAGTATCAAGCTTCGTAGATACAGTAGCAGGAATCCAGTTGCGATGTGCAGTTTTAAGTTTTATAAATTGACCCTGTACCAAGGATGGTGCTTGGTTATGAGTACCAGTTGTGGCATTTATACACTGGTTCTCTCTGGAGAACTGGAGGTGAGCAGAAGTTGACGCCCGAGGTAAACGTGCCAGAGGTTGTAACAGGATCAGACGTCCAAATAGACGTTGAGCTGGAGAAGGTAGGTCACCGCTAGGAGTGTTTCTCCAATTCAATAGTGCCAGATGCAAGTCAGATTGTTCTAGATCAGTACGCTTTAACATTAACTTAGCGTTTTGCACATACCGTTCTGTCAAACCATTTGACTTGGGATAATGAGGACTGGATGTGAGATGTTGTATCTTCCAGTCTCTTGTGAAATTACAAAATGCCTCAGAGTTATACTGTGGACCATTGTCAGTTTCTAAGATATCAGGAATACCATGAGTGGCAAAAGTAACTTTTAAATACTTAACCACAGCTTGAGACGTTGGCTGACTTAGTTTTTTAAAATCAAAATATCCGAAGTAACTGTCAACTACAAGACAGTAATGGTCACCCTTGAAGTCAAATGAATCTGATGCTATTCGTTGCCATGGAAAACAGGGAATAGGTTTCATCAGCAATGGTTCTGTGTTAGGAGCACGAGCAGTTTGTTGACACGTTGGACATTTTTGAACAAACAGTTCGACCTCTTTAGACATTCCATGGCAAATTATTATTTCTCTTGCATGATGTAAGGAAAGGCTAGTACCCAGATGACCCTGATGGATAAGTTTGAGATATTTAGGTTGTAGTACTCTAAGAATAATCAGTCGTTCAGCCTTGTACTACAGATTTTCGTATACAGATAATTCTTCTCGATAATTCCAGTGCTTGTGTAAACAAACAGGCACTTCCTTTATTGTTGGTGGCCAACCTTCAAGGATAACTCTCTTGAGTTGTTGTAGCTTTTCATCTGCATTAGTTGCTGCAATCAGCTCTTGAAGTGTTAATGAGGGAAGCGGTATATCGAGTAATGTTTCAAAAAGTTCTTGATCTTCACCAGCTGTCTCCAAAGACTCCACACTACATTCACGACTTAGAGCGTGAGGGATTAGAATATCAGTACCACATTTAAATATTATTTTCGGCGAATACGGAGCACATCAAAAATTAATCGCTGTAATCTAGGTGGAGCTGTATGTAAGGGTTTCTTCGTGATGACTTCTAAAGGTTTGTGATCCATTTCAATGGTAACAGACTTGCTATAAATATAGTCATGAAATTTTTTGCACCCATGACGAATGGCAAAGGCTTCTTTCTCAATTTGAGGATAATGCTGTTGTGCAGATGTTGATGCTTTGGTAGAATATGCTACCGGTCTACCATCTTGTAGAAGTACAGCACCAACTGCATGAGAACTGGCATCCTCAGAAACAACCACTGGCTTGTTTACATCATAATAAGCCAACTGTGGAGTATTCTGAAGAGATTCTTTTAACTTACAAAAGGCTTTTTCTTGGTCAGAAGACCACTCCCATATGACATCCATCTGTAGAAGTCTGCCAATGGGTTCTGAAATACTTGAATAATTAGGTATGAATTTAGAAACATAATTAGTCTTACCCATAAATCTCTGCAACTCAGTAACACAAGTAGGTACTTTTCCAATGGCTTCAACCTTGGATGGGTCAATTTCTGTTCCACTTGGTGTAAAAATGTGACCTAAGAACTTAACTCTTGTTTTCCCAAATTCACACTTGTCTTTATTCAACCGAATTCCACTCTCTAAAAGTCGATCAATGACCTTCGATGTTAAACTACGTAACTCCTTGAGCGTGTTTGCCCAGATCAGAATATCATCCATTGAGCATTCAGTATTGCCAATGCCCTGCAATATTGACTCCATAACCTGTTGGAAAACTTTGGGTGCCGAAGCAAGTCCAAAAGGCACTCTCAAAAATGAGTATCAACCCCAAGGTGTATTAACTGTCAAGTAATCTGAAGTATGTTTTGTTACATGTAATTGCCAAAAACCCTTTTTTGCATCAAGTAGGGTAAAATGTTTTGCTGTTTCTACTCTAGCAGCTATATCCTCCACAGTTTTGAGTGGAAAGTGACCTCTTTTATTAGTCTTATTTAGATCAGTAGGGTCTAAACACAAACGAATTTTGTCTTGTTTCTTAACTATTACCAATGGGCTTACTGCAGGAGTAGAATTTGTGACAGGTACGAGAATTTTCATCTTCACCATCATATCCAATCTCCTTCTTTACCTTCTCATGAATTGCATAAGGTATTCGCTGTGGTGGATGTATAGTTAACGAAGCGCCTTCTTGCAGCTCTATATCATATTTAAAATTCTTTATACAATCTATACCTTGAAAAATCTTTTCTGGAATAGGACTTACAACTTCATGAACTTGAATGAAATCCTTATTTTTTACTATTACACCTAAGTTCTGACAAGCATAGCATCCTAAAACGTAGTTGAACCTACCCTCAACCACTAGAAAATTAAGTGTAACAGGTTTGTTTTTTATAATACACTTAGTGCTTATCTCTTCCAGAACTGGTGTATATGTATTATTAAAAGACCTCAGTCGTTTAACTTGTGAATTTGAAATTTTCACAGATAGTTGTCTTGCCAATTCTGCAGTTATGACATTCCCTTCAGCACCAGTGTCAATCTTAAAATTAGCACAAATTCCTTTATCAAATAGCACCTTTGTATACCATTTACCTTGGTAATTATTTGAGAAATTAATCACTTCACTGATATGTAAAGTATCACAGGTATATGTAGTAATGTCCTCCAAATCACTATCAGATTTGCTTATTTCGTGACTTAAGGGTTTTCATATTAGCTTTGCGTTGGCGGGCATAGTGTTCCTTCTTGGCAGGCATAGTGTTCCTTCTTGGAACAGCAATTACACGTCACGCTGAAAGCAGGACACTTCCGAAATTGGTGCACGAAACCACATCGCCAACACATTCTCTTCGCTTTGATGTCCACTGTGGACTTCGATCCTCCATGTATTTCTGAGCCATTGAATTCTGTAGGAACCCTTTTTTTGTTTATTCTTAACGAAAGGACTTCTTTAGCTTTATTCATCACTGCCCTCATTTCCTGAAGTTGATTCGAAGCCCGTTCACTAGCTCTACATATATCATTCGCTTTACTCAATGCCAGCTGTCCTTCAGCTAATAATAATTCACAAATTTTATCTGAAAGAACACCACGCACAATCTGGTGATGCAACAAACCATCTTTTAAATTGCCAAAAGCACAGTCGATAATCTTCGTTCGAAGTTTAGTTAAGTAAGACGAAAATTTTCTTGCTCACCCTGCACACAAGTAAAAAACAAGTAGCGTACATACGTCTCATTTGGTTTTGCGGCAAAGCAATCATCAAATCTTTATTTAATCACAGCTACATCGCTCTGCTCTGCCTCAGTCAAGTTAAAAGTATTAAAAATCATAGTTGCCGAAGTTCCTATTGCTGACATGAAAGTAGCGGCCTGCACCTGCGGTGGTTTCTCAAAAAGTTGTGTAGCTATTGCATAAAATTCGAATTATTGTTTCCACAGCTTCCATTTTGCGGCCATGTTGTCAGCAGTCACTACCAGCTCTCAAGGAAGACGGGCATTAGCAGAATCCATGTTAATTGAACTATAAACTCAACACAGTTGCCTCAAATTAGTCATAACACCACAAAATTTAGGATCCCACAATTCTGACACCATGTAATATCATCTGAGTTATTACTCAGTAAAACAAACATCCATTACAGATCACAACAACCACCGGGATGATGGGTGTTGCCAATCTTGTTTATTCATCTACAAATTAGCTATATAAGAATACCGGAGAATATGACAACAATATATGACGCCTCGTAGATGCCAACAATCATGCAGTGTTGCCAGTAATTCCATTCACTTAGGAATGACCCTTGTACATAGTGCTACAACTTTTAAATATACAGTGCAGTTGGTTGCTCTTACTTGCACCTCTATGGGTGGTAAGGCTTATGAGATCTGTTTCATTATACTTGTCTGATATTTTTGATTTTCCTTATGATCTGATTAATAATGATAATTTTTATTTCAGTGTATTGGTTGGTCTTGGTATTTAGCTAATGATATGCAGTTTTATATTATAAGCCCGATTTTCCTATATGCATTGTGGAGGTAAGAAAAAAGTATCATGTAAAGTATTCATGGTAACAAAATTATTTTTAAGTTTTACTTTCTGTAACAATTATGCCATAGGCATTTCATGTTCTCAGTGACATTTCAAGGATTTTATTAAGTCAGATATGTGTTCTTTAAATTCACAAATTTATGATTAAACCCATAGTGCTTGTAAATTTTTTCACTATGCTACAACATTTGTAAAAAACTGTCTTTATTTGAGAGACATCATCATCATCATCATTGTCAACCATTATCAATCCACTGCTGGACGAAGGTCTCCCCAAGTTTCCTCCACAACGGTCTGTCTTGTGCCAGTCTCCTCCATGTCACTCCGCATACTTTCGAATTTCATCCACCCATCTCCCATGTGGTCTTCTTCTGGGTCTTTTCCTGTCCCTTGAATCCAATCTAAAATTTCGGCTGTCCATCGATGGTCTGTCCTTCTGGCAGTATGTCCAGCCCATTGCCATTTCAGGGATTTAACTCTGATCATGATGTCTTCCACTCTTGTCATTTTTCGGATCCACGTGTTCCTCTTCTTATCTATCCTGGATTTACACCAAGCATGCACCTCTCCATGCTTCTTTGAGTTGTCTGCAGCCTTTGTATGTCTCTTTTAGCTAAGGTCCACGTCTCTGCACCATACGTAAGCACTGGAAGGATGCATTGATCAAACACTTTTCTTTTAAGACATAATGGCATATTGCTCTTGAAAATTATGCTGTTTCTTCCAAAAGCTCTCCAGGCAAGTTTTGTACGCCGATTAATTTCTTCACCAATGTGACCCTCACTTGATATCTGCTGTCCAAGATAAACGTACGTGTCTGTTATCTCCAGCTTTTCTCCATCAATCGATAAATCTTCATTTCTTGTAAAAGCATTGAACATCACTTTTGTCTTCTGAAAGTTCATTTTTAATCCCACTTCTTTACTCTTGTCAGCAAGTTCCTGGATCATACTCTGTAGCTCTGATGGGGTAGTTGCAAAAATGACTACGTCATCAGCAAAACGAAGGTGGGTTAGATAATCTCCATTAATCTTTATCCCCTTGGATTCCCAGCTCAGTGACTGAAAAACACCCTCCAATGTGGCATTAAAGAGCTTCGGAGATATGGTGTCACCTTGTCTCACTCCTTTTCAATTTTTATGTGTGTTGTATTTTCAAACAGCCTAATCTTTGCACTTGCATTTTCATAGATGTTATTAATAATATTAATGTATGCATCTTCAATACCGCAGGTTTTCAGAGCCATTGTAACTGCTGATGGTTTCACCGAATCAAAGGCTTTTTCATAATCGATAAAAGCCATGCACAATGGAAGTTCGTATTCCCTCGCTCTTTCAATTAGTTCTCTCAGTACGTGGATATGATCTATTGTGCTGTAGCCACTCCTGAATCCAGCTTGTTCTCTCGGTTGAGCCATGTCCAGTGTCACCTTCAAGCGGTGTGAAAGAACTTTAGTGAAGATTTTATAAACTACTGATAGGAGGCTGATAGGTCTGTAGTTTCCGAGATCCTCAATGTCACCTTTCTTATGTAGCAGGATCATTGTAGCGGTGTTCCAATCCTCAGGAATCTTTCCTTCATTAAGGCATCGAGTGAAAATTTGGGCGAGTACTGTTTCGATTTCTCCACTTGCTTCTTGCATGATGTCTACAGTAATTCCATCTTCTCCTGGAGCTTTTCCCGCTTCATGTTCTTGATTGCATGTGCAACTTCTGCTGGAAGGACTGGAGGAACTCTGTACTGGTATCTTCATGGTGTCTGGAGTACATGTATCATCCCTTTCATATAATTTGGAGTAGAAATCTTTCACTCTTGTCAAAATTTCGCCTCTATTTCTTGTTACAGAACCATCTTCTTTTCTGAGTGCCATAATCTGTTTTCTTCCCTTACTGAGATGTCCCTTTGCTATCTTTAGGCTTTGGTTGTTTTCAATTGCTTTCCTCACTAGTTCACAGTTGAATTTTCTTACGTCTTCAGTGATACTTTTTCGTACTGTCTTGCATAGCTCTATATATTCCACTTTGGAAGTCACATCTTCTTTAGTTGTCCTCATCTCTCTTCTTTTTTGCATCAACATTTTCGTTTTTCCTGATAATTTATTTACATGCAACTTGTTCTTAGACCCAGCTAATTTTGTTGCTGTTTCCATAAGAGCTTTGGTTACTTTTCTGTTAACTTCAGAGATGTCCACTTCTTCCGATGTTAGGCCTTCTAAAGCAGAGAACCTGTTCTTCAGTTCCAACTTGAAGGTATTATGGTGTTTTTTAAGGTTGGTTATGTCAATAGATTTTGTTTGTCTTATGAGCTTGCCACGTTCAAGTTTAGTGTTGAGGTGCATCTTACATCTCACCAATCTATGGTCACTACCTGTGTTGAACTTGTTTAGCACACTGCAGTCTTCTATGACGCATTTTTTGTTACACATAATAAAATCAATTTCACTTGTCGTCCCATTTGGATGTCTCCATGTCCATTTCCTGTGTGGCTTTTTCTTGAAGAAGGAGTTCAAGATGAAAAACCCTTCTGCCTCTGCAAACTCAACGAGAGTATTTCCACGCTGGTTTCTGTTGCCGTGACCGAATTTACCTACTGAAGTTTCATTCTGTTGCCGTTGCCCTATTTTTGCATTGAAATCTCCCATAATTATTTTCAAGTGCTGCTTACCTTTATTATTTAGATGACAAATTTCCTCATAAAATTCTTCAATTTCTTCTTCAGGATGACTTGTGGTGGGTGCATAAGTTTGAATAATCTGAGCCTGGTATCTTCTCGAGAGTTGGATAACGAGTCGTGCAGCTCTGTCAGAGGAACTTTCAACTTCTACCACTTTATCCTTCAGTTTCTTGTTTATTATAAATCCAACACCACTAGTTCTGCCAGTATCTGTCCCACGATAGTAGAAGAGATGTCCACTTTTCAGTTCGATGAGATCTTCTCCTTTTCTCCTTACCTCACTTAGCCCCACGATGTCCCACTTGATCCTTTGTAGTTCCTCTTCCAATTCAAGAAGCCTTGAATCAGAAGATAGGGAGCGTCCATTGTACGTTGCCAAGGTCAGCATCAGATGGCAGCCTAGTCCGGTCCTCCGGGGATTCTTAGCACCCTCTGCCTTCATGTCGCACTGGCCGCTGCCTTGGCCAGGTACATTCCAGCTGCCGGAGACTGAGGGCCAAGATTTAAGTTGTGGAGTCATTTTGGAGGGGTTTGGCTACAACTCACCACGCTGGCCAAGCGGGTTGAGTGAGTGTGGGATAGAATTTCCTCTAATCCCGATGGTATAGTTATACCGCTATGGGCGGTCGTCAAGCCCCTTTAGTGGGAACAGGATGCACCACGAGAAGGCGGGGTTGACATTTGTCAAGGAGAGGCTGTGATGTTACGCATCACCTGACCTTGAGAGACATACAGATGAATATATCTGATGAAACTCCTGAAATATTATCTATGGTCTTATAAAGCAAGTGAATGTTTTAATGAGTAATATTTGGGATCCTAAAATGTGAATGGATCAACTGCTTCACTGTTAAATATATTTTCTAATTCATGTAAAATTTCTTATGGTAAATTTTTCCATAGATAGTGTAACTTTTTCCATTGATGAATACATTCATGGTGTTTTCATGCAGAAGAACTTTGGAGTGGAAACTGTCCCTCCCATGTTTTTCACCTTTCCCAAATAATATTTTTATTAGTTTCAAATAAGATATTATTAAAAACTAATGAGTCTGAACTTCATTAAGTTAAAATTGTGATGATAATTAATTGTCAGATCCCTTAAAAATGAGAGCAAAATATTTCTTTATAAAAAATACTGTACATTGAAAAAGATCTATGAATTTTTTATCTTCCATTAAAATTTCGTGTTCGTTATCGATTAAAAAAACTTATTTGCATATATGATGAAGAATAGCCAGAAAGATATATGTTATATGTTTTAGTGACTGACTTACTGAATAATGGCTTTTTGAAATGCCTGCATATTAATACTCATGGTAGAATGACCTCAATGGAATGGACAAGAATGGGCAATTATATTGATTGGTTGATTTAATGACCAAATTAAAAAATTTAATTTCATGTATGCATAAAATATAGCCTGAAACAGTAGTTCAAAACCTCAACAAAAACAGTGCTTTAAAGGCTGTACAGCAATTTTTTAAACTTTATTTTCTAAGTCTGTAGTCATTGACAAAACTTCCTGCACATTTTCTTCGCCTTGTAGAAAATCATGAATCACCTGAAATATTTGTTTAATCGTTTGTCGGGGAAGTGCATCAATGTCTCCTTGCTCATCTTCAGATGAAGTGCCATCCGAAATTTGTTCAGATTCTGTATGCATTAGTGTCTGATTTATTAGTTCCTCTTCTCTGAGTTTCACTGAGCAGTCCACATTTGCATCAACACTAATACTGTACTCTTCAAAATTTACCTCTTCTGGTAAACACGCTATTTCTGTAAGCATCTGCATAAATTCGTCACTTTCATCTTTATTCTGCATGCCACCAATATTCCCTTCTGTCAGGTGCTCACTTGAACCAGTCGAAGATATATGCCCACTTTCTTCCTTTGTCAATCCTGTATGAAGAAAACAATTGACAATTGTCTTCTGGCCTCGTGCTTGCCAGGCTGCATGTGCCTGAATGAATCGTGTCTGAAATGCCTATCACATATGGCTTATTATTTATGTTCAGTGTTAATAATGATGCATTTGATTAGCATTTTTCAGTGGTGCTTCTTGAAGCTGAGTAGTGCCTTGATCGATAGGCTGAGGCGCTTGAGTGACATTAGATAGAAAAAATATATTTGAATCGTTTTTAAATTTCTGATTTCAGGGTGTGCTGGGCTATTGCCAATAATCAATAAGATCTTTCTTCCACTATTTTTCTTACTTTATATTTTTTGTCAAGCTCCTGCACCCATTCTTCAAAAACGTTAGCCATCATCTACATCTTCTTATTGGCCTTATGTGCCACAAGTAAAGATTTCATATCTTTTAAATGAGGTTTCTATGCATTACTGATTATCAAAAAGTAGATTTTCATTCCCTGACATCTGTGAAGGTAAAAAGAGAGTTATTAGCTGTTTGGGGTGCTCTCCACTTCTGCATTTTTAATTTTTAAAAGCAAGAGTTTTATTGGGTAGTGTCTTATGAAATAATGCTGTTTTGTCAGTGGTGAATACATCATTTATGTCACATTTAGACTTCACTTCAAAAGACCTTTTTTTTTTTCCTCCCTTCCAGCTACTGACAGTTTCAGTGTTGACAGAAGCACTTTTGCCATTTAGTTTTTTGAAGGAAAGTTCGTGTTGTAATTTAAATGTTTGCTGCCAGCCACTTGAAGCCTTGAAATTTTCATCAATATTCAATTTTACCACCACTATTTGAGCCATTTCCTTCAACATGTTTCTAGCAATCGGTGTGTTAGAAGAAGGCATATTCTTTATCCACTCAATCAGTATTTTCTCCGGCATTGGATATTTTCCATCTATTGCAGGTATACAGTAGCCATAAACACAAATCCTCTGGCTGTTGTAATCATCTGCCATTTTGATAATCATGAAGAGGGTACTTTTTGGCATGTCAAATAATTTAGCAATCTCTGTTTTTTTAAGTCTTTTGTTTTTCTTTCAACTTATCAATTGACAAGGCACAGCATTTTGACAGGACAGACCTTGCAAAGCATAAAGCACAGCATGTATACAAACTATAGTCAGAAGGTAAAAATGTAGTGCTTCACAGAAGAGACAAGCAGAAGACTTCAAAAATAAGAATGGTCAGTTCTAATTCTTTGAATAAAGCTCATGTGGAGAAATGGCTTCCTAGTTTAATTGAATTAATAATCTAAAGCAACTTTTATGGGAATTTTACTAGGAAATTTTTTCATTAATAGCAAATTTTCGGAGAAAACTCTTCTCCTTCTTCAGGCTGTCTTGTTGTTGTCACTTTTTACTTGTTACTATCACGGTTACGGTTTACCTTGGCGGTTACGGTTAACCTTGACGGTTTAGGTTATTTTTCAACAAATCCTGCCAGATGTTAGGCAGGGAAAATCCTTTGCAGTCATTGATGATGGAATTTTGATTTTTCTCAATCTCTATTCCTTCTTTCAGTTTTCTTTTTTGGAAATTGCTTTGGAAACTGATTACTTTAAGGGAATTCCAATCCACGCTGTGCCCAGTTTCTCTAACATGTTGTTTGAGATTGTTTGAGAAACTGGGCACAGTATGGATTGGAATTCCCTTAAAGTAATCAGTTTCCAAAGCAATTTCCAAAAAAGAAAACTGAAAGAAGGAATAGAGATTGAGAAAAATCAAAATTCCATCATCAATGACTGCAAAGGATTTTCCCTGCCTAACATCTGGCAGGATTTGTTGAAAAATAACCTAAACCGTCAAGGTTAACCGTAACCGCCAAGGTAAACCGTAACCGTGATAGTAACAAGTAAAAAGTGACAACAACAAGACAGCCTGAAGAAGGAGAAGAGTTTTCTCCGAAAATTTGCTATTAATGAAAAAATTTCCTAGTAAAATTCCCATAAAAGTTGCTTTAGATTATTAAAAGAATGGTCAGTCAAGTGAACTCTGACCTTGAAGTTAATCTTTAATGGCCATCCCCCCCCTGACATTTCCATTGTTGAACAATGCACAGGAGGATAATTTACCCATTCCCCTCTTTGAAGGTCACATGTGAGTGATCCAATCTTCTAAAATTAGCCTTGATCTTTATCACTAACCAAATTTCACCTAGTTTTTCAATGTGGGAACCTCTTTAATGGAGTTACTGTAAAGAGGGACTTAGATTTGTGGTGGTCGTTATATGGAGAGTAAATTAGCATTGTGCCCTTTGGAGAGGAGTGTGGAAAGTCAGTAACGGGTCGTTATATTGAAAAGATCGCTAAAAAGTGGGTTGTTCTATAGAGAGCATACTGTGCCACATAATTTAACATGTTAAAATTTGGCAGTTTGCCTCCCTCCCCTCCCCAGAAGTGTAGCCCAAGTTATGCTCATGAATACATTGGATCAGAATTTGATTTTCATCCTGTAGATTTCTTACATTTAATTGCAGGACTCATCAGGAATGTAACTGATGGTGTAAGTTAAAAACTAAGAAATGATTTGCAGCAGTAACAACATTCATAATCGACAGACTTGTGAAATAATTTGTTATTTATTGACTAAACACACAACTAAAACGCTAATGAAAGTTCACGGATAATAATAGAAAACATAGAATGAATGAGCTATTAATCAACAACAAACTTTGCTTTCTATTTAGTCTGTTTTAAACAGTCTTACCATAAATTTGATATCCAATTGATACTTCACACAAACTGTCTATTCTGGCAAGAATCCTTTTAGGTGATCATAATACATGTGCGTGTTCACACACATCGAAGCGACGCCATCTCCTCTGTCCAGGGTCGTGATCCCATAATTCTTTGCAACGAACCGCTGATGGCTGTTCTGCATCCACACAACTGAAACTCGCAAACGTAAACTTGCAGCAGGTGTTCAACAAAAATAAAAGAAAAGAGCAAAGGACGCTAACATCCAACAAACCCCTCCTGCGTCCACGCTAGTTAATTCCATGTTCCTTTCTGAACTTGTAAATGCTGGATGTAGAAGTGGTTTCGTCATGAGGTCTGCAATGTTGTCTTGTGATGCACAGTATTCCAGGTCCAAAAACCCTTTGTTACACAAGTCTTTGATGTAATGGTGCTTTATATCTATGTGTTTAATTCTTGAGTGACCTTTGTCGGATTGCACAAGTTTAATTACAGACTGATTGTCTTGCATCACTTTAATTGGTAACTGTTGCTCTAAACCTAAATCTTTCAGCAACTCCAACATCCATGTCAGTTCTCGAGTTGATTTTGCTAATGACACATATTCTGCTTCTGTGGACAATAATGCTATGCAATTCTGCTTCTGTGACTTCCAATTTAAACAATTGCTTCCCAAGAAAAACAAGTGTCTTGAAGTTGACTTTTTGTCTTGCTTATCTGTACCCCAATCAGCATCAGTATATACTTTCATTACTGGTGGATGTTCTGCAGAAATTTTCATTTTCTTGTCTTGTGATCCTTTTATGATCATATGATCATGATCATATGTAGAGGATTTTAGGAAGGGAGTATCTGACCCCCAGGTCCTAAACAACCCTTAGAAAGAGGAAGCTAGGAGATTTGGGCTAGAGTGTCTGATAGCAAAGTGACACAGAAGCGAAGTGGAAAGGGGGTGGACGCCCTTATTTATAACCGGGGGCCAGTACCTGGGGTCCGACAGCTTAATGTGCCCATCCGATGCATGGCGGATATTTAGTGGATCGAGCGTTCGTACCTGCCTGGGATCGAACTTGAGGTCCTTTCCGTGGCAGTCATGAGCGTTGCCCAATAGGCCACCCGCGGCCCTTGTGATCCTTTTAGATATCTTATTACCTTTTTAACAGCTGCCCAGTCTCTTTGCCTTGGGTTTTGACACCTTCTACTCAAAATATGCACAGCAGTAGAGATATCAGGTCTTGTGATCATAGAGATGTATAACAGAGATCCTATAGCTTGTCTATATTTGTGGTTGTTTGGTAATGCATCTTCTTCTCCTTCAAGCTTATAGTATCCTGTTTCCATGGGAGTGTTACTTGGTTTTGCTTCCTTTAATCCAAAATTGTCAACCATTTCTTGAATTTTGTTCCTTTGGCTTAAATGAAAACTTCCATCTTTGTTTTTCTGCATTTCAATTCCTAAGTAGTACTGCACTTCACCTAAATTTGTCATTTTGTACCTTTTCTGCAATTCTTCTATTATTTTTTTATTTCTGCAACATTTTTAGCACTGATCAAAATGCCGTCTACGTACAGAATTAAATACACAGCATTTTCTTTTTCTGTCTTGAAAAATAAACAAGAATCGGCCTTGCTTTTAGTAAATTGTTCTATTGAGTTATCCCATGCTTTTGTTGCTTGCTTTAAACCATATATAGATTTGTCCAATTTGCAAACTTTGTGTTCTTGGCCTTTCACTTCATAACCTTCTGGTTGCTTCATATATATTTCCTAATTTAATTTGCATTCAAATACGCACATTTAATATCAATATGGTGTACATGCATTTGTTTATATGCCACTGTAGTAAGAAAAGATCTTATTGTGGTGTGCTTGACCACAGGTGCAAAAGTTTCATCGTAGTCTGACCCATATTTTTGGTCATATCCTTTTGCTACTAATCTGGCCTTGTACTTTGTTACTTGATGTTTATCATTACATTTTGTCTTGAAAATCCATTTGCTTCCTATAGCTTTCTTTCCATTGGTAACTCTGTTAGTGACCAAGTATTATTTGCTTTTAGAGACTTTATTTCTTCTTTCATTGCATTTTGCCATTTTGTTCTCTCTCTTTCTGGAAGATCGTGTATACCACTTAGAGATTTTGGATCAGAGTTAGAAGTTTGGTTTGTTTTTGCTTTAAATCCAAGTCATTCTGGTGGAACTCCTTTATTTGAACACTCAGAAACTGTAGGTAAATTAATGTTTATGCCTGCTTCAGTTTCTTGCTCTTTTGAAATTTATTCAGTGCTTTCTTCTTGTTGAGTCTTCTGTATTTCATTTTCAATATCTGCACTTTCTGGATAATTCAGACTTCCTAATTGTACGAGATTAAAATCTCCTTGTTCTTCAGTGTCTTCTTTTCCCTTGCTAAATTGATTTTCAAAGAATTTTACCGATCTTGACACAACTACGTTTCTTCTTCCAACGTAAACTCGATATCCCTTTGATCTAAAATCATAACCGATGAATGTACCTTCAACTGCTTTGTCATCTAACTTCCTTCTTTTCTGTTTATGAATGTAGTAGTAGACTTTGCATCCAAACACTTTTAAATGATTGATATTTGGTCTGACACCATTCCACAACTCATACGGAGTTTTGTTACCTGCTTTAGTGACTAATCTATTTTGCAAATACGTTGCTGTTAGCATTGCTTCTCCCCAATATTATTTTGGTAAATTTGCATTAATTAGCATTGCTTTGCACATTTCAGCTAACGATCGATTTTTTCTTTCGGCTACTCCATTTTGAGCTGGTGAATACACTATAGAAGGGCTGCCCCGGTGGCGTAGTGGTCTAAGGCGTTGGCCTCTGATCATTCGTCCGAAGGGGTCCGGGTTCGAATCCCGGTGAGGCATGGATGTTGTGTTTGTCTTACGGCACTGGCTCTCTCCCTTCCCTGGAACCAGTGACCCTAAATTAGGGACGGGCGACTGCTTGTAGCCCATTGAGTTGCTCACGGTGGTCGTTAAACCTCAAATATAAAAAAACTACTAAAAAAAAAAAACTATAGAAGTTTGGTGAACAATACCTTCTTTTGTTAAATACTCTTGAACTTTTTTGCTGTAGTATTCTAGTTTCTAGGCCATTATCTGTTCTCAAAATTTTTACTTTTCTATTGAATTTATTTGTAGTAGAAATAACAAATTCTTTCAACTTTGCCAATACTTCATCTTTTCTACTCATTACATATACTGTTGCATATCTACTGATGTCATCTATAAAAGACAGGAAATATCATTTTCTTCCCAAGCTTTCAACTTAAAAAGGCCCACATACATCTGAGTGTATTAGTTCTAACGGTTCTTTCGATGATGCCTGTTTCGTGTATGGTTTAT
The DNA here is from genome assembly GCA_039090855.1 of Macrothele yani. Lineage (NCBI taxonomy): Eukaryota > Metazoa > Arthropoda > Arachnida > Araneae > Macrothelidae > Macrothele > Macrothele yani. The sequence continues at coordinate 115,922,362 of CM077029.1, read as the reverse complement.
CTGTAAGTTTCACTCTAATGCATGAATCACAATAAAAACTATGCTTACAATTATTTATTTTCATACCTTTAGCTAAATTTTGATTTGCCATTTCTTTAATTGTTTCAATACTTCTGTGTCCTAGTCTAAGATGCCATTTATAAATGCAGTTTTCATTTTTACACATATTATTCCCCAATTGTGTTACGCAGTTTGTAACTTGTTTATCTTTATCTTTAACAATGATGAGTTCAAATAAACCATCTGTGGCAATGGCATTTGCAATTATGGTTTGACCTTTGTTTATAGTGCAAGTATTTTCTTCAAATAGTACTGTAAAGCCTTTACTAGCAAGCACTTTAACTGACAAGAGATTTCCAACTAGATCTGGGACATACAAAACATTTGATACACTAAGGGTGTGAACATTTTCCTCTAGAGTTTTCACTAGTACCTTACCTTCTCCAAAACCTTTTGACTTCAACAAATGACCATTTGCAATGGTTACATTTTCATTTGATTTTTCTGTAATTCTATAAAATAAATTTATGTCACTACACATATGGCTAGTTGCTCCTGAATCTACAATCCAAGACATTGAATTGTTTTGTGATACTAATGCTCTTTGTGCATCATGCTTTGTTATATCAAGTTTTGCATCTTTGCTTGTAATGCTAGCACGAAAATTGTTCTCCACATTTTCATTTTTGCTACATATGTTCAACTTGTGTGGCAGGTTGTTATTACTTTGTATTTTACTGTTATAAATCGGCTGCTTAGGAGTAAACTTTGTTTTACCTTTGTGAATATTACTATGCTTATTATTAGCATTCAGATGCCAACACTCATTTCTAACATGATTTGACTTGTGACAATAAGTACAATATCTTTTAAAAAACATTTAGGTACAGCAAAAGTGTTCTTTGTTTTATAAACTGAAAATTGTGTTTCAGAGTGTGTAACTGACCCCTCCTTAATATGCATTCTTCTCTCATACTCATCAATTAATTTAGATTTCACATAATCCAGGGATATTTCCTCTTCATTTTTGCTTTCCAGAGCAATTATCAATGTACTATAACTTTGTGGCATACTACACAACAAAATTGCTACCATATGGGTTTCTTTCATTTGTTCCCCAATATTGTTTAACTTCTCTCCCAGTTTGCTTACTTCTTAAATGTGTGATTGCATTGGAATTGATTCAGTGTATTTTATACTGTACAATTTTCTTAACAAATACAGTTTACTGGATAAATTGGTTCTTTCACGTACTCGTCTGAGTTTGTTCCAGGTATCCTTTGCACTGGTCTCGTGTAACACGTGATACAATTGTGAGTCACCGATATACAAACAAATTAATGCTCTGCATTGCCTATCCTGTTTAACCTATGTTTCATCTACAATTTGTGGCTTGGGTTCAAACACTACATCACTTAGGTTTTCTCTGATTAGTAACATTTCCATCCTAAATTTCCACGTTGCATAGTTAGTTTCTGTTAGTTTTTCTATGTGAATATATTCTTTCGATATCACCATTTTTCTGACTGTTTTGCTTTGTACTTAGTACTTGTGCCTTTTCTTTTCACTTATTCCTGAAGCTGTGATATGAAACTAGTCCTCAGTCTCATAATCAAAAAATAATGGTGGTGTAAGTTAAAAAGTAAGAAATGATTTGCAACAGTAACTATGTTCATAATCGACAGACTCATGAAATAATTTATTGTTATTTATTCTTGACTAAACACACAACTAAAACGCTAATGAAAGTTCACGGATAATAATAGAAAACATAGAATGAATGAGCTATTAATCAACAACGAACTCTGCTTTCTATTTAGTCTGTTTTAAACAGTCTTACCATAAATTTGATATCCAATTGGTACTTCACACAAACTGTTTATTCCAGCGAGAATCCTTTTAGGTGATCATAATACATGTACTCTTTTAGAGCACTTTTGTAAGAACAACAAACACAGCGTGTTCACACACATCGAAGTGACGCCATCTCCATTGTCCAGGGTCGTGATCCCATAATTCTTTGCAACGAACCGCTGATGGCTGTTCTGCATCCACGCAACTGAAACTCACAAACGTAAACTTGCAGCAGGTGTTCAACGAAAGTAAAAGAAATGAGCAAAGGACACTAACATCCAACAGTAACAGAATGAGACAGCCATCTTTTGAAATCAGCAAAGTAGTATAATTCACTTAGTAGGAATTCTATTATTATTCACTCTTAACGAGTTACTAGTTCCTTATGAATGAATTGTTTGAAAAGACTGAATTCCAATGTTAAACTTTTGTGAAAGCATTTTGTGTATATACATGGTACCAGTAGTTAATGAATTAAATGAATTTTGGAATTTGTTTACATTCAACAATTCCCCTTCAAAATCATTTGAATAATTCACGTGTCTATTTTTATTTTCATTATTTTGAGGTTAACTATGCTGGTATTCTTTCACTAGAAAGTAGATAGCAACTGCCCTTGCTTCCTCCTCTGCAACTGAAAATTTAATGAATGTTGTTTTATGATCAAACTTAATTTACAAAGAACTGGACCTCAACATTAAAGTCAACTGATGGAATTCTGAAGATTGAAAGATTTTTGCTACATTTTTGTAGAAAAAATAATTTTATTTATAAAATTTAATTCTTTATTATCACCATTTAAGATTTGTCATAGTGTAGGTTAAGAAGTACATCAAAAATTAAGATAATTGTAAATCCATTTAATGTAATACCTTGTAAGATTGTAGAACTCAAAGCCATCTCTTAATAATGTTTGACCTTATTCAGGAATTATTTAATTCAGATTAGAAATACAGTAGAGGCTTCTAACATTCCTGGTGATCAGTTTATATTCAAAGTCATAAAAAGCTGTGACATTAAGTGATCTGTCAAAACTGTAATTTTTAAGTATATCAGGTTTTTAAGTAGCTGCTTGTAATGTTTCTGCCTTGAATGAATTTGGCATAATCTAGTGCTGTTTTAATGCTTGATGACAAGAAATGTCATTGTTATTATAAGGGTTGGTCAAATGAAAAGGTGATGAGAGTCATGGAAAAACACATATACGTACCAGTTAAAAGTAGTTACTGTGGGCTTGTAAGCAGCCCACTGTTGCTGTAGCTGGTGAATACCCTTCTTGAAGAAGTATCTGGGCTGGGAGAGAAGCCAATCCATCGCACAGGCACGCAGTTCAGCCTCCAATGTGAAACATCGACCCTTGAGATGTTTCTTCAGGAGGCTAAACAGATGGTAATCGCAGACTGACATACATGTCCGAACTATAGTGCAGATGCTGTAGTACCTACCATCAAAGTTTCGTCAGAAGAGTGGTGGTGTCACAAGAGACGGGTGGGCAAGCGTTATCGTGTAACAACATGATACCGGAGCCCAATATCCTGCACCTTTTGTTTTTGATGGCAGTACAGAGTCGTTGCAGTGTCTGACAGTACTCTGCATTTTTGTTAGTACCCCGTTGATGGAGGAAGTCGATGAGTAGTACACCTCTTTCATTGAAGATCACTGTTAACAAAACCTTTCCAGTCCGTGGCGCAGCTTTGAACTTTTTGCATGGTGGCGATGCGGGATGCTTCCACTGCATACTGCTGCACTTTGTTTCCGGTTCGAAGAGACAGCATAGTTTCATCACCTGTCACTAATCGGGAAAGAAAGGCAGCCCAAATGCTCCAGTGAAAGGCCCATTCGAAGACATTTTTGTGCATCGGACAACAACTTTGGCACCGATTGTGCACACACTTTCCTGTATCCCAACTTCTCATGCACAACTGTCCACATGGTGCCATGGCTCACATTGAATGTCTGTTCCAGGGAACGTATGGTCACCCTACGATCGGCCTTCACACATTCATCCACTTGTTCCACGAGTTCGAGTGTAATGACAATGTTGACCTGGCCAGGTCACGCATCATCCAACAGGCTGTCACAACCTTGTCGGAAATGTGCATTCCACTTATGGACAGTTTTTCGAGATATGCAATTTTCCTCATACACGACGAACATCCTCCTATAAATGTTGATCACCTTGTTGCCTTCAGCCGATAAAAAGCGTATGACCTCACGTTGTTCGCTTGCCAACACAGTTTGCAGTTGAAACGCCATTTTCGCTTAACCCACATGTCAAACACACTTGCTGATCTCACTGGAGGTCAACAAATGCTGCACACTGCACTATTGTGCATGGTTGTTCCTCGCTGTGTGATGTCACAAACCTGTTTCTCTCCCATCACATCCACTATGGTCACGGCTGCATTTGTCATTGGTTGTCTGTTCCATATCCTCGTCGGGGAACTTTTGCGCATCATTATCACCTTTTCATTTGACCAAACCTTATAATTCTGTGATTTTGAGTATTGTATTTATCAAGAAAAATGAAACCATGCCACATTTGATAATTTTAAAATATATGAAATAAAATTTTAGTGAAACCATTTCAAAAGAACTCTGTCATTTATCAGTATGACAACTGAGTTTGGATTGGGTTGATAAGCCCATACCAAGTTGGTGTGAATTAGAACATTTTAAATGCGTAATTGTCTTCAAACTACCAGCTCCTATATTTCATGTTTTGTATAAGTTTTTGTGTTCTACTTTTCCATGTTTTATTATATTAACATTGCACAAAGTGTATTGCGTTATATCACTATTCTAAAAAAAGCAACAGCCGCTGCCACCGCCATTGTTTTGGAAATTTTGCGACACTCGCGCTTTCTTAGCTCGCACCGCAAAAATTATTGAACACAAAAACATGAAATTTACATCGTTTGTAGAGAATTGTTTGGAAAACACGCTAAAATGAATTAGGTTCTGTTGCTGTTAAGTGTTTTTCGATTCTGGTGATACTTCAAGAGCTATTGTATTTCAAAGTTAAGGTAATCAAAAAAGTGCTATCAGTTCGCGTTCCGGACATACTAACAGCATGTAGGGCCATAACCAAATTTTTGCACCTCATCGCTCTTTTTTTTTTAATTTCGATTTAGTTTACAAGAAATTAAAATTTTTAAATTTCACAAAATTCTATATTTCGTGATAGGATCCATTTTAAAAAACGTATATATGGTAAACTATAAATTATAGTGCATTGCAATTTTTACAGCATAAACTCACAACTATCATCTGTCTTTTAAAAACAAAAATTAAGAAAAATCTTTTTCTGATTTGTAAGCATTTTTTAAAGATGCAAAGAAAAGGAACGGACGGCTTCCTCTGTCTTCAATGGTAACCACACAGGAAAGTTCGAATCCCGTGACCTGCTGCCATAGTGGTGCAGCTGTTTTTAGCACTCTCTTCTCATTGGGTGAAAGGACAGGTTACAATCAAACTGGTAATGACGCAGTGTTTAATGACGTAGCGATGCTTTTAAAATTCGGCATTTTCCGCCGGCATAAAATAAAAATGGTGGCTATGGAACATTTCTCTGCTTGAAAGTTTTGCAAATTGTTTGACCACTTCTACATGACCTGGAGATTTGAAAATTGTCATGTTGATAGGTCTTGAGGTCCAAATACCTAGAAGAATCTGAAAACAAAAGAAAAAACCAAAATGCTGGCTTTGGAACATTCTCTGCTTGAAATTATCGCGAATTGTTTGACTACTACTCAATAACCTTGAGATCTGAAAATTGGCATGCTGACAGTCCTTAAGGTCCGGGCACCTAAAAAAGTCTAAAAACCAAACAGTTCAAAAGGGAGGATTAGCTTTACTGTTCAAAATGCTGATAGGTTTAAAGATAACTATGCCAGAAATGTTAAAATGCTGTAAAAATTCCATGAAATTTTGATTTAAAATTAAGGGCGCCAAAGCCTGATCCGTTTTACGTCAAACTGTATGCATTGACGTTACGACCCTTTTCTAAATCAAGAAACAGTTACAGATCTTAGATTACTTTTCTTTCCCTTAATTGTGTTTCCTTTCTTTAATTTTATGTTAAAAAAATTAGAGATTCACCTTTCGAAGAACGAGCATAACTGCTAGTGTTATAAAAAATAAAGGAAGATTTATTTGTAAAATATAAAGTATTTGAGAGCAGTGCTTAAATCTTTTTTTTTCTTTTTTTTTTTTTTAACATTTTACTGAATCTACAAAATGAGAGTTAATCTATTTGTAGCCCTTTTTGCCTTATTTTGTGCATGTTTTCTGCTACCTAAGGGATTTATTCAGTTACCTTCCTTGAACCAGTTAGAAGCTCACTAACATAATTTTAGATCCTGATGAATTCAAAAAATCCAGCACAAACATAATCTAAAATAAGAAATAAAGAATATTACTGAAAATAAATCCTGAATAAAGAATATTACTAATAATCTCCATAGATGCTTATTAACTCAGCCAGTGTTAGGTTATAAAGCTTTGATAATTGATTATACTCTAATTATAAATTTGTAAACATCCTATATTTATGTTTCATATATTTATTACTGTATCAGTTGATGCCTTTTTTACACTTGTCAATTATTTTTGCTTTAGATGGCCAAAAATAGGATTAGGCATTGTGACATCCATTTTGTTTGGAAGCTGGATAGCAACTTACATTCTGAGTGCAAAATATGATCTTATACCAATGTTTGTTGGAGTAACAAAAGCAACTGATTACACAGCATATGAAAACAAGTTAGTACTATTACTGCCTTTAGCACTTTTATGTTAATAGGTAGAAGTTTTTTCCCCTGAATTGCAATTTTTTTAAATTTGCTGGTATTTAATTTATATCTGGATAAGCTTATGCACCCATCACAAGGCATCCTGGAGAAGAAATTGAAGAACTTTATGAGGAAATTTGTCATCTAAATAATAAAGGCAAGTAGCACTTGAAGATCATTATGGGAGTTTTCAATGAAAAAAAGGCAATGACAACAGAATGAAACTTCAATAGGTAAATTCAGACATGACAACAAAAACCATCATGGAAATACTCTCATAAAGTTTGCAGATTCAGAAGGGTTTTTCATCATGAACTGCTTTTTCAAGAAAAATCTGCAAAGAAAATGGACATGGAGGCATCCCAATGGATTGACAAGTGAAATTGATTTTATTATGTGTAACAAGAAATTTGTCATGGAAGACTGCAATGTGCTGAACAAATTCAACACAGGTAGTGACTATAGAATGGTAAGATGTAAGATGTACCTCAATACTCCAGCATGGCAAGCTCATAAAACAAACAAAGTGTATTGACATGGGCAACCTTAAAAAACATCATAATACCTTCAAATTGGAACTGAGGAACAGATTCTCTGTTCTAGGTCTAACGTGGGAAGAAGTGGGCATCTCTGAAGTTAACAGAAAACTAACCAAATCTCTTATGGAAACAGCAACAAAATTAGCTGGGTCTAAGAACAAGTTGCATGTGAACAAATTATCAGGAAAACCCAAAATTCTGATGCAAAAAAGAAGAGAGATTAAGACAACTAAAGGAGATGTGACTTCCAAAGTGAAATACATAGAGCTATGCAAGACAGTACGAAAAAGTATCACTGAAGACGTAAGGGAATTCAACTGTAAACTAGTGAGGAAAGCAATTGAAAACAACCAAAGCCTGAAGAGAGCAAAGGGACATCTGAGTAAGGGAAGGAAACTGATTATGGCTCTGGGAAAAGAAGATGGTTCTGTAACAAAAAAATAGAGGTAAAATTTTGACAAATGTGAAAGATTTCTACTCAAAACTATATGAAAGGGATGATACATGTACTTCAGACATTACAAAAGGCACCAGAGTTCTTCTAGTCCTCCCAGCAGAAGTTGCACATGTAATCAAGAACATGAAACAGGGAAAAGCTCCATGAGAAGATGGAATTACCATAGACATCATACATGAAGCAAATGGAGAAACTGAAACAGTACTTGCCCAACTTTTCACTCAATGCCTTAATGAAGGGAAGATTCCTGAGGATTGGAACAATGCTACAATGATCCTGCTACATAAAAAACATTGAGGATCTCAGGAACTACAGACCAATCAGCCTCCTATCAGTGGTTTATAAAATCTTCACTAAAGTTCTTTCACGCATCTTGAAGGTAACACTGGACATGGCTCAACTGAGAGAACAAGCTGGATTCAGAAGTGGCTATAGCACTATAGATCATATCCATGTACTGAGAGAACTAATTGAAAGAGCGAGGGAATATGAACTTCCATTATACATGGCTTTTATCGACTATGAAAAGGCCTTTGATTCGGGGAAACCATCAGCAGTCACAATGGCTTTGAAATCCTGTGGTATTGAAGATGCATACATTAATATTATTAATAACATCTATGAAAATGCAAGTGGCCGCCCCGGTGGCGCAGTGGTCTAAGCGATGGCCTCTGATTATTCGTCCAAAAGGGGTCCGGGTTCAAATCCTGGTGAGGCATGGATGTTGTGTTTGTCTTACGGCACTGGCTCTCTCCCTTCTCTTTAACCAGTGACCCTAAATTAGGGACGGGCATCTGCTTATAGCCCATTGAGTTGCTCACGGTGGTCGTTAAACCTCCAATAAAAAAAAAAACAAATAAAAAAAATGCAAGTGCAAAGATTTGGCTCTTTGAGAATACAGCACCCATAAAAATTGGAAAGGGAGTGAGACAAGGTGACACTATATCTCCTAAACTCTTTAACGCCACATTGGAAAATGTCTTTCAATCACTGTACTGGGAAAACAAAGGGATAAAGATTAATGGAGGTTATCTAACTCACCTTCGTTTTGCTGATGACGTAGTCATTTTTGCAACTACCCCCCATCAGAGCTGCGGAGTATGATCCAGGAACATGCTGACAAGAGTAAAGAAGTGGAATTAAAAATGAGCTTTCAGAAGACAAAAGTGATGTACAATGCTTTTACAAGAAATGAAGATTTATTGATTGATGGGATAAGGCTGCAGATAACTGATACCTACATTTATTTTGGACAGCAGATAACAAGTGAGGATCACATTGATGAGGAAATTAATCGGCATATAAAAGTTGCCTGTAGAGCTTTTGGAAGAAACAGTATAATTTTCAAGAGCAATTGCCATTATGTCTTAAAAGAAAAGTGTTTGATCAATGCATCCCTCTAATGCTTACATGTGGTGCAGAAATGTGGACCTTAACTAAAAGAGACATACAAAGACTGCAGATAACTTTAAGATGCATGGAGAGGTGCACGCTTGGTGTAACCAGGAGAGATAAGAAGAGAAACTCGTGGATCAGAAAAATGACAAGAATGGAAGACATCATGTTCAGAGTAAAATCCCTGAAATGGCAATGGGTTGGACATATTGCCAGAAGGACTGACCATCCATGGACAGCTGAAATTTTAGACTGGATTCCATGGGACAGGGAAAGGACCCAGAAGAAGACCACATGGGAGATGAGTGGAGGAAATTCGAAAGTATGCGGAGTAACATGGAGGAGACTAGCGCAAGACAGACCATTGTGGAAGAAACTTGGGGAGACCTTCATCCAGCAGTGGATTGCTAATGGTTGACGACGATGATGTGTAGCCTTCTCTTAAGGTACCCTGGTTTTCAGTACTTTTGTGTAGCCTTCTCTTAAGGCACCCTGGTCTTCAAAACTGGAGCACCATTCTAATTTCTGTGCAGTTTGTGCTAAAAGTGTGAATTTTGAAGTAACTTTTTCATTAAGCATTTTCCAAAATTTGGCATCATAAAATCTAACATTTTTTTAACCAAAAGTTTCAATTTACCAATCCAGAAAGTCTAGAAACTTGTGTCATCCAGAACTATGATTCTGTTAAACCAAACATTGAATGTTTCTTCCTATATACTGCTCTGGCTGATTCTTCAACCACAGATCTCTTCAAATGCTACATCTGCTGTGGTTTATCTTGTAGTTCAATATGTTGTGAGCTCGTTTAAATTAAAACTTACTTTACATTTCAGTTTGGTATCATTTTAATAAAATCCCAACTATGTGGTTTCTTTGTTAATTGTCACACATGGGAAGTACTAATTTGCTTACATACCTGAGTGTGCTACAGCTCTTATTTATAGCATACCTACTGATTGTGATTCTGCCATTTTTATGAATATGTAGTTTAAGTTTGGGGTGATTTATTCCCATTAACCATACATGCTTGATACAGCTGTTAAATCTGTGATTCGGTCTTCTTAAGTTACAAAATTCTAATTTTCACATGGCTCAAGCTGTGATATTTTCTCATCAGCATTTCAGATTATGGAGTGTAACATCAGTCAGATATGGAAAGTGTGCTGTCTAGACAAAGTGTATTGCAATTTAATTACAGTGGATTCTTGAAAATGCTGTAACCTTGTGAAAACTAGAAAAATAACATTTGATCCTAGTTTAAATTTGCTCATTATTCCATGTGGACATTCATAATGACAGTAACATTTGAGCATTTGTTTGTGAGCTGGAATCGTCAAGATTTCATGTATAAATGATGTGTTGTCCCATGAATTGTGTGTGTGTTTGTGTTTTTATGCATCTCTAAAAAATATCTAACAAAGTAATGACCTAAGATACATGAAAAAATGATGTGGATAATATCTTTTGATACAGTCGAATCTGCCTAAAACGGAAATTGGTGGGGTCAAGAAATTTTTCCGTCGTAGGCAGATCTCCGCTTTAAAAGGATTTTTAAAAATCAATTATCGATAATACGTAATTTGCAACACCCACTTGGCAGTAGAACATTCATATGATCATCATCTATACCATAATTAAGAAATTGAAAACAGAACTTACCCATTTATACAGACATAAATACTACACACATCCATACTTCTTCATCATTTGAAATAATCTTTAATAGTTGTTTGCTTCTGATTTTCTTTGCAAATACATTATTCAACTTCACATCAAACATCGCTAATCATGTTTAACAGTTTAGCATTATTAGCATGAAGACTGAAGTCTTGCAACTTATGAATAGTTTGTAAATCATCATTATAAGTTTTTATGCCATTTTCTATGTTCACTTCATCCTCAACTTCGTTATTCTCATCTATTAAGTCATCAATATTCTGAATGCCTGCTTCAGTGCAAAGGTCATTGTCTGAGTTAACTGTTATATCGAAGATTTGGGTATTAAAAAATGGTTTATGCTAATATTTCAATTTCTATGTAAATTACAGAAAATTAGAATTTTGGGAGATGGGTGGATGCATTTTGAAACAAAACTGAAATTTTGATTAAGGCCATGAAACATAAATAGGAAAATAAAATGCAACACTGAATTTGGAAACTCCCAAAAGTTACTATTGTATTGTTTGCGTTGTTTGCTTCAGATGAGTAGATACACCTGAAAGTGGAAGAAAGGTAACTATTGTTTACATGTGTACCAAATTTGTAAACACTAAAATTTAATGTTATACAATGTACACGTGTAAATAACTTTTGGAGGCGATGAAGTCAAATATAATGGTTAGGACAAAAGCATTGATTTTGAAACCACAATTAAGTAACCCAGTTTTGTTCCTCACCTCAGTCACTGCTGAGGGGATACATTTGAACCATGTGATGAAAATTCAAACGAGACACCTGATACTTCACTGCACTAAGGTTTGGGTTTATGAAAGGCCACTTGGCCTATATTTATTTGAAAAACTTAACAAGCTAAATTTCTTTTGGACACAAACTTTTAACCTGGCCACTGGGCCCAATAAAAATAATTAGCTGACAGCTTAGTTGCTTTTAATTGTAAATCTTGCACTAGGCACACTACTGATCATAATCAACATCACATAAAGGCAATTTTATAAGGTGTGCAAATTAAGTGGATGAAGTGCAAATTTCCCTCACTCTCTCTCGTAGAAAAAAATTATAAGCATATGTGTACACTATGTTGCTCTATTTAACTCCTTCGAGCCAACCTTCTCAGACCAGTCTTCTGAATCCACTTTTAATTTTAAACTACCATAACAACTGAGTCAAAATTTTTACATATAATGAAAAGTTACTTTACTACAAGATTCTACACTTCCAGGAAAATTTGTCTTAAAATCAACATAATATAACAATCTAGCACTACCTGATACTGAACCATTTCTATACACCATACAAAAACCTAATTCACTAGATACCTTACTCAATTTACTCAAAAGTTATCATTAAATTGCTCCACTGACAAAAGAATCTCACTTCACACTATCATCATGAAAATCCAACTTTTCAAAATTCCATACTATAAGTTTTCCAATCTACTGGCACCCATGTAAGTAACCAACTCGGGCATCAAGCCAAACAAACACCTCAACCAATGAGTCCCACTTCTCTAGAAAAACACGATTTTCCTGGGAGAATAACAAAGTTTGAGTCTGTAGGGGAGAATGGGTCGTGAATCCATTCCCAGCCTATACAGTGTAGTGGAGCAAAGTGTGTCATAACTCTGTACTGTTTCTTCACTCTGATTTTGGGACAACTCACACCACACTTTTTGTAGGAACCACCTCCTATGGGCCAACAAGCTTACTCGGGCTGAAAGCAAATCCCCCAATTTGTTTCATGCACCCTTTCAGACCCGAGGCATGTCCACATAGGGAAAAGTATCCCACAAGAGTTCTCTTGCCCCCAAAATATCTTAACATCTATTTTCCAGGAAGCTAACTCACCATCCTTATTTCCAGAAAATTCAATACCTCACCTTTTTTCCCAGAAAATTACTCCATATCCTATTTCCCAGAAAATCACTTCATGTCCTTATTTTCCCAGGAACACACTTCATACTTTTATTTCCCAGGAATACACTGTACTACTCATTTCCCAGAAAGCTCAATAACACCATACTAGACACACTATACCAAACCTTACTTTTTTTCCAGAAAACTCTATAAATCATCATATTTCCAAAATCACCCTTTTCCAGAAAAATCATCACTTCTTGAAGAAACACAACAGCTATTTGGGTTGTCTCAGTCACACTATACATATACCCCTTATTCTGCCTGCATGCCCATTCCTATATTCTTTCTCCCCAAAAAAATCTGTTTTTCTAATCTACGGGCTGAAACTGGAAATTAGCCTTCACGACTACAAAAATTTTAAAGAGTAATTTTGCACTTACATTTTCCAAAACACCAAACCATAATAATAACCAGCCTACAAGAAAAATTTCCCCAACTACATGGCACCTATACTAAGCTCATAAATACAAATTCTATTTCACAAATACAAATATCACTGAGCACAAAAAGAGTTAAATTTCACTTAATAGAAATACTGGCCCGAGAGGTTGTTCATCAAAATAGCTTATGACACAATCATTGAAATTCTATAACCCCTACTACTACTACTTTTATAACATCTCCTTTTTCTCAATCTGCCCCCTCTGAGTATAAAATTTAGTATGAAGCTTTTTTTTTTTTTTTTCACAAAAAAAATAATACTTAATCACTGAACTTCGTAACATTACACACAAAAGCTCAAAAAAAAAAAAAAATTACAAGACATACCAAAGTACCGCTGGCTTAACCTATGTAAAATTACGCTTCTTTCTAATTTAACTCAAAGAAAATACTGACATGAAGTTTCCAGGCCAGCTATTACTTGACCACACATACAAGACCTGACAAAATGATATTGACAACTTTTCCACACCCAGCTATCCTCAAAAAGAAAACCATAGAAATATATATATATATACACTACCGGACAATTGCTAAGGACGGATGACAATAGCAACGATAGCAACCATAAAATGGAAGGCAGGAAAATGTGGAAATTAGCATAAGTACGGGATACAGTAAGACGTGTTGTGCGTATGCAAATTTTGGATTGCAGAACTTGTTCGTGACGTCATAGCGCTGATAAGAGATATAAAGGATTTGACGCGTATTGACCATTGTTGTTCAAACGCAAAGTTGAAAGGGAAAGAATCAAATGACAAACTTGCAAGTTTCAGTATGTCTTCCCGACATCACCTAGATGATTTTACGCATGGCCGTATTATTGGCAAGATTGAAGAAGAGCGAAAAATAACAGATGTTGCCAGGGAGTTCGACATCAGCCTCAGTGTTGTTTCAAGGCTTCGGAAATCATTTTAAACAAATGGAGAGTGTAGCAAACGTCACGGGATAGGTCGTGTTCGCAGTATGACACCTGCAGAAGATCGGTACATAGTGCTATCAACAAAAAGACACTGACGCAGCACAGCTAGTGAGGTAGCAAATCAGTTTATGGCTGCTACTGGCAAGTGGATCTCCCGAATAACTGTCGCCAGACGTTTGCATGAAGGAGGACTATACGCCCGCCGTCCTGTTGTGTGCATCCCATTGTCCAGACGTCACCTTACCGCCCGTTTGCAATGGTGCCATCAACATCGCAATTGGACTGATAACGACTAGTCTGCTGTCCTCTTCTCAGATGAGAGTAGATACAGTCTATCGTCTGATTGTCGACGACAACTGATCTGGCGTGATAGTGGTACTGCATATTGTCCAGCAAACATACAGGAAAGGGACCGATATCTGACATGTAGTGTCATGGTATGGGCTGGCATCATGATCAATGGCCGTGCGTCCCTCTATGTGCTTCCATCTGGGACTATGACTGGCCAAAGATACATTAATGATGTTCTGCTACCTCATGTTCGCATGTTCCGTGGTGCTGTCGGTGATAGATTCATTTTCATGGACGACAACGCAACATGTCATCGAACAGTCGCTGTCCAGAAGTGTCTTGAGAGTGAGGATATTGAGCGCCTCGTATGGCCAGCACGTTCTCCAGTATATGAATCCCATTGAAAATGTGTGGGAGGCTTTGGGGAGGAGTCTTGCTGGTCGCCAATGCCCTCTAATAAGCAAGGACACCCTCGTCCGTGCACTGACAGAGGAATGGGATAAATTACCCCAACAGCTGCTTGATAATGTTGTGTAAAGCATGACACGACGTGTGGAATCTTGCATCGCCCTCCATGGTGGCCATATCCCATATTGACATCTTACGCCGGAACGCCTGCGGACGGTAATTGCATTTTTTTCACGTTTACGTATTCTGCACAAAATGGCCTGTTTGTCCCTTGAACATGTTCCAAAGCCTTCTGTATTTCAGAGCACAATAAATTGTCTTTCTTGTAATGTCCTAGCATTCTGACATTATTTTATTTCACTTGGCATCCAACCACACTTACTTTTTTATGCGCTATATAGCCGTTTATGATCCGTCCTTAGCAATTGTCCAGCAGTGTATATATATATTCATATACATTTAACATGTACTGCTCCACTGCAAAGCCCACTCATTCAACAATTTTAAAGGAACCACAACATAATATTTAAAATGCCAAAAGGAAAAAAACTATTTCGATTCAAACTTCATCGTTACAAAAAAAAAACTTATTATTTAAGAATAATGATTTTAGCAGATTGAATATGTTAAACCAACCGCTCACATAGACGAGGGTGAGAATTCGAAGGTGTTCTAAATTTTGGAAAAAAAAAACTTTTCGAGTTACTGATGACACTTCTAGACGAAATTTTTCTTTGACGGCCTAAATCTCTCTCGCCTCTCATGTGTAAAATAAAACACAACTTACCACCCCAGTCCTTAGGGAATGGCAAAGAGTGTGATGATGTAAAAAAATATTGAAGACAGGGAAAATGGGAAAAATCCAAAATGGGAGGTGGAACGCCATTTTATCCTTGTAGGAAGAAAAATGACTTCAGGTCGGCCATATTGTGTGCCCAGGGTCCCACGGAGAGGAGAAGGGGGAAGGAAATTCTTTCCTTGGTGAATTCCATGCTGAGGCAGGAGTTTAAAGTTTGAAGCAGCGAGAGACAGCTGGCGCAGAAAGTTTGAAGCAGCGAGAGACAGCTGAGGAGGGAAGAGAGATTTACCACATGGCCTCTTGCTCCCACGATTGCTCGTTCGGGATTGGCTGTGCGCTATCTGGGCTTCAGCAAAAGTAAGCGGGGAAAAGTTGTAACAAACTTTTAGAGCCCTTTTCTCTTTTTGCTTGAATAGGAAGAGGACATTCGTTTTGTTGTCGTCGCTCGAGATGTACGTACGCTAGTCGGCTGCGGCCGACTAGAGAGTTAATTAGGTGCCTACCTGCGGGTTAAGGCCACTAGAGTATATACGTTGCATTACCTGTGGGTAATTGAGTATAACTGTGTAATACTACTAAATGCCAGACTGCGGTCAGCCAGGGAACTCCTCCACCTGAGTGAGAAATCTAGCCACCTGTGAAGAGCATATAATTATGTATAAATAATTTCATAATGCTATGTGCATACTCATAATGCAAAGACTGGACTGTGAATGAACTATGATCGTGCTGGAATGTCGACTTGCTCAAGTTCAAGAATCGTTTGACATTTATCTTCAACCTACTCGTCACCAAAGTTGTAAATAAACCTGTACATATTTTTCAGCTCTAAGTCTGTACTCTACAAGTCATCTTTTCCTTCACCATGCCTCCGAGGAGAAAAACAACGTAAGTTTGACCGGGACTGAAATATCCTGGTCTGGTGGCAGCGAATCACCATAAGCAAATATAGTAACAATAAGTATAAGCATAACACCCCACGAGGGCGATTATGACAAAGAGCTTGCCCAACTCAGGCTTGTCAAAGATTCCAATTTTTTTTTTTTTTTTTTTTGTGGGTTCAGGTGACCAGGTCCGCCATCTTCTTTCTGACCTGGGGACACACTGAAATACTGGTAGTCAGCTGAATTTCCAGGGGCAGACGTTCGGGCCTTATCATCATCATCTCTGCAGTTCTCAGGGGGTCATCAAAGAGAAAATCCTCTGTCCCAAGGAAATGGCGAATCCTCCATTTAGCTGAAGATTTCCAAACGGTGCTGGTCGGGGCTGGCCTGTCTTCTGCCGCAGGTAGCCATCAACTTGCGCGCGGGGAAATAATTTCCTCCTTTTTTTTTTTTCTCGAGTGAGCCACTTGCAATTTTAGGCGTCACTCAGGGCTGAAGCCGTGCTCATTTTTTTTTTTTTTCGCCAACGCCAAGCCCTGAGGGCTGGCTGCCTCCAAAAATGGAGAGCCTTACATTTTGCTTCCTACAACTTTTTCACCTAGTACGAGAAAAGGAACACAGAGCGAGAGTGTGACCCCTTCTCAAAAACCCAAGCTGGGGTGTCCAAAAACCACTGACTCCTCATTGGCTAACAGCTTCCCATGGCAACAGCAAAGAATCCGTTTCCCCATCGATTCGTGCTTTCGTGCCGAAAATCCTGAGAAAACTCACATGGCCTTCACCACGAATCTTCATTCCCATGACTCGAGGTGACCTCTGACTTCTACGCCGTAGCCTTCCACATGCTGTTGTGACCTTGTTCCCGAAATAGAACATCGTTAACCCAAGAGAGCATTTCTGCAACACTTCTTTTTTTGAGCTTCCAAATCCCTTTGCCTAAAATGGCGGACTGAAAGAAAAGATTTTCTGGCCTTTTGCACAAATTTTCAGAAATGCTTTTTCCTCATTCCGTGGTGAAAAAAAAATAATGGTATTAAATTTTGTCTACTGAATAAGAGTGTGATAAACTTGGCTCTCCTTTTATTCTTACTCCTAGAAAGAAGTTAAATATTTACAAAAATGATAATAATTCATTGCTACTTCCCCCCGCCCTTTTTTTCACATATTAAATTTTGCCTGCTTACCCGGGGTACAAGAAATGACAGAACTGGCCGAATTCTGGCACTCCCTGCTCCCAGATAAATTTATTAACGTGTTCTGGCTTGAACCTGTCATTCCGCCAGTAAATCCCAAAAAAACTGATCAGGTTTCTCTGAGATTCACACGCAATGAAAATTCGAGACAGAACATAACGAATTCATATGTTTTCTGATGTAGCTCTGTTCAATAAATGTTGCAGAAATTTGTCATCAAAATGCAAAGTATCATCACAAACATCTGTTATGAATCCTGCTTTACGAAAGCACTTTTGTATTGCGAGGGGCAAAACATCTTGGTAAACTTTAGCTAGCCAATTAATTGCATTTAACACATTTACGGATTTTGCAAGTTCATTAATGCTGTTGCTGCTATTCTTAATAGCAATGAGACATTACAAAAGGAGCTTTCGATATTTCATTTTCACAGTGTAAATTACTACTTGATTGAGTGGTTGTGTTACAGCTGTTGTGTTGCTTGGTAAAAATGTTAAATTTACATTTGTCAATGTAATATGAGGGTGACAAGTAGCATTGTCCAAAAATAAAATGGCTTTCTTATTTTGTTCTTTCATTTTGTTGTTGAATATGTGAAGCCACTCCATTATATTTGCTGTCATCTACAATTTTCTGTTTGCCTTCCTTATCACTTGGAGGTCTTTGATGTTGACGTTTTTAAAACATCTCAGTTTTGTCACTTTTCCTATCACGAGAGGCATTTCAAACTCTCCTTCCATATTACAGCAAAAAAAACAACAACAGTGAGACATTCTTTTGCATGTTTTCTGCCGATGCATTTGTCTCCTGATATGCAGAGTGATTTTGTTGGCAGTGCACAAGAAAACAAGGCTGTCTCATCACAGTTGGAAATATCCTGTGATTTGTATCCACACGTTACATTTTGGCGATTTTCCTTCCATATGTTTACCGCGTTATCATCAACCTCTTTGGCTTCACCGCAAAAAACTTTACAGACAATACTATGTCCTTTTTTTTTTTAAAGCTTTTTTTTAAAACTTACCAGCCAACCATTCAAAGCTTTGAACGAATTCTTCCTCAACTTTTCTGCTACTTCAAGAGCTTTGGCTTGTAAAACCGGACCTGATATTGGCAGATTTCTGGAACGTGCATCCACAAACCCTGTCCATACTATGTCATCAATATCTTCGTTTTCTATTCCTTTTTTTCTTTTATAATTTGCGCCGTCTACCCGTTCTTTTATTTCTCTTTTCTTTTTTAGTGTCGTGTAAATTTGGGGTTTTCCACATTTAAATAGCTCACACAGTTCTTTAACCAAAACACTTTTGTCATGCTGCTCAATAATTTTCATTTTCTGCTCAAGGGTCAGTACGTTGTACAACTTATGACTATTGCTGGCCGTTATTGGAATTTCAATAGGGTTTGGAATTTTCTTTACACCTACGTATGGAGAAAGCATACTAAAACAATCGTGTCTAACAGGCATTTCCTCACTGTCCGAGTTGGAGGTCAGACCTCTTTTCTTTCGAACAGCATTATGTTATTGCTCAAAAATTACTGTTATACACGTTGTAAGTGATAATATTATTTGGTACTGGATGCCTTTCATATAACTATTATACTATATTATTCTATTGCATAATAGAATAATATAGTATAATTATCTAAATAATTAATTCATAAGATAACGTTTTAAGTTGTCATTTTTATTCATGCACTTGACTTATGTATTCATAATTTTTCTTTTCTTGCTTTCCCAAAAAATATATCCAACTACCTGTGTTATCCTATCCGGTGCATAAACTGCATCCCTTGTTGATTTAGACAAGCTACGTTCGGAATATATTGATTTATCTTTTACTTCTTTTTGATCCAAAGTTCAAATAGTTCGTTGCTCGTTCATGTCAAAACATTTGGTTTCTTTAATCATAATTCTGTTTTGTCTTATTTTCAAAAAAAGTCCGATCGTCCTTGTCATTTGATCCGGCGCGTAAACGTCACTCCTTGATGACTCCGATGTTCCATATTCCGAATTTTTTTGCCAAAATCGATGATTGGCACTTATAAAAGGGAGTCCACCTCGCAAAATTATGTAAGAGAAATTTGAAGCTAAGGAATCGTAATAGTCCTATTAAAGTATTTAAAATTGATAAAAATAGTTGAAAAAAGCACATTTTACATCCAGCTGCCATACGTTACCAGACTAGTTTCAACAGATATTTCCGCTGTCATCTTCAGTGGTCGTATATATCGTCTTTGCGGCCTGCTGTACTACTTGCCATGTCGGTTATCTTCACGAATTCCAAAGTCGGCATATACGACCACTGAAGATGACAGCGGAAATATGCTGTTGAAACTAGTCTGGTAACGTATGGTAGCTGGATGTAAAATGTGCTTTTTTCAACTACTTTTAACAATTTTAAATACTTTAATAGGACTGTTACGATTCCTTAGCTTCAAATTGCTCTTACGTGATTTTGCGAGGTGGACTACCCTTTTATATAAGAGCTAATCATCGATTTTGGTAAAAAAAATGTGGAATATGGAACATCGGAGTCATCAAGGAGTGACATTTACGCGCCGGATCAAATGACAAGGACGAGCAAACTTTATTGAAAATAAGATGAAAAAGAATTATGATTAAAGAAAGCAAATGTTTCGACGTGAATGAGCAACGAACTATTTGAACTTTGGATCAA
Organism: Macrothele yani; assembly: GCA_039090855.1. NCBI lineage: Eukaryota > Metazoa > Arthropoda > Arachnida > Araneae > Macrothelidae > Macrothele > Macrothele yani. The sequence goes on along the minus strand of CM077029.1, from coordinate 115,902,109 downwards.
AAAGAAGTAAAAGATAAATCAATATATTCCAAACGTAGCTTGTCTAAATCAACAAAGGATGCCGTTTATGCACCGGATCGGATAACACAGGTATTTGGATATATTTTTTGGGAAAGCAAGAAAAGAAAAATTCTGAATACATAAGCCAAGTGCAGGAATAAAAATGACAACCTAAAACATTAACTTATGAGTTAATTATTTAGATAATTATACTGTATTATTCTATTATGCAGTAGTTATATGAAAGGCATCCAGCACCAAATAACATTATCACTTACAACGTGTATAACAGTAATTTTTGAGCAATAACATAATGTTGTTTGAAAGAAAAGAAAATACAATATCATGTAATAAATATGGTTGAAGATATTACAGCAACCATTATATGATTGTTTGGAGGTCAGACTTCGGAGTCTGTCCGCTAGGCCAGGAGGCGCCTCGTCCCTCTGACAGGTTCCACTTATTATCAGCTTCTCGAACTCCACTGCTCTTGTCTTGTTGGAAATTCCTTTCTTCTCTTTGTTCCCTCAACCGCCCTCCCTCCTAGTGTCAGCATCGCCGATGGCAGGGCAAAAAAAACGATTTCATGGGACTCGGGTCCTGTTGGTTTACCTACTGTATTTAGTAGAGATTCCAGATTAAGCAGGTTTTTCTTTTCCTGCGTCTTAAAATATGGCTTCTGTTTCTGCATTACACAGATTCCACTCTAGTAATGTATTCATGCCATAGTCATTTCATTGGTCCTGAAAACTTTTCCATTTTAATCAGATTTTCAGTTCGGACAGATTCGACTGTAGTACCATTTAGTGAAAAGTGGAGGTGTGATGAAATTATTGGCTACAAAATTGGGGATCTCTAAACTTTGTGCCCCCTTTTTCCCCAAAAAAAATACTGAAAGCATTGTCCCCCAGAATTTTCTAAAAGCAAATAAAATTTCTCTATTTCTTGAAAAATGTGAACTTCAAAACTATTAAATTCTCTCATTCATTCCACCCTCTACAATTCTCAAAAATTTTGTTGCTCTATCATCTGTGGATGAAGAGTTACACAGATGGCACCACAAAAGACAATCTCTTTGATTTTGTGATTGATGAGAAAATAAAAAAAATGTAATTTAGTTGCAACCTCAGTGCCAGAATTTGATTTCTTTTACTAAGACAGTATCTACACATCTGTAGAACATGTAGGCAAAATATATTGTTCTCGAACATTCATGTCAAAAATAGGGCCATTTGAGTTATAAGCATTTGGGTTTTATCTTTTTTTTTTTTAGTAGAAAGTACTTACTTTCAACTGAATAATTAAAAAAAAATTCACATTTCTTTATGAGCAACACTTCTTGTTGATGTTTTTGTTGTTAAAACATGAAACTTGTAAGGTACAGATTACATGTATGAATAAATATAGATGTAATTTCAAGGAATGGTAGTAATCCACTTAACAAGTGTTACCACCACACATTATTCTCATACATTTCATTGCTAATGAAAGTAACAGTCACTACCAAAATGTTCTATCTGATAATTTTATTTTGTATAACTTAAAAGTGTAATTTATAATTTTATAACAGGAATATTTCATGAATCTGTTATTTTAAGGTGTCTATGCAGCTGTTATAAGCACAACTTGTATATGTAAACATACCTAATTTTTTAATATTTAAAAACTTCATTGCTGTTTTTATATTGCAGGATGTGGTATTCATTTGATCTTATATATGATAAGCCATACTGCAGAATAGGCCCATATATGATTGGAGTAATACTTGGTTACATTCTGTTTAAAGTGAATGACCGGAAAAGCTTTATGAAAGTGGTAAATATGAGGCCTGTTATATTTCTGTTGTCATTAAATTAAAATGAAAAGTCTTGTATTTACAGGAATTTCAGACAAAATGTGTTGGTATTTATGTAACATGAAACCTGTTTGTCCCCAGAAAATTACTTAAGAAATCACCTAGTGTATACTTGGTGATATACATGATGCTATACTTCACTTGTGTAATAACTCCATGAGGACATACCTCATTTCTGCTGGGAAGTTTGAAAGTAAGTAAATATGTGCCTTTAAAGTCCATATTTTTTGCATAATGGCAGTTATTGTAAACTATTGTTGACTTCCTGAATTTCAAGTTAACAAGTAGTAATGCCAAGACTTTTTTAGGCTGAGTGAATGAAAAAAATTGTTGGTCTAGATGAAATTCCCATGGATAAATTATTAGCATGAGAAGTGTCAAGAGAAATATGAAAAGTCTAAGTGTCTCTTGCTGTGCAGGTGTGAAATCATGATTAATCAAAATCTTGACCACCCATCTTATTTTGTTATTGTGTACAAAAATTTTGAAACATTGTATGGTTGATTTGTTGCTAGAAGTAGGTGGAGCACAGAAACATTTAAAATAAGAGTTCCATAAAAATAAATGCAATAAAAGAAAACTGAATTCCACAGAATTCACCCATGTGTTCAAAATTAACTCCCGGATACAAGTGCTGTTAAATTCAAAATCGGATGAATTTTCCCCATATTTCCAAGCTTTCATGCTCTTCTATTTAATAAATAACTGATAATAAATTTGGCATTTCAGGAAATTTTTTAAAGCAGATATGTCGTCCAGTGTTGTTTTCAAATGTACATTATATTGTTAAACTTACAATTTTTTTCCATATGGATATTTGTAAACTTACCAAAATTTCCACATAACCTGTTATAGACAAGTCACACTGGCAATTTTAAGCTTCACTGTAAATCAGCCAACAATATCTAGTTTAAGCAAACTGATTTCCCTCAAAATTTTAATTTCATGTAAAAATGTTAACTGTTTTTATTGTCAGAAATGTAAGGATTTTCACGTAGCTAGAAATGTTCACCATAAGGTGTGTACAGAGTGACTGCTGACTGAATTTTCCAACTGAGCAAACAGCAAAAATGTTGTGTCATTACTTGTGTAAATACATCTCTGTAGGTCATAAAAGATTCCATTCTTCAGAATACTATGATGCCTAGATTTTCACCATGCTGCCTAGAATTTTGGAAGTAATTATTTTAAATAAGATGAAGAACAACTTGATTCACTATAGTTGCATAAGTAAGAGAATTGTCTGGATTCGTTTGGAAGTGAAATTTCAGAGAATTGTAAATGTTGTAGTGTATGCCCCTTGTGACTCGGAACCTCCTGATAAGAAGCAAGATTTCTGGAATGAGCTAAAAGGTGTTTTGAGCCAGTTTGGTGCTAAAGAAAAAAGTTATAATAGAAGGTTATTTCAATGCTAGAGTAGGTGTGCAGAATGTAATTTCTGACAATGTTCTGGGTAAATTTAATTATCCTTGTGTGAAGGATAATGGTGAAAGATTAATTGAACTGTGTATTGAGAATGGTTTGTGTGTATCTAATACATTTTTCAACCACAAGTATATCCACACATATATTTGGAAAAATCGTACTCTTGGTCAAAAGAGTGTGATAGATTTTGTTGTCTACGATCAGCGTTTGAAACACTTAGTTGTTGACACCCGTGTGATGAGAGGTACGGATGTTGGTTCTGATAATTACTGGTAGTGTCACGAGTGAAACTTAATGTTGGTTGGAGGAAAAGGAAAAGGAAGAGGCCTAGGATAGAAAGAATAAAGGTTGAAATTCTCCTTGAAGATCATCAGCATTATTCTGACTTTCTCAGAGAACGACTGAAGGAGCTGAAGTCTTGTGAGAGGGATGTAGAAAAGAAGTGGGAATGTTTTAAGAACTGTGTTGTCACTGCTGCTAAAGTGGTCTGTGGCACCACAATACTGGCTAACAATAGAGGTGATGCTTGGTGGAATAGTGAGATTGAAGAGGCAGTAATGAGAAAGAAGGAAGCCTATTGGGGATGTTGCAAGATAGAGTTTCTGTAGATAAATATCGCTGTAAGAAGCGTGAAGCTGCTAAGCTGGTTTGCCAGAGTAAGGCAAAAGAAAGGAAGGAGAAGGTGGAAAGGCATGAATTGGCTTTTTGGAAAGATAGGAAGTCTTTCTGGAAATACATGAGACTCAGGAAAATTAGGGGAAACAAAGTGTTTAGTTGTGTGAAGAATAGGGTTGGGGGAATGATATGGGAGCCCAATGAGTTAAGTGAAAGATGGGGTGAATACTTCTGTGAGTTATTAGGTCAGGAAAACAAAGATGATTCTGAGACAGATTCAGATGATGGCACAATGAGGGATGAAAGCACAGGAGGGATCTCAAGAGGAGAAGTGTGTAAAGCTCTAAAATCTCTTCAGAATAGTAAGGCTCTGGGAGTTGATGACATAACTGCCAAGAGGTTGAAATATGGTGGTGACTCTGCAATTGATTGATTAACTGAAATTTGCCAATTGTCCTGGGAGTTAGGAATGGTCTCTCAGGATTGGAAGGATGTTATTATTGTTCCCTTGTATAAGGGAAAAGGTGATCATACTGAATGCAAGAACTATTGTGGTATTAGCCTACTAAGTGTGCCAGGGAAAGTGTTTGGTAAGGTTGTTATTGAAAAAGTACATGGGTCTTACACCAGAGAAACTCTGTGGTGTTCAGAGTGGTTTTATGCCTGGTAAAGGCTGCACTAACCAAATTTTTGCATTATGCATGATGATTAAAAAGTATCTGTCTGTCGGTAAGAACGTTTTTGCTTCCTTCATAGATTTAGAGAAAGCTTACGACCGAATAAATAGGACACTTTTGTGGAAGGTATTGAATGATTATGGTGTTACTGGAAATCTACTTAATAGTGTAAAAGTCATGTATGCTGATAGTAGAGCCTGTGTACGAGTGAATGGTGTTTTATCAAAATGGTTTTCTATTGGTGCAGGAGTCAGGCAAGGTTGTGTGATGTCACCATGGCTGTTTAATATATTTATGGACGCATGCATGCGTGAGGTCAAAATAGATAATAGTGGTTTATGTCTTGGTGATATCCGTGTGTGCAGATTGCTGTATGCTGATAACACTGTCCTGTTCGCAGAGAGCAAAAGTGAGTTGCAGAGTACGTTGACTCGGATGCACGAAGTTTGCATGAAATTCAAACTGAGTATAAATAAGGGAAAAACCAAAGTTATGGTGTTTGAGAGAGGAATGGGTAACACTGAATGTAATGTAAGCATAAATGGCACAGTGATTGATCAGATGAGTGAGTTTGTGTATTTAGGAAGCATGTTTGACAGAGAGAACAAATTGGATGGTGAAATTAGTAGGCGAGTGAATTCTTAATTGAAAGTCATAGCTGCTCTGGTAGGTTTTCACGGGAATGATGGATTCTCTAGAGTCCCGCATGGCTGCGTATGAAAGTGTAATTGTTTCTACTCTGATGTATGGTAGTGAAACCTGGGTACTACAGAAGAAACATAAAAGTTGTTTGTGTGCTGGAGAAATGCACACAATCAGACAGTAAGACATCGTCTGATTGTGTGAGGAATGAAGATGTGTTGCAGTTGTGTGATGTGAAGCAAAATGTTGTTAGGAAGGTAAAGACTAATATGCTTTGGTGGTTTGGCCATGTTGAAGGAATGAGTGATGAGATGTTTACTAATAAAATATTTTTAGCCCAAATGGGAGGAAGGCCAAGGAAGACATGGGTGGATCAGATTCAGGAGTGTCTGCATGAGAAAAAGATTGAGTATGAAGTATAAAAGATCTTGTGTACGGAGTGTAATGGATATCAGTGTTGCCCGAGTTATATGTCAAGATCGCTATAAATGGAGAAGTTTGATACGACAACAGTAAGTAAAAATATCTGGTAGTTTGTATTTCTTTATGGAGCTAACCTCTGAATCTCAGAGAACAGCTTAGTGATATGTATGTATGTTTATATTATTTTAAATAAATGACTCCTTTTTCAAGTATTAACAATGTAAACTTAAATGAAAATGATAATTCACTGAACATGTTCAAAATTAAATACTAATGGATTTATAAATAATGTAAAACAAAAATATATTTGTTATGTTTATATATGTATTAACAGCAGAAGATGTGTCAATATCCCAGGTCTTTGTAAGAGGCTAACACATTCATAGTAAAGGCACAAATTGTTTTTTTGAAAAAAATTTAAAATGTTCAAGAGTTTCCATAATTCTGTTTATCATTGCCGTTTGTGATTTTTTATGCACACTTTATGTTGCTCAGTATTTTTACATACCAGCACAACTGACTGCAGTTGATCACTCTCAGCTATTCACATAAACAATTTAGGGATCTATGATGTCATAGAGGAAATTTCATGTACAAGCAAAACCACTGTAGGGTAAAATCTTGAGACAGATCACATGTAACTAGAGGAACATGGAATAATTAGACTGGAGGGGTAGTGAGGGTAGAAAAAGTTTGTAGAAAACAGAACACAAAATTAATGCTGTTTTCCAGGTTTTATTTGGAAAAGTTTTCAATTACATTTTACTTACGTAAGAGGTTAGATTCAGAACTTTGGAACAGTGTCAAGGCAGCACATCTAGTTGAAACTGTAACTAATACACTTGTGGTCCATGTGTAATTATTGTTCAAAGTTTATGTATAGTCTCTGTATGGGTACTGATCAATAATGTAGCAGATACTATGGAATGCTATTATGGTTTAACCTGTAACGCAATACATGGTCATTTCAAATTTCTGAAGGTGTGCCCACACCACAATTCACTCCCTGAGAATTGAAACTCGAGTATAAAATGCATCATAATGGATTTGCAGTGGAATACTTCCACACTGCTGAAGGAGATGGCACAGTAACTACTAGCAGTGAAATATATGTACACCATTATTTTCAACCCAAATCCAAGTGCACATCCATGCAGTGGAAACATTCTGGTTCATTGCATGACAAAGATGTTTTTAAGATTGTGCCAGTGTTGTGTAATGATTGCATAGTTCTGTCTTTTCAAAAGATTGAAAAGACTTGAATACTTCATCTTATGTCACACTTCTGAAAAAAACTTAGATCGTTTGTTGAGAGTGGCCTTAGCTCTGAAGATATATATGGAATACTGTTGTTGCAAAGAAAATCTGCTGTAAACACTTTACATGAAATCAGGAATTAGAATTGTTTGTATTATGTGTGAAAAATAGGTGTGCTAAGTGCAAGGTAAGCTTGGTCTATTTGATTTTGAGTGATCAAGACTATAGAACAGTCAAAAACTTCTGCTTAATGCTTTCACTGCCACGTGACACCAAATCGCATTATACAATACTTTCCCCCAGGTGCCAATGACTCTAAACGGTGTCATGATTGTGGCTTACTATTTCCGTTTCAAAAACCTTTGGCACTTGAAGAGAGTTATCTATTTTTTATTGAGTCTCCAACTGTATAAAAATTGCCATGCTTTGGGGGTAGCAGATCTTTTCCCTCATGGTTTAGGGAAGAGAAAGTAAGTAGACTCCTCATAGACAAAACACAGCATTCGCTTTTCATTGCAATCTTTATTTTCCTTTGGATGTCACTGGTTTTGTGGTGAATGGAAATTTCAATAAATAAATGCTTGAGTAGCAATAAAAAGCATTTGCTACTTGGAGTTTATACATAACAGGGAAGCCTATTGAGGAGGCTAAAGGAATTTCAAGGAAACACATATTGACTTTAATACTTAGTTTTGTGAAAAGAATGGATAAATTCGAACGCATTATCACTGGTCCCTGTCAACCAAAGTTACTCAGTTGGCACAACCTACCATGGAAATAAGAGATGATTTCAATAATTAGCCAAGTACAGTAATGCATTCTTTTAGTTCCTGTAGTACAACCAGCAGTGAAAATGAAAAATGCAATGTTCTCTCTCATACTCCATCTCAACGGATTTTGACCACACATTGGTCTCATGGTCCCAACTTCATGAGAAGAATTCCATTCACTGGTGTACCAGGACTGAAAATTACTATGACAGGTATTCAGTCAATCGATTTTTTTGTCTTTTTGCAAATGAAGAATTTTGCAATCTATTAGTTAGGAAAAGCAATGCATATATTTGTAGATGTGTTTATCTCTGGAGTTACTGAAGGTTATAATTATGGATATCAAAATTTTTCCGTATTCTAGAATAGCGTAGTCATGCAAAGCTATGAGATACAAACACGACTAGGTTGATCTAAATGCATAAAAGCTCATCCATGGTGCTGTGTGTGATGCCTTGTGGTGTCTCAGGAGATTTGCCTGGGTTTCTTACTGGCACCGTGTGCTGGCCACTAAAAAGCACAGTGACAGCAAATGTGTTAATGAATTTTATTACTATACGTAACTTTGTGTATGTTCACTTAATTCTATATTGCTGTTGTATTGTTGCATGAAGCATGCTGTTTTCAAGCTTTTAGTGATAGTAAATCATAGGGGAGCATAGAGTGGAGGAAGTATAATTAACCACATAACTCTGTGCTTTTATGTTTGTATCTGTGAGCTTCCTGATTAAGCACATGATATTTGTATTTTTTTTAACTTTTTTTTTAAACTAGTTACTGAAAGAACTGCAAAATTATTTTTTAATTCACTGCATGTTTGCAATTTGTTCAAATATCCTGAAACTGGAATTGATATTATTCCTTTGTTAATACACCTAATGTTGTTGCATGCACTCATAGATTATGTGTTGCATTACTCATGTGTGTTCATCTGACTTGTAAAATGTTGTTCATATTGTAATTGTGAAATTTATTTTAAATAGGCTATTTTGTAGTACACCTTTATAATGACAAGATGAGGAAAACTGTGATTTGTGTGCAATTAATCAATATTTTGATTTTTAGTGGCAACAAACTGTTGGATGGATAGTAGCACTTTTTTGCTCCCTAAGTGTGGTATATGGGCTTTACGATGCTGATTTAAGCACATTTTCAGGAAATCTTTATAATGCATTGTGCAGGTCTTCCTTTTCTATTGGCCTGGCATGGATCATATTTGTCTGCAACACAGGGCATGGAGGTGAGTCAGTTGTTCATTAATACCAAATCAAATTAATGTTTTTGAAAATTGTTCATGCAAAGTGATTTGTAACAATAATATAGTTATTTTGTGTGTACTTAACCTTTTTATTGTCATTACATGTAAATGCAGAAGTAATTATTCATAGTTTTTATATCCGAATTTCATTTGAGTTCTTTCTGTTTCTGTTCAAATGTTTAAAAGCAATTTGTTCTCATCATCAAGCCTTCAAATTTGCTCCACTAGTGTGATAGTTTGTTGTTACCTACTCAAAACCACTTTTCCTTGAATGACCAGCTCATGTGATCATTTATGATGGATTAATTCTTAATTTCAAGTTCTTATTTTAATTTCCTTTTTATGGTATCTTTCCTTTTATATCTAATCATTTCAACTAACCATTTAATCAAAAGAGAAAGATGAACAAAGGCAAAATCGTTCTGAACTGTGCAAAATGAACAAAGCATTGTTTTGGAATCAAGATTATAGATATTTACTTATTCAGAATAGAGTACCAGTGATTGACAGTTGGTGAGCTAATAAAAGAATTGTTTATGCAAAAGCCTTTTATTATTTGTAGGATGTAAACATACATGCGGTAATGTCTCAAATGTTGGAGCACTGAAATAATTATAATGTTTGAATTGAAATATAAGGACAGTATAACAGAAGTCCTAACAAATTATATTTCTAACCCATGTCATATAGGAAGCAAATTAGATTGCTTTAAAATATTGTTTCAGTGGAATCCTTTCAGTAAATTAGTAAACAATTCATGTGATGTTTGTCTTTTCATTATACTTCTGGTTCCATTCTTCCACATTGGGATTACATGAAATTCTGAAACAGTTTCTTCAGAAATCACATGCACGCACACACATGTACTGATTAATGAAATGCCTTTCCCTTGAACAAATTTTGCATACATTCATATAAAATCTGAATTTGTAATTTTTACAATTTTTAAATTGCAGATGCCTAAGGGGGAGAACCATCAATCAAACTGACTGACTGGCTTAGGATATATTTCTGCCATCATTCTCTTGAGCACTGGGAAGCCAATTTATGGCTTTTAAAATATATCAAAATGTCCAGTAGCCATATATTGCAACAACAACTTCCAAATAAATAAAAAGAACATACGTGTCCTTCATAACTATGAAATGTATTAGGGAGAACTTAATGATATCTTGTATATAAGTGGGAAATGCACATGCAAATCTCCTGAAAAAAGAATTCTTCACAAATACATGGAAGGCAATACAAATGTTAATTGTTGGCACAAATCCATGTTGCAACTTCTTCAGAAAACTTGAAAATTACATTGCATTGGAGCGAGAATTGAACCTATGTCTCCCGATTTCCGTAATCTGGAGATGCAGGTTCAATTCCTTCTCCAAGGCGATGCAACTTTCAAGTTTTCTGAAGAAGTTGCTACAGGGAAACAGTGAAAATATGGCACATTTGTGCCAAAAATTAACAATGATATCTGAAATAACTTCTGTCAGTCCTTCCACACCTGATTAAAGAAAACTTGGAAAGAATGACCTGAATATCGGAAGATAATTTGATATAGATGCAAACATTCAAATGATGAATTGCATGTAACATCATACAAAGACCTCTACAGAAAAAAATTGCAGACTCTTCTTAATTACAAAGTGTATCAGAGCTTTAAAAATCCCTTGCCCAAGAGGCCCGGTGCATGTAGATTATTGGCATGGGCAGATAGATTATTGGCCTGGGCAGGTAGATCATTGACCTGGGCAGATAAATAAAATATCTAGTTGCCCGGTTTGGGCAACTAAATTTAAAAATAAAGAAGTTTGGAATAGAATTTCTTACTTCAAGAAAAAAAGATAGTTGTTGCATGTCGTGCTTCTTTCACTGCTAATCACTAGAAGTTGCATTATTGTTACGGAGTGTCAAGGACAAAAGAATATCGCTTCTTTAATTATATTGTGCTCTAGGTCCAGAAATTGGAACCATATGTAGTTTCACTCCAAATGTTGTTTAAAGTCAGCAATGGGATGCATACCTCTGATGGAACTAGCCTCCGGTGTTTAGTGACAAAGGGCTAAAACTTTGCAAAAGTAACATGGCAGAATCACTAAATTTCTCAAATACGAATTTCATCATCATGCTATTTTATGCCAATTTCAGCAGCATCTTAAAGCTTGGGGTACGTGCTTTTGTGCATTGAACATTTTCATTACAGACCCTTAAAACAGAAATGCAAAACATGTAAAAAAAAAAAAAAGCTCATATTTTTAACATTAAAAAATGACGGTTCTGATTTGTTACCTTAAAAGATATATTTTCCTGGGCATGTAACTTTTACTACCTGGGCAGGTAAAATAATTTCTGCACATGCCCAGCTGGGCATGTAACTTTTCAGATATTTTTCAAGCCCTGTGTATCAGCAAGAGAACAGAAGGAACTTGAAATAAAATAAATTCATATTGTTGTATCACACTTACCACTTAAAAATATGACTTTTAAAGCTGAGAGCATGTAACACCCACAGTTCTGATTTCTTGGGTGATGAGTTTGGTATAAACTGCAGCAAGGAATTCACTCACCACTTTTTACTTCACATGTGTATCTGTAATATGAACCATTTTCAGCTGCTTGTGTATTCATGTTCACTTGGCTGATTGTAGTGCCATTAATTTGTCAGCAACAAGGAACAAGTTCATTCACCATGTTAGGTCACTGCCCTAAAACCCCAAGCATAAATGTGAAAAGTACTTACAGATGGTTCTGAATACATTCTGTTGCACTAATCATTGTAGTTAACAGTTCATAAAAAGCAAAAAAGATACCTTTTAACCAATCAATGAAACAGTTAAAATTATAGGAATAGCTTTGTTTATCTGCTGCAGGTTTGGTTTTACTAGTTCATTATTTTTATTGAACTGAATTCATTTCTTTTCTAAGATTGTCATGTACATCTGTATTGTGCATGTGATCACTGGAAAGATTTAATTGATATATTTCACTATGCATTTTTGGTTGAAAAAATTTGCACCAGAATGACTGTGTGCAACATTTAAGGTGGATATAAGGGCATGTCTAACGTAAAGCTTCTGCTCATAGGTGGCGCTGAAAATCGCACGGTTATTTCCTACCCCCTTCTTGTGGGGGTCTTAGTGTCATGACCACTTTCCCTTATCAGATGCAGGATCAGTTTACAGCTCCCTACAAAGCCCTGGCTACCTACCCTCCTTCCTCACCCCCATGTTTCCCAAGGGGAAAGCTCAGTACACTTCCTTTACAACGTCGTTTTAGGCAAAGCCCTGGTTTTAGGCAAGTAAAACGCAAGCTTTTTTTTTTTCTGCTAACACAAATGATCCGAAAATTTGTGATATATGACAGCAAAGGGGAACTGATAAATAATTCAAATTTTAACAGATAACGGTGAAGGAGGAAATTTACTTTACTATTTTATCTTTTTTCATTATTTTTAAAGTTATATATTCATTTTTACTCTATCCTTTTGCAGTTTCACTGTTTTATACGTGCACTTTCTTACCAGTAATGACTGATAGCATATGAATGTCGTCCAAAAGACATCAGCAGGTGCCTTGCCAATAAACCATTTTCTTCAACCTAGATTGAATTTCTTGTCCTTTTATGGCTATTATGTCTTTTGTGTGGAGAGTAAATTCTCTTTAAAATATAGGATGTTGTGCTCCGATTGCGCTTGCAATCAAGAAATTACACGTGACTTGAAATATAAAGCATCTGTGCTATGGGCATAGTACTGGCCCACATCAATCCGTATTTCTCCAGTACTACAGAGGAATAAACCAAGCACATAATTACGAAGTTCATAATGTTAACATTTTTAGTTTCATACAGAGAGCCTAATGGTCGAATATATCGGTGCATATTTCTTCCGTTACATTAGTTGGGACCGATTTCGTCCGCTAGCGGCATTTTGCAAATTTGTATCAGCATCTAGGTTGTTTCGAAAATTAGAGAAGAAAAAATTAGGGAATTGCTAATATTTCCCTGCAAAGAATAAATGGGTTTATAAAAAGATTACATATACATTAGTGGCATAAAAAACCTGTCCATGATGTAACATAGTTTTCAATAAATAATATTTTGGAAAAACATTTGCTCACAAAATAAGCGAAGAGTCGTTTGCTAGGTTATATTCCAAAACGCAATGGTTTTTCAAATAACATTTTTGTACCAAGGATAGAAAGTGAGTTTCGAAGATATTTTCTGTGTTGGGAAGTGAATGTTTTTCGACTGATAATTCACGAGTACGAATGAATTTATACACGCAGCTTGTAAATAGTATTATGTTATTATGCATTGGTGAAAATTTTATTTAGCGCATAATAGCTTTTCAACATCACAACGTTTACACAGAAAATGAAGTTAATAATATTGGGCGTTTTCTTAGGCAGGAAATATTAATTCATAGGCCCTAGACCTAGGCCTTTTTAACAGTTTTTATTAAAAAGGCCTAGGCCTGGGGCCTCTGAATTAATATTTCCTGCCTAAGAAAACGACCACACATAATTATCATTGTCATATTCACAACGTTTACACAACAAATAAATGTAATAATATTGTGCTTTTACTTAGGCAGGAAATATTAACTCCTAAGCCTAGGCCTTTTTGACAGTTTTCATTCTACCAATGCCATATTCACAATGTTTACACAGCAAATGAAGTCAATAATATTGGGGTTTACTTAGGCACGAAATATCAATTCATATGCCTCAGGCATTTTTTAGTTTTTACTTTATCAATGCCACATTCACAACTTTTGCACAACAATTAAATGCAATAATATTGCACTTTTACTTAGGCACGAAATATTAATTCATAGGCCTTAGGTCTGGGCCTATGAATTAACATTTCGTGCCCAAGTAAAAGCGTAATATTATTAACTTGATTTGCTGTTTAAATGTTGTCAATATGGCATTGAAAGAATCAAAACTTTTAAAAAGGCCTAGGGCCTATGAATTAATATTTCGTGCCTAAGTAAGCGCGCCCAACATTATTAATATGATTTGCTGTGAATATGACATTGGTAGAATAATTGTTTGTAGTTCCCAATTCAATTCTCAAAATAGGCCAGGAAACGGCAATCTTTATACCCCCCCTCGGACTTCTGTGGCCAGTTGCCCTAAGTATGAACCGACATGAAAATTCAAACAAACAAAAGAGCTCTTCCCATCGTTAGGCACCTTGGGAAACTGCCACACATAATTCGGAAACTTGGAAAACTGCCACACCAGAAAACTGCCACACATTCAAAGTGTTCCTCGGAGGAATAGCAATTTGTGTCCGGCCCCTTAATGAAAAGCGTGTGGCAGTTTTCCTGTGTGGCGGTTTTCCGATGTGTGGCAATTTTCTAAGTTGCTGAAAGACGTGTGGCAGTCTTCCTGTGTGGCGGTCTTCCGCCAACCATTGTTAATGCGTGAGCAAAGTGGAGGTCTGGCCGCCTTTAGATGAAATTAAGATGTTTGTTGCACACATGCCACCACCCCCCACCCCACCCACTCCACACACACGCTTTTCTTGAGGCACACGCAGCCCACATAGTGATAGCATTATCTTCCAAAAATTCAATGAAAACCCTTACAAATTGCCAGTTTGTATTTCGAGGGAGAATCCTGTAAGGATACACATCAGGAAAAAATGCATCCTATGGGAATACTTCCAGGAACTTTCAGAACAGGCAACAGAAAAATGAAATATTGAAAATCGACTGAGGAAAGTATATCAGAAATGATGACGGGGTATGTTTCCTTCACACAGCCAGCCGGTGTGTGTGGGGGGGGTCAAACTAACTTACACGGAAAATTCCCAAATACTGATTTTACACTTTAAAGTTCTCAGGGAATTTCTTTTTTCCTTTCGATTAAAACATTAAGTTGTAGTCCCTTGATTAATGCGAGGCTCGAAACCAACTTAAGATAGCACTGTATGTACGAAAGTATCTAAAGAAAAACAGGGTACGAGGAGTTACCTAAATTTTTTAGTATACGCATTTTTATTTAGTTTCTCTTTTTATTATATTAGCAATCTGGATTTCATTAGCAATTACGTTAAAACAAATAATTCAAAATCCTTCAAAAATGAAATTTAAAAAAAAAAGTATTTCCTTCCCCACTGAAATCCTAATTTTCTTTTTTTCTCTAAATATATAGAGTATTTTTCCTGTATTCAGTCTCTTCACCTCACACGTTCCCCATTGTTCCCATTTTTTTTTAGGCAGAACATACAAAATCAGTTCAAAATGCAAAAGAATCTACAATCAATGAAACACGGGAAAGAACAAGAGGTGAGATAACAGGCAGAAAAACAACAAATGCGGAGAACACATGCCTAGGAAAACTACACTGACTGGCTCCACGTCAAACTAAGGGGACTGTGAAGGGCAAGCTAGCCAGTGGTATGAATTCGCATCATACTCCAATCCTGCTGTGTTCCTTGCTGTGAACATTTCTCCAGCTATGACCCCTTCCCCCATTTACGACTTGATGACCTAAACGTAGATCATTGCATCTTCCTATCTTTCGAAAGAACAGTGGAGATAGAACAGAATCGGGGTGAGGTAGGGTCCTAACTTGGAAGAATCGTTTCCCCCACGGTTGCTTACCCCCACGCATTTGTCCGATTGTCAGTTTATTGCCTGTGTTTAGCGAATGTTGGCAGAAGATTTCTGTACCTTCCACTGCCCACCCCCACCCGTCTCCAAGTTGCGTAAACTTGCCAGATGGACTAAGCTGCCGAAAGTGCAAGGATATTGATTGAGTAACTTTTAGTATCAAATCTATTACTGAAACGCTCTGCCATTTTGAAAATTTTAAATATCAATTTTCACACAGACAAAAATGGATTTTGAGCAATGATTATGTTGATTTTCATCCTAAACGCTCGTCACTGTTTTCCGAAGAGTAGGTATAACTGTTCCGTACCTTCCACGAAGATTAGTTGACGGGGACTATATTTCCAGGATTTTATGGCTTGAGGTAGGACTGGGAGTGGATGAGACAGTGGTACTGTGTGGGCATACAGTTGGTTTTTTTTTGGGGGGGGGGGTAAAATATATTTCTTAATGTTAATAAAAATTATACATATGTATTTATTCATTTGCAGTTCTTTTATGTCAGTTCAACTCACATTACTCGAGGTCATACGTGCAAGGATTATCAGATTTTTATTTATTTATTTGCATGCGGCTCCATTTTGCCTACGTGATAATAACACGCTAAGAGAAATAAAAAAAAAAACAGAAGAAAGGAAAGAAAGAATAAAACAAAATGAAAAATTGTTATCACAGCTAGCTTCCTTGGCAAACATTTCCTGCATGTGAAGAGAAGACACATATGAAAACCGCAATTAATTTTTTCTAATCCCATATTGCCAAATGGAAATCATTAGCGGCTGTAAAACGAGGAATGAAATTTCAGTAGCAATTTTACTTCCTATTTTGTGTAAAAACATTTTGCCGAATCCCATATTGCCAGATACTAAAGGAAGGGGGAGGGGTCATTAGTGGACGTGAAAACAAAATTTCAGTCTAAAATCGTCTTCCCATTTTGCCTGATCCCATTCTGCCAAATATTTTTGACACAAGACGAGGGAAAGTTACTAAGGACAATATTGACGTTCTCTGAATGATTTTTGTGTTCTTTCACGCTGTTACGCTTTTGGTCAGTTCTCATTTCTGGATAAACCTTTTGTTTTTCCATGTCTTGTGTGTAAATATCGTGTACTTATTTACAACAAATGCATAAAAAAATTTTTATGGTTTACGGGTTATTTTCTCAAATTAAAAAAAAAGATTGATTTGTCCTAGACAGGACATGATGAAAAACGAATTTAAAAAGCTATTACAAATTCCGAAACGAAGACTGTTGCTGCTATTTGTGAGCTCATATCTAGCTTTTGTTATTTGGACACTAGATTACATGTAACTTTCTTAAAAAAATAAAGTACCAAAATTTTATATTATACATTTGTTTTACCAGTGACCTGTTCAGTGTGGGGTGGACAAGGTTTCCGGGCCCTCTTCATTAGGTATCACTTGGTTCTTCGTTCTCTGGCTGCTTTTTTAAAAATATATTGGTACATATTTTTAAATATATATTTTGCGAATAATAAGAAGCGCCCTTTAGTATGGGGTATATATTTTTATCGCTTTGCAATATTTTGGCAGATGTTTTCTTCGGGATATCTTTTTATTTGCATCTTCAATATTTTGGGCCACCCCATAAAGAAATCCTCCGTGAGCCACTGTGTCTTACTTTTACTATTCATTATTTTTTATAATTATTTTTCTTTTCACTTTTCCCAATTACATTTTTTCATGGAAAAAACTAATAAACGAAACATTAATGTAGATTCGTTTGTTCTGTCGCTGCCAAAGATTCATTCCTTGTCCCAATAGCGCTGAACATTATTCGTGAAGAAGGGTCAGCACAATAGGTTTCACACGTAATTACTCTTTCCCCAAATACTACAGAAACCTGATACCGTCAGTCGATCCCCTTCGCTGAGGGGGAAATCTCATCCCCCATCCCCTGCTTAGCTTTGGTCAGCATCTTAGAGTAACCAGCATGTGATTTCTTTTACATAAGTTTGAGGGTAAAAAAGCCAATAAACTGTAATGTAAGTGATTTAAATAATTACTGACATCCTAAACTAAAGGCTATGACAGCTCAGTTATTATTATTTGTGTGAAAACTTTTAATATTCAAGGAAAACGTCAAGGTAATGCCACATTTTCAGTACTTGGCGTACCTAGAGCGCCACCTAGTAACCATAGGCTACACTACTCCATCTGAAAGAAATTTAATTTTAAAATATTTCCTATAATTTTTTCTCAAATTTGATTGCCACTCCCTATAGTTCAGTGCCTTCTTCGTATGTGTGCGAATTTTCACAAGTCAGGAAGCATTTCTTGTATGAGAACTTATGTAACAAAATTTCCCCATTGAAAATACATTGGCGGATTTTCACTTGACGTCCACCTTAATATGCATATTTTTGCACAAAGTTTGTGTAAAAGTACATATGTTTAATGTAGCTGTTTAATGTTTTCTGGGTAAGAAATATCATGTTACATGTTTAAAGTGTTTCTTTGGTAAGAGTTGTGGAGGGTAGTGAATGACATAGTTTGGATGCGATGTGTAGTCCATCACCCACAGATTTTAGGTCTATTTTTAACAAAAGAACTGCTAAATGAGAAAATATTATTGCATTAGTTTTATTGAATGACTTCAGAAGTTGTAGTCTGGAGCATTAATTGATGAGTGAATTTTTAACATTTCTGGTGCTGTTTGTTTGCATTATGTATTATTTTTTAGAAATCATATAGAAATGCTTGTTTTTCATCAAAGCAACAATTTTATCACATTAATGCTTTGGAAATGTCTTATGCAGGGTTTATTAATAAAATTCTGTCCCATAAATTATGGATTCCCTTGAGTCGTTTGACATACTGTGCTTACTTATTCCATCCAATTCTGATTCATGGTTACTACCAAGCCCTCCAAGCTCCACTGCACTTTACTCATCTTACAATGGTAAGTAGATTCAGTGTTAAAATTAACATTGCTGATAAAATATAATAAAATATGTGTTTCCAAATTTACATTGCTCATGTGATGTAGCTGTCACAATTTTTATTATACAGAAGTGGAGATTTGAAACTACTTCTTTTCATCATGATATTTTAACACTATTTATAAATTGTTCTTGTTTTTATACTGGCAATAAAAAGTCTTGTTTCTAGACCAGCAAATGTGTGTACAGTGTTCTGATGGAAATGATTAAGTACTGTGCTAGAACATATGAAGTGTGTTCAGAAAGTGCCAGGATTATATTTTTTATTCAAAACACAAACACTTATAAACTAGTCGAGCGTATCTCCCTTAAAATATTCCTATTCTGAGCTAATGAAGTGTTCTCAGCATTTCTGCCAGCACATGTTCAGCTCCTATGTCACATTATCAATAATGCTATCGACACTCTCAAATCTACATCCCTTAATAGACTTTTTTAGTTTGGCAAGCAAAAAGAAGTTGCACGTGGCCAAATCCATTGAATAATCACAGAAGTCATCGCTCTTTCTTTCCACGTTTATAAGTGAGTGACGGAAAAATTATCATTGGTCGCCACCGGGAATCGAACTCAGGGTCTTCCAGTTATGCGCCAGATATGCTTCCACTGCACCACAGCTGCCTTGTCCACGTCAAATGTCTGTATCCATTGAATAAATTAGTGTGATATCACTGAGATTTGGTGTTTGGTCAGAAACTCGTGGACAGATCGACCATGCAGAATATGCAGATGCATTAGTATTATGCAACTGCCTGAATTGAGACTCCCATTGTTGTGACTGTGTACACTTAAATTTTACTCTTAGGTTTTTCAAGTCTTCTTTGTAATAATTATGGTTCACACTGTGCCCAATTGGAGCAAATACAAAATGCATCAATCCTTTTAACATCAAAGAAAACAGTCAACATTATCACATTTGATTTCACTTTTCAGGATTTTTTGCTTTGAAGGGAGGTTTTTGTCTTCTGTTCAAGCTATAGCAAATTTTTCACCTGTGAGAATTTATTCTGTAAAGTGTGGGTCCATTGATGCACACTTGATACATGGGGATTTAGTGTGTTAAGATATTATTATTTTTTTATTATGATGATGAACTTACTTCTAAAAATGCAAATATTACAACAATTTTATTTTTAAAAAGAAGAAAAAGGCCGGTGATCTATCTAGGGACCCCAATTAAGAATTTTTTTATTAACGACTAACACCCAAGGTACGATCCAAAATAAAACTCCCAGTAAATGGAAGGTGATTCCACCACCACCGACAAGAGAAATTTACATGAGACACAAAATAACTTGTTCAAACATATCTTCCAGGTTAACTAAAGGTTTATTTTGTGCTCCCAGGCACATGTTGGGAAACAACTCAATACAATGGAATTTTTGGTGGCTAGGCCGAATAAAAAAAGAATTAAGCTATGATTTTTAGAGTCCAGAGTATGTTAACAGTCCTAAATAATCCCTCTCAGAAGTCCTGGTCTGCAAACCAAGTAGTTTTCACCTGTGTGGTTTAGAGAATGAGGGAGGTCAGTAACACAATTTAGTTACCGGCCTGCTTTACAAAATCATCCAAGGATGTGACCATTCACTCAAAGAGTGTTAAGAGCTTAATGCTTGATGTGCATATTTGTTACATGTTTAACCTTGAGCTAGATGCTCTTTACAATTTAATTTAGATGGTTAAGAGTGACATTTGAATTTATTTATTTTTTTCACAATACACTGATTCTGGTCAGTTACCTGGAAAAATCTTTTTCTTACTTTACAACAACAGAAAACAAAACAAAACAAAAATGACAAGTTACTGCCAGGACTCCCCACATTAATTATGAAAAAAAAATCTATGCATAAGTTAAATTGTTACTCCTACTGGTGAAACGACAACAACAAAAAAAAAAAAAAAAAAAAAAGGAATAGAATAGGCTATTGGAAGAAGTATGCTCCCCTACCTGAGCCAAAAATCAAATTCCCCACATTTTATCCTAAGGAAGGCATGCCATTATAATGCCCTACTCTGATGTCACATTCTTCTCATTTAAGCTAATGAAAAACCCTGTTCTAGCAGAAACCAAAATTAATACACTTCAATCCATTTCTTTGTTTTCTTAAGGCCATCACTGGCATTAACTAGACACTTATACAAGAATACACAATGACATTATACTACACTTGTTGGTTCTGGCCCAGACCTCACACACACTCAAAATAAAAAAAAATTACAATTTCTTTACTCCCCTCTTTGTTTAATAATTTTTCTTTCCCCTTCCAAAACAATGAATACCTTTCTACAAAATGTACCGTCCCCTCATATATTTTTTTTAACGAAATAACATCATATCATTTTTTTTAATTACATTAAACAAAAAACAATTAGGTGGTCGCTGAAAAAAGTTTGCCATTGACGACGTTTTTTTTTTTTTTTTTTTTTTGCTTTCCTCTCTCTCTCTTCTCTTCTCACGGAAGCTTTGTCAGTTAAACAGCACGGAAATGCTTACAATTTAGATGTTTGAGCTGAGCCTCTTCTCTTCTCCCGGAAGCTTTGTCCGTTAAACAGCACGGAAATGCTTACAATTTAGATGTTTGAGCTGAGCGGAGGAATTACGGTTTTTGTTAACTGCTGAGGTTCGACGTCACAAAGTCTGTCCGTCGCCGCGAATTTAGGCAAGTTTCCTTTCTTGCTGCCGAACTGCGTGTACATGTCTTTCTCTGCCCTTCAAGTAGACAATAAGAAAGGAATTAGATTTCATCGGACGAAGGTGCAAACTTAAGTATCCATGCTTGTGCCGCAATTTCTCCCGGACCGGTGGCAGCCTTTCTGATTTAAAAGCGTGGTCTTCTCGATGGAGGTTCGCAGGAGCCGCAGATGGCTTAGTGGTTAGCAGTTCAGACTATCAATGCGAGGTCCTCAGGTTCGAACCTGGGATGATCGTTCAGAGATGGTGTGATTTGCTAACAATCGTTGAATATCCGCCGTGCATCGGACGAGCACGTTAAGTGACGGCCCCCAGGCTGCACCTACTGGTTAAATGGGTATCCTTTCCTATTCCCCCCCCCCTGAAATTCTCTCACTCCTCTATGTGCAATATCGTACTTGTACGGTGACGCCATCTACTGTACTCTAATCTTACTACAAACTGTTCTGTCAAAGTCGCTAGACTTGCTCTCATTCCTTCCGTTTCTGTGTCCTGCCCAAAAGGCGATCTCGCTGTAGGTGGCTGGGACCTAAACTCTACTCACTATGGATGGAAGTCCTACAAGAAAATGATAAATACTATTTGTGGATGTTCGCAGACCTCGGCTCTCCCTGACCCTTGACCTCAACTTGGCCGCTGCGGTGAACTTCGCGGAATTCCGTCCAAATCCCGAAGTGTTCCTGTGCAAAGCGAAAAATGCCTTTTCGAAGTAAACAAGAGCATAAATAAATCGGACTTTCTGCACTGGTAAAGCTGGGAAAACGTCCTCATAGACGCCATTCTATGAATTTATTGCTTTTAGAAAAGCGACACCAGAAACTGTGGCCATTTTTGTTCTTTCTTTCTGAACAAAGACTTTTGGAGACCACCTTTACAAAAATTCATTAAACAAATTAACATAAACGAACATCGTTACAATTAACTTCGTAACGCATAAAAATCGAATTCTCTCTAGCTACAGGTGCGACAATCGGAATTACGAAAAAATAGCGTAAAGCAACGATTTGTTATTTTGCCCTTATGCATTAAGCCACAATTTTATTCTTTACTAAATGATTATTAAACATCCTTGACGATAGCGTATGCGCAATTAATTTACGAAAGTCGCTTCGTTACGGAACGATCGCTGACCCGATTTTTCTAACAGTCACTGCATTATACTATCACTAGTTAATACTATCTAAGATTCACACTAAAACCAACTAAAAATTAATACAAAGCAAGATTTTAATCACGAACAGTTATTAAATTACGATCGATATACGCCGAAGATTTTACTACACGCTGCTGATATAAGGCATAAACACGTGTGTTTTTTTCTCATTAGGTACAAATACAATACGATAAAATACTTCAGACACTACATGTTTATAAATTGACGGTAGACACTATAATTCGTGCATGAATACTAGTATTAAAAGAAATCCGTCTTGTTGCACGATGATATTTATTCAGCTAAAAAATGAAATCTATATACAGTTTAAAAACACATGAGCACTTTCGGTGTCACATTGACACCTTCATCAGATGTAATTTCACCATGTGGCTACATGCTGGTCTTAAGTACGTGGAGTAGATGCATCATGGGAAAGGTAATGTCAATGTCACATGATATACCAGATAACAAGACAATCAAAAAAAGGCATAGTTAGCCAATGATCACTTAACAGAAGCAATTGCTATTGTGCTGTCCTTCCCAACAAGATTGCTCCAAGGTTCAGGTAAAACATAAGGATAATAGTCATTACAGCAACGTGTATTATAAGCCGAAATATAGAGGCTTTCTGCAAATAACAAGGAATAAACAGAGTTAGGTGTGTTTATGATTTTAGCGTTGTTCCAGTCTGGGATGGAATTTCCAGCACTTATGGTTCTTGCAAAAGAGGTGCTTTGGTGATTCATTTTTAGATCATATCTGTGTTCATTTAATCTGAAATCCAAATTTCTTTTGGTAGAACCCACATAATGATTATTTAGTTCACCAGAGATAGTGTCGAGCATAGGAATAACATACACACCCCATTTTTTCCCTTTGTCAATTTTGTCACGATCGTTGCGGATAATGGTGTATAGATTGCATGATCGTATTCCAAATTGTATTTTATGACGAGAACATATGTTGGTAAGGAGGTTTACAATATGTGGATTAAAATCAACAGATCCAACATACTTTTTAGGCACTTGCTCACTAATTAAAGCAGTTGACATAGATCTAATATGGTGGATGTTTATAAATTACTTTTCAATTATTAAAGCTTACATGATGTTATAATAAAATAAACAGCGATAACGACTGTAAATACGGAACTACAACCTTACGATTTTTTTTTTTATTGCTACGTTTTCCTGATGATCAATAACGCCGAACGCTGCGGCGTTGCCGATGCTTTTAAACTGATACATCTAACCAGTGGCGGCTTTTGGGAGGAGGCAAGGGAGGCAGTGCCTCCTCAGAATTTTAAGACTTAGTTAGAAGTATTCGTTTTGTTCATTCAGTACGTTTGGGTATAGGAGAGCAAACGTTTATGCTAGTTAACTCTTTTGAATTAAATGTCGTCTATGCGTTCATTCAGTTTTTTAAATTGACATTTTTCGAAAACAATCGGTAGTGCGTAGTTGCGAATTGTCCTCAGCTTGCGATATCCGTCCTTGAGGCAGGAAACAAACTGCCTCTCTTACATTTGGCACCAAACCTGTTTACTCCACCCTGAATCAGTAGATACGAAGGTAGGCGGTGGAACTGCCAACACAACGAGCTCACGCGCACCGTGGACTTCCTGTGAGGCAGATGTTATCTTGCCTCATGGGAACAGCTGTTTAGCAGGCATCAGCTCCGCTATGTTAACTCCTCATTCTGACAGCTTCAAGCGTCATTACATAGCGTCTTCTTCCTAGTTGCTTTTCTTTCACACTAATGTTTGTGTAACTAATTTTATTTATGTTTTATGAAGAGTTGTTTATCAGACCATGGCCTATGCTTCAAAGATATCTAATATGGTGGATAGCTTACTGGAAAAGCCTTTCAGTAGAAGAGATTTTGAAGAAAAGAATCAAATTAAAAATGATGGTAAGCCTACACCTGAAATGAAAAAGATGACTTCAAAGGGCAAAACTTCAAACAGAGGTTTTAATATTGACTGGTACAGAAAAGAACAATGGCTAACTGGTAGTGAATCAATGAACAAACTATATTGCTGGCCATGTTTGCTGTTTCCTGTGAGTGGCAATGAAGTCTGGCAAGAGAAAGGCTTCAATGATTTGAATAATTTGCCACATGCTTTGGACAGGCACAAAAAGTGTAAAGATCACATTCTGGCAGTTGTTAAATTAGAGTTGCTAGACAAAACAAAAGTAGACTACTCTCTCAACGATGCGAAGAAAACAATTGATTTTCGTCATAATGAAAAAGTGAAAAAGAATCGTGATGTAATGAAAAAGTTGATTGATATTACAACACTACTCGCGCGGCAAGAGCTCCCATTTCGTGGACTCGATGAGAGTGAAGTCTCTGAAAATAAGGGGAAATTACCTCGAGATGATTGATTTACTCTCCAAGAGTGACGAAACGTTGAGAGTGTTTATGGAGAATAGTACAACATTTTCAGGAACTTCAAAAACAATACAGAATGATTTAATCGAATCAGTTGCTCATATAATTAGGAAGGAAATCAGTGCAGATATTGAAAATGCCCAGTTTTTTCTTGGCAGATTGATGAAGCGACAGACATTAGTTCCCATGCACAAGTATCAATTATAGTTCGATTCGTGAAAGATGGAGTACCAGTAGAAAGATTTTTGGGATTTTTTGAAGTAAGTTCTGATCGGTGTGCTACTTTGCTTAAAGAATTACTGGATCATGAGCTGAAAAGATTTAACTACAAAGAAAAACTAGTTGCCCAGACATATGATGGTGCAGCAGTGGTGGCATCAGAGCTGAATGGATTGCAAGCAAAAGTGAAGTGTGATGCCCCTCAAGCATTATTTGTTCACTGCTACGCACACAGGCTGAACTTAGTTTTCAGCAGAGCAGTGTCAGTGTTGAAAGAATCAGGTATTTTTTTGTTTTTTGCAAATTTAAATGCAATTTGTGCACTCTTTTCCAAATCGACAAAGCATGTTCATTTACTAGAATCTGTTGTAAATGCATTTATGGTACCTTTATTCATAGTGATTGTGGAATAACTCTTTTACGGGTCTTATAGAGGTTATTTTTCTTTAAAGTTGGTTGTCAAATTTTCGAACTAAAGCCTAGTTCGTCATCAGGACTATGTCACTGGAGTAGTTGCTGCCACTCAATTGGAAGAGTCCATCCGCAATTATCGTTAATTGTGGTACTTCTTCTTCTTGCTATTTCGATCCCTTCTTCTAGTTTCCTCTTTACTAAGTTTGACTGGTGGGCGATTATTTTCACTGAGTCCCAATTTATGGAGTGTCCACTTGCTTGTATATGTCTGTCTAGCCCTGTTTTGTTCCCAATGTTCCTAATAGCTGCTTGGTGTTCTTTCATTCGGACCTTAATACTTCTCCCTGTTTCTCCTATATAGCTGAGTCCGCAGTTACAGTCGATGGACCTCCTCCTGGAATTCATTGCAGATGACCTTGCGGAAAAAATAGTATTCCATAATCACAATAGAGAAATACTACTTGGCATATATGAACTGCTCCTATTTTCCTTCAAGAATAATTTCTTCCAGTTTGGAAAGAAATATTACAGACAAACTTCAGGACTTGCAATGGGTTCTCCACTAGCACCTCTGCTAGCAAATTATTATATAAGTAAACTAGAGGCAAAAATCCTTATACAACCCTCCTTGTTTGCTCTCTATGTAAGGTACATGGATGATGTCCTAATTATAGTAGATACTGTGGACCAATCTCTACCCTCTCAGATTCTGGAAGAATTTAACTTACTCGAAAATACCTTGCAGTATACCCTAGAACAGGAAAGAGACCATAGCATCAATTACCTAGATTTAACCTTGACCTCAAGAGAGGGAAAAATATTCACTCAGCTTTTTAGAAAACCCACCAACACAGGGAAGATGTTAGACTTCTGCTCATTCCACCCTGATTATATTAAATCGAATACGGCGAGACAATTTTTGGAAAAGATTGAAATCCTGGTCTCTTCAGCTACTCAGAAAGATCTTCACAAAGAAGAATTAAAGGAAATATTGGCAGAAAACAATTACCCCTCCCCATATGTTGAGAAAATATTTAAACAAGTGCCAAAAAAGAAGCAGGAGAAAACCAACTTCAAATTCACCAGCAAAATTACGTACCACAAGGGACTTTTCGAGAAACTGAAAAGGATCGGAGCAAAATATAATATCAGGCTAGCTCCAGATCTTAATAACAAAATAAAGAAATTCCTGCCAGCTTTAAAGCAGAAAGAATTGGACATCCAATTGCAGGAAGGAGTAATTTACTGCATCGACTGTAACTGCGGACTCAGCTATATAGGAGAAACAGGGAGAAGTATTAAGGTCCGAATGAAAGAACACCAAGCAGCTATTAGGAACATTGGGAACAAAACAGGGCTAGACAGACATATACAAGCAAGTGGACACTCCATAAATTGGGACTCAGTGAAAATAATCGCCCACCATTCAAACTTAGTAAAGAGGAAACTAGAAGAAGGGATCGAAATAGCAAGAAGAAGAAGTACCACAATTAACGATAATTGCGGATGGACTCTTCCAATTGAGTGGCAGCAACTACTCCAGTGACATAGTCCTGATGACGAACTAGGCTTTAGTTCGAAAATTTGACAACCAACTTTAAAGAAAAATAACCTCTATAAGACCCGTAAAAGAGTTATTCTAGAATCTGTTGTTGGACTCAGACCACCTCGTGTATCTCAGACCAAGTGGAACTTCAAATCTCGTTCAGTGTCTACCATAGCTGACCACAGGTGCCTGCTAATTGAAGTATTTGAAAAAATTGAGGATGATTTCAACTATGATGATGAGACAATTCACGAAGCAGCAGGACTAAAATGGTGTCTCCAAGATTTTAATTTCGTTTTTCTTCTCTTCTCATATAAAAAAAATATTTGATTTAACTGAGGTTACTTCTCTGTACTGCAATCAAATAGTTCCGATGTTACATTTTGTAACAAATGAATTACTGCTTATGTAAAAAATTGTTGTACTTTCGAGATCAGAGACAGCTTGATGATCTCTATCATAACGTGTGCAGTGAGGTTGGTTCTCCAAATAAAAGATTTAAAGAAAGCAATGATATTCCAGCCACCGTGCAATACAGAAGACTGTATTATGAGGTAATAGACAATGTTACAACTGAGTTAAAATGCAGGTTTTCTGACTTTGAGAAATTAAAATTTCTTCAGCTGGTCGATGTACACTGCTTTGAAGCTCATTCTAGAATTTATCCTGAACATTGTTTTAAAGCTCTGCTTCAAACTTATGAAAAATACTTTGACAGCACCAAACTGCATAGTGAGTTGCAGGTTCTGTATTCAGACAGAGATCTGTGGAACAATGCCAAAAGTACTACAGAACTTCTATCTGCCATATACAATAATAATCTAACACAGGCACTGCCAGAGTTGTTTAGACTTCTTTCCCTCGTAGTAACAATTCCTGCAACATCGACCTCTGTGGAACGCAGTTTCTCATGCCGGAAGAGGATAAAAAACTACAAGAGAAAC
Source organism: Macrothele yani (assembly GCA_039090855.1). NCBI lineage: Eukaryota > Metazoa > Arthropoda > Arachnida > Araneae > Macrothelidae > Macrothele > Macrothele yani. Next base: position 115,874,240 of record CM077029.1, on the reverse strand, counting down.
TCCATTGATCAAGAAAGGTTGTCAAGTTTATCAGTTCTGTCCATCGAGAAGGCGCTTGTGAAGAGGATGGAAGCAGAACAAACATTGGTATGACCTATAATAAATCACTTCGCCAAACAGAAAGAACGAAAGATAGATCTCATATACAAAACAATATAAGCTTAAGGTAAGCTTTCTCTCTTGCTGTATAGGTAAACGCTGTGTGCAGAAGTCTTCAAGACTTTTTCTTTTTTTCTTTTGGCGTCAGTGAAGGCAGAGGCGTACATACAATAGAATTTCATTTGAGATGAAAAAAGATGTATATAGTTCAGTCTTGCTTTTTATCTTCTGTTGATCTCTTTAATAAAAATCTATTTCAATGCAATATATTTCATATTCAAACTGGCTTAACAGTTCCCAAATAGTCCAAGAGGGCAATTCAGACTGAAAAAATATATTTAGGTGAAGGGCCGGAGCCTTACATAAACAGGTTTTGTGTTGGTAAGTCATGTAAAACGTGCGTTTCCGGTAAAATTTTATAAATCTTTTCACGGGTCACGTTACTTATTTCATACTTTGCTCATGAGAAAGTAAATAAAAAAAATTGTATTGTAAAAAAAATGGCATTAAATTGAATAAATTTATCATGAAAGAAATACAAGATTGCACCATATAATACAAATTTTTAAGATGACAATCCTATTTTTGGCGTAAATGTGACAAGGATGGTAAGTCTGATAATATCCGAAAACTTGAAAATTTTCATCGTCCTGGAGCGGCACTAGAACCCACATCTCCCAGATAGCGCCCCGGGTCTGCTAACCACTACACCACCCAGGACGATGAAATTTTAAAGTTTTCGGATATTATCTGACTTACCATCCTTGTCACATTTATGCCAAAAAACGGATTGTCATCTTCAAAATTTAAATAAATTTATATGAATCCAGGCTGAAAAGTAGTTTGCCTCCCCAGCAATTTTGGTCATCGGCTGCCACTGCATTTAACACTGTACATATATAAACTGCAAGATACACTTAAGAAACTAAGGCACATTAATTCATATACACTACATCATATACTGCATTAAAATAAACTTCACTAATATCTCTTCCCTGAAACTAAACAGTGCACTAAAAAATGCAATGGAAGGAAAAAAAAAAAAAAAACATTGCATGAAGGAAGAACAAAAAAACAATATAGCATGATGTCAAACTTCCTTTCATCTACTTCCCAGCTAGTTACACATTCCTTCACTAGCAACATACATCACAAGGCTAACTTACCTAGACCTATTCACATAAATATAACTACATACACACAGATAAACATTCCACAGATAAATCAGATAGATCAGAAAAGAATTTACTTGATTTTTTTCTTGACTCTTAAATTGATTTATTTTTTCCAACTCCCTCCTTGCCAAAGGGATTTGAGACCATCTCATGATAAAAAAATCTCACTCTCATTGAGAGTGCGTGGATCTGGTGATGGGTTTTCCGATCCAAAAATATTGGCCCATTAATTTAGAGATCAGAAAAACATCAGCAGATCACACTTTTAAGGTCCTGACGAACTGCAACATGGTGCTACAAAGTACAAAAGGTCTTGTGTGAGATGTGTGATGGATACGAGTGATGCTCAAGTTGTATACTGAGATCTCTGTAAATGGAGATGTTTGATACATCAACATTAAGTAAAATCTAGTTCCATCAGTCTTAAACTTTAATCTGGCAGAAGAGCTTTCTTTGAGGAGCTAACCTCTGAATCTCAGAGAGCCGCTTAGTGACACAATATTCTTTCATACATTCCTGAATGTGGCCCACTCATGAGTTCCTTGACCTCCTTTTAATTTTCTTTCCAGTGACTTGGACTGAGTAAATATTTTTAGTTACCACCTCCCCATTCATTCTTTTTAACATGTTTAAATCACCTCAATCTTGTTAATTCCTACTGAACTAACAACATTTTATTTCACATGATACATTTGCAAAACATCATTCCATGTATAATTCAAACAAGTATTGCTGCTAAACTTTCATAAGTAATGTATATCTTCCCAACATACACAACTCTGGCTTTTTCGGCAAAGTGCATACTGTTGTTACACAAGAGTAAAAGTAACAATTACCCTTTTGTATACCATTAAACACAGTCTAGACAGCCCATTTTCCAAGTAAAATCCACCTACAGCAGAAGTGACTTTTAATATTAAATGCACTGTTCAACTAAATTTTCAATATATAACTCATTTCATCTGTGAAATAGACTTCCTAAGTACACAAAATCATTAAATTGGTCTGCCTTCATTCCACTAATTTCATCTTGTTCAAAATCATGGCTTTGGGTATCCCTTAATTTATGCCGAATTCAAACTTTGTACATATTTTATTCATTTTTGTCAGCACAGTCTGCAGTTCCCTTTTGCTCTCAGACAACACTATATCATTTGTATACAACTATATGAATCCATGAAGATGTTGAACAGCCACAGAGACATAACACAACTTGGCTTCACACCCACACCAATGGGTAACTAACTGGATAGATAGTTGTTAGTTTACTCGCATACAAGCTCTGTTACCAGCGTGCATTGCTTTCAAACCATTAAACAAATGCCTATTGATCTGATTGTTTTCCAAAGTGTTCTGCAGAAGAATTATCTTTACTTTAACTAAAGACTTCTGTAAATCCACAAATGTAGCAAAAAATTTCTTATCTGTGGAAAAATAATTTTCAGTATGTACAGTGCAAGGATTTAGAGACTTCATCTGCAATCATTCTGCAGTCTCATTTCCTCTGCAGTCAGACCACATATCTATTTGAATTTCATGCAAACTTCGTGCATCTGAGTCAACATACTCTGCAACTCACTTTTGCTCTCTGCCAACAGGACAGTGTCATCAGCATACAGCAATCTGCACACACGGATATCACCAAGACATAAACCACTATTATCTATTTTGGCATCACGCATCTATAAATATATTAAACAGCCATGGTGGCATTACACAACCTTGTCTAACTCCTGCACCAATGGAAAACCATTTTGATAAAACACCATTCACTCATACACAAGCTCTACTACCAGCATACATGGCTTTTACATTATTAAGTAGATTCCCAGTAACACCATATTCATTCAATACCTTCCACAAAAGTGTCCTATTCACTTGGTCATAAGCTTTCTCTAAATCTATGAAGGCAGTAAAAACTTTCTTCCCAACAGCCAGATACTTTTCAATCATTGTGCGTAATGCAAAAATCTGGTTAGTGCAGCCTTTATCAGGCATAAAACCACTCTGAACATCCCACACTTTCAATGATGTAAGAACCCGTACTTTTTCAATAACAACCTTACCAAACACTTTCCCTGGCACACTCAGTAGGCTAATACCACGATAGTTCTTGCATTCAGTCTGATCACCTTTTCCCTTATACAAGGGAACAATGATAGCATCCTTCCAATCCCGAGGGACCATTCCTTACTCCCAGCACAACTGGCAAATTTCAGTTAACCAGTCAATTATAGAGTCACCACCATATTTCAACATCTCTGCAGTTATGCCATCAACTTCCGGAGCCTTAACATTCTGAAGAGATTTTAGAGCTTTACACACTTCTTCTCTTGAGATCCCTCCTGTGCTTTCATCCCTCATTGTGACATCATCTGCGTCTGTCTCAGAATCATCTTTGCTTTCCTGATCTAATAACTCATAGAAGTATTCACCCAATCTGTTACTTAACTCATTGGGCTCCCATATCATTTCCCAAATCTCATTCTTCACACAACTTACAACTTTGTTTCCTCTATTTTTCCTGAGTCTCATGTACTTCCAAAAGGACTTTTTATCTTTCCAAAAAGCCAGTTCATGCCTTTCCACTTTCTCCTTCCTATCTTTTGCCTTACTGTGGCGAACCAGCTTAGCAGCTTCATGCTTCTTACAGCGATATTCATCCACAGAGACTCTACCTTGCAACATCTCCAAATAGGCTTCCTTCTTTCTCTTTACTGCCTCTTCAATCTCACTATTCCACCAAGCATCACCTCTATTGTTACCCACTATTGTGGTGCCACAGACCTCTTTAGCAGCGGTGACAACACAGTTCTTAAAACATTCCCACTTCTTTTCTACATCCCTCTCACCAGACTTCAGATCTTTCAGTAGTTCTCTGAGTAAGTCAGAATACCGCTGATGATCTTCATGGAGCCTATCAACCTTTATTCTTTCTATCCTGGGTATCTTCCTATTCCTTTTCCTCCAACCAACATTAAGTTTCCCTCGTGACACTACCAAGTAATGATCAGAACCAACATCCGTACCTCTCATCACACGGGTGTGAACAACTAAGTGTTTCAAACACTGATCGTAGACAACAAAATCTATTACACTCTTTTGACCAAGAGTACGATTTTCCCAAGTATATGTGTGAATATACTTGTGGTTGAAAAATGTATTAGGTACACACAAACCATTCTCAATGCAGAGTTCAATTAATCTTTCACCATTATGATTCACACAAGAATCATTAAACTTACCCATAACATTGTCAGAAATTGCATTCTGCACTCCTACTCTAGCATTGAAATCCCCTGCTATTATAACTTTTTCTTTAGCACCAAATTGGCACAAAACAGCTTTTTGCTCATTCCAGAAATCTTCCTTCTTATCAGAAGGTTCTTAGTCACAAGGAGCATACACTACAACAATTACAATTCTCTGTAGTTTCACTTTCAAACGAATCCAGAGAACTCTCTCACTTACGCAACTATAGTGAATCAAGTTGTTCTTCATCTTTTCACTTAAAATCACACCTACATCCGCCTGTCCTCTCATATTATCCAATACTCTAGACCACACACTCACCGTGCCATTCACTTCTTCTACCCCAATTTCCTTCTTTTTGGTTTCACTTACACACAGCACATCCAGTCTATACTTATTCATCTCCTCAATCACCTCACTCATGTTGCCATTTATACCTCTAGTATTCCATACACCAATTTTACATTCACTCAGCTGAGATCTCTTTCTCATACGCCGTTTGGAAAGTCCAGGTCGATTCGTGGTGGGCCGTCCTTCTCAAGTGTGGTAGGTCCACCATATCTCACACTTGAGTCATTCTTAATATTTCTTTTTGTCTTTTTAATCAGGTAAGTACATCAGTGTGGAGGATAAGCCTACAGCTGAGGGTTCCAGTTGGTCATTCAACCTAAGGATTCTGGAACAAAACCCAGTGAGTTGGGGTCTTTTTGCCAATGTCACACAGAACTAGCTTGCACCTCTCCAAAATTCACAGAGGCCCTAGTTGCTGTTGTGTGTGCCATTGTTACCATGGAGCGCCCTGAGGAGGCAAACCCATCGCTCACTACGACCGCCCGCTACTTACAACACACCTAAAATAAAAAAAATTTGGCTGAATTTTCCTACTCATCTCTTATCTAACAACCAACCTTTGAGCAATATATATCTCCTTCCACAATTTTTATTACACACCTCTTAAAATGTTGGTTGGAGGAAAAGAAATAAGAAGAGGCCTAGGATGGAAAGAATAAAGGTTGAAAGGCTCCTTGAAGTCCATCAGATTTACTCTAATTTACTCAGTGAACGACTGAAGGAGCTGAAGTCATGTGACAGGGATGTATAAAAGAAGTGGAGTTGTTTTAAGAACTGTGTTCTCACTGCTGCCAAAGTGGTATGTGTCACCAAAATAGTGGGTAGCACTAGAGGTGATGCTTGGTGGAATAGTGAGATAGAAGAGGCAGTAAAGAAGAAGGAAGCTTATTTGGGGATGTTGCAAGGTAGAGTTTCTGAGGATGAATATCACTGTAAGAAGCATGAGGCAGCAAAGCTGGTTCACCAGAGTAAGGCAAAAGATAGGAAGAAGAAGGTGGGAAGGCATGAAATGGCTTTTTGGAAGGATAGGGAAATTTTCTGGAAGTATATGAGACACCGGAGAAATAGGGGAAACAAAGTTGCAAGTTGTGTGAAATATAGGATTGGGGAAATGATATAGGAACCCAATGAGTTAAGTGAAAAGTGGGGTGAATACTTCTGTGAGCTATTAGGTCAAGAAAGCAAAGGTGATTCAGAGGCAGAAGCAGATGATGTCATAGTGAGAGATGGATGCACAGGATGGATCTCGAGAGAAGAGATGTGTAAAGCTCTAAAATCTCTTCAGATTGGTAAGGCTCCAGGAGTTGATGGCATAACTGCTGAGATGTCGAAATATGGTGGGGACTGTAATTGACTGGTTAACTGAAATCTGCCAGTTATGCTGGGCATTAGGAATGGTACCTCGGGACCGAAGGGATGCTGTCATTTTTGCCTTGTACATATAAGGGAAGAGGTGATCAGACTGACTTCAAAAACTATCGTGGTATTACCCTACTGAGTGTGCCAGGAAAAGTGTTTGGTAAGGTCTTTATTGAAAAGGTACGAGGTTTTAAATCAGAGAAAGTGTGGGATGTTCAGAGTGGTTTTATGCCTGGTAAAGCTGCACTAACCAAATTTTTGTATTACGTATGATGATTGAAAAGTATCTGGCTGTTGGTAAAAAAATGTTTACTGCCTTCATAGATTTAGAGAAAGTATATGACCGAGTAAATAGGATACTTCTGTTAATGGTGTTGAATGAATATGGTGTTACTGGGAATCTACTTAGTAGTGTGAAAGCCATGTATGCTGGTAGTAGAGCTTGTGTACGAGTGAATGGGGTCGTATCAAAATGGTTTTCCTTTGGTACAGGAGTCAGGCAAAGTTGTGTAATGTCACCCTGGCTGTTTAATATATTTATGGATGCATGCATGTGTGATGCCAAGATGGACAATACTGGTTTATGTCTTGGTAATACCTGTGTGTGCAGATGGCACAGTCCTGTTGACAGAGAGCAAAAGTGAGTTGCAGGGCATGTTGTTCCGTATGTACGAAGTTTGTATGAAATTCAAACTGAGTATAAATAAGGGAAAAACCAAAGTTATAGTTTTTGAGAGAGGAACTGGTAGTACTGAATGTAATATAAGAAGCCTAAATGGCACCGTGATTGACCAGGTGAATGAGTTTGTATATTTGGGGAGCTTGTTTGACAGAGAGAACAGATTAGATGGCGAAATTAGTAGGCAAGTAAATTCTTCATTGAAAGTCATAGCTGCTTTAGGAGGTTTTCACAAGAATGATGGATTCTCAAAAGAGTCTCGAATGGCTGTGTATGAAAGTGTAATTGTTCCTACTCTGATGTATGGCAGTGAAACCTGGGTATTAAAGAAGAGACATAGGAGTTGTTTGTGTGCCGGAGAAATGTGTTACTTATGGGGGGTTTGTGGGAAGACACGTTCAGATCATGTGAGGAATGAAGATGTGTTGCAGTTTTGTAATATGAAGCAAAATATTATTAGCAAGGTGCAGACTAATATGCTTCTGTGGTTTGGCCATGTTGAAAGAATGAGTGATGAGATGCTTACTAAGAAAAAAATTTTTTAGCCAAAGTGGCAGGAAGGAAAGGCAGAGGAAGGCCAAGGAAGTCATGGGAGGATCAGATTCAGGAGTGCCTAAATGAGAAAAAGATTATGAATGAAGTATAGAAGGTCTTGTGTACGTCGTGTGATGTATGTCACTGAAGTCCGTGTTGTGTGTCAAGATCACTGTAAATGGAGAAGTTTGATACGGCAACAGTAAGTAAATAATCAGTAAAAGTTTATCTGCTGGTTTGTATTATCTGTTAAATGTTTATTTGTCAGATAGTCTTTCTTTGAGAAGCTAACCTCTGAATATCAGAGAACAGCTTAATGATATATGTACCTCTTAAAATGATCCCATTTTTTTTCTAAATCATTCCAACAAAAAATTCAGTTCATTCAAGCTTTCACTGATTAATTCTGAGCAATGCTGATATTCATAAGGAAGACTCAACTTTTATTCTTCTCATTACAGCATATCTGTTGTTTCTTCTTCTAAATCATATAGTCAGTTTCATTTGTTAAATCAGCAGAGAGCAATCAGGTATAATCTCATTCCCTCTCATCATACAGTTTGTCAACAATTCAGTAATTTAAGCGCTGATCATAAGTGAAAAAAATCAATTACATTTACCCCTCTGGGTTATCATTATGTCACATGCAAGATGAAATGCTCTTTTGGTTGAAAAACATATTAGATGCATACAAACATTTCTCTGTTTATTTCAATTAATCTCCTTATTATTATCCATAGCAAAATCGGCAGATTTTCCCGCAATGTTATCAGATATTGTAAACATCAATTTTAGCATTCAGATTTTGTGCTAGAAAGTAGGCAGATGCTAGATGAACCAGTCCTCAACAGCTTCTCAGATTTCATCATCTGACCCTATTGGCACTACAGGAACTTCTTCAGTGTTTCAAAGATGTGAAATTTGCACTGCAACAGGTCGGAGCTTTAAGGAGGAATGGCAAGGACTGCTTGGTTACCAAAGGGTATCAGGAGCTGGCTTCTGACCATTTGAACAAGATGGGCTTGGGTTCGAACTGGATCCAGTGGCTTTAAATTAGGGACAAGTGACTGCTTTGATAGTTGCTCACTGATAATCATTAAACCTTGAAAAAAAAACAAAAAACAAGAACTTTCCAATGGAGGAGTTGCCGTGTTTCTGTGCTTTGACGGGTGACATGAGGCCATGCATTAGCATACAGCAGCATGATACCACATTCCAGCCTGCCTTGATGCTTGTTTTTGATGGGGTGTTAGAGTCTTTGCATAGTGTCACAGTACCTCTCAACACTAATGGGCGTATCACATTGGAACCAGTCAATGAGCAACGTACCCTTCTGATCAAAGAAAAAGGTGAGCGTGACCTTGCCTTCACTAAAAGATACATAGGCTTCCATTGCATGCTCGTGCATTTTATCAGTGCTGCATGATAAAATGTGGTACTGATAAAATGATAAAATATGGTGCGTAGTGGTAACATTAAGCACCATTGACAGCAATAATTCATGACAGAAACTTGTTTCCCTCTTCCTGGTAGCATGTAGAGTGTTCTGTGACACCAATACATTATATCTTCTGTTCCTCTGATAGATGCTTTGAAACCTGTTATACACACACCTTTTGATATCTGAGATTATCATGGATGCTGAGGAGAGATTCCTTGTTGATGTGTAAGTTCTGTGCTAGCTGTCAAAAGGCCACTTGAAGGTTTTCTCTAACCACATTGTCCACCTCTGTAATGGTTTCCAGTATGATGTAGTCACATTTGTCCAGGTAAGAAAAGGTCTGCTGTCCTTTTGATGTCCTTCTCAAAATTATTTCCACAATTTAAACACAGAACTGAATATTAAGCAGGCTCTTCCATATACTGTCTAGATGCACTAAAAATACCTTAGCTGGCCTGGTGTGTTCCTCAGTCAGAAATTGGATCGCAGTGCATTGTACTTGCTTGGGTGTATCTGTGTTGTAGCAGGCATCAAATAGCAACCTGTTGCTCTCTCCACCTGTGTTACAACATCTGACCACTTGCTGTAACACATTTCTCTTACCAGTGTGTGTGTGTACAGTGGCACCACTATTATTGATGGCATCTTGACTACAACAGCACTGAATGATAAGAAGAGTATATGTTACTACAATCACTACTCTCTGAAGTTTCACTTCCAAGAAAACCCACAATCTTTTCACTCAAAATAACACCCACACCACCTTCAGTTTTGTCTTTTCCTTCATCTACAATTTTAAATTACTCTGTCATTTTTCTCTTCACTTCCTTTAACTCAGATCATTTTTTATTTACTGTTTCTTAAACATGACACATTCAATAAGTTATTATTCTTTGTCTTCACTAAACACATTCACTTAATTGCATATTATTTTAACATAACTTACAGTAATCTTACACTCCCTCTGTTATGATATGTTCTGTTTATCATTTACAGACTGTCTACATGGTGAGCCAGTTTTTTCAAACATGGTAGGCCTACATGATCCATGCTATAGTTCTTTCATTTTCTTTGAGTCATGATCAACTGAAACATTACATCATTTGGTGAGGTCAGCAACTGATCACTCCAGGAGGTTATTTCACCTGGGAATCCTGGAAAAAGTAATCAATGCATTAGAGATATCCCCATAGCCACACATAATTAGTCTGTATTTCAATTATGTATTCACTGATGCCTAATTTATCACAGACGTTTAAACTTATGGAGAGGTCTAAAATGCTCCCTATCATGCATAGATGAGATATGCTTATATCTGCAGTTATTCTAATGCATCATGGTAGTCATATTTTTAATTCATTTCATGCTTTATGGGTGTATTTAAGGCCTTGGAATGTGAGGACTGTAATTTTTAAGTATTGCTTAACACATTTCGTAAGTACTATTGGTAAAATTGAAGTTTATAAATTATTTCTTACATACATATCACTAAGCTGTTTTCTGAGATTCAGAGGTTAGCTCCACAAAGAAATACAAACTACCAGATAAATTTTTAACTGATTATTTACTTACTGTTGCCATGTCAAATTTTATACCTTAAATCAGGTTCTTTAAAGAAACAATCCAAAAAAAATGGGAAGGAGAAACTAATTCATTTTTACAGCTTATATAAACCACTGAAAACTTAGTTTCTGTAAAAAATGTTGGGCCACCTTTTCTTTTTATTAACTTTTTGAGGTTAATAAAAAGAAAAGGTGAGCTTGTAATTAGATATAATCACAGAACCTCCATGATATGAAATTTTCAAAAATAATTGCATTAATAAACTTAGAATTAGTCATAAGTAATATTTATAGAGACTTGAGGTGTGTGTGAATCAAAAAATAATTTAACCATCAAATAAACAATTTTTGTATGAAGTTTGATGTGTACACAGAACAATATTAAACTGTTAAAGATCTTGTGGTTCACGTTTTCTTAAGAATATTCAAACATTGCAAAATTAATAAATGGTTGCTAAAACTGCATAAAGGACAACCTATCAGGCCTATTATTGATGCAAAATATTCTCCTCTGTCCAATTTGCATTATTATTTACTGTTTCATCTGTCAAAGTTGCTTCCTAAACCTGAGGCACTGATAAAGAACACTGAAGAGCTATTGAAGAAAATAGAACTACTTCCAAAATTAGAAAACCTTTCCATGGTAAGTTTGGATGTTGTGTCAATGTATACGAATATTAACCTGGACAAACTCATAGATTATATAACAGATGACCTATCTGACCTAGTAGTGTTTCTTGAATATAATAAAGAAGAAGCAATAGGCCTTCGTGAACTTACAGTGTTTGCTCTAAACAACAACCTTTTTCAATTCCAAAGCTGCTTCTATAAGCAAAGATATGGGTTAGCAATTGGTTCTTCATTAGCACCTCTCCTAGCAAATTATTACGTAAGTGAAATAGAAGAGGCCTTCGTGTTGAAACCTTCAATTTTCTGCATGTATACTAGATACATGGATGATATCCTTTTCATCATAGATCAAGATTCCAGTGGATACTCATCAAAAATTCTAGAAGGTTTTAATTCCCAAGATGAATCCCTAAAATTCACTTTAGAAGAGCAAAACGAAAATAAGCTAAATTACCTAGATATTACTTTGAAGTGGTAAGGAAAATATATTACCACAGAATTATACAAGAAGCCTACAAATACAGGAAAAATTTATAAATCAGATCACCATACTTATATAAAGAAAAATGTAGCTTTACAATTTAAAGAAAAAGTTGAAAAGCTGAATTCGTCTTCAGAAGCTAAGAAAGAACATAAAAATAAGTTGAAATCAATCTTATTAGAAAATGATTACCCTTCAAAAGAAATTCGTGAACTACTGGAAGAAAATCCTATTAGGAACAGAACTGGCACTACAGACAAAAATAAAGAGAAAATTGAATATTTATTCACAAAAAAGTCACTTACAACAAGGGACTGTTTGAAAAACTGAAGAAAATCAGCACTAAATATAAAATTAGGTTAGCCCCAGGTTTAAATAACAAAATTAAAAAAATAACATCCCTAAAACAAAAAGAAGAAAATACTTTACTCCAGGAAGGAGTCATTTATAAAATAGAGTGTTCATGTGGATTACCATATATAAGAGAAACAGGACAAAGGTTAACCACCAGAATTACAGAACACAAAGCAGCAATAAAAGGATCATCTCAAATAAAACAGGATTAGACAGGCACATACAACAAACTGGCCACAAAATGGACTAGGACTCCACAAGCCTTTGATCACCAAGTCCAATAGACTTGGTGATCAAAGGCTTGTGGGCGGCAGCATGTCCATGATAACCGAGCAGATAGACTTCCTTACGGATGGTATTCATTGAAAGAACACTCCCGGATGCCTGTTGAAGCTCCTCGCGGATGTGGCCCATCGATTTGGTGCGGTTCTTCCGAATTTTTCTGGCCAGCACCCGTCGGTCTCTAACTCCCAGTTTTGTGGGTCTGCCGTGTCGGGGCACATTCCGACAGTCACCTCTCATCTTGCACTTGCCAATCACGTAGTGCCATGTCGGGGCACATTCCGACAGTCACCTTTCATCTTGCACTTGCCAATCACGTAGGCCACTGTCAATTTTCGGTACTTCAACTCGCTGGATATGTCACGTATGGATCGGCCATTTCTGTGATACTCGACGATTACACCTTTCTCGAAATCAGACAGCTCCAAACTGCGTGGACTCTTGCATGTGACTGGTTGCGTTGTTTTTTCCCACACGATATTTAACGGCGACGGACGTGACGTGTATCAGGACCACAGATATCGTTGATTGCAGGGGTGTCCAATTACTTGTTGGTAGATAGTGTATATATACAGGATGACTCCTAAAGTCCTAAGTCACCTCAATAACTTGGGAACAAAGACAGCTAGAGCTATGGAAGTGAGATATGGTATAGTAAAACAACCATGCGCTATCGGATGAGAGTAACTGCAGTGCCCCTAGTGGCAAAATGTGGAAGTTAGCACTCCTATCTCGGAAATCATGAGAGATACGGGAAAGAGATCAATTAGAAACTTGTAGAGCATCAACGGATTAGTAGGAAATGACATATGGTAGAAACGGCTGGGGTAAGTAGAAGGCTGGAAACGTGAGGGAAACACAAGGTTTATTATACTCAGGCATGAATACAAATGGAGTACATCGGTCATATTTAATGCAACAGCGGTACTTACATAACATTGCATATAACGTAAATAGGGTTCAATATGGCCACCATCTGCCACAATACACATTTGAATGCGAGACAGAACTTCTCGTTGTACGTTCGTCAGCATAACAGATGTCACGCTCTCACACACAGCGACGATACGCAGTCCGAAATCGTGGAGACTCGTCGGTTCCACCCTGTACATGTGATCCTTTAGGCAACCCCAGTGGAAGAAATCCATGGGAGTTAGATCCGGGGATCTTGGAGGCCACACTACAGGACCACCATAACCAATGATCTGTTTCCCGAAAGTGTCAGACAGGAAGTGCTATGCCGCTGTTGGTTGATGTGCCACAGCGCCATCATGCTGAATCCATAATGTGTGTACATCTTGCAGAGACAGATCATCTAACCACTCAGGTAATGTGCTTTGTAACAGCTGCAGGTATCTTTGTCCATTTAATACACCCTCATAGAACACAGGCCCAACAAGTCGGTCCTTCCAGATGCCACATCAGACATTGATCGACCAGCGCACCTGATGCCTCATTTCATGTGTAAAAAATGGATTTTGAACTGCCCAGTAATGGGTGTTTTGTTTGTTCAGCAACCAGCGTGTGTGAACTGCACCTCGTCTGTCCAAAGGATGTTTGATAGAAAGGACGCATTTTCTTCTACGGTATTCATTACAAAATTGCACCAATCTAGACGTTGTTGGTTATCTCCTATCATCAGTATGTGCAGCGGTACTGTACGGTACAGGTGGGCACTGTGCTGATTCAAAATGCTCCACACACGAGATTATGATAAGCCACATGCCATACTGACTTCCCCTCGTACTGGTGTGTGGGTTGGCCAAAACGTATGCCAGAACATCGACTGGTTGCACATCCCTACCCATTCCGGTGGGTTGGCCCGAACGGGGACGTGCTGCAGTACTGCCTGTCTGTTGTAGCCGTCGAACCGCGCGACTGATTATCCACGCTGTCTCCGATGGATGAGTCGGAAATCGTAAGCCATACTGGCGTGACGCTTCCCTCGCGTTGCATCCGAATTCTCCATATAGCAGTACCATCTCACAATACTGTTCATTCGAATAGCCTGCCATACTTGTTCTTTACTTGATACTCACGTTACGAATGACATAGCTCCTGACCGACAATCCTTTATACATTGCCACGCCGCGCCTGATACGGCAGGTGAGGCATTATGTCACACCAGAATTTGCATACGACACTCACAGGCGTGCGGTTGCATATGTCAAACATTTCTCTCTACTAGACTGTTACCGTGACAACGACACAAACCGGCTTCACACAAGTTCGCTTTTCCAGCCTTCTGCCATATGTCGTTTCCTACTGATTCGTTGATGCTCTACAAGTTTCTAAGTGATATCTTTCCCGTATCTCTCATGGTTTCCAAGATAGGAGTGCTAACTTCCACGTTTTGCCACTAGGGGCACTGCAGTCACTCTCATCCGATAGCGCATGGTTGTTTTACTATACCATACCTTACTTCCATAGCTCTAGCTGTCTTTGTTCCCAAGTTATTGAGGTGACTTAGGACTTTAGGAATCACCCTGTATATATGTAAGGTCAGGTGATGCGTAACATCACAGCCTCTCCTTGACAAATGTCAACCCCGCCTTCTCGTGGTGCATCCTGTTCCCACTAAAGGGGCTCTGACGACCGCCAACAGCGGCATAACTATACCATCGGGATTAGAGGAAATTCTATCCCACACTCACCAACCCGCTTGGCCAGCGTGGTGAGTTATGGCCAAACCCCTCCAAATGACTCCACAACTTAAATCTTGGCCCTCAGTCTCCGGCAGCTGGAATGTACCTGGCCAAGGCAGCGGCCAGTGCGTGACATGAAGGCAGAGGGTGCTAAGAATCCCGGAGGACCGGACTAGGCTGCCATCTGATGCTGACCTTGGCAACGTACAATGGACGCTCCCTATCTTCTGATTCAAGGCTTCTTGAATTGGAAGAGGAACTACAAAGGATTAAGTGGGACATCGTGGGGCTAAGTGAGGTAAGGAGAAAAGGAGAAGATCTCATCGAACTGAAAAGTGGACATCTCTTCTACTATCGTGGGACAGATACTGGCAGAACTAGTGGTGTTGGATTAATAATAAACAAGAAACTGAAGGATAAAGTTGTAGAAGTTGAAAGTTCCTCTGACAGAGCTGCACGGCTTGTTATCCAACTCTCGAAAAGATACCAGGCTCAGATTATTCAAACTTATGCACCCACCACAAGTCATCCTGAAGAAGAAATTGAAGAATTTTATGAGGAAATTTGTCATCTAAATAATAAAGGTAAGCAGCACTTGAAAATAATTATGGGAGATTTCAATGCAAAATAGGGCAACAGCAACAGAATGAAACTTCAGTAGGTAAATTCGGTCACGGCAACAGAAACCAGCGTGGAAATACTCTCGTTGAGTTTGCAGAGGCAGAAGGGTTTTTCATCTTGAACACCTTCTTCAAGAAAAAGCCACAGGAAATGGACATGGAGACATCCAAATGGGACGACAAGTGAAATTGATTTTATTATGTGTAACAAAAAATTCGTCATAGAAGACTGCAGTGTGCTAAACGAGTTCAACACAGGTAGTGACCATAGATTGGTGAGATGTAAGATGCACCTCAACACTAAACTTGAACGTGGCAAGCTCATAAGACAAACAAAATCTATTGACATAACCAACCTTAAAAACACCATAATACCTTCAAGTTGGAACTGAAGAACAGGTTCTCTGCTTTAGAAGGCCTAACATCGGAAGAAGTGGACATCTCTGAAGTTAACAGAAAAGTAACCAAAGCTCTTATGGAAACAGCAACAAAATTAGCTGGGTCTAAGAACAAGTTGCATGTAAATAAATTATCAGGAAAAAACGAAAATGTTGATGCAAAAAAAGAAGAGAGATGAGGACAACTAAAGAAGATGTGACTTCCAAAGTGGAATATATAGAGCTATGCAAGACAGTACGAAAAAGTATCACTGAAGACGTAAGAAAATTCAACTGTGAACTAGTGAAGAAAGCAATTGAAAACAACCAAAGCCTAAAGATAGCAAAGGGACATCTCAGTAAGGGAAGAAAAACAGATTATGGCACTGAGAAAAGAAGATGGTTCTGTAACAAGAAATAGAGGTGAAATTTTGACAAGAGTGAAAGATTTTCTACTCCAAATTATATGAAAGGGATGATACATGAATCTTGCAGACATCATGAAAGATACATAGTACCAGAGTTCCTCCAGTTCCTTCCAGCAGAAGTTGCACATGCAATCAAGAACATGAAGCAGGCCTGGAGAAGATGGAATTATTTGTAGACATCATACAAGAAGCAAGTGGAGGAATCGAAACAGTACTCGCCCAAATTTTCACTCGATGCCTTAATGAAGGAAAGATTCCTGAGGATTGGAATACTCGCTGTATACAATGATCCTGCTACATAAGAAAGGTGATACATTGAGGATCTCGGAAACTACAGACCTATCAGCCTCCTATCAGTAGCTTATAAAATATTCACTAAAGACATCACACAGCTTGAAGGTAACACTGACATGGCTTTCATTGAGAATGTTGATTGAGTGGCTACATAATAATAGTACACAGATCATATCCACGCACTGAGAGAACTAACTGAAAGAGCTGAGGGAATATGAACTTCCATTGTGCATGGCTTTTATCGATTATGAAAAAGCTCTTGAGTGAAACCATCAGCAGTTACAATGGCTCTGAAAACTGCGGTATTGAAGATGCATACATTAATTACATTAATAACATCTATGAAAACGCAAGTGCAAGATTCGCTGTTTGAAAATACAACACACATAAAAATTGGAAAGGGAGTGAGACAAGGTGACACCATATCTGAAGCTCTTTTAATGTCAAGCATTGAGGGTGTTTTTCAGTCATTGAGCTGGGAAAACAAGGGGATAAAGATTAATGGAGATTATCTAACTTTTCTACCTGTTCGTTTTGCTGATGACGTAGTCACTTTTGCAACTAGCCCATCAGAGCTGCAGAGTAGGATCCAGGAACTTGCTGACAAGAGTAAAGAAGTGGGATTAAAATGAACTTTCAGAAGACAAAGTGATGTTCAATGCTTTTACAAGAAATGAAGATTTATCACTGATGGAGAAAGCTGGAGATAACAGACACGCATGTTTATCTTGGACAGCAGATATCAAGTGAGTCACATTGATGAAGAAGGAATCGGCGTACAGCTTAAAACTTGCCTGGAGAGCTTTGAAGAAACAGCATAATTTTCAAGAGCAATATGCCATTATGTCTTAAAAGAAAAGTGTTTGATCAATGCATTCTTCCAGTGCTTACGTATGGTGTGGGGAGACGTGGACCTTAACTAAAAGAGACATACTAGCAGTGCAGACAACTTCAAAGCATGGAGAGGTGCATACTTGGTGTAATTCCAGGAGAGACATAAGAAGAGGAACTGCGTGGATCCGAAAATGACAAGAGTGGAAGACATCATGATCAGAGTCAAATCCCTGAAATGGCAATGGGCTGGACATACTGCCAGAAGGACAGATCATCGATGGACAGCCGAAATTTTAGGATTGGATTCCAAGGGACAGGAAAAGACCCAGAAGAAGACCACATGGGAGATGGTGGACATGAAATTAGCCCGAAAGTATGCAGGTGACATGAGGAGAAGACTTCGCACAAGACAGAGGGAGGGTAGACCTTCAGCAGTGGATTGATAATGGTTGACAATGATGATGATGATATACACTATGTCATCATCATCATCATCATTGTCAACCATTATCAATCCACTGCTGGACGAAGGTCTCCCAAGTTTCCTCCACAACGGTCTGTCTTGTGCCAGTTTCCTCCACAACGGTCTGTCTTGTGCCAGTCTCCTCCATGTCACTCCTGCATATTTACGAATTTCATCCACCCATCTCCCATGTGGTCTTTTTCTGGGTCTTTTCCTGTCCCTTGGAATCCAATCTAAAATTTCGGCTGTCCATCTATGGTCTGTCCTTCTGGCAGTATGTCCAGCCCATTGCCATTTCAGGGATTTAACTCTGATCATGATGTCTTCCACTCTCGTCATTTTTCGGATCCACGAGTTCCTCTTTTCTTATCTCTCCTGGTTATACCAAGCATGCACCTCTCCATGCTTCTTTGAGTTGTCTGCAGCCTTTGTATGTCTCTTTTAGTTAAGGTCCACGTCTCTGCACCATACGTAAGCACTGGAAGGATGCATTGATCAAACACTTTTCTTTTAAGACATAATGGCATATTGCTCTTGAAAATTATGCTGTTTCTTCCAAAGCTCTCCAGGCAAGTTTTGTACGCCGATTAATTTCTTCATCAATGTGACCCTCACTTGATATCTGCTGTCCAAGATAAACATATGTATCAGTTATCTCCAGTTTTTCTCCATCAATCGATAAATCTTCATTTCTTGTAAAAGCATTGAACATCACTTTTGTCTTCTGAAAGTTCATTTTTAATCCCACTTCTTTACTCTTGTCAGCAAGTTCCTGGATCATACTCTGCAGCTCTGATGGGGTAGTTGCAAAATGACTACGTCATCAGCAAAACGAAGGTGGGTTAGATAATCTCCATTAATCTTTATCCCTTTGTTTTCCCAGTTCAGTGATTGAAAGACATTTTCCAATGTGGCATTAAAGAGCTTCGGAGATATGGTGTCACCTTGTCTCACTCCCTTTCCAATTTTTATGTGTGTTGTATTTTCAAACAGCTGAATCTTTGCACTTGCATTTTCATAGATGTTATTAATAATATTAATGTATGCATCTTCAATACCGCAGGATTTCAGAGCCGTGGTAACTGCTGATGGTTTCACCAAATCAAAGGCTTTTTCATAATCGATAAAAGCCATGCACAATGGAAGTTCATATTCCCTCGCTCTTTCAATTAGTTCTCTCAGTACGTGGATATGATCTATTGTGCTGTAGCCACTCCTGAATCCAGCTTGTTCTCTTCGGTTGAGCCATGTCCAGTGTTACCTTCAAGCGGTGTGAAAGAACTTTAGTGAAGATTTTATAAACCACCGATAGGAGGCTGATAGGTCTGTAGTTCCTGAGATCCTCAATGTCACCTTTTTTATGTAGCAGGATCATTGTAGCATTGTTCCAATCCTCAGGAATCTTCCCTTCATTAAGGCATCGAGTGAAAATTTGGGCGAGTACTGTTTCAATTTCTCCACTTGCTTCTTGTATGATGTCTATAGTAATTCCATCTTCTCCTGGAGCTTTCCCCCGCTTCATGTTCTTGATTGCATGAGCAACTTCTGCTGGGAGGACTGGAAGAACTCTGGTACCTTTCATGATGTCTGGAGTACATGTATCATCCCTTTCATATAATTTGGAGTAGAAATCTTTCACTCTTGTCAAAATTTCGCCTCTATGTACCAACAAGTAATTGGTCACCCCTGCAATCGACGATATCTGCGGTCCTGATACACGTCACGGCCCCGCCGCCGTTAAATATCGTGTGGGAAACAACAACACAACCAGTCGCATGCAAGGTGCCACGCAGTTCGGAGCTCTCTGATTTCGAGAAAGGTGTAATCGTCGGGTATCACAGAAATGGCCGATCCATACGTGACATATCCAGCGAGTTGAAGTACCCAAAATCGGCAGCGGCCTACGCGATTGGCAAGTGGAAGATGAGAGGTGACTGTCGGAATGTGCCCCGACCCGACATACCCACAAAACTGGAAGTTAGTAGAGACCGACAGGTGCTGGCCAGAGAAATTCGGAAGAACCACACCAAATCGATGGGTCACATCCGCGAGGAGCTTCAACAGGCATCCGGGAGTGTTCTTTCGATGAATACCATCCGTAAGAAAGCCCATCTGCTCGGTTATCATGGACGTGCTGCCACCCACAAGCCTTTTATCACCAAGTCCAATAGCGCTGCTCAGCTAATGTGGTGCAAAGAACGTCGACAGTGGACCGTTGAACAGTGGAAAGAGGTTCTCTAGAGCGACGAATCAAGGTTCACCCTCTGCCGTTCAGATGGCAGGGTCTGGGTTTGGCGTCTGCCTGGAGAACACCTCCTGCCGGAATGTATTGTGCCAACTGTGAAGTTCGGCGGCAGTGGAATTATGCTATGGGGGTGTTTCTCCTGGTATGGCATGGGATCCTAGGTCGCAATTCCTGGTAGACTCAACGCTGAGACCTACTGCACCATTTTGGATGACCATGCGCTTCCTACATTGTGGCAGTTTTACGGGGTGGACCCATGTTACTTTCAGGATGACAATGCCACCTGTCATGTTGCGAGGTCCACCATGGCTTGGTATGGTGACAATGGGGTTAATCGAATGGACTGGCCTGCGCAGAGCCTGGACCTTAACCCTATCGAGCACCACTGGGATGAGTTGGAGCGTCGACTTAAGGGGCGCCCCACCGTCCGAAATCGGTGAAGGAACTGACCTGTCTTCTCCAAGCCGAGTGGAAGAAAATACTGCTAGCCATCGTACAATGCCTGGTTGAGAGTATGCCCCGGACGGTCGCAGCTGTAATCACCACTCGTGGAGGCTCCACCAACTATTGAAGGTGAATAAACTTTGTTTTCCTTTGCTATCACAGGTGTCCAGTTACTTGTTGGTAGATAGTGGATATATATATATATATATATACATACCCAAAAGTAGAGTTAAGGACAAAATTTACGACCTAAAATTTATAACCAAATTATTCGTGCAACGCAGCAGTGATGAATATTCAGGAATTACAAACTACAAAGCAGAGACTGAAACAAAAATTATAATTTTACAAGGCCAAAAAGTACAAATTTAATCTCAATACCCAACAGGCATGAGTAAAGAATTAATTAATAGCAACACCAGAATGCAGAAAGTGTTGAGAATGCCGAGCCTTGGCTTTATCAAGGACCAGCAAAACTTTGCATTTTCTCACTTCCACAAAGACCTAGTTGGAAATGGGTTTCTGCAAAGTCATAGATGCAAGTATAAATCCCACAATAATTTTTAATTAATTAACATAACCGCCTTCAATGGTGCAGGAAAAATAATTTAGCTAAAGTTTTTTGCATACATCTATAACTTTCCTGGCCCAATCCATACTCTCATCTGTCACAGAAAACAGAAAAACGTTTTCAAAAAGACTCACAAGTTGTGAGAAGGCTTGAGAAAACCTACAGAAAAATTCAGTTAAAGCATGTGGTTGAGCAATCATACCCCCAAAGAGAAGTTCCAAACATGAAACAAAGCACTAAAAGCACTAAACTAATGTCATCCCTTGGGGTAAAAAAAGGGTTTTCCGAGAATACAATAAAAAAATAAAATAAAAATAAAAGAATAAAAATTATAGCAGAAACAAGTAAATAAAAAGGAGCTTTTGTACATACAGCTTCCACAAAAACAGAAGCCATAGGAACAAATAATTGAAAGTATGCTTTGGAAAAAAATACATAAAGTAACAAATAGTTGCAATATTTACAAAATATTCCAGGAGTGCTTTTAAGTGTATATAAAGGAAGAAATTTTACACCAACCAACTACGACAAAACATCATTGACCACAGGTCGAGCAAACAGCATACTGTTCAAACAAAGTTCACTAAAATGTGCACAATTTCCAATATTAAGTGAAAAAAAAACTCAAAAGGTTAGAAAAACAATTTGCACCAAAGCCTAATAAGAAAAAAAATATATTTACCACTTTGAACGAACACAATAAAAACAAAAAAGAAAGATTGCACAAGAACAAAGGCAAGAGCCAGCTCACAATGCTGTGTCTTTCACTAAATGACATAAAATGGCCGACCAACGTCCGCAGCAGCTTCCAAGTAGGAGAGGGAAGGGTCTCGTGGCTGCCCCGCATAAAATGACACTACACGCAAAAATCCAGTAAGAGTAGAATACACAAAAATTATTATCAAATATACTTGTAGTGTATTTAATAATTTTTACATGTATTTAAATACCTTAGTGTACTTCTATAGACACAACCAGTAACCTATTTATTTTAATGTAAATTTTACCATTTTTAGGTTAGCTATTCTAGAGAGAGAATACCTAGTTTACTTTTTATATTTTTTTGTTTAATTTTTTAATCAAAATATAAACTTTTTTTGTGATTTTATTTGTATTATTTTTATTTTTATTTTTAATAGGACTGTGCTATCCATAGCACTAAGAGTTCCAGTTGTTAGTTAATATGCATCCTCCAGACCAACTTCCAAGAAGGCTTTCATTGGCCAGAATCATTTTATTAACTGTGAAGAAATTAAAACAGATCTGCTAACCTAACTCCATTATTCAGAACGATTTTTCTTAATACTCTTTTAATAAAAAGAGCTGGAATCTTGTTATCTAGAAAACTGTTTAATAGTATACTTATGTGGTTATTGAAATCCAAATTGTAACTGCAAATTCTTCTTAGTACCTGAGAAATAAGAACATTTTCAATTACTTTGGTTGAGATGTTATTGTACCAGTGCAAATATTTTATTACCTTGAAAGGAAAATTTACTCTTTTATCAAAAAGGTTGATGGACAGGTTACCTCTGTTAAGTTTAATGCTTAAGTCTAAGAAATCAAGTTCTTGATTATTTTGGTTAGTTTTACATAATTTAAGAGAGCTGGGTTAGATATTGGCAAAATCACTTTCTAAAACTTCAGAATTATTTATACCAAGCAAATCGTCAATATACCTATAAGTGTATAAGTAGTTATCTGAGCTTGAGGATCTATTTTTAATGAACTTATATTCTTTAAAGAACAAGAATAGGTTACATACACTGGTAGAATGAGATCCACCCATTGGGATTCCATTTACTTGCTTATAGAGAGTATTATTGTATAAAATATGGTTATTGTTTATGCAACAATTAAGATGAGAGTTCCAAGCATTTACATTAACAAATTGGTTAAGCTTAAATTCTGCATACAGTTCTTTAAAGGTGTTAATGATATCTGAAAGAGGCTGATTAGTATATAGGTTCTCGAAATCATAACTATTAATATCTATGGGATTTAGGCTGAGAATAGTGGAAATCACTTTGGAATTATTATTTATTACCCCAAAATCTTTGTACTGCAAATTGGTACAGTTACGAATGAGTTCCAAGACCCTCTTCAAGAGTGCTTCGAAAGCCTGATCATGAACCTAAATTTTACCGGATCTTTATGAAACTTAACAGTTGCAAAAAGAAAGGGAAACTCTGGTTCATATCTCCTAAATCGTGGAATTTTAAGCTTCTTGAAGAAGGCCTTAAAACGACTCTCAAGCTGTTTGGTACAATAACTTACTGGCTCGTAGGTTACTCTATTATTAAGTTCTAGATATAACAATTCAAAATAGAATTTCTTGCAGATAATTGCAAAATTATTGCTAGCTTTATCTGTGGTTGTAAAAATAAATTGATCTTGTAGTTTAGAGAGAGACTTTTTAGCATCTCCAGAGAAAAATAGATTGCTGTCAAAACATAAATCAAGACCAGCTAACTTTCCAGAGAAGCTACGAATAACATTAAACTTCCATTCTGCAAAGGCCTCAATAGGCTGATTGTAAGCTAAACTTGTCTTAATAATGTATCTATTAACATCTTGAGTAAAATTCTCAAGAATTTGTTTTTTGAAAATATGAAAAGAAGGCCTGAATTTAGTACCGTACTCTAACAAATTTATATATATCTATATATCTAATCTAATCTATCTCAAAACAGCGAGTGAGAAACATCTGAGAGTTACAGTATAAATCTCTGACCATTAGAGGAAAAAATTATGCAAAGTGCAATTGATTCCCAAGTTCTAAATAATAAAGAAAAACTGAAGAAACAGGTGTGAACACTGAACTATTAAAATTAGGAAAGCAAGAATCTGTTCATCAATGCTGAAGTGATAGGTGAAGTCCTTTTTGTTGCTGTCAAACATTCATATACTCATATATATAGGTCATGTTGTTATACATAGTCTTGTTTATTGGAGAGAACTTGTTTGTATAATAATTCATATCAAGAGCTTTTTTTAGAATAAGTTTTGCATTTCAGTTTATTGTGACACAGATTGCTCTGTGCACTTTTGTTTCAGTGAATTCTGATATCAGTGAATTTCTGAATTGTATTATGATTTCTTTTCAGGTGACAAACTTTTTGGGTTTCTTAACATTGGCGTATGGAATTGCCTTCCTGACATCTGTTGCATTTGAATCACCAATGATGAATTTAGAAAAGCTGCTGATAAGAAAACATTCATAAAAATTTCTGTTTCCTGGTTTTTCAATGTTCTTAAAAATCATTTCAGCTGCTTACTCTGTTCCTCAATAAAGATGATTCTTTACTGCTTGTGTTTCAGCTAATTTATTAATACAGTAGAATATTTTGAAATGAAGTACAATAGCTGTCCCATTTTGATACATTTTATGGAATATATTGCATACTTCTAATATTGTTGGTGTTCACTAACCCTAAACAAAATTTTATTGCAGTAAAATTATATAAAATTATTTAGAGATTTTAGATGTTAGTTGTACATTAGATTATGCACAAAGTGCTAAGAACCTGTGAACTGTTTCCATATCCCTTCTTCTATTTTTTTTATTTCAAAAATTCTCTTGCATCAGATATCTTCCATTATGAGGAACATGTGCATACAATTTGTCATTTTTTGTGATACACATTTCTGTCACATTTGGCATAAGTAAAAGTATTTCTATTTGTGGATATTTTATCGATTCTAGAAATTCAGTTTACAAAAAATTTGTAACTGGTTCCATTCGAGATGAAGAACACTGCCCAAATTGTGCATTTTAAATAATGTAGTTTCCCCACAAGGGGCATAAATGCATGACCTTTTATGGTTGGTTTGTTACTTTTTCTGAAATTCTGCTTTGAAAAGTTCTTTTTTAGGTCAAAAAGTAATTCAAAAGTCATTCTCATTACATCCAAGAATTTGGTATTGTCTTTCTTGTTTCATTTATTAGCATAAATGATTTCATGCTGCTGTTGCTGAAAAAGCTGAAACATGGGTGGAAATCCTTGTGGCATTCCCTTGGACTCTGGATTATGAATAAAGTTTCTGTGTGTGTGTGTGTGTGTGTGTCTCTCTCTCTCTCTCTCTCTCTCTCTCTCTCTCTCTCTCTCTCTCTCTCTCTCTCTCTCTCTCTCTCTCTATCTATCTATCTATCTATCTATCTATCTGATAGAGTGTATTTCTTGTTGGAGCTAACCTCTGAACCTCACAGAACAGCTTAGTGATGTATTGAATTTCATACGAATTTCGTACATCTGGGACAACATACTCTGCAACTCAGTTTTGCTCTCTGCCAACAGGACTGTGTCATCAGCATATAGCAATCTGCACACACTGATATTACCAATACATAAACCAGTATCGTCCATCTTGGCATGCATGCATCCATAAATACAGGGTGTCCGAATAATGACTGTGCACTGAATGTACGAATTGCAGTAATGTAATAATAAAGATATTTTGAATGGAATTACAGTAGAAGTGACCCACCACGTGGAAGTGATCTGTGTCTGGTAACCTTCAGGTCTCCCACCCCAAGGCGCGCACAACTGTCATTCTGAGCACTTGGTCAGTGGAGACAGACATGTTGATTGGCCACTTATCTCAGCACAAGGACAGTGGTGTTGACAGTTGAACAGAGAGTATTTTTGGTGGAACGTGTCGTTTGCTATGCCGATAAGTACACGGACGAAGTGCAAAAACAGTTCGCTAGGAATTTTCGTGATGCAGACATCCTCACCGTAATGAGAAACAACAGCTTGTAGTGAAGTTTAGGGAAACTGGCAGCGTTCTGGATGCACCCCACCCCGGTAGGTCATCCATGGCAGATGAGACCATACAGGATACAGAGAGGAGTCCACACAAGTCCGTGGGGCAGCTGTTACAACAAGCTAATGTGCCAAAGAGTACAGCCCACAATATTCTGAAAAGGAAGTTGCGTTTCCACCCATGCAAAGTGTCTGTCGTGCCTCATCTGAAAGAAACAGACCACAAGGCCTGTGTTCGGTACTGCAGGTAGTTCCAAGAATTCCTGTCTAAAGAAGGTGAGGATATTCTCGACGTGACTTCCTGTACAGATGAGGATAAGTTCCATTTGTATGGGTATATCAGCAGCCAAAACACTTGTCTGTGGGGTGCTAAAAATCCCTATGAATTTAAGGACGTTCCTCTCCACAACCAGAAAGTTGGTGTTTAGTGTGCCACAACTTGTACGCACGTTATTGGGCCCATTTTCTTCAGTGAAACCATTAACTCAGAACGGTACCATCATGCCCAGATTATCCAACCATTCATATCCGAACTCACAGAATAGAAAATCAATGAAGGATGGTTCCAGCAAGACAGTGCAACTGCTCACACCATACCACTGGTGCATCAAAATAAACAGCAGGCCACCCAAAATGCAACACCATGAAAGAAGCATCCGATTGGCCTGAATTTGCAGCATGCGTCGCCCGCAAAAGGACATGCAAACGAATTAGCATTGCAGGTCATATGCAAATCATGTGCGCCCGGCACGCCACCGAGAAGCACTTAAAGAAGGGTGCACAGAAGGCGGGGTGTAAGTAGTGAAGTGTGTTGTGCTGCCGGACCTGTGCGTGGGAAGCTTCCTGATGCCTCGTCGCAGAACACGGCAGTCATTCCAGCACGTTTCGGAGTTCGACAGAGGACGAATAGTGGCTTATCGCGACAGCGTTTATCATACCGAGACATCGGTACCCGTGTGGGACGACATCCAGCCATAGTGAGGCGAGTATGGATTCGGTGGGTGCAGGAGGGACGGACGGAGCGATTGCTGCAGTCGCGGCACACCACCGAACGAGAGGACCGGCGTGCATTGAGGGTGGCACTGCCACGTCACGAACTTTAGCGCAGGAATTAGGGTGTGTTGCGCAACAACCTGTGTCAGCACGTACCATTCGACGTCGTCTGCAGGAGCGGGGACTTGTCGCACGGCGCCCATTGTTGCGATTACCATTGACGTTGCACCACCGGCGAGTGCGGCGGCAGTGGGCCGTTGAACGCCGCACCTGGACAACGGAATGGCATGACATTGTCTTCAACGAATCCCGCTTCTGCCTGCAACACCACGATAGTCGGATCCGCGTGTGGCGGCACCGCGGCGAGAGACTGTATGACGCCTGCATTATGCGTCGCCATACCGGTCCGTCGCCTGGCGTTATGGTTTGGGGCGCAATTGGATATGACACCCGCACCCCTCTGGTACACTCAACAGCCACCGCTACATCTCCGACGTTTTGGAGCCTTTAGTCCTCCCTTACCTGCAGGACCTGTCAATGGCCACGTTTCAACAGGACAATCCGCGCCCGCACGTGGCACGCATCGTGCAACAATTCACGGCCCACCAGGTTGTCACTGCTGCCGTTGGCCCGCCTGGGCCCTAGGCACAAGCCAAAACGATTCCCCCTCCACTCGACATTTACTTTACGGAGTCGAGTAGGTAGTGTGACCATTTTGGGCGACTGTATTACAATCCAGCGTTATAATTTAATAAACAATACATTTATAAGACTGACATTAAATTACGGTAGTACCTGGTAAAAATATTGTTTTCTCCTAGATTTTTATGCTGTCCTACACTCCTACTGATTTGCATCTGAAAAGACTTGAACCTTCATCGATGAAACAGTTGTGTGTGACAAAGCCATATGACAGGTAAAATTCAACTGGACATTGGATTTTTTGCCAGGTGTGTCTAAACTATACTATTACCATATTAACCAGGGGTATATTTAAGAGAGAGGTTTGGGGGGATTCAAACCCTGCCCGAAGATTTTTCAAATATAACTTTTGGGAGCTAAAATGTCAAAATGTTTAAAAATTGCTTCAGAACCATGCAGTACTTGAAATTGAAGTATATAGTTGATCTTAGAAAGCTATAATTACAAACATACACATACTGCTAGTTTTTCTTACACAACACAACACTTTTTTGTTTAAATCTCGCACAAAAACCCTCTCCAAATTATCTGGAAAATGTTACTGATATTAACTAGAAATATCACATATTATATTGCCAGTACTTGCTTGTGTTTTGCCAGCAATTTATATATAGTTACTCCACATCACATCTACCCACGTAAAAATATTTTGGAAAGGGGAAAGATTTTTTTTTTTAACCAAGATTTTGGGGCCCTTTCAATTTGAGGGCCCTAGGCATGTGCTTAGGCGTAAATCAGGCCCTGTCTCCAGATATGTTGCCCATCGGACACGTCTGGTAGCTGATCGGCAACCGAGTGGCCCGGCAAGCACCACCCGCGGCTACGCCTGATGAACTGTGGCAACGTGTGGAAGCAGCCTGGACCGGCATACCCCAAGTCCACATCCAAAGCCTCTTTCCTTCGATGCCGCGGCGTGTAGCGGCCGTTATTGCCAGCCATGGGGGCCACACGAACTATTGATGTCTGCGTGTTCCGCAAGTCGCACGGGCCTGTAAACTCAATCGTTTCATCTTTGTATCTGTTGTTATGTGTCCAGTAAATCTGGCTTTGCTATCTCGTGCCATTCTTGGTGTTGCGTTTTGGGTGGTCAGCAGTGTAGCTAATGTACTAGGGGGAATCAAAAAGTTCGTGCAATCACACAGAATTATTAAAGCTACGGAAACCATTTTTTTATATATATACATTCAGTATACTGTACAACATAAATAATATTTAGGAAATCCCATTTTTTTTTTTTTCAGGAATCGAAAAGTCTATGATCATGGAGAAAGTGTAATTTCGCAGTCTGCAAGGAAAGTAAGCTAAAAACATCCATCAATAAATGTTAAATGTATACGGAAATAAGTGTCCAGCATACGAGACTGTGGCAAAGTGGAAAAGAAATTTTCAAAGTGGCCATATGACCATTTGTGACGAACCAAGGTCCGGACGGCTGTCTTTGACACATGACCAGACAGTTGTGACCAAAGTGGATAAGTTAGTCCTTGAATATAGGCGTATAACTATTGAGATGCTTTGTCAAGAAGTTCATCTAAGCTATGGGTCAGTGTGGACAGTCATACAGGAAGAATTGAACATATCCAAGGTCTCTGCGGGATGGGTACCTAGACTTCTCACCCCATTTAAAAAGGAAGCTCGGGCACAATCCGCGCAAAAAATGTTGGATCTTCGTAACGCGAATTCCGAAGATTTGTTTTGATCGTTTGATTACTATGGATGAGTGTTGGTTATACCCTATGATCCAGAAACCAAAGAAATGAGCAAGCAATGGAAGCATCCGCCTTCACCAACTCCGAAAAAGGCAAAAGTCTGCCGCCAAAGTGATGTTTTCTGGGATAAAAGAGGTATTATTTTAACAGACTACCTACAAAAGGATCCAACTATTACCTCTGACTACTATTGCAAACTACTGACCAAATTAAAAGCAAAAGACGGGAATTATCACAAAAGGGATCCATTTGTTATACGACAACGCACCAGCTCATTCAGCAGTCAACATCATCGTCACTGAAAGTCGTCTTAAATACAAAATATTGTCTCATCCGCCATATTCTCCTGATATGGCACCAAGTGACTTCTTTTTGTTCCCCGAGATAAAACGTCCACAACGTGGGAGGCGATTTGATGACGTCATTTTTGAGGTAGAACAGTGGTTTCAGGCATAATCTGTGGTGTTCTACATTGAGGGAATAAAGAAGGTCAAACGAAGGTGGGAGAAATGTGTGGCACTGGGTGGTGCCTATGTAGAGAAGGCCCAAGTACCTGAATATTTTTTTTTACTAGCTTGTTTATTTCTTGCTGATTGCACGAACGTTTTGACACCCACTCGTAGGAATCCTTCGGAAATTGCATCATCTCCCGAAGACTATGGCCTTCCCATTCACCGGATCGACACCGCCTGACTTTTTTCTGTAAGGAGCACTGAAGAGGAAGGTGTACACAGGTAATTTGCATACAATTCAAGATCTAGAGGCGCCACCCACATCCAACAAATCACACTACATACCTTGAGAAAGCTTTCTACAACATGCAGAAGCATGTGCAGATATGTCTGGACGTCGGTGTGACCCATTTCCAACACCTCCTGTAGGAATCGGTTCAACAGGGTAAGTGTTACTTTCGGGGCACAACTATTTTTCGAACACCCCGTATATTAAACAGTCATGATGACATTACACAACCTTGTCCGACTCCTGCACCAATAGAAAACTATTCACTCATACATAAGCTCTACTGCCAGCATACATGGCTTTTACACTATTAAGTATGTAGATTCCCAATGGCACCATATTTATTCAGTACTTTCCACAAAAGTATCCTATTTACTCGGTCGTAAGCTTTCTCTAAATCTATGACGGCAGCAAACACATGCTTACCAACTGCCAGGTATTTTTTCAATCGTCATGCGTAATGCAGAAATTTGGTTAGTGCAGTGTTTATCAGACATAAAACGACTTTGAATATCCCACACTTTCTTTAATGTGAAACCTTGTACCTTTTCAATAATGACCTTACCAAACAACTTTCCCTGACACATTCAGTAAGCTAATACCACGACAGTTCTTGCAATCAGTAGGATTACCTTTTCCCTCATACAAGGGAATAATGATAGCATCCCGAGGGACCAATCCTAACTCTCAGCACAATTGACAAATTTCAGTTAACCAGTCAATTACAGAGTCGCCACCATATTTTAACATCTCAGCAGTTATGCCATCTACCCTGTGAGCCTTACCATTTTGAACAGATTTTAGAGCTTTACACACTTCTTTTCTTGGGATCTCTCCTGTGCTTCCATCTCTCACTGTGACTTCACCTGCTTCTGCCTCAGAATTACCTTTGCTTTCATGATCTAATTCACAAAAGAATTCACCCCATCTTGCACTTAACTCATTGTGCTCCCATATCATTTCTCCAATCCTATTCTTCACACAAACTTTATTTCTCCAGTGTCTCATGTACTTCCAGAAAGATTTTCTATCTTTTCAAAAAGCAAATTCATGCTTTTCCACCTTTTCTTTACTATCTTTAGCCTTACTCTGGAAAACCAGCTTAGCTGCTTCACGTTTCTTACAGCGACATTCATCCTCAGAAACATCCCAAAATATGCTTAAACTTCTTTCTCTTTACTGCTTCTTTTAACTTACTGTTCCACCAACATACATGAGATTCTTCCGCGAATTCTCGGAAATCCGCTTTTTTCGTCATCACTTGGGTAATCCTCAAGATCGATGCAGAACTGAAAATAAATTTTTTGGGAGTAGGAAGGGGTCGTTTTCCGTCTGGGGACGGTATCTCGTTTTTCAAAACTTGCGAAAACAGAAGTTAAACGCAGTGAAGCTTTTCGCCGTAATCGTAATTTCTTTTTATTTATGATATTGCCTTTGTCTAGTATTGTTAAATATAATTTTAGTGCCTAAATGTTTGTATTTCACCATGAAATTGTGGACAACGATTTCCGAAAACGGAAGTTTAGGACGGCGCAAAGGTTTCCCTCAGGCATGAGTTTCTTATGTGGATTCTAAGAATTCCACCATTTCCGTTGCCATTTTGGGTATTTTCGAGATCAATGCACAACTTAACGGCAATTTTGTTTTTTTCGGGGAAGGGGGGGGGATTCGTTTTCCGTTTGAGGATGAAATTTCACCTTTCGAAACTTTTAAAAACGGAAGTTAGACAAAGTGAAAATTTCTTCCGTAAGCGCTTTTTTTTTTTTTTTTGGCGATGTTCCTTCTGCCGAGTATTGTTCTTACATATGGGTTTATTCCCGAAACACTGCATTTCAGCTTAAAAATGGAGAAAAAAAAATTTCCGAAATCGGAAGTCGGTCGAAGTGAAGATTTCTCCCCATAATCGCATTTTTTTCTTCCCGCGCTCACAATCCAGTGTTGTTTTTAAATGTTACTTTCTCCCATAAATTTTTGCTCTTAACCTTGATAAGGGAGGGGAAATTTTCCAAAAACGGAAGTGACGAATTTGTTAGAATCAGTCATGGTGTTAGAAAGCATTCAGCCGCCCCGGTGGCGCAGTGGTCTAAGCGATGGCCTCTGATCATTCGTCCGAACGGGGTACGGGTTCGAATCGGGCCCGGTGAGGCATGGATGTTGTGTTTGTCTTATGGCACTGGCTCTCTCCCTTCCCTGGAGCCAGTGACCCTAAATTAGGGACGGGCGACTGCTTATAGCCCATTGAGTTGCTCACGGTGGTCGTTAAAATTCCAATAAAAAAAAGTGTTCATATTCTGTAAGTTACACCATTTACTTAAAGTTGTGAAAGTTTTGATACCATGCATTCCTGATCCTCAAGCCGGTAGCTCTTTCAGCATGATGGCTAAATTATTGTCTTCTGCGGGAATAAAAGGGAAAAAATAATAAGAAGAAAAGTGATGAGGAAATGGGAAGGGAATGATATCAGCAGAAGGGAAAATTAAGCAAAGATTGCAGTGCAGCTGCAGAGTTAACAAAAGACAAATATGGCCATGTAACTTGCTGAGAAGAAAGCAACACAAGAGAATAATCGAGCTGATGTTCTAGCAAGTACAAAAAAAAAAGGAAAAAAGCAACAACAGTGGTGTTTTTTTTTTTTTTTGATTGGAGGTTTAACGACCACCGTGAGCAACTCAATGGGCTATAAGCAGTCGCCCGTCCCTAATTTAGGGTCACTGGTTCCAGGGAAGGGAGAGAGCCAGTGCCGTAAGACAAACACAACATCCATGCCAGACCGGGATTCTAACCCGGACCCCTTACGGACGAATGATCAGAGGCCAGCGCCTTAGACCACTGCGCCACCGGGGAGGCAACAGTGGTGTGCACTCAATATCTACATAAATAAATTTGAGTGAACAACTCCATCTTGCTCATGCTGTGTTATATTATACACATTTTCTCATCTCATCTCATTTCATCTTGTAATTTTTCTTCACCCGGTTAGAAAGTTCAGCTCTTTTACTACTCGGTCGGTCTCATATATGTACACCAAGCATCATCTCTAATGTTACCCACTACTCTGGTATCACAGACCTCTTCACCGGCAGTAACAACACAGTTCTTAAAACATTCTCACTTCTTTTCTACATCCCTCTCACGATTTCAGATCTTTCAGACGTTCTCTGAGTAAATTAGCGTAACGCTGATAATCTTCAGGGAGCCTTTCAACCCTTTATTCTTTCCATCCTGGGCCTCTTCCTTTTCCTCCAACCAACATTTTTTTTTTTGATTGGAGGTTTAACGACTACCGTGAGCAACTCAATGGAATATAAGTAGTCGCCCGTCCCTAATTTAGGGTCACTGGTTCCAGGGAAGGAGAGAGCCAGTGCCGTAAGACAAACACAACATCCATGCCTCACCGGGATTCGAACCCGGACCCCTTACGGACGAATGATCAGATCCCAGCGCCTTAGACCACTGCGCCACCGGGGCGGCCCAACCAACATTAAGCCGCACCTGTGGCGCAGTGGTCTATGTGATGGCTTCTGGTCATTCGTCCGAGATGGGTTCGAATCCCGTGAGGCATGGATGTTGTGTTTGTCTTACGGCACTAGATCTGTCCCTTCCCTGGAACCAGTGACCCTAAATTAGGGACGGGCGACTGCTCATAGCCCATTGAGTTGCTCACGGTAGACGTTAAACCTCCAATCAAAAAAAAAAATAATCAGTTTTACTCATGACTGATATGATTTAAGGTGGACGTCTAGTAATTTTGCTTCCTATACTACCAATGGAAAAACGTTTGTACACATTTCCTTCACAATTATTGTGTTCCCAAGGATAAAAATTTGAACATCGATTAAAATAACTTCATATTATAAATTGGAATACTTAATATTTTCTAAAACATAACCATAATTATATAAAAAATCAATAACTTTTCCTTTGGTGGTGTTGGAACCAGAAAAAAAGATGGCGCAACATGTACTTTGATGACGTCAGTAGACAAACAAATGTTGGATTATACAACTTGAAGTATTTATTCCGTATTAAATGGTGTAACAAATTGCAAAACATACAACGACTAAGTGCCGAGCTTTCGGAGTGTGAAAGCTCGGCACTTAGTAGTTGTATGTTGTATGCTCCACCAAAGGAACAGAGAAACACTTAGTCGTTGTATGCTCCACCAAAGAAACCAGGGACAGAGAAATAACAAATATCATCAACAAAGGAGTGACTGCTGGATTCTCGGAACGGACTCTGCGATTCATCTCACACAAGATTATAACCAGGAGTCGACAACTTGCAGTTTGCTGGATCCATTTCATACATACTGAAATTTTCGTTTGTGTTTAAGAACCTTATAAAGCACCATGAATGACGCATTGGAACTAAATCCCCAATGTCCATCGCCACAGCAACAACAAATACGCATAAGGACCCTGACGTGAATTCTGGAGCTGGGATGTATGAGATACCATTGGAATATCCAGATGGCTTGCAATTAGAGAAAAAGAACACATAAGGGGCATTAAAGCAGGAAAAACACAAAAAGCGCTTTGCAAAGAAGTAGGCCAGTATGATGCCGTACCAGTATGGAAAAACATGAAGAGGATCGCTGACTAGAGAAAGCATCGAAATATCCACGCATCCCAACTGTCGGAAGAGTAACAGCTCCCGAAGAGAAAAAATAAATGAAATCCGAGCAGCTGTGAAAACTGTTTCTGATAGAGGGTGCTGTCGCTCCGTGGGAAGCGAGAGGAGAAAAAAATCGTGTGATTTGAACTCGGAAAGGAGAACTCGTGTGTTTTGAACACGATGGAACTCACGATGAAGAAAACGCCGGTGTTTAATGTTATGTATCTTTAGTATGTGTGCAGTAGGCCATCTGTGTCATGTATTAAATGTAGGTTTGATGTTTATTACTGCCTCTTGAGTGATTCGTGTCAACTTCGAAGGAATGTGGATTAATTTGCTATTGTTAATTTAATTAACGACCTCAACACACGGCACCCAAGAACCGTCGTTCAAAAATTGAATGTAAGGTAAGAAGTCTTTTTTATTCAATACTGTGCATTCCTGATTGATTTGAACGGCGACACGTTAATATATGGCATCCCTGCCGGGACTTTGAGTTGAGGTATTTTGTACATATAGCACATGATTCGTAACCGAGAGAATTCTTCCGTTTGTTGACATTTTGATATATTGTTTCGAACGAAAAGATGGCCGAAGAAATTAGAGCTAGATTGAGACAGAAACGCGGCGTGATGAGAACTTCCGTTACCAAAATTATTAAGCGATTGGAAGCGGAACTTAAACTAACTGATGTGGATCTAGATAATCTTGAAGAACTTTTAGAACATCTTAATGAAAAATCAACAGAACTAAAATTAATTTATTCCGAGCTGGAAAAGTTTTTAAACCTAGGGGACTTGCAGTCTGAGTTAGAAAGTGCTGAAGAATATCGTGAGAAAATAACTACATGGAGATATAGAGCGTCCAAACGAGTTCCTATATTAAGGCAAAATGTTGTGAATAACGGCGTGTCTTTTGGTCAGAGCCCCGAGCTACATGAATCGAAAATAGAAGAATGATTGAGGGACTCTGTTACTATAAAATTGCCGAAGCTATCTCTTTCCAAGTTTTACGGGGATGTAAGTCAATGGCTTACATTTTGGAATTATTT
This sequence comes from Macrothele yani, assembly GCA_039090855.1. NCBI lineage: Eukaryota > Metazoa > Arthropoda > Arachnida > Araneae > Macrothelidae > Macrothele > Macrothele yani. The sequence continues at coordinate 115,838,544 of CM077029.1, read as the reverse complement.
TGAATCGGCAATTCATAAGAATGATTCTTTGAACAAAGTAGATAAATTTAATTATCTTAAAGCTCACTTAGGAGGTACGGCTATAAACGCTGTACAAGGATTTGCTATCACACCGGAAAACTACGACATTGCTGTAAACATGTTAGAAGAGCGATTTTTTTTTTAATTGGAGGTTTAACGACCACCGTGAGCAACTCAATGGGCTATAAGCAGTCGCCCTGTCCCTAATTTAAGGCCACTGGTTCCAGGGAAGGGAGAGAGCCAGTGCCGTAAGACAAACACAACATCCATGCCTCACCGGGATTCGAACCCGGACCCCTTACGGACGAATGATCAGAGGCCAGCGCCTTAGACCACTGCGCCAAGGGAGCGGCAGAGCGATTTGGGAGAAAGGATTTGTTAATAAATGCACATATGAGTAACTTGCTTGATCTTTCCCCTCTCAAGAATTCCGGTGATATCGGAACATTTCGAAAGTTGTTTGATAATGTTCAAACTCAAATAAGAAGTTTAGAGTCGCTGGGAGTTTTGTCAGACACGTATGGAAATCTTACGTGTCCGATGCTGTTGAAAGTGCTCCCCGCTGATCTGATCTTAGAATTCAACAAACAAAGTACCAATGCCAGTTATGACATCAAAGATTTGATTGAATTTTTGAGGAAAGAACTGACTTCTAGGGAGCGTACTTCTGCTAGTGTTTCGGTCGCCAGAGACAAGCACAACAGTTTTCCAGCCACCTTTGCTCCTCGGTCAGGTGACTGTGGCCGGAAGTTCTCACGTGACTCGAGAGAAAAAGGAAAGAAACCGACAGCAGCTGAGCTATTCAGCACTGAACTGAAAAAAAAGAAAAAACTCGTTTGTGTTTTTTGTGATAAGCCGCACGCAAATTCTGAGTGCAAAGAAACTCGAAATCTGTCTCTGGAGGAAAGAAAATCTATTCTGTTAAAAAAGGATGCTGTTTTAGGTGTCTTAATTCAGGACACGTTTCACGTTCTTGTAAGGTAAAAATTACCTGCTCACACTGTGGTAATAGACATCTATCTATTATGTGTTTTCATAAACACGATGAGAAAGATAATAAACCAGGAAATGATAAAGAAAATGATAGAGCTCTGGAAGCCAGTGTTTTGACTAACAATTCCTGTTCCCAGAAGGTGTATTTACAGACTTTAATTGTTTGTATTAAGGAGAATGATATCAGTCGTTATGTATGAGGGATTATTGATACAGGTAGCTCGAGATCATATGTAAGTGAATTTGTCGCTAAAGCACTGAAGTTGAAATGCAAAGGGGAAGAAAAAGTCGTTCATGGACTTTTTGGAGGAATAGAAAAAAGTGAAAAGCACAAAAGATATTCGATTCAATTAAGCAATATTGACGGCGGTTATATTTGTGAATTAGAGGTGATGGATCAAAAAAGAATCTGTGCTTTCATACCGAAGTTAGAGGACTCTAAATGCATAAAAGAGCTGACAAATCGTGGAGTTTTCATTAGCGATATTTCCATAAATGAACATGACTGTCTGTATGAGAAAGATCCGAAGGAAATTCATTTTCTGATAGGAGCTGACTTCGCAGGGAAGTTATTTACAAGTGAAATTGAGCACCTTTCCAATGGATTGGTGGCAGTAAACACACGTCTGGGATGGACGTTTATGGGAAAAACAGAAGAAAAAGAAGCCAATAAATCTAATGTCCTTATCTCTCTCCACGTTGGCAATTTAAACCTTTCTGATTTGTGGAGACTTGATACTTTGGGGATTCTCGATCCAGGTGAAAAGTTCGCGAGAAAGGAGCTCGAAGACGCTGCGAAAGATCATTTTATTCGTAATGTTTCAAGAGACGAGGAAGGAAGATATATGGTTTGTTTGCCATGGATTCAAGATCACCCTCCTCTGTCGGACTGCAGGGAAGATAGCAGTTAAAAGATTGAAGAGTTGTGTTAAATCCTTAGAACGGACTGAGAAGTTAGATGCTTATGAAGATGTTTTCCGGGAGTGGCTGAAGGAGGGCATTATAGAAGAAGTTAAATCTCCTGAGGAGAATGTGAAAACTGAGCATTTTTTACCACATCATCCTGTTTTCAAGGAGAACTGAACGACCAAAGTGAGACCTGTCTTTGATGGCTCGGCGAGAGGGAAGAATTCTCCTTCCATTAACGATTGTCTGGGAAAGGGACCGAATGTTGTAGAACTTATACCCTCAATTATAAACAGATTTCTGATGGGAAAAATTGGGGTAACTGCCGACATAAAGAAAGCTTTCTTACAGATTGGACTTCAGGAGCATGATAGACCATTTTTGAGGTTCCTGTGGTGGGATAACGGTAAGGAAGAAAATCTTAAAACCTTCCAGCACCGAAGAGTTGTTTTCGGAATTTCTTCGAGCCCTTTCCTGCTGGGAGTAACAATGGAATTTCACCTGAAGAACGCGCCGGATAATCTGCAAGAAACGGCGAAAAAGCTCCTGAGGTCGTTTTATGTTGACAATTGTGTTTCTAGTGTGAATAGCCGAGAGGAGCTTGAAAAGTTTATTTTTGAGTCACGAAGTATCCTCAGTGCAGCCAAGTTTGATTTGCGAGGGTGGGAGCATGCTCCTGCATCGGCAGAAGTGGAGGATGAAGATGGAGATGAAAGGAAGGTCCCAGTGCTGGGATTAAGTTGGACGCTGAGTTCAGATGAGCTGTCTATTGACATGAAGGGGCTCTCTAGCGATGAAAAGTTCCCATTGACAAAACGAGAGATCCTCTCAGTCGTCCATCGAGTATTCGACCCCATTGGATTCACGTGCCCGGTCACACTGAGGCCAAGGGTTTTGCTGCAAGAATGTTGGAAGAACGGGATCACTTGGGACTCTAAGCTGTCTCCGACTATATCTAGAAAATTTGAACGTTGGAAGACGCAATTGGAAGGCTTGAGTGATGTGCTGATTCCACGATACATACTACAGGATGTTTCAGCCAATTCGGAGGTATCTCTACATGTGTTCTGTGATGCAAGCAAGATAGCATTTGCTACTTGTATTTTTGTCCGATGTCAAAATGATCGGTCCACGACGTGTCACCTAATACAAGCACGTTGTAGAGTCGCCCCTTTGAAATTACCTTCCATACCCAGGATGGAACTCTTGGCCTGCACTATTGGAGCTAGGTTAGCAGAAACAACGAAATCAGACTTGGGGCTGGAGAACGTGCCTACGTACTATTGGTCTGATTCTGTGAATGTGTTATACTGGATAAAAAGAAATGAAAATTGGGCAACCTTTGTAACGTACCAGGAGATGTGACGTACCTGCCAGAAGGACGCATACGACATAAAGGCAGATAGGAATCAGAATAAAATGTCCGCGTAGCTCAATTGGTAGAGTGACTTATTCCGGAATGAGGGGATCCGGGTTCGAATCCCGGAGTAGACCAAAAATGACGGAGAAATTTACTTCGTTATAATGGCGCCCGAACTATCCGGATGACCCGGGCGTTCAAAATCTCGCATTGGTGGGATGTTATTTCCACACCGCGAGACAGGAAAAATCAGAGAATAAAAATGTGTGATGTTGCATTCCACACAGCAGATTGACTGGGAGTTCTCGAGTGCACGTTCTACAGTGGATGGCTGCCTGCAACGATTCATGGTCACGGCTGACCCGTGGGCCATGTCCCCGGCCCTCTTTCGGGGAGGGGGAGATGTGACGTACCTGCCAGCAGGACGCACACGACATAAAGGCACATAGCAATCAGAACAAATGTCCGCGTAGCTCAATTGGTAGAGCAACTTATTCCGGAATGAGGGGACCCGGGTTCGAATCCTGGCGCGGATAAATGACGGAGAAATTTACTTCGTTATAATGGCGCCCGAACTATCCGGATGACCCGACCGTTCAAAATCTCGCAATGGTGTGATGTTATTTCCACACCGCGTGATAGGAAAAATAAGAGAATCCCTTCTCCAGCACTTCGAAAAAAAAAATAAGGGGAAGATGATGTAACGTACCAGGAGATGTGACGTAACTGCCAGAAGGACGCATACGACATAAAGGCAGATAGGAATCAGAATAAAATGTCCGCGTAGCTCAATTGGTAGAGTGACTTATTCCGGAATGAGGGGATCCGGGTTCGAATCCCGGCGTAGACCAAAAATGACGGAGAAATTTACTTCGTTATACCTTCGTTTACAATCGTGTTCAGGAAATTCGGCGGCTAACAGACCCAGAAGATTGGAGGCACATTGCCGGGTCTATGAATCCTTCGGATCTCCCTTCGAGAGGATGTACAGTGAAAGAGTTGAAAAATTCTCGTTGGTGGGAAGGTCCGGAGTTACTAAAATTACCGTGTGATGAATGGCCAGCCTCAGAAGCGCTTCCAGATTTGGAGGTTGTGAATTCAGAAAGGCGAAAAATTATTGTGTCTGCTACTAACACAGAAATTGAGAAGGTTTTTGAATATTCTACGAAGATCTCCTCGTATAGCAGAATAATCAGAGTCATGGCGAGGATTTTTCGTTTTTACAGGAATGCAAAGGCCAAAAGAACTGAAAGATGTTTCGGTGAGTTAAGTGTAGAGCAAGTCGAAAAGGCCGAAATGGTTATGTTGAAAGAAGTCCAAAGACAGAGTTTTGGCGAAAATAGAGAAACTTCTCTGAAAACCTTTATCGACGTAGAAGGGCTGCTTCGAGTCAATACGAGAATCACCATGAGAAAGGACTCGGAGGCATTTCGTCATCCAGTAGTACTGCCTTCTAAACATCACATAGTGAAAAAATTAATTTGGGAAAAACATGTTGAACTAGGCCAAGCTGGTCTGCAGGTCCTAATCTCGACTCTGCGTGAACGTTATTGGATAATAAAGTTCAGAAAGACGATACGGCAAGTTATTAAATAATGTGTCAGATGCAAAAGGTATACTGCTCTTCCTTTGGAACCACTTAGTGCGCCTCTTCCTGAAGATAGAGTTAGAGATGCCCTTGTCTTCGAAGTGGTTGGCATCGACTTATGTGGACCGTTGTTTTTGAAAAATAATGAAAAGAGTTGGATAGTACTGTTCACATGTGCAGTTTACCGAGCGGTTCATCTAGAGCTAGTAACTTCTCTGTCGACCAACGGATTTCTTTTGGCACTTAGAAGATTTATTGCGCGCAGAGGACGTCCAGCAACCATTTATTCCGACAATGGAACAAACTTAGTGGGGACATCTAAGAACTTGAAATCCATTCATTGGGACAGAATACAAAGGATTGCTACGGCGGAAAAAATTCAATGGAAGTTCAATCCACCCTCTGCCCCTTGGTGGGGAGGATTCTGGGAAAGGATGATAGGCATGGTGAAGACTGCGCTCAGAAAGGTACTGGGTAAAGCCAGTCTACAGTACGAAGAACTGTACACGGTTCTCTGCGATGCGGAAGGTGTGATTAATTCGAGACCGCTAACATACCTTTCTGAGGACAGTGATGACCTCGTTGCCCTCACAACGGCTATGTTTTTGCAAGAGATCAAAGAGATAGGAGTCCCCGATCTGGATTTGATTGACACCGAAAGACTAAACAAGCGATTTAGCTTTAGACAGAGGATTCGGCAGGATCTCAGAAAACGCTTCAGAGTCGAATATCTGGGGCATCTCAGAGAATTTTCAAAGGCTCAAAGGAGATCCAACATTGCGGAAGAGGACGTGGTCTTAGTGGGTGACGACAAGACTAAGAGACTGAATTGGCTTTTGGCCAAAGTGCAAAAACTTATTCCGGGCAAGGCCGGTGAAGTCCGTGTTGCGGAAGTTAAGACAAAAACAGGATCCTTATTGCGACCACCGAAGAGACTTTATCATCTTGAGATTCGAGAGAGCGAGCGCTCGTCCTTTCAAGTCCCTGAGCCTCCTGCAGTATCGAGAGACGTCGAAAGGGGACCTACTTCCAGAGACATTTTACATGACCCAGTGTTCTCAGAAAAGCAAGAAAAAGCGACGGGTGGTATAGACGTGCGATCCCGTTATGGACGGATCTTAAAGCCAGTGCGGCGAATGAACTTATAACGAATTATGTGTTTGAGTTTCGTGACTTGATGATCCCGAAGCTCAAAGGTGGGAGGATGTCGGAAGAGTAACAGCTCCCGAAGAGAAAAAATAAATAAAATCCGAGCAGCTGTGAAAACTGTTTCTGATAGAGAGCGCTGTCGCTCCGTGGGAAAGCGAGAGGAGAGAAAAAAAATCGTGTGATTTGAACTCGGAAAGGAGAACTCGTGTGTTTTGAACACGATGGAACTCACGATGAAAAAAACGCCGGTGTTTCATGCTATGTATCTTTAGTATGTGTGCGGTCGGCCATCTGTGTCATGTATTAAATGTAGGTTTGATGTTTATTACTGCCTCTTGAGTGATTCGTGTCAACTTCGGAGGAATGTGGATTAATTTGCTATTGTTAATTGATTTAACGACCTCAACACACGGCACCCAAGAACCGTCGTTCAAAAATTGAATGTAAGGTAAGAAGTCTTTTTTATTCAATACTGTGCATTCCTGATTGATTTGAACGGCGACACGTTAATATCAACCCTTGCAACGAGAGCCCTTCCCTTGAACTCTCGGCGGTGTGGAAGATCCTACTGACATAGAATATTAAGCGGCAAAATGAGAGAGAATGTTTGAAAGGTAGGTCACGAGACACCACCTTCCGCGAGACGCAATATCACCTAAACACGTAGTAAATACGCGCTTCAAGATTTCAAATTATCGTCGTTCCCGAAATTATTCTTGTCTTCACTGGCCTTGAAAAAGCCTCCCGTTCGGAGTGTGAAAGCTCGGCACTTAGTCGTTGTATGTTTTAAAAATTGTTACACCATTTAATACGGAATAAATACTTCAAGTTGTATTATATCAAGTTGTAAGTTCCATTATTGTAAATGTTGGACTGCATAATTATGGTTATGTTTTAGAAAATACTAAGTATTCCAAGTTATAAAATAAAGCTATTTTAATCGATGTTCAAATTTTCTTCCTTGGGAACGCATTAATTGTGAAGAAAATGTGTACAGACATTTTTCCATTGGAAGGTATAGGAAGCAAAATTACTTCACGTCCACCTTAAGTGTTTTGTATTTCCAGGTAAGTGACTCCTCTAGGTTTTGCCCTAGTCCGCCAGAGAACGCAATGACTTACGTTTGTAATGAATTGTAAAAGGAGATCTGGCATCCTTCTTCTTCTGTCCTGTTTACCATCGTGGGTTGTGATTCTACGTGTACTGAGTGTAAAGAAAGTATGTTTATCTCCAGTGTATACGATTACTTCTTTTCTTGGTTATTCAGCAATGTGTTACACCTTTGTACTTTCTTACACTTTCTCCCCTGCGGTGTTTAGTGATTACAGCGGAACAACTGGCGACGATGTTGGCATACGACGACGAGCCGGCTAAGTCACAGGATTTATGGCAGTCGTGTAAAGTCAGAAGTACTGGGCCAAATTTCAACTTTCGAAATTACTAATCCTGCCTCTTGGAGCTTGTATGTGGAGCAATTGAATTTTTATTTAGAGACAAATGGTATAATTGAAGCTCCCAGGAAGCGTGTTGTTTTGCTGTCGGCTTGTGGAACAGAGACACTGAGCATTGCTCGTTCGTTTGCGTCACCACTAAAACTAACTGGTAAATCGTATGATGAATTGATTGAATTGTTAAAAAATCATTTTAGTCCTAAATCCTCGGAAATGTTTTCTCTTTATCTGTTCCAGAAACATATACAGCGTAATTGTTAAAGTATTACTGACTATGTTACTGACCTCCAACGTTTAGTGGAGCAGTGTAATTTCAGAGATACACTGAATGAGCGTCTAAGAAACCAGCTAGTATGTGGAATAATTGATGACGCAGTACAATGCAGGCTCTTAACTGAAACGGGACTGACTTTTGATGGTGCATTCTCGAAAACGCTTGCTGCTGAAACAGCTAATAATGAGGCAAAACGAATATTTTTTTAAACTTACACTCGCGGGAATTTTTCAGAATCGACAAGTAATGTGCAACATACTAAAAATAATTCTAAGAAACAAATTGTAAATGTTAATTCAAAGTATGCAGTCCCTTTTAACGGAAGCGTATGCCATAGCTGTGGTGGAAACCGTATGTGTAAATTCAGAAATACAGTTTGCAAATTTTGTAGGAATATGGGTCACATTGAAGCTGTTTGCAAGAAAAAAAAGGCAAACAGCAAAGCATTAGTCCTAATTCTAACCGAGGAAAACCAAGAGTAAAATGCACGAATATGGAAATAAATTTTGAATATTGCGTAAATGCATTACGTAATCACATAGATTCTGTTAGGAAACAAACCATTACATTAAGCATCGAAGGTAAGGGCTGCAGCTCAGAGGTAGACTCGGGATCCCTTCACTCCATCATTTCACATGGTACATACAAAAGGCATACATCTGGCGTGCAAATAAGCCAGAAATTCAGCCTTCATCAATACGTTTAACTGATTTTGAGGGAATTCCACACCCCTTCGCGGAATGTGTGTTGTGAAAGTACAACATAATCAGCATGGGGCTCAACTGCAGCTTCTGATCTCTCAGAGAAAGTGCACTAACGTGTTAGGTTATGCATGGTTCCATCCACTTCGTATTACAATAACGGGTAAATGCTATTTCAACAAACCTTGTTGATGATGTGGTAAACGAATTTAATGATGTATTTGAGGAACGACTTGGTTCGTACAAGCGGCCAGTAGTTTCGCTATCCCTAGATCTTCAAATTCCTCCCATTCGTTTTAAGGCAAGGACTGTTCCACTTGCTCTCCATCCCAAAATTGATGCAGCACTTGATAATCTTTTGGCTGAAGATGTAATTGAACCAATCTAAAATCCAAAATGGTCTACACCCGTGGTACCAGTGATTAAATCTTCCGGGGAGGTTTGACTCTGTGGTGATTGCAAGGTAACACTGAATACTGCTATGAAAGCACATCCATATCCTATTCCTGCAGTAAATCACTTATTGTCAACATTGAAAGGGGGCGAATTTTATGCAAATATTGACCTCGCTCAAGCATACTTACAGCTGGTAGTTGATGCTGAGTCTGCGGAAGCACAGACTATCGTTACACATCGGGGAGCATTTAAAGTAAAACGATTGCAGTATGGAATAAATGCAGCCCCTGGAATATTCCAACACATCGTTGATGAACTGTTTACTGAATTAGAGGGAGTAATACCCTATTTTGATGATGTGCTAGTTAGAGCAACATCTCTCAAAAAGCTAGCTGCTAGGCTTCGCAAAGTTCTCGCTCAGCCTAGAAAGACTGGACTAGGAGCCAGAAAAGAATTATGTCTGTTTGGTGTCACGGAAGTAGAGTTCCTAGGATATAGAATTGATGCTTGTGGAATACATCCGTCAAAAACGAAAGTCGAGGCAATTCAGGCAACACCAGATCCTAAAAACAAGCAACAACTTCAAGCATTCCTGGGACTCCTTAATTTTTACCACAGTTTCCTCAAGGCTAAAGCTACTGTTGCTGAACCATTGCATAAAATTATCAAGAAAGATAATTCATGGTCTTGGACTAAGATTCATGACAATGTCTTTAAGTCTATAAAGGCGTTGTTATCTTCTGACGCCGTGTTAATTTCTTTTGACGAGAATCTGCCAATAATTCTTGTGATGCATCACCATATGGTGTAGGTTGTGTGTTAAGTCATAAGCTTCTAGATGGGAGAGACGCACCCATGTCTTTCGCTTCAAGGACCTTAACTTCTACTGAGAGGAACTACGCTCAAATTGATAAAGAATCACTGAGTATTATAGTGGGAGTTAAAAAATTTCATCATTTCTTGTATATTCGCCATTTTACTATCGTTACTGACCATCAAAAACTTCTAGGATTATTCACCAGATCAAAAGTTACTCCAGAAATTCTTTTCCTCGTATGCTGAGATGGTCTATAATGCTGAATGCTTACGACTTCACACTCGTACATCGACCAGGTAAGAAAATTCAAAATGCGATGCATTAAGTAGATTACCTCAAGAAATTCCAGATTGTGAAATTCCACCTCCACTTGAAGTGTTTACAGAAGATTTCGACAATCCTCCATTACAAGCTAGCAAAATTGCTAAAATGACACTTCGAGATCCAATTCTATCACGTGTTCTCAACTGGGTGTTGAGGAGATGGCCTGAGGGAAAACCATCTCCTGATTTCCGTATCTTCTTCTCCAAGAAAAATGAACTTTCTGTTCATAAAAATTGCTTGTTATGGGGAAATCGTGTAGTCATACCTACATGTGGATACCAGCGCGTTCTGGAAGAATTGCATCTTGCTCATCCACGTATTGAGCGAATGAAAGCTCTTGCACGTTCATATGTGTGTGGTGGCCGCACATGGAAGATCGTCCATTGCCAAGAAACTAGACATTCTCCTCCTCCTCGTGCTCTTGTTCATCCTTGGGAAGTTACGACTAAACTTTGGTCTCGTCTGCACGTTGATTTCGCGGGACCGTACCATGGACGAAATTTCCTAATACTCGAAATCGTTGGAGGTAAGAAACATGCCAGCTACTTCAACAAGTGCTACTATTGATGTTCTGCGATAAATATTTAGTACTCATGATATTCCTGATGTAGTGGTTTCTGACAACGGTCCTCAGTTTACATCTTCTGCTTATGATGCCTTCCAACGTAATAATGCCATTTGACGAGTTTTGATCTCCACTTACCGTCCTGTAGCTAATGGTCAATCAAAAAGATTGGTGCAGACTACTAAGGATTCTCTCAAAAGAATAACACACGGGTCTTGGAGGAAGCGCTTAGCTAATTTCCTGCTACACCAACACATCACTCCGTCATCTTCTACGGGTTTTAGTCCAACTGAACTGTTAATTTCTAGGCGACTAAAGACATACTTAGACTGCCTCCATCCAGACCTTACTACTGATCGTAAAGTCAAGCAAGAAGTTTATGCGAGGAAGCAGCTCGAATAACATAACTGCGTAACTTTGAGCCAAATGATCCTGTGTACATCACGAATCATCGTGATGAGCCAGTGTGGATTCCTGCTACCTTTTCTCAACGTACAGGTCCTGTTTCCTACAGGGCGATAACAGCTACAGGCGACACTGTGAAGCGCCATGTGGAACAGATGCGACAACGACAAGTAGAAGCACCTGCAACCGCTCCTAAAGCTTCATATCCCAGTACTCTTTCTCCTCCTTTGAAAAATACTGTTCGTGAACTTCCTGCAGAACCAGTGTCTAAAGTCTCTGATGCCGAATTGACTCAAAGAAGACCACGACGACAGACTGTGAGACCGAAACGTTTCGAGGACTTCATAACTTAGGGGGAGCACGGTGTACGATAGATAGGTGATTCAACTCCGCGTGACTCTCTTGCTGGAAAAAAGGTCCCTTAATGTAATGACCACTAGAGGGTGTTAGAGGAAATGCGAGCCACTCGATTCTTCGTCCTCTGTGATTCGAATCGTCATGTGAGTAAACAAATCGAAGAAGAGGGTGGCGTGCTCTGCATGCTGTTTTCAAACATCTGGATATTTATATTTTACAGGATATAACATCTGGTTATATTTGTTAAAGAATAATACTGCATGCCACACTACCCGGATTGTCAGAGAATGATTCGCGGAATATAAGGACGACTTCCAGGTATTGTCCTGGCCTCCATATGTTCCAACACAAACAGCAACTCCGATCTGCAGCAGCTCAACCATGTACCTTAGATGGGTTAAAGAATCTGCTGGTAATGTGTTAGTACCAGATACCACCAGATACCTTTGGCAATCTTGCGGAATCGGTGCCTTGCTGGGTACTAGCTGTTTTGGCAGGACGTGGACGATGAACTTCATATTAGGTAGTTTGAAAGCCTGAGCCCATAAAGTCAAACAATATAATATCTATGGTCATTTTTTACTTTAATAAATTTTTATCCAAGTACTTTTGAGATGTGGTAAAAAGAGAGAGAGAGAGAGTTTTTAGCCCGTCTGAATTCATTACTTATTCATACGGCAATATACATACAATTTATGACTGCCCAAAAAGCAGAGAGCTTTTGAATACTGCTAATGAGCGTTCAAAATTTACGCACTTAAATTTAAGAACCTCTCATTTATATGAATATTTCATGTATTCAATGGTATTTTGGAAGTTACTTAGAAGTAAACAACTACTGTTGCAACACTCTCAACACACACCATTTTTAACACTCTCAACACACACCATTTTTAACACTCTCAACACACACCATTACCTTTAAATGCATGCAGGGAGAGCTAGAAACATCTGCTGTGTACATACACAATAACTACATTAAAGAGAAAATGTAATATAAATTTGCGTGTCCTATATTTATCTAAAAAGTTTGAAATAAATGATTCAAAATGTTACGCGATCATAATAATTTCGTCATAATTTCATAATTATGACGCTGGTATCTTTCTGCAACTGTATATTTAAAAAAAATTACATCTGTAACACTTTTTTTATATAATGGAAACCTACTTTGGCCTATACATATATATATATATATATATATATATATATATATAACACGAACGTGGGATGTAAGGTCAGGTGATGCGTAACATCACAGCCTCTCCTTGACAAATGTCAACCCCGCCTTCTCGTGGTGCATCCTGTTCCCACTAAAGGGGCTCTGACGACCGCCAATAGCGGTATAACTATACCATCGGGATCAGAGGAAATTCTATCCCACACTCACCAACCCGCTTGGCCAGCGTGGTGAGTTATGGCCAAACCCCTCCAAAATGACTCCACAACTTAAATCTTGGCCCTCAGTCTCCGGCAGCTGGAATGTACCTGGCCAAGGCAGCGGCCAGTGCGACATGAAGGCAGAGGGTGCTAAGAATCCCCGGAGGACCGGACTAGGCTGCCATCTGATGCTGACCTTGGCAACGTACAATGGACGCTCCCTATCTTCTGATTCAAGGCTTCTTGAATTGGAAGAGGAACTACAAAGGATCAAGTGGGACATCGTGGGGCTAAGTGAGGTAAGGAGAAAAGGAGAAGATCTCGTCGAACTGAAAAGTGGACATCTCTTCTACTATCGTGGGACAGATACTGGCAGAACTAGTGGTGTTGGATTTATAATAAACAAGAAACTGAAGGATAAAGTGGTAGAAGTTGAAAGTTCCTCTGACAGAGCTGCACGACTCGTTATCCAACTCTCGAGAAGATACCAGGCTCAGATTATTCAAACTTATGCACCCACCACAAGTCATGCTGAAGAAGAAATTGAAGAATTTTATGAGGAAATTTGTCATCTAAATAATAAAGGTAAGCAGCACTTGAAAATAATTATGGGAGATTTCAATGCAAAAATAGGGCAACGGCAACAGAATGAAACTTCAGTAGGTAAATTCGGTCACGGCAACAGAAACCAGCGTGGAAATACTCTCGTTGAGTTTGCAGAGGCAGAAGGGTTTTTCATCTTGAACTCCTTCTTCAAGAAAAAGCCACACAGGAAATGGACATGGAGACATCCAAATGGGACGACAAGTGAAATTGATTTTATTATGTGTAACAAAAAATTCGTCATAGAAGACTGCAGTGTGCTAAACAAGTTCAACACAGGTAGTGACCATAGATTGGTGAGATGTAAGATGCACCTCAACACTAAACTTGAACGTGGCAAGCTCATAAGACAAACAAAATGTATTGACATAACCAACCTTAAAAAACACCATAATACCTTCAAGTTGGAACTGAAGAACAGGTTCTCTGCTTTAGAAGGCCTAACATTGGAAGAAGTGGACATCTCTGAAGTTAACAGAAAAGTAACCAAAGCTCTTATGGAAACAGCAACAAAATTAGCTGGGTCTAAGAACAAGTTGCATGTAAATAAATTATCAGGAAAAACGAAAATGTTGATGCAAAAAAGAAGAGAGATGAGGACAACTAAAGAAGATGTGACTTCCAAAGTGGAATATATAGAGCTATGCAAGACAGTACGAAAAAGTATCACTGAAGACGTAAGAAAATTCAACTGTGAACTAGTGAGGAAAGCAATTGAAAACAACCAAAGCCTAAAGATAGCAAAGGGACATCTCAGTAAGGGAAGAAAACAGATTATGGCACTGAGAAAAGAAGATGGTTCTGTAACAAGAAATAGAGGCGAAATTTTGACAAGAGTGAAAGATTTCTACTCCAAATTATATGAAAGGGATGATACATGCACTCCAGACATCATGAAAGATACCAATACCAGAGTTCCTCCAGTCCTTCCAGCAGAAGTTGCACATGCAATCAAGAACATGAAGCGAGGAAAAGCTCCAGGAGAAGATGGAATTACTGTAGACATCATACAAGAAGCAAGTGGAGAAATCGAAACAGTACTCGCCCAAATTTTCACTCGATGCCTTAATGAAGGAAAGATTCCTGAGGATTGGAACACCGCTACAATGATCCTGCTACATAAGAAAGGTGACATTGAGGATCTCGGAAACTACAGACCTATCAGCCTCCTATCAGTAGTTTATAAAATCTTCACTAAAGTTCTTTCACACCGCTTGAAGGTAACACTGGACATGGCTCAACCGAGAGAACAAGCTGGATTCAGGAGTGGCTACAGCACAATAGATCATATCCATGTGCTGAGAGAACTAATTGAAAGAGCGAGGGAATATGAACTTCCATTGTGCATGGCTTTTATCGATTATGAAAAAGCCTTTGATTCGGTGAAACCATCAGCAGTTACAATGGCTCTGAAAACCTGCGGTATTGAAGATGCATACATTAATATTATTAATAACATCTATGAAAATGCAAGTGCAAAGATTAGGCTGTTTGAAAATACAACACACATAAAAATTGGAAAGGGAGTGAGACAAGGTGACACCATATCTCCAAAGCTCTTTAATGCCACTTTGGAGGGTGTTTTTCAGTCACTGAGCTGGGAAAACAAGGGGATAAAGATTAATGGAGATTATCTAACCCACCTTCGTTTTGCTGATGACGTAGTCATTTTTGCAACTAGCCCATCAGAGCTGCAGAGTATGATCCAGGAACTTGCTGACAAGAGTAAAGAAGTGGGATTAAAAATGAACTTTCAGAAGACAAAAGTGATGTTCAATGCTTTTACAAGAAATGAAGATTTATCGATTGATGGAGAAAAGCTGGAGATAACAGATACGTACGTTTATCTTGGACAGCAGATATCAAGTGAGGGTCACATTGATGAAGAAATTAATCGGCGTACAAAACTTGCCTGGAGAGCTTTTGGAAGAAACAGCATAATTTTCAAGAGAAATATGCCATTATGTCTTAAAAGAAAAGTGTTTGATCAATGCATCCTTCCAGTGCTTACGTATGGTGCAGAGACGTGGACCTTAACTAAAAGAAACATACAAAGGCTGCAGACAACTCAAAGAAGCATGGAGAGGTGCATGCTTGGTGTAACCAGGAGAGATAAGAAGAGGAACTCGTGGATCCGAAAAATGACAAGAGTGGAAGACATCATGATCAGAGTTAAATCCCTGAAATGGCAATGGGCTGGACATACTGCCAGAAGGACAGATCATCGATGGACAGCCGAAATTTTAGATTGGATTCCAAGGGACAGGAAAAGACCCAGAAGAAGACCACATGGGAGATGGGTGGATGAAATTCGAAAGTATGCAGGGGTGACATGGAGGAGACTGGCACAAGACAGACCGTTGTGGAGGAAACTTGGGGAGACCTTCGTCCAGCAGTGGATTGATAATGGTTGACAATGATGATGATGATGATGAACACGAACGTATTATTATTTCATAAACAAAATTCCCTCCATTCCTAGCATTCACTGTTGTCGTTTTCGTTTACAGGTGTGTCATTTCTACATGGAATAATGTCTTTAAAATACGTCCTCTTTTTTAATTTTTATGTTGGCTTGTTAGCTTACTTAATGTGTAAGGACGAATAATATTTGAGTAGTACAATACGGCTATTTTCACGCGTAAAAAACACATTGCAACAACAAACCTATACACCGTCGTGAACAGCGGTTGACTTACGTTCTGGAATGGACGGCCTGCATATCCCCAGCGACCTCTGGTGGCCGATTACATTAAGAGTCCACATTTTAGCTGAGAGTTGAATTACCTGTCTATTATGCACCGTGAAGGGGAGGGTGGGGGTGTTATGTTTTAAGTGTTATGTATTTCCAGGTAAGTGACTCCTCTAGGTTTTGCCCTAGTCCGCCAGAGAACGCAATGACTTACGTTTGTAATGAATTGTAAAAGGAAATCTGGCATCCTTCTTCTTCTGCCCTGTTTACCATCATGCCTTGAGCGTGGGTTGTGATTCTACGTGTACTGAGTGTAAATAAAGAATGTTTATCTCCAGTGTATACGATTACTTCTGATCTTGGTTATTCAACTATGTGTTACACCTTTGTACCTTCTTACTCCTTCCTCCCCGCGGTGTTTAGTGATTACAATGGAACAATGACACTAACAAGTAATGATCTGAGTCAACATCCGCAGCTCTAATCACACGAGTGTCAACAATTAAGTGCTTCAGATGCTGATCGTAAACAACAAAATCTATTACACCCTTTTGTCTCAAAGTAAGATTTTCCCAAGGATACGTATGGATATACTTGTGGTTGAAAAACGTATTAGATACACACAAACCACTCTCAATGCAGAGTTCAATTAATCTTTCACTATTATCATTCACACAAGGATCATTGCACTTATCCAGAACGTTATCAGAAATCGCATTCTGCACACCTATTCTAGCACTGAAATCCCCAGCTATTATAACTTTCTCTTTAGCACCAAACTGGCTCAAAACAGCTTTTAGCTCATTCCAGAAATCTTCTTTCCTATCATAAAGTTCTGAGTCTCAAAGAGCATGCACTACGACAATTACTATTCTCCGAAGTTTCACTTTCAAACGAATCCAAAGAATTCTCATTATCCAACGGCAGTGAATTACACTGAAGAGCAATTGAATTAGAGACAGCTGGCGTTATGCAAATGTGGCGCTGTGGGCGGCCCTGTAAACGGAAACAACATGACGTATGCAGCGATCCGACAATATAAGGAGTGATGCGACGGGAATCAGTAAGAGTCGGACGCAGTATGGGTAAGACGAAGGATCTAAGCTCATTTGATCGTGGGCAAATTGTCGGGGCCCGACGAATGGGTCATTCCACCTCGGAAGTTGTGCAGGTACTGGGATTTTCATGAGCCACTGTGTCACGGGTGCACCGTGAGTTCATCGAATCCGAAAAAACCATCACTGCAAGGGCCAACTGCCGTGGACAACAGCGTGTGGATGAGCTGGGTCATCGTCGGCCAGCTCGCATTGTAACAGCGGATAGACGGGCCACAGTGCAAGAAATCACTCGGCAATTTAACGCTGGTGCACAAAAATGTGTAAGCAGCCACATTCCAGAACCATCTCCTCGCTATGGGGTACGGAAGCCATCGTCCCACGAGGGTACCGCTGCTGACCGCACATCACATGGTACAAAGATTAGCGTGGGCGCGGGAACATCGCCACTGGACCCTAGACATGTGGGAAAATGTTACCTGGACTGATGAGTGGAGATTCACGTTGGTGCATGTGGATGGCAGGATACGAGTACGGAGCAAACCACATTAAGCGATGGATCCTTCTTGCCACTCTTCAAGCTGGTGGGGGTGGCATTTTCGTCTGGGGACTATTTACGTGGACTGAAATGGGACCCCTGGTGCGTGTGACATCGTACCTCACAGGTCAACGTTACCGGGATATCCTGGACGACCATTTGCTCCCGTTTGTGCATCTTCAACAAGACAATGCACCGTGCCATCGCCCCCGAATTGTATCCGAATGGTTGGATGAACACTCCACCGACGTGACCTCACTTCCTTGGCCAGCTAGGTCACCTGACCTCAATCCCATCGAGCACATCTGGGATGCCATCGAGAGAGATGTTCGAGGCTCTGACCCCCTCCATCAAATCTTCGTGAACTGTGGGAGCTTGTTCAGGGGTCGTGGATCCATATGGCTTCCCAACGCTTCTGGTGTCTTGTCGAGTCCATGCCGAGACGAATCGCCGCCGTCATCAAGGCGAAAGGTGGTGCTACACGTTTCTAGACAGGTATCTCTAATTCAATTGCTCTTCAGTGTATGTTCATTTTTTCACTTAAAATCACACTTACACCAGCCTGTCCTCTCACATTATCCAACACTGTAGACCAGCGGTTCCCAACCTTTTCTACAGTGTTCCTCCCCCATCTATAGGGGCTAGCTTGCAATGCTCTATAATCAGTATTTTCTTTTATTACGAATTCAATGATACCGGTAAGCAATATTCCCTCTAACTGTCATAGGCAGTTCACGCCTAACCTAGTGAGCTGGGAAGACATCAAAACCACTTGGACAAAACATTTTATTTTCTCAGCTTCTATTACTAATGCAGTACAACTTGGAGCTTAGATTGAAACCCTTAGTTTTTCTAATCCCCCCATTTTTATCACCGTTCTTTCTGCAACTGATTTTAAGTAAAAAAAAGTAATAAGAACATTTATTTTATAAAGAGTGAGAAACTCAAACTTACTGGAATAAAAACACTGGAAATTAGGAAAAGCATGTTTACGCATAATACACAGTTTCTTTGCATATCAAAATACCAAAGAGAATAGTGAAGTAGGTGATTTTCGTGCTGGAGGTAATCCAAAATTAAAAGAAGCAATGCCGTCTTACGCACGATTTTTTATAAAACTTAACGTTAAAAAACGTATATACAGATTAAAATCATATATACAAGTTAAAATATACACATGAGACCTTTCGAGCGTACTTTAAGCTCATCCTCAGATGTTTGGCAATTCACTAATCACAAAATGATCATATGTAGAGGATTTGGGGAAGAGAGTGTCTGTCCCCAGGTCTTAAACAACCCTTAGAAATAGGAAGCTAGGAGATTTGGGCTAGAGTGCCCGATAGAAAAGTGACTCGGAAGCGAAGTAGAAAGGAGGAAGAAGACGCCCTTATTTATTACTGGGGGGGGGGGGGGAGGGCAGTATCCGGGGTGTAACGGCTTAACGTGCCCATCCGACGCACGGCGGATATTTAGTGGATCAAGCGTTCGTACCTGCCTGGGATCGAACCTGAGGTCCTTTCCGTGGCAGTCACAAACGTTGCCCACTCGGCCACCCGCGGCCGATATTTCCCGGGATATGATATGATATTTGAAGAAGTTTTAGGAAGGGAGCGTCTGACCCGAGGTCTAAAACTGCCCTTAGAAAAGAAGAAGCTAGGAGATCTGAGTTAGTGAACTCAATAGGAAAGACAAGCAGAAAAATGTAGTGAAAGGAGAGCGTCATCCGTGACACAACTCCGTGTGGAAGGAAGGAAAAGGGAAAGAAGCACCGCACAACATCACAGAGAACCACAACACCAACCAGCCGCCGATGCACCAGGGTGTGACTGAAACTCAACGATACACAATTTCAAATGCCCAAGCAGAATCGATTTTCACCATCTCGATACCAATCTGAAAAAGAAGGGGAAGGGGGTCTAACACCAACCAGTGTTCACATACTTACTCTTTCTGTCAAGGGGGTCAACGATCGCCTCCTTAGTTCTGGGATACCTAAGGATTTCGCTGGAATTGTGATCAACCGCATCCCTAACAAGTCCATTAGGGTGGGTTTCCGCTTTCTTGAAGACGTTTCTGGCGTGTCTGGTGGAAAACTCATGTACCTTCTCGATTCCAAGTCTGTTCCTCAGGTTCCGAAGTGGGGATCATTCGAAGTGCTCGGCTCTGCACCTTCTCGATTCTCTCTCGCTGTTTCCTACTAATACCGATTCAGATGGAAGAGGCGTAGGTAAGCACCGCCTGACGACCGTCTTGTACAGCAGTACTTTGTGCCGTGTTGTAA
The DNA here is from genome assembly GCA_039090855.1 of Macrothele yani. Lineage (NCBI taxonomy): Eukaryota > Metazoa > Arthropoda > Arachnida > Araneae > Macrothelidae > Macrothele > Macrothele yani. The sequence continues at coordinate 115,818,688 of CM077029.1, read as the reverse complement.
GGAAGACTCTCTAGCGGAGTAGTGAAGCTAGCTGCCCAAGGCATTGTCTAGCTTTATTCGCGCGGTAGCTGGTGTTCGCCCCCACGAAAGTCGACAGTCTAGTTGGAGCCCTAGGTACTTAGTAGAGGTAGCCCAGGGGATGGTCTCTTGAAACATAAAGATTTCGGTACTCCTTGGAAAGATCCAAAAAGCAACAGCGCACTGCTTTTAGACGGATTGATCTTGATCCTCCAGTCAGTGTAGTAGGTTTCCAGCTGAGAGAGAAAGTCCTGGAGGAGCTTCACTGCTCTGTCTTTGTTCAGGGATCTGATGACAACAGCTGTATCATCTGCGTACATCATGACCTGCCCTTGTTTGCGTTTGGGAAAGTCGTGCAAATAATTGGAGAACAGCGTTGGTCCAAGAACCGAACCCCGAGGAGCGCCAGCCTGAATCTTCTTTTCTGAAGAAAGCTCACCGTTAATCTTAACAGTGAAACTGCAGCTGTTGAGGTACGAGCCAATCAGCTCAACAAGTTTGCGAAGGCATCGAAGCTTCTGCACCTTGTGCAGGAGACCATCATGCCAAACGCGGTCAACCGCCTTGCTGACGTCCAGGAAGACTTCAGTGGAATACTCGCTCTTATCTCGTCCTTCAGAAACAAATTCCGTAAGTCTGATCAACTGGTGCGACGTAGCATGCTTCGCCCGGAAACCACCCTGTTCGTCAGGAATCACACCATTAGCTTCACAGAACTCAAGAAGCTTAGAGAGGATGACCCTCTCAAGGAGCTTACCTAGGACAGGCAAGAGAGATATTGAACGGTAGTTCTCAGGTAAGGTATGATTGGTTCCAGGTTTGGGCAACACCACTACCACTGCTTTTTTCCAGTCCCTGTGGAAATACTTCAGCCGGAGAGACCCGTTGAAAAACTCCACCAGTACCAGAATCCAGCTCTCAGGGAGCAGCAGAACAGCTCTTGCCGAAACTCCATCTCTTCCGAAAGATTTCTTTGCCTTTAGCTTTTGATGTGTCGAGGTAACTAACAGGCGAGATGACCTTGTCTGTATCATCAGGATCGTATGTAGCTAAAGCCTCCATGACCCTATCCGTGTGACTAGGATTTTGGATGTCATGAGGTGAGAACTGCTCCTCCAGCGCACCAGCAAGGAGCCCAGCTTTCTCGTCATCACCGTACACCAAACCATATGGACCGAGAATGGCCGGTATGACAGTCTTACTACACCGGAGTTTCCGAAGGATGGTCCACACATCATCCTGACGAGGTTTACCCGCGTTGAGAAGGTACTTGTTCCATTGGAATTCCCTGAACGCGCGGATTTCTGCCCTGACGAGATCGGGACACGAGTTATAACGAACCCTGTCGTTGGCAGATCTCGACCGCTGCCAGATCCTCCGGAACTTGTTCTTCTACCGGATCATCCGGACAATGCGTGGAGGAAGTGTATAAGGGTCTCGGACAGGAGCTGAGGGCTTCCTGCATCGATCCAAGATTGCCTGTATGCAACGAGTGAGTTCCTCCACCACACTGCCGACGTTCGAGCGAGTACTAGTGTCCACCGTAGGTGGATCAACCTGAGCAATAATTTCCTGGAACAACTTCCAATCAGTATACATCATCGTCCGCCGAGTGGCTGCGACTCCGTTTAATCTCAGTAAGACTGGGTCATTATCAGGATCAAGCCCAGAAACCACAGAGACCTGGTAAAAGTGCCTCACGAACTGGAGGACAGAAAAATCAATGACATCGCCAACCCCGCGTGACGGGGTGCAAGTAGGATGGACCGGACTTGCAACTGTAAGATCCAGCATGTCAATGTATTGCGATAGTGCCACCCCAGCACTATTAGTTGAACGACAAAACCAGTCAGGATGTTTAGCATTCCAGTCACCAGCCACTACAGTGGGGATGGGGTCCCCAAAGAGGATGTCAATATTATCGTCAGAAGGTACCTTCCCTGGACTGTTATAAACGGAAGCTAATTTAATCAAGCCTGAGCTTATTTTTATCTTAACAGTCAGTGCCTCAGCATCCTTGAGATCCTTGAAGGGTGCGATTGATGCGCTTAAACCATTTCTGACTAAAATGACACTACCTCCTGCTGTTTTCCTGTAGAGAGCCCGATCTCTGTCCTGCCGGAACACCTGGTAATTCGCAACACTGACTCGCTTGATCCTAGGTGTGAGTTTGGATTCACAGATAAGACAAACGTCGATGTCATGATCTTTCAGGAAGTTTGCAAGTTCAGCAAGTTTATTCCTGATGCCGTTCGCATTCCAAAACATTATGTTGAGACTGTCTATAATGCACTACTATGCACGGGAGCTGAGGCTTAAGCCGCTAGACAGGCAACCAGAACCCGTTTGAAGACAGCAGGATCAATGCTCTCTACAAGCTCGGAGCGCAGCTTTTGATCCGTGACCTCGGTAGTGGCAGGGTGGGTAGCCACTTCTGTCATCACCTGAGGGGCAGGCGAAACTTTTGCTGGTTAACCAGCAGTCTTGTTTTTGTTCTTTTTGCCTTTCCTTTTCCTCCTTTTGGAGCTTGTAGCAGAGGTGGAAGGCATGGAAGCAGCGGGGGGGGGGGGGACTCTCGTTTACCGGTTTGGGGTCAACAGCAGTAGGTTTAGTAAGGGCCCTACTTTTTGGTGACATATTCTTCTGCTTTGGCTCTGGCTTCTGCCTGATGTTTTTCGGCAGCTTGTTGGCAAGCTGCTTGTAAATGGGGCAACCACGCCCGTTAGCCGAGTGGCTGCGACTCGGCTAACTGGCGTGGTTTAGCATCAATAACAGAGGAGATTGGCTCAGTCAAAACTTGGGGCTTCGCTGTCCCTTTTCTTCCCAGCACCGTCAACCTGCTGGGAGATTTTCCGGATACTTTGGGTTGGGAGGGGAGTTTAGCTGTAGCCTCAGGAAAGGTTGGCCTATGCTCTGGATCAGAGACTTCACTCCCAGTCCTCGGCTCTTCCGCATTATTACGGGAGACATCCTGTCCTGAGTCGTCACAGCCACTTGCAGGATCATTCGACTCTGTAAACACCTGGGAACCACTTGGTCTGTCAGTTGTCCGAAGACCCAATCCCAGCCCTTTAATGTTCACTACTGCAATTGACACGCAAACGCTGTGTCTTCTGCTTGCCGTGCACTCTCTGCTGCAATGATCCTTGCCGCAGTGTACACATTTTGGCTTCTGTCTGCGGTTGGACATGGAATGACCAAAGCCTTGGCAGTTGAAGCATTGCTGTATCCTGCCCTTAGTTCGGTAGAGTTCAACCGAGATTAAAACCCCAGGGAGAGATGCCAACCGGAAGGTGTTCATACTTTGTCCAGTGTTAACGAGATGAACCATGACATGTGGAAGGTCCTGTTTGCGGCTGTTTTGAAGCCGACACACCCTTTTGACGGCAAAGGAATCCTGTAACTGTTCCCTAATGCTATCGACTGGGACACCCAATCCCAGTCCTTTAATGACAACACGGAGCGGTTTTTCTGTCGGCAGGGTGAAAGTGAAAAACTCAACCTTACAGTTTTCAAGGAGAGATGTCAACCACTGATGATCGGCGATAGTCTTCACCTTTATAGTGGTACGGTCCCCCACCATTTATACCGACGCCGTCTCCTCAAGATAGTTTTCTTTCCCCTCATAGATCAGAGGCCAGTTGCTGAAATCTCTGCTAACCACCGGTGGCACCCTTTTGGACACGTTAGTTGGCAAACATGTATCGGGGTCTTTGGTGACCTGTACCTGTTCCGCGATCACGAAGACGCTTGAGTTGACCTCTTGCATCTCCACGCATTGTGGAATAAGACTGGTGTTCACTGATGGCTTCGGTTAGGTCAGCCCGTTTCCCATTTTCGATGGGTGAGGGAGACCTTTCCTTCCTTGACCTATTGACGCCACCATTTCTTTTAGCAGGATCATCAATAACCGAGGAGATTGGCTCAGTCAAAACTTGGGGCTTCGCTGTCCCTTTTCTTCCCAGCACCGTCAATCTGCTGGGAGATTTTCCGGATACTTTGGGTTGGGAGGGGGGTTTAGCTGTAGCCTCAGCAAAGGTTGGCCTATGCTCTGGATCAGAGACTTCACTCCCAGTCCTCGGCTCTTCCGCAGGATTACGGGAGACATCCTGTCCTGAGTCGTCACTGCCACTTGCAGGATCATTCGACTCTGTAGACTCCTGGGACCCACTTGGCATGCCAGTTGTACGAAGATTCTCACGAACAGGGTGTTCCGAGCTAACGGCTGAATTCCACAGTAGGTCCTCTTCGTTCATGGCATGTGCCATCTTGCCCTTCTGCTGAACTCCTTCTTCTAGAAGTCCAATAGCACGGCAGAGGGAAGCTAGGATGGGGCTCATCAGACCACGGCAGTCCGAGCTTTCATCCAATGAGGAGAGGAGGTCCTCAGCTTCATTCGCGATAGCAAGGGCACTCGCTGCTCTATGGCTGCAGACAGTTAAGATTCGCTCAAGAGAGTTCATCATCTCTGATTTGTCTTGAGAAACAGACATATGTGAGCAAAGTACAAAAGAAATCACAATTCAGAAAATAAAAGCACTGAAATACACCTAGAACCTAACAAAAGCTAAAATCTTTTTAAAAGGTCTAACTCTAAACTAGAAGTTTAAACACTACTGTAGTACCTAGATTTGAAACCTGACGCTAAACAGATAATACACTACTGTCACTAATCTCGGAGATAAGGTGAGCGCATGCGCCGAAGCAATTGAGCGAACTCGTCCTCTGGATTGTCTAGGTGTTTCTCACGATTCATTATTTGTTTCCATGGCAGGGGGATGGTGTATGGATATTCTTCATTACACTAAAGGTGACTGTACTTATAAATCACCGAACTCTCTGCAAAGAGAATAGTTTTTTTTTTTTTTTTTTTTTGATTGGAGGTTTAACGACCACCGTGAGCAACTCAATGGGCTATAAGCAGTCGCCCGTCCCTAATTTAGGGTAACTGGTTCCAGGGAAGGGAGAGAGCCAGTGCCGTAAGACAAACACAACATCCATGCCTCACCGGGATTCGAACCCGGACCCCTTCTGGACGAATGATCAGAGGCCTTCGCTTAGACCACTGCGCCACCGGGGCGGCAAAGAGAATAGTTGAACGTGTCCTTGGGGTGTTCGATATGGTATGCCCACCTTCCAAGTACAGTCGGGAAAGAGCTTTTGAAGTAGAGGCTGTTCTAGTGGCGGAGCGTGACTTTTCTGGAAGGGGAAGCGGTCAGAACAGTCTATCTTTAGTCACTTTAATACACATGCAATGCATTTATGTAATAAAAAAATTATGCTTATATGTGCACGCAAATATTAAATGCATATACGCATAGATTTAAAAATTATATACTTATAAACATTTAAACATTGTAGATACTAACACATACTGTATAATAAAATAAGTGAAAAATGTTGTTGGTTACGGGAATTTAAAGACTAAATAATCAACTGTACGACGATTCTGTCTTTGCCAGAAATTGAATCAATTTGCATTCTTCTCTGATACAGTGGAAGAAGATTGCTCGTAAGATTTGAAACAACTTGTCAGTGTAACGAAAAACCATACAAAAAAGTGTAAGAAAGAACAGATTGACGCACAGGAGCCGATCAAAAAAGTGAATTCAGTGTAATTCACATATACTGTATATTCACGATGAATATCACTGCAGAATACTATTTTCACACATTAACAGCCAATGCAATAAAACACAGAAACACCGAAGTAATGATTTTAAACGCGGACAAACAATTTCACCGAAACTTAAGGTTACTAGCTGGAAGCGGTCTAAACGCAGAGTTAAACATCAAGCGCATGCGCCGCTCAGGCTCCCATGCAGGACGGAAAGGTTATAGCTGGAAGCGCAGTAGAAATCGCATCCACGGAGAACGTAGCATGCGTGACTGAAACGGACGTCGCGCATGCGCCTCTTTATCTTCCTTGCTGGGATGGGAAGCTAGGCTAGAAGCGCAGTAAATGATCGCTTCCACGAGAACGTAGTACGGCCATGTGTGTCCGGAAAAGAGAAGTTTCACGGAATTGCCTGGTTCACAACAATCGGCATTAACGTAACCGGCCGCAAGTACAATACATTCACTTAGTAGCGTAATCATGAAACTTGCTTCTATTACGAAATACGTGAAAAATAATGCATGAATGAATTTGAATTTTTAATCCTTTATTGTCTGTTTCCACGATTTCGTGCAGCATTTTGCTTCATGATTTCAAAGGGAAGGGGCGCTTCCATTGCGTCTATGGACGCTTCGCCGCTGGGCTGTTCGAATATTGTATTTATGTTCCGAGGCTGAACAGCTCAAAGGGCGAGTGGTCAAACCCACGTACATCCTGTTTTGAGCCCCTTCACACGAAGCCTTTAGAGGTATGGCACAGATGCCATGCCGTTTAACTGCCGCAACAAAAAAATGGCAGATATATTTTTTTTTATTGCAGATTTACCGACCCCCGTGAGAAACTCAATGGGCTATAAGCAGTCGCCCGTCCCTAATTTAGGGCCACTGGTTCCAGGGAAGGGAGAGAGCCAGCGCCGTAAGATAAACACAATGTCTATGCCTCACGGGATCCGAACCCGGACCCCTTTCGGACGAATGATCAGAGGCCATCGCTATGGAACTAGTTAAATGGCATGGCATCTATTCCATACCTATAAAGGCCTCATGTAAAGGGGCCCGAAACAGGATGTACGTGGGTTCGACCAATCGCCCTTTGAGCTGTAGAGCCTCGCTACATAAATACAAAATTCGAACAGCCTCTACTTCAACAGCTCTTTCCCGACTCTTCTCGGAAGACAGGCATACACATATATGGGAAGACATAACCGTATTGAACACCCCAAGGACCAGTGTTGCATTCAGAGAGCTTTCTCCTGGGGGGTGGGGGGTGGGCCATTACAAATTTTGAGGGGGCTGTAACTTGTTAACATATATATATATATATATATATATATATATATATTCTATAAAGAAGATACCTAAGCAAAAAAATACATATATAATTTTGACTCACACCTAGTACAACATAGAAAAGGTTATGTATCTACCTGTGTGATCAAAAGGAAAAAAGGTAAAAAATACCTGTGTGAGTAAAAGGAGAAAAGAAAAAAATAAAATAAAACAACTGAATGTAGAAGGTGTCGAGAATACTGAGCTTTGGCTTTATCAAGGACCAGCAAAAACTCTGCATTTTCTCACTTCCACAAAGACCTAGTTGGAAATGGGTTTCTGCAAGGCCATAGATGCAAGTAACATTCCCACCTAAAATAGTTTAAAAAATATATATATAAGTCATGTCCTCCGTAGAGTAGCATGACCTAGCACTAGTTAACAATTTCGCTTGCATCCATTAACCTTCATGGCCCGACCCATACTCTTCATCTGTTACTATTAAACAGAGAGAAGAAGATTAAAGAGAACTCAAGCTGTGAGAGTGACATAATAATTAGAAATGATTTTCAGCCATAACGAAATTCCAAGTTCGTTTGAGAGAGAATTTAAACCTGAAAAACAATGCAAAAGAAATCCAAATTTTACATTGCAATTAAAAAAGGAAATGTTAATTTATAACGAACAGATTTTTGAAAGAAAACTTGAGTCTAAAACCCCCTACTCTACAACTTATGACAACACAAAAACGAGAATAAGTTAAAGATAATAATTAACTAAAGAAAACTTTGTGAAAGTTATATACCTTAAACAGTTAGTTGCAATATGTACAAAGTATTTCAGCAGTGCTTTAAGTGCATAATTAATTAGTATTAAGAACTTAACTACTTTGAAAAAACACAGCGCATAGACAGCGCATAGAAAAGGAACAAGCTAAGCCATCTTCTGTTCCTAGGTACCCCAAAAGACGCTCAAAGTTACAAAGAAAAGAAAGAGTTAAAACCCGCAAAAATGTTAACAGACAAATCAATGCCTAAAAGTTGAAAAGCTAAAAAACGACAGAGAAAAGGTACATGAAGTACAAACATTGAACTTATAAAACCTAGAACCCAAAAACAAGGAAGAGAGCTTACCTCTTGTGTTACAAAAACTTTTCTCCTCACAAGAGAAGAACATGGCTGACCTCTTCTGCCACACCCTAGACGCTGGGGGGCAGTGAGGGTGGGGCAGATGGCCTCCTCATACAGCAAGAAAACAACGCGCGGAGATTTTAACCAGAGAAAAAAAAAATATATATAAACATAAGACTGTGGATCTGTATGATCAGAAAGAGCAGAATTAACTCTCCAGAATACATGAGAAATATTATAAAATACACGAGCAGTTTATTTAATAATCTTTGCATGTATTAAATCACCTTAGTGAGCTTCTATAGATTAATCAGAATCTTATTAATTTTAATGTTGGTTTTACTATTTTTAGTATAGCTATCCTAGTGATGAATAACTAGTTTTCTTTTTTATTTGTTTTTATTTTCTTTTATAAACGGATTTTTAAGCTTTTTTTGTGATTTTGTTTATATTATTTAATTTTTTGTTTTAATAGGACCGTCATATCCATAGCACTAAGGTTCCTTTAGGTAGTTAATAGGCATCCTCTAGCCAACTTCCTTACGGCTTTGATTGGTCAGAATCATATTATTAACTGTGTAGAAAATTAAAGCAGATCTGCCAACCTTACTCTATTATTCAGAATAATTTTTCTTAAAGTTCTTTTGATGAAAGAAGAAGGAATTTCGTTCTCTAGAAAACTTTCTAATAGTATATTAATGTTGTAATTGAAGTCCAAATTGTTGCTGCAAATTCTTGAAATTCTTAGGACCTGAGAAATTAGTACATTCTCAATTACTTTGGTTGAAATGTTATTATTCCAGTGTAGATATTTAATTACTTTGAAAGGAAAATTAACTCTTTTATCATAGAGGCTAATAGATGGGTTACCTCTGTTGAGCTTAATGCTTAAGTCTAGGAACTCAAGTTCCTGATTACTGTGGTTGGTTTTACATAAGTTAAGAGAGCTAGGATAGATATTATCAAAATCACTCTCTATAACTTCTGAATTATTGATACACAGCAGATCATCAATATATCTAAAAGTGTAAAGGTAGTTATCTGAGCAGGTGGGGTGATTTTTAATGAATTTATATTCCTTAAAGAACAGGAATAGATTAGCGATATGCGTGGACGTTGATGTTCCCATTGGAATACCGTTCACTTGCTTATAGAGAGTATTATTATATAAGATATGGTTATTTATTATGCAGCAATTGAGATAAGAGTTCCAAGTTCCTATATATATATATATATATATATATATATATATATATATATAATTTAAAATAAAGTACAAACATTTTCTTATGCCCGTGTATCGCAAATACAAATTCCAGGAAATCTACACACATACAAGTGATTAGAAATGCAAATATGTTATCATCATCATCATTGTCGACCATTATCAATCCACTGCCGGACGAAGGTCTCCCCAAGTTTCTTCCACAACGGTCTGTCTTGCGCCAGTCTCCTCCATGTTACTCCCGCATACTTTCGAATTCCATCCACCCATCTCCCATGTGGTCTTCTTCTGGGTCTTTTCCTGTCCCTTGGAATCCAATCTAAAATGTCGGCTGTCCATCGATGGTCAGTCCTTCTGGCAATATGTCCAACCCATTGCCATTTCAGGGATTTTACTCTGAACATGATGTCTTCCATTCTTGTAATTTTTCTGATCCACGAGTTCCTCTTCTTATCTCTCCTGGTTACACCAAGCATGCACCTCTCCATGCTTTTTTGAGTTGTCTGCAGCCTTTGTATGTCTCTTTTAGTTAAGGTCCACGTCTCAGCACCATATGTAAGCACTGGAAGGATGCATTGATCAAACACTTTTTTCTAAGACATAATTGGCATATTGCTCTTGAAAATTATGCTGTTTCTTCCAAAAGCTCTCCAGGCAAGTTTTATACGCCGACTAATTTCTTCATCAATGTGACCCTCACTTGATATCTGCTGTCCAAGATAAACGTACGTATCTGTTATCTCCAGCTTTTCTCCATCAATCGACAAATCTTCATTTCTTGTAAAATCAATGTACATCACTTTTTTCTTCTGAAAGTTCATTTTTAATCCCACTTCTTTACTGTTGTCAGCAAGTTCCTGGATCATACTCTGCAGCTCTGATGGGGTAGTTGCAAAAATGACTACGTCATCAGCAAAACGAAGGTGAGTTAGATAATCTCCATTAATCTTTATCCCTTTGTTTTCTCAGTTCAGTGATTGAAAGACATTTTCCAATGTGACATTAAAGAGCTTGGGAGATATGGTGTCACCTTGTCTCACTCCCTTTCCAATTTTTATGTGTGTTGTATTTTCAAACAGCCGAATCTTTGCACTTGCGTTTTCATAGATGTTATTAATAATATTAATGTATGCATCTTCAATACCGCAGGATTTCAAAGCCATTGTAACTGCTGATGGTTTCACCGAATCAAAGGCGTTTTCATAATCGGTAAAAGCCATGCACAATGGAAGTTCATATTCCCTCGCTCTTTCAATTAGTTCTCTCAATACGTGGATATGATCTATTGTGCTGCAGCCACTCCTGAATCCAGCTTGTTCTCTCGGTTGAGCCATGTCCAGTGTTACTTTCAAGCGGTGTGAAAGAACTTTAGTGAAGATTTTATAAACCATTGATAGGAAGCTGATAGGTCTGTAGTTCACGAGATCCTCAATGTCACCTTTTTTATGTAGCAGGATCATTGTAGCTTTGTTCTAATCCTCAGGAATCTTCCCTTCATTAAGGCATGGAGTGAAAATTTGGGCGAGTACTGTTTCGATTTCTCCACTTGCTTCTTGTATGATGTCTACAGTAATTCCATCTTCTCCTGGAGCTTTTCCCCGCTTCATGTTCTTGATTGCATGTGCAACTTCTGCTGGGAGGACTGGAAGAACTTTTTGTACTGGTACCTTTCATGATGTCTGGAGTACACATATCATCCCTTTCATATAATTTGGAATAGTAATCTTTCACTCTAGTCAAAATTTCGCCTCTATTTCTTGTTACAGAACCATCTTCTTTTCTCAGTGCCATAATCTGTTTTCTTCCCTTACTGAGATGTCCCTTTGCTATCTTTAGGCTTTGGTTGTTTTCAATTGCTTTCCTCACTAGTTCACAGTTGAATTTCTTTTCGTCTTCAGTGATACTTTTTCGTACTGTCTTGCATAGTTCTATATAATCCACTTGGGAAGTCACATCTTCTTTAGTTGTCCTCATCTCTCTTCTTTTTTGCATCAACATTTTATTTTTCCCTGATAATTTGTTCACATGCAACTTGTTCTTAGACCCAGCTAATTTTGTTGCTGTTTCCATAAGAGCTTTGGTTACTTTTCTATTAACTTCAGAAATATCCACTTCTTCCGATGTTAGGCCTCTAAAGCAGAGAATCTGTTCTTCAGCTCCAACTTGAAGGTATTATGGTGTTTTTTAAGGTTGGTTATGTCAATACATTTTGTTTGTCTTATGAGCTTGCCACGTTCGAGTTTAGTGTTGAGGTGCGTCTTACATCTCACCAATCTATGGTCACTACCTGTGTTGAACTTGTTTAGCACACTGCAGTCTTCTGTGACGAATTTTTTGTTACACATAATAAAATCAATTTCACTTGTCGTCCCATTTGGATGTCTCCATGTCCATTTCCTGTGTGGCTTTTTCTTGAAAAAGGAGTTCATGACGAAAAACCCTTCTGCCTCTGCAAACTCTACGAGAGTATTTCGACACCGGTTTCTATTGCCGTGACCGAATTTGCCTACTGAAGTTTCATTCTGTTGTCGTTGTCCTATTTTTGCATTGAAATCTCCCATAATTATCTTCAAGTGCTGCTTGCCTTTATTATTTAGATGACGTATTTCCTCATAAAATTCTTCAATTTCTTCTTCAGGATGATTTGTAGTGGGTGCATAAGTTTGAATAAACTGAGCCTGGTATCTTCTCGAGAGTTGGATAACGAGTCGTGCAGCTCTGTCAGAGAAACCTTTAACTTCTACAACTTTATCCTTCAGTTTCTTGTTTATTATAAATACAATATCACTAGTTCTGCCAGTATCTGTCCCACGATAGTAAAAGAGATGTCCACTTTTCAGTTCAATGAGATCTTCTCCTTTTCTCCTTACCCACTTGATCCTCTGTAGTTCCTCTTCTAATTCAAGAAGCCATGAATCAGAAGATAGGGAGCGTCCATTATACGTAGCCAAGGTCAGCATTAGATGGCAGCCTAGTCCGGTGTCCTCCGGGGATTCTTAGCACCCTCTGACTTCATGTAGCACTGGCCGCTGCCTTGGCCAGGTACATTCCAGCTGCCGGAGACTGGGGGCCAAGATTTAAGTTGTGGAGTCATTTTGGAGGGGGTTGGCCATAACTCATCACGCTGGCCAAGCGGGTTGGTGAGTGTGGGATAGCATTTCCTCTAATCCCGATGGTATAGTTATATCGCTATTGGCGGTCGTCAGAGCCCCTTTAGTGGGAACAGGATGCACCACGAGAAGGCGGGGTTAACATTTGTCAAGGAGAGGCTGTGATGTTGCGCATCACCTGACCTTACATCCCAATACCTTTGGTTTAATCTGCATCTTCAATAATTTGGGCCACCCCATAAGAAGTCCTGGGTACGGTGCTGGAACTTATTAACACAAAGAGCAAAGCAAAATCACGAATTTATCGCTTAATGCGTTCATCAAATTGTATGCACGCATGTCTGAGAAAGCTCCGCCGAGAAAATTCATTCGTTTTGCCGTGACGCACTCTCAGCCGCCGTCAGCACAGATTGAGATTCCCATGCATTAGTATGATTAAGTATAAAAATAACACGAATGTGTAAGGTATATCAATTATTAGTAAATGAGAACATTACTGTGGATAATTTCTTGAGGGAAAGAGTAATCTAAATTCTGATTTGCTTAAAATTTGGTCAGTTTCAGAACCGTTAGTTCTTAATCAAAATACAATGCTTTGCAAAAAAAGTTTAAATTTAGAGAAAAATTAATATTCAATGCACAATTTCCTCTGTAAGTTACACCAGCAGATGCTTTAGTTGATGAGTTGGCCTATGCAAAGGCACGGCTCGATCCCATTTTAAAAAGAGTATAATTTTTTTAATGAAAAACGCTCTATTCTTTATGCCCGCAACGGTGAAAAAGCACTAGTAACGTCTCACTCGGCGTGGCCATCAGCTCCGCGTCGTATGCTCAAAGTGCTTCAAGTTTGCGACGTCACCCTTACTCCATCTATTCTAACCGAGGAGGTTAGAATAGATGGAGTAAGGGCCAGCCATTCCCCTCGTGTAATCAAAGTGATGAAGCCTCCGAAACGTCACGATCATGACGTCACAGCCAATCTCGCAATCACAGCCTCTGCCGCCATGTTGGTGAGACGAGTCGCGCCCAACCACAGTCTCTGCTGCCATGTTGGTGAAACGTATGAGCATTAAATTCGTCTGCTCAAAGTGCTTCAAGTTGGTGACGTCATTCTTACTCCATTTTGTCTAACCTCCTTGGGCGCTACTGACTAAATCTATGACGTCAGCATGGTATCCAAGCCTTGTGAACTTAGTATATCCCTGAACTTCAAATGTCGCACGGTTAACTTACGGTTTTTTTGCCGCTCCGGTGGCGTAGTAGTCCAAGCGATGGCTTCTGGTTATTCGTCCGAAAGAGATCCGGGTTCGAATCCCGGGAGGCATGGATGTTGTGTTTGTCTTACGGCACTGGCTCTCTCCCTTCCCTGGAACCAGTGGCCCTAAATTAGGTACGGGCGACTGCTTATAGCCCAATGAGTTGCTCACGGTTGCTGTTGAACTCCCAAAAATTTTTTGTTCTGACTGTGTCATATTCATAATTTTAAATATCGGCACAAGTTAATGTGTTTCGCTTATTAAAATTTTCTAAAAAGGCTTAGGCGTAGGGCCTGTAAATTAATATTTAGTGCCTTAGTAAAAACGCAGTGCTATTAATTTCACTTGATATGAAAACGTTATGAATATTACATCGATAGGACAAAAACTGTTAAAGAGGCTTAGGCCTAGGGCCTGTGAAATAATATTTAGTGCTTAAGTAAAAGCGGAATATTATTCATTTAAATTGATACGTAATTGTTATGAATGTGATATCGATAGAACAAAAACTGTTAAAAAGGCCTAAAGCTTGTGAGATAATATTTTGTGTTTAAATAAAAGCGGAATATTATGAACTTGGGTTGATATGAAGGTAAGAATATGACATTGGTTTAATAAAAACTATTAAAAAGGCCTAGGTCCTGTGAAAAAGATATTAGAGAAAAAGTAAATGCGGGATGGTATTTTAATTCGAGTTGGGATTGGAGGTTTAACGACCACCATGAGCAACTCAATGGGCTATAAGCAGTCGCCCGTCCCTAATTTAGGGTCACTGGTTCCAGGGAAGGGAGAGAGCCAGTGCCGTAAGACAAACACAACATCCATGCCTCACCGGGATTCGAACCCGGACCCCGTTTGGACGAATGATCAGAGGCCATTGCTTAGACCACTGCGCCACCGGGGCGGCTAATTCGAGTTGATACGTAAAGGTTGTGAATATGACATTAGTTGAGTAAAAAATATTGAAAAGGTTTAGGTCTAGAGACTGTGAAATAATATCTTGTGTAAAAGCACAATGTTATTAACTTCAGTTTATACGTAATTGTTATAATGTGACATTAGTAGACCATAAACTGTTAAAAACGCCTAGACGTAGAGCCTATAAATTAATATTTAGTGCCAAAGTAAAGGCGCAATGCTACTAACTTGAGTTGATACGTAAACTTTATGAATATGGCATCGGTAGAAAAAAGACTGTTAAAAGGGCCTACGAATGAGGCATAGTAATTTAGTGCCTAAGTATGTAAAAGAGAAATATTAATAACTTGACATGTTACGTAAATATTTAGTGCCTAAGTAAAAGTGGAGCGTTATTAAAAAATTCCTCCTTGTCTTCCTTTTCCGAACATAATATGACTTCTGGTGTATAATTGTTTTGTTTCGTTGAAACGGAAGAAATGTGCTACGTAATTTTTTTGGTATTCACTAATGTACTTTTGTTTCCCCAAATTCAAGTATAATTGTCACACGGTGAACATTTCCTCGATCAAATTCTTATTATAGCGCCAAGAAAAGGAAATTGCTATACGGCCATTTAAACGTTTGTGCCCAAATGTCCTCCGCCCCTTTGGTCAGGACCCCCCCCCCAGATTTTGAAACATGGTTACGCCACTGGATATTGGTAAAAACTTGCTCAAGTAGGGAGAAATATAGGAGCACTGTAATTTTTTACGCAGCGCAATTTCATGGCTCTAAAAGGGAATGTGCCCAGTTGTTCGGGTGTCCAAATGTCCTAAACTCGTCAACTACATATCGGTTATTTCTGCTGAATCTCGTTAACATGAAGGTAGGAATCGTTGTGAATAACGGCCGTCATTGCGGCCCGATATCAGCTTTTCCGATATATCCAATATCGTCTTGCCGTTCTTTAGCCGATATTGGCTTTGCCGACGTATCCAATCAAGGAGGTTATATTACTGGAGACACCACTGGCTCTGCCACCATAGGTCACAGCTAATCTGTGATGTGTGCAGCCCCGGTGGCGCAGTGGTCTAAGCAATGGCCTCTGATCATTCGTCCGAACGGGGTCCGGGTTCGAATCCCGGTGAGGCATGGATGTTGTGTTTGTCTTACGGCACTGGCTCTCTCCCTTCCCTGGAACCAGTGACCCTAAATTAGGGACGGGCGACGGCTTATAGCCCATTGAGTTGCTCACGGTGGTCGTTAAACCTGCAAACGCCGCCCCCGGTGGCGCAGTGGTCTAAGCGATGGCCTCTGATCATTCGTCCGAACGGGGTCCGGGTTCGAATCCCGGTGAGGCATGGATGTTGTGTTTGTCTTACGGCACTGGCTCTCTCCCTTCCCTGGAACCAGCGACCCTAAATTAGGGACGGGCGACTGCTTATAGCCCATTGAGTTGCTCACGGTGGTCGTTAAACTTCCAATAAAAAAAGAACTCCAAACAAACAAACAAAATCTGTGATGTGACGTCACAAGCAGGCAAAAATGAACTAAATTATACCGTTGATGAAACAGTAAGCTTGTGTATCATTGATAAAGATTATTGAATTACTCATTTTATCTGTTTATACGCTTAGAAGCTTTTGTTCCATTGGTTTCCAAGCAGCTTCTCTTCTGCGGCTGCGTCGTGCCTGCTCATGACGTCATTTGCAGCACAGACGGTGATTTATGGCGGCCAATGCTGCGTTTATAGGATCATGAGTGGAGGATTTTAGAAAGGGAGTGTCTGACTCCAGGTCTTAAACAACCCTTAGAAATAGGAAACTAGGAGTTTGGGGCTAGAGCACCCGATAGGAAAGTGACACGGAAGCGAAGTAGAAAGGGGAGGAAGACGCCCTTATTTATTACCGGGGGCCAGTACCCGGGGTCCGACGGCTTAGCGTGCCCATCCGACGTACGGCGGATATTTAGTGGATCGAGCGTTCGTACCTGCTGGGATCGAACCTGAGGTCCTTTCCGTGGCAGTCACGAACGTTACCCACTAAGCCACCCGCGGCCTTGCGTGGATAGGAGTGGTGTCTCCAGTAATATAACCTCCTTGTATCCAATATCGTCTTGCAGTTCTTCACGCGATATCGGTCTAATATTGGCTTTCGATATACTGTATATTAGATAATGTATTATGGTTCTACCACCGATGTTACACAAAGTTTCAATAAATATCATTTCAAAATTGAACTTAAAATGACGACAAATCGAATCTAAAATCATTCCACTTTATGAAATAACAGAAAACCTTTCGATCATTGAAAACATGCCGAAATAGGTCTAACTTTTATTAGAAATCCCCCCCCCTCCAAAAAAATTGGAGGTAGATTTCAACGATTGTAAAACACCACCCCACGGGGCGCGCGCACACACACACACACACACACACACACACACACACACACACACACTGTAAAAAAAGTTGTAGTTTTTACAGAAAATTACTGTAAATCGCTACAGAAAATGCCGTAACCACATTTAACAGTTTAAAACTGTAAAATCTACAGTTTTGGGGATGGCAACGCGCCGAGCTACTGAACTACTTAACGCGCATGCTCAAACACTTAGCCTCGCGTTTCGAAGTAGTTTGGTAGAACTTAGCAAAATAACGAGCAAACGGGATTTGTAATCTCAGCATTACAAGACATATTAATCATTCTCAGTTCCACTAAATTATTATTACGAGGTTAGAATTTCCGTGTTCCACTTCCGAGATTTATCATTCTTTGTTTTTCTTTCAATTTCAGGTAATTTTATTTGGCGTTGAGCTCTTCGCCGGATTGTTTGTATGTTAGGCTTAATTTCTACGTTAAGTTCGCTGCATATCACTTCACTTTATTCCTATTCAATATCTTTCCCTAACGTTTTGTATCTGTTTGTCCAAAGTTTTTTTGTACTGTAGGAGACTAGTGCTTTTTTCATTTGGAAACTTTTTGATTACAGTTTAACAGGAAAGTTCATGTGGACATATGCTAACTATTCGGTTACACGTTGGTCTAGGCATGAGTTAAGACTGGGCACTTATCTGCTTTTAGCGTATGTTTGCCTCTAACAGATATAAAGTATTTTTAACGACTACCTGTACTATTAATGGTACTATCGTGTAAGTGATGGAATTTTACGATAAATTCATAACTTTTGGACTGGTGACATTTTGGATTGTATGTGAGAAACAAACGAATTCTACTACGTAACTTTGCAGGACGCTAAAGTACACATTTACCCATAATTTTGTTGCTTGGTTAATTCTCCAGGATGCAGTGCATTTGTTTATGGGATGCATGATCATCTGACAAATTGCTTCATCCAGGCAACTGGCTTATTCAAGGAAAATTGAAAAAAACAACTTGTTGATCATTTGTATTTACTTCTCATAACCTTTTTACATACCACCCAGTAAAGACGGAAATTTACTTTTGCTCTGTCCGAATTTTAAATTAGTCTCAAATATCAGCTTTGTATAATAACATGACCATGTAGTTTTGCTTTCTACGTGACTCATTAGTTGAATGTGAAAATTATTAGAAGAAGAAGAAAGCATGGAATACCTTCCAAAAAAGTCAAAGCCTGGAATAATGATACAGGTAAGCATAGTTTTTGCTGCTAAACTTTTGAAATGTTGTACAGAATGTAGTTACATGCCTAAAGTTTTGCTGAATGAAAGTTTCTGAAGAAAGTACTTAATCCATGCCTTAAAACAATTCTAAATTTTAGTATGCTTGTCTAGTAACCTTTTAAAAATATACCCTTATTAAAATAGTTTCTTTAGTGTTTTTTTTTTTTTCAATATCAAAATTATATGTTCAGTTCCAAACTAAGAAAAACCTACTTAACAAAATACAAAAGGGTTATAATGCAATTGAATAACATGCACCATCTGAAAAATGGTTTTACTCAGGTGATAAATTTATTGTGAGAACAATATTTCTAGATATTGTGACCACGATAGCAGATGCATACACAATTTGTACTACTTGACTCTATTTCTGTTTTCACTGCCCCGGTGACGCAGTGGTCTAAGCAATGGCTTCTGATCATTCATTCGACAGGGGACCAGGTTCAAATCCCGGTGAGGCATGGATGTTGTTTGTCTTACGGCACTGGCTCTCTTCCTTCCCTGGAACCAGTGACCCTAAATTTGGGACGGGCGACTGCTTATAGCCCATTGAGTTGCTCGCGGTGGTCGTTAAACCTCCAATCAAAAAAAAAAAAAAAAAGCCCACCAAAAATTTTTTTATTATCATAACTTCCTCAGAGTTGCATGATGAATCACTTAGTTTTGCATGCATCTATAAGTTTCCTTGCTCAACCCACGCTCGTCATCTGCCACAAAAAACAGAAAAACAATTACAAAAACCACAAGTTGTGAGAGTGAATAAATCATAAGATATATATATATATATATGATCAAATGTAGATGAGAATTTAAACATTCAAAATGCAATTTTACCTTGAAAAAATGTAGGCACAGAGAAAAACTATCACACTTTAGAAACACTCCTGTTTTACTTCCCGTTTGACACTACCATGACTGAAAGTTACAAGAATTAGAAAATAAATTTAATTTAATGAAATAAGTGAATAAATCATACTTTCTTACTCTGTTGTGTAATCATTATGAAGAAAGAAAAACATTGGTTTATAAAACTTGATTGTTTAAATAAAGGAGGCCCACAATAACATAGCTGATTAATATTTTTTTTTATTATTTTTCCTTGTTATACTTTTAAAACATAATTTAAATCTAAAAAGCTTAATAAAGGTATCTGAATACAAATACATGCGTGCAATTACTTAGACATTTACCCTTCATGGGGCACGTAAACAAATATTTACAAAGTGAAATAACTGTTCCTTAACTGACATTTTGATCAAGGAAAAAAATGCCACCATTTGCAGTTTCTTTTCTACCTTACAGTCTGATCATTACTTCCTAGTGCTAGGACTGTATTTTTTTTCAACTACTATGTTGAAAAAATACAGGGTGTTTTGAATGGGGCTATACAACTATGCATATCTGGAATAACTGTGGAATGAGGTGGCTATGCTACTGGCTCACCTCTACCAATCCACCCATCTGGAAAACAGGTGTTTGGGTACGCCATCAAATGACGAATATAACAGCCCGTTTCCACAAAATTATTGTGCCACACACACACACAGAATGTGCCCCTATTCAGAGGTTATTTGCCATATTGTGTGCGAAAATTCCTTTGAACTTTGTGTCGCAGACATTGTTTCCTCAAACCAAAACACACAACATGCTTGCTCTGCACCTTCGAAAGTAACCATTTCGCAAGCGTTTGTTGTGGAACAAGTGCTTTAATGCCAGTCCAAAAGATATCTGGCTCCTGGATACAAGAAATTCCCAGAATGCAATTTCAGCCTCCTCTCGGTTCCTGAAGGTCCTGTCCTTGACGTAATTGCTAAAATGCATGAACAGGTGGAAATCCGTAGGTGCCAAGTCAGGCGCGTAGGCAGGATGTGGGAAGGGTTTGAACCTCAGTTCGTATCATTTCTGTTTTGTCATATGTGACACATGTGGTCTTGCGTTAACATGGCGGAGAAAAGGACCCTCCCTGTTTACCAAAGATGACTGTTTGGAACACAACTTCTAGTGCATTGTCAATTTCTTTACAGTATGTAACTGAGGTAATGCTTTCATCAGCATTCCAGAACCTTTAGTGTATAACACTGAACAATCCCACACACTGTCAAGACTTTTTGCATCAACCTTGGTTTAAGATAATGTTTTGGTGGTTCAACAAGGTTCAGTCACTGTCCAGATTGCTTACAGTTGTCACATAGCACCCACTTTTCAACACAAGTTACAATGCGATCAAGTAGGGTCTCCTTTTTGTTGTGAAGCAGAAGGTTACTGCACTTTTTGAACCATTGTTTCTGATGTTCCATTAGTTTGTGTGGGACCAACTTATCGAGCTTCTTGGCCTTACCAATTTGATGGAAATGATTGGCACCAACACCTTGTACTGTTTGGTGAGTTCACTGACTGATGTTGGAATTTGCCTTCAGAACATTGTTGTCAGTGACCGAATGCCGTACTCACTCCTCAGCCCTCCTTATCTCGTTGGCTAATGTCACTGGAATGAAACTTTGCAAGCATTGTGGGAAAGTTGAATATGGCATCTCAGAAAATCTGCCATTATTTTCTGAACAACCTGATAATTAGTATTATGAGTGAACTATCAATTAGCATTATTAGTAAACTTCATACTGGACCACCAGATTTTGTTAATCAGTGGTACACAAAAATCTTTATTTCCCCACGGGTGGAAAAAAAAAGGGTAAACCTTCAGAAAGTGGCCCAAAAGTAGTTTCTGAAGCGACGATAGATGGCGACACGTTATCGCTAAATCGTGAAGCGTAGCGTAACGTAACGTTATGAAATAGGCAAAGGAAGTGAATAATATGGATTTTAGGTGGCCCTTAAAAGGGCCTTTATGAATGTACATTCTTGCATATGTGTAAAATATTTATTACGACAGAAGAGTGAGTTTTCCTCATGAATCTGAAACTGTCTACTTAGCAGAATAAAAGCCAGAAAACCTTTATCTGCCGGGGAAGAACTGCCTGATCGCACGAATCAGGACTTCAAAGCAGTGTTCTGAGGAAATTGGGCAATTCCGTCGGAATAAATATTCCATAATATGGTCTGCCACATTTTGTGGTTGCCCTGTGTTAACTGATGCTTAAGGGGACGCCAATTGCTCTCTACTCCTTGTGTATGCGCCCCTGTGATGGGATCAATGAAGTTGAGGGAGTGGTTGACTGTGAAATGTGCGTAGCCAGAGCGCCATCTATCGGAGCGGGCCACTTTCGGAAGGTTAGCCAAAAAAAAAAAAGCTTGTCCTTAATGTACTAGCTCTGAAAAAGGGAACCATTGATTTTTGTGTATAATGGGGGGGGGAGAGCCCTCTCTGTATTTATTCTTAGTGAGCAATCAGACTGTGAAGTTAGAGTTCACTGTAAACTTAGCCCTGTGGCACAAATTGGGGCGAGGGGGGTAGAGGTCTGCACAGGCGAGATCAGGCCTTTTTGTAGTTTAGAGAACAAAGCAACGGGTTGGGCCAAGTCGACCCATTCTTTTATCGCAATGGTAAAGAAGAAAAAAATTCCTGGATTTCCTGGTGTGTTAAACTGTTTCGAAGGTTTTACTTACTTCCATGACAGCCCAGGGCGTCGTAAGAAAAGCAACAAGAGGCAGAGGCATGCAGTGTTTTTACCAATCTAAAGTTAAGATGGTAAAACCATTTTGGGGCTTGTTGACAGCAAAAGATTTGCCACACTCCGTGAGTGTTCTGTAGGGTGGGGGGGGGCTCAGAGGGTGTCTGCAGTGGGGTGAGGGGTGTTCTTCTATGACGGTGGGACGGCATGGATTTTTTTCTCCTATCCCTATTCTGATCTTTTGTAGTGTTACAGCTTACTAGTTCAGAGAAATGGATATTCTGAATGCATTTAGTCTTCCTTTTTCTCTCTTTTTAAAGTTTATGGCTGTCTGCTTTCCTTGAAAAAACCATCTGGTTGATATGCGAAAGCTTGGAAACTTTGATTTATATTCTAAACCAAGAAATTTGGATCTCTAGTACTATTTTAATTGTAATTGGTGTACAGTTCCTTGTTATTAATTAATTATATTTTTTGGTAATTGTTAAAGTTTAGTTAATATTTTTAGGCTTACTACATTCAACTTAAAATTTTTCAATAATATCCCATTTCATTACTTAATTTTCACATTTTCGTAAAATACAATAGAAAAACAAAATAATACCAAATGGCACATCACAAGCCGAGCCAAAACTAAATAAGAGAGGCAATTGATGGGCCCGGGCTGAATGTCTGATATTTGAAACGGGCTGGGTCTTGAATGCCAGTGCTTGGGCCAGGCTCACCAAATTAGGCCCTTGCAGACCTCTAGAGGAGGGGTATTTTTGTCTACGTCTGGTGGTGCCCTAGGAAAATCAAATCCTATTTCTAGATGAAATTGACCCAGGAACCTCCGATATGGTATCCTAGTGCCTTAACTATGTTTTATAAAGATTTGACCACGTGCAAATTTGAATAGTTAGAGCAATCTGTTCCTTTTTATAATGTAAACTTAGCAGGGGTCGCACTGCCGATTGCCATCTTAGTACCAATTTACGCAAAACGAAATCATTTTGGTGATGGAAAAACCTTTGGCAATTACCGTTTCATTATGTTATAACACTTTGGTGAAAAAAAAATTGAATTTGGCGACTAAATTGGCAAAAACTTTAGAAAAGCCAGTGCAACCCCTGCTTAGTAATAACATAGTTGCTATATATATGTATATCCATACTTGACATATCCTAGGTGCCAGGCACTTAGTTTTTGTCCCTGGCAGCAAATATTATTTATTTCAGACTTTACAATTTCTAGTAAATAATGTAATTTGTGTTGCATAATTTGCAGATTATCTGTTAAGAAGTAATAAATTTAGGTACTGCAAATACTGGTAGAGTAAAATAATTTAAAAAAAATTGGTACAGCATTTAAAAAAATATGTGAGGGTATTGTCAGGAGAGGTGTGATTAGAAAAGTACCAAAAATGTAACAGGAAAAACGTAACACAAACACCGCAATAGAGGACCGCCAAGAGATGCAAGATTTTTTTTTAGTTACAAGCATTCTGACATAAAATATGATGCAACGAAGTCTATATATTTTTGCATGTGGGAGTCTGTGTTGTGAGCAGCACACAGAGCTATTCCATGGCACTTAACCATTTTGCAATATTACATTCTCATATATTTTTTTTTATTTTTTATTTTTTTATTTTGAGACATATAAAAAAAAGATAAATACTACAGATTTATTAGGTCTAACTAATGAACTACAGTAATGTTGCAAAACCCAGGTATATGAGTTCCTTTGTTTATTTAAAAGTAACTCAAAAGTACTTAAAAATTAGTTACTTTTTTATAAGCTGATAGTTTTTTTTCTTCATCTTTGGACTTTTGAGTCAGTCATCCTGTGAATCGTGGCTTTTCTGCCGGAAATTATGGTTCATGATTAACACGACAGATGTAGTGGCACATTTTCTATGGATTATATGTCACATTTTTTTCACAGCCTTGTGTATTATATACCACCGTGGATCTTAGAAAGAAACTTTTTGTGTGAATTTTGTGGTCTGCAGGTTACACAAAGGTAAAAGTACAGTACTTTGAATTAATATGTACAAAATATGACTTCTGCAAATAGTATTTTAATAAAATAAAAAAAATTTAATTTTTTGAGATCAGCAATGGATGAGTGGGAAAACAAAATTATGAAGCAAATTGAAACTTTGTTTTGCAAATAAGTGCTTTGGGTTTAAAAAAAAAAAAAAGGAAATTGACAACAGATGTAGTTATTATTTTTTGGCTTAGCTTCATCAACAGACATCATGCATTTTTTTTTTTTTAAATTTGACTTCATTCATCTGGCTTCTAGATCTGGAACATATTTGTCAAGTGCTGTATGTATATATATATATATATATATATATATATATATATATATAATATATATACATACATACATATATATCTCAATTCTAGTTAAAAAATTCTATACATACCTCAGTAAAATACTGGGGTAGGCATTCAAATTTTAGTATATCAAGTAGTCTAACATTTGCATTAGACTTCTACACACTCACAATCACGGGCCACAGAAATTAGCTCCACTGTTACACTTTGTGCAGTGCATTTGTTAGAATGATATAATTAAGGTGCTGTTATGTGTTTTTTAAACAACAAAAAAAGCTGTTCTTTTTTCAAATAACAGCATGCCCCCAAAACATCATGTTAAATTGGAGAGCTCTAAAGCAAGCATTGGGGACATTTGCACATCAAAACATTTGGCA
Source organism: Macrothele yani (assembly GCA_039090855.1). Taxonomy (NCBI): domain Eukaryota; kingdom Metazoa; phylum Arthropoda; class Arachnida; order Araneae; family Macrothelidae; genus Macrothele; species Macrothele yani. Next base: position 115,794,227 of record CM077029.1, on the reverse strand, counting down.
CACACAGCCTATGCTTCCTCATGCCTCAGGGTTTTTTTTTTCATTTTATGTATTTGTTTGTAATAGCTCTATTTAAAAAATTAAAATAAAAACAATTTCGAATTGCGTTTGGCCATATTTTTTGACATTCTTTAGCTGCAAAGTAGTTTGTTTTCCCCTTTAATAGTAACTGATATAGATTTGTGAACTATCAGTTATATCCTCAGGGCACCCTACCTCTGCCAGCCATGAATAACACCTGGAACAGGTGGAAAGCTCTTGAAATAAAATTATTGGTGAATAACATAGTTCAGTAATATTTTTTTTTAATGTGCAGCAGAAGATAAGCAGCAGGCTGATGGCTAAAACCAAACTGTTCTATTATCATTCGGTATTTCCTTTGTGTAAAAGAACTTGCATTTCTATTTATAAAAAACGGGTAGCTATTAGTTTCCTTTAACGGCTTTGTGTAATTTACCCGAATTTCTTTATAAAACCCATGTTTTCCCATTATTTGTGGCCATATAATAGCACATGTTTCTGCAGAGCACACACTTTTGGTGTTTAAAATTGTCAAAATGAAATTTGAAAATTGGTACCTACACGCAGCGGCAACCATCATTTGCTATATAGCACATCAAGTTGTTTTCACGGCATAGGTGTCTTCTGCTACATGGAACTTCTGGTTACCAACTGATAAGCAGTGTATGGGTAAAACTCGAAGCTCCATGTTATTGCAGCAATTTCCACGAACAACCTTGGCAAGATGGCATAATGAAGCAGAATTTTCAAAAGCTCAAAACAAAATGTAGCTGAATATACAGCCCACAAAATACGAAGCTTTTGGTGGGAAGCGAGAATCGCCCAGTCAAACTGCGCCACATAATATCGCAAATCAAAAGACTTGAAGATGATCTTTTGCACAGCAAGAATTCCCAAAGCAACCAGAACTTCCAGTATTTCAACTTCCACGCACTTTCTGCAGTCGAAAGGAAATATTTACTGATTTTTAAAAGCATTGATCCTATCTTATTTAAACTTCGCAAGATCTATTCGTAAAGTAGAACAGACACGCGTGGCAAAAAGATGAATATATAGATTAATATTCAGCTGGGAGAAACAATCCATTTTCCTGTGACCTTTGGTAGTTGAATGCTCTTTCGCTGCCCTGGTGGCGCAGTGGTCTAAGCAATGGTTTCTGATCATTCGTCCGACTTGGGTCAGAGTTCAAATCCTGATTAAGCATGGATGTTGAGTTTCTTATGGCACTGGCTCTCTCCTTCCCTGGAACCAGTGGTCCTAAATTAAGGAAGTGCGACTGCATATAGCCCATTGAGTTGCTCGCAGTGGTTGTTAAACCTCCAATCAAAATAAAATTAAAGAAAAAAAAAAGCTCTTTCTGCTCAGCTGTAATATGACAGCATGCGGCTCAGAGGTTTACATATCCACAGCTGATCGGTTGGCAACCAGCAATTGAATTGCCAAGAATTACCTGTGCTGTGAAAACAACTTTACGTGCTATTGCAAATGGTGGTTGCCGAAGCATCGCAGTGGGTAAGTACCGATTTTCTTTCATTTTGCAACCAAATTTAAACTCCAAAAGTGCATGCTCTGCAGAAACATAGTATCATGAGATCACAAATAATGGGAAAACATGAGTTTTATAAAAAAATTCAGATAAATTATATGGAGCTGCTAAAGGAAGCTAGCACTAAAAAATGTTACGACAGCATTGAAATTTTTTCTAAGTACATAGCATAAAATTTACAGCTGTCCCAGTGACGTAGTAGGCTTAGCGCTGGCTTCTGACCATTTGTCCACAATGGGTGCAAGTTCAAATCCCGGTATGGCATGGATGTTGTGTTTATTTTACAGTACTGGCTTCCTTTCCTGGAACCAGTGGCACGAAATTATGTAGCTCATAGCCCATTAAGTTGCTCATGGAAAAGTTGCTCACATTTACTGCTTATTCAACTTTCTCATGGTAGTTGTTAAACCTCCAAACAAACAAAATTCTTATGAAGCATGCATGCAAGAATTGATACATTAAATTACGTGTTACATTGAGATTCAGAAGTCCAGCCCAAAACTGCTACCTAATTTCTGGATGAGAAGAAAAGTTATAGTTTTACGTAAATAAACAACTCTCCAACAGGACCAGTAAAATAAGTAGTTTAGTGGTCCTGTGCAGTATTTATTTACTAATGCCAACAACAGATCATTAGCAAATCCAAAGTTCAAACCTCTGATAGCCTCATGCATATGTAACTGAATATGTATAAATTTCCTTCTATCAAAAAGTGTCAAATTATTTAAAATCAATTTTTGTGTCAAAATTATTGTAAGTGGTGCTTTAAAATAAGTTCCATGGTGGAAGCTTTATTTTAAAGCATCATTTACAATAGATATTTCTCTCTTTCTTGTGAGATGTATCTAATGCATAAAAAGCTAAGATAAAGAACACTAAGAAAAATACCTTGTAGGATATTTTTGTCAACTTTTAACAGCTTTTTAATTCTTATGTTTAAGATTCTTGTTTTAATCCATTTCAGAAGAAACTTGTACTCTCACCCAACACTCATGCTCAGCATTGATCAAAAAATAATAGACAGAATTTCAAGTTCTGAAAAGGAATTTGCCATGCTGCTGCCAACTTGGAATTCATTTAGAGGTGAGGCTTCAACTTAGTTTTGAATTGTTAGTTTTGTGTGCATGGCTAGTTTAGTGCTCATCTTATTATAGAATGAATAGTTCATTGCCAACTTCATATGAAATTGTTTTCGAACTTTTGTTTAAATAAAATATGTTCAAGGTCGTTTGGAAAATTAAGTCTTAAAAAGTCTGGTATCCTTCTTGCAAAATTGCAATAAATAAAACTAAAATAGCTCTGACATTTAAAAAAAAAGCGAAGATCATTCAGCATTTTTTCAAAAAACGGTATCTCTTGTTCCTGTAGAGAAAGCCAAGACGAGCAAAGGTTTTGGTGTGGAAATAAAATTCCATTATAATGTGAACACTAAATTGGCTTCAAACTTGTGTAGTGAGCAAACAGCATTTTCATCTAGGTTGGCAATCAGATTGCAGAAATATATGTTTATGCACACTGATGTGTACATCAGTTGTGGAACCGGTACTAAAATTTCTCGTAGTTTTATCTGCTAGCAAATTTATTTTGCAAGTAATGTGTGTGTGTGGGGGGGGGGGGGGCTTGAGTTTTAAAAATGTTCTAAAATTCCATTTAGTGAACAGGTTTTCTGTGTTTAAGTTCTGCTCATTTTATTTTTATTTCCTATACTCAAAATTGGTAATAGATTTTGCTGATGAAAACATTTTACAGTGTGTTCAGAAAAGTTATTTCTGATGAGTCTGAAAAACGTTTTGTGCTTCAAGCCCCCCCCCCCCCCCACCAAAAAAATTCTTCAAAATCTTATCTGTAAAATTCTCTTAGATAATATTGTTGTATTTTATATAGGTTTGAAGTCTTAGAAATGTACATTATCTATGTTTTCTAACAGTACTGTTATACAAATATATTAAATTACTTAAATTGAGAATGGTATCAATGAAATTGACTGAAGATTTCAATGAATGTTAATAAGACTAACTCTGTAACTGTTAAAGTTAAAATCTTTAATAAAGACTGGCTTTATAGTATTAAAAATTTTCACATGTTTAAAATAGTGTAATAATCAGCTGTTTGACAGTATCAACAAAGCTTGTTCTGTATTGTGTGGGGGAAGACATTCCACGTTGGGATTTTTCTGTACAGCAATATTTTGTAATATTACAAATACTGTGCAACTTTTTCACTAAGAAGAGCTTTCAGTGTGTTAAATATCCTCTCAGTAGACAAAACATTAGAGATAAGGGTGATGGGCAGTTGACGTAGGCCTCCATCGCGCGAAGTGAAGCAGTTCCAAACCAAACGCAGGTAATAAATAGGTGGTCAGCGGGGCTTCTCAACAGTGCGTTGGAATTGATGAACGTGGGTAAATGCGTAGGTCTAAGCGCTGGCTTATGATCATTCGTCCGTGAAGGGTCCAGGTTCAAATCCCGGTGAGGCATGGATGTTGTGTTTGTCTTACGGCACTGGCTCTCTCCTTTCCCTGGAACCAGTGACCCTAAATAGGGATTTTTTTTGGATTGGTGGTTTAACGACCACCGTGAGCAACTCAATGGGCTATAAGCAGTCGCCCGTCCCTAATTTAGGGTCACTGGTTCCAGGGGAAGGAGAGCCAGTGCCGTAAGACAAACACAACATCCATGCCTGACCGGGATTCGAACCCGGACCCCTTATGGACGAATGATCAGAGGCCAACGCCTTAGACCACTGCGCCACCGGGCGGCTAAATTAGGGATGGGCGACTGCTTATAGCCCATTGAGTTGCTCACGGTGGTCGTTAAACTTTCAATCAAAAAAAAAAAAAAAAAGTGGGTAAATGAGGTGATGTTTGGCTCATACATACTGACCACTTAATGATTTAAAAAGCAAATCACATCCAGGTTAAATATCGAAGGCCCAAGCATCCTGAGTAAGCAAATGGTACGGCGCATGCCCTGGGCTACAGCAGGAAGGCCAAGCAATGGTGTAAAAACAGGAACTCCAGCTAAAGAAACACAAGGGCCTTAGATGTGCGGTACTAGCAATGAGCTTTTGTTGTGATGGTAAATTTGTAAACTGGAAATTAAAGTTGGCAGTGAAATGTATAAAAACTGCCCCGGTAGCGCAGTGGTCTAAGCGATGGCCTCTGATCATTCATCCAAAAGGGGTTCGGATCCCGATGAGGCATGGATGTTGTGTTTGTCTTACGGCACTGGCTCTCTCCCTTCCCTGGAACCAGTGACCCTAAATTAGGGACAGGCGACTGTTTATAGCCCATTGAGTTGCTCATGATAGTCGTTAAACCTCCAATCAAAAAACAAAAAAATATATTATAAAATGCAATCTGCATTTTTATTTAAATAAGCACAGTAATTATTTTGTTGAATTTCTTACATCATAAGACTAGTAATTTACAATTCATGTTATTTGCTCAAACAATGATTATTGATTGAATTTTATGACAATATAAGTGATTTATTGATTGCTTTGCATTGGAAAATATCGTCAATGCATACATACCTTAATAATAATATGATATTCAAAACATGTAAAAATATTTTCATGAAAAAGGACATTAATTTTCTATTACAGTATATTGGATGGAGACCCTATTCGTGCAAAGTGCCAAATTTGTCACCAACCTATATTTCATAATCTATCGACTCAATAATGATTTTCAGAATTTCGTGTGATTTTTGTAAGCATTATACTGTATGTACACATTTAGGTTAAAAAATGGGGGGGGGGGACTAATGTATGCAATGTAGGGTTAAAAACCTTTTAACAGATGCTCTGTGGATCATATGACAAAAATCATGGTATTTAGTGCACATTACAGAACTTTTAAAAAACGAATGTGAGTGCCAGTTTTCTAGGCACCTGGGATTTGTCAAGCCCTGGGACCTAGAGAGGGGATTATTTTAGGTGAAATTTCCAAGAAAATTTTCAACGATGACTGCAAAGTAATCTGGAAAAAGTGTTCCTTGCACACTGGAAGGTCAGGTTTAACTCACTGGGTCTTTGTGGGGCCGTGATGACATTGTACTTGTGTAATAGTGAATTCAATTCTATGTTTTAGAATTTTTATTTTGAAATGTTAAAAAATACACCGCCTGGACCATTCTGACCATATCATCTGACTGTTGAGAGCAGTGAACACGTGACTGCACTGCCACACGGCAGAGTGGCTCCGGGCGGACCAGGGGGACCACTGGTAGAGAGGATCGACGGATCATGCGCCAGGCACAAATGGATTCCACGGGGACCCGGTCCGCTATACAGCCAAATGTAGCTGCTCCTGTGTGCCCCCCCCCCCCCATTTCTTGAAAAATTGCTGGTGGTATTGGCAATTTAGGAATGGTTTTGGCAAGCAGTGCACCACATAATAGTCTTGTCATAATTTGACTTTAGCCAATTAAATGTTTTTATCCAAGATTCCTGAACTGTCCAACGGTGTTTATTTGCGTACACTTTATCATAGTCCGCTTGCGTAAGTTTCAATTCTGCCAACGACACAGATTCAGATTCTGAAATTACATCACTCAACAATGCAGAAGACGAATTTGTAACAACCGCTGACAGATCGGAAATTCCACATAATAGCTTACCATGAGATATGCTCTCATTGCTGGATTCCCTCCCCCCCAAATCATATCCATTTATAAATAAAACTTATATCCGCAGCTAACACAAACTACTGTTCTCTCAGACAAACTAGGTAAGCTATCGGTGTCGGTAATTTTTGCTCTTCTCCCGGCTAAGTGTACAGGCTCATTCTTAAATCTTAAACGAAACTTAGGCTTTGTTTCAGTAGTACCGCTGTTCTTTGTGTGTGTGTGTGTGGGGGGGTGGCTTCCATTATTTCTCCTCCTCACTCGCGTAAGTTGTATCAGAAATCCAACCCCACCCGGGGCTGTGCAATAAATATTCTGTGGTCACTTCCTCCTCATAAAGCACAGCTTTTTGCCCATCAGTCTGCGTCCTCCTGTTTCAGGGCAGTTTACGCATTTTGTCACTAAACACCGGAGGCTAGTTTCAATCCAGGCATGCATCCTGTCGTTAACTGTAAACGCCATCTGGAGCAAAACTATGTATGGCCCCAATTTCTGGATGTAGAGCATAATATAATTGAAGAAGCACTTCCTCCCATAATAATAAAACAAATTCTGGTGATTTTTGCAGTAAAATAAAAAACACGCGACGACAGTCTTTTTTTTTTTTTTTTTTTTTCTAGAGTAGAAAATTCTCCATTCCAAACTTTTTTTTTTCTTTGAACCTAGTTGCCCAACCGGGCTACTAGATTTCATTTTTACTTACCCAGGCCAATAATTTACATGCCTCGGGCATCTCTGGCATGGTATTTTTCAAGCCCTGCTAGTATATGGATCATTGACGTGCCAGCGATTTGTGGATGAGATCCTACCACCCCATGTGCTCCCATTCCTGGCGGGGATTCCAGGTCGGACTGCGTGCCACAGATCCCTCTGTAACTGTCCTACAGCTCTGTTTTTGCCATTTGTATCCATCTGTATCATTAAGTCCATAAAATTTCAGTTCAATGCGACGTTTTCTTCTAAGTGCACAAATTTCATTGTCCGTGAGTGTAGTTGCAAGGGTATTGTATTCCTGAGATTTTCTTATTTTTTGTCTTTCTTTAGTATATAATTGGGCATAAACATTTAAATATTTGTTAATTGACCTTGATAAACAAATTCATTTTGTTATCAAGTGTGCAGCTCAGATTGCAATGCTTATACATTTGCTAATGTTTTATGTGCTATTTTCCTAGATGTAAGCATTTAGATATAAAATAAATGAATATATATTTCTATATGTTTCCTAAACTTGATACTTTTTTTTTGTATAGGTGCCTTCTCAACATCAACCCTGAGCATGGAATCAAAATTGAGAGATAAAATGACCCATACAGTCCAAACATTCTTTTGTTAATGAATGACTGACTTTGAGTGGACAAAACAATATTGTTAAATGAGCACTAAAACAAATATTTCAGCTGTGTACCACAATTTCTTTACCACTTATTTAATAAAAACGTTATTTGTAAAAGATAGTCTATTTCATGTTTAATATCTAGTCTGCTTAGTTACTGATGTTATACGACTTCTCTAAAAGAGAAACTATTTTGAATCTGTGGTCTACATCTTTATTGTGGGAATAAAAACATACCTTTGACAGCAATAAAAAGCAATTATCCTTGCTGATTTCTTGGGCCTTTCAGCATTGTCACCTTTTTAAAATTGTAACCAATCAATGTAAAAGTAATTTTTAATGCATAATCCTTTGAACAAGCTGTACTGATGACAGGTTGAAATTCTGGAATTCTACTGTGCCTCGTGGTATAATGGTTTGGATGGTAATCACAAACTTTATGATTTGGTGATGAAAATTCAAAAGTATTTCTCAGTAAAGAGCCATTTTTAAAAAAAATAAAGTAGCCCTTTTATTGCTCTTTATGAATGACAGTATATAAATAAGAAAACACAGCTTAACATCTTATTTTGTAAAGAGGGAAACCATTGGGACAATTTTTTTAAATATTTTCTTTAACTTTATGTGGCAGTAAAATATGTATGAGGCTCTTATAGCCATGCCTATGTGGCTTTCTTGAAAAGCTCTTTATCTTTGAAACATTCTGAAAGGTAAGTTGTGGCAAGGTCTGGAGAATAGAAAGGATGAAGTCCCTATTACCATAAAGCAGCCTGTGTTATGTTGTCGAGGGCCAACAATTCCCTATCATTCCTGTGTTATTTTGTGAAGAGGGAAACCATGTTCAGGCTGCCAAATTGTAATGCAATACTGACCAGATATGTCTATTATCTTGTGTTATTGCATCATGCTGTGACTGTGGTCTATGTAGCAAGTTAGATACTTCTAACATTTCAGATGTAATCAATGATCATCCTTTGGCAGCTCAATATTCGTTTGTGCTTTCCCTCCATGTTGTCTGAAAATCTGAGCTTCAGCTGTTTTTTCAACCTTTGTGTGTAACGTACCAGGAGATGGACGCACACGACATAAAGGCAGATAGGAATCAGAATAAAACGTCCGCGTAGCTTAATTGGTAGAGCAACTTGTTCCGGAATAAGCGGCCTCGGGTTCGAATCCTGTCGTGGACAGAAATGACGGAGAAATTTACTTCGTTATAATGGCTCCCGAACTATCCGGATGACCAGACCGTTCAAAATCTCGCATTGGTGTGATGTTCTTTCCACACCGCGAGATAGGAAAAATAAGAAAATCCTTTCTCCAGCACTTCGAAAAAAAAAAAAAAAAAAAAAAAGGGGAGATGATGTAACGTAATTCAGGAGATGTGACTTACCTGCCAGAAGGACGCACACGACATAAAGGCAGATAGGAATCAGAATAAAACGTCCGCGTAGCTTAATTGGTAGAGCAACTTATTCCGGAATGAGTGTACCCGGGTTCGAATCCTGGCGCGGATAAAAATGACGGAGAAATTTACTTCGTCATATGTGTTTTTCCACACCTCGCCACACTGACTGCAGTTCTCAGAGAACACATTTTTATTGCTTTTATATCACACATATCCTACTTATAAGACCACTTTCACTGAATCATGTTCAGAACTGACTGATGATGCTGAATTTGCCAGCACACAAAACAAGTAAGCTTATAAGTAGCATTTGTTTAATATAAGCACAATAAAACAAGTGTGTATTCATTGTTATACATTATCATTAAAGTTTTTTTGTGAGCACACTGTTTACTTCACCTGTTTCACAAGTGTTTGTATTAAAATAACACATTATTTAAAGCAAGTTTTACTATTCATTCAGCTGAAGATGCGTTCTTCCCTTATTATGTGGAACAAGGTCACAGGATTATTAACCTAGCTATCAGATATGCCTGAATTGCCTGTTTTTACTGTTCAATATGTAATATCATGTACGAAAACTTAGAAATTGTCACCCTGGATTGAGATGTAATATTCAAGTTTTCTGATGTGATATTACATATTGAACAGTAAAAAATCACACGATTCAGGCATATCTGATTGCTAGGTTAATAATCTTAAAACTAAGATTTACAGTTTGACTGTTTCTTCTCTCTGTAAACAACAGTATAAAATTGTAAGAATTACTGTTTGTAAATCTTTCTTCACAGTTCTTTTATGTAAATAATACAGTACAAAACAAAGCTGTAAAAATAACAGTTCCTGACTGTTCCTTCCCATAAAAAATATGGTACAAAACTGTAAAAATTAGTTGTTTCCGTAAATAATACAGTACAAAACTGTAAAAATAACGGTTTCTGACTGTTCCTTCACAGTTGTTTTCTGTAAATAAAGCAGTACAAAACTGTAAAAATAACGGTTTCTGACTGTTCCTTCACAGTTTTTTCCGTAAATAATACAGTACAAAACTGTAAAAATAACGGTTCCAGACTGTTACTTCGCAGTTGTTTTCCATAAATAATACGGTACAAAACTGTCAAAATAACAGTTCCTGACTGTTCTTTCGCAGTTGTTTTCCGTAATTAATACAGTACAAAACTGTTTTTTTTACAGTCAAAGGATGGCAACCTTATTAACGGTCCAAAACTGTGAAATTTACGATAATTTTTTTTACAGTGCACTCACACACACACACACACAAATGCTGCGATTGGAAATTAAGTATTCAAAGTTACGTAAAAAAAATGACGTCGCAATTGCAAGAAATGGCAGATGAAAACATCTCGTTAGATATACGGTCTGGCCAGTTGCTCCCTGAGTTTTATGCATTAGGCCCAATAACGTTTATTCTGTATCTTACAGTACAAGACATTAAATGCGAGACAAAACCAACCTCGGGTCCTTGGGGTTCTTAGTTCAAGTCCAGCTGACAGCTAAAAATCCGCCTTGGTTCGGAGCACCAAACACAGATGGACCCGGGGTAGCGAGATTCCTCGATATAAAACAAGTCTAACCCCCAAATCCTTTGGGGCTTCTGCTCATACCATTTATTTAGTCCTTAGTGCAGCAGTAGGACGCCCGGTGGGTGTAACCTTCTAACAATGGCGGTTTTACGGGGGTAATCCCCCACACACACACCAGACTTGTGAAAATGAAGGTAAAAATTTATTTTTGTTGGATAGAAAAAATATATAAACCATGCGGAACGACTCTGATATAAGGGAAAATTTTTGACAGTTTTTCTAATTCAACTTACTGTATATTTTTTAAACCAAAAGATGGCAGCACAATATACTTTTTATCTAGGGGTGAGATGGGTGACTGGAGCAAAGAATCTATAAGGGGTGAAAAAAAAGGTTCCAATCAGCTCCATAGGGAATAGGGCTAATGTAAAACGCACGACAGCAGCGCCGCCATACTTGACGGTCCAATTGGCATGTTTGGAAAGTCTGCAATACAGGATGAAAACAAAAAATCAACGGCATTCCCACCCTTTCCGCGTGTTTTAAAAGAGTGCAGATCTCTGCTGTTTATGATATGAGTCTTTAAAGGCTTCGCGCTGCTCCCAATGTTTTCTTTGATTTCAAGAACATAAATGTTGTCGCTTTCGCGGACGTTAATTATTTAGTTAATTCAAAAAAATACATTCTTTGTTCAAAATAAGCTCACAATGAGACTTGCAACTGCCGAACAAGAACATACATTACGCACGCGCTGTCCCTTTACTGTGGGCTTCTCAGTACTACCATTTGGACCGCCAAGTGAAGTTTACCGACAGAGGTCGCCCTTTGTGCCGCAGCGAAGCTTCCCTTCTGGATCGCGTGTGTCATATGACCTCCGACTTCATTCCCAGCCCAGTACTCACGTAGTGAATGAGAATGCTAGTTTTCCTGACCGCCGGTAGCTTTTAGAGAATAAAATGAGCAAACGCCAAAAAAATACGTTAGATTGTGTCAAATATTGTTGTCATATTCTCCTATATTCTTGTATAGCTAATTTGTAGATTAAAAAAGGTGATTGGCAACACCCATCATTCTGGTGGTTGTTGTTATGTGTAATGGCTGTTTGTCTCTCTGAGTAATAACTAAGATAACATTACATGGTGTCAGAATTGTGGGATAGTAAATTTTGTTGTGTTTTGACTGATTTGAGGCAACTGTGTTAAGTTTATAGTTCAATTAACATGGATTCTTCTAATGTTCGGCTTCCTCGTGAGTTGGAAGTGACTGCTGACAACATGGCCGCAAAGTGGAAGTTGTGGAAGCAATCATTCGAATTTTATGCCGTCACTACGCAACTTTTTGAGAAACCTCCACAGGTGCAAGCCGCTACTTTTATGTCAGCCATAGGAACTTCGGCAACTGTGATTTTTAATACTTTTAATTTGTCTGAGGCGGAGCAGAGCGATGTGGCTGCGATTAAAAAAAGATTTGATGATTGCTTTGCCCCAAAACCAAATGAGACTTACGTACGCTACTTATTTTTTACTTGTATGCAGGGTGAGCAAGAGAATTTTGATTCTTACTTAACTAAACTTCGAACGAAGATTATTGATTGTGCTTTTGGTATTTTACAAGATGGTTTGTTGCGTGACCAGATTGTGCGTGGTGTTCTTTCAGATAAAGTTCGTGAATTGTTGCTAGCTGAGGGATAGTTGGCATTGAGTAAAGCTATTGATATATGCAGAGCTAGTGAACGGGCTTCGAATCAACTTCAGGAAATGAGGTCAGTGATGAATAAAGATAAAGCAGTTCTGTCGTTAAGAATAAGAAAAAAAGGTTCCTACAGAATTCAATGGCTCAGAAATGCGCGAAGGATCGAAGTCCGCAATGGACATCAAAGCGAAAGGAAGGTGTTGGTGATGTGGTTTAGGGCACCAGTTTCGGAAGTGTCCCGCTTTCAGCGTGACGTGTAATTACTGTTCCCAGAAGGGACACTATGCGCGCCAATGCAAAGCTAATATGAAAACCCTTAAGTCACGAAATAAGGAATTTCATGAGATTAGCGAATCTGATAGTGAGTTGGAAGACATTACTACATGTTGTAACGTATACTCTATATTCACTTTCCTTTTGATTTTACTATCTCTGGTTATTTTATTTTACTATGTAAATTATCTTCCTACTGAACGAAATATTATTTCACCCGCTGAATGAGATCTGGCAATGAGTGTAAGTCATGACGTGGTGGTAGCTAGTATATACAAAGAATATAAACGCTTCGTGTGAAGATGCTCAACTCTCGTAGAGATAATGTAAAACAGGCGACAGCAGCGCCACCATGTAATGCGGCCGCAGATGCTCTGCGAGAAAGTTAACATTCAGGCGCAAAAAGCGTAGGAGACACGGGACGGGAAGCCTATTTCACGGAAAGGAAGCTAAGCTTTGATCTGCGACTGTTTCTTTCGGTCTCATTGAGTCTACTAAAGCATTTTCTTTTTGTTCTTTTCTGAGTATCCCTCCTGTCCCTTCTTTTGGTGAAACAAATATATACATTAGCAATTAATATTATTTTAAGGAAATTTTAGCAGTTTTATTCTCACTTTAAGCACCGTAGTAATACCAGGTTGCTTGGCATGAATTTCACATTTACAGTATACCTTAAATGTCAAAAATGCTGAGGCTGGTTTTGAATTTCCATGGGATTCGTGGTACTTCGTATTAAAAATTGTTTGCATGGAATTTTCAGTAGCAAAACAAAGGAATGGGTTCCCACAAAACGTAAACATTAGGTACCCAGCAAAAACAGTCTTGCTGGGCCAGCACTGTCCGCCAATTTCCCAGTAGTAGCCATAATAATAAAAAAGAAAAAAAAAAAAGCAAAGACAACTGCAGTTTCCCAAAGCTACACTTTTTTTTTCTACCCTTCCGAAATTTGTAAATTAAACGCACTGCGCTGGGGAAATTTTCTCAACAGATCTGAAAACCATTCGTTCGTATCTGAGTAGGTTCGAACCTGGGCCGTTGGCGTGATAGCTGAGCTCTCTACCGACCGGACTAATTCCTCACGTTCGAGTGCATCCTTAAAGCTGTCTCTTTGGTATGCAATATGTAATCGAATGCTTCCCTCTTTCATTTTACAATATTACGAGGTATTTTTCATAAAAGTCAGTTTCATATAATTGATAAATTAATTTTTTCAATGTAACGATAGCTTTTTTTTCAGCAAACGTTGTTTTAATGGTTTTCCAGGATATTTGTTTCAAACGGTTTCAAATTTGTTCTTGTTATTCATCCACTCCATTAAATGAATTGTTATTCATCGGAATGGAGTGGGTGTATTTCATGGCTGTAATATAAACGCAGATCTAGATGAGAACAACAAAACCTTTGAACAAAACGCCAACACAAACAAGCGTTTATATTCTTTGAACACAAACACGCATGCTCAGTCTAACAGTCTGCTCGGCATCCTGCGGCATCAGCCTGTAATGTTGGCTTATGTGTAGTAATTCTTTGCCGCATAATATAGTGGCGCTAGTTACGTCTCGCTGAGCCTTACCTTCTTATCAGTTTAGATATTCTTTGGTATATAGGCGCGTTCATCGAAGGAGCTTTTGTGTTGTTATGAGGAGAGCTTGTGGTCGTTAAGAGAGAGCGTGTATAAAACGAGGAGAGATTATTCATTATTGTTCTACAAGTGTTGTGTGTGCCTTAGTTGACCAAGAGTCGTAGAAATAAAGAAGTTTTCAGTAAGTCAGTCTTTCTCAATTCATAGTTTTTGTCATCGTTATGTTTAGCTCGTTATGTTTTAGTACTAACTGATAATTTTTCTAAATGGGTTGAAGTTTTTCCCATTAAAGCCGCTACGGCTGAAGTTATTTGTAATGTCTTAGTTAATGAAGTATTTTCTCGATATGGTGCACCTAATAAAGTAGTTTCGGATAATGGTCCTCAATTTATTTCTGACATTTTTGAAAGAATGTGTGCGAGACTACACATTAAACATAAATTCATTTCCCCATATCATCCCCAGAGTAATCCTGCGGAACGTGTTAACCGAACGCTAGTGAAAATGATTGCGACTTTTGTAATGGATCATCATGAAAGATGGGATGACCATTTAGAGCTTTTTGCGTTCGCCCTCCGCTCGTCTGTCCACGAGTCTACTAAAATTACTCCTGCAGAACTTTTTCTGGGTCGCAAAATTAAAACCCCTTTTGAAAATTTAACGGGGATTATCGACGAACTAAACCAGCGACCAACTCCGCAATCAGTAAGAATCATGGCAGAAAAAGCTCGTGTTGCAATGCTAGGAGCACAAGCGGCTCAAGCAAGATATTATAATTCTAGGCGTAGGGAACCAGATCTTGTCGTTGGAGATCTCACTCTCGTGGAAACGCACTTCCAGTCTTCTGTTTCGCATACTTTAGTGAAGAAATTTGCACCCAGCTACGAAGGTCCATATCGGGTGGCAAATATCTTTGAAAATAATATTGTTCTGGAGAAACCTGACAACCATTTTCAATATGTACATGTTGATCAGTGTCGCAAGTATCATGAACGGAATATCGATTTCATTATCAATCCTACTCAACCTTCTGTTCCACAGACTCAAGAATCTATATCTCATGTTCAACCGCCAGAAATTTTGGACGAACCAACAAACATTTTTGAAGAATCTCCAGTGATTTTTCCTTCACCCTCCCCTCCTCCAGACGGGTTTCTACACACGCAACCTGATTCTCCCATGAGACCAAGGCTCGAATCGAGTTCGTCGAATACTAGTATCGTTCCTTTTCCCTCCAACCATTGCCAAGACTATTGCTGCGCCGTTTCCGGATAACTCTGCACCAACGCGGGCTACTTCTTCTTTGAATACCTCGTCAGAAAGTATTCCTATAGGCAAATCTAAACATCGCCCTGCACGACCACTGAATTACAGCAGCGACTCAGAGGCTTCGGACATTTCTGACTTATCAGTTATGAATCCCAAATTTCATGTTCCAAACCGTCCAGCACCACCAAAGGCTGGGCGCAAACGTGACTTGTGTCCCCAATCTGCTTCGCCGCAACAGCGACGAAGGCAGAAATCTTTGCATCCGCCCGGGTTTTGCCCCTGGAACCTACGTTCAGGGCAAACAGGGCCGATGCCTGCTGCTACTCTCATGCCACGTGGGCGTAAGCGAAAGCAAACGATGTGGCCGGAGACACGTCCGTCCAAAAAGATACTGGAAGGACACAACGGGCCCCAGCACAAAGGGACTTCATATCCAAAGCCTGGGGGAGCCCGTTCCTATCAGCCGCAGCAGGGATTTCCGGACCGCCAGACTTCGGACGTTCCTGACCGTTCCTATCAGCCGCAAGGGATTCCGGACCGCCAGACTTCTGACCGTTCTTCTCAGCCGCAGGGATTTCCGGACCGCCAGACTTCTGACCGTTCTTCTGAGCCGCAGGGATTTCCAGACCGCCAGACTCCTGACCGTTCTTCTCAGCCGCAGGGATTTCTGGACCCACAGACTTCAGCCGTTTTGGACCGAAGGATTTCCGCCATTCCTGACCGTTCCCGTCAGCCGCCGGGATTTTCTGACCGACAGCAGACCGATGTTCCAGTTCCATTCCAGTCCCTGAAGAGATCCAAGCCACCTGATTTTACCAGTCCAATTAGGCCTGGAAAACGTTATCGCACTAGAGTTTTTTATGCGTCCTCGAGATAAGTAAGTTCTCGTGGACAGGTTCGTTTCTCAGTTTGTTGTTTTTCCTGCACGACCAGTTGGCGTGTCAGAATTTCTTTTTTTCGTGTGGGCCTATGCATTCTTTTTTGTGTATATATGTGTGTTTTTTTTTATATTTCTTCTATGTCCATCTACTAATCCACTTTTTTTATATATATCTATGTGCTTAGGGGTAAAATAATAAAATTGTTACTGTTAGGCAGCTCCAGGTAAATTTCGCTGCTGATACAGTTGGTATGTATTTCAACGAATAATGCGAACGTAATTTGAAATGAAAATAATAAAATTGTTACTGTTAGGCAGCTCCAGGCAATCTTCGCTGCTGATACAGTTGGTATGTATTCACCGAATAATGAGAACGTCATTTGAAATTAAAAAAGTGATTCCTGCTAGGCAGAATAAAAGGAAAGTATGCCGATGCAGGTTTGTTTTGTTCAACAATACAAGTTTCACAGTCGAATATAGATTTCTTAATTTGTCATGCCAAGTTTGATAATGTAAATACTGCTACCACCAAACAACAAAACAAAAAAGAGGTCGAGAAACGTCAATCACCGAAATGTAAGACTTACACTCCAGAATTGATAGGTTTTTCGGAAACAAAAAAGAAGAAAAAAGAAAAAAAAAAAAAAAGAAAAATTAAGGGGAGATGATGTAACGTATACTCTATATTCACTTTACTTTTGATTTTACTATCTCTGGTTATTTTATTTTACTATGTAAATTATCTTCCTACTGAACGAAATATTATTTCACCCGCTGAATGAGATCTGGCAATGAGTGTAAGTCATGACGTGTTGGTAGCTAGTATATAGGCGCGTTCATCGAAGGAGCTTTTGTGTTGTTATGAGGAGAGCTTGTGGTCGTTAAGAGAGAGCGTGTATAAAACGAGGAGAGATTATTCATTATTGTTCTACAAGTGTTGTGTGTGCCTTAGTTGACCAAGAGTCGCAGAAATAAAGAAGTTTTCAGTAAGTCAGTCTTTCTCAATTCATAGTTTTTGTCAGACCTCTGTCTGGCTGTTAGGTTTATAACATTTATTTGATTCCTATAAATAACCAGCGTTGAGACTTTGTTTAAGTTCGTAATTAACTAGTAACAGCACCCTTTTGAATTCATTATTTTGAAGCTTAGTACAAGTATATCATTAGCTAGCTGGTAGGAAGAGAATCATTCATAATAATTAGCTTAGCGGAAAGTAAATAAAGCTAATTCATTATAATGTAACTGTAATACTTTACATATCAGTGAAGTGATTAATTTCTCAAATAATTACCAAGGTAAATGGTATACAAAGGTGCTATATGATAAAGAAATTTGCGCTAATTTTAAGATTGACACTGGTGCAGAAGGGAATGTCATAACTGCAGAACTGACAAGACAGCTATCGGTGAAGACTTCAAATTCACAAGTTAAACGACTGAGGTCTTTTAATAATGCGTATACACCAGTTTGGGGAGAGATAAGCACTAAGTGTATTATAAAAAAACAAACCTATTACCCTTAATTTTCTAGTGGTTGAGGGTAGATTCAATTGCATTTTAGGATGCCATGCTTGTGAGAACTTGGGTTTAATAGTAAGAAATAAGGATTTCATTCAAGTTCATGAAGTTGTAAATCCTATTCCAGAAAAGATTTTTCAAGGTATTGGATATATAAAGAATTTTAAATATGAAATAGAGCTGCAAGAGGGTGCTTCGCTAACTATACATCCACCACGGCGAATACCTTATGCAATTCGTGAGAAGGTAAAGAAGGAGATTGACATGATGGTGAAGATGAAAATTCTCGTACCTGTTGTTAATCATACTCCTGAAGTAAGCTCATTGGTAATCGTCAAGAAACAAGACAAAATTCGTTTGTGTTTAGACCCTACTGATCTAAATAAGACTATTAAAAGAGGTCACTTTCCACTCAAAACTGTGGAAGATATAGCTTCTAGAGTAAACACAGCAACATATTTTACCCTACTTGATGCAAAAAAAGGGTTTTTGGCAATTACGTGTAACAAAACGTACTTCTGATTACTTGACAGCTAATACGCCCTGGGGTCGATACTCATTTTTGAGAGTGCCTTTTGGACTTGCTTCGGCACCCGAAATTTTCCAACAGGTTATGGAGTCAATATTGAAGGGCAATACTGAATGCTCAATGGATGATATTCTGATCTGGGCAAACACGCTCAAGGAGTTACATAGTTTAACATCTAAGGTCATGATCGACTTTTAGAGAGTGGAATTCGGTTGAATAAAGACAAGTGTGAATTTGGGAAAACAAGAGTTAAGTTCTAAGGTCACATTTTTACACCAAGTGGAATAGAAATTGACCGATCCAAGTTCGACACCATTGGAAAATGAAAGGTACCTACTTGTGTTACTGAGTTGCAGAAATTTATGGGTATGACTAATTATGTTTCTAAATTCATACCTAATTATTCAAGTATTTCAGAACCCATTGGCAGACTTCTACAGATGGATGTCATATGGGAGTGGTCTTCTGACCAAGAAAAAGCCTTTTGTAAGTTAAAAGAATCTCTTCAGAATACTCCACAGTTGGCTTATTATGATGTAAACAAGCCAGTGGTTGTTTCTGAGGATGCCAGTTCTCATGCAGTTGGTGCTGTACTTCTACAAGACGGTAAACCGGTAGCATATTCTACCAAAGCATCAACATCTGCACAACAGCGTTATCCTCAAATTGAGAAAGAAGCCTTTGCCATTCGTCATGGGTGCAAAAAATGTCATGACTATATTTATAGCAAGTCTGTTACCATTGAAATGGATCACAAACCTTTAGAAGTCATCACGAAGAAACCCTTACATACAGCTCCACCTAGATTACAGCGATTAATTTTTTGATGTGCTCCGTATTCGCCGAAAATAATATTTAAATGTGGTACTGATATTCTAATCCCTCACGCCTCTAAGTCGTGACTGTAGTGTGGAGTCTTTGGAGACAGCTGGTGAAGATCAAGAACTTTTTGAAACATTACTCGATATACCGCTTCCCTCATTAACACTTCAAGAGCTGATTGCAGCAACTAATGCAGATGAAGAGCTACAACAACTCAAGAGAGTTATCCTTGAAGGTTGGCCACCAACAATAAAGGAAGTGCCTGTTTGTTTACACAAGCACTGGAATTATCGAGAACAATTATCTGTATACGAAAATCTGTTGTTTAAGGCTGAACGACTGATTATTACTAAAGCACTTCAACATAAATATCTCAAACTTATCCATCAGGGTCATCTGGGTACTAGCCTTTCCTTACATCGTGCAAGAGAAATAATATTTTGGCATGGAATGTCTAAAGAGATTGAACTATTTGTTCAAAAATGTCCAATGTGTCAACAAACTGCTCGTGCTCCTAACACAGAACCAATACTGATGAAACCTATTCCCTGTTTTCCATGGCAACGAATAGCATCAGATTTATTTGACTTCAAGGGTGACCATTATTGCCTTGTAGTTGATAGTTACTCCGGATATTTTGATTTTAAAAACTAAGTCAGTAAACTTCTCAAGCTGTGATTAAGTATTTAAAAGTTACTTTTGCCACTCATGGTATTCCTGATATCTTAGAAACTGACAATGGTCCACAGTATAACTCTGAGGCATTTCGTCATTTTACAAGAGACTGGAAGATACAACATCTCACATCCAGTCCTCATTATCCCAAGTCAAATGGTTTGGCAGAACGGTATATGCAAATAGCTAAGTTAATGTTAAAGTGTATTGATCTAGAACAATCTGACTTGTATCTGGCACCATTGAATTGGAGGAATACTCCTCGCGGTGACCTGCTTTCTCCAGCTGAACGTCTATTTGGATGTCCTACACGAACAATGATCCTGTTACATCCTCTTGTACGTTTGCCTCGGGCGTCAACTTCTGCTCGCCTCCAGTTCTCCAGAGAGAATCAACGTATAAATGCCACAACTGGTACTCATAACCAAGCACCATCATTGGTACAGGGCCAATCTATAAAACTTAAAACGGCACATCGCAACTGGATTCCTGCTACTGTATCTGAGAAGCTTGATACTCCTCGCTCCTATTTAGTTACCACTCAGGATGGCACCACTCTTCGATGCAATGCAGAGTGTATTCGTCCAACAAAAGCTCTATTCACGACTAAAAAGTCTGTAGTTGAGTGCCCACCAATTTCGTCTCCCCTGGATAACTCTCAAAACTATGATACACCTATGATTACTATAGCCGATTGTAATCGGTTGCTCCTTCATCAGAACTCTCTTACTAAAGATAAACATCATGTTACTATACCTGAATCACAATTACCATCTCGTTGTTCTCAGTGCATTGGCACACCTACTAAGTTGTCTAATTCTGTGTTCACTCGTTCAGGACGAAAAATTAATCCACCTGATAAACTACGATGATTTATATTAAAAGGGATCCTAAGCATTTTTTTAAGAAGGAATTATTTCCAAATTATGTACTTTTAGTGTAACAGAAGCATTGTCCTAGAAATAACCCCATTAAACAAAATACATGCAAATAATATCAAAAAATTTATTTTTTCCAGAACAAATAAAAAATATAACTTTTTTTAATTTAGTAAGGAACGTTTTAGCCAGAGATATATATATGAGGGAACACTTTTTCTTCGACCTCAATATGATTTCGCTTGAAAAACTTTACACGGCAAAGTTTTCCTGTGATGACGTGAAGAATTGGTGCTGCAGCCTTGTTTCAGGGGGCGTTGGCTATACGTCGTCGAAGTAGTGACGTCACGGAATGGCAACTGGGCATAAACAAACGTTGTTTAGATCTTAATGACCGTTAGTTTCTTCGTTAGCGGCTGTCGGTAGTCCCGTACAATTGATTTTTGAAGGTGAAATTGGATATAATAGAAATGGTGTTATGTTTTGCAACGAACTGTAATCACCAGACTGTGAAAAATCAGTGTTCCTTTTATAGATTTCGTAAAAACAAACAGAAACATGCCCTATGGACTAAAATGTCAAGGTAAGGATTTGTGGACTGACTGGTGATCTTGTGAACAAGCATATTTTTTGTAGTCTGTAAAATATGAATTTGAAGCACACATCCCGTTCTTTTTTTTGTCTGTTTTCGTTTTCAGAACATTAGGTTTTGCCTTGAGAGGCTGTTATATAAAGTTCTGTACCGATTTACGGATGAACTCGTGCGAAGTTTTTATAACATGAGATGCCTTTGGGAGATTTTACGTACCCTATACAAAAATATAAATATCACTAATAGGTGTTAAACTATATTGGCACAGTTGAAGAGCATCCATAAAATGTACACTTTACAATGTAAGCATGTAAATGCACAAGAATGTATGTCATGCACTTAACATTGCAGTACATCCCTTGGCATTCGATACCCAGTGGTCCGCTGGCCATTGGCCAGTAAAACTTACGCCGGACCACTGAACTACTGATTTTACCCCAGACCCCCGTAAAAAAAAATTTCTAATTCGATACATGTTAAAAAATGAATTTCTGTTTCTTTTACCTAGCTGTATGGTTTTCTGTTTAAACAGAAAACTAGTGTTATGTTCATGAAATGCTGTTGGATAACAGTTTTTATTTTATCCTTCACGATTTGTAAAGAGCGGAAGAAACAACAAATACAGAAAAAAGTTCCTCAGGCCTTGTCTTGTCTTGTAACAGCAGCAGCCGTTTTTTTGTTACTTCCGTCCGTATCATTCGTAATGAGCAGAAGTAAGCAAAATAAATGTTCTAATCTTCCTTAGATTCACCCACCCTAGTGAATGCAGCAGATACTGGCACCAGATACAACCTGACTTTTGTTTCTGCCCAAGAAAACACTAGCGGAGGAGGTCAGTTGGATGTGTGAAGGTAATTTTTGAAAGATCAATTTACTTGAAATTGTGTTCAGTGCGGGACTGAAACTAACTTCATGGGAAAGTAGGAGGGATGGAGCAATAAGACAAAAATAAGGAGGAGGTTGCAATACCCTAAACAATAAAACATATAAAAAAGTTGCTAATGAATGGGAATTTTTGTACCCTTGGAGTCTACTTGTTCCGTTCTTACTTAAAAACAGATTGGGAATGCAATCTTATTCTGCTATATCACTAATCCATTGGAATGATATTCTGGAACCATTTTTTCCCTGTGAATTGCACTTTCAAAGTAGATGTTAAAAAAATATTAGAGGTAATTCTATCGAAGAGATGCGTTATTTTATACATATATTGTGAATATCTAAGCGATTACTTTTGATCATTCGTGCAAGATGGGTCTGGGTTCGTATCTCGTTGTGGCATGGTTATTTTGTTTGCCTTACGGCACTGGCTCTCTTCCTTCACTTGAGTCAGTGGCCCTGAATTAGGGATGAGTGACTGCTTATAGTCCAGTGAGTTGCTCATGGTTGTCGTTAAACTTCCAATCCAAAGAAGAAAAAAAAGTATATATATATATATATGTCGAAGTTTTGTTTAGGTTTTTTTGTATGGACCAGTGGTTTGCGAATTCTAGTAATCTGTTGGGTCAGTAGAAGATTTATTTCTAATTCTAACACTGTCCCTTTTTAATGAATACATAATTCAATACAGTTTTGCAGAAGCTAATTGATTTGGCAGGTGAACTGTTAATTTTTTTTTTTTTGAAGACGAGAGTGGGCAGTTGGTTTGTTGGATTTAATGGTGCAAAGACTAGGATAGGGGCTAAAATGAGCGTAACAGAAGGTTTAAATAAATAGCAAAAGTGTCAGGGGCGGATCCAGAAGTTTACTGTGGGTGGGAGGGGGTTCAGGTATAAAAAGGGGGGAGAAGACATTATGGAAGGTTTTATAGATATGCATTATACATATTGGAGGTGCCGCTCCTTCCTGGCGTTCTTTTGCGAGGTCTTTAAAACACTCGCTTGCTCCAGGAATGTTAAATACCTGAATGAGAGCAAGCAATAGGCGAAAAAACACAATTGTTTCAGTGCGATCGTTTCCTGAAGAAATGAACTTTATACCTTTTTAATACGTCAGACTACGTCTGAATGAAATCCTTCAAAATAAAGCCCAAGACCACGGTGCATGATAGTCAGGTGATTCAACTCCCCATAGAGTTAGCAGTTAGAAAATGGATCGTTAATGTCATAGCTCACCAGAGGGCGTGCAGGAGCTGTAGGCCGATTTGTTACCCTAATCATCATAGGAATACATAGCGTTTATGATTTCAACAGTGCTAAATCTGTGTTTATCACAAGTATGTTTTATTAATTTCATTGTGTATTGCGTGGTATTGAAATTTTAGAAACAAAGTTTCTCTACAGAAATTAAAGCATGTCAACTCTTTTTAATTAAGAAGGAGACTAAAATTTATAGTGCAGCTGTGTTTCGGCTAAGATCAGTTCAATTCTTACGTTTTTGATATGGGGCAAAAGTGTTTAGTATCGAACAAATTATTCGACAGGTAAAGAATGTGTACCAAATTTTAGAGCTTCAACAGATGAAAAACAATCACTGATTTGTCTTTCGATATCAACAAAACTCTGGCAGTGTAAGTCAAGTTTGGTATTTACGTTGTACATGCATGCCGCCATTTTTTTATGTATAATTGTCGGCCGCATGAAATAATAGCAATCGCGTATAGATAAACATTTTTTTAATTAAAAAAAAAACTATTTTACGATGTAAAAACACTATTGAACACCGCTTTAAACTTGGGTTTCTACGTATGAAAAATGATGTTATCCAACATAAAGGCGTGGAAACATGAAATACAATATGCGTGCTTACTAATCAATATGATTATCAAACATAAATATGCATATATATCGCTATAGTTGGCAAAATCCCACCTGGTAGACACAAAAGTGTGTGTTTACGAAGCTTTCAGGTATTGTTTTTTTCAATTCCAAGCAAATAGCGTTCTTAAAACATGGATACTTCTGCCCCTTCCTCCCATAAAAAAACATAGGTTGTGTCATCATTGGCCCACACGCTGGTCGCGCTATCTGGTGACAAGTGACATTAACGGGAGATTTTCATTTTTAGAGTCGTACCACCTGACTATCGTACGCCGTGCCGAAGACCTTATTTTCGGAGTTGGTTAATTTAATAAAAAAAAAAGTTTAGTGGTCTCCACGTGACATTCTTAGATATTAAAGTAAATAAATGCCTGATTTCAGCCAAAATATAATGAACACACGGTTTAGTCATAAAATCGCTAAATATAAAACACGGTAAGTGGAATCCCCTCCCCTCCTCTTTTTTTATTCGCAAAAGTCAGGTAATAGTGCCAAAGACTGATGCATATGTTCCAATGGGTCTCGTTCTCCGGTGCGTAAAAGCTTTCTCTGTGACTGACTAGAATTGCATGCATACAAAACTTTGAATCCCAATGTGCATGCATATAAAACTTTTAGACTTCCTCTTTTTACCACCATGTGCTGTGTTTTCCGTACAGGCTGCGTTTGTTAGTGGACGAGGTTGACCTAGTTGGCTCAGCCCCGTCCACTTTCTTTCAATTTTTGTGTATATTTATTATATATTTTAAAACAAGAAAAGGTTTTTATATCCTTGTAAAACTTTGAAATTCTATTTCTCCTTAAAACTAAGTACTTTGTATGTTGTTCACTTTTCACAAAACTAGGAGGGCTGATAGAATTCCAAGTGCTGATTCATGGCTATGCAGCTGTCATTTTAAAGATGGAAAGAAAGAAAATGACCCTACAATTTTTAGTTATACAAGAGGAAAGCAGTTTGATTTTCCAAATCATGAGCCGAAAAAAATTAGTAAGTAGCCATACCATATGTATCATAATAATAATTCCATGATATGTGTGTGTGTGTCTTTCCAGACCCTTCAGAAGCCCCCTTGTGACTTAAAAGGCTGAAACTTTGCACTTCAACATGACAAGAAATTGTGTAGGGCCGAGATAGCTTTAGTCAGTGATCGGAAGTAGTGCTGCTACTGTAGCACATTTTTTTATTTGTATGTAGCATCGCCACAAATTAAAAAAATGTAGCCGTAGCACGCTACAAAATTCAGTAGCCTGTAGTTAAAATTATCCTGCCAATTGCGCTACTTTAAAAAAAAGCGAAAAATAATTTCCTCAAATCACGTGACATTTCCAAATTTTCTGAAGCATTATTGGTTGGAATAGGGGCTGAATGTGTCCTACCTATAATTACCTGCCTGACATTGTCAAGCCAGCAAAATACTAGTTTAAAATTTTTAGCACGTCGTTTGCAAAAAAAAAAAAAAAAACGAAAAAGAACGTACTTATAGTATCACTTCGTCCATCCAAAGTGATACTATAAGCAAGCAGGCTCTTTTGATGAAAGTTGCATGGAGTTTTCATTAATAATATTTAATCATTTGAAATTTTAATGAAAGGATATGAAACCCAAATAGACCCCCCCCCCCCCCCCCATAAAACCCACCCGGGTTTGGATTTTTTTTTAACATCCCTGGGTTTTTTCAACCCTGACAGCTTTCCTGTTAGAAGGCATAAATGAAAATACATTTTTTTTTTTTGCCTTCTTTGCTTCCAGGAGATATTCGAAAACTTATTTTTCCTTAGCATAGCATTTGCTATGAAGAATACTTTTTTGCAATTTATCACCTTTTTCATTATGCAGAATTATTATCTTTCCATCTATATTTCTTTTTCTTACTGTTCGCTTTGAAAATCCCGTTCTCTCAGATATCTTCCTTCCAATATAAGAAACTTTTTCTGCAGAATTTGTCAATTTTCGTGACACACTTTTCATCCACAAATAGCAGTAAGTAGCTTTTCCTATTTCCGGATGTTTTATTGATTGTTGAAATCTGGTTGATTTTCCTTTTTTCTTACCAGTTCCATTCACTTTGAATTACCCTGAAAATTTTTCACGTTTGAAAGGAACGAAATGACTTGCACAACACAACAGAATCTTCGGTGTCATAAAAATAGGAAAAAAATGTTTTCCTTATATCCTTTCAACTGCTGAACATTTACATTGTATACACTACTGTCTACTGTTTGTGAAAATTGCAACACCAAGAAAGAGAATGACACTATTCAAATGAAATTTACATCACAGATTCCTCATGTTACAGAAGATAACGGATTACATTTGTAGAGCTACGCATGATTTTTCACTTTAAAACTCAGCATCGTGTAAAGCGTCAAGCCACCTCGAGCAACAATAACAGACTCTGCATGGTGTGGCATCCTTCCTCACTCAAAGTCCGTCAGATGTTCGTAATGTAACCTGCTTCGGGTATGGGGCATAGTCAGACACAAGATACACCTTTTCGACTCAACGTTATCTCTTCACTGATTGCAATATTTCGTTTGAGTCAGCTCTTTATACTCAAGACCAGGTAGTTCAAACGTGATTTTTGGTGTAATTTGCCTTGGTATTTTGCGCTCAGTGCCATGTGTAAAAATGTACATGTATAAGTATCACCGTTAGAATTTGACCTTTAATTTAAATCTAAAAATAAAAAGAGAAAAAGTAGCTGAAAAATAGCAAAAGTCACAACATTTAAAAAAAGTGTGTAGCTAGCTGCTTTTCAGGAAAAGTAGTTGTAGCTGTCGCAAGGTACTTTTTCGAGAATATAGTTGTAGCAGTAGCAAGCTACTTTTAAAAAGTAGTTTTCCAATCACTGGTTTTATTATATAAAAAGTTGCTAATGTTTCTTTTAAAATAACCTACAAGAGTGTAAAATTTTTATTTATTAAACTTGCTAACAGTATCCAAACAAAGTAATGCATATTATGTGAATAAACCTTAGCCATCACACATTTTTGTATTGTTTATTTTTAAGAAAGAGCCATGCAGAAAATTTGGAATGTACTTCATCTTGTCTTCCACTGACAAAGTCCAATGTAGTTTTAGCTATGGAGATGGACTATTTGGAAAACAGAATAGAAGAACTGGAGAGCGTAGTCCAGAAAAATCAGCTATATTTCCAATTTTCACACATAAGGAAAAATGATAACCATATTTTGATGTATACTGGCTTACCAAATGGCGAAATTTTTGATATGCTGTGGAATTACATAAAAATATTTGAATTCAATTACTATTGCAATTGGTATGTAAATAATTTAACTCTGGAAGATCAGCTTTTTATTACACTGCAAAAACTAAGGCAAAACTACACATTTGTTGATTTGGCAATAAGGTATTCTGTATCTGAAACAACAATTAGAAATGTTGTTACACTTTGGTACATGTATTGCACGAATCTTTATTTCAGTTTATCCATTTGGATGAAAACAAGCTGCCTTCTTTGCTTAATATTCAGCAGTCATCACCTATTGTTGAAGATTTCCCCAGTTGCAGGTTTTTAATTGACTGCACCGAAATCTACATTGAAACTCCCCGAAACAATATGGAAGCCCAAAGACAAACATACTCAAATTACAAAAAACGACAAACGTTTAAAGCTCTTCTAGCTATCACACCAAGTGGCATAATATGTTTTGCAAGTGACCTTTACCCTGGATCATGTTCTGACAGGTTAATATTTGAAAAATCAGTTCTGAATGATTTATTAAAACCAAGAAATTTAATCATAGCTGACAAAAGATTTTTAATTCGGAATTTGCTGCCAAAGGGAGTTACCCCAAATATTCCTCCCTTTTTACTTAACCCACAGTTTACAAAACAAGAAGCAAAATACACCACACAAATTGCATGTGCTCGTATACATGTAGAAAGAGCCATACAGCGCATTAAGAGCTTTGAAATACTTAATAACATATCCCATAACTTTAGATTCTTTTCCACCAAAATATTTCAAGTTTGTGCTACAATAGTGAATTTTCAGACTCCCATAATTGATTTTGATGATTGATTCACCAAGTGTTCATGAAGACACTCATGTTTAAAAATATAATGCGCAATTTTTTGTACACGCATTTTATGTAGGTACAATAAAATATTTGTTTTGATGTAATTCTTTATTTCTTTTTCTCTCTGTATAAAAATGTTTTTTACTTAAGGATTAATTTTTTTTGGTCACTAACAAGTAGTTTAATTTTACTTATATGAATTCCATAGACCTTTAAGATAAATAGACTGGAAGTTCCCTTGTAAATGAGTGGCAGTAGCAGGGTAGCATTTGAACCATGAGCCTTGTATGTATTCCTAAAAAAATATCCCATAGCTGCTGTTAAATTTGTGAAACTATTCGGTTGTCGGAAAAGTCATGACGTATTTTGGCAACCGATGGCGGTTTTGGAAGTACTAGAGACATGCGCAGCTCTGTTATCGCTATGGCATTCGACAAGTGCTAGTTCTAGCTGCAGTCTAAAAGAAATATGGAGCGATTTGGTTGATTTGCGGAGATTTGACATCAAGTTAAAGATGGAAGACCAAACCGTGCATTTTCGCCACAAAATGCACAGTTTGGCCAGCGGTGGTTCACAATATGCACGTCCGTGCCAGCGGTGGTTCGCAAAATTCCGTGCTGGTGATTTTGACCTCAACGATGCTCCTCGGTCGGCGAGGCCCACCGAGGTTGATGACGACCAAATCAAGGCATTGATCGAGTCAAACCCACGTTACACGACACGAGAGATTACACATCCATCATTCAAGTGTTCATGACCACCTGAAGAAGCTGGGATACGTAAGCAAGCTCGATGTGTTGGTTCCCCATGAACTCAAAGAAGCTCAATTGATGGCGCGTATAAACATCTGCGATATGTTCTCTAAACGTAAGGAAAACGATCCTTTTTTGAAGCTACTGATAACTGGTACGAATAGTGGATTATGTACAACAATGTGCTGCGCAAACGGTCTTGGTTCCGACGTGCTGCTTCGCCTCAAACGACATCCAAAGCAGACATTCATCAGCGGAACGTTATGGTTTCAGTGTGGTGGGATTTTAAAGGTGTCATGTTTTTCGAGCTCGTACCACGGAACCAAACAATAAATTCGAATGTGTACTGTCGGCAATTGGACAGTTTGAACGAATCCATCATCCAGAAACGTCCAGAGCTCGTTCATCGTAAAGGTGTTGTGTTCCATCACGACAACGTAAGACCACACACAAGTTTGATCACCCGCCAAAAATTATTGGAGCTTGGGTGGGATGTGTTGCCACACCGAGCATACTCGCCTGACCTTGCGCCATCAGACTTACACTTGTTTCGCTCTCTTCAACAGCCCTTGCGTGGTGTAACGTTCAATTCAGATGAGGCTGTAAATCAGCACCTTGTACAGTTTTTCGCCACGAAAGGCAGGTCCTTCTATGAACGAAGCATTCTGCAGCTCACTGAAAGATGGCAAAAGGTTATCGAACAAAACGGGCATTATTCATTGATTGATCTTTGTTCTTTCTATCAATAAATGACCTTTGCAAAACATGGTTAAAATACGTCATGACTTTTCCGACAACCCAACACTATACATTTTTAGTATGAAACAAATTATCTCTGTTTAGCAAGCTTAAACTTAACATAAAGTAACTTGATCCAAGAAAATTATTCCAGAAATATATTCTCTTGGCATAGTAGCACTGTAAGCTGCTTTTCAAGGTGGAAACAGTGCACTTAAATGAGACATGGATACACTCAAATTATGTATGTATAAACTACAAAAAATGCAGCAGGAAGTTTAGTGAATATAAATGATGCGGTTTGAGTATTTGATGCATCACTTCTGTAACATTTAGCCAGCAACTAGATTTCACAGAGCACTACTGAGATACGTACCGTCCAGAACTTCAAATGGTGCCATAGTTAAGTGCTAATATTCCGGTCTATATAACCATAAATGTCTTTGATTAATTCTTACCTACATGGTTCGTATGCTCCTTGAAAAGTACAGGGTGTCCACAATGTCTTGTTACCCCCCACCCTGTAATAAGAAATGTAAGCGAGCTATGTATCTGTTGTATGATGTATATGTTGAGTTATGGTCTGTATTGTGTTTATTCACCGATTAGGTACCGGAACCATGTGTGATACCAGCGAATATACCCTGGAACAACGGATTGTGTTCAGTGTCTAGGTACACGTACCTTTACACACAGGGAAGACAATGCGTGACGTGCGTGCCGATTTCTAACAACGATTCGACAAAGAGGCCCCTCCAAAGCAGACTCTTCCGCGGTGGGAACATAAACTCTTCGAAGCAGGCAACATCAAGGATAAACCACGAACGGGAAGACCATCAACCAGAGTGCAACAGTGTCAAGCGGTCGAGGAATCAGTTATCAGGTCACCGACGAAGTCGCTCCGCAAACGATCAGCGGAGCTTGGAATACCACGATCGACACTGCATAAGCACATGAAGAATGACTTGAATTTGCACGCATATCGCCCGATGTTCGTTCAGGAGTTATTAGACATCGATTTAAACCGCAGACGGGATGCATGTGCAATGATGCTTCAGACATTTACCACAATCCCAAAGCGTGGAAAGGTCATTTTCAGTGATGAATGTGCGATATACCGCAGCTGTCGATCACGGAACGTTTTGTTCTGGTCCAAGGAAAACCCACATTATGTCGAAGAATTGGAACATCATCCTCCGCATGTCATGATATGGGCTGCAATAAATAGTTGACATCCGTTTTGACCGTATTTCTTTGATGGTCCAGTGAATCAGACAACTTATCTGGACATGCTGCAAACCTCGTTTGTGCCACAACTTGGAAATCTTGGCATTCTGAATGCCGTATGGTTCCAACAGGATGGGGCACACTCCCATTACGCATTCTCTTTCGGGAATACCTTGGTGAGGTCTTTCGGGATCGTTGGATCGGCCGAGGTTCGGCAGTGCTGTCCGCTCCACTTGAATGGCCACCTCGAAGCCGAGATCTCTCAACGTGTGATAATGCTCTTTGTGGTTTCATAAAGGAGGTTGTTGAACAGCAGCTCTACCAAACCACTGATGAACGTAAACAAGCAGTGAGACGTGCTTTCTCTCGTATCACCTCGCAGCTGCTTCGGAAAATGTCCCACAGAACATGGCGTAAAATTATTCTCTGTCACAAGAATGACGGAGCCCAAACGGATCCACTGGATGTTTAAGGATGCCTCAACATATAACTCAACATATACATCATACAGCAGATACATAGCTCACTTACATTTCTTATTACAGGTGGGGGGGGTAACAAGACATTGTTGACACCCTTTACTTTAAAAAGTTTAATACTCTGTGACGTATATTCTAAATTAACTTTCCTTTTTAGTTTCTTTCCCTATGTAAATCTTGAGTTTGTTCTCAGTTATACTTCACACTTAACGTGATATTTTTTCTCTCAAAGCGAATACTGTTGGCAACATAATTGAGTTAGAATGAATGTGACGTATGCCTGTTATGAGATAAGAACGAGAGATATAAACTACGATACAACAGCTGCTGCGGTGTGTTTGGAGCGTTTAGTGTGGAATGTGGAGTGTTGATACTGATTTGTTATGTGAAGTGCTATATCTGTGCTGGAGAAATAAATCATCATTTCCGTAAGTTTGACTTCTGTATAAACGTTTTGTCTGGCCGTTAAGGTTTAATTTAGGGACTATTTCATCGTATGGTTATGTTTTTTAAAATAACGTATCAGTACAAATAGTCGTTTACGTTATATTGGCGCCCGAACTATAGCCGAACAGACTAATAGTAGAAGTCACGAAAAATGGCAAATCTCACGGATCCTATCGGTCTCTTCTATTACTGTTATAGACATGATCATGAGGCTCATAATTCTACAACAGACAATCTACGCACTCAGCGTTATAGAGTACCAAATATTTCTCCTAGTGCTCTGTACGAGGCCTGCGGTTCAGACTACCAGACAGTGCATACGCGAGGTACGGAACTTATGTACCGCGTACTTCTACTGCAGTATCTCAACAGCAATTTACCCCACCACCCCCGTGAGAAGGAACAAAATCATTGCTCATTACATACCCCATGCGGGTGCCATTGTATTCAGAGGAAACGGCGGATCTCTTAGATTTCTGGAGCGTCTCGATGATCATTTCGACTTGTATAATGTTCCTGAAGATTGTCAAATACCTATTGCGGGCACATGTTTGCAAGACACTGCCAAGGTCTGGTACAGACAGCGGCGTCTGATGAACCCAGAGGGTTCATATCAGCAATTTCGAGCTGCATTTTTGGATGTTTTTCCTTTTGGCACCAATAAGGCCGGACTTGCCCAACAACTGTTTTCCAGGCGACAGCGAGCGTCAGATAGTCCCATCCCGTTCGCTCTGGAAACAGTTAGGCTTTACAAATTATGGGATCCCACTGCCGTCGAGTCTGACATTTGTGATACTTTGTTACAGCGGCTGGATCCTTTCCTGCAGGATTTTTTGGAAGTTCGACATCCTGTCTCCATTCACGACTGCCTAAAACTCATTCGAGTTTTTTAAGAACGACACAGCAAAGGGCAATCTTCACAGGTTCAAGAGTACCGCTAACCTAGGCAGTACCACGAACGTCTTCAAACTAATAGGTATCAGCAGCCAAAACAGAACTTTCGTTAAGGACAATTTTTCAATCAGCCTAGGCAGGCTGTTTATCAGTCAATGGTGGAGAACGCCTATCAACAGTCTAGATACGTGCCACCGCATCGTCGGGCACCAGAGGTGCGACATCCTGACTATTATGGGAACCAGGATAACTACCAAGTTTCGCGTCCCCGGGTTAATTACTACCCGGTTGACAAGACATATCCAAAACACCGTGCTGGGGGGCAAGGCAGGCCTAATGATATTAATGCTGTCTCTCCTGCACGTTACTACAACTCAGCACGCTCTGGTGCTTCGGCAAATTTGCAAAATCAATCAAGACATACTAATCAGTTGCACGACAATTTAAACTTCCACAGGAGGTAGATGGGTTAAGTCTATCTCCTCGCATTTCTGTAGACCTCAAATCTCTTTTTTTAACTATTCAAACTCCGCAATTGCCTGATATTCTTGTCACCTTGGGTAAAGTAGTGGTGTCGACTAAACGTGATTCTGGATCTGATGTTTCTGCCTTAAACTTTGATTTCTGTGCTACTACCTTTCCAAATGCTTTTGTCGAGCCCTCCCAGCAATGTCTGCGAGTTGCCGACTATAATGTTTTTTCAATCTCGGGTTCAGTTCATTTACCTGTCAAGATTGGCAAAGTTCAAGTTTCATACAATTTTTTCTTGATCCAAGAGTTACCTGTAGATTGCCTTCTGGGGGTGGATTTCATTAAAAAGTTTAGGCTTACACTTGATTTCGAGCATGGGCTAATCTTAATGCTTGTGGTTAGTCCTCCCACCCAGAAGAACCTATTGATTTTTCTGCAGTTCTTGCGAGTGACAGATTGTTGCCTGAGCACATGAGCCAACTTGGTCAGGTTTTAAACAGCAGATCAGGATTATTTTCGGACAAGCCAGTGTTTACACAGGTGGTGTATCACACCATTGGTACGGAAGGGGCTAATCCCAATGCATGTAAGCGTTATCCAAGTCCGAACCAGAAAAAAGCTGAGTTCCAGAAACAAATTCAGGACATGCTCCATTCGGGAATTATTAAGGAATCACTTAGTCCTTGGGCAGCACCTGCTTTTCTTGTTCAAAAAAACAATCTGGAGAGTATCATTTTGTGATAGACTATCGTAAACTTAATGCGGTGACTAAAGCTATCAATTACCCGTTGCCTATATTAGCGATATTCTCCAGGATTTATTATCAACAAACTGGCTGTCAACTTTAGATTTAGCTAGCGGCTATTGGCAGGTTGCTGTCCACCCAAATTCAGTAGAAAAAACTGGATTCATTACCCCGTTTGAAGCATATGAGTTCCTGCAAATGCCCTTTGGATTGCCATATGCTCCCGCAACGTTTTAGCGCCTAATGGACTCAGTCTTACGTCCTGTGCTCGTACCTAATGTCCATGTCTATCTGGATGATATAATTGTCTCTTCTGAGACTTTTGAGGAGTATCTATCTCTGTTGGATCAAGTTCTCGAACTGTTACATAATGCGGGTTTGGCATTAAAACCTGCCAAATATCAAATTGGACGGGACGAACTAGTATATCTGGGATTAAAAATTACCCCTAATGGTCTTCTAACTGACGATTCAAAGGTCAAGCCAATTTCTGACTTTCCTAGGCCTAAGTCAGCAAAAGAGTTATCTCGATTTTTAGGCATGACCGGGTGGTATCAACAGTTCGTTCCGGGGTACGCTACTCTATGCGAACCTTTATTTGCATTAAAACGAAAGTATAGACACTTTGTTTGGTCCACGGAGGCAGAAACTGTTTTTAATGCTCTTAAACATGCTTTGGTTTCACCACATGTGTTGGCCTTTCCTAACCATGCAGAAATGTTCAATATTTATACTGATGCACCAGGTGTTGGTCTAGGTGCTATTTTATCTCAACGAGGGCATCCTATTGCATATGCCTCTTGAACTCTTAACAAAGCAGAACGTAATTACTCCGCTACTGAGCGAGAATGCTTAGCTATTTTGTTTGCAGTTACCAAATTTAACTGCTACCTCAATCACTTAACTGTCAATGTCATTACGGATCATTCGGCATTAGAATATTTAACCACTGCTAAGAATCTGTCTCGAAGATTGTTAAAATGGACACTTAGACTGCAAGAATTTAATGTCCGAATTCAGTATCGCTCTGGTAAATCAAACCAACTGCTTGACGCACTGTCTCGCTGTCCGGTCAGTTCTGGTGGCCAGGCAGATACTGAACCTCCCTCCCTATTTCTAATTTCCGAAATCCCTTCAAGGGAGCAGATAATTTCTGAACTGCCGAATGATCCAGATTTTAGGGAAATCTATAATTTCTTACTCGCTGGTTCTTCTGCTCCTAGTGAACCTTCTTTAGCGGGTCGTAGTCAAAATTATGAGATCATCGATGGTATTTTGTATTATAAAAAAATTGTGAATTCGAGAGCTGAGTACCGCCCTGCGATACCTCAGTCTCTCCGCATGGCCTTATTATATGAGTTATAACGAAGTAAATTTCTCCGTCATTTTTGGGGTGTCACGACAATTCGTCGCGTGCGTCAATTCGTCGACTACGTCAATTCGTCGCCTGCGTCAATTCGTCGCGCGTCAATTCGTCGACTGCGTCAATTCGTCGCGCGTCAATTCGTCGAACACGACGATTCGTCGCGCGTCAATTCGTCGCGGACAAATTCGTCGACTACGTCAATTCGTCGACTACGTCAATTCGTCGCGTTTACAGATTTTGGTTACATACAAAACAAATGCAGGAAAACGTACGATTTCGAACGTCTTGCTCCCTGACCAAATTTATAAACTTTGGACACGCAGACAGGATAGGAATATTACGTTTTTCTTTGGCACTAAAAATATTAGACGGTAAACGGTTTTTGGAACGGGGCAGGGCCCGGTTGGTCAGAGCCCCCCATATACAAAATGTTCGTAAAATCTACAGTTTTCAATTCAAAACCACCAAATCTGGTATACTATCTCGTGGTATTCTGACTTAGACTGTAGACAGTTTTGGGAAGCGGTTGGAGAGGGGGGAGGTTAGCCCCCCTACAGAATTGCCGTAAAATATAGTTTTCAATTTAGAACTACCAAATTTGGTATATTATCTCATAGCGCTCTAACTTAGACGGTAGACGGTTTTTGGAACGGGTCAGGGGCCTGGTTGGTCAGAGCCCCCCATACACAAAACAGTTTTCAATTCAGAACCACCAAATCAGGTATCCTATCTCATAGTACTCTAACTTAGACGGTTGTCGGTTTTTGGAACGGGTCAAGGCCCGGGGAGTCAGAGCCCCCCCCTCCCCCCATACATACAAAATTTTCGTAAAATCTAGTTTTCATTTCAGAACCATCAAATTTGGTATCATGAAACTCTAAATTAGACGCTAGACGGTTTTTGGAAGGGGCTGGAGCCCACGGGGTCGGAGCCACCCCCCTCTCATAAAAAAATTTCGTAAAATCTGCAGTTTTCATCTTAGAACCACCAAATTTGGTATACTATCTTATGGTACTCTAACTTAGTCGGCAGACCGTTTTTGGAACTGGTCAAGGCCCGGGGGTCAGAGCCCCCCACATACAAAATTTTCTTACAACTACAGTTTTCAATTCAGAACAACCTAATCTGGTATACTATCTCATGGTACTCTAACTTAGACGCTAGACGGTTTTTGGAAGGGGTTGGAGCCCGGGGGGTCAGACCCCCGAATAAAAACTTTTTCCTAAAATCTACAGTTTTCAATTTAGAACCACCAAATTTGGTATACTATCTCATGGTACTCTAACTTAGACGCTAGACGGTTTTTGGAAGGGGTTGGAGCCCGGGGGCTCAGACCCCCGAAAAAAACTTTTTCGTAAAATCTACAGTTTTCAATTTAGAACCACCAAATTTGGTATACTATCTCATGGTACTCTAACTTAGACGCTAGACGGTTTTTGAAAGGGGTTGGAGCCCGCGGGGTCGGGCCCCCCCTTATAAAAATTTCGTAAAATCTACAGTTTTCATCTTAGAACCACCAAATTCGGTATACTATCTTATGGTACTCTAACTTAGACTGCAGACCGTTTTTGGAACGGGTCAAGGCCCGGGGGTCAGAGCCCCCACATACAAAATTTTCTTAAAAACTACAGTTTTCAATTCAGAACCACCTAATCTGGTATACTATCTCATGGTACTCTAACTTAGACGCTAGACGGTTTTTGGAAGGGGTTGGAGCCGGGGGTCAGACTCCCCCTGAATAAAAACTTTTTCGTAAAATCTACAGTTTTCAATTTAGAACCACCAAATTTGGTATACTATCTCATGGTACTCTAACTTAGACGCTAGACGGTTTTTGGAAGGGGTTGGAGCCCGCGGGGTCACACCCCCCTCTCATAAAAAGTTCGTAAAATCTACAGTTTTCATCTTAGAACCACCAAATTTGGTATACTATCTTATGGTAATCTAACTTAGACGGTAGAGGGATTTTGGAACGGGTCGGGCACGGGATAAGAGCCCCCCCCCCCATAAAAAATTTTCGCAAAAACTAGAGTTTTCAATTTAGAACGACCAAATTTGGTATATTGTCTCATGGTACTCTAACTTAGACGGTAGATGGTTTTTTGGAAAGGGTCGGAGTCCGGGGTTCAGAGCCCCCCCCCATATAGAATTTCTTGAAATCTATAGTTTTCAATTTAGAACCACCAAATTTGGTATACCATATCATGGTACTCTAACTTATACCGTAGACGGTTTTCGGAACGGGTCGGGGCCCGGGGTTAGATCGTTCCCCCCGTACAAAATTTTCGTAAAATCTACAGTTTTCAATTTGGAACAACCAAATTTGGTATACTATCTCATGGTACTCTAACTTAGATGGTAGACGGTTTTGGGAACGGGTCAGGCACGGGGTCAGAGCCCTCCCCATAAAAAAGTTTCGTAAAATCTACAGTTTTCAATTTAAAACCACCAAATTTGGTATACTATGTCATGGTACTCTAACTGAGAATGCAGGCGGTTTTTGGAAACGGTTGGAGCCAGGGGTTCAGAGCCCCCTCCCCCCCCCCATGCCAATTTTTGTAAAACCTACAGTTTCGAATTTAGAATGACCAAATTTAGTACACTACCTCAT
The DNA here is from genome assembly GCA_039090855.1 of Macrothele yani. Lineage (NCBI taxonomy): Eukaryota > Metazoa > Arthropoda > Arachnida > Araneae > Macrothelidae > Macrothele > Macrothele yani. The sequence continues at coordinate 115,756,505 of CM077029.1, read as the reverse complement.
TGTATTGTAACTTAGACCGCAGACGGAAAGGGTCGGTGCCCGGTGTGAAGGGGGCCCATTCAAAATTTCCGTAAAAATTACAATTTTTACTCTTAAGAACTGCATCCCAATACAGCACTCCATTACCCCACCTACGGTCTAAGTTAGAGGCCGTAGATAACAATAAAGTGAAAAAATATCTGGTTCATGATGTATTAAAAACACAAATTAATAAACGTTAGCTTTCACCACCAACGGTTGCCTTATCAGGCAGAAAAACCATGTACTGTAAATAATGTAAATTCTTTTTTTGCTTTGTATAATTAAATTAACTAAATCAAAATATTTAAAATAAGTTTCCTGGAAATTTACGGAAATAGCTTTTTCATTCATTAACTTTCACCCGCTGAACTTGGTGATTTTAGAAATAGTAATATTTACCTGGGAAATACCGGGAACCCCTGCTAGTAAGAACTAAAGATAATGTTACACTTTTAGTCAGGTACAAAACAATAATTAGAAAACCCTAGGACTGGGCCTGTTTAGCAATTTTCAGTCTGCCGTGCTAATTTTCATAATGTTTTCATAGAAGTCCAAGATTTTTGCAATGCGCTTTTCTGAGGTTGGAACTATTAAGCAGACCCTAGGCCTAGAGATTTTTGATAGTTTTCAGTCCTCCGAGCTGATATTTATGTAGTTTTCATAGAAAATAAAATGAATTCTGTTTAAATGTTACTCGAGCACAAAGCATTAATAGATACGCCCGAGACCTAGGCATATGCATTTACAGTAATTTTTATAATGCTGTGATTATATGAGGTTTGCATGACAAATCAATTTAAGAGTGTTACGCTTATCAAAAATTATTTAAAAGGCCTAGGCCTAGCTGCCAATAATTAGCATTTGGTGCCTAAGTGAAAGCGCAACATTATTAACTTGATTTGTTATGCAAACCTTATAAATACGACCACAGCGATTAAAAGTTACTAAAGAGTCCTTGTAAGTAATATTTTTTGACCGAGTGCAAGTACAATTTACGAAATGTCAACAGGTCAAAATATCTAAAGTAACAATGAAATTTGGAATATTTCTTTTTTCTTTCTTTTTCATTTCAGTTTTGACACTTGTATTAAGTTTTAAAAACATATATTTCTCCTATCGTATACCTTCATTGTGCTTTCAACAGAATTTCTTACCATGTTTTGGGTATTTTGTTTCGTGTGGTTGCAGTTTTTTTAATGTTTTGGGCATTTCATTTTGTGAAATCAATTTTACTAGAATATGCAGATGCTGTAGTTCAGTGGTTTGAGGAAAATTATGCGCTTGGAAAATTTCGTGGAAGCAGAAGAAACAATCCAAGCAGAAGCCCTCCGCTGTTCCCGCCAACAATTTGGTCAGTTAGTGAAAACAATTTATTTGGCTTTCCCAGAACACAAAACGAACTTGAAAGATTAGACAGACGCTGGAATACAATTCTGGGAGAGAAAAAACTGTGACTGTATGAAATAATCAGTGAAATTGCGAAAGAGCAGAGAACAACTATGGCTAAAATCGAAAGAGTGATAGCACAGATTCCAACAAATCCACCCAGAAGAGAAACGCTGGCAAGATAAAAAGGAATTCGAACTTCTTTGGTGCACAGAGACAATGTTAACATGCTGGACATTTTAAGAGGAATTTCATATAATTCTACCCTTTACTAAAATGTGCTGGTATTTCTCACTAATTGAATTATACCTTTTACTAACTTGCATTTGAATTTTTCAAGAATGTAATTCCGCCGAAGATGCAAGAATGTAAAACCAACGCAAAATTAAAAAAGACAAAATTTTCAAAATAGCATGTCAAAAACATAAAATGTCAAAAAGTAATCCAAAATGTGAAACATATAAAAATTCAAAATGCAATCCAAAATGTGAAACAAATAAAAATTCAAAATGCAATCACAAGTCACAAGCATTACAAAAATGCGAAACGCTATGTAACAAGTACAACACAAAATTAAAACAAATGCCAAAAAAAATGCATACGCTTTGTAAAATGTACAAAATAAAATAAATGCCATATTCACAAGGATTTCATGACGAGTCATGTTAAAAATGAGCTTTTATTTAGACTTCAAATAATAATTACTAGCCTCTACACCTTTTTAAGTCTTTAATAAGTGCAACATCGTTAACCTGACTTGTCATCAAACATTATCAATATGACCATAGCATACAATCACTTAAAAGACTTGTTAATGGATGAATTGAGGAATCACCAAGTTCAGCGGGTGAAAGTTAATGGCTGTTTATAGTTTTGTACTCGAGTAAATGCGCAACACAGTAAACTTGACTTTCTCTGAAAATTTTATGTATATGAGCACGGTTGATTGAAAACTGATAAAAAGGCTTAAGGCCTGTTTATTAATTTCTGTGCCTCAGTCAAAACGCAGTACCATAACCTTGGCATGTTATCGAAACCTTATGAATACGTCGGACTAAAAATTCCTAAAAAAAGTTTACGCCTAAGGTCTTGTAACTAAAGTTTTGGGACAGGCTAAAACTGCAACATTAATAACTTGACATGTTATGTTGACGTTGTGAATATGAGCACGGCGGATTAAAGATTTCAACAAATAGCCTTCGGGATTAATGTGTTGTAGCTGAGTAAAAATGTAACATTATCTTGATTTTCTATATAAACCAAACTACGTGCTGAAATGGCCCAACTATATATACGTATACTTCAACCATATACCGAAGCGCTGACAAGGTGAAAACAAAAGTGCAATTTTGTACGGTCCCCTAACATTTTATGGCCAGCCTACATGGAAGTGGACACCTTGATATCAAAAACATACTTTTTGTACGGTCCACAACAAATAGCAATGGACACGTCGCAATCTTTGGGGGGGGGGGGTAACGACCACCGTGATCAATTCAGTGGGCTATAAGCAGTCGGACATTCCCAATTTTGGGCCACTGGTTCCTGGGAAGGGGGACAGCCAGTGCCAGAAGTCAAGCACAACGTCCATGATTCACCGGGATTTGAACCAGGATCCTTCTCGACAAATGGTCAGAAGCCAGCGCCTAGATCACTCCGCCGCCGTAGCGGCACACGTTGAAATGTATTTTTCATACGGCCCCAAACGCTCTTATGGACATACTAGATTGAACTGGATGCAAATAAATCATTAATATAATTTGTACTAGCAGGGATACCAGTTATTTACCAGGTAAATATTACTATTTGTGGAATCACCAAGTTCAGCGGGTGAAAGTTAATGAATGAAAAAGATATTCCTGCAATTTTCCAGTAAACTTATTTTAAATTTTTTGATTTAGTTAATTTAATTTTGCGAAACAAAAAAGAAAGAAAAAGGAATGGGAATACTTACCTTCTAGGAGACATCTATAGAACTGCCGTACATCTGGCGTGTGCTTCTGTGAATATCGCGACACAGAAATGCAATGTACCTATGTGATGTCGCATGCATACGACTTCACATTGGCATTGATCATCTTTTTCTTACCGTTTTGAATTTTGAATATCTGGAACTCTCTGTTTACATTACATTATATTTCTTTCTGATAAGCCGTTCGTTGGTAGTGAAAGCTAAACTATATAGATTTGTGTTTTTAATACACCATTAAACGCATATTTTTGCACTTTATTGTTATCTACAGTCCCTAACTTAGACCGAAGGTTGGTTGGTTGGTTGGTTGATGGTTTATGGTGCAAGGCCCTCAAAGGGCCAAAGAGCGCCTTAGAACGTAAATAGTGTATTCTTAAGAGTAAAAAACGGAACTTTTTACGAAAATTTTTTCATGGGGCTACCTTGACCCGGGCCCCGACCCCTTCCAAAAACCGTCTACCGTCTAAGTTAGATAACCATAAGTAGTATACCAAATCTGGTTGTCCTAAATTGAAAACTGTAGATTTTACGAAATATTTAAGAGGAGGGGAGGGGCTCTCACCCCGGGGTTCCAGCCCCTTCCAAAAACCGTCTAGCGTCTAAGTTAGAGTACCATGAGATAGTATGCCAAATTTGGTGGTTCTAAATTGAAAACTGCAGATTTTACGAAAAACTGTTTATTCGGGGGGGTCTGACCCCCGGGCTCCAACCCCTTCCAAAAACCGTCTAGCGTCTAAGTTAGAGTACCATGAGATAGTATACCAGATTAGGTGGTTCTGAATTGAAAACTGTAGTTTTTAAGAAAATTTTGTATGCGGGGGGCTCTCACCCCCGGGCCTTGACCCGTTCCAAAAACAGTCTGCTGTCTAAGTTACAGTACCATAAGATAGTATACCAAATTTGGTGGTTCTAAGATGAAAACTGTCGATTTTACGAAATTTTTTATGAGGGGGGCTCCGACCCCGCGGGCTCCAACCCCTTCCAAAAACAGTCTAGCGTCTAAGTTAGAGTACCATGAGATAGTATACCAAACTTGGTGGTTCTAAATTGAAAACTGTAGATTTTGCGAATTTTTATGAGGGGGGCCCTTACCCCCCGGGCTGCAACCCCTTCATAAAATCGTCGAGCGTCTAAGTTAGAGTACCATGCGATAGTATGCCAGATTTGGTGGTTCTGAATTGAAAACTGCAGTTTTTAAGAAAATTTTGTATGTGGGGGCTCTGACCCCCGGGCCTTGATCCGTTTCAAAAACGGTCTACTGTCTAAGTTAGAGTACCATGAGATAGTACACCAAAGTTGGTGGTTCTAAATTGAAAACTGTAGATTTTACAAAAAAAATTATTCGGGGGTGTCTGACCCCCGGGCTCCAACCCCTTCCAAAAACCGTCTAGCGTCTAACTTAGAGTACCATGAGATAGTATACCAGATTAAGTGGTTCTGAATTGAAAACTCTAGTTTTTAAGAAAATTTTGTATGTGGGGAGCTCTGACAGCCCCGTGCCTTGACCCGTTCCAAAAACGGTCTGCCGTCTAAGTTAGAGTACCATAAGATAGTATACCAAATTTGTTGGTTCTAAGATGAAAACTGTCGATTTTACGAAATTTTTTATGAGGGGCGGGGCTCCGACCCTGCGGGCTCCAACCCCTTCCAATAACCGTCTAGCGTCTAAGTTAGAGTTCCATGAGACAGTATACCAAACTTGGTGGTTCTAAATTGAAAACTGTAGATTTTGCGAATTTTTATGAGGGGGGCCCTTACCCCCGGGCTGCAACCCCTTCAAAAAATCGTCGAGCGTCTAAGTTAGAGTACCATGCGATAGTATGCCAGATTTGGTGGTTCTGAATTGAAAACTGCAGTTTTTAAGAAAATTTTGTATGTGGGGGCTCTGACCCCCGGGCCTTGATCCGTTCCAAAAACGGTCTACTGTCTAAGTTAGAGTACCATGAGATAGTATACCAAAGTTGGTGGTTCTAAATTGAAAACTGTAGTTTTTAAGAAAATTTTGTATGTGGGGGCTCTCACCCCCGGGCCTTGACCCGTTCCAAAAACGGTCTGCTGTCTAAGTTAGAGTACCATAAGATAGTATACCAAATTTGGTGGTTCTAAGATGAAAACTGTCGATTTTACGAATTTTTTTATGGGGGGGCTCAGACCCCTTCCAAAAACCGTCTAGCGTCTAAGTTAGAGTTTCATGATACCAAATTTGATGGTTCTGAAATGAAAACTAGATTTTACGAAAATTTTGTATGTAGGGGGGGGAGCTCTGACTCACAGGGCCTTGACCCGTTCCAAAAACCGACAACCGTCTAAGTTAGAGTACTATGAGATAGGATACCTGATTTGGTGGTTCTGAATTGAAAACTGTAGTGTGGGGGCTCTGACCAACCGGGCCCCTGACCCTATCCAAAAAACGTCTAAGTTAGAGTACCCTGAGATAATATACCAAATTTGGTAGTTCTAAATTGAAAACTATATCTTACGGCAATTCTGTAGGGGGGCTGTAACCCCCCCTCCTCTCTGCAACCGCTTTCCAAAACCGTCTACAGTCTAAGTTAGAATACCACGAGATAGTATACCAGACTTGGTGGTTCTGAATTGAAAACCGTGGCGAAATATTTTTTTTATGATTTTAACAATATTTTGTTTTACGTTTCACTGGAACTTTCCAGCTGATGTATATACCGCTGTATTTATTGGCAGAATTCCATTGTCATGTACATAGAAATGTTATTTTACTGAAGAATAAAGGCAATTTTGAAATGTAGATTTTACGAAAATTTTGTATATGGGGGGCTCTGACCAACCGGACCCTGCCCCTTTCCAAAAACCGTCTACCGTCTAATATTTTTAGTGCCAAAGAAAAACGTAATATTCCTATCCTGTCTGCGTGTCCAAACTTTATAAATTTGATCAGGGAGCAAGACGTTCGAAATCGTACGTTTCCTGCATTCGTTTTGTATGTAACCAAAATCTGTAAACGCGACGAATTGACGTAGTCGACGAATTGACGTACTCGACGAATTTGTCCGAGACGAATTGACGCAGTCGACGAATTGACGCGCGACGAATTAACGCGCGACGAATTGACGCAGTCGACGAATTGACGCGCGACGAATTGACGTAGGCGACGAATTGACGCGCGACGAATCGTCGCAGTCGACGAATTGACGCAGTCGACGAATTGACGCACGCGACGAATTGACGTAGAACCCATTTTTGGTCTACTCCGGGAATCGAACCCGAGTCCGCTTATTCCGGAACAAGTCGCTCTACCAACTGAGATACGCAGACGTTCATTCTGACTTGCTATCTGCCTTTATGTCGTGTGCGTCCTGCTGGCAGGTACGTCACATCTCCCCCCCCCCGAAAGAGGGCCGGGGGCATGGCCAAGGGTCAGCCGTGACCATGAATCGTTGCAGGCAGCCATCCATTGTAAAACGTGCACTTGAGAACTCTCACTCAATCTAGTGTGTTTAATGCAACATCACACATTTTTATTTTCGAAGCGCTGGAGAAGGGATTCTCTGATTTTTCCTATCTCGCGGTGTGGAAATAACATCACACCATTGCGAGATTTTGAACGGTCGGGTCATCCGGATAGTTCGGGCGCCATTATAACGAAGTAAATTTCTCCGTCATTTTTGGTCTACGTCGGGAATCGAACCCGAGTCCGCTTATTCCGGAACAAGTCGCTCTACCAACTGAGCTACGCAGACGTTCATTCTGACTTGCTATCTGCCTGTATGTCGTGTGCGTCCTGCTGGCAGGTACGTCACAGAGTTTCATGATATTCCTCTTTGCCGGCCACTTAGGCATACGAAAAACTCGTACTAAACTTCAAGACGTAGGCTACTGGCCGGGCATGTACAATAATAGTATTCTCGCATACATTCGCTCTTGTGAGTACTGTCAGAAGTACAATTATGATAATAAACGACCGACCGGTCACCTTATTTGTAGTTCAAATAATTATGTGTTTGAAACCATATCTATAGATTTATTGGGCCCTTATCCATTATCAACTAAAACTAAGTCTCGTTACATTTTAGTTGTTTCAGATAACTTTTCTAAATGGGTGGAAGCATTCCCCATTAAAGCAGCTACCGCTGATATAATATGTGGTACTCGAATACATAATATTTTTACACGTTTTGGCTGTCCGCGTACCGTAGTCTCGGACCACTGGGTTCAATTCATTTCGGAATTATTCGAGCGAATGTGTGCAAGGCTTCAAATAAAACACAAATTTATCAGTCCATATCATCCTCAACCCAATCCGGCTGAGCGTGTTAATCGAACCTTACTAAAGATGATCTCAACTTTCATTGGCAATAATCATGAGCGCTGGGACGAACATGTTGAAATGTTTTGCTTCGCCCTTCGCTCATCATTTCATGAATCAACGCGGCTTACGCCCGCTGAACTTTTTCTAGGGCGCAAAATCCGCACTCCTTTTGAGAATTTAACTGGCATTATCGATGAAATCAACCAAAGACCAACACCTGAATCTGTAAAACTACTTGCGCAAAAGGCACGGGCTGCTATCAGTCGAGCTCAGTTAAGCCAAGCTAGGCACTATAATGCGAAAAGGATGGAACCAGATCTCGCAGTTGGGGATCTGGTATTGTTAGAAACTCATTTTCAATTCTCCGTTGCACATACGTTCATAAAAAAATGTGCACCCTTATATGAAGGCTCCTTTGAATTGGTGGAATTGTACAATAATAATGTCGTATTAAAGAAGCTTCTTCACAAGTATGTACAGTTGATGATTGAATTATTGACCCTACCACTGTCCTGTCCGATTATCTACCTTCGTCTGAACGGGTCTTTGCTTCCACTTTTCACGATTCTCATTCTGACATTATCCCATTCACTCGGGGTGCTGCAATTATTTCAACTCCTCCGTCTCCTGCCTTCTCAAAAGACGGGAGTTCATCTTCCAATACTTCCAGTTCCTCTGGATATTCTCGTAATGTTCAACGAGGTTCATTTTCATCTGCTTCTCATAATTCAATCGCTCCATTTACTTCTTCACACATGGTGCCTCCGTTTGGTTCTAAATCTAAAAAGTTAAAAAGGACAAGAACTGACATTTCAGCTTCAGGTAGTTCTATCTCTCCTGTGGCTAAAAGAGCCGTACCTCTTGCTGATACTGAATCATCGGACACTATAGTTGAGGTTCTTCAGTCTCCAAGTGACAAAATCCCTGTTTCTGTTTCCAATGAGCAGTTGCCTACTTTAGGAACATTAAATCAATCTGCAGCAGGGCAAAAACGTCCTATTTCGCCATCTGTGCCCTCTAAACTTACCAAGCGTCCGCCGCCTGAATTTTCCCCTCCTGTTCCACAGTCCCCTAGTGCAACTTCTAATGTTGGGCTACAATCCAGACATAGAGTCCAGCATTTGCATCCGCCTAGATTTCGTCCTTGGAATCTTCGCTCGGGACGGAGCCAATACCCTCCTTCACCATTCTTCGTCGTCCACGGAAGCGCCCTTCTACTTTTACGCTGCTTCTTCGACCGCCAAAGAAACGACCGGATATACACTCTTCTCAGATTCCTGGTTCGTATCCAAGTCATCCTGGAACCTCCTTGCGACAGCCTGGACCTTCCTTGCTTCGGCCTGGACCTTTCTTGTTTTGGCCTGGACGTTCCTTGCTTCGGCCTGGACCTTCCTTGCTTCGGCCTGGACCTTCTTTGCTTCAGTCTGGACCTTCCTTGCTTCAGCCGGAACCTTCCTTGCGACATCCTGGACCTTCCTTGTGACAGCCTGATGACCCCGCTTCTTCCGGTCGACCTGCCTTGTCCACGGGAAATCCTGAGACATCCCGGCGATCAAGTGACCTGCGACCTAAGCCTGTGAAGCGTGAAGCTTCGAGAGTGCCGTTGTCGCCCCGACAACAAAGTAAGCATGTCCGCACACGGGTCTTCTTTGCCAGTAAAAGGTACTGTTAAAAAATGTTGTTATTACAATTGACATTCAAGCTCAAAGTAACTTTTTCTGCACAGAACTTTGCTTTATAAAAAGACTATTTATTAGAACTTTTCTACTTTTATGACAGACTTTGCGCACCAAATATCAAATACCTTATCTCCTTGTCAGTATGTAATGTTTTTTTTTTTGTTTTTTGTTTTTTTTGTGGCGCCACATTAATTTTTTGTTTTAGTACTAAAATGCTTATCAATTCATTTTGTAAATGTTGCCTTTTCGGCACGACATTGATATCAGCCTTTGTTGATATCTATCGATATTTCACTCCCAGGGTAGAGTTTTCCAGGGTTTCCCCTATCCCATCTAAAAATTGATGTGCGAATGCATGGGAGTAGTTCGAAGTCGGCCTTGGCCGCCAAGTGTTCAGTTAAGGGTTTCTGTGTTGTTCTATGATTAACCTTTTTTTGTGCTTGACACTTGTTGTGTGGTGTTGAATTTTTTTCTGCAAGTGCAGTTATTTTTCCAACTAACTAAATCTAAACCATGTTTTCTGTGTTAAAATGTTCAACTATACAATTAACTTAGTTTGAATGTTTTGTCTTCCCTGAGAAGTTTGCAGGTGTGGACGAATGTGTAAATTAACTCCACGTTAAAAATGTTGTAGTTTTTTTTCCTACCATACGCAGTTTTTTTTACTACTATGCTACTTCTTACATGTATATTGATGAGAGTTCTCCGCACGTATTGTGAAAAAGTATTTATCACGACCTATAATATGGAGATTTGTTATCGTACGGACAGTTTCCTTTTTCAATGAATGTTAGTGATATTGAACTATTGATGTTTAAAGACTGTGTACTGATATAAAGTCAGCTACAGCAACTGGTCAACAAATCTCTTCATCCATTTTGTAAATTCTTATCTGAAAGAGTTGAATGAATGATCAGAATGTTTTGAAAGGATAAATCTACAAAATTGATAGGTTCTTGGCAAAACAAAAATACGAGGGAGATGATGTGACGTACTGTATATTTTAAATTAACTTTCCTTTTTAGTTTCTTTCCCTATGTAAATCTTGAGTTTGTTCTCAGTTATACTTCACACTTAACGTGATATCTTTTCTCTCAAACGAATACTGTTGGCCACATAATTGAGGTAGAATGAATGTGACGAATGCCTGTTATGAGATAAGAACGAGAGATGTAAACTACAATACTACAGTTGCTGGGGTGTGTGGAGCGTTTAGCGTGGAATGTGGAGTGTTGATACTGATTTGTTATGTGAAGTGCTATATCTGTGTTGGAGAAATAAAGCATCATTTCCGTAAGTTTGACTTCTGTATAAATGTTTCGTCTTGCCGTTAAGGTTTAATTTAGGAACTATTTCATCGTATGGTTATGTTTTTTAAAATAACGTATCAGTACGAAAAGACGTTTACGTTATAACTCCGTAAATAGTACTTGAACAAAAATTTCTTTCTTTTGTTTTCTGAGTAATATGAAAGAGCATGTATAAAATAATTGTTTATGCTAAAAAGTTGTGTAGATTTCTGTGCAGTTCCGATAAAAACACCAAGCTGATCAAATAGCGCAGAATTTGCGTTCAACTCAGGGAAGCACGTGGACAGCTGGTATCTTGGCTATGGCGTCACCATGGTTAGTAGATGACAAGGTTATGCTCATCCTGTGCTTCCGGTAATTGCTTTGTGACGTCACTGCCCAAATCACCATCATAAGACTGCCTAATCGCCACGTTTTTGCTGCACCATACCAGCATGTCAGAATTATTATTCAAAAACCAGCTGGAATAATCTTCATAAATTCTACCAGATTTTTCAATGCATAATGTTTTCAATTTTTAATTTAAAAAATTTGAGGAATGTTGCTGAGATGATTTTCCTATATCTTATAAAGAAATTCGGCTGTACTACGGAATCAGAATGCTTTCAAGTTGTTCCCAATTTCCCATGTATCGTTTCACTTTGTTTACATACAACCTGATCACCCCCAACGTGAAAGAAAGTATTGAACGATAATATTCTGATTTTCTTTTACTATCTTCATCGAAAAAAATCTTATTGTAATGGAAATAATTATAGGCATTTATTTTATTATGGAAAACAATAATACGTTTATTTTCATATCACAGATTTATGCATCATAGACTTCCTGAACAAAAGTTGAAAATAGCTTTGTTTAAGAAATACGCTGGCTCCAGACAAAAAAAATGGTACTGTTATTTGTTATATTTCCTTCATAAAATGTATTTACAAATAAAAAGTCAATAAGGTGTCTACTACAACACAATTCTAAAAAAGAAACGCGTAAAATTTATCATGAGATACTTTGTTTCAGGTTGAATGTAAACATAATGGAATGATACACAGGAACTACTTGAAAGCGTTCTGCATCGGTAGTACAGCTAGAAATTCTTTAGTGCTTGAAAATAATATGTCCTGCTGTGCATTTTCTCTTCTAAATTTGTATAAAAGCAGCAAAAATTCTACCTGCAACTAAATTAACATTTAAAAAGTATAACCGTTTTCCTGCCCTTTACAAACCTAATAAAAATGTGCAGGTGGTATTTTTGAAATCTCTGTTAAAATATTCACATGACTGAATTTCTTCTGTATTTAATGTAAATGTGCTTTTGCGAGCTTTTGTTCTATGTTTGAGTTATAAAAATTGTTGACAAGACATCTTCCTCCATAGCTACAGTTCGGATTTACAATTTACATGTTAGGACCAGTGGCGGCTCGTGCTCCTGAGAGTGTACCTGCTGCGACACGCGGTCTGTGACCCCCCCCCCCCCGACCTCTTTCACTAAAGGCCTTAAGAATTGGGTTGGGCAATGGGATCATCTTGATCATCGGGGAAAGTACCCGAGAGCAGATTTTTATAATTACATATAAATTAATATGATTATTCATTTTGTTCACCGCTTTGGCGTTAATGGATAAATTTGTAATTGTATATTCGACAGAGTATTAAGCGTAATATTTTGCGGAATGTACGGCTTGATTAATCTGCCCCGACTTTAGTTGCCTAGAAAACATTATCAGATCTTGATTACCGTGGAAAATAGCCCAGAACAAAATCAAAGTTCTGTAAAAAGAACGAAAGTTTATTTATTTACTCATTTATTTATTTATTTTTTAAAATAGGGTTTTATTCAGTTTCATATTTTTAATACGAAACTTTCTTACAGTGTGCTTCAATGTATAATTCAGTCAATCACTCTTGCAACTTTATTATTTGCGATTTTTAATGCACTTTGAAGAGCTTAAATATGAATTAATTATATATGAATGAACGAAATTACTCAACGTATTGCACAAGTAAAGAGTTTATGAAATGCAAAAGAAAAAAGAAAAAAAAAGAACGTAGAAAATAAATTGCACAATGATCAAGCTTTAGTTTCAGATCGACCCGAAAAAGATTACGAAAACCACAGAATAAAGAACAATACATTAGAAGCACAGATAGATTTTAACTGACTGATCAAGCAAACGTTATGAGAGCACAGAAACAAACAAACAATCTGATAAGTTTTCCCTCTATTCCATTGGTCAACTGCCCTGCTCCAGTTCCGATGGGAGAAAGAGAGGGGTGGGGGTGGGGTTCTTTGGTTTCAACGCCGTTTGCTGCCGGCGATCTTATATCGTGCTGAGATGATCATATGATCATATGTAGAGGATTTTAGGAAGGGAGTGTCTGACCCCAGATCTTAAACAACCCTTAGAAATAGGAACATAGTTGATTTGGGTTAGAGTGCCCGATAGGAAAGTGATACGGAAGCGAAGTAGAAAGGGGGAGGAAGATGCCCTTATTTATTACCGGGGGGGGGGGCAGTACCCAGGGTCCGACGGCTTAACGTGCCCATCTGTCGCACGGCGGATATTTAGTGGATCAAGCGTTCGTACCTGCCTGGGATTGAACCTGAGGTCCTTTCCGCGGCAGTCACGAACGTCGCCCATTAGGCCACCCGCGGCCCTTATCGTGCTGAGAGAAATACAGCACGCTGGAAACCCTTGTGGCCGGTTTGACCAGAGGACCCCCAAGAGGTGTGTGGTGTAGGAGGCAGGAATGACACGCTCTTGGTGCCATACACCGTGGTGCCGTGCTACTTGGTTTGTAGCACGAAAGACCGATCGCGTAGGACGCAGCAGAACCAAGCTGTTATTCCAGTGTGCTAACCGACACCACAGACCGAATGACGAACAGGAGCCTTGATTACGGCCCGTCTAAAAATCAGATTTTGGGCTGGCAGTAAATCATATGCATGCACTTTCAGGCTTTCAGCTACAATAAACAATACGAATCTGAATTCAAATTTTTTAGCGTGCTGCAGCACGTAGTCATCGGCCGCCACTGGTTAGGACGGTGATGTCACTCATTTACACTTCTGCAGTTAGTTGAACTAAATCTCAACTAGGATTGTTCCAAAGAGAACATAAAAATTTAATAGACGAGTGTGATAAAGATATCAATCTCATTTTTGTAGCCAATTTTATTGACAGTACTGTTGAATTTTTTAAAACTAGATTTAAAACAGCTGCAAGAACTTCCTGTGTCATCCTTTCGTGTGTTTTATTTCACCGAGTGGACATCAGAAAAACAGCATTTAATATCCTTTGGCAACCAAAACATACAGCTGTTACTTGAAAACTTTAGTTATTTTTTACAGGAGTGGATAAAGGAACAATTTGTCAATAATGGGTGCAATTAAAACTTAAAATATATAACATCCTTAAACACCAAATATCATCCCTTCAGGTTATTTACAAAGGCCTAATGCAACAAAATGATCCACAATACAACAATATACTTCTCATGGTGGAATTAATGTTTTCTTTTTCTGGGAGTAATGCAACTGTTGAAAGGGACTTTTCAGCAATGAAAATTCAAAAGGACATGTTACGAACTGGCCTTCAAGCAGGAGCCTTAAATGCTATCATGACCATCCGCCTAAATGGGAAACCCCTCGTCACACTGAAAGTGAAGCAACTCATTTCCCTTTTTTTTAGATAGTTTCTCATGATTGTTTCAGAATACATTTTTTGCTATCGTTATCAACTTAACAACATGGTGATTTGCGTGAATAAGACCACCACTGTCTTTGATAAATACCAGTTCCTTGGAACTTGTGGTCTGACTTTGTATGCTGATAATGCCTCTACATTCTGAGCATTGAATTTTAGTAGATGCTGTACATACTACGCTGCCATAAACATACTTCACAATGCTCTTTGAGAATTCCTACATGTGCTTGTATTCTCATACATAATCGTGGTCAAATGACGTTTTCTTGAACCACTTTTTTCTACCTTAAATTTTCACTGCTGATGTTTAAAAGATCGAACCATATGTACAATATGTTCCAACTATTACATGCACTACTACAAAGGCACTTACTTTGTTTACACAACATATTATAACGAAGTAAATTTCTTCGTCATTTTTGGTCTACGCCGGGATTCGAACCCGAGGCCGCTTATTCCGGAACAAGTCGCTCTACCAACTGAGCTACGCAGACGATTATTCTGATTCCTATCTGCCTTTATGTCGTGTGCGTCCTGCTGGCAGGTACGTCACATCTCCCCCCCGAAAGAGGGCCGGGGGCATGGCCCACGGGTCAGCCGTGACCATGAATCGTTGCAGGCAGCCATCCACTGTAGAACGTGCACTTGAGAACTCCCAGTCAATCTGCTGTGTGGAATGCAACATCACACATTTTTATTTTTCGAAGCGCTGGAGAAGGAATTCTCTGATTTTTCCTGTCTCGCGGTGTGGAAATAACATCACACTAATACGAGATTTTGAACGGCCGGGTCATTCGGGCGCTATTATAACGAAGTAAATTTCTTCGTCATTTTTGGTCTACGCCGGGATTCGAACCCGAGGCCGCTTATTCCGGAACAAGTCGCTCTACCAACTGAGCTACGCAGACGATTATTCTGATTCCTATCTGCCTTTATGACGTGTGCGTCCTGCTGGCAGGTACGTCACATCTCCTGGTACGTTACAATATACAGGATATACACTGAAGAGTAATTGAATTAGAGACCGCTGGCGTTACGCAAATGTGGCGATGTGGGCGGCCCTGTAAACGGAAACGACATGACGTATGCAGTCATTCGACAATATAAGAGTGATGCGACGGGAATCAGTAAGAGTCGGACGCAGTATGGGTAAGACGAAGGATCGAAGCGCATTTGATCGTGGGAAAATTTTCAGGGCCCGACGAATCCGTTAAAACCATCCCTGTAAGGGCCAACTGCCGTGGATAACAGCGTGTGGATGAGCGGGGTCATCGTCGGCTAGCTCGCATTGTAACAGCGGATAGACGGGCCACAGTGCAAGAAATCACACGGCAATTTGACGCTGCTGCACAAAAATGTGTAAGAAGCCACACTATCCAGAACCATCTCCTCGCTATGGGGTACAGAAGCCATCGTCCCATGAGGGTACCGCTGCTGACCGCACATCACAGGGTGCAAAGATTATCATGGGCGCGGGAACATCGCCACTGGACTCTAGACATGTGGGGAAATGTTGCCTGGACTGATGAATCGAGATTCACGTTGGTACATGCGGATGGCAGGATACGAGTACGGCAGAAACCACATGAAGCGATGGATCCTTCTTGCCAGAAGGGTACTCTTCAAGCTGGTGGGGGTGGCATTCTCGTCTGGGGACTGTTTACGTGGACTGAAATGGGACCCCTGGTACTTGTGACATCGTCCCTCACAGGTCAGTGCTACCGGGATATCCTGGACGATCATTTGTCCCCGTTTGTGTGTCTTCAACATCCCACCGGGGACCTCATCCTGAAACAAGACAATGCACCGTGCCAAACACACCGACGTGACCTCGCTTCCTTTGCCAGCTAGGTCACCTGACCTCAATCATATCGAGCACATCTGGGATTCCATCGAGAGAGATGTTCGAGGCTCCCCCATCAAATCTTCATGAACTGTGGGAGCTTGTTCAGGGGTCGTGAATCCGTATGGCTTCCCAATGCTTCCGGGGTTTTGTCGAGTCCATGCCGAGACGAATCGCCGCCGTCATCAGGGCGAAAGGTGGTGCTACACGTTACTAGACAGGTATCTCTAATTCAATTGCTCTTCAGTGTAATTGCCTACATAAATACTTGAAAACATCAACAAATTACCAACATGTGCCAGTTTTCATAAGTACTTTATGCTGCTGAATTTTTGAGGTATCGCTGTACTTCCGTTTCCTATTTTCAGTTTTAAAATCAATATTGTATGTAGTCTTTTTGCTATGCAAAATATCGCACACATTGTACTTACACATTCATAAAGAGCATTCTATCAAGCAACTTTCAAGCTCCCCACTCTCACTTTGTTGCAGTAATACTACAGATTAGTCACTGATCAGAGGTAAACTCCCAAAACACAAACTGGGTGAGCCTGTGCTTTGGGACAGAATACTCGATTGTTTCCTGACAGGTGTCAGCAAGCAAAATATTTATAACAAAAAAAAAATCAAGCAAAAAAATTATAACACCAATTACAATTCATACTTCTGCCCTTTAAGTAACTATAAATTGACTGCTTCACCAGTATTTGCTATCTAAGGACATTAGCCATGGGTACATGATTTTTGTCACATAAAAAGAAATTGCTGGTTTCTACGATTTTGAAATATTTGTTGTCCTGGTAGACAAGTTGCTCTACATATTCTAGAATATGTATGCAAATGCCATTTGCAAAACATGCTCAGTATATGTATAAAAAAAACACATAAGTAAAAATTGTTCCCAAAAAGAGTCAAAGTTGATAACCCACAGTTAACCTTGCAGCTTCCCATAGTAAATAGTAAACATGATTCAGTGTTCACATTGAGTATGACTCTGTTTATAAAATATAAGGAATGAAAAGTCTTTAAATAACACATATTGAAATGGTTTATCTCCTGGTTTAATCACCAACTAAACAGATTAGATGTTTTATTTCTTGTGTTTGATTAACTGAGCATTTACAGCTCAACCTTATTTTAGAATGAAGCTTGTGAAATGCAGTTTCGCAATCCTTGTTTCTTTTATTCTTACAATTAAAAGCTACACAATAAAATGGCATTTTAATGTTGATATAATTATCTAAAATGTGCTGATATTTGTGAATATTCACAAAATTGTAGCCTTAAATTTGTAATGAAACATAACACGATCACCGAACAGCTGAAAGAAATGTGGTGACTCCTTGACACACGCAGAAGTTGTACCTCAACAAATATGGCGGGCTCTCCTCTCATTGGCTTCAGCTGTCTCAGTGGAGAACCAATCACAGAAGCACTCTATGTATTTCTATCTCGTTGGTTTATATTAATTACTAATTCCCTCCAAAGTAGATAATTTGCTGACCTTGACTGTTATACAAATAAGTAACTGATAGGTTACATAAAATGCAATCCAAATTTCAGGGGTCTGTCCATCACTTAATAAAAGGCATGTGCAAATCATTGCAGTGCTAAAAAACTGCCTTAACTGTGAGCTTATGCAATGTTATTAATGGCTGACAATTTCTAAAGCCAAGTCAAACCAACCCTGTCCTCAAGTTTTGATTTTGACTCTCTATGGTGGGCAAGACAGTTGTCATACAGAGGATTTAACCAAATATTTTTGTGAATGAGAAAGCACAGGACAAAACTTATGCATATGTGCATGTAGATGAGGAAAGTGTTGAGGCCCAGGCATAATGAATTTAATTAGTGCTGACACAATATTTCACCAAAGTATTACTTTTACTAGGAAGTACTTCCATTTATTGTTGGTATTGTTGTGGCTACATTTGCCGAAGTGGATAATTACTATTTAGCTTTATACAAACAACAAAATTAAGGTTAATGTTCAATTTAGAAGAAAATTAAAATTTGGGAAATGGGTGGATGCATTTCGAAACAAAAAGTAAATTCAATTAACTTTAGGCCATGAAAAATGAAAATATTAATAAAATGCAACACTGTTGTTTGAAAATTCCAAAAGTTATTATTGAAGGTTTGCATTGTTTGAGTTTTCGATGAGTTGAAGCACCTGCAAGTGTAAAATAATAAATTATTGTTTACATGTGTACCAAACTTGTGAACACTAAAAAATAGATGGTATGCAATGTACACGTGTAATAATTTTTGGAGGCTGCGATGATCAATTTTAGTGGTTAGGACAAAATGCATTAATTACATAAAAACAAAATTCCAGGGACGTATCCTACCTTAGGCAAGCTAAGGTGGATTAACAGGTGACCCTGCGATGAACTTCAACTGAGTCAACTAATTCTTCACTGCACAAGGTTTGGGTTTTTGAAAGGCTACTTGGCCTGCATTTATTTGTAAAACTTAACCATTAAAAAAAACGAAGTATTTCAAGCAGTCGAGGAACACCCCGGTCTACAAATATTTTCTATTTGACACCATCATCTTTTCAAATTTTCAAAATTTCTTTTAACTTTAGAAACTGGGCCTTATAAAATATCAAATGATACACAGTTTAGGTGCTTCAAAAGAAACAAACAATTCTGCACACAAAGCGTGAAATTTTTCGATTTCTGCCTAACAAGTAGTTGCATTTAACATTTTAAATTAGGCTGGCAGGCTGAAAACTCAACGAAGCTTAATTACAGCTTTAGCAGTAATAGGCCAACAATTTGGTCTTCAGAACATGACAAATTTTAAACACACTACTTTGTATTAGCATAATATCTCACATATTTGAAGTTCACAAATTATGCAACAAAATTTAGCTTGTACACACTTCCTTAAATAAAAAAAAATTGGGGGGGATGGTTCGAAACACATTATTTACTTGAAGGTATGATTTACGAAAACAAATACAAACATTTGGCTTATGGAACTTCACATAAACATGGTGGATAAATTTTGGCAGGTGAAGTGCAATTCTTCACCCTCTCGGCTATAAATTTTTATAGCTTAACGTATATACGATACAGGTTTCATTTAACCTTTCGAACAACCCTCTGAAACCAATTTTCTTATCCAACATTAATTTTAAAATTACAATAACTGAGCACAAATTTATAAATAACCAAAAGTTACTTCAGTAAGCAATCCTACACTAACCGGAAAATTTGCATTAAAATCTCATAGCACAGAACACTAGCATTAACCGATACTAAATAACTTCTAGATCTTATACTGAACATACTGCACTTAATATCTTACTCTACTAACTCAAAAGTTATCACTAACTTGCAACATTGACAAAAGAATCAAAATTCACGCCATCATCAAGAAATTCAATTATCCTTCCTAACACAAGCTTGCTCTGAATACATAATACCTTACAATGCAAATAAAGTCAAACACTAATTCACAACATTCCTGAACTTGAACTCATATTTCTATGTACTCTTACTGCTCACCAAAATTTTAAAATTCACAATCAGTTCTGACAGGAAATTCATAAATAACTTAATACAAATTTTCAAAATGCCGCTATGTAGGCATTACCAATTTAATAGGTCCATGTAGTAAACAACTGGGGCACTGGCTAGGCAAACATCTCAGTTAAATCAGAATCACTTTCTCTGAAAAACAAAATTTCACTGAGAGGAAATATTATTAAAGCTGAAGGTGAGATTGGGTCGTGAATCCTATCAGGCCTATGCACCAAAATGGGAGTATAAGTGTGACATATCACCCTGTACTGTTTTCTATCCTTACTGTTTTGGTTGGTTGGTTAGTTGATTTTTATGGCGCAGGGGCCATGTTTGGCCAAAGAACGCCAAACACAAGACAATTAAACAAACAGTATTAAACCTGTTTTGGGTCAACACTCATGAACACAACTTGCTTGGAGTAGCTTCCTACGGGTCTTCGGCTTACTGGAGGTGGAAGACAATCCCGCAATTGTTTCCATTTTAATCCTTTCAGACACGAAGAATACCACATATGAAAAGCACCCTGCAAGAACTTTCTTGCCCCAAATTATTTTTCCCTCGGCACACAACTTCCAGAAAAACACCATACGAAGACTTATTATTTCCAGAAATACCCCTATCTTGTCATTCCCTAGGCACACAGCTTCGTTGAGAAATAACACTGTTTTCCAGAAAAAATACACCATCCTTATTTCCAGAAAAAAATCCACTAATCACTTTTTTCCCAGGAACTACACCTTATCACTCATTTCCCAGAAAATACTCTATATTACTCATTTCCCAGAAAATACTCTATCACTCATTTACCAGAAAATACTCTATCACTCATTTCCCAGAGAAACCATTAAATCACCTTTTTCCCAGGAAAACACACTACATCGCAGAACCACTTACTTCCAGAAAATTACACCTATCGAAGAACTATCTATTTCCAGAATTCATCACCTCTCGAAGAATTCCAACATTATACAATGGTAATATACAGGCCAACACTTTATTAAACACTAGTCTGCGTGCATGCCTTTTTTAACGTCTCCCATTCATGAAAATCCATTTTCCAGATCCACTGACTGATATTGGAAACTAGTCCACACTACTACAAAATGTTAAAGAATAATTTTACACCTAAATTTTCCAAAACACTCAGATCATACTAAAGCTGCCTCTAAGAAAAATTTAAACTACATGGAACCTACACAATGCTCATAAATACAAATGCAACTTATGAAATATAAAAATCACTAAGCATGAAGAGAGATAAATTCCACTTAGAAAAAAATACTGGTCTAAGATGTTGCTCTTACTCAAGATAGACTATATCAAAATTATGAAGTCATATGTCAATGCCTTACACATGTGAAAACACATTTTTTTTATAGAAGATCACATGAAGTTTTCTTTACCACGATAACACTTAAACAGCAAAAAATAAGACTTGAACAAATTATCTACACGCATCCTGAATTTTAACACCAACTGAGCAAACTACAGCGGAGACTCATTACAGCAGAAACCAGGCCATGCCAAAAGAAAAAAACTATTTCAATCAAACTTCATCGCTAAGAGAAAACGTATTATTTAAACATAATTGTTTTAGCAGACCGGATATTTTTAACAAATTACCTTTACAGTCTCTTCTTTAAAGGCTCACGTAGACGTGAGTAAGAGATTAAGAGTTAGAAAAGGCATTCTAAATTTTGAGAAAAAAAAAATCTTTCAGAGTTCTTGACGGCACATCTTGGCCATTTTTAATAGCCTAAAAATTTTCCTAGTCCTGGTCTAGTGCACACATAAAGTCAGAAAGAGGCTTGCCTTGACCACCGTGAAGGGCAAGAGAATTCCTTACTTCGTGATACTTTCTTCACCCTTTTTTTTCTTTTTTTTCCGGGGCTGCACTCACACACCCACGAGGGAAAAAAACAGAAAAACATGGCGTCCAGGGAAGGTTCTTCATTGTCCGGCGAAATATAGGGATTGGGTCTCAAAATTTATCGCGGCTCTTCTCACTGGGCCAGGCGCGACGATCTGCAGCTAAACGCTCAAGATGTAGTCCACCAAACTGTCCATAATAGCCATGGCTTTTCTCGAAATTCCAGCGTTTGGTTGAACTGGCTCGAGTCCCTTATAGATGTAAATGGTAAAGATTCCTTCCTCATCTTCTGGCGCCTCCCTACTTTTTTTTTTTTTTTTTTTTTTTGCACGCACGGCCGTCTCTTGAAACCGTAAACATTTCATCGCCAGCCATGAGATGGAAATCATCAATTTAGCTGGCTAATACGAGTTGCAACTCAAACATGTCCCCACGCGAGGAAAACTGTCGTCAGGACAGCACTTTCTTCTTTTCGAACAAGATTGTCGTCCACTACTTTTATTTTTGTTGACTCATTGGACACTCCATCTACCGATAATGAGATACTGGGCAGTAATGTCCAGCCCAGCCAGCCAGGCCAGCGTGACTGAATTTTCCGCACGACCCTAAATCTCGACCAACAACCAAACAAGAGCGTGCGCGCTTTTTCCAAAGAAACTAGGTGCTTGAAGCAGCTGATCCCTCATTGGCTAAAACTTCTCCATAGCAGCAAAAGTCTTCACCTGCCAAATGGCCCCCTAACGAACATCTCCCATGCAAGCTCGTAACCTTTTGACCTCTCAGGCAGGAAAAATCGTCGCCTTCTGCATGTCGAAGTGACCTCGTCCTAAAAATAGCCTGACGCTTGCTTAAGTAAACTTTCGGTGACTTTTCTCAAAGATTTCTAAAACTGCCTGAAATGGCGAACTCTGAAATGGAAGATTTTGGGTTTTGCACAATTTTCAAGAACGCTTTCCCTTCATTCCGTGATAAATAGCCAATAATTTTGTTTTCGAAAAGGGTTGCTGGTAACTTCGCTCGCCTTTTTCTTTATCTATTTTACGAGAGAAAAAAGTAAATTAATCCAAAAAAAAGTTTAATTCTTACTATACCGCCTTTTTTTTCAAGAAATTTTGTTTGTCTGGTCAGGGCTGAGAAATAACAGAACATGGCCATTATTCCCTCACTTCACCGCCGCCTCCAAACAGAAATTTTCAAGCGTGGACTCAAGAGAATTTTCATTCTATTTATTATTATTTTTTTCTCGTAAATCTCAACGAAGTGATCAGTTTCCCCGAGATTCACGAACATGAAAACTCTCGACAGGACAGCATGAATAAATTGAATATAGTTTAAATCAAAGTATACACAAAAATTGTTTTGTAAAAAGACATTAGTTTTTCTAAATTCACAGACCACAACTCATCTTTAAAAATAGAAACAATAATTGTGGTTTTGGGAGTCCAAATAACAAAGTCACATCCAAAGACCTTTAAGATACATAGACTGGAAAACCGTAAGTTAACCGAGCGACATTTGAAGTCCAGCGTTGTACGGAAAGAATATGTCACATCTCGTTCTTTACTATAGGCGTTCGTGTGTTTATATCAATTACATCCATTTTTTTTAATGTATAACCAGTAAAATTTTAAAATTTGTTTTTATAAATAGTGTGTGTATATTGTAAAGTATTTCAGAAAATAATATAGCCAAATTTGATGAGCTAAACAGATTTTCAAAACGGTTATATCTTGCGTAGCGTACGGATGTACCAATAAACAAACAACTGGCCAGCTGACATTTTCATTTCGAAGGTTTCCTCATAATAGTTGTGATACTTTGGGGAAGTGGGTAAATGTTCTAAGACATGCTAACTGGGAACGAAGCTATGCCAAGCCAAAATGTGACGATCCCCATTTAGCAAGAGGTATCACACTCTTTTGTGGTCTCACTATACCGGTATCCCCTGCCTGGAAATAGAAAAGAGAAGTGCGACGACATTGTCCTCAAGAAAAAAAAGCGTGAGAAAAAAAAAAGAAAACATATTCATATTTTCATCCGGATTTAAGTGCTAATCACAGCAATGTTGCCGTGACTTGCAGTTTCAATTTAGGCTTCTCACCTACTTTTCTAATCTTTCTCTGGAAATAATAGAGGTGTTTTAGTAATTTAAGGGCAGGATAGTTAGCTAGTAACCTTTTGCACTTACTTTATCCCTAAATATTAAGTTGATTGACTCAGTTTTATTCTAGAATCTTGTCTCATTTACCGTGACTTGCAGTTTCAATCTAGACTTCTTCTTACTTCATTTCGTAATCTCTCTTGAAATAATAGATGTGTTTTAGTACTTTAAGTGCAAGATAGTAAGCTAGTGACCTTTTTCACTTATTTGATCTCTAAATATTAAATTGAGGGACTTAGGTTTTACTAGACCCTTGTGCCATCACCAGTCTGTGTATGGCTCTGAAGGAAAGGTTTCTGGTTAAACCTACTCATGGTTTGTTAACTCGTGTTTCTTTTCCCAGACATTTCATCCTCGAGATTTGTAATTGTCTAAACTCTAAATTATATGAAGAGGACATTTCTTTCTATCATATTTAATTTTACTTATTTTTTCTCCCGTTGAGTAGCTATTATGAAAATAAAAGTAGCTTCCGAAATTAAAAGTTTTGCTCTCGGCAATTTCTCTTAAGAATAAACAAATGGCCACATTAAAATGATTTTTGACATTACTTAGACTGTGAAATACGTATTTCACGCAACTAAATCACGCAATTTGCAAGCAACTAAAGCCGAAATATATTTTACACGTAAGACAAGCGAGGTTTCCCTTCAGTTACTTCGTATTCCCCAAAATTACGATAATGATGTTTTCTTTAATCGTAAGTTAAAAGGAGCAAAGTCATATTTATACCCCATTGAAAAAAAATTAATGCGCAGTATTAAAACAACGTAAAATGTCTTCTTTCGCGCAGGTAAAGGAGCTTAATTAACGTTGCTTACATCGTAGCCTACGTAATAGAAGATGCCTGTCGTTTTCCCGAATTTCTTTTGTCCAGGCGCGGGACAAAACTCCGCTGAAACGGACGCCAGGTAGCAGTACTGATCCGCGCAAACAGAATCGACGGTCGCAGCGGAGAACGACAAACCTTACGCTTTTAGGTTACGTTACTGATAACGTAGGGCGTAGGCTCTTAAAATATTCAAAAAGAAAAAATTACATGCACATTTTCTTGGGGTGTAGATCAACAAATAAAACTGAAAAAGTTAATTTTCGAAATAAAAATGAAATTGACAGCAGGTTGAGGTACGATCATCATTAAATACTTAATTTCTCAACACGACAGGGGTGGGCATCGCCGGCGATTGAGTTGAACCCCTTGAAATGGCCATTATTTAAGTGTTTTTTTATATATGATGTTTCACCGAAATGGAATATATATATATACACTGGCGGAAAGTGAAAAAAGAACACCAAGAAGGAGACGTCTGATACCAACGAAATTTATACAGCATAATAACGGAATACAGAGGATAACGCGATCAAAACATTATGGCAAAATACGGCTGTATTTGCTGGTAAACTGAAAAATAACATTTCTATGTAACATGGTTAGTACGAGGTTGAACCGCCATGAACTGTGTCACACTGTGCAATTCTAGCATGGAGTCTGTCGTGCAGATGTTAAATGTAAGTTTGGGGTATTGAGTTCCAAGCATCCTCAACCTGAACGCGTAAATCAGGGATGGTCGTGGCTGGCCGTGGAGACCGGATAAGTTGTTGTACCATAAAATCCGACACGTGCTCAATGGGGGACAAATCCAGTGAACGTGCAGGCCATGGAAGTTGTCTCACACCCTGAAGTGCATGTTGCGTTGCACGTGCCGTGTGTGGGCGTGCGTTATCTTGCTGGAAAACACCACGATGGACCGATCTTACAAATGGCACAACAACGGGCTGAATGATGTTGTTGATGTAGGAGGTGCTGTTTAACGTACCCGGTACAACCACTAGTTGTGTACGGGAGTGATAGCTGATTGCTCCCCACTCCAGGAAACCAGGTGTAGGCCCTGTGTGTCGCTGGCGGATGGATACAAGAAGGGTGGAAACGCTCCCCTGAGCGTCTGCAAACACGCATACGGCCTTCTGAGGCTCCCAAGAAGAATCTGCTTTCATCGCTAAACACGACAGATCGCCATTGCGCTCTCCAGTGCAGACGTTGGCGACACCACTGCAGCCGTTCTTGACGGTGGGCTGGAGTCAGAGGTACACATGCCAGAGGCACACGTGTACGTAGTCCTGCATCCAGTAGACGGTTGCGGATTGTTCGCACAGTCACCTCAGGTGCAACGACAGCTCGGATTTGCGTCGCAGTGGATGTTCTGCTTGACAACACCGCTCTTCTTATGCGTCGATCGGTCCGCTCATCAGTCCGTCTGTGACTCCCGGTTCCACGTCTTCTCGTGTGGGAATGTTCCTCGGACCATCTACGCTACCATCGTACCACCACCGATACTTCCCGTCCAATTCGCTCCGCAATACGACGATACGACCACCCGGCCTCGCGCAGTCCGACTAGACGACCTCGCTCAAAGTCCGATAACTGCTGAAATCCTACACGTCTTTCATGTCCAGGCATTGCAGCTTCTTCAGGGTCTTCGCACGTGTTCGTACGCCGACGACTGATTACATTCACTTTGCCGTACTCCTTAAATACCACCGACGATAATTTGCATAGTATGCCGTGCTGTGGCGTAAGCGCTCACCGATTGGTCCCGAAATTTACATCACACCTACGTTAACTCGACCCCATTAACATATGTAAATTTAATGATCGTCCGCCAATTCCTTCTTGGTGTTCTTTTTCACTTTCCGCCAGTGTATATAACAATCAGTTGCTGCTCAAAATTTTTTTATTTTATTATCTTTTTTAATATAGAAGGATTTAGGAGATGCTTTCTTTTCCTTTTGATTTATTTTTTATTGTTATTTTTATTTAGGGTGTTTTGGGATGTAATTACAGCCTCCAAACACAATAGCGACGTGATTGAAAATACTTGAGCATTAAAAAATCAAAATAAATAAAACCAATTTTGAAAATTTGCGACCAAAATGGTTCAAAATAAAATTATTTAGAAGTGTTTTACAAGAAATTTCAAAATGTGACATTTTTGTATAGTTCTTTTTTTTTTTTTGGAGGGGGGTAGTAAACATGGCAGGGGAAATTCATCCTGCAAATGGAATTACCAAAAAAAATTATTTTATATAAAGGAAATGTATTTGAAAAATATTTCTAAAAGCGAAAGTTTTTCAAATGATAATTCAGTATTAGAATTAGAAATAAATATTCTACTGGCACAGTGGATCACTATAATTTTCAAACCACTTGTCCGTAAAAAATAAAATTAAAGACATTTACAATATATGTAGGAAATAATGTATAATTTCAATGGAATTATATCCAATATTTATTTTTAAACCTATCATTAGTTTACAGCCTAAAAAGAAAACCATACAGCAAGGTAAACGAAATAGAAATTTAGTTTTTAACTTGCTACAAATTAGAAAAAAATTGCTCATCAGCAAATGAACAAGGAAACGAAAATATTATTTTGGTGAATATTAATGTTTTTTAAAATAAGATTCAGTCTGTGTTTTTATAAAAATATCCAGCGATTTTATTTCCAAACGTTTAAAAAAACGAAAAATTACGTGGATTACTTAAACAAACAAGAAACGCAAAAAATAAATATATACATAAAGGTGACAGAAATCATACGTTTCCGTCTTTTTATTTGTTTTATTTGTGATAATTGTTTTAAACATTTACCACATATTAGTAGGATATGTCAAACACAATATGTGGATGCCAATCACGGTAATAATATCACTTACCTTGTCTTGAAATAATTCTCAGCCATTTTCCTCTCAATTCAGCTCTGCTGGGTATCTGATGAAAACTCACCACGTCCCATAAGGTGTTTGAAGAACAGAAAGGTACACAGTACAGCACCATTGTAACGTAGCGTAGGTAATGAAAATCAAACAAATCTAGAAGGCCAAGTACTTAATTGAAGTAAAAAACAATCAGAAATAGTTTGAAACTCGTGAGCTTAATCCAAGTGCAACAAAACGAGATCAAAACATGGCAAACCACGTGAACCAACCACGGGAAATGACTTGCGAAGTGTTTGTACGTAAGCTACTGTTTGTGCGGATTGCTAGCGCCGCTCTTGGCCAAAATCAGAAACTTTGCGGTCAGGCAAGTTTTTTGAAAAACGACAGGCATCTTCTATTACGTAGGCTACGCTTACATCGGACACATGCAACGCTCCTTGCCATTACTTACCCACCAACCTTTATTTTGCCCAGCTATTATCTCGGTAATCTGTTTCTCTGGGTTCGAACCCACGACTAGGACGTTAAGTGCAGTGGACAGATTTTGAAATAAATTTACAAAAACAAATACCAAATCATACACAATTTACTCTGCTAAACCCCTTTTATATCATTCAATGATTTTAGTACAAATACAAATCAATTATTTCAGAACACATTAAACTGAAGTTAAATTCCAACATACTATAAATATTCACCCCGTTTGCTTCATCAATTATTTTATCACGTAAAACAGGCAATACAATTCCAATAACACCAAATATTTAAACCCCATTAATTAATAGCTTGTCATTTCTTGAGACAACATTCAAGATTAAAGCACATAAACACCCCAAAGCACAAGAATATTAACTCTGGGTATGTAAACACTGTTAATTTGAAACTCCCAATAATACAACGTGCAACAATAAACACCCCATGAGAATACACTATTTTCAAATAACTTTCAATTATTCTACAGCCCTGCGTAAACTCTGCCAGCAACTATGAATTATACAAAGGAAAAAAAAAGAACTTTAAACTCACGTACTGGGATCTAATGGTATTCCTCTGACGGGCTCAGCCCACACACAACAGGCCAAATGAGAAAAAAGTTCCCACACAATCTCCATTCTCTCTCGGCAATGAAAAAGACGCGACAGCTTTTACTGCTTCCGACTCTCAAGAACAATCAGGTACAAAGTCCAAGTCCTCGCAGCATGGCAGAACGGAAAGCAACTTCACTACTTGTGATACTCAAGAACAATCAGGTAGAAAGTCCACGTCGTGGCAGAACGGAAAGCAACTTCACTAGCAGAACGCACAGCAACTTCACTACTTCTGATACTCAGGAACAATCAGGTAGAAAGTCCAAGTCGTGGCAGAACGGAAAGCAACTTCACTAGCAGAACGCACAGCAACTTCACTACTTCTGATACTCAAGAACAATCAGGTAGAAAGTCCAAGTCCTGGCAGAACGGAAAGCAACTGCACTACTTCTGATACTCAAGAACAATCAGGTAGAAAGTCCGAGTCCTGGCAGCATGGCAGAATGGAAAGCAACTTCAGCATCTGTGTGCCACACGCAGAGAAAATGTGCAACGATTCAAAATAAAAGAACCAGCCACGAGAGATAAAAAATCACCAATATATAGTGCCAAAAGATCCTGAGCTCCAATCAAGCCACTCCACTACGAGGGGCGTCAGCTCCGGTATATTTTTGCATATAAGAATTTTCCACACTCAGATCCTTAATCATAACTCACTTAATAAATTCCAATTTATACAAATAAAATACACAACAATTTCCTTTACATAATAAACAATTTATACAATCATAATTTCTAACTTTACTACTTGAGCGACTACAAAATTTCTAATGACATAAGCAACTACAATTTTTCTAATTACGTAATTTCTATCCCAAGGACTCCAGGCCATGACACCAGGACCAATCCACCAAGACGTCACACCCTTCCTTACTGCACGATTTTACTTAAGGTAAAATCGAAAAAGAAAAAAATAAATTAACTAATTTTGTCTTTCCATTCCGTCACCCTCCCCGTCCGGGCCGCTCCGTAAATGCACCTTCTCAGGTTGATTCTCGAGATTTACGCCACCTGCTTCCGAAGGGCACCCACCGAACCTTCACGACTGAGAGGAACAGAATTATTTTTTTCTTTTTACTTACATAACCCGCCTATTTCCTATAATCCACCTTGGTTTGTCTTCGTAGACTTATGGAGGGTAGACTCTGTACCACTTTAACCTGTGTCTGTTCCAATTCTGTTTCCATTACTGTATCCTCCTTGTCAATAATCAGTGATCGGTTCAACTCCTGTCGCATCTCCATCTCACCACTCACTTCCCGGAGGTCATCAAATTCAATTACTGAATTATCCACTACTCTAGGCCTCGATGCCATCAGCTCTGTTTGACTACTATTCCCTGTAGCCACATGCTTCTTTAAGTTGCACACATTATGGAAGCCTACTTTTTCTCCAGTCTCTGTCTGTAACTCGTAGACCAAAGGAGACAATACATAAATTATCCAGTAGGGACCCTTCCACCGTGGCATAAATTTTGAAATCTGATGACTATCAGCACTAGACAAAGGATGAGTACGAAGAAATACCTGATCCCTCAATTTGAATTTCAAATCCTGCCGATTCCTATCGTAATGTCGTTTCTGCCGTTGTTGTTGCTGCCGAACCCTTACTTTTACTTCCTCAGCTAACTTTTCCAAGTCTTCTGACACCTTCCAGAAATTCCCCTATATGGCCTCGTCCCATAGAAAAGCGATTTCTCTACCCAAAAATAACTTTGCAGGCGTCTTCCCCGTGGTTTCCTGCCAGGCAGAACGCGTTGCTAATGCAAACAGGGAGATGTACTCATCCCATCTCCCATGTTTGCCTTGTAGGTAACAGGAAATCATGGAAATTAGGGTCCGATTCACCCTCTCAGCCAGATTAGACTGAGGATGGTAAGGAGTTGTGAAGGACCGCTTAATTCCAGTCATTCTACACATCTCTACCATAAGGGTAGACACAAATTGTGGCCCATTATCAAACATGCGTTTTGGAAAGCCATACCGTGAGAAAACCTCATTTTGTAAGGATTGGGCGACAGTGGACGTTTTTGAATTTTTCAAGGGCAAAAGTTCAACCCATTTGGAATAGTAGTCCACTACCACCAACAAATAAACATTGTCTTTAGTGCTTCTGGGCAATGGACTCAATAGGTAAATCCCAACCAACTCGAATGGTGCCTCACTTGATATATTTTGAAGCAACCCTGCTGGTCGGTTCTGGGAGTACTTGTGGAGTTGACACTCTCAACAAGAACGCACAAAAACTTTATACAATTATTTTGACGAGGCCAGTAAATTCTTTCCTTACACTTCTTGATGGTTTTTCTAATTCCCAGATGCTCTGCAACTGGACTAGCATGGAATTCCGGCATCACCTTTTCACGAAGCTTTTCAGGAATGTATATCCTGGGAGGACCCTGGGCTACATACCACAGCAATTGGTCTTTGAGGGCAAAATCCCGAGACTGACCCTTCACTCTGGCTAGATTTCCAGAGTCAGCCCCGAAATCCCGTCACTCAAATACTGGTAACACAATCCCAGCTCTGAATCCAACAGCTGTTACCTAACTATCTCATCTCTGGTCACTCCCTCACACACATACCACAGTTTCTGAAGTAAACTGTCATCAGCAAAATTTTGACAATTTCGGGACAAGGCATCTGGTACTTGAAGTTTACCCCCTCTTTATGCTCCCATTGCAAATTAAATTCTTGCAGCTGCAACATCCATCTATGCAACCTTCCCTTCAAACCACCAGCTGTTTGCAAACAAACCAAAAACTTATGGTCAATAATCACTATAACTGACCCTGAGAAGTACTGTTCTAATTTTTGACAGGCCCATACCACAGCTAAGCATTCCCGCTCAGAAACTGTATACTTTTTTCTGCTTTATTCAAAGTTCGACTAATGTAAGCTATTGGCCCTTCTTTCCCCTCAGGAACCACCTGATGAAGTACTGCACCAAAACCCACAGAAGAAGCATCTGTATACAATCTCAAACTTAAACCTGTGATGGGCAGTTCCAGTACAGGAACCTGACATAATTTACTTTTTAACTGTTCAAAGGCCTCTTGACAATAGGAATCCCATTTCCATTTGACCTTCTTTTCCAACAACTCGTACAATGGTTTAGCTATGAGGGTAAAATTGTCAACATATCTAGCATACCACCCATAAAGCCCCAGAAACTGACGAAGTTGTTTCAGTCATTTTGGAGCTGGGAAATCCGAACTGCCTGTATCTTCTCGGGCAGAGTACTGATTTTCCATAGCACAACTTGTGTCCCAAATAAGCCAATTCGTTTTGACACAAATGACACTTTTCGGGATTCAATGTCAAACCAACCTCTTTAAGCAAAGAAAAAACCCTGTACAAATCCTGCACATGCTGTTCAAAAGTGACTGAATGTATGATCACATCATCGAGATAGACCTCACAACAGGTTCCCAACACCTTTCTAAGAACACAGGACATCATTCTTTGGAAAGTAGCAGGTGAAGTTTTAAGTCCGAATGGCATAACTCTAAACTGATACATTTCATTCCCAATGATGAAAGCAGTTTTCGGCCGATCAGATGGGTTTAACCAAATCTGCCAATATCCGCTACGCAGATCTAAAGTAGTCAGATACTTAGACGTTCCCCCAATTCGCTGGAATAAGCTAGCTATGGTGGGCAAAGGGAAGTGAACATTTTGGGTTACACTATAACCCCACAGTAATCTACATAAAATCTCCTTGATGCTTCTTCACCTTTCTTCCAAACCATTACTATAGGAGAACACCAGGCAGAATTGGCATGCTCAAAGATTCCTTCCTGCAACATCTCCTGAACCTAGTGGCGGCTCGTAGCAACTGAAAGAGGTATGGCCAGTAGCCGGAGTTAAACAATGAAATAAAAAAAACTGTCATTATTAGGCCAACCATTCAGACCCACACCACCACCCCCAAGATTCATTTACCATGCCTCTGTCTACCCCCCTTGACTCACAATGATGCCCAAATCATGCAGGAATGTGTCAACTATTGTATTGCACACGTGAAAACAATTTCCTCCAAATGGTATGCATATCTATTAACAGAAAAATGTTGAAACTCCTTAATCAGAATTTTTAGCTTAAAACATATGAGCATTAATATATGTAGTTGTGCTTTGTGTTTTTTTTAATTTCTCAACTGTGGAATAATCACAGGATAAAAAAGTATAGTGAAAAAATAATAATTCCAAATATAAGCAGAGAGGAAATGTTTCATGAATTTTGTCCCATATAGAATGAGTACCATACACTACCATTTGCGCTATTTGAAAGGTTTAACCTTTTTTTAAGAACTTGTGAAGCCTGAAAACATATATGTACACATGTGCAAATTATACTTACAGGCTTTCTCATTTATTTATTTATTTTTAACATAAAACATCATCTTAGTTAAAACTGAAATTAGTTCTGCAAAGCGCATTGTAAACTTTAAACAATATGAAAGATAAATCAATTGAATTCTTCACTTCGTACCATAGTATTAAAATGCAATACATGGAAATATTGTGAAGAAGAGTCATAACTTTTTGTACAAATATTCTCCTCTTCTATGTTTGAGAGTGGCAAAATTTTCTATGACTTTTTGATTAAAAAGTGGAATTTCTTGAATACAATCTTTATATACAGAGAGAACAGCAAGTGCGTTTAACCGTTCTTGTGTCAAAGTGTTTCTTAGAAATGTTTTATTCGATTCAAGGTGCTGAAACAACGTTCTGCTTCAGCGGTAGTTACTGGTGTCACTAAAATTATTTCTAATAATTTAGAGACTTCAGAAAATGCATCTAAAAGTTCATTGGAGAAATGACATTAACGCACTTACGTTCGGTATGCCTTCGAAGGTTTCGTTAGCATAAAGTACTGATAATTCATTTTCAAGTTTTTCTTTATTCAGCATTACATATGTAGTTGCTAATAAATTTGTATGGTGTGACGGAAAATGCTGCTTATGATTCTTGAACTGCTTTGGATCTACAACAGTGAATGAGTGAAATAAGACAGATTTTTCAAACCTGTCCCTTATTTGATTGACGATGATGTCGCATGCTTCTTTTGCATCATTTTCTACTATACTGCAGTCAACTTTAGCTCTTTTTCACAAAGGTTGACATTCATCACTTCCATTTTGATCGTTGTATTTTGTACTTTACCGAACATAATTTACAGCTGATTCAAACTTCTTTAGAGCTCGATTACAATCAACACTGGTTGATCTTCTGGACTGTAGTATATTGTGCAATATATTATAATGAATATGCTTTTACTGCTAGTTATGTGGTAATAGTAATTAATTATGATGAATAAGCTTAACTGCTGGTAACGTTGTAGTAGTAGTGATTTATGATGAATAAAGTCTTATGCTGGTTGTTAATAGTAACACTTAATGAAAGAGACCTAACAGCCAGACAGAGGTCTGACAAAACTATGAACTGAGAAAAACGTACTTACTAAGAAAACCTTTTATTAGGGAAACTCCTGGTATTATCCACACATACTTCACAGGTCACACAACTACTCGATATCTGGCTCTCACATATAATGAAGTTCCTCTCACATAAACGAAGCTCTCTTTACACCAAACGAAGATCTCTTTACACATAAAACAAAGCTTTCCCTACGCACATAAACAAACGCTCTCCTAGGTATTGTTGAACGCGCCTATTTATACTGCCTACCACACGTCATGACTACACTCGTTGCCACATATCATTCAGCGGGAGAAATAACATCTCGTTAAGTAAGAAGATAATTTACATAGGAAAATAAAATAACGAGAGATAGTAAAATCAAAAGGAAACTGAATCTAGAGTATACGTTACAATATCAACATGTTGCAATATGTGAGAAAAGAAAGACAATAAGAAAAGAAATTCCTCATTTCGTAACAGCTTCACAAATCCAGTTGATTCACATATACTCTTGTCATCCCAACCACTTTCGTTTAGAATTCTGTCAAAACACTCCAAGAGTTTACTTTTGTTTTCTGAAACACAATTTATGATCATGGATTGAAAATTTCATCTTGTTTCTGAAACTGTAGGTAATCGTTTTCGACAAATATCTCGCAATAAACCACTACGTTTAGGTGATACTGTGAAAAAGGAAGCGATTCCACTGATATTTGCAAAAAATATTCTTACCCTTTTGATTGTTGAACACACCTTCTTTAATACTGAATTCAACGGATGAGCATAACAGTGCACATACTGAGCGTGCGGATAATTCTCTTTCATGCGTATTTGCACACCGCCACGAGTTCCGCTCATGATAGCTGCCCCATCATATGTCTGAGCAACTAGTTTGTTTTGCAAACCAAACTTTTCCAACTCATCTTTGAGTACAGATGCAAGACCGTCTGCTGTTCTGTTTTCGATTTCAAACAAACGATAAAAATCTTTCCACGACATGGCTGTTAATCATACATCGCAATATGATAACAAATTGCGAACGGCAGGATATGTCGGCCGTTTCGTCCGCTTGCACGGATGTGTAATTGACCTTTTCAATTTCACTTTTAACTTCGTCCAGGCACACCTGATACATGCAATCCAAAATTTCATTTTGAATTATTTTGATGGGTTTTTTGCGACTTTAGATTTATCCAGATGGTCTTGTAAGACACTGTCCAAACTAGCTATATATGAGATCATATCCAGAAACACTCCTTTGGTTTGTGAAGACTGTGTTTCATCATGTCCAAGTAAAGGCAATTCGTGTACACCACAAAGTTTTATGCAGTCTATAATGTGCGTTAGAAGGTGTATATTTTTATCAACTAGTTCATTGTGCTTTCTAACCGCAGAGTGATAACCGTCATCTAATTGTGACATAATATTGACATTACCAAAAATTTTGAATTTTAAAGCATTATTAATATTCACTGTACTGCATTCATGTTTTTTAATCCTTTTGGACAAATGTTTCATATATTTGCAGCCAATTTTGGTCCACAGTAGTTTTCCAATAAAGAGCAAACAATAAAAACAAAATAACGATTTTATTTTCATCGCTAGCAGTTAGCCAAGCCTTTTTTCAAACCACTGAACAGAAAATGTTTGAAGTTTTGTTCTGTCTTTCTGGCTTACCTGGAAATTCTTGGGTTGATAAGCACCGAGTTTTTTAAGTGGAGCTTTTCTTCCAGATTTAAAGCACAGAACGGAGATTTTAGCAAAATATCCATCCTATTCATTGTACACGACGAGCAAAAAAGTCACGACACAAAGGAACAACGCATCACCGAGAGACACACACAGAAAAAATAACTAACTGAACTTTTCTACGACATTTGAACCTCCACGCCACCTTGAGCTTGGTTGGGGTAAGCTTCTCTGTCAACCCACGGCGTTAAGGAAACGGACACTCTCCCAGCCAATCAAATTAGCTACCTGGCCCCACAATTTTATTGCACAAGCGGTTAAGGCAGTGTTGTATGTAGGTCATCATACTGAATGAGACGGGAGGAAAACGTTGTCTCGTCTTGCTTGCGTGGTGATATTACTGGGGCCTGTTGAAGCTGGCCCCAATAACCTCACACTCTGAACACTCTCTTTCCTCAAGGAAGAGTTTTTCGTTTTTGAAGGAAATCACACTCTGAACACTCTCTTTCCTCAAGGAAGAGTTTTTCGTTTTTGAAGGAATTTTTTTCCCTTGGGGAATGGTTTATGAAAGGGAAGGTTTATTACCATTCGGTTAAGAGAGAGAATAAGAATTAGGGCAAAAATGTTTTTATAGAAATAGAAATTTTTTGGTGGGGCCCGGCCCTTATGGCCCTTAATGACGAACCGCCCCTGCCTGAACCTGCTTTTCAGCTTCCCTATGTTTTTCATAACTCAAAAGGTAAGGATTTTTGTAAATCGGATGTGGAACACTGACAGCAATCGAATGCTGAACCAGAGAAGTTTGTCCTACTTTATCTCTAAATAAATCAGAGAACTCCTCCATAACTTCTTTCAGCTGTTCCCTCTGTACCTCTGACACCTTCGCCTTGTCCACCTGGGTCTCCATGGCCTCTGTGTTCACTTTACCCTTTTACGGAACTGGACCTACACCCAACTGGTGGGCTCCCAAATCTATTTTTAAATAAATCCGGGTCATGACATCGGATCTTCAGTCTAAAATTCAGAATCTGTCCAACCCCACAATCACATCGAGAGCGAGACCGGGGAGAACAACAAATTCATGTCTCATCCTATGACCCAGAATTTCCATCTCCACTTCAATGGTTTCAACAGGCCTACACATACTGCCATTTGCCGTAGTGAGATCGGGTCCCTTTGACCGTTTCAATCTCCTTGTAAGAACCACTCTCTGTATTGTTTCACTAAGTAAGGATTTTCCGGATTCAGTATCCAGGTAGCCTTGACAACCCTTGCCGTTCAGAATAACGTTCTGGTACAGAAAAAAATCCGAAGGAGGCTGTATGCAAGAACGATCCTTCCCGGGGTCGCAAAACACATTTATGGTCGTCCGTTCCCCGACTGTTTTAAAGGACAACGACTCCTGATGTGTCCTAATTCTCTACATTCAAAACACCTGATTACTCTATTCCCAAAAGAAGAATCCTGAGTTCTTTCGTCTCTGAACTCTTCCACCGGTCATCTTAGTCTCCACCTGAGTTCTAGGCTGAACCCGTGCCACTTGTATCCTTTTGACAAAGGCAACAATTTCCAACAAGGAATAATTTACCTGGGGAGCAAAAAAGCACCCTTAAAGTCAAAGGAAGTTGCTCTATCAACAACTTCACTATTTCCTAAAATAGTGAAGTTCTTGATAGAGAGTTCGGACGCCTGTGGCTGCCAAATCAAAAATAGTGCTCGAAATTTCCAGACGAACGCCTTGATATCCCCACCTTCTCGGTACTCTAGGGAGAATAAATATCGAACCACCGCACCTTGAGAATGATAGGGGGTATACTGTTTCACTATCATGTTTTGAAATTCCTCCCATGAAAGATTGACATGGCCAAATCTCACATGCTCCCACCAACACCGAGCACTCTCCCGTAAACATGCAGGTGCCAAATGTAATCTTTCTTCGTCGGTGACCTGCAATGCCTCAAATTCGATTCCCAGCTCCTGAAAAAACATGTGAACATTCTCGGTGGGTTTACCACTAAACCTTGCTTTAATGAAAATTCGGTCAATACTACAAGAGAACCGTCCCTCCGAACCCATTCCGAATGACGTGCCCCTATCTCGAGTGGGACCAAACCCACTCTCCCTTAGTTCTGGAGCAGGAAATCCCCTCTCACGCCTTGGACTATCCCATGTCTCTCTCAGATTCTGAATTTTAGACTGAAGATCCGAAACTTGCTGCACAACCTGGAAATGGTAATGACAAGCACACACACACACAACACTAGTCCCAACAACATATACGGGAGAATTTCCCACAACGTAAAAATAACCATGGGTTTTTATTTCTATCCCCTCAAAAAAAAAATTTACTGAAAATTTTTACTACTTCTCACCTCGGAGTCACAGCCGGGAGTTTATAAAAAAATCTAATTAGACAATAATACATCATATAAACAGCTGGCAGAGCAAAAAAAAATATTTAACTATGATACAAAAAAAAAACTAGCAAAATTTTGCAATTTCGAGCTAGGCGCCATTTATACAACGCTCCTAGCCATTACTTCCCCACCAACCTTTACTTTACCCAGCTACTATCTCGGTAATCTGTCACTCTGGGTTCGAACCCACGACTAGGACGTTAAGTGCAGTGGACAGATTTTGAAATAAATTTACAAAAACAAATACCAAATCATACACAATTTACTCTACTAAACCCCTTTTATATCATTCAATGATTTTAGTACAAATACAAGTCAATTATTTCAGAACACATTAAACTGAAGTTAAATTCCAACATACTATAAATGTTCACCCCGTTTGCTTCATCAATTATTTTATCACGCAAAACAGGCAATACAATTCCAATAACACCAAATATTTAAACCCCATTAATTAATAGCTTGTCATTTCTTGAGACAACATTCAAGATTAAAGCACATAAACACCCCAAAGCACAAGAATATTAACTCTGGGTATGTAAACACTGTTAATTTGAAACTCCCAATAATACAACGTGCAACAATAAACACCCCATAAGAATACACTTATTTCAAATAACTTTCAATTATTCTACAGCCCTGCGTAAACTCTGCCAGCAACTATTAATTATACAAAGGAAAAAAAGAACTTTTACACTCACGTACTGGGATCTAATGGTATTCCTCTGACGGGCTCAGCCCACACACAACAGGCCAAATTAGAAGTAAAGTTCCCACACAATCTCCATTCTCTCTCGGCAATGAAATAGACGCGACGACTTTTACTGCTTCCGACTCTCAAGAACAATCAGTTACAAAGTCCAAGTCCTCGCAGCATGGCAGAACGGAAAGCAACTTCACTACTTGTGATACTCAAGAACAATCAGGTAGAAAGTCCAAGTCCTGGCAGAACGGAAAGCAACTTCACTAGCTGAACGCACAGCAACTTCACTACTTCTGATACTCAAGAACAATCAGGTAGAAAGTCCGAGTCCTGGCAGCATGGCAGAACGGAAAGCAACTTCTGCACCTGTGTGCCACAAGCAGAGAAAATGTGCAACGATTCAAAAAAAAAAAAAAAGAACCAGCCACGAGAGATACAAAATCACCAATATATAGTGCCAAGAGATCCTGAGCTCCAATCAAGCCACTTCACTACGAGGGACGTCAGCTCCGGCATAAAGGAAAGATCTATAGAGTAGAAACAGATATAGGAGCCCATGGAAATTTCTCACATAGAAAGTGGCGCCCCTACGGACCTAAAACAGAAGCAAAAGGTGACGTGACCCCGTGACGTCGGCAATAGTTGCTACGGCAACCCAGCGCTCAGAGATGATCAGATGAATAACAGACACGTAAAAACCCAAAAGTTATGAATTCTGTAAGGAAAAGTATACGATCAGTAAGTAATAAGCAAAATAATACCACTTATTAGAACGCTAAAGGAATTGAAAACCAAAAAGAATCTTAAAATTAATAAAGTATTGCGTGTATTCGTCTTAAACACTGCCGGATAGCAAGCCAAAGTCGAAAGTCAAAGTAAAAACATTCTTTCGGACAAAAATCACGTGGTTCTTGGGTGTTCCCTGGAAAACCAGCTGTCAATCAGCTGTAGTTCTGTTTTAGGTCGCTGGTGCGCTGCAGTCGGCTTCATGACGTCATGAGTTTCAGCTTTATACAGCCAGTGTCTTCTCTATATATCCTTCCTTTATGAGCTCCGGTACATTTTTGCATATAAGAATTTTCCACTCTCAGATCCTTAATCATAACTCACTTAATAAATTCCAATTTATACAAATAAATTACACAACAATTTCCTTTACATAATAAACAATTTATACAATCATAATTTCTAACTTCAGTACTTAAACGACTACAAATTTTCTAATGACGTAAGCAACTACAATTTTTCTAATGACGTAATTTCTATCCCAAAGACTCCAGGCCACGATACCAAGACCAATCCGCCAAGACGTCACACACATGCAGTTTTATCCGTACAAGCTCTGTGATCAAAATGTCGCCAGCTGCTGCCACTCATTTGCACAAGAACTTCCAGTCTATGCATCTTAAAGGTCTTTGGTCACATCTGTCTCTCTTTGTTGTTGTGCTGCAATCCCTGAATCTGGTGGAAATATGGCATACCTTGATCATGATTAAGGTTTAATACAACATCTCCAGAATTAAATTCATATACAATTATATCTTTGGACTGGTACACTTTTGCATTTATATTGTTCCCAGTAAAAAGCAAATACCATTTCCCACCACTGATTATTTTGCAAAATATCATCGGCGGCTTTTGAAAATCGACACTTCACTTTAACAATTACATCATCTAACATACCGTCAGGAGAGCAACCTAACATCCCAGATTCATACAAATACACACCTACTTTCTGAAGATTTACCTTTTAAACTTCTTCATAAATATTTTTTTTGATTGGAGGTTTAACGACCACCCTGAGCAGCTCAATGGACTATAAGGAATCGCCCGTCCCTAATTTAGGGTCACTGGTTCCAAGGAAGGGAGGGAGCCAGTGCCGTAACACAAACACACCATCCATGCCTCACCGGGATTTGAACCCGGACCCCTTTCGGACGAATGATCAGAGGCCATCGCTTAGACCACTGCGCCACCGGGGCGGCTCATAAATCTTCAGGGCATCATCTTCATGGCAAATGCCCCACTGAACAGATTTAATTTTTTCAATATTGTATTAACCCTGCAAGGTTTTAAAAAGGCTCGGAGTTATTTTTTGGTTTTTGATCGCCTTTAAGACCTAACCAAAACTGCTGGACGTTATCCTACCAGTGGCGGCTCGTAGTAGGAAATATAGGTGAAGAGCTACAAGAGCAATATGAAAAGATATCTACTGTCTTCAATGAAAATCAGTTAATGAGAACTTACCTATTTTTTTTTATATATTAGATCAATTCTTCTTCTCTTTAAAGCTGGAAATTTGTCGATTATGTAGTCATGAAATGGCTGTTTCTTCGTGACATTAAGAAAATGTCTTTCTGAATAAAAATCTTTGCCAAAGAAGCAAGTTTATCTGGAGAAATAGTGTTTCTTGAGTAAGTTTGTATTCTTTTAAGACAAGAAAACTTCTTTCCACTGAAACACTTGCAGATACTATTGTTAAAATCAGGGAAACCAATATATAAGCTCCTGTCAAAATGTCTTTATCTCCATGAAGCACTAGAAGAAGTTTATGATTCGATATATTCCTTTATTTTTCATCAGCATATACAAGACTCAGTTCATTTTTAAGGTGCTGGTGTTTAGTAAATATTTTTCCGTAAAAATGTTGTAGATTTTCAAAAGCGTGAGAGGGAAAGCATGAATTAAATTGGTCGAATTTGGTTGTGTTAGCGAGACAGGCAAATTGAAGTTTCTCACAGTCTTGAAATCATATATCCATTTCCATAAGAATATGGTACAAAATTTCAAAATACAATTGTTTATAATTTTGAAAAAATATTTCTTGTGTAAGAGCAGCACATTCCCGTTTAGATCTGCTTATTTCTGTGATTTTCCTAGGTTTTCCAAACAGTGTTTCAAATACCTCATCGTTCCTTTTATGGCTCAAAATTTCATAATTTTTTTTTAATTTGAAAAAACACAGTAGTTTATGTCTAGTGATTTTTTCTGCAAAGTTTCGAATAATAGATCGGTGAAGCCAAATATTTCATTAAATACTACTGCCAAAAATGTAAATTCAAAAGTGTTCATATCATTTAAAAACCCTTGGGCAAGTTGAATTGAATTTTTTTCTGATTGGTCACTATTTGTGAGAAATTCGAATACAAAATTCCTAGGTGTCGAATATTTTGCAAAAAATATTCGACACCTAGGAATTTTAGAAAAACTCTGGTTCAAACGATGTACTAAGCAATAACAAAAACAGCTTGAGAAGCTTTATGCTTAATTTTTTCTGGAGCCCAGTAAAGTGTCCAGACATTACGCTTGCCCCATCGTAACATTGTCCTATTGACTTGTGGTGATAATCAAACTGTTCCAAAATTTTGTCTAGCATTTTGTATAAAGCTTCTGACGTTCTATCTTCACTCACACCATGGAAACCCAAAAATCGCTCAACCAATACACCTTACGAATCAACAGATTTTATTATTAAAGAGCACTCGGAAGTCTGGTTATGTCTTCCCATCTACGTGAATAGAAAAGCATTGAACTTCATTTATTTAATTTTTGACGTGTTCGTTTATATATTCAGAAATACATTCAATTAATTCGTTTTGAATAGTTTTTGAGTCACCTGTGAAGACATTTTTTATCGTTTCGTATTGATTTTGAATTTTTAAAGGACTTCTTGATATCAACAGTGAAAGCAATTCCTTGAATTTCTACGATTTATCGAGTCAGTGCCTTCGTCATGGTCACGGAATGCTAGTTCTTGTTTATTCAAATACAGTACTGCATCAATCATTGTCTGTAGGAAAAGTCTATTTAAACGAACGCTTTCGTTGAAATGCATTTTCAAAAGCCTAGCATTCGGACATCGGCAATAGTGTTCTGATTCTTTTCAAAATTATTTAGCATTAATTCGCATTTCAGGTGTTTGATAGAATCATCACGTTTGTGAAGTGACCGTTTTATATTTAAGAAATCTGAAAATTGTCTTTATTCCACGCCAAATTTTATTACTATAAAATAAGCAGGGCCAACAAAATATTTTTTTGTAACACAGAAGAGCTACAAAGCCATTTGTATCCAGTAAACCAATAATTTTTTAAATTAATATTGTAAGATTTACCGCTCTTCTTGATTTCTTTCTTGGCAACAATTGTCAGTGAATCCGTCTGTCGTCCTTGAAGTAAAATGTCTCTTTTATTTTCATCTTTCCACCGACTGAATGGAGTTTGCAATAAATTACAGACAATGTCGTTCACAGGATACATACTGAAAACTAAAACTATCACTATCAGCTAAACTGTACACGAAACTAAAGAAACTAATGAAGTTTTTAAAAAACAATCACAAAACACGAAAAAACAAATCTCTTTCGGAAAGTATGTACCAAAACACCGCAAGGAAATAGCCCTAGTGAAGGCAAAGAACCCTTGGCAATCCGTCCCGTTCCTCTTCGGAAGGTCACGACTGCAGGGGCAGAGTCTTGGCGTCTCAAGCTAAAACCAAAGAATATTTAAACTGATAAGAAGGTAAGGCTCAGCGAGACTTAACTAGCGCCACTATATTATGCGGCAAAGAATTACTACACAGAAGCCAACATTACAGGCTGATGCCGCAGGATGCCGAGCAGACTGAGTTAGACTGAGCATGCGTGTTTGTGTTCAAAGAAT
Organism: Macrothele yani; assembly: GCA_039090855.1. NCBI lineage: Eukaryota > Metazoa > Arthropoda > Arachnida > Araneae > Macrothelidae > Macrothele > Macrothele yani. The sequence goes on along the minus strand of CM077029.1, from coordinate 115,713,041 downwards.
ATAAACGCTTGTTTGTGTTGGCGTTTTGTTCAAAGGTTTTGTTGTTCTCATCTAGATCTGCGTTTATATTACAGCCATGAAATACACCTACTCCATTCCGATGAATAACAATTCATGGAATGGAGTGGATGAATAACAAGAACAAATTTGAAACCGTTTGAAACAAATATCCTGGAAAACCATTAAAACAACGTTTGCTGAAAAAAAAAGCTATCGTTACGTTGAAAAAATTAATTTATCAATTATATGAAACTGACTTTTATGAAAAATACCTCGTAATATTGTAAAATGAAAGAGGGAAGCATTCGATTACAGCTTTAAGGATGCACTCGAACGTGAGGAATTAGTCCGGTCGGTAGAGAGCTCAGCTATCACGCCAACGGCCCAGGTTCAAACCTACTCAGATACGAGCGAATGTTTTTCAGATCTGTTGAGAAAATTTCCCCAGCGCAGTGCGTTTAATTTACAAACTTCGGAAGGGTAGAAAAAAAATTGTAGCTTTGGGAAACTGCGGTTGTCTTTGCTTTTTTCTTTTTTATTATTATGGCTACTACTGGGAAATTGGCGGACAGTGCTGGCCCAGCAAGACTGTTTTTGCTGGGTAACTAATGTTTACGTTTTGTGGGAACCCATTCCTTTGTTTTGCTACTGAAAATTCCATGCAAACAATTTTTAATACGAAGTACCACGAATCCCATGGAAATTCAAAACCAGCCTCAGCATTTTTGACATTTAAGGTATATTGTAAATGTGAAATTCATGCCAAGCAACCTGGTATTACTACGGTGCTTAAAGTGAGAATAAAACTGCTAAAATTTCCTTAAAATAATATTAATTGCTAATGTATATATTTGTTTCACCAAAAGAAGGTACAGGAGGGATACTCAGAAAAGAACAAAAAAGAAAATGCTTTAGTAGACCCAATGAGACCGAAGGAAACAGTCGCAGATCAAAGCTTAGCTTCCTTTCCGTGAAATAGGCTTCCCGTCCCGTGTCTCCTACGCTTTTTGCGCCTGAATGTTAACTTTCCCGCAGAGCATCTGCGGCCGCATTACATGGTGGCGCAGCTGTCGCCTGTTTTACATTATCTCTACGAGAGTTCAGCTTCTTCACGCGAAGCGTTTATATTCTTTGCTAAAACACTTCACTTGCCTGGCAGATAGGAAAGGGTGACGTCACAGTTACCATGGCAACTCGGACGAAAACTGCAGACTTCTAAGCATTCTCATTTCAGCTCTTCACTTGAACTGTTTTGCGTATAAATACTTGTTTTCCGTATTGAACGCGCATTGTGAATTGATATCTAATCAAAATTGTGGGTATTTTGGCACTCAATAAAGGCAAAAAAAGAATATATTATACGAAATTATTAAATAAAACGTTATTTCAAATGAAATAGGGGAAGAGGCCCTTCACCTACTTCACCTGAAAAGCCGCCACTGTATCCTACCTTTTCTATAAGCTCCCCAAAGAGGGTTCTTACTTTGGCCTTTTGCTGTCTCACTCACTTCACTAATTTCCATTTCATCAACTTTCAGCTTTTCAATGATAAAACTAATTTTTTCATCAGCTTCATCATACTCTGGTAAGCTGCCAATGTCATCAAAGGTCAGGATTTTGCGCAATGTAGTTGCTGTTGGTTCTGAAGACAGGTACCAATGCATCCCAGTAAATGGGTGAGGAACTCTGTATCTTCTTCATTTGCTTTCCTTTTGAGAGCCACATAATTGCTTTTCCCGAAAAGTTCTTCCCCAGATTTCGGTTTCTCTGGTTCTTTTGATTTATTCCACTGACAAGCTTATCAGTGGAACTCACATTCTGGACCAAAGAACTTTAAGCTACATAGACTGGAAAACCTTAAGTTAACCGGGTGACATTTGAAGTTCAGCGTTGTACGGAAAGAATCTGTCACATCTCATTCTTTACTATTTTTTATTGAAGGTTTAATGACCACCGTGAGCAACTCAATGGGCTATAAGCAGTCGCCCGTCCTTAATTTAGAGCCTCTGGTTCCAGGGAAGGAAGAGAGCCAGGGCCGAAAGACAAACACAACATTCATGCCTCACCGGGATTTTTACCCGGACCCCTTTCGGGCGAATGATCAGAGGCCATTGCTTAGACCACTGCGCCACACCCGGCTCTTTATCTTTAAATATTAAGTCGAGGGACTCAGTTCTTACTAGAACCTTGTCACATTTACCGTGACTTGCAGTTTCAATCTTGGCTTCTCACCTCCTTTTCTAATCTTTCCCTGGAAATAATAGAGTTGTTTTAGTATTTTATGTGCAAGATAGTTAGCTAGTAACCTTGTTCACTTATTTGATATCTAAATATTAAATACAGGGAAAATAATAGATCCATGTGACATTTGCCAGAGTATGTATGGCTCTAAAGTGAAGGTTTCTGGTTAAACCTAAAGATGGTTTGCTAACTCGTATTTCTTTTCCGAGATTTTTCATCCTCGAGATTTGTAATTGTCTAAACTCTAAATTATATGAAGAGGGCATTTCTTTCTATCATATTTAATTTTACTTATGTTTTCTCCCGTTGAGTAGCTATTACGAACTCATAACTCATAATACTGCGGGAAAAACTTACGAAATTAAAAGTTTTTCTCTCGGCAATTTCTCTTAAGAATAAACAAATGGCCACATTAAAATGATTTTTGACATTACTTAAAGTGTGAAATACGAATTTCACGCAACTAAATCACGCAGTTTGCAATCAACTGAAGCCGAAATATATTTTACACGTAGGACAAGCGACGTTTCCCTTCAGTTATTTTATATCCCCTAAAATTACGATAATGATGTTTTCTTTAATCGTAAGTTAAAAGGCGCAAAATCTAATTTATACCCCATTAAAAAAAATTAATACGCAGTATTAAAACGTAAAAATTCTTCTTTCGCGCAGTTAAAAAAGCTCAATTAACGTTGCTCACATACAATACATACCGTTTTTACCGTACAAGCTCTGCCGTAGCCGCCCCGGTGGCGCAGTGGTCTAAGGCGCTGGCCTCTGATCATTCGTCCGTAAGGGGTTCGGGTTCGAATCCCGGTCGGGCATGGATGTTGTGTTTGTCTTACGGCACTGGCTCTGTCCCTTCCCTGGAACCAGTGGCCCTAAATTAGGGACGGGCGACTGCTTATAGCCCATTGAGTTGCTCACGGTGGTCGTTAAACCTCCAATCAAAAAAAAGCTCTGCCGTAGCCTACTGGGATCACGCTCGTGAGAGAAGCCTACTATTTCGGCCTTCAAAACCAGGAATCATTTACACCGGAAAGCTCACCAGATGGTGCTTTTACCGAAGATAACAATAAGGATTAACCGCTGCTGGTGGCAGGTGGGGGTGTTGTCATCACAGATATCATATAAGAGACTAAATTGGCTGCCCGCTATTTGTGTAACACTCTTACGATGTGGCATCAACGAGCCACATTGAGCGGGTCAGTTTAATCGGTTTGGAGAAAGGGCTGTGCATGGTTCTGTGATATCTATGTATGTTATGAGATATCCAATATGGTCAAAGCGTGTTCGGCAATAAATTGCAGTGCTTGTGATAATGAAAAGAGCAAACAAAGTGGGATATCCTTTCACAGGTGAGTTTTTGTAGTCAGTTTTACGAATTTTAAGATGTCTGTCCAATATGAAGTTGACCTATTGGTAGTGTGTAAGATTTATCTGAATGGAATATACCACTTGTTAATTAGAAATAGCGTTAAAGTCTAGTTAATTAATATTAATTACAGTTTGTAAATGAACATTGCAATAGTTCGAAGAAAATATTGACAGTTATTTTATTAAAGGTTTAATGCAAGACACGCCACTTCACAAAAGTAAAACATCTTTCCATCACTATGAATGCTCAATACAATTTGTTCATGAAAGTGATCTTTCACCGCATATACTTCTTCACCTAGGTGAAAATCGTCAGGAATGCGACGTATGCTCCAAACAATTTGCTCATAAAGGTCATTTTTCAGGGTATAGGCTTCTTCACACAAGTGAAAAGCATCACCAATGTTCTCTATGCTCCAACGCGCTCCTAGCAGTTTTTTTTGGTGGGTTGTGCTACTCTGATAAAACTCTCTGTTAATTATGGGGGAAATTTCTAGGTAATTTTTTTCTGGTGGCTGGGAATGAAATGTTTAATATAACAACATAAATTTTCAGTACCACTTTAGTAGAACGACGAAATAAAATTTTTATTTTGCAAGATAATACACATTATTTTAGTGAAAAAAGTCATTTACCATATGTTCAACTTGCTTATTTTCATTTTTTTGTAGATTTTGAAATCGACACTATTTTTATGCATATTGTTTAGTGTTGGTGGCGGATGAATACTTGGCGTCATTAGATTTTAAATATACTTAATACTGTATTTAGAGAAAATTTATTGGTTACAGTATTATTATTCAGAAACTACTTTATGCTATAATTTCAGATTCCCTAAAAATGAGAAATTAAGACACGAATGGGCTTTTGCAACAAAAAGAGAAGGCAAAAAGAAAGGCTCTGTTTGGAAGCCAACACAGTTCTCTTACTTGTGTTCAAAACATTTTGTTCCAGCTGATTTTGAAGTTCTTCAGCAGCGCAGGATACTCAGAAATAATGCTGTACCATCAGTTTTTAACATTCCTGTAAACATAATGTCACGACAAAATAATCAGGTGCTCCCTAATAATATTCATAAGCTTAAAGTAAAAAGTGTGTACATTGCACATGATCACACATACTGTATAGCAACCGATGAGGTAACTCATTTAAAACGACAGCTTAGTCAGTCTGAAGGGAGAGGTAATGTCATCAGAAAAAAACTATGCAGTGAAAAAAATAAGGTTTATAGGAGATCATGTACAATTGATAAGCTACTTGATGAACTACAGAAGCAGAAAGTGTTGCTAGATGACCATAAATTAGTACTTGAGCATAGCTTTAGTGACTTACAGCAAGATCTTTTTAGTGCACAACATCCAAGTCAGTACTGTGATGAAGCGAAAAAGTTTGCTTGTACTTTGAATCTGTACTCCCCTAAAGCATATGATTACGTTCGCAAGGTTCTTAGTTTGCCATGCAAGCGCACCTTAAGACGATGGATGGAAGGTGTCAATGGTAATCCAATCCTTACAAAACAAGTGTTTGATGTCATCAAACAAAAAGTTGAAAATGGTGAGCAGTCATTTATGTACTGCATTGTTATGGTGGATAGCATGGCCATCAAAAAGCATGTTCAATGGGACCACAACAAGCAACAAATGATTGGTCTAGTGGATTATGGAGCTGGAACTGTTGATAGTGATTCTGTTCCTGTTGCATCAGAGGCTTTGGTTGTTATGGCTGTTGGAGTCTTAGGAAATTGAAAAATGCCATTATCATATTTTTTGATTGAAAAACTTACAGGAAAAATGTTAAGCTGCTTGGTAAAAGAAACATAACTGAATCTAATTGAGGGTGATATAAATGTTGTTGGGCTTATTTGTGATGGATGTGCATCCAAGCAACAAATGTTAGCAAATTTAGGTGCAAATTTAGCACCAGAACGTATAGACACCATTATTTCAATTCAGAAACAAGAATCTACAATAAAAATACCTCTGTTTCTTGATACCTGCCATATGATAAAACTGTTCAGAAACTGTTTTGCTGATTATCGAATTCTTAAATCTAATACTGGACTTATGAATGGCGATACATTACAGCCGTACAGGCATTACAAGAATATGACAACCTTTCACTGGCCAATAAATTAACCAAAAAACATGTTCATTTTTACCGAAACAAAATGAAAGTCAAACTTGCAGCCCAAGTACTAAATTCTTCAGTTGCCGCAGCTTTGAAATCCTGTCAAAAAGCTGGATACCGTAACTTTCAGAAACTGTGATGCCACAGTTGAGTTTATAGAAATAGTCGATCATTTATTTGGTATTTTAAACAGGAGTCCATTTGCCAAAGGTTTGAAAGCACCTATTTCAACTAAAAATTGGACACATGTCAAATATTTCTTGTTAAAGGCTCGTAGCTACCTGATATCCCTTAAAATGCCCAATGGGCAACCACTGCACTTAAGCAGAAGGAGAACTGCATTCGTAGGATTATTAGTCAACGTTGATAGTACCATCTGGTTTGTTGAAACATATCTTTTGAATGCAGTTTCTCCATTTAAATACATGTTGTCCTACAAGTGGTCACAATACCATTTGGAACTATTTTTTGGTTCCATACGCCAAGCTGAAAGATTCAACAACAACCCAACAACGAAAGGACTTTCTAGTATTTATAAAAAAATGCTTTGCCGCTGTGGAGTGACACCGAGTAAAAATGGTTCAGTTGTACCATTAGATTCGACAGCTCTGATTGACATCAGCCATGTACGAGTAATTGACGATGAAAATAATTGCTCAGGCAAACTTGCTTTATCAGTTCTTAAATCATATGAACATGATCATTGCTATTTAAATGGGGAGCATCTGCAATTTTCTTCTTTAGTGGATAATGTGCTGGCATACGTTAGTGGTTTTGTGGCCAAAAAATGTATTTTGCAAGCTGACTGTGATGTTTGTCGTGAAGCAGTAGTAGCAAATAAATCTGATTACCTTTTGATAATGATCAAAGATAATGGTGGATTCACACATCCATCAAAGGACTTAGTGAGAACTGTTAGGATTATCAAGAAAATTTTAAGGTGTAACTGTCATCTTCGTGATGTTACCAAAAGAACATCTAGTTGGGGCCTGAAACTTGAGACTAAAGTTCTTTCCACTCTTGCAGCAGAAAGAGATTTGTTTAGCACGATTAACTGTGATAAGTATGATTTTTTAAAGAAAATAATTCGGAATTTCTTAAATATTAGATGTTATTTTGTAGCCAGGTTATTTAATCTAAAGCTGCACAAGACACGCGTACGTCAGTCTTTGAATCGCAGCATAGTTTTTAAAAATCAGTAATCGATTTCTTGTAGGTTTCATGTCTATAGCATTTTTAATTCCAGATTTTTGTAATTACATGTTTTAAAGTGTAGATCCAGCAGGGTGGATCACCACCTTTTTCTAACCCATAAAAGTGTACCTGTTGTATTATTTTAGTACCTTTTGTTTAATTTATTTGTAATGTCTGTGCATGTCTGGTAAGGCTGGTGGCTCACAATAGGTTGTGGTATTTTCCAGAATTACTGCTGATGAATCAAGTGATCAACGTGTGATGTAAAGCTGCACATCATGTTTTGTTAATAATGTATATTAATATTGCATTTCGTACCCCCCCCCCACACATACACAAGCTAACCATTCTTACAATCTATTTCTGGTTACCATTCTGTGGTTATAGTTGCGCAGTTGCTAATTTCACCAACTGATCTGTTGTTTTACGAGTCAGTAAGCTGTTCTTAATAGATGCATCTAAACAGTGGCTGTGCCATGTTTGTTTTAGTAAAAATAATTCTAGGTTAATATGTCTTCATACTGTATTAGCTACATATTTCTACAAATAGATTTAAGTATCAGAAAGTATTAAAATTTGCATATTGTTTATTAATACAATGTATTACTTAAAATTTTTGGCACTGCAAAAATGTAGCTTGTTTATGTGAAATGTTTGGTGCTACAAAGACCACTTAAGTGATGCTGAGTGGCAGACTTTAAGTAATTCATTTTATAAATGGGAAGATTGAAACAAAATGTTAGTTACTTAAAAGTTCAATATATTTTTGCCAGTGAACCTGTTATGAAAATTTCTTAAATTGCATGCTGTATATAGTTTGTTTACATATTGTTATTCATTTATAAGACAGCACATGCTTTGGTTATTGATTGAGCTCTCAACCGTTACCTATTTTTTTATCAGATGGTACTAAGGTTGATGCAAAAAGAAGAGAGATGAGGACAACTAAAGAAGATGTGACTTCCAAAGTGGAATATATAGAGCTATGCAAGACAGTAAGAAAAAGTATCACTGAAGACGTAAGGAAATTCAACTGTGAACTAGTGAAGAAAGCAATTGAAAACAACCAAAGCCTAAAGATAGCAAAGGGACATCTCAGTAAGGGAAGAAAACAGATTATGGCACTGAGAAAAGAAGATGGTTCTGTAACAAGAAATAGAGGCAGAAATTTTGACAAGAGTGAAAGATTTCTACTCCAAATTATATGAAAGGGATGATATATGCACTCCAGACATCATGAAAGATACCAGTACCAGAGTTCCTCCAGTCCTTCCAGCAGAAGTTGCACATGCAATCAAGAACATGAAGCGAGGAAAAGCTCCAGGAGAAGATGGAATTACTGTAGACATCATACAAGAAGCAAGTGGAGAAATCGAAACAGTACTCGCCCAAATTTTCACTCGATGCCTTAATGAAGGAAAGATTCCTGAGGATTGGAACACCGCTACAATGATCCTGCTACATAAGAAAGGTGACATTGAGGATCTCGGAAACTACAGACCTATCAGCCTCCTATCAGTAGTTTATAAAATCTTCACTAAAGTTCTTTCACACCGCTTGAAGGTAACACTGGACATGGCTCAACCGAGAGAACAAGCTGGATTCAGGAGTGGCTACAGCAAAATAGATCATATCCACGTGCTGAGAGAACTAATTGAAAGAGCGAGGGAATATGAACTTCCATTGTGCATGGCTTTTATCGATTATGAAAAAGCCTTTGATTCGGTGAAACCATCAGCAGTTACAATGGCTCTGAAAACCTGCTGTATTGAAGATGCATACATTAATATTATTAATAACATCTATGAAAATGCAAGTGCAAAGATTAGGCTGTTTGAAAATACAACATACGTAAAAATTGGAAAGGGAGTGAGACAAGGTGACACCATATCTCCGAAGCTCTTTAATGCCACATTGGAGGGTGTTTTTCAGTCGCTGAGCTGGGAAAACAAGGGGATAAAGATTAATGGAGATTATCTAACCCACCTTCGTTTTGCTGATGACATAGTCATTTTTGCAACTACCCCATCAGAGCTGCAGAGTATGATCCAGGAACTTGCTGACAAGAGTAAAGAAGTTGGATTAAAAATGAACTTTCAGAAGACAAAAGTGATGTTCAATGCTTTTACAAGAAATGAAGATTTATCGATTGATGGAGAAAAGCTGGAGATAACAGACACGTACGTTTATCTTGGACATCAGATATCAAGTGAGGGTCACATTCATGAAGAAATTAATCGGCGTACAAAACTTGCCTGGAGAGCTTTTGGAAGAAACAGCATAATTTTCAAGAGCAATATGCCATTATGTCTTAAAAGAAAAGTGTTTGATCAATGCATCCTTCCAGTGCTTACGTATGGTGCAGAGACGTGGACCTTAACTAAAAGAGACATACAAAGGCTGCAGACAACTCAAAGTGGCATGGAGAGGTGCATGCTTGGTGTAACCAGGAGAGATAAGAAGAGGAACTCGTGGATCCGAAAAATGACAAGAGTGGAGGACATCATGATCAGAGTTAAATCCCTGAAATGGCAATGGGCTGGACATACTGCCAGAAGGACAGATCATCGATGGACAGCCGAAATTTTAGATTGGATTCCAAGGGACAGGAAAAGACCCAGAAGAAGACCACATGGGAGATGGGTGGATGAAATTCGAAAGTATGCAGGGGTGACATGGAGGAGACTGGGACAAGACAGACCGTTGTGGAGGAAACTTGGGGAGACCTTCGTCCAGCAGTGGATTGATAATGGTTGACAATGATGATGATGACTAAGGTTGATATGCCATATCTATCTGTTACTTGACTATAGTGCTAAAATGATAGTTAAAGAAATAATGTATTAGCTATGTTTTTTATCTGCAATAGTAATGTATTTAGACCCTGTTTTTGTAGACATGTTCTTTCTTATTAAATTGTTCATAAATTCCATTTTTGTTTGTTTGTTTGTTCCGTTTTACTAATAGATTTTAAATATACCTATGAAAAGCATATTTCTGTTGAAATTGTGTAGGTATAGAACGTTTTAAATGAACTTCTGCGGCAAAAAAATTGTGTAGTCTAGATAAACTGGAAATTGTTCTGTTTTTATGCTACTACAGGAGACGGGAAAAAAAGTAAGTACCTGTTATTTATTTTTAGCGACGTAGTGTAAATCGGGCAAAGGCGAACGCGCGAAGTGTTTATTAACATTACAATAAGTTTGAAAATTTATAACATTGAAGCTTCCAAAAGTATTCATGAAGGCACCCTTCCCACTTATTTGACTGACGGCACGACGTATCGCGAGTAAGCAGTTTTCTGTGAATGTTTTGCTGTTAGATCGTTGCCCTTAAACAGTACTGAGTAATAATTCTTCCCATATTTTTTTAACTATTCAGAAGAATATTATTTATATCTGAAAATGATTATTTCTACAGTAAATGAAAGTGGTTTTTAAGCATATCACTAAGGAATAAAATTTTCTGTTTGTATGAGTCGCAACGCTGTTGTGTTTCTCAGTGATGGAAATGTCGTGGATCGTTGTTGCCTGACCCGCTGATAATGGCGCCATGCTTTACACGCGTCAGCAGCGCCTCGGCCAATCTAGTCTCTTACATGATATCTGTGGTTGTCATACAGAATTAAATCGCATAAATTTTCTCCATAATCGCCAGAATTGTTTAATTTTTTCTTGCGAAAGCGATGAATAATATTATGACTGATAAATAACATTAATGGTATAATTTATGTCCTTTACCGTAATCTAGCATTCCGATAAGATCAAATGAGTTACACGTTTCGGGACACATTAAATACATCGATGACCTGCTATATAGAATTTTAATGTATGTATATTTTTAGTAATTCACTGTTCCCAAATCATTTTGAAAGGTAAGATTACATTAACTACCTACTTTCTTTTTTATTTGAACGTTTTCCACACTTAAAGGGTCCGTTATGGTCATGCTTTGTTGTTTGCGCAATTTCTCGTGTGAAAATATTTATTTAGGAGGAGCGTAATGCTCTGGCTTAATTGTCCAATTTTTAATTCAATCAAATCAAGGGAATTGTCCACAAATTGGTTACAAATTTTACATTACAAATTGAATCGGAAGGGTAGTAATTCTTCATATTAGAATACATATTTTACACACATGAATATGTTTGTATGTGTCAGTCAGTTATACCCAAGGACGTTAGAATGAGATATCTGGAGGCTCCCGCTATGAAACGTTCGTGAAAGTTCAAAGCAAATATAGCGTTAATCGGGCAGTACTACCAAAGAATATAAACGCTTCGCGTGAAGAAGCTCAACTCTCGTAGAGATAATGTAAAACAGGCGACAGCAGCGCCACCATGTAATGCGGCCGCAGATGCTCTGCGGGAAAGTTAACATTCAGGCGCAAAAAGCGTAGGAGACACGGGACGGGAAGCCTATTTCACGGAAAGGAAGCTAAGCTTTGATCTGCGACTGTTTCCTTCGGTCTCATTGGGTCTACTAAAGCATTTTCTTTTTTGTTCTTTTCTGAGTATCCCTCCTGTCCCTTCTTTTGGTGAAACAAATATATACATTAGCAATTAATATTATTTTAAGGAAATTTTAGCAGTTTTATTCTCACTTTAAGCACCGTAGTAATACCAGGTTGCTTGGCATGAATTTCACATTTACAATATACCTTAAATGTCAAAAATGCTGAGGCTGGTTTTGAATTTCCATGGGATTCGTGGTACTTCGTATTAAAAATTGTTTGCATGCAATTTTCAGTAGCAAAACAAAGGAATGGGTTCCCACAAAACGTAAACATTAGGTACCCAGCAAAAACGGTCTTGCTGGGCCAGCACTGTCCGCGAATTTCCCAGTAGTAGCCATAATAATAAAAAAGAAAAAAAAAAAAAAAAAAAGCAAAGACAACCGCAGTTTCCCAAAGCTACAATTTTTTTTTTCTACCCTTCCGAAGTTTGTAAATTAAACGCACTGCGCTGGGGAAATTTTCTCAACAGATCTGAAAAACATTCGTTCGTATCTGAGTAGGTTCGAACCTGGGCCGTTGGCGTGATAGCTGAGCTCTCTACCGACCGGACTAATTCCTCACGATCGAGTGCATCCTTAAAGCTGTCTCTTTGGTATGCAATGTGTAATCGAATGCTTCCCTCTTTCATTTTACAATATTACGAGGTATTTTTCATAAAAGTCAGTTTCATATAATTGATAAATTAATTTTTTCAACGTAACGATAGCTTTTTTTTTCAGCAAACGTTGTTTTAATGGTTTTCCAGGATATTTGTTTCAAACGGTTTCAAATTTGTTCTTGTTATTCATCCACTCCATTCCATGAATTGTTATTCATCGGAACGGAGTGGGTGTATTTCATGGCTGTAATATAAACGCAGATCTAGATGAGAACAACAAAACCTTTGAACAAAACGCCAACACAAACAAGCGTTTATATTCTTTGAACACAAACACGCATGCTCAGTCTAACTCAGTCTGCTCGGCATCCTGCGGCATCAGCCTGTAATGTTGGCTTCTGTGTAGTAATTCTTTGCCGCATAAGTATAGTGGCGCTAGTTACGTCTCGCTGAGCCTTACCTTCTTATCAGTTAGATATTCTTTGGTACTACTTTGCTTGTAGCCTACTACCGTGAGCGTCAGCCATTAAAGTGTGGGAAAGTTGGTGGTTTCCAATGTCATTTTATGCATGTTGATTTCGCAGAATCACATTTTTTCGTAGCAAATATTTCTAATTGTATATCGTAAGTTGCCGTCGATGTGTGAGAAAACGCTACTGAATTTAAAAAATTCGTAATTATTTTGTGGCACCTACCCATTTCTATTTCAAACTCAAATTGATGAAACGTCCATGCAAGTTCGAAACAAATATAACGTTAAAATTAAAAACACTCTTTTATGAAGCATAATTCATTCGAGTTTGATATTATAGTGCGTCGCATAAATATAGAGACAGAACAAATTCTCGAATAAAAAAGAAACAACAACGAGCTCATATTTATAGCACAAATAGCATAGGACACGCAGCTGCACAATAGTTTAACGGAAACATAACAATTCCAACGCCAAGTACAAGTAAAAAACAGAAATACGCTGTCTCAAAAATATAAAGACTTACTACACTGGCGTGCAAAAATTAAGGACGAGACGGTTTTTCGAATGTAACGTTGTGCAGAAGTGCTCCACATCGACTCAAACCATACCATAAGATCCCCAAGATGTAAGAATATGGAACAAGTGAATAAAACCGTCCAAACAAGGAATCCAAAGTATACAAAGGCACTTTATTGAAAAGGTAGCTTCGAGCACAACTGGACAGAAGACAGAAACGTCCATGTGACAGGCGGCTGCCAAGAAAAATCCAGTCTTTAGTAGGGGATCTGATCACCCCTGACTGCGTTGCAGGATTTACAACGTCTGTCCATGCTGAGGACGAGGTTGTCAAGGAGCTATTGAGGAATCGCGGCTCATTTCTTTTGTAGCGCCAATCGCAGCTGCGGAATCGTTGCTGGTGGCTGATGACGTGCTGCCAAGCGTCTCCCGAGAAGGTCCCACACGTGTTCGATTGGATTTAGGTCCGGGAATCTTGCGGGCCAATCCATACTTTGAATATCTTTACTCTCCAGCAGCACTGCGACAGCTACTGTACGATGAGGTGTAGCGTTTTCGTCCATGAAGAGGAACTCAGGACCCACAGCACCTCTAAACAGACGCACGTGAGGCTGGATAACCTCGGTACAATAGCGGACACCAGTGACTGAACCTCCTTGGAAGATGTGGAGGTCAGTACGACTACCAAGCATGATACCGCCCCAAACGAGAACTCCGCCACCTCCAAACTGGTCCCTTTCGATGATGTTGGAGGTGTGATTGCGGGTTCCCTGCTCTCTCCAGATGTGTATACGTCCAGAATCGCTCGTCAGACAAAATCGGCTCTTATCCGTAAAGAGAACTTCACTCCATTGCTGATGTGTCCAGTTCTTGTGTACCTGGCTCCACAGAAACCGCCGTCTCCGATGATCAGGCGTTAATGGCACACATCGTACTGGTCGTCGTGCAAATAGACCACCTTTGTTCAGCCTTCTGGCCAAGGTAAAACATGATAACGGACGTCCAGTTGTCTGTTGCATGTGCATTGCGATTTCTCCCGCTGTCTGCCGTCTGTCTCTTCTCGCCTGTAGGACAATATACCGGTCGTCCGCCGCCGTGGTTGCTCGTGTACGACCACTACTAAACTCTCGGACATCTGTTCCTGTCGTTTGAAATGCTCTCCACGCTCGTGAAACGATGCTGTGAGCGATCCCGAACTCCTCGGCCACACTAGTCACACTTCGACCTTGTTCCAACTTCCCAATGACCGGACCTCAGGTAAAGTCATCCAGATGTAATCAACTGGATTGCCTGTTGGCCATATCACACGGTGGCAGCAACTCGACGTCGTTCAAACCGATGGACACCGTGCAATAGCTTTCACCGAATTGCTGAGCGTACGCCGCCCGTGTGCTTTATACCCTTCCGACACCATCCTGCCGCGCCGGTGGCGCAGTGGTCTAAGCGATGGCCTCTGATCATTCGTCCGAACTGGGTCCGGGTTCGAATCCCGGTGAGGCATGGATGTTGTGTTTGTCGTACGGCACTGGCTCTCTCCCTTCCCTGGAACCACTGACCCTAAATTAGGGACGGGCGACTGCTTATAGCCCATTGAGTTGCTCACGGTGGTCGTTAAACCTCCAATCAAAAAAAAAAAGTCAACTGTCTCTATATTTATGCGACGCACCTTAACACGATTACTGTTATCAAAAAGCACGCAACTCGAAAATGTACACAGCTGAAACTGCATGTGTATCATCTAAACAAATCAAAGTTTCCACAGTTACTTGCTTGTAAGAATATACAAAAGGCAGACAGCAATACCTCATTTCTTTTACATAAAAATAATTGAAAAAAAAACGAGAAGTTTGCAGTTTCGTAACCTACGGCAGTATACTAAAAGCACTAACGATAAGGAAAAGTTTTTTTTTTTTTTTTTTTTTTTTTTTATTGGAGGTTTAACGACCACCGTGAGCAACTCAATGGGCTATCAGCAGTCGCCCGTCCCTAATTTAGGGTCACTGGTTCCAGGGAAGGGAGAGAGCCAGTGCCGTAAGACAAACACAACATCCATGCCTCACCGGGATTCGAACCCGGACCCCTTACGGACGAATGATCAGAGGCCAACGCCTTAGACCACTGCGCCACCGAGGCGGCCTAACGGTAAGGAAAAGTTGTCTTCGGTAAAAGCGGCATCTTGTGGCGTTGGAGAGAATCAAAAGTGCTTCCGTTTTTGTTTTTTTTTCAGGAAATTCGGCCCAAAATAGCAGGCTTCTTTAACGATCCTCGTAGGCTACGGCTCTGCGATGAAAATGTCGCCAGCTGCTGCCACTCATTTACACAAGAACTTCCAGTCTATGTATCTTAAAGGTCTTTGTTCTGGACAGCATATAACAGTAATGCTGCCATATGATGGCACTTGTCAATTCCTTTTAGACAGGTACAGCTGCAAGTCTTTATTTGACCACCACTCGGGAATACCTAAAATGAAAAAGATAACATTAAGAAACAGTTGGTATATGATGCTGACTTCAAGAGAAATACAATAATAATAACACGTCGTCGAAGTCGTGACGTCACAGAATGGCGACTGGGCATAAACATAAACACGCGTTGTTTGCATGCTAGCTAACGTTAGTTTTATCGTTGGCGGCTGTCGATAGTCCTGTAAAATTGATTTTTAAGGTAAAACTGAATATAAAAGATATAGTTTTATGTTTTGCACTGTACTGTAATCACAAGACTGTCAAAACTCAGTGTTCATTTTATAGATTTCCGGAAAACAAACGGAAACATGCCCTTTGGACTAAAATGTCAAGGGAAGCATTTGTGGACTGAGTGGTGTTCTTGTGAAGAATTTCCAATGGTAGGTTGAAGAAGCGTATATGCTCCAGCTTTGTCCGTCTGTCTGCCCGATAACTCGCGTAAAAATGGTTCGATTTCGATGAAATTTTAGTAGGTGGTAGGGGACAACCTTTTTGAAAACGGGCGAAATTGGTTCAAAGGTCAGGACATAGGAGCTGGATCTATTCCATCGCTCTTATGCGTCATAACTTATATAAAAATGCTTTGATTGCGACAAAACTTTATCGTTTTGTTTCGGAGGTATACTGAACCGGTTCTGTTGTATATCATCGAAATGCAGTCAAAGGACAGGGCACAGGAGCCAGATTTATTCCACAGACATTATTCTCATAACTTGTCTAAAAGTGCTTCTATTGCAACAAAACTTTAGTTTGTTGTTCCTGAGGTATACTGAACTAATTCTTTTTAATATCATCGAAACGGAGTCAAAGGTCAGGGCACAGCAGCGAGATTTTTTCCACAGTTATTATCCTCATACCTTGAGTAAAAATGCTTCTATTGCGACAAAACTTTAGTATGTTGTTCCGGAGGTATACCAAACAAATCAATAGTCAGGGTAGGGAGGTGAGTTTGTCTGTGCGCGATTTCTGGTATGTTGGAAAGCGTATCTTAAAATAATTAATGCATTGCATGATTTTACTAGGTTTTTTTTTTTTTTTTTGGTTTGTCGTTTTCAGAACATTAGGTTTTGCCTCAAGGCTGTTATAATAAATTCCGTACTGATTTACAGGTAAACTCATGCGAGTTTTTATAACATGCGATGCCTTTGGGAGATTTTATGTACTCTGTACAAAAATATAAATTTTACTAATAGGTTTATATATCGACACAGTTGAATTGGCCGCCCCGGTGGCGCAGTGGTCTAAGGCGTTGGCCTCTGATCATTCGTCGGAAGGGGTCCGGGTTCGAATCCCGGTGAGGCATGGATGTTGTGTTTGTCTTACGGCACTGGCTCTCTCCCTTCCCCGGAACCAGTGACTCTAAATTAGGGACGGGCGACTGCTTATAGCCCATTGAGTTGCTCACGGTGGTCGTTAAATCTCAAAAAAAAAAAAAAAAAAAAAAAAAAACAGTTGAATTGCATCCATAAAATGTAAACTTTGCAATGTAAGTATCTAAATGGACAGGAATTAGCAGATTTCGTTTACGTGTAAACGACTTGTTGCAAAGGTCACATTGATGAGGTTTTTCGCCAGTGTGAATCCATAGATGAGCTGATAGATTACTTTTTTTGCGTAAATGACTTATTACATATTGTATATTGGTGAAGTGTCTCACCAGTGTGGAAAATTATGTGACGTGTGTGTGATTGGGAAGCAATATGACTACAATTTTTGTAAGTTAAAATGCTGTAAGATAAAATTCATTTACCAAAATGTGTTAAAATTAAATCATTAGGTATTTAAGTACTGTACGGTTAAATCCAATCAGTGCAGTGATGAGGTTTCTCACCAGTGTGAATCAGCAGATGCTCCTACGAAATTACAACCTGGCCGGGCATTTCATCCTTCTTCACTACAAACATGAGACGGTCCAGTCTTAAAGTTGTGGGCTTTTTGTGTGGTCAGTTCAAATATGAATAAAGCTGAAAGAAGTAAGATGAAATGATAACTTTTTTTATGAAACACGAGCATAAAAAGCAGACAGTACCTCGATGCTATATATCTTATCTTTCATAGAAGCATGAATTTGACCCCGTATTTCCTCGCTATGCGGTTCATAATAAGATGACTGGATTTGAGAGGACTTCACAGCATTTTCACCACGTTGGAATTAGCTTCAAATTGTCAGAAAAAACGAAGAAATTGCGAAATATGTGCATATTTCATCAACCACTTTGAAACGTTATGGGAATCATGGAGGAACAGACATTTGCTTATGTTCAGTGCCATCTTGTGACGTCACACTTCGACGACATTTCCTCTCTAAAAGAAGTGATATACATATCCTTAACACATGCAGTACATGTGAAAAAAGCAATCAAAACAATAATAATAATGCAGCTGTCCTCTCTAAAAAAGGTGATATACATATCCTTAACACATGCAGTACATGTGAGGGGGAAAAACTCATCAATGTGATGTATGTTCCAAGAAATTCACTCAGAAAAGTATCCTTTCAAAACATATGCTTATTCACACTGATAAAAAAACCTCATCGATTTGCATTGTGGAGCGTTAAGGAAGATGGTGTTATGTGCTATTTTTGGCTGCAGTAACCGATTTTGGAGAGATAATGATGTGTCCTATTATAAATTACGATCTGAACGAACGAAGTGGGATCACAATTATAAAAATTTAATTCAGAAGTGCCAAAATTTGTGGGCATCACGTATCAGAAGAGTTGACATTGATGACCGGAAACGAAGGAACATTAACGTGTGTAATTAACATTTTGTAACAGGTATGTTCATAAGTTTACTGGTGCATCATCTATGAAGATCTTTAGACAAGAATTAACCTTTCCTATGAGTAAGATTATGCTGTTCTTTATCGTGAACGTATCCACTGCTATAGGGGAATGAATATCTTATAAACCGTCATATGTTAGGTTCCCAGGCCGATTTTGGAAAAATGATCTTATGATAACATTTACCAGCTTATCATTATTGTCATCATTATATATAAGGTAGAGAGACATAGAGCTGCTCGTCTGAATTATTATTATTATTATTATTATTATTTTATTTATTCGAAATATACGAATCACAGCCTCTGACAAACAAAATAAACAGCAAATTATCATTGACTGGTATTGTTGAACTGATACGAGTTTCCACCGGAGACCTAGGTATCAGTCAAGAATCGGCGCAAAATATATGATGTCCCAAGTAAAGCTGTCTTCTGCAGTTCTGTAGGTGGCATATCAGAAAGATGCAATTTTTCAAAATGATTCATAAAATTTTTGACATTGTTCCAAGTGCCCCGATTACAATGGGGACTACCGTTGTGTGTTTAGTCCATAACCGGGTAACTTCTATGGCCAGGTCTATATTTAGTCACTTTTTCCAATTCTTTTTCATTGACTCTGGCATCTCCAGGGATCGCTATATCAATTAGCCAGACTGTCCGATTTTCTATGACTGTTATGTCTGGTGTATTATGTTCTAGGTGTATCTCGGTTTGAATTCTGAAATCCCACAAGATCTTGACTTCATTATTTTCTATGACTTTCTCAGCCTTGTGTTCCCATGAGTTTTTCGATGCTCGCAGATAGTGCTTTCTGCATAATGACCAATGAATCAATTGTGCAACCCTGTCATGTCTAATTTTCTAATCTGTCTGTGCAATTTTGCTACATTCACATATTAGATGAGACACAGTTTCATCTTTTTCTTGACAAAGTCGACACTTTGGATTATCACTGACTTTCTGGATTTTAGCCTTCATAATATTTGTTTGCAATGCCTGTTCTTGTGCAGCAAAAATCAGACCTTCTGTTTCTTTCTTGATAGAACCCGATTTCAGCCATGCCCAAGTCAAGTTGTTGTCACTTTTCCCATCAATATTCCTTAGAAATTGTCCATGCAGTGGCTTGTTCTTCCATCCGTCTAATGTACTTTCAAACTGTTTCCTCTTGTATTCAGCCTTGTTTTCTGTTGTTTTAAAAATATTTTCATTATTCACTGCCTGAAGTAGCTTTTCTCTGCTTCTGTTGACGTAATCATTCAGGCTTCTTTTTTCTTCCTCTAGTACCTGTTGTACTTGTAGTAGCCCTCTGCCTCCAATCTTCCGAGGTAAATACAATCTGTCAACATCACTTTTTGGATGGAGTGCGAGATGCATGTTCAATAACTTTCGAGTTTTCCGATCCAGTATTTCTAATTCACGTTGGGTCCAATCAATTATTCTAGCTGGGTATCTAATTACTGGAATGGCCCATGTATTTATGGCTTTGATTGTATTTCCACCATTTAGTTTTGATTTCAATATTTTTCTTACGCTCTTGATATACTCACTCTGAGTCAGACCTTTGACTTTTGTATGTAAGATGTTATCTGATTCAAGAATTCCAAGGTATTTTTTTAATTTTCGTTATCTGACAATGATTTCATTATATTACCATTTTCTAGTTCTATTCCATCTATATTCTGGACTTTTCCCCGGCGCATGGATAGTACTGCACATTTTTCCAGTCCAAATTCCATTTGTATATCATCACTAAATATTTATGCAGCAATGTTTCAAGTTCGGCGGAACTTTTTGCATACAATTTAAGGTCATCCATGTACAGCAGATGGTTTATTTTTCCATGTTGGTCCGAAATGTGATAGCCCATTTTTGTTTTGTTCAAAATCATTGACAATGGAATTAAAGAGATGTTAAACAATAAAGGCGACAAAGAATCCCTTGAAATATGCTTCTCTTGATATTAACTTCTCCGAGTTCTTCACCATATGCATGTAACACTGTTTTCCAGTTTTTCATATTTTCTTTGAGGAATCGGCAGATGTTTTTGCTAACTCCAAATAGTTCCAAACAAGTGTTAATCCAGCTGTGGGGCAATGAGTCAAAGTCATTTTTATAATCTATCCATGCCATATTCAAATTCGTTTTTATTCTTTTGGAGTTTTTTAGTACCATTTTGTCAACTAGCAGCTGGTCTTTTGTGCCTCTAGACCTCTTGAAGTTCCCCTTCTATTCTATTGGGTACAAATTGTTTCCCCATAAGTAGTCATATATTGATCTTGCTAGTACTCTTGTGAAAAGTTTGAATGTTGTTGGGAGGCATGTAATTCGACGATAGTTAGTAGGTTCATTGCTTTTTTCTTGATCTTTCATTATAAGGAATGTGCGACCTGTTGTCATCCAATCTTCTATGGCAGAATTCTGTAGCATTATATCTTTCAGGCATTTTAAGTTACTAATGTCACTACGGAGTTTATTTATTTTATTTGCTAGCCGAATTTTACACTTAGGAGTGCCAGGCGTTTTCTTCTTTGGCATCTTGTAACCAAGTTCCATGGTTACTATGGCAGCTGTACTGTACACGAGCTGGTTTGTTTCCTTTAAAGTATTAGTTGGAATTTTGTCCACGACATCATTTGCAGTTTTTAACAAATGTTTCACTTGTTTGCTTTGTATTTGGCGAATTACAGGAAGTCTTTGTCGTTCCTCACCTTGCATCATATGGATTAAAATTTTCTCTTTCAGGAGATTTTGCTGTTGTGTCAATTCATGGTTGTAATGTTGTTTCACAGATTGTTCTTCAGGTAAAATATCTTCTGCTATTTGATCTTCCGGATTTACCAGCACAAAGTTTTCCATGACGTTGTCCTTATCTTGTGTTGGTCCTTCTTTTGCCAATTTCTCCATCTTTTGCAATTCCAGTTCTGTAAATACCTTGTTCCTGATGATAAACCTTCTTTGATTCATTATTCTTCGTTCTGTTATTCCACTGTCTGGATGTTTTCCTTTCCAAATTTGCATCATGCTTTTTGAAAACCGCGGGCTGATGGATTTGCCTGGTAAAACCATTTCATGATTTCTCGATTTTCAGCAACTGTCCAAGTTCTCCGTTTCTTTTGTTCCAGTAGCATTGCAGCAGCCTGTCCTGGTTCCTCAACAAGATCTGCTGAGCCCTGAAGCCCATTTGTCGACAGGTGTCCAGGAACCAAAGCACCTGACGCGGTCCTTGTTGACCCGGGCGACGACCGATCCGGTATGGAATTCTTTTTCTTTCGTCTCATCATGATTGATGGTTGTTGGGTACTCTTAGTCTGGTTCCTCAGTCAAGACCTGTCTGGCTTGGGTGGCCCTGCTGGTAGCTATGCTACCGCCAGAATAGCTCTCAACCTCATCGGGACACACAAGCCCCACCACCGCGACAAGGTGGCACCCTTGGTGGGGATTATTATTATTATTATTATTATTATTATTATTATTATTATTATTATTATTATTATTATTATTATTATTATAGCCTTAACTGTGTAAAGCTGAGGATTTTTACCTTAGCTTAAGTTTCAGGTTGGGGCATATCTAAATTATTGAAAGCTAAACTTTTAAATTAAAGAATTAGCCAAAGATGACAGGACGTTTTTATCTTAATTAACTGCGTGAATATGCTGTTAGCACAAAAGCCGGTGGCTGTGCTGGAATGCAGAATTTTGAGGTCCTTTCAAGCAAAAACATTCCCCTTCCTACAATATTGTTAAGGAAAAGTGAGTATGGAATTTCATATGGGTCAACACAATTGCCCAATAACTTTAATTTATCAGAATAAAGCTGTTTTTGATCACCATATAATCCACTGACGTAGCCCATGCAATGCATCTTTGATCTCACTTGTACACCAGTTGTTCTGCAAGAAAGTAGCAGACGAAAAAGTGACGCGACCGAGGTTTCGTGACGTCAATGCATACGGTCTATACTGGTGAGAAACCTCATCAGAGTGATGTCTGCTCCAAGGAGTTCACTAGGAAAGGTAACCTTTCACAGCATATGCTCATTAATAATGGTGAAAAACATCATCAATGTGATACGCGTTTCAAATAATTTACTTGTAAAAGTAATCTTTCTAGACATGTTTCTTCATACTAAAAAAACAGAAACATTGATGTGTGCTTAAAGATATTTAAAAAATGGGCAATTTCGGGCAGTATATGTGTACTGATAAATTTTTGGAACACTGAAGAATAAGAAGAATCATGGATGGTCAGTTCACATATGATAAAACTGAAAGAAGTAAGATAAAATAATTTATGATAAAATAATTATAAAAAGCAGACAGTACCTCGACGCTATATATCTTATCCTTCGTGGAAGCATGAAGTTGCCCACCTATTTCTTCCCTGTGCGGTTCATAATAAAATTACTGTATGTGGGAGGACTTCAAAGCATTTTCACCAGTTTGATGTAGCTTCAAATTGTCAGAAAAAAACGAAGAAATTGCAAAATATGAGCACATCTCGCCAATTGCGCTGAAACGCTATGGGAATCATGGAGGAACAGACCTTTGTTTATGCCCAGCGCCATCTTGTGACGTCACACTTCGACGACGTATATTCCGTAGCACGTCAAAACATCGCGTGACATAACATCGCGGACATAACATCGCAGGTAAAAACATCGCTGACACAAAACATCGCAAACCATAACATCGCGGACACAAAACATTGCAAGCCATAACATCACGGACACAAAACATCGCAGGTCAAAAATTCGCGGTGACAAAACATCGCAAGTCATAACATCGCGGGGACAAAACATCGCGGGGACAAAACATCGCAGGTCAAGACATCACGGTGACAAAACATCGCAAGCCATAGCATTGCGAGCCATAACATTTCAGGATGGGGCATTAATTAATCGGCTTTTTTTTCATTTTTTTCTTTTGTATTTTTCTAAACATTTTATCTTTGGTAGGAAAAATTCGTTCAGACACTGATTTAATTTGCAGAAGACTAAGATGTGGCACTTATCAAAATATTTCAGAAGGGGGCACTAATTAATCTCTCATCTCATACAAAATTTTCGTAAAATCTACAGTTTTCAATTTAGAACCACCAAATTTGGTATACTAACTCACGGTGCTCTAACTTAGACCGTAGACGGTTTTTGGAAGTTTCACAGCCCGGGACCCGGGGTCGAGGGGCCCCCATACAATATTTTCGTAAAATCTAGTTTTCAATTTAGAACCACCAAATTTGGTATACTATCTCATGGTGCTCTAACTCAGACCGTAGAGGGTTTTTGGAACGGGTGGGGGTCGAGGGGCTCCCATAGAAAATTTTCGCAAAATCTACAGTTTTCAATTTAGAAACACTAAATTTGGTTTACTACCTCAATATACTCTAACTTAGACCGTAGACAGTTTTTGGAAGTGGTCGGAGCCCGGGTTCGAGGGCCCCCCGTAAAAATTTTCGTGAAATCTACAGTTTTCAATTTAGAACCACCAAATTTGGTGTACTACCTCATAGTGCTCTAACTTAGACCGTAGACGGTTTTTGGAAAGGTAGGGGGCCCAGGGCCAAGGGGCCCTAATACGCAATATTCGTAAAATCTACAGTTTTCAATTTAAAACCACCAACTTTGGTATACTCCCTCATGGTGCTCTAACTTAGACCTTAGACGGTGTTTGGAAAGGTAGGAGGCCCGGGGTCAAGGGCCCCCGTACGCAATATTCGTGAAATCTACAGTTTTCAATTTAGAACCACCAAATTTGGTATACTATCTCATGGTGCTCTAATTTAGATGGTAAAGGGTTTTTGGAACGGGTACGTGGCCCGGGATCAAGGAGGCCTCATACGCAATTTTCATCAAATCTACAGTTTTCAATTTAGAACCACCAAATTTGGTATACTATCTCATGGGGCTCTAACTTAGACCGTAGAGGGTTTTTGGAACGGGTGGGGGACCCGGGGTCTAGGGGGCCCCATATAAAATTTACGGCAGTTTACAGTGTTTCTTCAAATTAAAGTGCAGTTCTCGCTGGCCTTACGTAGAACTTTTTTCTCGAAATTGTTTGGAGTTCCCAATTCTACTCTAAAAAAAATATGCCGAGAAACGGCGGTCTTTATTCATATCCTCCCCTCCCCCCCCCTTGAGCTTTTGTGGCCAGTAGCCGTAAACTCGTATGAACCGGCAAGAAAATTCCGACAAACAAAAGAACTTTTCCCGTCTTTAGGCACTTTGAAAAACTGACACACATAATTCGCAAACTGGGAAAACTGACACACATTCAAAGTGTTCCTCGGAGGAACAGCAATTTGTGTCCGGTCCTTTAATGAAAAACATGTGGCAGTTTTCCAAGTTGCTGAATGATTTGTGGCAGTTTTCGTGTGTGACGGTTTACCGGAGACCAAGAATTTTAAAAAAGTGCTTTGGATCGAATTAAAACTTAAAAAAAAATCCCGTAACAGCGGCGGGGTAGATTCGATTTAAGACGAAACCAGATAATAATTCCGCAACTTCATGTATGTTTGAAAGGTGAAAAGATGAAGGAGAGTAATAAGACTGCAGGAAAAAATATCTGATCTTGAAAGTTTACTAGGTGCTTTAAAGAATGAGAAACGCGAGATTATTAAATATCTCTACACAAATCAGAAAGACATACATCATTACAAGGTTTTGGTCAAAACAAATTATCCAACTCAAGAAGCAATTAAAAGAAATTAAGAGAAACTATAGTACGTTGGAAAGATTAGGTAAAGGTATCCATGATATATTTACGACGCCCAAGTGATCTTACGAAAGGAAGCAATGGATAAAATGGGAACCTCAAGATGTATCGAAATGCATCGTAATAAGAGCTCTCTTTAGAAAAATCATATATGACTTCTGGAGGGGAAAAAACATTATTCCATTACTTTGAAAAGATAGTGCGCAAAATTTACCCGTAATCTAGGCATTCAACACGATGTCCTTTTGTTGATGAGAAAAAAAAGCTATGAAAGTTTAAATCGCTCTGTAAAGCTTTATGTTTTAAGCTTTGACGAAATTCATATTGACTCTAGGCTATACCACGACCCCAGAATGGACAAAATTCTTTGCCCTTTCAAGAAAGCCCAATTTTTCTTAATCCGAGGATTATTATCGCAGTGGAAGCAGTCAATATTCTTTAACTTACAAATGAAACAAATATTGCTTTTTTTAATAAATCAAGGTTTGGAATCTACTGGGGTTGAACTAAAAGTTATTTCTGACTTGAGATGATGCAATACGTTGTGGAAAGAACTTGAAATTTCTATGGACAGGTCATTTTTCGATAATGCTTTTTTTCAGGGGTCAAAAATATGGGTATTTGCTGATAATTTTAGCTTTTAGATCTTCGAATATGAAACATTCTGTAACGTATACTCTATATTCACTTTCCTTTTGATTTTACTATCTCTGGTTATTTTATTTTACTATGTAAATTATCTTCTTACTGAACGAAATATTATTTCACCCGCTGAATGAGATCTGGCAATGAGTGTAAGTCATGACGTGGTGGTAGCCAGTATAAATAGGCGCGTTCAACGATACCCACGGAGAGCTTTTGTTGTTATAGGGAGAGCGTTTGTTGTTATACTAGGGGAGCGTTGTTGTTGTGAAGGAGAGAGTTTGTTGTTGTTGTATTGAGAGCTTCGTTCTATGTGATTAGTTTGATTCTTCATTATTGTGAAACGAGTTGGGTGTGTGCGTTGGATGATCAAGAGTTACATAATAAAAGAGCTTTGTCGTAAGTACGTCTTTCTCAATTCATAGTTTTTGTCAGACCTCTGTCTGGCTGTTAGGTTTATGTCATTAGTTTATTACTATTAACAACCAGCGTTAAGACGTTATTCATTCTAATTACTGCTACAACATTACTACCAGTTATAAGTTTGTTCAATACTATTACTACACTACTAGCAGGAGACTTTATTCATGTTCTTAATTAACTAGTAACAACAACCATTTGAATTCACTATTTGAAGCTTAGTGCAAGCATATCATTCAGTAGCAGAAGCATTATACTATACTTAGCTCAGTAGGAAAGCTTCATTATTATCATTAGCTAGCTGGTAGTAAGAGTTTATCCATTATAATTAGCTTAGCGGAAAGCAAATAAAGCTTATTCATTATAATTGGCGCCCGAACTTTTCTCGAACACGAGATCTTGACAATTATTACCCATGTCTTCACTACCGACGCGACCGAGGTTTCGTGACGTCAATGCATACGGTCTATACTGGTGAGAAACCTCATCAGAGTGATGTCTGCTCCAAGGAGTTCACTAGGAAAGGTAACCTTTCACAGCATATGCTCATTAATAATGGTGAAAAACATCATCAATGTGATACGCGTTTCAAATAATTTACTTGTAAAAGTAATCTTTCTAGACATGTTTCTTCATACTAAAAAAACAGAAACATTGATGTGTGCTTAAAGATATTTAAAAAATGGGCAATTTCGGGCAGTATATGTGTACTGATAAATTTTTGGAACACTGAAGAATAAGAAGAATCATGGATGGTCAGTTCACATATGATAAAACTGAAAGAAGTAAGATAAAATAATTTATGATAAAATAATTATAAAAAGCAGACAGTACCTCGACGCTATATATCTTATCCTTCGTGGAAGCATGAAGTTGCCCACCTATTTCTTCCCTGTGCGGTTCATAATAAAATTACTGGATGTGGGAGGACTTCAAAGCATTTTCACCAGTTTGATGTAGCTTCAAATTGTCAGAAAAAAACGAAGAAATTGCAAAATATGAGCACATCTCGCCAATTGCGCTGAAACGCTATGGGAATCATGGAGGAACAGACCTTTGTTTATGCCCAGCGCCATCTTGTGACGTCACACTTCGACGACGTATATTCCGTAGCACGTCAAAACATCGCGTGACATAACATCGCGGACATAACATCGCAGGTAAAAACATCGCTGACACAAAACATCGCAAACCATAACATCGCGGACACAAAACATTGCAAGCCATAACATCACGGACACAAAACATCGCAGGTCAAAAATTCGCGGTGACAAAACATCGCAAGTCATAACATCGCGGGGACAAAACATCGCGGGGACAAAACATCGCAGGTCAAGACATCACGGTGACAAAACATCGCAAGCCATAGCATTGCGAGCCATAACATTTCAGGATGGGGCATTAATTAATCGGCTTTTTTTTCATTTTTTTCTTTTGTATTTTTCTAAACATTTTATCTTTGGTAGGAAAAATTCGTTCAGACACTGATTTAATTTGCAGAAGACTAAGATGTGGCACTTATCAAAATATTTCAGAAGGGGGCACTAATTAATCTCTCATCTCATACAAAATTTTCGTAAAATCTACAGTTTTCAATTTAGAACCACCAAATTTGGTATACTAACTCACGGTGCTCTAACTTAGACCGTAGACGGTTTTTGGAAGTTTCACAGCCCGGGACCCGGGGTCGAGGGGCCCCCATACAATATTTTCGTAAAATCTAGTTTTCAATTTAGAACCACCAAATTTGGTATACTATCTCATGGTGCTCTAACTCAGACCGTAGAGGGTTTTTGGAACGGGTGGGGGTCGAGGGGCTCCCATAGAAAATTTTCGCAAAATCTACAGTTTTCAATTTAGAAACACTAAATTTGGTTTACTACCTCAATATACTCTAACTTAGACCGTAGACAGTTTTTGGAAGTGGTCGGAGCCCGGGTTCGAGGGCCCCCGTAAAAATTTTCGTGAAATCTACAGTTTTCAATTTAGAACCACCAAATTTGGTGTACTACCTCATAGTGCTCTAACTTAGACCGTAGACGGTTTTTGGAAAGGTAGGGGGCCCAGGGCCAAGGGGCCCTAATACGCAATATTCGTAAAATCTACAGTTTTCAATTTAAAACCACCAACTTTGGTATACTCCCTCATGGTGCTCTAACTTAGACCTTAGACGGTGTTTGGAAAGGTAGGAGGCCCGGGGTCAAGGGCCCCCGTACGCAATATTCGTGAAATCTACAGTTTTCAATTTAGAACCACCAAATTTGGTATACTATCTCATGGTGCTC
The DNA here is from genome assembly GCA_039090855.1 of Macrothele yani. Lineage (NCBI taxonomy): Eukaryota > Metazoa > Arthropoda > Arachnida > Araneae > Macrothelidae > Macrothele > Macrothele yani. The sequence continues at coordinate 115,684,684 of CM077029.1, read as the reverse complement.
TAATTTAGATGGTAAAGGGTTTTTGGAACGGGTACGTGGCCCGGGATCAAGGAGGCCTCATACGCAATTTTCATCAAATCTACAGTTTTCAATTTAGAACCACCAAATTTGGTATACTATCTCATGGGGCTCTAACTTAGACCGTAGAGGGTTTTTGGAACGGGTGGGGGACCCGGGGTCTAGGGGGCCCCATATAAAATTTACGGCAGTTTACAGTGTTTCTTTCAAATTAAAGTGCAGTTCTCGCTGGCCTTACGTAGAACTTTTTTCTCGAAATTGTTTGGAGTTCCCAATTCTACTCTAAAAAATATGCCGAGAAACGGCGGTCTTTATTCATATCCTCCCCTCCCCCCCCCCCTTGAGCTTTTGTGGCCAGTAGCCGTAAACTCGTATGAACCGGCAAGAAAATTCCGACAAACAAAAGAACTTTTCCCGTCTTTAGGCACTTTGAAAAACTGACACACATAATTCGCAAACTGGGAAAACTGACACACATTCAAAGTGTTCCTCGGAGGAACAGCAATTTGTGTCCGGTCCTTTAATGAAAAACATGTGGCAGTTTTCCAAGTTGCTGAATGATTTGTGGCAGTTTTCGTGTGTGACGGTTTACCGGAGACCAAGAATTTTAAAAAAGTGCTTTGGATCGAATTAAAACTTTAAAAAAATCCCGTAACAGCGGCGGGGTAGATTCGATTTAAGACGAAACCAGATAATAATTCCGCAACTTCATGTATGTTTGAAAGGTGAAAAGATGAAGGAGAGTAATAAGACTGCAGGAAAAAATATCTGATCTTGAAAGTTTACTAGGTGCTTTAAAGAATGAGAAACGCGAGATTATTAAATATCTCTACACAAATCAGAAAGACATACATCATTACAAGGTTTTGGTCAAAACAAATTATCCAACTCAAGAAGCAATTAAAAGAAATTAAGAGAAACTATAGTACGTTGGAAAGATTAGGTAAAGGTATCCATGATATATTTACGACGCCCAAGTGATCTTACGAAAGGAAGCAATGGATAAAATGGGAACCTGAAGATGTATCGAAATGCATCGTAATAAGAGCTCTCTTTAGAAAAATCATATATGACTTCTGGAGGGGAAAAAACATTATTCCATTACTTTGAAAAGATAGTGCGCAAAATTTACCCGTAATCTAGGCATTCAACACGATGTCCTTTTGTTGATGAGAAAAAAAAAGCTATGAAAGTTTAAATCGCTCTGTAAAGCTTTATGTTTTAAGCTTTGACGAAATTCATATTGACTCTAGGCTATACCTACGACCCCAGAATGGACAAAATTCTTTGCCCTTTCAAGAAAGCCCAATTTTTCTTAATCCGAGGATTATTATCGCAGTGGAAGCAGTCAATATTCTTTAACTTACAAATGAAACAAATATTGCTTTTTTAATAAATCAAGGTTTGGAATCTACTGGGGTTGAACTAAAAGTTATTTCTGACTTGAGATGATGCAATACGTTGTGGAAAGAACTTGAAATTTCTATGGACAGGTCATTTTTCGATAATGCTTTTTTTCAGGGGTCAAAAATATGGGTATTTGCTGATAATTTTAGCTTTTAGATCTTCGAATATGAAACATTCTGTAACGTATACTCTATATTCACTTTCCTTTTGATTTTACTATCTCTGGTTATTTTATTTTACTATGTAAATTATCTTCTTACTGAACGAAATATTATTTCACCCGCTGAATGAGATCTGGCAATGAGTGTAAGTCATGACGTGGTGGTAGCCAGTATAAATAGGCGCGTTCAACGATACCCACGGAGAGCTTTTGTTGTTATAGGGAGAGCGTTTGTTGTTATACTAGGGGAGCGTTGTTGTTGTGAAGGAGAGAGTTTGTTGTTGTTGTATTGAGAGCTTCGTTCTATGTGATTAGTTTGATTCTTCATTATTGTGAAACGAGTTGGGTGTGTGCGTTGGATGATCAAGAGTTACATAATAAAAGAGCTTTGTCGTAAGTACGTCTTTCTCAATTCATAGTTTTTGTCAGACCTCTGTCTGGCTGTTAGGTTTATGTCATTAGTTTATTACTATTAACAACCAGCGTTAAGACGTTATTCATTCTAATTACTGCTACAACATTACTACCAGTTATAAGTTTGTTCAATACTATTACTACACTACTAGCAGGAGACTTTATTCATGTTCTTAATTAACTAGTAACAACAACCATTTGAATTCACTATTTGAAGCTTAGTGCAAGCATATCATTCAGTAGCAGAAGCATTATACTATACTTAGCTCAGTAGGAAAGCTTCATTATTATCATTAGCTAGCTGGTAGTAAGAGTTTATCCATTATAATTAGCTTAGCGGAAAGCAAATAAAGCTTATTCATTATAATTGGCGCCCGAACTTTTCTCGAACACGAGATCTTGACAATTATTACCCATGTCTTCACTACCTGAGACAACTTCAATTTTCCACCCTAAGACAAGTTTCGGTGGTGATGGGATTAATCTTGACCATCTGCAAGAAGCCTGTGGGGCTCACTTTGATATAAGTGATCTACACGTACCCAGGCATTCTTCACACTTTCGTAATGCACCAGCTTCTTATTACTCTGAGTCGCGGGTCGTACCTGAGGGAGTTCAATCCTCTCAACGAAGCAGAATGCTTGCCCATTTCGTGCCGCATGCAGGAACAATTAATTTCAATGGTTTGGAGGGGTCCTTAAAGTTCCTCGAAGATCTGGAAGATCATTTTGATCTATATAATATTCCTGAAGACTGCAAAGTCCAAATCGCCGGCACTTGCTTGAGGGAAACCGCTAAGACCTGGTATCGGCAGTGGAGAGTGTCGAACCCGGATTCTCATTATGAGAATTTCCGTGCAGAATTTTTGGAGGTCTTTCCTTTCGGCCTCAGTCGAGCTAGCCTTGTTCAACAGCTTTTTTCTCGTCAGCAAGGTCCCAACGATAGCCCTGTTGCATTTGCGTTGGAAACAACACGCTTATATAACCTATGAGATCCACATGCCAGTCATGTTGACATGTTGGATACCCTCGTGCAGCAGCTCGACCCATTTTTACAAGACTTTCTTGAGGTTCGACACCCTGCCACAATTCATGAATGCCTTCGCCTCATACGCACGAATGAAGAGCGACATGGCAAACATGATTCCACTCACCATGCTCGGGCACCCCGCGAGGCGTATTACGAAAACCCTCAGCGGCATAATAGGCATAATAACTTTCAGCGCGAGCATACACAAGTGCACACCCAAGCTTCATACGTTCCACCACACAGAAGAGTGGCAAACCAACAGCGAGTTTCTGAACAATCTTCGGGATATCGTACAAATGCACAGTATGCTCGACCCCGTTCCAATCCTCAGCATTCGGAACGTTTTCATGCTCAGGGCAATGATGATTTTTCTGCCCGTGCTGAGGGAAGAAGTAATAGATATGAAAATGTCAACAGACACGCGGAGTTCCCGACGCAGATTTCACGCAGTTTTCCTCATCGTGAAAATTTTCCCGATACCCGGCAGGGTCGAGGTTTCAGACCGCATGATAATCCAACCAGGAATCCTTTAAACTTCCAAAGGAAGTAGACCAAGGGTCGGTCCTGCTTCCTGACACCAAGCATTCTGACCCTAAAACAGTATTAGTGACTGTTCAAACTCCTCAGTTGCCTGATGTTTTCTTGACAATTGAAGATATTATTGTCGAGACAAAGTTCGACACTGGTTCTGAAATATCAGCCCTAAATACAAAGTTTTGCACTGACAATTTTCCTGCAATACTAGTTCAGCTTGCGACGCAGTATTTGCGGGGTGCAAATAATGAAATCTTCAGTATCACAGGAACTGTCACATTATCTCTAGGGCTGGGAAAAGCTCGTTTTACGCATTCTTTCCTGCTTATAGACGAACTACCTGTGAAATGTTTAATGGGCATGGATTTTATTCATACGTTTCAAATAACTTTGAATTTCGTACAACATGTGATTTCCTTTCCGGAACCTGTCGAAATGATTCCTACGGTTCCTGTAGATATAACGAGTTTGTTATTGAGTAACCAATTAAATGAGAGGCAACGAAACCAGCTTTCTCTCCTTTTACAGGAAAGCCCTGGTTTATTTTCGGATCAACCTGGTTTCACACAGGTGGTTTATCATGTCATTGACACTGATGGTTCGAAACCAATTGCGACGAAACCTTACCCTTGTGCTCCACATAAAAAACAGGAAATGCAACGTCAAATTTCTGAAATGATTAAACAGGGCATAATCAGGGAATCAACAAGCGCCTGGGCTGCTCCTGCCTTTTTGGTTCCAAAGAAACAACCCAATGAATTTCGTTTCGTGACAGATTTCCGCAAGCTCAACCAAGTCACAAAAACGATCAATTATCCACTACCTGTCATGTCGCACATTTTAAATGACCTGTCGTCAACCAAATGGATGTCAACCTTGGATTTGGCGAGTGGATATTGGCAGGTGGCAGTACATCCGGACTCTGTCGATAAAACAGGCTTTGTGACTCCTTTTGGGGCTTATGAATACCTACGTATGCCCTTTGGACTAGCTTCTGCACCTGCTACTTTCCAAAAGCTTATGGATACGGTTCTCAGACCTGTCCTGGGTCCCCATGTGCATGTATATTTGGATGACATTATTATTACATCCGAGACCTTTGACGAGCACCTTTCTCTGCTCAAACAGGTGTTCCAACTCATATACCCCCGCACGGGGATAACTGGTTTTCCAGTTATTTGGGGAGCGGCGCCCCACGGCCCGAGCTGACCTTGTGACTGGTCAACATCTGATGTCATGCCACCGCCTGTTTTTTTGTTTTGGTGCTGTTGGTGTTTGCAGGGACGGCTGTTCATCCAGCTGTTGGGGAGTCGCGGCCCCACGATCCCGAGCTGGTCTTGTGTCTCGCTTTTTTGTTTTTATTTATTTTCTCCACTGGCTAGTTGCCCGTGTTGTATTCTCTACCTAATCGCTACCACGTTATGTACTAACACCCCGGTCTTGTGGTTTTGTTACCCTCCACCACTAACTGTTTTATATTAACCGCTCAGTTCGTAGGTTGCTGAGATTCCGTTTAGGTTCCCTTCCAGGATTTGTCTTCTTTGGATTTCTTTTTTCCTTTTAGCTGGTTTGGGTGCTAGACCTGCCTGCATGTTTGCCGCGTGCGGAGACCCGTGAGGCGGAAATGGGATGTCTGGCGGCTGAGGTCGCAGGAGTCCAGAGCAGTGCCTCCTGTGTACCAACACTCCTCTTCGACCCCGGCTTCGCTGTAAACGGGAGGCTAGAGACTAACCCACCTCTAGTCAGAAGTCTTGTACCAAGTTGTGTACAGGGCTTTAGCGGCTTTTTTGTCGTATAGCACGGCAGGGTAAGCCCGGGGGCTGTGGGATCAAGCCAAAGGCGTTGGCATGACGGTACCCGGAGGCCGAAGTGTCCGCCGAGTGCGTGTGATCACAGCCAGCGGACTATATCTGCAACGTATAAGCTCCAGAACTGTGTCCAGCGTCATTTTCTTGGCTTGCGGACCTCCAGTTCTCCCTTGTAGGAGCTCGGTGGTGGGTGGAGTAGTCTGCAGACGAATCCTTCTTCTTTTTTCCATGGGTAAAACCAAAAACAAACACTCCAAATTCAAGTTATCTGAGAAACTGATCGTTGACAACGACTCTCCTTCGTCTTCTCAACCTACCAAGTCTCATACCCTTAAACGATCTTTCGACCATGACCTGGACCAAGAATGTGGAACCTCTTCTTCGGCAGCTGTACCTGTCGCTCCGAAGCGTCGTCTCCCCTCGATTGCTGTGACTACGCATGCTACACACTTAGTTGTAGAATCCATCGATCAGAATGCGAGACGGTCCACCAGATCTCCCTTTTTCATTTCTAAAGCTTTGGACGCTGCGGTTGGCCCCTTGAAGTCTGTGAGGAAGCTTCGCTCTGGGGACCTGCTTGTCCAAACTTGCAGTGTTTCTCAGAGTAACACTTTTCTGCACCTCACTAGTCTTCAAGGTATTCCGGTCAAAGTGACACCTCACCCGTTTCTTAACACCTCTCGGGGTGTTATTTCGGAGTTTGATCTCTTGCCATGCAGTGACGACGAATTGGTGACTGAACTTGCAGATCAAGGTGTTATTGCTGCACGTCGTATGATGTTCCGGCGCGATGGTTCCTTGATTAAGTCTAAAAATGTCATCTTGACTTTTAACTCCCCGAAAGTTCCGACCGAAATCAAGGCTGGCTACTTGGTCTGTGGAGTTCGCCCGTACATTCCCAGTCCTCTGCGCTGTTTCAGGTGCCAGAGGTACGGGCATTCACAACGTTTCTGTAAGAGTTCCGCTCGTTGCGCACATTGTGGCTCCAGCGAACATGACGGGGAAGGTTGCACTTCTGCGGCCTGCTGTGTTAACTGTGGTGAGGCCCATGCAGCTTACTCCCGCAACTGTATGAAATGGAAGGACGAGATGGCAATCCAGCGCCTCAAGACCCTGGAAGGCCTCTCGTACCCTGCTGCCAAGGCCAAGTTGGGTATACCCACCAACCGACAGCGTACTTTTGCCGCAGTAGTTCAGTCTCTGCCACAACCCGTGCAGCCCTTTGTTCCGCGCCCTGTAGCTCTCGCCGCCCTTGCCAAGCGATCTACAGCTGAACAAGCGACACAGGTGGATTTCCCCGAGCTCCAGATTTTTCGAATAGCTGAGTCTGCGCCTTCTCTTTTGAAGACGACCGACTCTTCCAGTTCCCAGCAGAAAGCCTGCACGTGCGGAAGACCCGGCCCTCAATCCGCAAAGGTGTGCAGTGTCCATCCAACTGTCGCGGTCCGCCTGACCAACATTGCAACTGTCTCGGACTCAGCGAGGTCCCCACCCTCAACCAACATTATAGAGGAACATAGGGGGGAGAGTGACAGTTCGTCCCCAGCGTCAACCAACATTGCAGAGGAACATGGGGGAAGGAGAGTGACAGATCGTCCCCGCCCTCGGCCAGCATTGCAGAGGAGTGTGGGGGGAGGAGAGTGACGGTTCGTCCCCCTCCTGGTGACTCATCCTTTGTGTAGTTGTGTTAAAAAAAAGTGATAATAATTATAATAGTAAATTAATAAATTTTTATATAAACCTAATTAACTAACTTGTCTTCACAGCTTTCATCGTCCTCTTTTCCAACATTTACCAAGCCTGTCTGCTCTTAATCATTTTCCACGCTTTTAAAAATCTGTAGCTGATAGTTCTTTGTCTGGCGCTCTTTGGCCAAACCTGGCCCTTGCGCCACTAAAATCAACTAACCAACCAACCAACCAACTCATATACAATGCTGGCTTGACGTTAAAACCTAGTAAATGCCAGATATCGAGGGACGAGATTGTATATCTGGGGTTGAAAATCACTCCCCACGGCTTATTTACTGATAATGAAAAAAATAGGCCTATTGTTGACTTTCCTCGGCCTAAAACAGCAAAAGAACTATCACGCTTTCTGGGAATGACCGGATGGTATCAGCAGTTCGTCCCCGCTTATGCTACAATATGTGAGCCATTGATTGCTTTGAAACGTAAATACAAGAAGTTTGTTTGGACACCTGAGGCTAACGCTGCTTTTGAAACACTGAAGTCTGCGTTGACTCAGCCTCCGGTGTTGGCTTTCCCGGATCATACTAAGGAATTTAATATTTATACTGATGCATCCGGAGTAGGTCTTGGTTGCGTTTTGTCACAAGCTGGGCATCCAATAACTTTTGCGTCTCGTACTTTAGCCAAAGCTGAACGCAATTATTCAGCTACGGAACGTGAATGTCTTGCTGTTGTGTATGCGCTGAATAAATTTCAATGTTATCTTAATGAATTGACAGTTAACATAATTACGGATCATTCTGCCCTTCAGTATTTGAATTCTGCTAAGCACCTATCTCAAAGACTTATGAAGTGGGCTCTGAAGTTACAAGAGAGCAATATCAAAATTTCATATCAGCCAGGTCATAAGAATCAATTACCGGACGCATTGTCTCGCGTTCCGATTAGCGGGGTCCCCACAGAAACTACTCCTGGATGTCAGCCTTTACTTCTAATAGCTGATATAACATCCAGAGAGCAGATAATGGCAGAATTAATAAATGATCCAGATTTTGGGGATATCTATAATTTTTTGCTTGCGGGTTCACCACAGCAAAGTGATCCTTCTCTGGCTGGGAGGTCACAGCATTTTGAAGTCATAGAGGGTCTTCTTTACTACACGAAATCTCGGACTACTAGGGCAGAGTTTCGCCCATGTATTCCACGAACCCTTAGAATGGCCCTTTTAAACGAATTTCATGACAAACCTCTTGCAGGCCATTTAGGTATTCGAAAGACCCGTTGTAAATTGCGGGATGTTGCCTATTGGCCTGGCATGTACCAAAGTGTGCTCGCATACGTTCAATCATGTCACTTGTGTCAGATTAACAATTACCGTAATGTAAGACCGGCCGGTCACTTGAAATCTAGTTCAAGTTCTCATGTTTTTGACATTATTTCAATAGATTTATTGGGACCTTGTCCTTTATCTGTTAAAAACAAAGCTCGTTACGTTTTAGTATTAACTGATAATTTTTCTAAATGGGTTGAAGTTTTTCCCATTAAAGCCGCTACGGCAGAAGTTATTTGTAATGTATTAGTTAATGAAGTATTCTCTAGATATGGTGCACCTAATAAAGTAGTTTCGGATAATGGTCCCCAATTTATTTCTGACATTTTTGAAAGAATGTGTGCGAGACTACACATTAAACATAAATTCATTTCCCCGTATCATCCCCAGAGTAATCCTGCGGAACGCGTAAACCGCACGTTAGTGAAAATGATTGCTACATTTGTAATGGGTCATCATGAACGATGGGATGACCATTTGGAGCTTTTTTCGTTCGCCCTCCGCTCGTCTGTCCACGAATCTACTAAAATTACTCCTGCAGAACTTTTTATGGGTCGCAAAATTAAAACCCCTTTTGAAAATTTAACGAGGATTATCGACGAACTAAACCAGCGACCAACTCCGCAATCAGTACGAATCATTGCAGAAAAAGCTCGTGTTGCAATGCTAGGAGCACAAGCGGCTCAAGCAAGATATTATAATACTAGGCGTAGGGAACCAGATCTTGTCGTTGGAGATCTCACTCTCGTGGAAACGCACTTCCAGTCTTCTGTTTCGCATACTTTAGTGAAGAAATTTGCACCCAGCTACGAAGGTCCATATCGGGTGGCAAATGTGTTTGAAAATAACATTGTTCTTGAAAAACCTGACAATCAATTTCAATACGTACACGTTGCTCAGTGCCGCAAGTATCATGGACGAAATATCGATTTCATAATCAACCCCTACTCAACCTTCTGTTCCACAGACTCAAGAGTCTATATCTCACGATCAACCGCCAGAAATTTTGGACGAACCAACAAACATTTTTGAAGAATCTCCAGTGATTTTTTCTTCACCCTCCCCTCCTCCAGACGGGTTTCCAAACACGCAACCTGATTCTCCCATGAGACCAAGGCTTGAATCAAGTTCTTCGAATACTAGTATCGTTCCTTTCCCTCCAACCATTGCCAAGACTATTGCTGCGCCGTTTCCTGATAACTCTGCACCAACGCAGGCTCCTACTTCCTTGAATACCTCGTCAGAAAGTATTCCTATAGGCAAAAATAAACATCACCCTGCACGACCACTGAATTACAGCAGCGACTCAGAGGCTTCGGACATTTCTGATTTATCAGTTATGAACAATAATTTCAACATTACAAACCGTCCAGAACCACCAAAAGCTGGGCGCAAACGTAACTTGTCTCCCCAATCTGCTTCGCCGCAACAGCGACGAAGGCAGAAATCCTTGCATCCGCCCGAGTTTCGCCCCTGGAACCTACGCTCAGGGCAAACAGGGCCGATGCCTGCTGCTACTCTCATGCCACGCGGGCGTAAGCGGAAGCAAACGATGTGGCCGGAGCCACGTCCGTCCAAAAGAATACTGGAAGGACACTACGGGCCCCAGCACAAAGGGACTCCATATCAAAAGCCTGGGGGAGCCCGTTCCTATCAGCCGCAGGGATTTCCGGACCGCCAGACTTCGGCCGTTCCTGATCGACGGACTTCAGCCATTCCTGACCGTTCCTCTCAGCCGCAGGGATTTCCGGACCGCCAGACTTCAGCCATTCCTGACCGTTCTTCTCAGCCGCAGGGATTTCCGGACCCACAGACTTCAGCCGTTCCGGACCGAGGGATTTCCGCCATTCCTGACCGTTCCCGTCAGCCGCCGGGATTTCTTGACCGACAGCAGACCGATGTTCCAGATCCATTAAAGTCCTTGAAAAGATCTAAGCCACCTGATTTTACCAGTCCGATTAGGCCTGGAAAACGTTATCGTACTAGAGTTTTTTATGCTTCCTCGAGATAAGTAAGTTCTCGTGGACAGGTTCTTTTCTCTCTCAGTTTGTTGTTTTTCCTGCACGACCAGTTGGCGTGTCAGAATTTCTTTTTTTCGTGTGGGCCTATGCATTCTTTTTTTGTGTATATATGTGTTTTTTTATATTTCTTCTATGTCCATCTACTAATCCCAATTTTTTTATATATCTATGTGCTTAGGGGTAAAATAATAAAATTGTTACTGTTAGGCAGCTCCAGGTAATCTTCGCTGCTGATACAGTTGGTATGTATTCAACGAATAATGCGAACGTAATTTGCAATTAAAATAATAAAATTGTTACTGTTAGGCAGCTCCAGGTAATCTTCGCTGCTGATACAGTTGGTATGTATTCAACGAATAATGCGAACGTAATTTGCAATTAAAATAATAAAATTGTTACTGTTAGGCAGCTCCAGGTAATCTTCGCTGCTGATACAGTTGGTATGTATTTCAACGAATAATGTGAACGTAATTTGAAATTAAAAAAATAAAATTGTTACTGTTAGGCAGCTCCAGGCAATCTTCGCTGCTGATACAGTAGGTATGTATTCACCGAATGATGAGAACGTAATTTGAAATTAAAAAAGTGATTCCTGCTAGGCAGAATAAAAGGAAGGTATGCCGATGCAGGTTTGTTTTGTTCAACAATACAAGTTTCACAGACGAATACAGATTTCTTGATTTTGTCATGCCAAGTTTGATATTGTAAATACTGCTGCCACCAAACAACAAAACAAAAAAGAGGTCGATAAACGTCAATCAACGAAGTGTAAGACTTACACTCCAAAATTGATAGGTTTTTCGGAAACAAAAAAAAAAAGAAAAAAATTAAGGGGGAGATGATGTAACGTATACTCTATATTCACTTTCCTTTTGATTTTACTATCTCTGGTTATTTTATTTTACTATGTAAATTATCTTCTTACTGAACGAAATATTATTTCACCCGCTGAATGAGATCTGGCAATGAGTGTAAGTCATGACGTGTGGTAGCCAGTATAAATAGGCGCGTTCAACGATACCCACGGAGAGCTTTTGTTGTTATAGGGAGAGCGTTTGTTGTTGTTATAGGGAGAGCGTTTGTTGTTGTTATAGGGAGAGCGTTTGTTGTTGTTATAGGGAGAGCGTTTGTTGTTGTTATAGGGAGAGCGTTTGTTGTTATACTAGGGGAGCGTTGTTGTTGTGAAGGAGAGAGTTTGTTGTTGTTGTTGTATTGAGAGCTTCGTTCTATGTGATTAGTTTGATTCTTCATTATTGTGAAACGAGTTGGGTGTGTGCGTTGGATGATCAAGAGTTACATAATAAAAGAGCTTTGTCGTAAGTACGTCTTTCTCAATTCATAGTTTTTGTCAGACCTCTGTGTGGCTGTTAGGTTTATGTCATTAGTTTATTACTATTAACAACCAGCGTTAAGACGTTATTCATTCTAATTACTGCTACAACATTACTACCAGTTATAAGTTTGTTCAATACTATTACTACACTACTAGCAGGAGACTTTATTCATGTTCTTAATTAACTAGTAACAACAACCATTTGAATTCACTATTTGAAGCTTAGTACAAGCATATCATTCAGTAGCAGAAGCATTATACTATACTTAGCTCAGTAGGAAAGCTTCATTATTATCATTAGCTAGCTGGTAGTAAGAGTTTATCCATTATAGTTAGCTTAGCGGAAAGCAAATAAAGCTTATTCATTATAATTCTGCTTAATGATTTCAAAACAAATATTCCTTCTGTTTTAATATGTTTCAGTGATTTTCGTTGGATTTACTGGGGTATAAACATGGATTTAATTCCTTCCCACGCTTGCTTCGTGCGCTTAGATATCGAAGGGGATTAGATTACTCTTGCGAAGAGAGATGGCACCGCAACTATGCCACAGCCTCCCTTTTCGGGAAGCAAAGTGTGCTTCGCTAAAAGAACCAGCCTTTGTACCAATAGCCCTGAGTTTTTACGCTCTTTTACCTCCTCCACATTGCGCCGTTCTGTGGAACAATAGCAAAACAACCACTCCATCTCCAGATGTTTACTTGCTGTGGTTTACTTTTAAAGCCCAAGCCCATTGTCCTCTTTTAAGGAAGTAGTCTCGTGGGGAAGGAATCACAGTGCGACGGACACATACTAAGATTGCTTCCCTCCTGAACAAAGGGGTGGGGAAGGATGAAAAACTTAACTATACCAATGCTTCTTCATTAGTTCCACCGCCCAAATCCAGATGGCTTTGGGAATTGTGAGCTATTCTTACAGATCACATGGCACCCAGTGACGAGGCGCATTTTTCCGTTTTGTGGAAAAACAAATTTTAAGTCAAAAGTCGGAAGAACAATTTACCACAAAATAGATGTTTTGTTGCAATTATCTAACCATTTGTTAATCAATACATGAAGCAAACTATTGATCAGTCAATAAAATGAAATTAATAAATGAAAAATAAAGGTTCTTATCATTCGCTGAAAATAACTTAAAAACAGTATGTCATGAATTAAGGGAACTGCAACCACATAAACTTGATACTTTAATTGAATCCTTACTGGATGTTTTTCACTTATATAACACTAGACAACATAGGCGCCGACTTGAAAAATTATTGGGGGTTCCGGAAACTTTTAATCGAATTACCAATGCATTTTTCAAAGTATTTAAGTCTAATTTAAATTTCATTCAGTGAAATTATCTGGCACAATAAGACGCCTGAAATGAAGCAAATTATAGTTATGTACAGATTTTTTTCTCTAGATAATTATTTATTTCTTCTTTTTTTTTTGATTGGAGGTTTAACGACCACCGTGAACAACTCAATGGGCTATAAGCAGTCGCCCGTCCCTAATTTAGGGTCACTGGTTCCAGGGAAGGGAGAGAGCCAGTGCCGTAAGACAAACACAACATCCATGTCTCACCGGGATTCGAACCCGGACCCCTTTCGGACGAATGATCAGAGGCCATTGCCTTAGACCACTGCGCCACCGGGGCGGCTATTATTTATTTCATTTATTTTGCTTTTGTAGGCGCGGCATTATTATAAACAATACACAGATACTATGTGAATTTTCACCTCAATTGTCTTATAAAAGTAACTAAAACATGTAAAATATATTTTAAGGTTTTTTTTACCAATTTTAAAAATTGCAGAATTTTTTTCTTCAAATGATTTCTGAGTTTGAATAGGAGGTTAGAAGGGAGAGGATATGACATCAGCCCCACGCCCTGCGTTTTCCATGGGCTCTACTTCGTATCAGCTGTGTATGCCCAGGATGCTCAACTTGGGCTGCTTCTGTACTTATACTATGGGGAAATCGTTGACTTTGAAGAGGTTTCAGAGGCACTTGTGCATCATGTACAGTCAGGAAAAAATGAGACTGAAATATTCATGCACATAACTAAAAATTTGCAAAATTATGCTTCGTCGAACGGATGTGCATATTGCGTATTAACCAATCACGGCCTTGCCAAAGCTGTGGGAGCCTTGTTGACCTTCAGGGATGCTGCTGAGAGTAACAGACGGCCGCTATTAACCTGTGCTCTAGCACAGGTCTTCAGCTATTGGTCTTCAGTAAGTGACGTCCCGCCACTGAACCTCCCAACCCGGAGGGCCCAAGAAACCAGATGATCAGACTTGGCTTCACCAGCGGTTGCTGATGCCATCTTCTCTCTCTTCTAACCTTCTTGTTTCCTGACTGCCCGAAGATAGGGCGGGTCAACTGAGTGTACAACATATTTCCGCCTTTATCACTATGACCTCGAATAGGTCCTCGTCTCCGATTGTAGAGCCATACTTTTGTATTTTGTGGGAACTCAGACAAACCGAAGAATTTTCTAAAGGAGGCAGTTTTAAATGCTCTTCAACAACGGTACTTGAGGTATTGTCTGTCGCGTCAAATTTTATGAGCACGAACAAACACTAATTCTTTTTGAGGCACAATAAACAGTCCGAGGGGTAAATTTCTATACACACTTTTTATATGTAGTAAACGGGGAATGAATAATAAAAACCTTGAAGAATTGATAACGAAAACCAAAATTTATGCACATATGCGTACGTGCATTTTTTCTACGAAATACGTGCAAAAATATTAGGGGTTCGAGGAACATACAACAAAATCATTGGGGGTTCAAAAACTGTCTCGAACCCACGAAGTCGGCGCATATGCTAGACAATATAAATACATTTACACACAATGTTGAATAATCCAATAATGGATCTCGGGAAATTGGTACCCGGCAAATTGGTGCCCAACAAACTCGTATCCATGCAGTTTCGTTCCCTTCTGTTCAGTTTTAATGCCTGATTTTCAGGATTTGGCATCATCTTCACCTCTTCTAACTATTCCAATACATTTTCCCCTCTTCAAATTCGTAAATTATTTCACAAATTGAAGCAATCACGGCATTTTCCTAAAATTGAATTTTAGAAAACTCGTACCAGGGAGATTGGTACCCTTCTGTTAGTGAGACGTTACGGGGACATATACAAATTGCATTAACAGAAGGTCTTTCCTCTTTGGTGATTGTAGTTGTTAAACAGCTGTTTTCTTGGCGGAAAACTCATATTCTTTCTTCCACCGTTAGCAAAACACACCGCAGAAAACTCCTACACCTTAGACACTGAGTCTCCACTTCATTATGACCACCTGACAGTTTTAAGCAAATGAGATATGGCTGCATGCTGTGGCCTCCAGAGGGCGAGGCTAGTATTGAAAGGGAAAGCTTGGGGATTGCGACAGTAGTAGAAGTGATTTTTGGGTGACGAGTTGGGTAAAAAATGCGATTTGACGGACTTTCAACGTGGAATGATTGTAGGAGCTCGGAGCCATGTAGCGAGTATCACCGAAACCGCCGAATTCGTGAAATGTTCCAGAGCAGCTATTGTTAAAGTGTTTAAAGACTGGACTGTCAGCCAAAAAACTGGGTCTCTACGTGCAACGTGTGGTCGTCATCCAAGGTAAGTAGATTATATAAGGTAGGTCCCAGAGCAGGTTTTCGAAGTTAGTAGTTTTAAACCCTCAGGCGGGGTGAGTTTTGTGACGTCAAAGGTGCAAACGGATAGCAATGGGTCAAAGTTGAGACTGACATCCTGCCTAAGGTGCGCGTGCATTCCAGAATTTATGCCCAGTTTCAGCGACTTTTTGTCCAGTATTTTGCAAATGATACACATTTTTGAAATGAGTTAATAAATATTTTTTATTAATATATTTGGTCAAAGCAGCTTTTTGTGCGTTGTGCATTAATAGATATGCTTGGATGCCGTGTTACGTGTTGCGACAACAGCAAAAGATCGAAAGATTCCAATTCAAATTTTCATCGGATTCCAAAGGGCAGTTTGAGAAAAGCCCGGATGAACTCATGTCGACGAAAAGATGCATTTAACACTGACAACGCCAAAATATGCTGTGTGCCTATTTTGTTGAGGATTTTGAAAGAGATTTAAGAAATGAATTAATATGCTGCAATTCTCACCTCGTCTGGAAACAGGTCTGATTCCTCACGTAATATATTTGGTTGTTGTGCTTCAAGCGCAAAGCAAGAAAGCTGAAAACGTGCTGAAAAAAAAATCTCAGCAGTTTTTGTCAGAAGTAATGCAGAATTTTATATCAAAGAACGCCAGATTAAGTCCAGATTTGCAAGTTCAGTCTGTTGACGACTAGCTGAAAGTGATTCTTTTCATTTAGCTTGAAAGTCGAAATAGAATAATAAGAAAAGAAAACTGCACCATTAAAAATATGTAGAAAAGCTCAATAAAACAAATTCTGAGTTACGATCGAAACTTCAGTATTGGAAACCCAAACCTAAAATCAATTATTTGAAAGCTAGAAATGTACAATCTAAAAATGCATTGCTGGAAAACCCCCCCAGATTTTCTGTTATTGCTGAGGAAAATGGTGAAAAAGCAAAAGAAACTTTGAGCAGAATTTTTTCAAAAAGCATATCAGCAGAGGTGGTCATACGTATCTTGCAAGTTATTGTATGGAAATTCTTCGAAAATCTGAAAGTGTTTTCCTGAAAGCCCAAAGAGAACAACTTGCGAAACATCATATAGTTAAGCATTTATCTTGGAAACTCAAAAAGTGTTTCCAGAGGTGGATGCAAAAATCGTACATCTATATCCAAAATTGAGCGTTTTTATTAGGATTAAATTCCTTAGTGATTTTATGACTGAGTACCGTGGAATAGTATCCCAGATTTGGTGGTTCTAAATTGAAAACTGTAGATTTTACGAAAATTTTGTAAGGAAGTCCCTTGACCCTGGGCCCCGACCCGTTCCAAACACCGTCTACAGACTAAGTTAGAGTACCATGAGATATTATACGAAATTTGGTGGTTCTAAAATGAAAACTGTAGATTTTACGAAAATTGTCTATGGGGCACCCTAAAGCCCGGGCCCCGACCCGTTCCCAAAACTGTCTACCGTCTAAGTTAGAGCACCATGAGATAGGATACTAAATATGATGGTTGTATAATGAAAACTGTATATTTTACGATAATTTTGAATGAGCCCGATCCGTTCCAAAAAACGTCTGCCGTCTAAGTTAGAGCGCCATGAGGTGGTATACCAAATTTGGTGGATCTAAATTGAAAACTGTAGATTTTACGAAACTTTTGTAGGAGCCCCTTCTGACCGGGCCTCCACCCGTGCCCAAAACCGTCTACCGTCTAAGTTAAAGCACCATGAGATATTACACCAAATTTGGTTAATCTAAATTGAAAATTGTAGATTTTACGAAAATTTTCTTTGGGGGCCCCTCGACCCCGGGCTCCGACCACTTCCAAAAACCGTCTACGGTCTAAGTCAGAGCACCATGAGATAGTATACCAAATTCGGTGGTTTTAAATTGGAAACTGTAGATTTGACGAATATTGCGTATGGGGTCCCTTGACCCCGGGCCCCTACCTTCCCAAACCGTCTACGGTCTAAGTTAAAGCACCATGAGGTAGTATATCAAATTTAGTGGTTCTAAATTGAAAACTGTAGATTTGGCGAACATATTCTATAGGGGCCCCTTAACCCCAGGCTTCGCCCACTTCTAAAAACCGTCTACCGTCTAAGTTAAAGCACCATGGGATAATATACGAAATCTGGTGGTTTTAAATTGAAAACTGTAGATTTTACGACAATTTTGATTGGGTGGCCCTGGATCCCATGCCTGGGAACTGTTGGAAAAGCTGTACGGGTAACCCCAATTTCTACCAAAATTTAATCAGGACATCAATTTCTATAAAGTCCCCCTCATCCTTAAATATACTTTTTTTTTTTGCAATTCATCAAAATCTATCTAAAGCAATTTATTTAGGGATTACTGCGATGTTATGACCTGCAATGTTATGACTTGCGATGTTATGGTATTACGATGTTTTGCCCTGCGATGTTATGGTGCCGCGATGTTTTGACCTGCGATGTTACGGTACCGCGATGTTTTAAATTTTACATTAACAATGTAAAATTTGTGTTGTTCATGCCTTGTGATGCAGTGTCATCTAACGGCCACGAATTGTCTATGTCCACTTTACCATCACCAAAAATCTATTATTTTGTTCGACCATATATACACTGGCGGAAATTGAAAAAAGAACCCCAAGAAGGAATTGGCGGACGATCATGAAATTTACATATGTTAATGGGGTCGAGTTTACGTAGGTGTGATGTTAATTTCGGGACCAACCGGTGGGCGCTTACGCCACAGCGCGGCATAATATGCAAATTATCGTCGGTGGTATTTAAGGAGTACGGCAAAGTGAATGTAATCAGTCGTCGGCGTACGGACACGTGCGAAGACCCTGAAGAAGCTGCAATGCCTGAACATGGAAGACGTGTACGATTTCAGCAGTTATCGGACTTTGAGCGAGGTCATCTAGTCGGACTCCGCGAGGCCGGGTGGTCGTATCGTCGTATTGCGGAGCGAATTGGACGGGAAGTATCGGTGGTGGTACGATGGTAGCGTAGATGGTCCGAGGAACATTCCCACACGAGAAGACGTGAAACCGGGAGTCACAGACGGACTGATGAGAGGACCGATCGACGCATAAGAAGAGCGGTGTTGTCAAGCAGAACATCCACTGCGACGCAAATCCGAGCTGCCGTTGCACCTGAGGTGACTGTGCGAACAATCCGCAACCGTCTACTGGATGCAGGACTGCGTGCACGTGTGCCTCTGGGATGTGTACCTCTGACTCCAGCCCACCATCAGGAACGGCTGCAGTGATGTCGCCAACGTCTGCACTGGAGAACGCAATGGCGATCTGTCGTGTTCAGCGATGAAAGCAGGTTCTTCTTGGGAGCCTCCGATGGCCGCATGCGTGTTTGCAGACGCACAGGGGAGCGTTTCCACCCTTCTTGCATCCGCCAGCGACACACAGGGCCTACACCTGGTCTCCTGGAGTGAGGAGCGATCAGCTATCACTCCCGTACACAACTAGTGTTTGTACCGGGAACGTTAAACAGCACCTCCAACATCAACAACATCATTCAGCCAGTTGTTGTGCCATTTGTAAGGTCGGTCCGTCGTGGTGTTTTCCAGCAAGATAACGCACGCCCACACACGGCACGTGCAACACAACATGCACTTCAGGGTGTGAGGCAACTTCCATGGCCTGCACATTCACCGGATTTGTCCCCCATTGAGCACGTGTGAGATTTTATGGGACAACGACTTATCCGGTCTCCACGACCATCCCCGATTTACGCGTCCAGGTTGAGGATGCTTGGAACTCAATATCCCAAACTTACATCCAACATCTGTACGACAGACTCCATGCCAGAATTGCACAGTGTGACGCAGTACATGGCGGTTCAACCTCGTACTAACCATGTTACATGGAAATGTTATTTTTCAGTTTACCAGCAAATACAGCTGTAGTTTGCCGTAATGTTTTGATCACGTTATCCTCTGTACTCCGTTATTATGCTGTATAAATTTCGTTGGTGTCAGACGTCTCCTTCTTGGTGTTCTTTTTCACTTTCCGCCAGTGTATATCTTTATCCAGTTCGGCCGTGGAACTGGCAACGGTTTTCCCGAGTCTGACAGCTGTCGTCTGCTGAGTTTTGGGCTGGTTTTCACAGATAACTGTCAAGGGTCTAAGTCCTCTCGTTAAAATATAGGCTTTTACTTGTGTGTGACTTTCGATTTTTACTGTTCCTGAAAGCATGAAGTTTTTTTTAAGGGAAATTTAGTACACAGAAAAAATGTAGTGGGGTATCTGTTGTTTTCCTGCACAAGTAAACATACATGATCAGTTTTCAGTTTTGATTATGCAACATGCACTATGTCCTAACAACATTGGCTTATTTGCATGAATGTGTACATATGAGAAATGCGGATCCCATTATGAGCAAACAAATTAAAAGAAACTCTTATTATTTTTCTAATGTTAGTGCTCAGCACATAACTGCGCAGATAAGTTCATATCTGCCGATGTTAGGTGAACTGTTTTAGGTTTACGTAATATTCGTAGTATTGCACAACGCACGTAATGAAAACACCGCTCTGATCTCAGAGGGAATGCGATTCTTGATGCAACAAAACATGTGATGATTATATGTCACGTGTGTTTGTAATGTTTATCAGGCAAGTTCAACTGCTATATATAACCAGCTGTAATGAATTGTGATTCTCTCTTATTATTCGCCCGAGTGAGATTTGCTCGAGCGAAGCATCAGAGATGGGTACCCAAAAGTTATTTACAACGATATTTTTACTGTTATTGCCTTTAATATTTGGAGAGACTGATTTTAATGAAAATGCTGTTAATCAGGAATTTCAAAATCTCGCAGAAATTTACAGAAAATGGGTGCAGAAAACTACCACGCCAGATATGTTTGTGTTTCACTGGTTCCCTACTCAGTCCGATAGTTTGAATTCTCAGATTTCCGATATACACTACTCGAGTAGTGGGCAGCATACTTCCCCTTACCAGTGCACTAAGGATCTTTTTCACACCACTGTAAATTTGAATAGTGCATGGGCAATCAAAAGTAAGGAAGCTGTAATTAGCAATATTTTTCTTGTAAAAATTACCAGTTTTGTGGATGTTCAATTACAGTCAAATTGTTTATTAAAATTTCTTAAACCCAGTATGATATGAGGGCGACTGCTTATAGCCCATGACACTCTTTGGCCAGGCATGGCCCTTGCGCCATAAAAACTAACCAACCAACCAACTTATAGCCCATTGAGTTGCTCACAGTGGTCGTTAAACAACCTCCAATAAAAAACAACAACCTGTTTGTACTGAATTTGCAACAAGTGAAAATGTTTAAAAGGCAATGCATTCAAACAGAAACTTCGGTGATTTTTTTTTTTTTTGTTGCAGGTTTTCCTTCTGTTTAATGGATATAAAATACTCAACTGCACCATAATAGATACAAAACTGTTTATTTCTCTTATGGTGATTGTATTGCATTGAATAATAGTGTATCTTTTCCATGGGTATAAATTTGTACTAAAAAGTGAGGTGGGAACGGTTATTATGATTATTTGAAGTAATTGGTGTGTGTGTAACTATATTCAATTAAGAGTCACTGTAATTAATATTATCTTAGCAAGAAATTAGGGCAATATTGAGTTTCATTCAGACAAAGAGCATATATTCCTGAACTGCAAGGTAAAAGTAATAAAAAAATATATGGAAATAATGTACATGTTGTTTCCTACAAAACATTTCCAAATGTTAACAGTCTCCTTTCATTTTAACTTACAAAGAGCTGAGATATTTCTACTGCAGTCAGCTTGTCCAGTTATTCATCAATTATAAGTTTGACAGTTTATAACTGAAAAGAGAAACAATAAAATGGCAATTCAACTTTGTAAGATTAGATGCATTCACGTAAAGAACAGTTGTAATGAACATGGGAAGTCAAGGAGAGTATCAGTAGTCTCAATAAAATCTGATAGAACATAGTTATAGTGCAATTATTCAATTACTGATTAGGAGATCAGAGAGTGGAGAAATGATCAAATGACCGATGCCATAAAGCAAAAGATGCAGCAATAAGCCAACACTTATTGCTTATTGTTTTAAAAAATTTGATTTGAAAACACTAAACTTATTGATTAAACTAATTTAACTATCAAACTAGATATTTTTGAAGCTTTCCATGTATGTTGCAACTCTTCACAACTTGTCAACAACATGGCATAGACTTTCTTTCAAACGTGTGGAAACATCTCACCGAAATCTGTGAAGGTCAGAACCCTGATGATGTCTCAATGATATAAATATTTATGCTCCATTTATCCTGATTAAGCTGAGTTAAATGTTCTGCTGTGAAACTGCAGTAGACCTTTAAAAAAATTATTGTGAATGAACATTGTTGGTTTGATCTAGCTACAAACTTTAGGAAATGAAAGTAACCACTGTGGCCTGCATTCATTCTCACTGTAGTGAGCACTGAGATCATCATTAAATGGTGCAGCTAATTGAGAACAACATGCCATAAAATAGGATGGCCATTCTGGGTCTGCAGATTGCATGAGACATCCGAAGCTAATAAGGTGGTAGCTTTAGATTACATCCCAGTTTTGTGTTGCCACCTGTCAGCATTCTGTGTCTTATAAGTAATCTTGAGACTGCTCTTATGATATCCATTACTCACGATAGTTCTTTGACCTGTCGGGTATAACTTTGTGGGGAGGGGGCTCTACTATGGATAACAACTGGCACACTTAAGGTTAGTAATGTGGTCATTTTTCTTATGGAGAAATTGTTCTGCACTTCATGAAATTGGCATTGTGTGCAGTGGTCAAAGTTGCACAAAAGAACATCTGGGTGTGAAAGGGGTCCGAATTTGAATCCCAGTGATACATTGATATTAGTCAAGACTGAAGTATGTCATATAAAAAATGAAGCACTAAGAGTAATGACCCCCTTCCCCAGCACTCAAAGCCCCATCATTTGTCAAAATGTTTATTTTTTTAAATAACATGCACCATGTTTACTTGTGTAATTTGTGCCCCGAAAGTCCCCGGTGGATGTTTAAAATATGCAGAAAATTTTCAACAAGATAAAAATTTCAATAAAAAATATATAAGAATGTTTTGTCATTTTATTCTTTATGCTAATAAAAAGAATTGATCAGCTAATATATAAAAATTAAATTTGTTTTCACCCTTACCCCTGATCTTTCCCACTGTTCTGAATTTTGTTTTCATTAAAAATTTCTGAAATAGATTTTGTGTGGTACAAACTTTTATCAGTGAAGAAGTGATGCTTCTTGTCTCTGCAATATAGAGCACTACACCAGTGCTTATATGCTTGCACAGATGTACATTGTTTTACCCCCCTTTTGCAATACATATAAAAGATATGTTAGACTAAAATTCTAATTTCAGAAACTTTAGATTCTTGTTTTTTTCTTTATGTTTTAGAAAATTGGACTAATTCCTTTCTCCTTTCTTTTTTTAAAGCCTTGTTCTAGAATTTATTTTAATAACCCTTTCCAGAATGTAACAGAGCAAGTTACATAAACCACAATTCATAATTGACGATTATGACGGTGCATGCAGACTAAAATTCAATGATAAGGTAAAAACGCTGTGTTATGCACAATTAAAACGAAATCTGAAGATGACAGATGTACTTTGTAAAATTACATTTAATGAACTATATACGAGGTTAAAATGACACTCATAAGATCTTTCAGACTTCCCTGGAGTCCTTCATCAGATGAAAATGACTGCATAAAAAGTTGTCATGGCATAAAAATAATTTTCATCAGATGAAGAACTCCAGGGGAGTCTGAAAGATCTTATGAGTGTCATTTTAACCTTGTATATAGTTCATTAAATGTAATTGTACGAAGTGTATCTGTCACAATTCATAATTTTCCATTTTAAACTATATTTTTATTTTACTTCCTATGCAAGAAAAGAGACTACCGAGATACTTATTTCTATCTTTTGATCTGCTGGGTTGCCGCCCGGTGGCGCAGTGGTCTAAGCGATGACCTTTGATCATTCATCTGAAAGGGGTCTGGGTTCGAATCCCGGTGAGGCATGGATATTGTGTTTGTTTTACAGCACTGGCTCTCTCCCTTCCCTGGAACCAGTGACCCTAAATCAGGGACGGGCAACTGCTTATAGCCCATTGAGTTGCTCACGGTGGTCGTTAAACCTCCAATCAAATAAAAAAAAATTAAAAACCGCTGGGTTACTTTTGTCCATATTTTTTTACCATTCCACCCACTCCCAACACCGGCTGTGAAATACTGCTGAAAAGAAGCCCTTTGATGGTACTGCTGTCCTTCAAAGACATTGTAGGGAAATGCTAGTCATTCCATCAGCCAGTGGCATACATGCTGCAGTAGGTGGCTGTGGTGTCCCACCTTCATGTAGTCATTGACCTTAATTGTTGGGCAGGATGGTCATTCTTTCCGCATGGCTGATGTGTTGCCGTCTATCACTATTCTGTATCATACAAATGATTCAAGCAACCAAGGTACTGTATAACCTAAAAGTTTATCCAAGAACAGTTAGGGGTACAGCACCAAAGGGCAGAGTCTTAGAGGTTGGACCATGTTCTGGCCTCCTACGTCATCCAGCAAAATCTATTCCATAAGATTACATTGCACACATTGTGGTATAAAAACAAAAGTAACCTCACAAAAGTACATTTGTTGTTAAAAAATGTAGTATTCAGTTATTCTGAATATTAATTTGGCTGGACATCCAAAATATTATTTGTACCTTTCACTGCAGTTGCTGGCAGGTTTATGTGTGTTTTAGACAGCAGCTCTTCATGTGTCACTACCCCTGATTGTTTTCTGACCTCTTGTCAGTTATATCAGCTCAGTGAAAGATCCATCACAGGGTTATTGCCCCCCCCCTCTTTAATAATGAGCAGCCTTGAAAATTTTTGTGCAAAAACATGCAGATAAAATGTTTTATTTTCTTGATTGAATTCAATTAAAACAAGTTTTTATTGATATAATATTACTAGTTTACTTTAGCGGCATCATATAATTTACCAGGGTTTCTTGATAAAACAAATGTTTTCTGGTTTCTTGTGATTTTATGATCCTATATAACAGTTGACGGAGCACGTATTTCTGGCATTCAAATTTGTCAAAATGAAAGTTGAAAATTGGTATCTACCCACCCGACGTTTCAGCAGCCACCATATGCAATAGCATGTAATGTTGTTTTCACTGCACTGCTGTTGTCTGCAACACAGAATTTTTGATTGCCAACTGAAAAAGCAGTGGATAGGTAAAAGTCTAAGCAAACTTATCAAGTATTACATGAGACAGGAGAATGACTTGTGATATTTTGAGTTGTATGTTAAGCTATATATTCCATTTTCTGGCCCCGCATGACTGTCAGCTTGACTTTAGGAATAAATTTTACTATGATACTATCACTGATGACATGAAAAGATGCGATCATCCATGATGTGAAAAACAGTGATAGTATCTTGGTGAGATCTATTCATAAAGTGTAGCACAGACCATCACACAGGTACCAAAAAATGATATATTGATTAATGTGACACATTAGAAGTGTTCTATGTCATGTGACGCTTAGTAGGTGAATGTTTCTACTCGGCTATAATATGAGAGTAATTTAATTAATGACTTCTTTTTCAGTTGGCAACTGCAAGTTCTGCATAACAGGCGACAGCTGTGCTGTGAAAACAACTTTACTTTTTATTGCAAACTAGACAAAACCCGTCAGAATCGATGGTTAGTTTCTCTTTTCTTTTTTTTTTCTTTTTTTTTTTTTTGAAAAGAATGAACTCGTATGAAACAACAAATGTAAACTTTATTTGGTTGACAAATTCATTCAACCACTTCAGTAAAGACAATAGTCCAGGTTTGTGATTTTTTTTTTTTTGACTGAAGGTTTAACGACCACTGTGAGCAATTCAATGGGCTATAAGTAGTCACCCATAATATTTTCACTAACAATGATCAACGTAATGTATATTTACATCTTTACATAATAGGAAATGTCTTAACTATGTGAATAAACTGGATCGAATGAATATTAAATTGTATATATACATCACACAATCCAACGGCATAACGCAATAAGGTCTTCGAGAGTGCTCACTGTTCCGATGAGAACTTTGATAGGAATGCCTGCTAGTGTTGCTTTGCGCAACGATTCACTCAGAAAAGATAAGACTTCGGACTTTGAGTATCTCAGTCCCTCCATGCTTCCGCCTTCAACAGCGCGTGAGTCAACCACAGGCGATCGAATGTCAACTGCAAGCTTCTCCCATAGACTTTACATGGGAACTTTGCCACCCCACAACTCCTGAACCATTGCCCCAATCTCATTTTTCTTTTCGACTGGCACATCCACAGGGTAAGACCTTTATTTTGACACCTTTATACCTCAACCATATCTTTACGTTTTTCGACTGGCACATCTACAGGGTAAGACCTTTATTTTGATATCTCAACCATATCTTTACGTTCAGCCATTCTGTCAAAATAGGACTCACAGTAAAAAGCCTTATTATAGAATTAATATATAGATAGATGATGATTGGTGAAGTATTGAAAGAGGTACTAATTCTCAAATTTCATTTTGTCAAATTTAAAGGCAAAAGTGAGTATTCCATTGAATGAAATAGGATCAGGAGATCTCAAGAAATCAGACAATATGCATTTTATCAAGCAATTATGATAAATTATATGAAGCCACTAAAGTAAACTATTACTAAAATAAATAAGATTTTAATAAGATTTTTTTAAAATATTTCTCAAGTTCAACTGCAAAATGATTTGTGAACCAATCCTGAAAGACTAACCCAGTTACCCAAGTCTTTTATTATTTGGTTTTCAGTGCAATGGTAGCATGTTCTTCTTTAAGCTTTCATTGCATGAACATTTTGAGAGTGATAGACCAGTAGAGGCTTCTTTTTACAGTCACTTGATGTGTTGGCACATAGCAGTAGCATCAGCCAATCTTCAGGAGCTTTAAATATAGTAGCAACTTTTTCGTCTGTGCTGATGTTAGTTACGGATGACATCTACTTCCAAAGTAATCCAGTTTCACCCACATTGAACATTTATTGGTGTGGTATCCATTTTCATCAATGATTGCTTTTAATTCAAGAAATTCACCAACAGCATCGTGATCAACACTGGCAGTTTCTCTGATAATTTTTCAAAGTTTTGCAGGTTTTGACACCTAATAAAATTGTCCAACCACCTTACTTGCTAGAAATGGCTCAGGTTCAGCAGCACTTTTCACTTGTGAAAGACACTCATAAATCTGGAGAGCTTTGGACCAAAGTCCAGGTTATTAAGCCTTGACTTCTTTGTTTTGTCTTCATTGTAGAACATTAGCATTTCCCTTATCTTCTCAATTAATGAGTTTCTAATCTTCAGGGCTATCTTGGCTGAGAGCATTGTAGAATGAACATCAGAAGTGCAAATTTTGTCGGCATTCTTCTTTATGTTACATATTGTCAACTTACCCAGGTTGAATGCATACCCAAGTGCTAATGACCCTTTACCAGCATCAGCACATTGTAAAATTTCTAACTTCCTTTCTAAAGTTAAAGAGGTTCTCTTCTGTTTATTTACCACTCCATCAGTAGCAGAAACACTTGCAGGATGTTCGAAAACAGTAGTAACCAAACAGGTAAAAGTAGGATGCAATAAACAGGATAAGTAATATATCCATAGCCCACAATAGCACAGATATGCATAGTACATTATTTACTGCCAGACTAAATACTCCTTCTGATTGTACTCAATGACACCTCTCACATGTCCCATCAAGGGCATACACACATTCTCAAGGAAAAGCAGCAGCCACTTTGTACTCCACCATACCGAATTGCCTAACAGTGAAATTTTCTTGCATATAATGAATAGCTAACTGACGTGGATCGATCACTTGCTGTACTCTATAATATACAACTGGTGTATGAGACATATTGAATAGTTCTTTAGCATATAATATATAAAAAAACTACAGCAGAATATTTTTGAGAAAAAAATGAAAGGTTTTTTTTTTTGCTGGAAACTTTTAAGCTTTCCCATTAGTACTGGTAACACAGGTTTAAATTGATAAGTTATATTTAGAAGGAGATTATCATTAATACCTCCGCACAATAAATGTGTAGTTATTAATGCATCTTGACAATAAATGCATAGTTATTAATACCCCTTAAGAATGAATGCTTGTTATTGCAGTGCTTGATTCTGATGGGAAGGTACCAAGTGGCCTATTGGAAATAAACCTGAAGTGGCCTGGTGATTATCAAGAATGCTTAGATGTTTATGCTCCTCGAGAACTGAACTCTTCTGTCGGTGGTTTTCATGGAAGGTACTGTACTGTAGAATGGGAATTAGGCTTGGTTAGTAGTTTTCAGTTTTATTTAAAAGTTTTGTTTGTATTTCACATTATAACTGATCTGGTAGAAATTTACAATGCTGCAGAAATTTACAATTATATTCTTACCACCCCGAACAATTAACTTTAAGTGAAAAATGTAAAAATTAAGAATGTAAAAATGTAATCCAGTCTTAAATGTTAAAATTCAGATTATGTTTCTGAGTTAATCTTTGATTGTGGTTAGTTAGGGAATTTTAAATTATTTTTAGATGTGGATAAGCATTTTAATAAAATGAAAAAAGAAAAAAAAAAACTATCTCTGTCTCACAAAGTAAATTTTTATACTGATTGCTGTTAACATGTTTTGAGAGAAATCGAAAGTAAAAGTATGTGCAGTGATGTTCACTAAGCAAGAGTAAAATAATATACCAGAATAAAAATATTGTTAGATACAAGGAATGAGATAATGAGAAGACATCTCATGCAAATCCATACTCTTCAACTAACAGGGAAATTGGGTTTTATGCAGGATAAATAAATATGGTATGTTGCAGAACATATAGTTATTGATAAAGTCATTATTATTATTATTATTATTATTATTATTATTATTATTATTATTATTATTATTATTATCATCAGAAGTTTGGAATCATGAAAAACAATTTATCAGTTGTTCTATGTGTATTTTACAAAATGTGTTTAGTGTGTCCATCATTTAAATGTTTAAATGTTATGCTGATATTGTAAAAAGTTTCCTCATCCTTAAAAAAAATGGTTAAAGGGAAGTCAGGATTTTTATGTCCAGATTCCTGGAACCTCAATTTGCAAAATATAAAACAAAGCATTATGATTCTAGCAAAAAATTAAGGTCCTGGAATTTTTTGAACTCCTGGAAAACCCATGGAAAGTCCTGGAATTTTGTACTAACCCTGTTTCATATAGAAACCTTTTTAAAAAAGATACACCTTGGGAGTATCTTTTTTTTAATAAAAGGTTCTCTCATGATGTCTGTTTCAGGATTTGCTTCTACTATGTATTCACATAAGTGCTTATTTGTACTACTGGGGTTACTAATTAAATCCTTCAAGTCCAGCTCTTATGGTTATCTAACATAAAAGTGTTTAAGTATGTATGTTATCACACATGGATATTTTTGCACGGCGGGATTTTTCACTCCAAAATGGATTTAGCGAGCACCTAGATTTAATTAGGATTTCTGTCGGTCCCAAGCTCCTCATTGTAAACTGGCTCTAATGTAGTATATAAATAAACAGTAAAAATTTATTTTTATGAAGATTTTATTCATAAATGTACAGCACCAAAAAGTGTGTTAATCAGCACGTAAAGAAAAAAAGTTGCAGTACTGCAGAATATTTTGCAGCCACAATCTTCAAGCTTACCACACCTCTCTCCCCAGAAAGAAAACCTGTATGTTAGTCTTCATTGGGGTAGATAGAGTCTTCTCCATTGTATTCAAATGACACTGAAGTAAGAGGAGATGCATCAGACACCAAATTAGATCATGCTGTCTTTCCACCTGATGGTGAAGGTAGGTCTGATTTCATTGAAAGTTTTGGCCCATAGGTTGTAAAGATGAAATTGTATTTGGAGGCAGAAATACGAACTTGAAGTTATTCAAAAATTCTTGAGGAACTGCGGAATGAAGCAGAATTATTTTTAATAGGAACACCCTCCTGCAGGCAGTAATGTTTTAATTCGTAATGCAGTTGACTTCTAAAATAATTTAGGGGAACCGAGCCAATCATTCAGTCTTTTCTTATTTGCATACCAATGGACAAACAAAGTTTACACATGTCATTTAACTGCTTCTGGGTTTTTTTTTTTCTTAATGGTATGCAAGTAGAGGCTTCAATTTAAAGCCACCCTCTGCATTTCCATTCAGTACGAGGACAAACTGATCTTCTGCAGCTTTGAAACCTGACACTGTCTTTTCTATATGATAGACATATGTTTTTTTATGTTAGGTATTCTTTCACAGTACACATAGTCTTATCCCCCATAGTAAATATCTACCTTTTCCTATATGCTTCAGTTTTTCAGGAAATGTTTTGCTTAGTCCTCTGATTTTAACATACTTAAACCTTGACGATCCTTAAAATTGGAAAGCCAGCCATGACATGAGTAGAACTTAAGAGTATCATTTTTATCTCCTTTCAAATAATCAAAAATACTTTGTGTTTTAGCACATACTGTAGCTTGATTTAATTGCACAGTACATTAGCTCTTATCTTGCATCAATTTTTCCATTATTCCACAAGTTATATGATGATTTTTGTGAGCTTAAAGGTGTACTTGCTTTAACGCCTCTTTTGATTTTCTCTGTGTTACTGGTACTTCGAGTGCCTTAACTTCTAAATTAACAGCACACCATAAAATGATAATTTTTTTCAGTGAAACTGAAGGAACAGGAAAAAATGGTTGGTGTGTTTGTCCTGTGGTGCTCTCCCCCCCCCGCCCCTAGAACCAGTGCTCCCAAACTATTGATGAGTGACTACTTATGGCCTTAGATGCTCATAGGAGTCATTTAACACTGATACAAAAAAATGCTCATTGGGGTCATTTAGCACTGGTACAAAAAATAAAATAAAATAAAAATAAAATATCTCTGGCTTGTGTGGGAGTTTAATTTATTTAAACGATCCACCAATTTGTGTGAACATTAATGCTGGCATAAAATGCCCACTCTCTTTCATCCTCAGTAATGATCCTGTCCAAACATGGATTTTTACATCAAAAGGTAGAAGATGTGACTTACTACATGTGATTTTGTTATGACAGTTCATATGGGACATCCTAAATAAGCTTTGGCACTTTTCATATTGCCAAAAGGAAACATCAGACAATTGAATGAGTCAATCTGAGTTGGACAGCTGTTTCTTCCATTGATAAGTTGGGATTTTCTTCCATGTTCTTCAGCATGTCTCCAATGGAACCTGATGTCTTCTGGAAAAATTGCAGTCTTCAGATTGGGATTTTCTGAACAGTTGTGAAGGTTTTTCTCCCTGTTCAGACTTCAGCATAATTGTTAGGTAATGCTTTCTCAAGAATGTGAAGTATTTACCCTTAAACTTGTACAGCATAACATGGTGACAAAATCAATTTTATTGCCTTCAGTCTTTCATTATTCTGGCTCTTATTCTCATTGAAGGTTTGCTTGTGTTCATGGCTGTACATAGCTTACTACACTGGTTTTCATAAATTAAGGAACAAATTGGAAAATTGTTATAACTAAAAAAAATATGCAGCCAATTTAAATGAACTTATGTGAAGATCTTCATTGTACCATATGTTAAAGAAAATTGCAGGAGCATTTTATACAAAGAATTTACATTTTGTATTTTCTATAAAAGTTAAAAAAAAAACATAAATTAGTATTCCAAAAATTAAATTAAAAAGTGTCTCAATATGGAATGTGGTCACCCAGAACAGTAATACAGACCCAACAGCTATTAATATTGATGTCTATCAGATCTGTATCTAGCAAAGCAGTTTGAAGCCCATGCAGGGTTTGGGGAGGGGATTAAGGGCAGCAACATGCCTACCTAGAGCGCTTCAGACAGGCTCGATTGGGTTAAGGGCAGGAGATCGTGCTGACCAATCCATACAGACAATAGTCTCTTCAAGGTATTGCTGTACCAGCCAAAAAGTATGTGAGCAAGCATTATCAGCTTGCAGTATGAATGTGTTGCCTATTGAACCTGCATATGGCTGAACAAAGGGGTCCAGCATATCATCTCTATATACCTCCAAGCATTCAAGTTGCCACCTGGTAGCACGAAGAGGTCAGTACATTCACCTAAAGAGAAGCCTTCCTGTACAAGTACACTACCTTCACCACACATCACCCTTTTGCAGATAAGAGAGAGATGATATCTGCTCCCTGGCTCTCTCCAGATGAAAATTTGCCAAGAATCACTCTGTAAAGCATACCTCAACTCGTCTGGGAACATTACAGATCTCCATTGATTTGGATTCAAATTCACATGCATGTATGCTCAATTTAAACGTTCCCCCCTGTGGTGGAAGGTTAGCGGCATGCACGTTACGGGCTGCCTAGCATAGGGCCCTCTTTCCTTCAGCCTTCTGCTTAACATGGAAGCTGATGCCATCCTTCTGGTAGCTGCAGCAAGCACAGGTCAAAGATGGGTCAGCGTAACAGTTCTGTGCCAGTTCTCAGATAGCTGCAAATATCCATCTGGTAAGGAAGTTGTTACCCTAGGCTTGCCTTGGCTGTACCTGCAGAAACATGATTCTGTGGTTTGGAAGGGGTTCCACAGTTTTTGGACCACAGAACTACTTATGTTCAGCCATCTGGCTACGTTCGCTTAACTTTGGTCTGCTTCGAGTCTGCCTATAGCTCTGTAGCGTAATTCCACTGGTAAATGACGTTTCGAAGTCATTACAACTCAATCTGTATCACAAAAACCTTTCTTCAATCTCTGCACCATAATTGGTGACTCACTGAGAAACAACAAGTTTTATGCTTTTGTTGATTAGCATAAAGCTATGCTAGAGCCACCCACCTGCATACCATTCACTGATGCTGTAGTACTTTGCCTGTAACATATGCAAATTCATGCATATTTAACGGTAATTAGCCAACTTAGCACAATTTTTCATTTGGTTCTTTAATTTATGGAAACCAGTGTATAACAGCACCTGCCATTGACTTATTCAAACATTACTGCATGTGGTCTTATGACATATTACAAGTTGATACCTGTGTGACAGGCCAGCTTCAGCTCCTTGCAATACAACTTCTGTGAACTTGCAACAAAATAGAACACACTAGGGTGATCATTGTTTTGGGCATGAATAACTGTTGCTGACTGCACTGCATTTCTGTACCAAAAAGAATGTTCTTTGAGTATCGCAGTATACATTGAAAAGTGAAATGTTAGTATCAATTTTGTCTCTGCTGATTTGAAGAACTGCTAAACTTTCAGATCTGTGCTTTATTAAGTACCTATATCATTCCTTACAAAGGTTCAGACATGTGCTTACATACATATGAGGTACTGTATGTTTATGTAAATACACATTCAAAGTAGTGAAACTGTTTATCATTTTTTTTTCAGAGCAGTGTTGCTTCTCTTCCATTGTCAACTGGCGTGTGTGTTCCGGAGACTTGTGATGGACCTGAACTCAAATCTAATATTGATAACTTTTACCACATTATAGGTAAAATCAGACTGTACTTTACTTTTTGTTCTGTATTTACTGTTTTAAATTATAATTGATAGATTATATATACACTGATGAGCCTTTACATTATGACCACCTACCTAATAAGCTGTAGGACCCTATTTAGGCCACAAAACAGTAGCCACTCAGCGAGGTATCAATTTGATGAGGTGGTGATAGGTATCCTGGGGTATCTGGTATCATGATGTCAACAGCAGGTCCTCCAGTTCCCGTACATTTCAGGGTGGTGGTGATTTAGCATGAACCTGCTTTTCCAAGTCGAACCACAAATGTTTGATTGGGTTCATGTCAGGAGAATTTGGAGGCCAGGGCATTAACAGAAAGTCACCGGCATGTTCTTTGAACCACTCCTTGATGATTCTGGCTGTGTAGCATTGTGCATTATTCTGTTGGTAATGGCCATCACCAGCAGGGAACACAGTTGCCATTAATGGGTGAACTTGGTCTAATACAGATACTAGATACCCAACAGCTGTCAGGGATTGTGCTATTGGGATAATGGGGTCTAAAGTGTGCTAAAAAAACACACATCGCCCACATCATAGCACCACAGCTGCCGGCCTGTTTCTGCACAACAGTGCACCCAGGTGCCATAGCCTCTGTTGATAATCAGCGTACCCGCGCTCGGCCATCTACATGATGCACCAGGAATCTTAATTCATCAGACCAGGCCACTTTCTTCCAATCATCCACGGTCCAAGCTCGATTATCTTAAGCCTATTTCATGTGTTGTTGGCAATGACGTGCAGTGAACATGGGGACCCGGCTGGGTCTTTGGCTACGCAGACCCATGCGCAGAAGGCTGCGACGAACTGTGTGCTGTAACACATTGTCCTGATTACCACTGTTGTAGCTGCGGTTGATTTGTCACAGTGTGGCCCTGAGGTCCCTGTGAACAATGCGTGAGAGTCTCCGCTTCCCTCTGGCATCAGTGAGCTGTGGACAACACATGACTGAATGATGGTTCGTCATTTGGCCATCTGTGCACAACTTTTTATGTGTAGGCCTACTCACTACAGCGGCACTTGGAACAATCCACGCCGTTTCCGAGATCGTAGTTCTGAGGCGCTGTGCCATCACATTTTGTCCTTTATCAAACTCTGATAAATCAGCAGCTTTTCCCAGTCTGCCTCTGAACACTCTACTAACTGAAAGACGGCCCTTGAGTTGTATATGTACTACTCTGTGAATTTCACCTGCACCACTGTTCGATCTCCAGGTGAGCTCTTTTCCCTAGGCTTGGGTTGGTCATAATGGAATGGCTCATGAGTGTATATACAGTATATGTATATACAGGGTGATTCAGAAATGTTGCTCATAAATGAAAATATAGGTAGTACTCATCGAAACAAACAAAACAGTCTGAGTCAACATAGGTCTGGAAACAAACCGTTTCTGAGATAATTTACATTTTATTGCAGGTTTTCCAGAGGTAATGTAAAGTTGTTTTTTCTCCAGCTATCAGCTATTTTGATAGTTTTTGCACTTCTGAGGAAGAAATCGGGAGGGCTGAATTGTTTGAGGGACTGGTTAGACCCCAAACTTGCCCCTCCCTGAAAGTGCCCCCTCGACTTCCCTCCAAGTTAAAAAAAAACAAACGCTCCAGTTCTTGGAGTAAAATACCACACATGGAGAATACTTTGAGCACCTGGGGAACAGCGAAGGAGATGATTTTTGGGAGGGGGTGAGTTGAGGGTCCCAACTCTCAGCCCGAGAACAAATGATTCTGAGATGTCTCCCCAAATACTATGAATACAACACAAATAAACTGTGGGGAAAAACCAACATTACATCTGGTAACCCTGCATGATGTTAAAACGGCAAACAACACGTACAAAAATGGACAGAAGTGTCGGTAAGTGGCTTACCTTCACAACAAATGTTCAAAATGTCCTCCGTTTGCTTCCATACAGGCCTCCAGTTTCCTCAGCGAGGCACGCATTCGTTCAAACATGCCTGGGTTGTGTCTGATTTATGCACATGCAGTTTTAACTCTTATCCACAATTCGTCGACATTGCCCATGGGGACTGCATACACTCATCCTTTCAAATAGCCCCAGATGCAGAAATCCAATGGATTGAGGTCAGGTGAGTAGAGAGGCCACGAGTGGGGCTTATCCCGACCTATCCATCGCTCTCCAAACATTGCATTGAGATGCTGCTTCACTGTGCGACGAAAATGCACTGGTAAACCATTGTGCATGAACAACATTGTTACACGTGTATGAAGGGGGACATCTTCCAGTAGTTGCGGAATGTCATGCTGCAAAAAGTGCAGATACAAATCACCTGTACGCTTGTTGGGAAGCACAAATGGTCCTATGAGACTATCGCCTAAAACACCAGCCCACACGTTAATTGTGAATTGAACCTGCTGACGTGATTGCTGGATGGCTTCGGGATTTTCAGCTACCCACTGATGGTAGTTATGGAAGTTGAAAATGCCATGTCTGGTGAATGAGGCCTCATCAGTGAATAAAACATTAGCGAGAAAGTGCTGATTACAAGCACATCGATGTAGCAGCCACTGGCAGAAATCAACTCTTGGTAGAAAGTCCCTCACACCTAGGGATTGCACTCGCTGGATATGGTAAGGGTGTAGGCGATTGTCATGCAGAACTATCCAGATGGTACTTTGAATCCTATTCTTTGCAAGAGCAATCCTAGTGCTCGTTTCCAGGTCTTGTTCTATTCTTCATAACAGTCGCTCATCCAATCCAAGATCTCAGGCAGTTTTTGGCCTCCCCGCTGGTGCAGCAAACTGAAATGACCCATTCTCTGTTAGGTGCTGGTGGATCCGTACAAATATGCAACGACCGGGATGCATTCAGTTTAGATAGGCCTCGGTGTACATACGCACTGCGAGCGCTTCATTTCCATTTGCCCGACCATATATGAAATGCATGTCAGCTAACTCGGCATTTGTGAAAGTGCTAGTAGCCATAGTAGTCTTTAATAGTAACAGTACGAAACACACTTCAATATTGCCTGTAATGTACAAGTTTGAGCCTCCACGTGCTAACTGCTGCCATGCAGATGTGGTGCGTTCTCCAAACCGCGCTGCCATCATGGCAACATTTGCATGTCTTCTGTCATGTGTTAGGAGGTGCTCTTTGTACTGATGCAGAGGTTTTTGCATGAACCCGGTTAGTATCATACAACAGGCCGCTGTCTGTGTGTCGCCTGCCAGAGACTTCCGTGTACCTGGGTGTCCCATTGATTAGTCAAGCTCCAGCGGGTGACATCTCAGGCATTTGTTTTTTGTTTGCCATTTTAACATCGTGCAGGGTTACCAGATGTAATGTTGATTTCTCCCCACAGTTTATTTGTGCTGTATTTGAAGTTTGATACGACAACAATAAGTAAAAATATCTGGAAGTTTGTATTTCTTTGGAGCTAACCTCTGAATCTCAGAGAACAGCCTAGTGATATGTATGTATGTATTTGTTGCATTTAGGGAGCTCCTGCTGGAGACATCTCAGAATCATTTGTTCTTGGGCTGAAAGTTGGGACCCTCAACCCACCCCTTCCCAAAATCACCATCTTCACTGTCCCCTAGGAGCTTAAAGTATTCCCTGTGTGTGGCGTTTTATTCCAAGAACTGGGATGATTTATTTTTTACCTTTGGAGGGGAAGTCAAGGGGGCACATTCAAGGAGCGGCAAGTTTGGGGTCTAACTGCTCCTCAAACAATTGAGGTCTAACCGTTCCCTCAAACAATTGGGGTCTAACCGGTCCCTCAAACAATTCAACCCTCCTGATTTCTTCCTCAGAAGTGCAAAAACTATCGAAATAGTTGACTGCTGGGGAAAAACTTTACGTTGCTTCTGGAAACCCTGCAGTAAAATGTCTATTATCTCGAAACAGTTCATTTCCGAACTTATGTTGACTAAGACTTTTTTGTTTGTTTCAATGAGTATTACCTATATTTTCATTTATGACAAACATTTCTGAATCACCCTGTATATTGATATTTATTTATTATTTTTTGACATTATTATTGATTAATATTTATTAATTGATATTTAACGATTGATTGATATTCATTTATTAGATAATATTGACTGATTGCTTGATATTTATTTATTTATTTATTTATTTATTCATTCATTCATTCTCTCCAGGATGAATGTATGGACAGCCATGAAGAGTATTTTAGTTACAGCCATTAGCTGTAATGTAGCTGTTGTCCCTGTCAAAAAGTTTAGAATAAGAATAATGGTCATTTTTATTTATGAGTTTGCTCTTTGATTAAGTATATGTGTAACAACTCTTGAGAGCAGGTTTATTTTGATGATATTGCTTTTTCTAAAATGATTGGTTCTGCTCTATTTTTTTCATGGTTGAAAATGGAATGCAAGTGGCCAAGCAAATCACCCTTTCTGTGGTATATCGTGTTATTAGATTCTTATGCTTTTGTTAGTGAGCATTATTAATATTGATTTCCCATTGATTTTCCTTCCACTGCCTTTGAAATAATACAACTTTCACATTTTGACTGATTTATGGGAGATATTTGATTGCTTAATATGTTATCTTATGCAGTATTCCCAATTCAACTAGTTGTTGCAGGAATTCTCTTTTCAATTTAGATAGATTTCCGATTTTGAAAAAGCTTCATAAGTTTGTGAATGTTACTGCTATTACTTGTCAACCTCTAAAAACTGAGTATGATGGACCTGCTATTGGCATGCTGTAAGTATTTTTAATTGTAGTTTCTACATTGTTTTAATAATCTTTATTTGCAAATTACTATTTTACCAAGAAAATAAGTTGCTATAAGTAGTATTTTGTTATGTGTTTGATCACTGAGTTGTCATTTTTAAATAAGTGACTTGTTTATTTTATTTAAAGTCATTTATTTGGCCCTCTACAAGGTATTTCATCTGTGACAGTGCATTTGAAAAGTGAAAAAAACACAGCTTTTCAGGTAGCCAGAAGTAATATTTCATCTTCAGAATTATTTACATATTATCTAAATGTCCAAGTTCTATGTCACAAGTGTCATCGACCGTCCTGGTGGCACAGTGGTCTAAGCATTGGCTGCTGACCATTTATCTGAGATGGGTCTAGATTCAAATCCCAGTGAGGCATGGGTGTTGTGTTTTTGTTACGGCACTGGCTCTCTCCTTTCCCAAGAACCAGTAGCCCTACATTCGGGGTGGACTACAGCTTATAGTCCATTCAGTTGCTCACAATGGCCATTAACCCTGGAACAAACAAACAAGTGATATCCATCGAAAGATCTGTCAGATTGTTACAAAACAGACAGCAATTAGTTTCACATAAAATGGTACATTGAAGCAATGTATGCAATTGAGGGGACTTTATTCATATTTTATTTGACAAACAAACATATGTGCTTTATTTATGTATAATATAATAATTAAGGATATCCAGTGAGGTCCCTATACACATACTGAAGAGCCTTAATGAAGGAGGCCATTTGGATAGCTTAATTAATTTCAGTATTATAAATATTTAATGGGAATTATCGAGGATAAATTTATTAAGGTACATTACCTCTCAAATTTTCGATCTATACACTAGATCTTTGTCAGGAGTTCTTGCGTCCTACTTACTCCCACAGGTCTGGTGACCAAGCCTGATGGATTTTCCATCCAGCATGGTCATTGATGTTGCCACATTGTGCCTTGTAAATTTGCTGGGATTTCTCTCTATTTCTGGATAAATGTGTGGGATTGATGTTTGATCACTTTTAAGGAGTCCCAGCCCATTTTGTGGCCAGTTTGTTGTATGTGCCTGTCTAATCCTGTTTTATTTGAGATGTTCTTTATTGCTGCTTTGTGTTCTTTAATTCTGGTGGTTAACCTTCGTCCTGTTTCTCCTATATATGGTAATCCACATGAACACTCTATTCTATAAATGACTCCTTCCTGGAGTAAAGCATTTTCTTCTTTTGTTTTAGGGATGGTAAATATTTTTTAATTTTGTTATTTAAACCTGGAGCTAACCTAATTTTATATTTAGTGCTGATTTTCTTCAGATTTTCAAACAGTCCCTTGTGTGTAAGTGACTTTTCTTGTGAATAAATATTCAATTTTCTCTTTATTTTTGTCTGTAGTGCCAGTTCTGTTCCTAGTAGGATTTTCTTCCAGTAGTTCACAAATTTCTTTTGCAGGGTAATCATTTTCTAATAAGATTGATTTTAACTTATTTTTATGTTTTTCTTTGCTTTTGAAGATGAATTCAGCTTTTCTTAACTAAGTTAGTGACAGTTTTACACTTTAGTTTTGCCAGTGAATGCATTGAAAAAGTTCTCAACAAATATCCAAAAGCCTGAAATGTCATTTATCTCCCAAACTTACTTGAAGGGTGAAGTTCAGCAGTATAGCATTAACAGTGAATTGTATCCCTATACTTAACTTTATGAAACTGCAAAATCTGCAATTACAGGTTTACAGGTTATTCTTGTCCTCATGTCTGTGTGATGCTACAGAGGATGAGTTAAAAGTTTTGCAATATTTGCATAAATGCATGTGCTGCGGCGGGTATGTCACATGTTTAAACTAGTTCAAATCGTGCACTTCAGTCAGTCAAAAGGGATATAAAGTGGTAGTTGCTGCTGTGAACAGCATTGTCGTTTTGTCAGTGGTTGGGATGCCTAAAAGATGAACAAGCACAACCGGCTAATTAGAGAACTTTTGCTTTACAAGTTTGGACTCTGCCATAACGCTGCTCAAGCAACACGAAAGATTTTTCATGTGAAAGATTCTGTGGAGCACAGCACCACAATCAGATGGTTCAAGAAATTTCGCTCAGGTGACAGAAACCTTGATGATCAGCCAAGGGCTAGGCTGTGAACTGTGGATTCATATCCGACAACCAGCACTCAGAAATCATCAGATGAGCTAGGCATATCACAGACCACCATGGTTCATCACCTTCAGGACCTCGGCAAGGTCTTCAGGTGCTGTCACATTGTCCCTCATGAATTGACACCAGTTAAAGCAAACCGCCAAGTGAAAGTGTGTATGAAATTCCTAGAAAACCAGCGCGATGTACGTTTCATCAAGATAATTGTTACGTGCGATGAAAAGTGGATCTATTTCCGTAATCCTAACATACAACAGCAGTGGATGAGGCCGGGCCTTCTTCCTGAACCTGTTGCCAAATGTGGGCACTTCAAGCACAAGAGAGCACTTTCTGTTCTCTGTGTCTGGTGGAATTTCGAGGGGATAATCCATTACAAATTTGTTCCAGATGGTCGGACCATCAACACCAACCTCTACTCTGAATAGCTGGAAGTGGATATATGTCATTTTGGAAAAGTACCCAGCACTGGTGAACAGAAAGCACTCTCTCCTACAGCAGGACAACACTCGGCCTCATACCGTGCGAACAACCTGGGCACAACTCCAGGAATTTGAGGGCGTCGAACTGATACCACACCCAGCATATAGTCCGGACCTTGCCCCATCGGATTATTACTTGTTCCTTTCCATGGTCCACTTCTCTGCGGGTGGCACTTCAACAACCAGGAGGAGGTGGCAGCTGATGTGAAGGAGTTCTTTGCCTCGAAGAAAAGAACTGGTACCGCCGTGGAATCGAAGAACTGGCAGACAGATGGCTAAAGACAGTGCCACACGATGGCCTATACTTTGAATGCTAGTCAGCTTTTGTCATAAAGGTATGTATGAAGACATATAGTGATCCAAATATTGCAAAACTGTCGAGTCACCCTCTGTATTATTCAAGGCATAATGGAAAGTGAAGTGTAATTGCTTTTAGTTGAACTATTTGTTATCTTAGAGAGGTATTGTACAGGGATAGAAGTGCATCTCTTTTTTAGGAAAAAGTCTTTTTCTTTCAACTTGTCTCTTAAAGTACCTTTTTTTGTAATCCAGTCTCTTAATATCTCTTTTTCAAGAATTCTTTGTCTTATTTTCTCAAATTTGTTTAACCTTAGGTAATATTGTATAGAGACCCCTATGAAGCTAAACTGAGGGGTCTTTTGGTTTCATTTGTGCTTCTCTTTTTAATTTGAAAAGTGAAAACTTTTGAAATCTGTGGTCTTAATTTTGTAAGTGTCTAATGAAACATTTTTTTCTTGTGCCAGGTGCTTTGAGTGAATAATTTTTATGCAAGCTATGACAGTATTTGTTTTGATAGTGTACAAATTCAAAAAGAACTAGTGTAGTATTTTGGTGTTTTAATATTTCTGTTTTAATTAAACATTTTAGTGAAAAACTCTCAGATTTCATTATGGGCAAATTTTGAGACTTTTAGTTGAAACAAGAAGACAGTAACGGTCATGAACTTTCATTGTGGTGTGTTAAACAAAGTGAGTCTGAGGCTTTTTGTAAATTATGTACTGCTTTGATAAATATTGGGAAACAAGGGTGTTCACTCATTATCACAGCATGCTGGTGGCTTCAAACATAAGAAAATCTTGTTGAAGGTTTTGAATCCAAAACAGATGACTTTGTTCAGGCCAGCTGCAGCATTTAATGCTGGAGAGCAATCTTGTAGCTCCTTTACCAACAGTACTAATCAAAAGCCCAATTAGTTCTAGTTAGTTCAAAAGACAAAGCAACCACTGCTGAAATAATTCTTACCCTCAAACACATTTGCAGCAATTTCTCATCTAATTCTTCCGGTGACTGGAAGCAAGTTTTGGATGCCGTGTTTCCAGGAGTTATTCCATCAGACTTCTCTCTCAGTCGAAAAAAGATGCGGTACCTTATAAATGAGGCACTAGGCATTTATTTTCGTGATCAAATGCTAGAAAATTTAGGTTTGACAGTGTTTACTATTTCGTTTGATGAAACAACTATTATTGAGAACAAAAAGGAATTGCAGATCACTGTTCGTTATTGTTCAGAGGCCAGGACTGAAGTTGTTTCGTGTCATTTGGGAACAGTTTTTCTTGGTAAAGCTGATGCAGAAACACTTTACTCTGAAATTTCCTCAGCAATTGATTGTGCTAATTTACCATTGGATAACCTATTAATGATAGGCTTGGATGGTCCCAACATTAACAAAAATGTGCATAGGCTGTTCAATGAAGATTTCTTGACAAATAAGGTTCAAAAGATGGTGGCCATTGGAAACTGCCCATTATTGTCACAATGCATTTCTCAAAGCTCTTGAAAATTTTGGTGAAGATGGTTACTCTTTGGTGATAAGCATTCATTATTATTTTGGTGACTGGCCATCAAGATGGGAAGATTTTGAAGCTATCCAGAATGAACTCAAACTGCCTGCACATAAATTCATTAAACATACTAGTTCTAGGAGGTTAACATTTGTTGATGCTGCCAAAAGACTGATCGAGCAGTGGCCTGATGTTTTACAGTATTTTTTAAAATTTGTACCTTCTAAAAAAAGTAATGACTATCTTCAAAGAAAATGTTGTTGCATTGTTAAAGAAACCTGGAATGTTGGTTGAGCTTCTTCTATCAGTAGTGCAGAAGCTAGCCGGTCACATTTGTCATTCATCTGCTTTAAAATCTTTGTACTCATATGACTGGGTAAATAAGAACTTATTTGATCAGAAAAAATTGGTAGAACTGTCTTCTATTACTATGTCTGAAGAAGTAAAGGAAGAAGTTTCTTTGTTTGACCAAAAAAAAGTAAACTGATTTTTCAGAAAAATGTCTGATCGCACTATATTTCTGGTTGTACACACCTTATAAAAAGGGACATCACACCTTCATATTAAGGCTTTAAAAAGTCCTTGGATGTCTACACAAATCATAAAGAAAGACAGAGAGGAGTTGTCGACAGATTATGACTGTTGCCAAAGCACTGCCTTTGGATATTTGTGAAGATTGCCTCCTAGATGAGTGGTAATGTCTTGAGGTGGAAAGTGCCGAAATGAAATCCAGAGCCAATGAAAGTGACAAAATGAAATATGAGCTAATGAAATCAAAAAGTATTGGAATCACTTTTTTTCTCTTAAAACATATGATGGATTACCCAAGTATCCCATTGTTACCAAGCTAGTGAAATCAGCATTATTCCTTCCTCGCGCCGCATGGAAATGAGAGAAGATTTTCATCCTCCAAGTTTATTCTTGATGATTGTCCACAGATGTCTTTGAGAACACTTAATTCAATTCTTATTATAAAAGATGGAATGGGGCAATATAAAAATAACCCTTCCTTTGTATCAATTACTAAGAAACATATTGTTGGGACAAAATGCTCATAAACATTGCCAAGCATCTCTGGAGGAACAACGGCATCAGAAAGAAAAAAAGAGCGTATGAAGGTAGAAGAAGGAAAATGAAAGAAAGAAGAACAAAGTCTCAAAAATGAAGAAAGTTCTAGGGAAGAAATTCAACACTTGGAAATACACACTTAAAGAGAAGAAAAAAACCCTTAAAACCACTAAAGAATCAGCAGATGTTTTGTTAAAAGATGCCACAAAAAGCTGAAAAAGGGTATAGATCTTGTGCAAATTCAAGGGGCTCAAGGTGTGTTAGAGTGTTTTCGGTCACTGAAAGACTTGGAGAACAAAGAATTTAAAGAAATTCAACAGCTGCAAACTGTAGTTGAAAAAAGAAAAAGCACGATGATTACCAACTTTTTTCACAAAAAGCCTAAAAAACAGTGTTTTTTTTTGTGGTATTTTAATTTTTTGTAATACACAGTTTTGTAATTTTAATCATTAGGCTACATTTAATTATAATCTTAGTACTTTAAAATGAAGACTTTTCACTATTTTGATTTATTAATAGTCTGAGAGATCTTTAAGATAAGTTTATTTGTGCTATTTTTATTTTTATCTATAAATCTCATGTAATGTTGATATATAAAGATTTGGCCATATCCCATCCACGTTCAGAATGAAATGAACAATTTACTTACAACTGAAAACGTTTTGCAGTTTACTGGCCAGAACTAATAAATTGGCATTTGATTTTAGACTTAATCTGCCTTTGGTAGGGTTTTTTATTTAAAATATTTTTTTTCAAGTCAAAGCTATAGTAATTGTAGTCTCTTTTTGTCTCCTTGTTTGTAATTATCGTCTTTGAAATTTCTATTTTTAGCTTCCAAACCCTCTCCTATCCCTGTATTGTATGTCTGTTAAGTAGGTAATTATATTTTTTAGATGGCCATCAAATTTATTCAGCATGAAGTCGTTGGCCATCATAAAGAAAGTGAACATTTGATAACAAAGCTTCTGAGACTCTCACTGAAGATATAGATCAGTA
Organism: Macrothele yani; assembly: GCA_039090855.1. Classification (NCBI taxonomy): domain Eukaryota; kingdom Metazoa; phylum Arthropoda; class Arachnida; order Araneae; family Macrothelidae; genus Macrothele; species Macrothele yani. Next base: position 115,640,576 of record CM077029.1, on the reverse strand, counting down.
CCAGTTCCTGCTTCAGTCAGACTGCAATTCCACATTGAACCAAATATTCAAAAGAACAATCTGAAGAAGTTGTTAAGACAGAGAGGGACAGTTCAGTAGGAATGTATATATTAACGATCCATTGGCTCTTTTTGTAAAAAAATTTTGCAATTTTTACCATTTTTTTTTTTTGGTAAAAATGTGTGTTAAATATATTATTGTGGCATTTCACTTGAAAACTCACGAGTGAAAATGAATCTTTAATTTTTTCTGAACTAATTGTTTCTTGCATTACTTGTATTACATGATCACACACACTTTGATGTTAACTCAAAGATTCATCAGCTGCTACCTTAAATATTGCTAGAGCTATTGATCACTTTCAGTTCTTTGGAAAAGGTAGGAAGTTCTGTTAAGCTTTTGATAGAATTGTGATACTGTACTGAAGGAATTCACTGTGGAGGGGTTTGGGAATGGTTTTGAAACAGGATCACATACAGTGGTAAAATAGATGTGTTTATCATATGTTGTGTGCAAAATGCAACCCTTCCCCAAGTGTGAAGAGTTTTTTTTTTTTTTCCATGTATTCTCTGATGGTTGGGGATTGAAAAGGTGGGATATTTGAGTTCCTTAGTTGCTCAGTTTTGCCAACTTGGAATTCCATGTTAATGTTCATTTTTTATGTTAGAGTATATCTTTCAAAACTCAGTGTGTAATTGAATTAATTTTTAATTGAATCTCTGAAATTGTTATAACATATGTTTTTTTTTATTTTTTGTTTAAATAGTGTGTGCATGTCACCATGGTAGCATTGCACAGAAAATAAGGGTAACTTAAGCTGTTCTTTTGGTGGGGGAGAGGGAGCAACCTGACAAATATGAACTTGTAACTTTTAAGAAAAATTAACCCTCAGTTTTAGAGTGATTCAACAATGAATTAAATCACAATTTTTAAGTTTATTTATTCAGTCGCCTATTGAAATCAACAATTTTTTAAACACAAATAATCTTAACCGAGTTTTTCTCTTTCTTCTTCGCTCACTCTCTCTATTTATTTGTTTATGTATTTTCTTGGTGGTTATACACAAATCCGTAGACCTTTTGTTTACTGAAACCACCTCAGAAATAGCCATAGAAGTGGGTACTAGACAGTATACTGTATACATATTGGATTTCAAAGGTCTCTTACCCTCCCCCCATCTCACCCCCATATCTACTGGAGTCAATAATGCCTGGGCCTGTTTTTGGAGTGCCAGGCCATTTTGTTTTTCAGTACTGCACCACTGTGTTGTGGTAAATAAGATTGTTTTGCTCAAAAGAGATATCAGTATCTTTAAAGTAGATAAGCAGAAATGAGTGGTAGGCAATGTACGTAACTAACAAACAAATTAAGGAGAAGGTAGTGTAGAACACGCTAAGTTACATATAAAAAGTTTCTAAATTAATTCAAAATGCTAAGAAAAAACCAGTTGTTGCTCTTCAATCTGTTTCACCAAAAAAGGAACTAACATTTGCTGGCTCAATCCCTTACCATGAACCTTTTGCCTACAAACTCATCAGTATCTTCAAAAGAGAAGGATATAGACTTGTCATTGGTTCTTCCCCTTCAATTTCTGTTATCCTCCGTAATGACAGAGACCCAAGACCTCTGCTTTCTTTGCCTGGAATGTATAAAATTCTGATCAAGACTAACGTTGGATTAACCGCGTACATAGGAAGTTCATTCTGGAAAATTCTCTCAAGACTTCAGGAACACAAATCTGATGTGAAATTTGGAAAACCTTCATCTTCCTTGTCTCTTCTTACCATGGCTGACACTTCTGCTATTCCACTTTGGTCCGATACTAAAAAGTTGGCTCCCTTCCAAAATCGGTATGCTCTGAGGTTTAGAGAAGGTTTGGAAATTTTATTTTCCAAAAATTGCAGCTCTGAGCTCCTCATTTTCATTCCTTACATCTGGAATTCTCTCATTGCATCACGTCACCCGGAGTTACCATTTCAAAAACTTACCTTTCCAATCTGGCAACGTAAATCAATCGTAGTCGCACTGATGAAGGCCATAGTAATGGCTGAAATATATTTGCCTTAAACTTTTTATACGTAACTTAGCGTGTTCTACACTACCTTCTTCTTAATAGATAAGCAGATTTAGTCAACAAGTTTTAAAACTTCAGAAAATACACTTAAGTTATGTTAAAAAAGTGTATATATATAATATATATAGGGCTTGAAAAATGAGGTCGTCTGCTCATCTGTGACGAGTGAAAAGTTTCAGTTGACAAGTAAAAAATTCAGTAGAACAATTTAGATTCAATCGGCAATTACTAATGCGTTATTGTGCCTGTTTTGGGATATGTAAAAATATCAGTTTTTTTAAAGCTTATTTTGATTCACAGAACTAATGTGTGATTGTGTGCCAGCATGGCAAAACAGTTTCTCCGAGAAGAAATTGGATAGTGAATGCTGTGAGTTTTCTAGCTGGCGAGTGAGATATTTGCCTGACTGGTGAGCTGTCATGAAATTTTTTAAGGCCCGTATACATATACATACACACACATGGTTAACCGTCTGTGTTCTGCCCTTGATTTTCTGTCATTCTTGTTTAATGAACAAATGTGCTCTATGTAAAACATCCTTTGATATACTGCCACACCCTTGGCATCCGCTAACTGCCAATATATATTATTGCGCCAACCTGCCTTTTCCAGTACAAAATGTACTTGATGTACCTCCACTTGCAAGATGTGTATTAATTGCCTTCCCTTTTTTTTTTTTTTTTTTTACCATGATTCAGTTTTGGCAAACCTTTTCGTGGAGAAAATGGCAGACTTGCCCGAGGCAGAAATCAGCTGCTCTTTTTGAAAACATGCCACAATGAGGGAGTCCATCTGCCTGGACTGCTCCTGCTTTCATGGAGTGGCACAGCAGTCAAAAGAAGACGAACAAGACATAGAGCTTTATCTTGGATATCATTACGACCTGGATTTATTGCGATTTTGGGAAGGTTAATCTATTTATTAGGACTTAATGAATGTCTCATGACTTTTTACCCTTAACCATATCCTCTTTGGTGAAAGAACAGTGTTTCTATTCTTTACCTTCTGCAAACTGTCAATTAAGATGTTAAATGAGTTGACACTTTTTTCCAGGGACATAAGCTTCTTTCACCTCACACGATGCTTGATGTGTTTACTTTAATTTATCTTCTTGACTCTGCAAATCAGTCTGCAATTGTTACAAGCCTTGAAATCAGAAATGAAAGAAAGTTTTTTTTTTATTATTATTATTGTTGTTGTTTACTGTTCAGAAAAAAATATTGAAAAGAACAGTCCTAACCATAAAGTGGAAGACTAAAATTTACGAATATCGTAATGAAAACATTGAAATCAAAAACACAAATGAAAATAGGGATTTTTTAAAAAGAAACTGAGGTATGCAAAACAATTTTGTGTAATGCTGTTCATTTTCACTTGATAAAGTTTTAGTAATGTAGCATGCTTTTTTATCCACTGCCTTATAATGGAAATGTTAATTTTGTCTATCTACTATGCAAAGTAAATTTCCACATTTAATGCATACTTAGAAGCTTCTAAGATCAAAATGAACACTCCAAACTACAGTGCACACTAGGTGTACAACATATAACTGCCTTTTTTTCTAATTAAGATGTTTTTAATTGAATGTTAATTGTGACTTTTGAAGAATCATAATTAATGAAATTTGGGTTACTTAAAAATAATTGGCAAATTTGACTTAACACCACCCTTGACATAATGCCACAATGTAATGGAACAGACAGTGGTGGTACATCAAATGTTGACTGTTTAATTATTTAGTGAATGGCTTTACTAAGTGGGAATTTAGTAATGGAAAGTGTGACCAGGTGCTTTTGATACATTTTGTGCTTACAACAAAGGAATCAGTTCTCTGGAACGTGACTTTAACACACTTGTGGGCCGCCCCGGTGGCGCAGTGGTCTAAGGCGTTGGTCTCTGATCATTCGTCCGTAAGGGGTCCGGGTTCGAATCCCGGTCAGGCATGGATGTTGTGTTTGTCTTACGGCACTGGCTCTCTCCCTTCCCTGGAACCAGTGACCCTAAATTAGGGACGGGCGACTGCTTATAGCCCATTGAGTTGCTCACGGTGGTCGTTAAACCTCCAATAAAAAAAAAACAAAAAAAAACCACCCTTGTGGACCCCAGTAATACCATCTAAGTAGGTGGAACCTTGTGGCATTGCTGATGTCCATTGTTACCATATTAGCAGTCTGGGATGAAAGCAGCATGGAGAATACTATCATCAGTGAAACTGAAATGGATTAACTGGAATGCAGATGTTATTGATGCATAACAGGAAGCAAAAATAGATAACAGAATTAACCTCTGAGAAATGTAACACATGCATTACAACTACAAAAGAAGCTAGGGAATCAATTACATAATGCAGGGTATAGGTCATTTGAGTGCAGCTTATTGTCAGACCTTAAATTCAGAGGCAACAAAAGCTTCTGATATATCTTGTGGTTAATATGTGCTTCATCAAGATTTTCAGTATCAAATTCTAGGTATGGTTAAGAGACACTAGAACATATTAGGACAGAATCAATATTGATGGTCCACAGTGAACTTGGGAAGACTTGAGGAAAGAGAGTTTTGCTGCCTTTCTTGTACTTGCTCAAAACATATTGCAGAGGTATAAGGTGATAGTTTGATAAGCAGAATAAGTTACTGTTTTTATATGTGCATCTTCAACCTGATGGAAAGATTCCTCATGATTATTAACACAGCAATCAGACATTGCTGAATTGACCATGTTTACTGTTTCTCACTTAATATCAATCACATAAGAAAACTTGAAAATTTCATCACCCTGGAACTGGAATCGAATCCGCATCTCCCGATTACCGTTTGATCATGCTATCTGTTCCACCACTCTGGATGACAAAGTCCCAAGTATCTGAGTGTTAAGAGCATCAGATTATTCTCCGACCGCATTCTTAATTGAAGCAAATTGTGCTGCCATCTAGCATTGTTAAGCAAAACACCAGTCGTTCAAGTATATAGTGTGTATATGTGTTCTGGTATACAGTATATTCTTCTCACATTACATGGAAAATAGGTTATAATCATTAACATAGCAATCAGACATCTCAGAACTGACTGCATTTACTGTTTCTCATGTAATATCAATCACATCAGTAAACTTGAAAATTTCATCGTCCTGTAGCGGGAATCGAACCGCACCTCCTGATTACCATCCAAGATACTCAGATACTTGGGACTTTGTCATCCTGGGTGGTAGAACGAATAGCTTGCTCGAATGGTAATCAGGAGATGCAGGTTCGATTCTCACTCCAGGGAGATGAAATTTTCAAGTTTTTATGTGATTGACATTATACAAGAAACTGTAAATACAGTCAATTCAGAGATGTCTGATTGCTGTGTTAATAATCATGACGTATTTTCCATGCATTGTGAGAAGAATATTTCTTCCACACTATATATAAGAAAGATTCCTGTTGAAAGTGTTTGTTGAAGTAGGGAAATTAAATTGATAGTACTGCAGTTCAAATGTACAAAAGTCTAGAGAATTCTACATATCTTTTAGTGATGGATTGAAAGCAAAGTCTTACAAGGATTAGAAGCATCTCAGAATTTAGGGTAAGATTAACAAATGTCTTTATAGCAAACATGGAAAAATGTTGAATTTCCTTTCAGATATTAATAACATCGATTTGCATGGATAAGATGGGAATGGAAAATGAGCAAAAGTTGCAGCCGGTAACTTTGGAACAAAGTGAATAATCATCTGTTAGAATATCAGCCACTCATATATCCTGTCATCAGATTATGCTGCTTTGATTCTCGGTTCATTGTGCATACATTCATTGCAGCTTTAGTAATTGGCTGATCTCAGGCAATGGGGTAAGCATACAATTCCAAAAGCTTTTCTTTTTCTTTTCTTTTTTTTTTAATCTTAGAGGAATACTGTAGAAACAGGTTTAATTGAACAAAGGTTTGTTCTTCACCTTGTTAGTAATCTCATAGAAAGAAATGAAGGCCTCTGTTCCAACATGTTGTATATCAGCTACTTTCCAGGAATGAGTCAAGTGTCACTAGAAGAAAAGTAAACTCTAGAAGCAAACTTTTCTTAAGAATCTTTATATTACTTCAGTGGGCAGATTTATGATGCCATACTTGACACTGACCATAAGAATTTGAACAAACCACACCATGTACGGCGAGATAACTTTGTCATGGGAATTAACTGGTGAACCTAAAGGGGAACCAACAGTCAGTTCATTATCAAAAAGTTTAGTCGTAAAAGTTTTCATGTAAGGTTTGCTGGTAGTTACATCAGAAATCCTTGTTGAAATTTTAAAGCATTGAGCTAAATCATTGGATATCACAAAACATTCTTTGCTCAGTTTACTGGATCAGTACAATAATAAAGTATTATACTTCTTTGTGTTAATAAATAAATACATCGCTCTTTCCACGTTCCAGAAACACAGCATCCGAAAAATTGTTTTAATGTACAAACGTTTAGAGAAAAAAAACAAAAAAAAAACAATTTTTCGAATGCTGTGTGTTTCTGGAACGTGGAAAGAGCGATGTATTTATTTATTAACTGTCGCCACGTATTTGGAGTATTTTCACCTTGGATCTTGCCCTTTGGATTTAATTGCTATAATATATATATAGCTAGTGCCGTTCATGCCCACCAGATGGAGACGTCTCAGTAGCTGAGCCCATCTTACGGATTTATGATGTCAGAAGCTGACTTAAAAATACACATAGCACCGTGGATTGTTGGCCACCATTGCATATATGTAACGCGCTCGGCTAGATATTGAGAGTTCTGTTGGTTCATTTCCACAGCGGCGGCTGTAAAACAATTGTTCAGATGCTGTGTGTTTCTGGAACGTGGAAAGAGTGATGTATTTATTTATTAACTGTCGCCACGTATTTGGAGTATTTTCATCTTTGTGTTAAGTAGAATAAGGAAGCATATGCATTTCTGAATGAAAGTCAGATTGGTTAACCACAATTTTAGAGGGATATTCTAGTAGAAATGACTGTAGTTAGAATCGTTTGGAGAGCAATACATACAACAGATAAATTGAAGAGCGTGTGCAACGCATAACATGCAAGGAGATTTCGAACTGCATTAGAACAAAAGAAAGTTGTTCCCACGGAGTAACTGAAGAATATGTGACATGAGACCTCATGAATGTGCACATGCCTCCCTTGTTCTAGAATTTATACAAAAACAGGTAATAAGGATTGAGAGATGCATAGTATCATGCAGAGTGTTTTTTTGTGTTTTTTTTTCATTTGTAGACTAGTCATTATAAGTGTTGGTGAGCAGCATTGAGATTTAGTATCTAAACTTCAGATATTGATACATTGTGAAAAGGGGTAACAGAGGGCTTAAAAAATACCATGCCCGAGATATGTAACTTGTTAGCTTGGGCAAGTAAAAAAATATATTAGTTGCCTGAATGGGCAACTAGATTTGATAGAAGAAGAAAGGAACTGGAATGCTGAATTGTCTACCACAATACAAAAGACAGTGTTCACCTGCTGTTTCTTGCTTTCACTGCAAGCCAAGAAATTTGTGTTACTATTGCAGTCATGAGTATATATCACTTCTATAACTGTCTTGTGATCTAGATATAAACATTGAGGTAGTATGATGTTTCACTCCAAATGTTATTTGCAGTTGGTGATAGGAGTAACGAGTTGCTTAAAAAACGTTTGCCACACTTTTTAACTTAAAAACAATGAGGCTTCAGAATTTTTGTGTCAAAAGAAAAAGTTTCTGAGCATCATGCTTTTACTACCTGAACTGTAATTTTTTTTTTTTTTTTTTTTTGCACGTTCCCAGCTGGTCATGTAACATTTTAGATATTTTGAAGCCCTGGTTAACATTGTAATAAACCACATTATATCTGATTCCATTTTATCATTTTGTATTCATTTTGTGGAAAAAAATAATTTTAGAGTTGATGAAATGCATGAAATAGGAAAATTATATCCGTAGTAACACAGCTCACAGGTCTTTTCTTTAGGATGGCTGTGGCCTTGGCAGTGTTCCTTTGCATATCAATTGATAGGAGAGCTAGCGAGATTACACAACAGCTGACATGAAATGACTGTCTCCTGAAGCATTTCCATCAAAACCATTTTACTGCTGTACTCAGTTAAGGAAATATAAAATCTATCAATGGTTCAGCCACTAATCTATGACCTCATTTAGATATATAAACACAGATGCGCAATTCTTTTTAAGTAGATGTACCACTTTCTGATTTTCATAGATTGAAATATTGTTATTTCACCAAGTGAATGGTCAGTCTATCATTAGCTATCTTAGGAAGAAATCTTCCATCTTATTTGATGTCCCTGCATTCAACAGAGAACTGTCAGTACATGTAGAAGAGGTAACAGGACATTAGGTAATTATTCTGGCTGGCTCTGTACTTTGTTCTATAAGGTCTGTATGCCAGCCTGATTCCATTTGAATATGAGATATGATTTGCAGTGGGAGAATTGGCATATGGATATATCATAGCAGTAGCCACAAGACTTTTTTTTTATTATTTTTTTTCTGGAGATAAATATGCTGCAACTCTTAAATACAGATTGTTGTAAAATGGGGAGGTCGACCTAATAAAATGCAAATTTCTTGATTGTCATTTTAATTCTGCAAATAAACCTCACTTTAATACACAGTTAAAAGGAAATTCCCTATGTGGGGGATTAGAGTACACTAAAGAGTGGTAACTGGTAAGTACCTAAAGAAGGAGAAAAGTTTTCTCCAAAAATTTGCAATCTTAATTTTAAAGTAATTCCTAGTAAAACCCATACAGCTTTAAAAAGTTTTTTCTAAGCCTTATTATTGTTGCATGGGACAAAATGCAAAAATGTAATTTACATGCTCATATTTTATTAAATTGTTTTGTCAAAAAATAAACAATCCATGATAGTTTGACAGTACATAGCAAATGCTGAAATTAAAATTACCCATGAATGAGAGTGGAATTTGCACTAAGAATTACACTACACTAGGAAGCAGGAGGGAAGTGCATTTTGTTCTTAAAATATATCCAAATTTTGTTCAACTCTTGAAATAATTCCACTATTCTCATCTGCTCCTTGCATTTTGTGTCTACTTACTACACAATGGTTTTCTCGAATCAATCACAGTCAGATATATTTTGTTGGACCAAAATGGGTTAATGGAGATCCGACAATTTTTATAAATAATAATGAAGTTATTGCTTTGGTTGAAAAAGGAGACATAGCTTTGATTATTATCAAATTGATCGGAGGAAATCCGCTTTCACATTCGCTAGAAAATACAGCAGTGGTTTGCAAAGTTCACTTCAGCTGTAAAAGTTCCTCAGGTTTTTCTTTTCCTTGAAGTTGTAGGTATTTTCTTAAATTGTGAATCATGTCTCCTTTCACATTCACTAGAAGATACAGCAATGGTTTGCAGAGTTCACTTCAACTATAAAAGTTGCTTAGGATTTTCTTTTCCTTGTAGGTATTCTCTAAAACTGTAAATCATGTATCTTTCATTAAGTTAAAACCTGTTAGATAACTTCTTGAATTCTCATTTACTATGCATTATATTTCCCTTTATGTAAGCACAGTGGACAAAAAATTAGTTACACCTAACAGAAATGGTAGTAGGAAGTTACCAGTTACACAGAGGGCACCATGATAGCATTGTTGGTAGATAAATTATAGCACTGACATGGTCTACAGGATGATTTCTGTCTTGTGCAATGGTGAAGAGCAATATGTGTGTTGAATTTAGTCTGCAGTATGGGTCATAAGACAGATGTTACCGAGGGACAAAAAGGAGCCATTGTGTTTGGCTGTGCCCATGGACACAAACTGAATGAAGTCGCCCAATTTGTTGGTGTAGCAAAGTGTACTCTCCAGCGGATCTACAAACGGTAGTGTAGTTCGCAGTCAACTGTAAATCGGCAATGTAACTGTGGTTGGAAAATGATTCTCACCAACAGGGACTGCTGCCATGTTTCACGCCTAGGAACTGCAAATTGGTTTCAAACCAGACAACAATTGCTTCAAACAGTCAATGAAAGTCTACTCCAACCAATTTCTGAAAGGACATTGCGATGAGAACTGCATGCGATAGATATCTGAATATCTGGAGCAGTGTACCATAGAAGAGGACTCCTTTAACAGCAAATCACAAAGTTGCACATTTTCAATAGGCTCAGAAGCACCAAAACTTTATTGTGGAGGATTGGAAATGAGTAATTTGGTCTGATGAGTGGCACTTTTGTTTGTATTCCAATGATGAGAGGCAACGAGTGTATCACAGGCCCAATGAAGCCTTTAATCCTGATTGTGTTGAAGGTATTGTTCAAGCTGGAGGGGTTCTGTGATGTTTTGGGGATGTTTTTCGTACCATGAAATGGGCCCTCTTGTTGCAGTGATGATGAATTTGAACCAGCATGCATACCTCCACATTCTAAATGATGCAGTGTTGCCCTTTGCCCTACATCTCCAGGAGCAGCATCCATTACCACTCCTGTCTTCCAAGACAACAATTGCCATGTACACAGGGCTAAAACTGTATCTGAGTGGCACAACCAGCAATCAGCAACATATTCTCACCTCTATTAACTTACCAAATCCACACATTTAAATCCTATTGAAAATCTGTGGAATCATTTGGAACAGAAGGTGAACTGCCGGAATGTACAACCACATACTGTGGCAGAACTTCGGGACCAATTGGCGCATGAGTGGCTGCAAATTGATGTTCAATACATTCACAGCCTCGTGGAGTCTCTACCACACAGGATTCATGCTTTTACCAAGGGAAGAGGCGCCGTCACCCGTTATTAGGTAAGTTCTGACAGGGGTGACTAATTTTTTGTCTGGTGTGCTTATAACATATTGATGTATAAAAGTTTTACAGTTATGTACAGGAAACTTTTCTGTGCACAATTTGAAAAGAAAATCAAACACAGTGGGTTAACTCCTGCCATCTCTCTCCTTCACATGTTACAATAATTACATGCTAGGTTAATATGGTATTTTTGATAAATAATTATATTCCAAAACTCAAAAACTAATCATTTTTGTACCAAAACAGATGTCATAATGCAGTTCCAGCATGTTCTGCCAGAAGAAAATAGTTGAAGCCCATAATAAATGTGTGTGTAGCCATTAGGTAATAGGCCTGGCCATTTTTACCCACTGGACCCTGAATGTCAGCCTATAAGTACTGCCTGGTTTGAGTACTTATTGCAGTTTGTTGTTCAGGAGATGGCTAAGCCACAGATATTTTGCATTTGTAAATCCTAAAACATGTACATATTCAGAGGAAAATGCAAGCATTGTGTAAACAGAATGGATACATACAAAAAAGTGAACATCGGCCCACCTGGTTTGCATGCTGAAAATACACTGAAGAGCAATTGAATTAGAGATACCTGTCTAGTAACGTGTAGCACCACCTTTCGCCCTGATGACGGCGGCGATTCGTCTTGGCATGAACTCGACAAGACACCGGAAGCATTGGGAAGCCATACGGATCCACGACCCCTGAACAAGCTCCCACAGTTCACGAAGATTTGATGGAGGGGGGTCAGAGCCTCGAACATCTCTCTCGATGGCATCCCAGATGTGCTCGATAGGATTGAGGTAAGGTGACCTAGCTGGCCAAAGAAGCGAGGTCACGTCGGTGGAGTGTTCATCCAACCATTCGGATACAATTTGGGAGCAATGGCACGGTCCATTGTCTTGTTGCAGGATGAGGTCCCCAGTGGGATGTTGAAGACACACAAACGGGAGCAAATGGTCGTCCAGGATATCCCGCTAACGTTGACCTGTGAGGGACGATGTCACAAGTACCAGGGGTCCCATTTCAGTCCACGTAAACAGTCCCCAGAGGAGAATGCCACCCCCACCAGTTTGAAGAGTACCCTGCTGGCAAAAAGGATTCATCGCTTCATGTGGTTTGCACCGTACTCGTATCCTGCCATCCGCATGTACCAACGTGAATCTCGACTCATCAGTCCAGGCAACATTTTCCCACATGTCTAGGGTCCAGTGGCAATGTTCCCACGCCCTTGCTAATCTTTGCACCCTGTGATGTGCGGTCAGCAGCGGTACCCTTGTGAGACGATGACTTCTGTACCCCATAGCGAGGAGATGGTTCTGGATGGTGTGGCTGCTTACGTGTTTTTGTGCACCAGCGTTAAATTGCCGAGTGATTTCTTGCACTGTGGCCCGTCTATCCACTGTTACAATGCGAGCTAGCCGACGATGACCCCGTTCATCCACACGCTGTTGTCCACGGCAGTTGGCCCTTGCAGGGATGGTTTTACCGGATTCGATGTACTCACGGTGCACCCGTGACACAGTGGCTCGTGAAAATCCCAGTGCCTGCATGACTTCCGAGATGGAGTGACCCATTCGTTGGGCCCCGACAATTTGCCCACGATCAAATGCCCTTAGATCCTTCGTCTTACCCATACTGCGTCCGACTCTTACTGATTCCTGTTGCATCTGTCGTTATATTGTCGGATCGCTGCATACGTCATGTCGTTTTCGTTTACAGGGCCGCCCACAACGCCACATTTGCATAACAAGAGCTGTCTCTAATTCATTTGCTCTTCAGTGTAGATAGGCTAAAGGGAAGGGGGGGGGAGGATGGCAGAATTTAATATCGTAATGCAAAGAGTAAAAGTACACTAGAATTAAGGAATTATCATTTCAGTTCATACCTCCTCATGTTTTTTTATGTGCATTATTCAAAAACATACAGTATTTAGATTAAAATCCTCATATGTAAAGAAAAAGTCTTACTAAGATTATCTACAAAATCTTTGAGTTGGAGGCTTATATTGACGAAGGCATGTACATCACACAAAGAACAGAGATTTAGCCACAATTTCATTGTTTTTTTCAACTAAATATTTAAAGTATGTAATATAACTAGGTTTTTTTACCTACTTAAATATTTAGTTAAATGAAATATAGCAAAATTATATAAAACTATATTTTATATATTAAGTTTTATTACATACTTTAAATATTTAGGTAAATAAAAAATAACAAAATTATCTCTAAATATCTGTTCTTCATGTGTTGGACATGCCTGGTAAATATGCCTCTAACTCAGTCTTAGATAAAGTTCTTTTCTGTACATATGAGAACTTGAACTTAAATGTAATGTGTTTTTAAAAAGATTGTGTTGGGCTGCTGATTTTTATTCAACACCTGAAATATTATAACAAGATATAATCAACATAGCAATCAGACATTGCCGAATTGACTGTAATGACTGCTTCACACATAATATCAATCACATCAGAAAACTTTGAAAATTTCGTCGCCCTGAGAAAAATATTTCTTCCACATTGGTTACCTGAAATATTTGTTGTTTAGGAGTTCTGTGCTTGTAGATATTACTTGAAGAAAATTTGCTGATTCATTTAAATCATTTGCAAATGTCAGTTAGTTGTGACATCAGATTTTGGTTTTCAATGTCCTTGTAAAAATTTTTTTATCAGGCTTGTAATATTTTTTAGTTCATATAAGTGGTTTTCTTTATTTCTTAGGTGTTTGCTTTCCATAATTGGCCTTCTAATGATTGCCGGTAGCTTCATAACCATATTTGAGTATTTTGTGCCTCCCAAGAAAAGTAATTTTCCTGATTTCAATAAACATTACATTATTAAGAACACTGCCAGAGATACAGCATCTAACAATGTGGATATCAATCTTGTGACAGTAACAAGTGAAACTACTTTAAATGGAGATAATTGCTATGGAAATGATGATAAATGTATTTTGTTGAATAGTCCTGAAGAGGAAACCCATGTTAATAGTAAGTGGCTATTACATTCCAAGTAACAATCTTGATTTGTGTGATGTAGGTATTTGTCCAGTATATGCACTTTGTATGTACAGGAGTCTTGTGGTAGCTGATATTATGGCTGAACATTTTATCATGTTTTTAAATCTGTTGTATCTTTTCATGCAAACTCCACTTTCAATAGTATTTTACAACACAAAACTTTGTGAAGAACTTTTAAGTAGGAATGACAATTTATTTTTTACAATATTTACAAAAGGAACATTATGTTGTTCAGATTTTTTGTAAAGAGCTCCTTAATTTTCTTCAGTATGACTCCATAGCTGCTGACAAGTATCCTGTAATTTTGCTGCCCCGGTGGCACAGTGGTCTAAGCGATGGCCTCTGATCATTCGTCCAAAAAGGGTCCGGGTTCGAATCCCGGTGAGGCATGAATGTTGTGTTTGTCTTACGGCACTGGCTCTCTCCCTTCCCTAGAACCAGTGATCCTAAATTAGGGACGGGCGACTGCTTATAGCCCATTGAGTTGCTCACGGTGGTTGTTAAACCTCCAATAAAAAAAATATCCTGTAATTTTATTTTTAAATTTCTAATGTGAGGCTTCATTTGATCAAGATTATATTGTATACATAATTTTGAAGCATTCTTTGTTGTAAATGCATTTGTGGCACCTCTATTCATAGTGATTGTGGAATAACTTTTTTACGGGTCTTATAGAGGTTATTTTTCATCAAAGTTGGTTGTCAAATTTTCTAACTAAAGCCTAGTTCGTCATCAGGACTATGTCACTGGAGTAGTTGCTGCCACTCAATTGGAAGAGTCCATTCGCAATTATCGTTAATTGTGGTACTTCTTCTTCTTGCTATTTCGATCCCTTCTTCTAGTTTCCTCTTTACTAAGTTTGACTGGTGGGCGATTATTTTCACTGAGTCCCAATTTATGGAGTGTCCACTTGCTTGTATATGTCTGTCTAGCCCTGTTTTGTTCCCAATGTTCCTAATAGCTGCTTGGTGTTCTTTCATTCGGACCTTAATACTTCTCCCTGTTTCTTCTATATAGCTGAGTCCGCAGTTACAGTCGATGCAGTAAATTACTCCTTCCTGCAATTGGATGTCCAATTCTTTCTGCTTTAAAGCTGGCAGGAATTTCTTTATTTTGTTATTAAGATCTGGAGCTAGCCTGATATTATATTTTGCTCCGATCCTTTTTAGTTTCTCGAAAAGTCCCTTGTGGTACGTAATTTTGCTGGTGAATTTGAAGTTGGTTTTTTCCTGCTTCTTTTTTGGCACTTGTTTAAATATTTTCTCAACATATGGGGAGGGGTAATTGTTTTCTGCCAATATTTCCTTTAATTCTTCTTTGTGAAGATCTTTCTGAGTACAGGGAAGATGTTAGACTTCTGCTCATTCCACCCTGATTATATTAAATCGAATACGGCGAGACAATTTTTGGAAAAGATTGAAATCCTGGTCTCTTCAGCTACTCAGAAAGATCTTCACAAAGAAGAATTAAAGGAAATATTGGCAGAAAACAATTACCCCTCCCCATATGTTGAGAAAATATTTAAACAAGTGCCAAAAAAGAAGCAGGAGAAAACCAGCTTCAAATTCACCAGCAAAATTACGTACCACAAGGGACTTTTCGAGAAACTGAAAAGGATCGGAGCAAAATATAATATCAGGCTAGCTCCAGATCTTAATAACAAAATAAAGAAATTCCTGCCAGCTTTAAAGCAGAAAGAATTGGACATCCAATTGCAGGAAGGAGTAATTTACTGCATCGACTGTAACTGCGGACTCAGCTATATAGGAGAAACAGGGAGAAGTATTAAGGTCCGAATGAAAGAACACCAAGCAGCTATTAGGAACATTGGGAACAAAACAGGGCTAGACAGACATATACAAGCAAGTGGACACTCCATAAATTGGGACTCAGTGAAAATAATCGCCCACCAGTCAAACTTAGTAAAGAGGAAACTAGAAGAAGGGATCGAAATAGCAAGAAGAAGAAGTACCACAATTAACGATAATTGCGGATGGACTCTTCCAATTGAGTGGCAGCAACTACTCCAGTGACATAGTCCTGATGACGAACTAGGCTTTAGTTCGAAAATTTGACAACCAACTTTGATGAAAAATAACCTCTATAAGACCCGTGAAAGTTATTCCGCATTCTTTGTGTTCTGTAATCATATCAATTATTTCAATTACATTTTGTCAAAGAATATTTAAAAATTTTAAAAAAATTTGTCATTTTGGAAATTGTGAGAGAGAAGTTGTTGGCAGTGATAGAAATTTCAATGAAGGAATGAACTTCAGGTAGTATTCATGAGCATGTGGTTTGAGTTTGTAGAGACTGAAGCATCCTATGCTCTTCTGGAGCTTTTCATAATTTCTGAAACATATTTTATGATTTCAGAGACTATGAAGATTTCAGAAAGCCACAAAACTTCATTTGCAGAACACGATAAGGACTTGTATTTCCTAGGATTAACACAATTGACACAGAGAGGTGTACTAAGTGCATTGAAGTCTCCATGGATTACATTGAAAAGCAGTATTGCTAGACTGCAAGTCCTAGTATGTTAGGCTTAGAACTTACTGGATGTAAGTTCTAACTGAAATTTGCATGTGAATAAATTGTTATGCATGATAAATTTTAGATATTTGTTTGACATTGTTAAGAATGCATAACATTAAACATTTATAGCTTGCTCTAGTAGAATCTATAGATTTTATTATCTTCAAATAAAAAGAAAATGCTTATGTTCCTGTGAGTGGGAGGTGGTGGATGCATTGCATTATTAAGTATCAAGGAAATTAATAGTTATTATTTTTATGTTCAGCAGTTTTACTTAAATGATAACTAAAGGAACCAAAATGTCATAGTGTAATTGTGTAAGAAAAAAAAAAGAAATCTTGTACACTCATTGAGGTGGAGTAGTGTAACTAGAATCTTGATTTAATTTTTAAACAACCTTAATTTTGTTTGTGGAATAATTTTAATTTGGTTTAATTGCATGGTTACATAATAATAAAGATGTTCATGGGTGGCAGGGGGGCTGCGTGTGTTTACTGTAAATTATGATTTTTTGGAAATAGTTTTACTTTGATAAGTTGAAAAGTAATAATTTATTGTCAGAATTTTTTGGACTAAATACTAATCTGTCTTCAGGATGAGTGCTGAGACAAAGTAGGCATTTAGATGGAAAAGAATGATCCTTATGGTTAGGTGTCATGTGAGCTCAGTCTGTTGTTGTACTGCAGACTTTCCACCAGCTCCTTTTTAATTACTACTTAAAATGGAACGGAATTTATGGGAATCACTAGGATTTTCTTATTCTGTCATCGGGATTGACCCAAGGGAGTAGGTGTTGCCACTTGTATGGTAATATCTAGCCTTTTGGTCATTAATTGTGGCTCCCCTTCTTTCACTTTCCACATCACTTTTCTTTCTTTTATGCACTGATTTTGAGGCTTAAGTATGTTTTAGGAGTCTAGGTTTACTGCATATCGTTTCGGACTGTACATGTCACTAGATTCCCTTTAGGAATCCTTAAAAGTACCTTGAAGAAATGCTTATTATTTTAAGGTGGTTAGAAGACCTTATTTTTGTCCCCAAATTCCAAAAAAGTAATTCAAAGTGCTTATTATTTTTTCCACAGCTGTCTGCACAAAATCTAGTAATTATAATTTCCAGTTCTGCAGAATGTTAGCTTCATCACAGTGGCACAGCCAAAAGCCCCTGACCACAACCCATCAAGAAAGAACATAAACTCTTAGCATCTTCTGTTGTTCATTTTTGTCATCTTATCATTTTTCTGCTTGCACCAGAACTGCTCTCAACTTTAGTTCTGTGTAGCTGCTGTTTGCTGTTATTAAAACTACTTGTTTGTGATTGTGATATTTATAAAATAAATGAGTTGGTGGAGCCCCTAACTAAACTGAGAGCCATGTCGGAGAAAGTGTTCTTTTACTGATATGTGGTGTGACCCCCTATTACATAGATTATGGATATCCAGCGAAAGTAAGTATCATAAAGCTTTTTGACTACTATGCTGAAAAGAACTAGACATTTCTAAAATGAACTACTTTGAAGACCACATGAAAAGTAAGTCATTTTTTTTTGTGCCTAGTTTACATTAACATCCTGAATTAATTAGTTAGAAATTTTGACAAAAGATTTAAATGCTTTGATGTTTGTACATTTAAATACAATTATGTAAACTATAGTTAAAAATGACTTAAAGATTTTTTTACCAAAAAACTTACTTTTAAGCTCAGTGGTATGAACTACAAGATTCCAACAAACCTCCCATTATTCTGTGGGAAAGAAGGGTCATCATAGTCTTTATAGGGCTCTAGGTGTGAAATTGTTGTAGGGTTTCCCAGCATAGCTGTTCCATCTTGTTTCAGTTTTAACTTTGGTTTGTATCATCATGCATGGCACATAAGTTTTAAGGTAAAAATAGTTAAAAATCATTGAAGCTTACAGTATGGGTTTAATACTGTTCTTTTCCTGTTCAGCACATTTTCAATTTATGGGAAAAGATGAAAAAAAAAATTATCAGTGCAGAGCCATATATTTATGAAAAAGACAAAAAATATTATCAGCATGTATACTGTAGATATAAAAATTTTACCAGAGATTTAAAGAATAAGTTAGGCTTACCCAAGATTCTTGAAAATGCCTTGATGTTCCATTCTTTTTATTGTACAAGCATAACCAGTACTGGGGAAACTACAGTTAAAATTTCAAAAAAGTTGTTCACTATAAATAAAACTACTTTTCCTGAAAAGTACCTTCACTACAACGGCATCTTATAAAAGTAAAATATACATAAAATCTAAGGTATTTTACCTGATATTGTCAAAGTATTTTGCATGTTGTTTGCTCTGTGAGGCACGTGCTCCCGGCCCGAGAGGTTCATTTATGTTACGGACCTTTGGTTATATATTTTAAGTTCCACATTCATTCACTTGCACAATCAAACGTTTAAAATTTACTGTTAATTAAAAGATTTTAGTAGAAAGAGTTATACTCATCGGGTCAGGAGACGTCTCACAAGGGGTTCGTTGTTACGGCGAGCGCTTTCAGAGGTGCTTAACCGCCATCTTCAGGCCTCTACTTCTACACGAGGGTTCTTCACGTGTGTGTAGTTTTGTAGTTGCATGTCTGGAATCAATGGGAAGGTTTGCTGCCTGTATGTCTTAGGTGATTTGTTTCTAATGTGTCGCCATCTATTGGATGAGTTGGTAGGTATCAGTCATAAGTATAATTCTATTGTGTAGATATTCTTGGCCTATTATTATTTGTTCGTAGAAACAGGTGTATTATCTGTTTTTTGTTGTTGTTCTTTATTTATTGGTGTGATTTTTGTAATGCTCTTTTTTTTTTGTCTTTTTTATGAATTTTTGTCTTTATTTAAATGAAAATCCATAAAAAAATACAAAAAAAAGAACATTACAAAAAATCACACCAATAAATAAAGAAAAAAACACACACCTGTTTCTACGAACAAATAATAATAGGCCAAGAATATCTACACAATAGAATTATACTTATGACTGATACCCACCAACTCATCCAATAGATGGCGACACATTAGAAACAAATCACCTAAGACATACAGGCAGCAAACCTTCCCATTGATTCCAGACATGCAACTACAAAACTACACACACGTGAAGAACCCTCGTGTAGAAGTAGAGGCCTGAAGATGGCGGTTAAGCACCTCTGAAAGCGCTCGCCGTAACAACGAACCCCTTGTGAGACGTCTCCTGACCCGATGAGTATAACTCTTTCTACTAAAATCTTTTAATTAATAGTAAATTTTAAATGTTTGATTGTGTGAGTGAATGAACGTGGAACTGAAAATATATAACCAAAGGTCCATAACATAATGAACCTCTCGGGCCGGGAGCACATGCCTCACAGAGCAAACAATGTGCGAAATACTTTGACATTATCAGGTAAAATACCTTAGATATTATGTATATTTTAATCAAACTCATGTTTACAGCATAAGACAACCCTTAAGGTTGCCTCATGAATTGCATTTTTCGTAATACTTATAAAAGTAGTTTTGCTACAACTACTTTTTAAGAGTAGTTTAAAAAACTTTGTGAACATAAACACACGTGAATGCATTTGTGAATCGGAGGAGTTTTCAGATGATGGTCGTAGTAAAGAAATAGAGCTATCACAGTGGGATTGAATGTATTTAGATAAAATATGTAAAATTTTATTAAAATATTTGAAATTAAAGATTTGCATTTTCATTTAAATAAAGACAAATAATTGTAATGTATCTTCAGTGTTTTTCTTGTTCTAGTCCGAATTCGTATAATAAAAATTCCGATGCTCACATTCAGCAGTCTTAATAACTGTGGTTCAGTTTATTGTTGTCACGATATGCCAGTAAAGATTTATAGAATGTGTAGTGCTTACACTCAAACACTGTCGTGATGTATGATCAGGAAGATGAACAAAATGCAAAGATACACTACAATGTACCAGTTCATTGAACTTCAACAATTGCATTTTAAAATTCTTATCAATGAAATATGATCTCATGAGCACATCAAAAGCATTACAAAATAGGCTCTCCATTGAAGCACAACTGTTGTTTGTTTCCGATGTAAATCAAACTGTTGTTAGGTGCCTTTAGGCTTTGGACTGATTTATGTGAGCCTGTAAGATCTGTGCATTGTCAGCTGCCCGATGAAAATGCATTTTTTTTCAGTCATTCTTTAAAAGTGGAAATATTGTTGTAAATAGAAATGCACATTAAATTCGCAAGCAAAGAAACTTTGGAAAAACAACATGGATCATCACTCTCATATGCCAGTTCAAAAGAAAATGTAAAAAAAAAGCAAAGAAAGATTTAGTCTACTGATGCATTGATATTGTGCCTGTACCTAAACAAATAGATAGAAAGAAGGAAAAAATCATACTTGTACATCATCTATCCACATGGGAAATGGGTGGATGAAATTTGAAAGCATGCTGGAGTGACATGGAAGAAAATGTCGCAGGATGAGAGTTATGCATGAGACCTGGGAAGACTTTCACCCAGCAATGGATTGAAAATGGTTGATTTTGATTATATATATAGTTATGATTTTATTACATTAACCTTGCTTTTTTTCAGAATGTTATTTAAAGCTGTACTTTGAATTAAATGAATTTGCTAAGTCTAAAGTTGGGCTTTATGCTGATAAAGTGTTCATGAAGGAAACATAAGGAGCAGAAACGTTTGGGTAACAAACACTGCATTTCAGTATGAGTTCTAAATCTATTGAATGATTGTCATATTGAAAACCGCAAATAAAAATGGTTTCATGTTTCTAGTAGATACAAGGAATTGACTTATGAAACTAATAACATCAATTGTAGTAAAAGTAAGTGATTTATCAATGTGTAGTGGATGTTGTAATACATAGTGAATTAGGAGCACATAGATTCCATAAATAGTGAATAATGAATGCTCAGAAGTGTTTTTAAGGACTCCAAGTAAATTACTGTGGAAAGAAATTAAAAGAAAAGTTCATGCATGCATGAAAAGTAAATCAATAAATAATCTGTGCATACACAAACACAGCTCATAACTACTAGAAAGAAGAATTGTGAAACAATAGCTCGGAGATGAAGTTTTTAAGTTTGATGTGGTGATTTTGAAGTCAAAAGGCTTTTTGCCTCCTGTACCAGAAGTGTGCTTAGTGATACAATTTCTTTTTGTTGTTTTGCTTTTTGATTTACAACTATTATAGAAAACTGACCAAAGAAGTTCTGTTTCAGCATTCATTCTTAGCTAAAGCTTTGTGAAATATGTAACTAGGAGGTAAGCTCAAGAGATGGTAAGCCAAAGAGATTGCACCAACTTTTAAAACTGAGATGCAATGGATCATTTACGCATTCTCTGAAAGAAGACCTTACAACAGGGTCAAACATTCACATTGATTGCTTATTGAGCATTCTCAGTTTTATGACTGTTCCTACCCCTCAGAGATGTCTCTTAGCCTCATTAAAGCATCCCCCCTTTTATTCTCCACTTAGGGTCATGACCTATGACCTAGCATTGTAAAGGTCATGCATCCTATTAGACTACATTAGATCATCTGAAAAGCAATTTAAATTTGGCAAATGATTCCTGTCATAATAAAATTTGTTCCTCATAAAAAGAAAAGTGGTGAAAAATATAGCGCAAAATTTTGTTACAACTATTTGATTTTTGTAGTGCATTAAAAAGAAAACTACTTTTTTATTTTGAAGATCACAATCCGATTTTTGGCATAAATGTGACAAGGATGGTAAGTCAGATAATATCCGAAAACTTAAAAATTTTCATCGTCCTGGAGCGGGACTCGAACCCGCGTCTACCAGAAAACGCCCGGGTATGCTAATCACTACACCACCCAGAACGACCAAGTTTCAAGTTTCCGATAAATTTGAATTTAACCATCACAGGATTCGCTAGCCGAAGCAACCGGCATTAATGTTTAGCGAGTTCAAGTTTTCGGATATTATCTGACTTACCATCCTTGTCACATTTACGAGTTTTCGGATATTATCTGACTTACCATCCTTGTCACATCGGATTGTGATCTTCAAAATTTGTATTATATGGCGTAATCCCGTATTTCTTTCATACTTTTTTATTTTTGTAGTTATGCTACACTACAAACTACAATAAAAGTAGCACACTACTGTAACATCACTAATAGTAGAGTGCTACTTCCCAGCACTGAGCATAACACCAATAATATATGATTTCAGACTGTTGTTGATGATGAAATAAAGAGTCTGCATTTGAATGCTCATGTTAAAAGTTGAAAATTCAATCAGAGTAGAACAATGCAATATGGCCAAAACAATGAAAGGTTAAAGTTTGATCAGGCTAAAGCAATGAAGAGTTAAAATTCAATGAAGCTAGATTGAAATTAAAACCATTTAAAAGATTTAAACTAAAAGATTGAAGAGATAAAATTAAAAAGAAACAGGTGATTTTCACCTGGAAATTAAATCTATTTACTAACTTGAAACCTACAAAATGGTAAGTACTTCCTTGCATGATCAATTCTTCCCTGACATTGTAGATGCATTTTGTTCAGCACTTCTCTGACATTCTCATTGACTCTTGGTGGACAACTGTGCATTCCATGATAGGGAAAAGTTCAGAGTTTTTCTTTTTCTGTGCTGTTTGTCATCATAGGATCAGTGCTGTCATCTATCTTTCCTTGCTGTACAATGAAATGAAAAAAAAATCAATAAAGGAAAATTAAATCTTACAATTTTCCTTACATTGTTGTACTTTCACTTCTATTTTATTTTGTAGTTTATTTTCCTTCCAAAAACTACAAAATAAAACAATGGACAACTGTTGCCTGTGATAGTCAGTTGTTTCAGTAGTCATACAATTGAAAATAAACCAGATGATGGGTTTCCTACTGGAGATACTAGGCACATTTTTAATGAAGTTATATGAGTAAAAAACCATGAGATATGATTTCCACTATCAGAAATGTTTTGTTTAAGTAGAATGGCAAAACAGATGCACTGGGTTACTTAGAATTCATAGAAATTAGTGTATCTGGCCTTTAAAAGATTGTTTAATAAATGTAATACATAAAAATACAATTTTTGTCAGCTCTGAAATTATACATACATACATATCACTAAACTGTTCTCTGAGATACAGAGGTTAGCTCCACAAAGAAATGCAAACCACCAGATAAATTTTTAACTGATTATTTACTTACTGTTGCCGATCAAACTCCTTCATTTACAGGGATCTTGACACACAACACAGGCTTCACTAACATTCATCACACAACGTACACAATACCTTCTATACTTCATGCTCATAATCTTTTTCTTATGCTGACACTCCTGAATTTGGTCCTCCCATGACTTCCTTGGTCTTCCTCTGCCTTTCTTTCCTGCCACTTGGGCTGAGAAAATTTTCTTAGTAAGGATCTCATCACTCATTCTGTCAGCATGGCCAAACCACCAAAGAATATTAGTCTCCACTTTGCTAACAACATTTTGCTTCACATTACACAACTGCAACACATCTTCATTCCTCACATGATCAGAACGTGTCTTACCCCCCTCCCGTAAAGTAATGCATTTCTTCAGCTCACAGATGACTCCTATGTCTCTTCTGCAGTACCCAGGTTTCACTGCCATACAACAGAGTAGGAACAATTACACTTTCATACACCCATTCGGGACTCTCTTGAAAACACATCATTCCGGTGAAAACCTCCTAAAGCAGCTATGACTTTCAATGAAGAATTCACTAGCCTACTAATTTCGCCATCTAATCTGTTCTCTCCGTCAAACATGCTTCTTAAAGCTCTGAAATTATAAGCTTCTTTTTTTTTTCTTAGGATTTCTTCTGATATTCAATTTATTTATTTTCCTGTGTTTCTGGAGAAATGTTGACTATTACCAATTTTGTACTGCACTTTTTTTTTGGCATGCACAAAATTGGGAAAGTGAAAAATAAGTTTTAGGAAACAAGATCATATGATGTCTGCTTCAGGAAAAATTTTCTAAAAGCATGCTTTGTATTGAAATGAAGTTTGGGAGAGTGGTGATTTCACTGGAAATAAATGGGATGTACTTTCCATATTATGAAGCTCATAACTATTGAAATGAAATGCAGATAAGTCATGGCGAAAATTGAGCAATACCTGTCAGATGAGGCCCCACATACTTTCCGTTGGTTGAGTTGACATACATCATCATTCCATGTCAACTCAACCGATGAATTTACCTGACTGTCACTGATTTTCATAAAATTCTGTGGGCTTGTTGGCTGTTTGGAGAAAATAAACTGTTCCAATAATTAGGTAGGTGGGACAAAAACTTTCTAAAATATGGGGTCAGAAACTGAAAAACAAAAACTAAAAAATAAACAAACATGTAAAGTTTTTTTAGATAGCATTGAAATTGCTATATTTTCAGTTGTACAGAACTTAGATCAAAATCTTTTCTCATAACTTAAAGCAAAATCTTTTCAGTGTTAATTACTAAACTTTGGTCTTGAATTTCAAAATGGTGATCCCTGTTTTTGAAGGGGTGAGTTTTAAAAAAATACACAAACCCTATTTTACTGGAGTATATACACTGATTTCCAGAACTAGGTTCAGGAATTGTGAATTTTCTTATAACTGCATAGCATGTATTAATCTCCAAAATTCTCACTTGTCTGATGCTTAAAGCAAATATAGCTTCATCACCTACTACATTCCATTTTTATTTTTATTTGCCTTTTCACCTGAAAATCATAAAAATATATAAAAAAAATTGTGTACCACAAGTAAAATATAACGGAAATTTTCATACATTTTTCTTACAATAATATTCCACCATACTTTTAATAACAGCAATATTCCATCAAATTTTTACTATGATAAAAATAATTGTGCTTTTGTTATTGTACCATATTATCTTTGAAAGATCAACTGTACAAGGTTAGAATTTTGTTCAAGAACAGTCATATCTGGTTATTTGATGAGTGTTTAAAGTGAACAGAAATAAAGTAACAAAATGAATGAACATCCACATCAAGTATTAGTGAAACAGTAATTTCCTATGTGTTTGCTTCTGAAATGTAAATTTCTGATTGTTCTAGTGCTTACATAATATTTCTGAGCAGTTTTACATTGGTAATTATAAATAATAATAAATCATCACAATGGGTGTTTGTTAGAAACACAGCTTCCATTTAATGGCATTGAAATACCTGTGAAGGCAATTTCTGAAAAAGTAAATGTGCACCATACACTGATGTTTTTCCCTGTAACAGGTCTCACCCATGGCACTAATTCTCCAATGTGGACACTTTCCACAAACTTTATTTGCTTACAGAAATTGCCTATAATTTCCTGTTAATGGTGATTCCAAACAGACACTTGTGGCACTCCAATTTTAAATTTCTCAAAGATGATGGAATATGTAACGAAAGAATACACATAACAGTTGTGCCATACTTGAGAAAACTTATATGTAATAAAACAGCAGTTTTACACTGGATAACCTGATACATGGAACAGGAAATAGCTCTATCATGTTTAATTAAGCAAATATATACTTATAAATATGCAGTACATATATAAATAAATATTATGTTTGTAATAGTGAACAACCCATACATATATGAACTTCATATAAATTTTAAGTTGCACCACTTTTGGGAAACTATATTTGTTCATTGAAGATGTCTCTTGCCAAGTAATTGTTCCTTTAATTAAAACATAACATGAAAATAGTTCAGAAATTTTGTATTTATAGAGCATTCTTCTACGTAATTCATCATTATTTGTAAGATATTGTGTTCATATATGCATAGAATTGCTGTTCGCACAAACTTCTGAGCAGACTAGAAGCAGGTTAAAAGGGTGTTAATCATGAAATGTGGAGATGTTATTAGGAGGATAAGGTGAACATCTAAAACAGAAACTTCTTAAGTGGGATCTAGTACAACTTCTTAGATAAAGGTATTTTTGTGATTTTATTTTGTTATTTATTTATTGGAAAATGATAAATTCAGAAAACCATTCATTTGCTTCAATGTGAGAACAATGATCCTTGCTTTCCAGTTTTGTTATGGTGTATATCGTCACCACTAAAAAGCATAAATAAAGATGCTATCAAATTCAAAATACATTTTATTTCATGCATATGCTTCTAAATATTCAAATGAAAAAAAAAATCTTTCGTTTGGTGCCCTTTATAACAAAGACTATTTTGGGTACAGTTTCTTTTTCAAATAATGCATAAATTTCCTCCTAGGGTGCATAAAAGTAAATTGTGATTTCCTTGATATCTCTGCTTCTAAAAGTCCTGTTTGAAAACTTCTGCCTGCATTGCATAGAGCTTCTGGTGGGAAATGTTGTGCTTATAATTTCTAATTTTTGATAAGAAAAAATGGTTTGGCCACCAGGGAATGTAAGTGTATATTTCTGTTTCTTATGTATTTGCAGCAAAATCTGTGCTTCTGAAAACTTGATTTAAAAAATTATTTTGTGGACCAATACTGTTCAACATAAAAAGCCTTCTGAAAATAGCTTCTGCTTAGAACAGTGCATGGTTTTTCCACCAGGGACATAGATGTATGTTGCATTTTTGTTGATATCTCAGCTTCTAAGTGTCTGCTTTGAAAAATTCTTTCTTTATTGGAAAATATTTCTGGTGCAAAATGTTGTTTGTATAAATTCAAAATTTCCTTGATGCACAAGTATGCTACTAAAGAGCATAAGATCATGTTTCCGTTTACACCATATTTGTAGCAATATGTACGGGTCTCAAAACCTGAATGAAAAATTCTTTTTCGGTCAGATACTACTACAGTAATTATGAAAACATTTTATGTGCATTTCTTTCCCAAATTAATGGACAATTTTCCTACTAGGTGTACAAATGGTTAATTTGTTTTTCTCAATATTTCAGCTTCAAGATGTCCAATTTAAAAAAAAAAAATATTTTAACATCAGATACCATTCACCTTGTGGAACACTTTGCTTGTACTTGTGGAGTTTTTTATTGTTCACAGTTTTGCCACTAGGTGGTGTTTCTGTACTTCTGCTTGTAGCTGTATGTGAACTTCCAAAATTCCCATTGAAAAATTTCTTTTTCTGCTGTATACCATTTGCTACAATAAAAATGGAGAACATTATCCTCTTTAAATAATGTATAGCTCTCCTGCTGGGAGCAAAACTTTTTTCTTGCTATCTCTGCTTCTAAGAGACATATCTGAATAATTATTTTTCTTTAGTGTAACTTTCACTATTAATAATTTTTGCATATCTTCAACTTTTCCATTATGTAAAAATGAAAGTAAAGCTATATCATGTTTTCTTCTATATTTCTTCTTCTAATTGTTCAATTTGAAAATCCTTTTGTCTCTGATATCTTCCTTTTGCTATGAGAAAGTTTTTGTGCACAATGTGTTAATTAGTAGAAATAAGTATCTGTTTCTATTTTTCGATGTTTTAGTAGTTGTGGAAATCCAGCTGATTTTTTTCTTCTAACCAGTTTTATTGACTCTGAATAACTTTGAAGAATTTAATTCACATTGGACAAGATTCAAAAGACATTCTCATTACAACCAAAATTTCAGTGTCATCTCCCTTGTTTATACGTATGAATAATATTCATTCATTATATCATGAAATGATAATTATATGCAAAATTCAAAACTTGAACTAGTAATTTTAACTTCAGATTAAGCCAATTATGACTAAATCCTGAGTCCAAATTCTCAGTTCAAGTGTCATTGGAGTGACTGACAGGGTCTTGTGTTCCTCATAGAAATTTGTGGTCATAGAAAGGTTCATCTGATATGGTAATTTAACCATGCTTGATTATAGTAACACAGCTAAGTTGTTGCTGGTTTGAAATTTACTAGGATTTAATTACCTTTACTGAATTTGTGATTATTCTCTTAGGAAAACTCAACATAGCCAGTGGAGCTGTCTTTTAAATAATAGAAGTCTATCATCTGTCAGAATATTTTTCAGCTTTTACATATGTGCATTTCTAGATGTGATCTTCACGTCTGGCATATTTAAAATTTTCTTCATATTATATTTTATGGTGTCGTCAAATGAAACCCATTCGAGTGACTTTATTGAGATGAATGAAAAGATACATCCGCAGGTGTGGCAGAATTAAACAAAGCAATATGCTGTATAAGGAAGCAAGAATGCACCAGTGTTCATTAGAAGTCACCGTAGGTATTCAGACATGCATCCCACTGCCTGGGGAGGCAGCGGGTACTGTCTGCGAAGAAAGACTTTGGTTGCTCCTTGAACCATTTGGTCACTGCGGCCATGATGTCTGCATCGGAGTGAAATCATAGTCCTTTGAACTTTTTTTAAGGGTCTGAACAAACGAAAGTCACATGGTGACAGATAGGGGTATAGGCTTGGTGGTGCAGAACCTCCCACCCTTTCCATGTTAACGCATCCTGCACAAGTTCACAACATGCGGACGAGCTTTGTCGTGCAACAGAATCACACCACGCGAAAGCATGCCAGGTTGCTTATTCTTGGTGGCTTTATGCAGCTTGTCCAGTGTGTCCTTGTAGCGGTTGGCATTGATGTTCACATGGAGCTCTTTGAAGTCCACCAACAAAAGTCCTTCATGGTCAAAAAACGCAGTCAGCATAACCTTACCAGCGGAAGCCTGTGACTTGAATTTTTTGTGTTTTGGTGATCCGGGATGTTTCCATTGCATCCTCACTGGTTTGCTGGACAGCTCAAAGTGATGGCACCACGATTTGTCGCCTGCCGCTATGCGTGACAGGAATGCATCACCCTCCGCTTCATAATGCAGCAAGTGGTTCAAACTCCAACCCATGCATTCTTTCTTATGGTGGTTGGCCAGCATCCATGGGATCCATTGTAAACACACCTTCCAATACTGCAGTGTCTTCGTAACCACCGTTTGAACTGTCCCAAATGACATTGCGAATTCCTCCACTAGCCAACGGAAGCTCCGATGGCGGTCCACCAGTATTGCTGCATGAATCTTGGCGATGGCTTCATCTGTCACAATAATATGCGCCTAGCCCTGCCACGAAAAATCTTTCATTTCCTCACGTCCTTCCCAAAACATCCATGCCCAGTTCGTCACTGTTGTCTTCAACACACATTTGTCACCATACACCGCCTGCATTCTGTGATGAATGTCAACTGATCGACATCCTTCCGCTGTTAGGAACTGAATCATCTCTCGCTGATCCACCTTGGATGGATTCGGAATCGCACTGGGCATGTTGTCAATGATCTGCAGGACAAACTACACATGCGAGGAGAATGAATACATGCTCGCTTGTTCATTGGTCTGTGCTTATCACACGAGCTGGGACATCATCATGCTCCCTGTGCACAGGTCTATATGACATGGCACAAACGGGTTGCATTTGATCACGCCTCATACGTAAATGGTAAGAATGATAAGCTAAAAGTTCATTTTTGTTGGTAAGTTTTTCAAGTGTAAATAATAATTTTATTTCTTTCAGTAGCTAACAGTCAGATATGGACAACCTTTAAGTCAATCAGCTGTAATATTTTCTCATGTTTTGCTTTCTGATGTGCTCTGTTTTAGCTGTACCATAACATATTTTATCTATACCTAACACCATGAATTTCTTTTGATACAGCCTTTTTGGAACAACAGAGGCTGTCTAGTCTATAGGCTGTAACTGATTTTATGTCGGGAAAAAAACTAAGACTTGATTTTACTCTTCCTGCTGCACAGTTTATTGCAAAATGAATCAGATGGGATTTTATCCAAAATAAAAGTCAACCGTGATTCTAGAATATTTGGGATTGTGGACCCAGAATATATTTATGGAATTGTTTCATAGTTAATTTTCTGAAGTTAATCTAGCACATTCATATGTTATTGTAGTAATGCTCTGACAGTGTGTTGAGACATTCACAAATTTTTCTTGGTTAGGAAGATCTGAAAATAAAAAAAAAAAAGGAAAAGAGATCATGTGTTCGTTTCAGTTATCCTTTCACCCATTCTTATTCTTCTCATCGTGAAGCATTTTTCTAGACTCGTATACTTATTTTACCTTTATTTTTTGGTGTTGCATGCATATCACTTACTAAAAAACAAATTGAATTCTGTTTGTCTCCTTCATATGCCAACAATCCCCTAGCTGATGCGTCTTTAAGTTTAAATTGGTTTTATGATGAATGCTGAGTTATTATATACATTTCAAATATACACTAACAACAATTTAAACAGTGAGTACATTCAGTATGTGTTCAATGATTAACTTGTATTTAGTATATTTGTGTAATATTTAAAAGTGAAATCAAGTAAGCCACCACAATGGTGTAGTGGTCTAAGCAATGGCTTCTGATCATTCGTACAAGATGGGACCGGGTTCGAATCCCAGTTTCACATGGATGTTGTGTTTGTCTTACGGCACTGGCTCTCTCCCTTCCCTGGAACCAGTGACCCTAAATTAGGGACGGGCGACTGCTTATAGCCCATTGAGTTGCTCACAGTGGTCGTTAAACCTCCACCAAAAAAAAAAAAAAGAAAGAAATCAAGTATATTACTCCTTTCATCAGCCACATGATGTTGATTACTTCTGTGAAACAGTTTTTGCAATACTTTTTGGTTATCACTTCTTTTTTTTTTATCATACCATTTATTGGATGAACCTTGGGTCACCTGATGATTAATGATCCACTTTATATACGTATATACTCAGAGTGTAAAGCATTTATTCAAAACAAAAAAGTGCACATCTTATAATGGCTCTCATCCTTTTGTAGTGAGTGACACTGGAGTTGTAAGAACTTTTGCCAATGTGTGAATGCTGTGCATTAAGTGAATGAGATTTATTATATTTTGAAATGTGACTCTATCAGTGAAATATGACATTGTTTATATGCTAAGCAAAATGATTTCCTAACATACTGCACCCAATTTAGCAGTTAACTTTTCTTAATTTACTTGCAGAATTTACAAGATTTCTCAAATCGTTTTTAAAGAGCTTTTGTACCTTCACCAATGGGGCTAAGATCTTAAACACTGATGTTGCTGAAGGACAACTTGTATGTATTCATGGTATTCGGTTTCTTAGCATGGCGTGGGTGATTTTGGGTCACTCATATGCGTTTGTTGCCATGAATTCTACTAGTAAGAATAATTTTCTTTTTAGTTGATTGTTTTATGGATTTTATTCAGTCCTTGACATACCGTGTTACTATTTTATTCTAGTATCTATACTTTTTTTTTATTAAAAAAAAAAAAGGTAAAAGGGGATGAGCAACAGCTACTTCAGTTGATTTGGCATTATTCCTGAAGCAGAACTTTCATCCTGTAGACTTACAAACTTATTTTAAAATAGTGATGGACAAAATGAATATGAGCTACTGTACCTTAAATTGTCATATTTATTCAGTTTCACATTTTCTTTGAAATGAGGACATGCAGATGCGTTTTCCTTTGCCAACAAAAGAAGTATCAATGTGATAGCATGTTGGAAAAAATGCCTGTGTGAGAACATGTTCTTTGCTTTTGACAAGTGCTGGGATAAGGCTAGGCATATGTTTTCTAATTTTTGTCATTATAAATCCTGGGGGTTTTATGTAAACCCAAGGGTGCTGATAATTTATGGATTCCTTCTTTAGCAGAAAAAAACAAGAAACACTAGTCTTCCTTTTTTTTGTTTTGTTTATAAGCTTTACTTAATTATGATTTCATTCTTTAATATACTGTTCCACCAGATTTCCCCACAAATAATTAAAATTACTAATTGGTGGTGCAATAAAAGTGTATATTTTCATCTAAAGCCATCTCCTTCTCCATATGAGAAGAGCAAGTTAGCCAATTTTTTGAGCACAATGCTTACATGGCCTAAGCTGATCATGTGAAAACCATTGGTTATTTTTCTTCTTTCAAATGCTTAATTTGTATAATTATAAATTACGTAATTTTTTCCTTCCATATGCACTCTGTAGCAAAAAAATCTGCGCACCTGGAAAAATCGTCTGATCATGATGAAATTTGACATGAGTAATGAGGAGACTAAGAGGGTGAAATGATTCAAATTTGAGATCAATCCCTTCATTTATTGAGCAGATATAGGTTCAGAACCGTTATATCTTAGTAACATGTATGGCTGCCTCTGGTGGAAATGCATGAGGAAGTTCAATCCGGCATGGACACATACAGGCATTGAATGCTGTCCTGCGGAAGTTGCTGCAAGATCCACTGTAACTCTGCAGTCAGTTCACCCACGTCGCGCAATGGCTGGAGCTGGTATCATGCGAGGTCCTGAATGTGTTCGATTGGGGAGAGGTCCAGCAATCGGGCAGGCCAAGATAGGGTTGTCACACCACCCAAGGAATCCATTTGGATATTTGCCGTGTGCAGACAGGCATTATCTTGCTGAAAGATGGCCACCGGCAGACTCAACAGCATTGGCGATACCACAGGTCTTAGGATCTCGTTTATACATCGGCTGGCCATTAGGGTGCGGCAAAAGGTCACCAATGGTGACTGGGTATCATTGGCGATGGCTCCCCAAATGGTAACGCCAGGTGTTATGGACATATGCCACTCCACAATGACGTCGGGAGAGCAGCATTAACCAGGGCTCCTCCACACACGAATTCTCCAGTCATCTGAGCTCAGTGAAAACTGGGATTCATCGCTGAACACGATATGGCTCAAGTCCAATACATTCCAACCTGCGTGGTTGCAACACCAGATGAAGAATTGCTGGCGATGTCCAGGTGTTAGTGATATCCGGCGGGCGCAACGGTCATTGACAATGGAGTCCAGCCTCTGTGAGCCTTCTTCAAATGGTGCTGCATGACACTACACGTCCAGGAGATGTGAGTAGGTGCCTCTGAATGGCAGATGGTGAAGCTGTCAGTGTGCATCTGGCAGCTTGCACTATCACACGATCCTGGCAAGAATTCATCATTCGAGGCCTGCCACTGTCCTGTTGACGGTTATGGACACCCTGTTGAAACCACTGCTAACAACATCGTCTGACTGTGTCATTGCTCCAACCCTCGTAGCTGGTGATACATGGGTACAACCAGCCCGCTTCCCAGAGTGCTGTGATGCTCCCTCTCTTGAACTCACTCAACTGGTTGTAACGCCGTCGGGTGGGTCTTCAAGGCATTCTCATTTGCCACTGCTAACAACTGTACCACAGCAGTCATCCGAATTGATGCAGTGGCCAAGCAACGGACCTTGTATGCGTGCTGGGGTGCACATTTCTGATGCGTTTTACACATTGGCTATGTATTTTGTATCATTTGCATGTTAAGTTTCACGCTTGTCGGATTATTCATGGCACACAGATATTTTTGCTAAAGAGTATTAAACTATATCATTAACCTTAGTTAAGTATTTACCATATTAAGTTATTAAAGTGCTGCAATATATACTTCATCTGATTACTATCATTATTTTGAAAATATATTTCAACATTTTGTGTACATAGTGACACAGAGTTAGTAAATCCAAAGTTTGTACTTTTTGCGACATATGGGTGTTAGGCATGTATTATATCTGTTGTGTTAGCAGGTAATATTCCTGGTGAACATACTTATTTTATTTCCATGAGCTTCTTAGGGTGCATTTCACACATTTTGGTATTGGGGTAACAAGATGAATAAGAACTTAAGTAAAGTATTTGTGCAATTCTGAATAGCCCATAAGGATTCATCAATCTAGCAAATTCATACAGTTTTGAATTCTCCATAAGAAGTCATATGAACTTTCTGTAAGTGATCATCTTGTTTTTCTGTTGACTTGTAGTATATCCATGGCTTAAGCTTTGTTTTCATAATGTGTCATGTTCTTGGTGCTAGGTTTGGTGTTTGCACTTGCAAAACCCTAAAACCCAAACAATGAACTGCTGCAATTAGCCAAGAGCTAAAACATACTGATGACATATAATTTGAATAGCCCAATTTAAATGACCCAGTAGTAGTCATATGCAGGTAGAAATCAGATTGCTTCATAATTCTCATGAATATGCATTTATGCTTATTTTAGAAAAGTTGCAAATATGCATTTATGCTTAGTTGCAAATATGCATTTATGCTTATTTTAGAAAAGTTCCATTGGGAGGTATGGGCAGTACAAGTCCTACTTCTAAAAAGAGTTTGGCTCAGGCATACACCAAATCAGCTGTGATCTTGATTGAGGAGTGGTAGAATAAGTTATTATTAAATAGCCCAAATAAGTTGTTAAAACTCAGTACATTAAAAAGTCTATGCTTTAGTTTTTTGGTATAATGTGTCTGGGCTAAATTTTGTATGGAAGTACCTAAAATAAACAAAATATATAAATTAGCAGTTTCATGCAGACATACATTGTATTTATCACTGAGTTATTCTGTGAGTATTAGAAGTTAGCTCCTAAGAGCAAGATCACCTTCCAAATCAAAGTTCTTGATAGTGTTAGATTTTGTTTTCTGTTCATGTATCAAATGTCTTTATTTACAAAGGGTGAGTCGAAAGTTTTGCAATATTTGCATAAACACATGTGCTGCGGCAGATATGTCATGTGTTTAAACTAGTTCAAGTTGCACACTGCAGTCAGTTGAAAGGGTTATAAAGTGGTAGTCGTTGCTGTGAACAGCATTGGATGTCATTGTTCTTTCTGTGGTTGGTACGCCTAAAAGATGAACAGCCACAGCTGGCTAATTAGGGAACTTTTACTTTACGAGTTTAAACTCGGCCATAACACTGCTCAAGCAACACTAAACATTTGACATGCAAAAGGGGAAGATTCCGTGGACCATAGCACCACAACCAGAACTCAGGTGACAGAAACCTCGACGATCAGCCAAAGTCAGGTAGGCCACGGACCATGGATTTGGAGCTCTCGGAGATTATTAGGCAAGCTGGGCATATCACAGACCACCGTGGTTCATCACCTTCAGGACCTTGGCAAGGTATACAGGAGCTGCCGCATTGTTCCTCACACGAACTGACGCCAGCTGAAGCAAACCACCGAGTTGAAGTGTGAACAAAACTCCTAGAAAACCAGGGCGATGTACGTTCATTAAGAGAATTGTTATGTGCGATGAAAAGTGGGTCTATTTCCATAATCCTAACACACAACGGCCGTGGTTGAGCCCAGGCCAGCTTCCTGAACCTGTTGCCAAATGTGGGCACTTCAAGCATTTCACCAGATGCAGAGGTGATGCTCTGTATCTGGTTAAATTTTGAGGGGATAATCTATTACGAATTTGTTCCAGACGGTCAGACCATCAACACCAAACTCTACTTTAAACAGCTGGAGCGGATGTGTGCTGTTTTGGAGGAGAAGTACACAGCACCGGTGAACAGAAAATGCGCTCTCCTACAGCAGGACAATGCTCAGCCTCATACCTCGCGAACGACCTGGGCTAAACTCCAGGAACTTTTGAGGGCTTTGAACTGATGTCACACCCAGCATATTATCCAGAGTTTGCCCTGTTGGATTATTATTTTAGTACTGCAAATATGTGAAATAATTGTGCCTTTGATGATAGAAGCATGCAACTTGGTGCACATATACTACATATATGAAGGTTTAATTTTGGCTATAAGGCCATATCAGATTTTTCTTTTAACAAAATTGACAGCCATTTAAAAAATGGCGAGTAATTATTGTTATTTTTGTTTCTTAATTACTGTAGATATTCATGTTCAATCATTTACTTGTGGTCATGAAATGCCTATAGTACATTTTAGAAGTAAAAATAAAGCCTAATGGTAGATAATGACATTTTATTTTCAATAATGTATACCATATTTTATTTATAATATATTTATTTATATTATATTTATAAAATTTTTGGATGGATGTTTATTTAATGGAAATACTGATATTGTCTGTACTGATATTGAATATAGTTTTGTCTTATATTACTGATTTTAATGAAATGAACACATTTTTTGTAATAACCCCCTTTATTTCACTCAGTACAAAGAGTGCCACAAGTACAAAGAGCGGTACACTGTAGGGCAGCCTTCCTACACTTGCACTGTCGTGTACAGTCTTTCATGCAGCCACATCGTATAAGTTCCCTGCATGCTTGTGAAGCCTGTGGTAGGGTTGTCCAAGATATTTCCCATCCACCTTCGTCCTTCCTCTTCCAACCCCAATCACCTGGCAATGGGAGCAATGGGGTTGCGACCATCATTTGGGCCCAGCAGTAACCAGCCTGGTAGACAGCTCTCTTTGTATGCTGAATGAGAGCATCTTGCGAAGGAGGCAGATTGTCAGTTGCTCTATCGTTCTGAGTAAACAGGTGTTTTCTTGTCTCATTAACACATTCGTCGCTGCTAGTACGGTCATACAGCAAAACTATAAATCTCTCCAATGGTTTCAGCATTTCTTGTACAGTCTGCTGAGTAGGTCTGTCAGCCAATGTACAAAAAGTCGTGGTGATATCTTGATATGCATTCGAGGTGTCCCATGCGTTCCTTTTGCCTTTTTCTCCAAAGAAGGATACAGTGTCGCACCCAGTTATTGCGTGAAACAATGGCAAGGCAGTGCAACGATCACGACCCAAAGATCGTGCTAAATCATGTGCGGCAAAGAGCCGGCAATTCTTTCCAACTCCAAAAGCAACCCATAGTTCCCCAATGTTTAGACATTGTGCTGATGTGATGGCTAGAACTACAACATTGGTGTCCACAGTGCGTATTTTGGCTTTGTCATATCCTTGCTGCACAGCATCACATAAATGAAGTAGGATTCGAGTGTCTGCTTCTTCGTGTGTGCATGGAGCCAGTCGTAAGATATCTTGACGATTTATAGCAAGAACATTGGTACCATTTGTGGTAATCACCTGCTTGTCCATGTCAATAGCTGCTAATGCTAAGGTTGTAGCCAAGAAAAAGAACAATTCAGTCTTATTTTCATCGACCCGGAGAAACTCCTGCCAGTTTTTAGGAAGTGGACTTCTTGGTTCAACACGTTTTCGAACACGTTTTCCCCTTTTGCTGCGTGTGTCACTCTTCAAGCTGTCAGGCATGTGCATGTCCCAGATGATATCTAGCCTTCTTACATATTGAAGTTGAGATTTGATGTAGGGTATGAACACAGTACTGGCATAATCTTCAAATGTTTTTGCAAATCCTGGTCGTAGCTTGTTGACAATTGTAGCACCGTCAATGATGGAAATTTCTACTGTTGGTTTGGTAGTAGTGCTTTTTCCGGGTGCGAGTTCTTCAAGGCAAGTCAATAAATCAGACGTTGTTCTGGTTCTTAGACTCCCCAACTTCGACAGTGCTGGAGGATAGGCTTGGTTTTCGTGTCTAAAGAACTCATCCAAATCTCCATTACGTATCTGTGATGCAATGTACAATCTAGCGAATAATGAGCATGAATTCTTCAGTGATGTCAACTGTAACTGTTTATTAGACTTTTCATGAACTGGAGGATGGTTGAAGAGGTGGAGGTTATTCCGCTTAATATGATCTGAGATACGTTTAGTTTTATTAATAAGCCTCTCGCTGACATATAACTCATACTGTTCAACTCCAATTTTTTCAATATTTAAAAATGTGTCTGCAACTGCTGTATGTATGATATTTCTGCTGTCAAGTACCAGAAGATCAGAGCTGTTTTCACTGAATGGGTTTCCTATATCTTGCATTGCATGAGTAAGAGACTTGACATCTTTTGCAAATGCCAACTATGGATGCTTGTTAGCCTCTTGGTGACGCTCATCTTTTTCCCATCTCTTCATCTTGGTAGAATTAAATTCTTCAACTAAGCGGGCCATCTCAGGACCAGGCACCATCCAATGATGCAGAGCTTTTGAGTTTTTTGTCAGGCCTACAGCCCCTCCATCACCTTTGACTGATGCATTATTTTGTTCATGGGCCTGATCAATGGCAATAGCAGAGAATGCTCGCTTTGACTTCTTGGTGACAAACTTTCCTTTCATGAATTCTTCATAGGTTGCCACTTTAAATGAAATCATATCACGTAAGTGGACGGGAATCCATCGTGTATAGTGAGTATGGTCAAGAGAAAAGAACCAGGGAACAATGTTGGATTGCCCCTCTACATAAAGCTGAAAATCTCCTTCTCGTATTGCTTTTACAAAAGTCAACAAAAGGAGTTCTGGTTTTAGAATGATGAACCAGAATCTAAATTGGGCGCATACATCAATTCTTTCTTTACACCAGTCCAGTGGCGGCTTGTGGTGTAAAATGCTGGTGAGGCGAACGGTCTTGATGTAAATGTAAAACAGTAAAACATATGTTATTGAAAAATATATAAGTTCGTATAATGTTATACGAATATATATATATCAGTGGCGTAGCCTGGGGGGGGGTCGTGGTTTGCACCCCTTAGTAGGCGAGACAGTTAGCTTTTTCTAAGCACGTTTTATAGATAATTTCCCTATTTAAATTCATTGATTTTTACATAACTCGGAAAGCAATGTAATTTCTTGATAATAGAAGAGAAAGTAAAGCAAAGCGGCCAAAGAAGTTGCTTTATTATATTTTTATTAAAACAACTATAATTTATTGCATTTTCTTCATTTTATTAAATTAGCTTCGTTTTGTATTAATGTTCAAGAAGTGTGTACGTACCAATGGAAAAATATTTGTCGAAGCGCCCCCCCCCCAAAAAAAAATTGTTATATGTACTTATACACAGTTATACAGCAGAAGTGCAGAACCTCCCCCCCTTCAAAAAGTTTCATGTCAAAGGCAGTATCACCCATTGGATATCTTTGAAGTCCTGGGTTCGAGTCGGCTGAATCATTAAAATCTGCTGAGATTCGGAAATCTCGTTATGCCATTGGTCCCTTGTAGGTGCCTTGTTATAAACAGCTGTAAACCCCAAGCCATGCCACTTAGCCCTTATACACAAATATTATTCAACAGTAATGGAATAAAATTTTAGAGGAAAAATGTACATATACCTATATATATATCATCATCATCATTGTCAACCATTATCAATCCACTGCTGGACGAAGGTCTCCCCAAGTTTCCTCCACAACGATCTGTCTTGTGCCAGTCTCCTCTATGTCACTCCCGCATACTTTCGAATTTCATCCACCCATCTCCCATGTGGTCTTCTTCTGGGTCTTTTCCTGTCCCTTGGAATCCAATCTAAAATATCGGCTGTCCATCGATGGTCTGTTCTTCTGGCAGTATGTCCAGCCCATTGCCATTTCAGGGATTTAACTCTGATCATGATGTCTTCCACTCTTGTCATTTTTCGGATCCACGAGTTCCTCTTCTTATCTCTCCTGGTTACACCGAGCATGCACCTCTCCATGCTTTTTTGAGTTACCTGCAGTCTTTGTATGTCTCTTTTAGTTAAGGTCCACGTCTCTGCACCATACGTAAGCACTGGAAGGATGCATGGATCAAACAATTTTCTTTTAAGACATAATGGCATATTGCTCTTGAAAATTATGCTGTTTCTTCCAAAAGTTATCCAGGTAAGTTTTGTACGCCGATTAATTTCTTCATCAATGTGACCCTCACTTGATATCTGCTGTCCAAGATAAACGTACGTGTCTGTTATCTCCAGCTTTTCTCCATCAATCGATAAATCTTCATTTCTTGTAAAAGCATTGAACATCACTTTTGTCTTCTGAAAGTTCATTTTTAATCCCACTTTTTACTCTTGTCAGCAAGTTCCTGGATCATACTCTGCAGCTCTGATGGGGTAGTTGAAAAAATGACTATGTCATCAGCAAAACGAAGGTGGGTTAGATAATCTCCATTAATCTTTATCCCTTTGTTTTCCCAGTTCAGTGATTGAAAGACATTTTCCAATGATGCATTAAAGAGCTTTGGAGATATGGTGTCACCTTGTCTCACTCCCTTTCCAATTTTTATGTGTGTTGTATTTTCAAACAGCCGAATCTTTGCATTTGCATTTTCATAGATGTTATTAATAATATTAATGTATGCATCTTCAATACCGCAGGATTTCAGAGCCATTGTAACTGCTGATGGTTTCACCGAATCAAAGGCTTTTTCATAATCGATAAAAGCCATGCACAATGGAAGTTCATATTCCCTCGCTCTTTCAATTAGTTCTCTCAGTATGTGGATATGATCTATTGTGCTGTAGCCACTCCTGAATCCAGCTTGTTCTCTCGGTTGAGCCATGTCCAGTGTTACCTTCAAGCGGTGTGAAAGAACTTTAGTGAAGATTTTATAAACCACTGATAGGAGGCTGATAGGTCTGTAGTTCCTGAGATCCTCAACATCACCTTTTTTATTTAGCAGAATCATTGTAGCATTGTTCCAATCCTCAGGAATCTTCGCTTCATTAAGGCATAGAGTGAAAATTTGGGCGAGTACTGTTTCGATTTCTCCACTTGCTTCTTGTATGATGTCTACAGTAATTCCATCTTCTCCTGGAGCTTTTCCCAGCTTCATGTTCTTGATTGCATGTGCAACTTCTACTGGGAGGACTGGAAGAACTCTGGTACTGGTACCTTTCATGATGTCTGGAGTACATGTATCATCCCTTTCATATAATGTCAAAATTTCACCTCTATTTCTTGTTACAGAACCATCTTCTTTTTCAGTGCCATAATCTGTTTTCTTCCCTTACTGAGATGTCCCTTTGCTATTTTTAGGCTTTGGTTGTTTTCGATTGCTCTCCTCACTAGTTCACAGTTGAATTTCCTTACGTCTTCAGTGATACTTTTTCGTACTGTCTTGCATAGCTCTATATATTCCACTTTGGAAGTCACATCTTCTTTAGTTGTCCTCATCTCTCTTCTTTTTTGCATCAATATTTTGGTTTTTCCTGATAATTTGTTCACATGCAACTTGTTCTTAGACCTAGCTAATTTTGTTGCTGTTTCCATAAGAGCTTTGGTTACTTTTCTGTTAACTTCAGAAATATCCACTTCTTCCGATGTTAGGCCTTCTAAAGCAGAGAATCTGTTCTTCAGTTCCAACTTGAAGGTATTATGGTGTTTTTTGAGGTTGGTTATGTCAATACATTTTGTTTGTCTTATGAGCTTGCCACGTTCGAGTTTAGTGTTGAGGTGCATCTTACATCTCACCAATATATGGTCACTACCTGTGTTGAACTTGTTTAGCACACTGCAGTCTTCTATGACGAATTTTTTGTTACACATAATAAAATCAATTTCACTTGTCGATTTCCCATGTCCATTTCATTTTCTCCATGTCCATTTCTTGTGTGGCTTTTCTTGAAAAACGAGTTCAAGATGAAAACCCTCTGCCTCTGCAAACTCAACGAGAGTATTTCCACGCTGGTTTCTGTTGCTGTGACCGAATTTACCTACTGAAGTTTCATTCTGTTGCCGTTGCCCTATTTTTGCATTGAAATCTCCCATAATTATCTTGAAGTGCTGCTTACCTGTATTATTTATATGACGAATTTCCTCATAAAATTCTTCAATTTCTTCTTCAGGATGACTTGTGGTGGGTGCATAAGTTTGAATAATCTGAGCCTTGTATCTTCTCGAGAGTTGGATAACGAGTCGTGCAGCTCTGTCAGAGGAACTTTCAACTTCTACAACTTTATCCTTCAGTTTCTTGTTTATTATAAATCCAACACCACTAGTTCTGCCAGTATCTGTCCCACGATAGTAGAAGAGATGTCCACTTTTCAGTTCAATGAGATCTTCTCCTTTTCTCCTTACCTCACTTAGCCCGACGATGTCCCACTTGATCCTTTGTAGTTCCTCTTCCAATTCAAGAAGCCTTGAATCAGAAGATAGGGAGTGTCCATTATACGTAGCCAAAGTCAGCATCAGATGGCAGCCTAGTCCGGTCCTCCGGGAATTCTTAGCACCCTCTGCCTTCTTGTCGCACTGGCCGCTGCCTTGGCCAGGTACATTCCAGCTGCCGGAGACTGAGGGCCAAGATTTAAGTTGTGGACATTTTGGAGGGGTTTGGCCATAACTCACCACGCAGGCCAAGCGGGTTGGTGAGTGTGGGATAGCATTTCCTCTAATCCCGATGGTATAGTTATACCGCCATTGGCGGTCGATATATGTGTGTGTGTGTGTGTGTGTGTGTGTAATATACGCTACTTTTGCAACCATATTTTTATGAAAACAATTATTCGATAATTTTACAACAAAGAAAGAAATATTTCACCTGTATTCTTTTATGTAATACACTTGAGCGAAAATACGCAATTTGCACGGTTTCTTTAGCTAGTCAATGCGTCACTCACATCCCAATGCCAGTCGGAGATCCACTTCTTAAAAAAATTCAAAGTAAATCATTTGAATAGAAATTTTTTTCTCACGAAGTGTTTCTTGAGCTTGAATAAAAGTCACAGTTCGATTGGCATATTGGTGAAGGTGCATTTAGCACGGGTCACAAACTGAAGTCCAGGCTCGTGATAGCTATGTACAGGAGAAGTCAAGCTAAGGAAGCACATTTCTATATAAAAAAAGTATTAGGTAATTTAAACCTGGAATTAAAAACAGAGGATTACTATATTAATTTGCTTTGGTCTCGAACAGAATGCTTTCAGTTTATGTTTTATAAATAAGTTCAATTCTGCGATCCTTTTTGGCTGCAAATTTGTCTATGATCAGATCATAAAATGGTTGAGTGGACATTAGATAGTTCAGCAATTCTTTCTTGATTGAAATTTTAGCGAGTGAAGACAAATGATCTTGTGCCATTGTATTACAGAGGTAAGTCTTAATTCTCTTCAAACAAGAAAAACTCCTTTCAGCAGAAGAACTTGTTGACGCCAGTGTCAATACAAGAGAAAATAATTTGTAGGCTTCTGGTAACACATCTTTCAGCTCGTTTTCTTTCATTGTTTTCAAGGTTTTCTGAACACTGAGTTCCCTGAAGTTGTGATCATTATATAAAAAATCTAATTCGTTTTTTAGTCATTGTGTGTCTGTAAAAATGTTTGGATAAATTTTTTTGAGTGTGTTAAGGGCACTGGATGGAAATGACTCTGAATAACTATGGTATTTTGAGCTGTCAACTAGCTGCAGAAACTCGAGCTTTCCCATATTTTCAAATCTGGTATTTTTTTGGACTATTATGCTGTCAACGATTTCGTAAAACAAAATTTTGTAATAGTTTTCCACTTCTTCTTCACTCAAATGTTTCTTTTGGCGACATTTAGGACCTCCACTCAAACTAATTGCTTCACTGAAATGTTTCAAGTAAGTGGTTACATTCCTTTTCTTGTTTATTCATTTGCAACATTGTTTAATTTGTCTTTGGCAATAACTGATATCTAAAGTCTTTTGTTGCAAAACATCAAACAGTACATCCGTAATTCCAAAAATGTCATCAAAAATCAGTGATAAAAAAGCAAATTCAAAATCATTGAAATTTTTTAAATATCCTATGGCTCCATTGATTGATTCTGCCGTTGATTCCGGGTCATTCATTATGTTTTCAAACACATTCTTTAGTTTGCCCCATTCGCTCACAATTAAACGCAAAATTTGCAAACGTGATGCCCAACGTGTTTCCGCTATTTGAGGAATCCATTTCCCAACAACTAAATCTGCTACGTGGGTTCTCTTGGCAGACTTATGAAAAAAAATGAGGGCATGCTGGATACAGTTGCGAAATATATGCGACATTTTACAATACTTTTGCACCCCTGTTGTAGGACAAGGTTAAGGCAATGGGCGAAACAGTGGGTAAACAAAGCTTGCGGGACTTTTAGCTTGACTCTTTTCTGCAGACTGCTCAACTCTCCAGCCATAACGCTTGCACCATCATAACACTGGCCTACTAACTTTGATTTAAAATCAAACTCCTCCAAAACCGATGCTAGCAGATCATACAGTGCCACAGCAGTCCTGTCAGTGCTGATATAATAAAAACCAAGGAAGCACTCAACTACTTCACAATTTAAGTCCAATATGTATCTGACAATTATTGAACACTGTGATTTTTGAGTAATATCAGTTGTAACATCAACTTGCACTGAAAAAATTCTGACTCATTAATTTTGCTTTTAACACATTCATTTATATATTCATGAATACACTCCATTAAATCATTCTGTATCGTTTTAGATTGTCCATAAAATGAGCTTCGTATTTCTTCAAAATGTGCTTTTAATTCTGGAGTGCTCCTACGAAGTAACAAATGGAACATCTCCTTAAAATTACCTTTATTTAATGAGGAAATAGATTCATCATGTCCTCGAAAAGGCAGTTTTTGCTTGCTTAGAACAACAACTAAATCGATAATATGTTCCATAAAAAGCCTATTTGTTCCATAAAAAGCCTTTTCATTAAACTTGACTTTATGAAGAGCAGCATTCTCTTTGAGCATATCAGAAATAGTGTAGACCTATGTGGTTAGTTATATGCTCTTTAAAGCTTTCGTGCAATTTTGCACTACGAGAAAAGTTTTTCAGATCAAAATAACCCATTGTATTCCACACATTTTTCTTATTGCTCAAAAGTAAACATGGCCAGCAAAAGAGAGTTTGCTTGTAATAGCTACCAGAAAGCCAGGGGAAAATCTCGTACCATGATTTATTGAAAGACCTAAAAAACGATTTGCCGCACTTCTTGTCTTTAGATATTGAACTTATTATAGGTGTCGGTCTTCCAGATATGAGAACATCCC
Source organism: Macrothele yani (assembly GCA_039090855.1). Taxonomy (NCBI): domain Eukaryota; kingdom Metazoa; phylum Arthropoda; class Arachnida; order Araneae; family Macrothelidae; genus Macrothele; species Macrothele yani. Next base: position 115,595,626 of record CM077029.1, on the reverse strand, counting down.
TTTTATCATAATTTTTCCAGTGTTTAAAAGGAATTTCTTCCAGAACACAAATCACGTCGTTTGTTGGGCCATTCATATTTTCCAACCAAAATCAAAATATGCTGTTTAGTAACAATAACAAAATAAAAAAGAAGAAAAACTCAACATTACTATGAACTAGCCAACACCGCAGAAGAGAGGATTGAAAACACTCTACAAAAAGTTAGACTCAAATACACTCTGACGAATAGTTAAAGCTACGTAGAAATCATCGTACTCCAAAGCGTATAGAGGCAAACGGCGTCATCGCCTGTAAAACCACTTTTTACCAAGGTCATCTGCTCATTTTCCCGTGCCCATTGGATACACAATCCTTGGGTTCTCCAATAACAGCAGAGATGCGATTTGAGTTTAAGTGAAGTGGAGGGTCGCCTCAGAAATTTCCTTTCTCTTACTGGAAGTCCGGCACCTCCTTGGGTAGACCTCAGACTGTGGGGGTGTGCGGTTCACTCTGTAGGGCTCTTCTCTGATCCCCAGTTCCCAAAACTGGTTTCTCATCGAGACGATTCAGCAGGTCGCCTCTAAGCACTTAAAACATGCAGCTGCTTTGCAAAAATAATGATTCATTCCTCTTCTTGAAAGCCTTTTTTTAACCTAATTCATGAATCACAATGTGAATTTCAGTGTTTCATTTATCCTGCAAAGTTCTTATATCTTTGTTACTGACAGAATTTTTTTTTTTTTCACTTCTCATTCTGCAGAATTTCAGGTGAGGTGGTGCCTCACTTGCCTCATCTGACAGGCCGCCACTGCACCAGTCTTCAAATGACTTAACTTGACTGCTATCCTCTATGTGTTGGCTGTAGTCAATGTAAGCCTGCTGCATAAGTAAATATAGACTACTGGCTGTGATTTGATGAGCTCTACGGGTACAGGTTACATGGGAACCCTTTATAAACGAATGCACTTTTCCAGCTGTTGTAATATGAGCCTGAACAAGTGCTCCCATCCAGCCACTTTCATCCAAGAGATTTCCAAGAACCTTGAGAACTGCCATCTCGCTATGAAGCCCACCAAACAGTATAATGAATTGACCTTCACCATGAGTTGTTGGCCAGTTCCAATGGATTTGTTTTGCCAATGCATAGAGTGGCTGGTCAAATGTAATGATAGGAATCTGCCCAGGATTAAGCCGATCAGTTGCTGTCTTCACAATATCCATTGAATGGTGAATCATGGCCACTGACGTAGCATGGTCTGGAAAAAGAGGAAGCAATGAAGAAACTGTTAATTCACAATCTTTTGGTTTGTTTTCTTGTTGACTAGCGTTGTATGCTGCTCAGGAGATTATTTCATCCCCTTGTAGGTTGTCAATAGCCAAAACCGTTTTTACATGCTTTAGCCAGATGCATTCTTTGACCATATCTAGCGGCGAAACTTGGTAGCCAACAAAGTTTTCTTGTACTGTTGACAGATGACAGTCAGTTCTAATAGCAGGAGCGGAGCAGGGGTAACACTTGTGTAGCTCTCAGGAAGATGTTTAGTTGCTTTCACGGCACAAGGAATTGTAGTCTTAGTCCGATCAGTCCCCATGAAGTTAGCATCTGGATGTTGAAATAGGGATATTCCTGTACCATGGAAAGAGTCATGAGCTGTAGTAGAGCTTGGATTGTGGTCAATATTGTCAACCGCACTAGTTGTGAAGAGCCCTCCTTTTAACTGAAAAGGAATGACAGCATTTTCCATGTGATACAGATGACATACTTCATTTCCAAGTTCTGATGAGATGTCTAGCACTCAGTCGTATGATATGCTTAATCCGAGCTCGTGAAGGGTTTCAACTAGTTCACGCTTGCGAGTTCTTTTATGAATTAAAATACTTAAGTATATAGGCAAAGGTGTTTCCCGTTCTCGACTGTGCCTGAAGACTGTTCCAGAATCATACTCCCGACGTCTCACCAAACGTTTGTACATTAGTAACTGGGCAGCAGTAAGGATAGGTTGTGGTATTGTCGAAAAACTTGACTGTACTTTAATATTTGGACCATTCGTAACCATAGCAACCAGTGCTAACAGAGATGCTGGTACCGAGTCTTCCTGACACATTTTTGCAAATGATCCGTTGAAAAGGTTTTTCATTTTAAAGATGTCTCTTTTAACTATATTTGCTGCTTTAGCAAGACGAACAGCGTCACTGTCTACATCATATTCACAAGCTTTCTCCAGAGATAATCCAGCATCATTATTAAATATTAACATCACACCTCGACCTTGCTTATGTGCTTCCATGTCAGGAAAGTATACAAGTACTCTGTTCTTTAGTTTTGTGGAATGTATGTGCCCTGAAAGATTACTGCCTAGTTGTTTCATCCTATTGCTGTACAGATTGCATAGATCAACAAGTTTAAAATGGGTGCAATTTCATTGTCACTACTATCATCTTAACTGAACTTTTTTTCGAATTAACTGAACTTTTTCCTTCAACATTCTGGCGGGTGAATTTCATAGAACTATTTGCATTATCCGCTGGTTCTATCTTCCTTTTCTCAGCTCTTTGAAGTTTTGTTTTATTGAACTGCAATCTGCATGATTCGTGAAACCGAGCTTTATGTCGTACCAATGTTTCCTCGATACCTCCTGCATCATCCAGACGTGCCAGATTTATTGTCCTTGGTAAACACCCTGCATTACTAAACCCCACAAGTAGATCAGAAATTGTCTTATAACCAGCTCCCTTTGCATCACGTTTACTGTCTGCTGTACACCGAAGAACCTCAGACTTGTCTTCTTGGCAGATAAAACACTTGTTCCACTCTGTTTCTTTGAATTGTCTAGATGTATCAGTGTTGAATGGATTCATCAGCTTATGTACTTTTTCCATATTTTTATCTTCTTTTTCTTCTTACTGCTTTATCTGAGAAAAAAATGGTCATATTATGAAAATATAATGCTGACATGCACACATATTTATAATATCAATTCATGCAAAATCACATATAATACGGCATTAACATCATCAAATAACAATACGAAGGAGCAGATAAATTAATTTCCGAGGCCATCATTTTGATTGTCCGTCATTAATGTAATAGGGGAAATCTGAGATGGCCTCATAGCCAGAATTAAACCTTCATATATGTAGTATATGTGCCCTAAGTTGCATGCTTCTATCATCAATATCACAAATCTTACAAATATTTCACCTATCTGCAGTACTATTTGTTCCGGTCCATGGCCCACTTTCTTCGCAGGCGGCACTTCTACAACCAAGAGGAGGTGGCAGTTGGGGTGAAGGAGTTCTTCGCCACGAAGGACAAGAACTGGTACTGCAGTGGAATCAAATAACTGGCAGACAGATGGCTAAAGATGGTGCAACATGATGGCCTATACTTTGAATGCTAGTCAGCTTTCGTCATAAAGGTATGTATGAAGACATAAAGTGATCCAAATATTGCAAAACTTTCGACTCGCCCTGTGTACTAGGGTCACCATATTCTCGTGATACAAAAATTGGACACTTGTAATGATTGACAATTTAATTAATGGAATATGCTGAAATGGAGGAAATACTAAAATTCACTTCCAAAGTTTTACACTTTATTTTAAACACTTAAAAATTAGCCTTTTGGTTTGTTCCAGAAGTATTTTTCTGAATTCCTAATTTGGTTTAGAAGTTTCTTAAAAGCAAATCATAAAATTATTCACAAGAGTAAGGTAAGTTTACTTTAATCATTAACATAGCTTCCAGTGTAGAAATATGCATTTGAGACTTTTCAGTTGTCTGAATGTTGTTCATTATAGAAAAAAATTATTTCTAATGATGTAGAAGTACCAGGAAGGCAGAGCACAAAGTTTACAGCTTTTGGCTAAACAGCAAAGGGAATGTTTTTGTTGCTCAAAATACCAAAAATTTCTGCCCCCCTCTCTGCCACATTCACTTTATTTTCATTCCAGAGACATAGTTTCTCACAAATAACTACCTTTGCACATTGCCACTGATAAAAAAAAAAAAAAAAAAAAGAACTTTCTTCATTATCATTAGAAATAATTATTTTAATGATATCTTGTGGCAGTTTGGCCAAATTGTCATAGATTCTATCCAAGTAGAAACTGTTTGTAAAAGAATCCAGTTAAAATTATCAGCACCACTGTAGCTCCCCCCCCCCCCCCATATTTGCAAATACAATAAACTTGTTTTATAAAAGCTTTTTACTGTGTTCAGGAACAGATCTGCTTTGATATGTCCGTCTTCTACTAAATCTGAAAGTTTTTGCTTGATTTTAAGTGGATCAAACCTTCATCAAGCCTGCCTCGTAGCTTCACCTGCAATTTGTTAATCTCAAAAGCTACTTCTGTAGCTGAAATTTCATCTTTTTCAATTGATAATAATGTTTCTACAAATGACTGAATTTGAGGAGAAGCAAACATGAGCCATATTTCTAAACAAGGATCTCCAAACAATTTTGCAGCATCAATGGACATTTTTCTTGTGAAAGAAAGTAGGAGCATAACCCACCAAAAATTCTAATTATTCTTTCCACAGAATGTCCAAGGGATAAAAAAATCTTGAATTTCGTGCTCCAGTAACTTTTTAAATTCCACTTCTGCAAATTCACAAAAAAATGTTTTAATTCTTCAACTCTAACAGCATAAATATGAGAGTATTTATACACTTTCATTACGAAATTTTCTATGTCAAATGGCAGACAGTCCACAGCTGTTTGGAGACTGTTGTGCACAATATGTGCACCATCCAACACCAACAAGCTGTTTACTGAAACTTTCTTGCAGCCTGTGCCAAATATTATTTCTTCCTGTTCTATTTACTCCTCCAAAATTTGTATTTGTATTGTCTGCACAAAAAGCAACTATTTTATTATCCAGGCTATTAATGACTATTTTATTATCCAGGCTCTTTAATGACTTTTTCAAGAAACATGCTTTGAAGGTCAGCTGTTTCACCCTGGAGAACAAACAGCAAGATCAATAATTTTATTATTAACCCCTGAAGTGGGTAAAAATGGGCACACAACAACTGGAAACAATTTTTCTGATTTTATATTAGAGGCAATACTTACTGTAACACAAGATACTTTTTCTTGTTCATTTGGAACCTCTTCAATGGAAAATGTAGTTAGAACCAGGGCCACTTTAAGCAATGGGCCCAGGGTGCCAGATTTAGGGGGATGCCGGGCTGGAAGAATTGTTGTTTTTTTTATGAATATTTTAGCACCACCACCCAAGAACATTTTTACTTAAATAATTGTACAAAATTTATTAATTTTTAAAACTTATATTATTTGTAGTCATCACTCCATATGTGTGGACAGGGACCATTAACTGAACAAGAGCATTGATTGTCGGCTGTATTGGGTCTAGCGAAAATACTACAATAATTAATTGTATGGGGCAGCCTGACCTTGAAACTTGTTATGTTCTAGTTTGGAGGGGGAGCTCGAGGGGTGTCCCTCTTGCCTTGACATCCTAATAATATGCTAGTTTATAGTAATATGAGGAAGCTATCTATTAGAATTACTGTTTTCGTAGAGCGCGTTCTTCTCCTCCAAAACTACTTCAGCGGGCCTGAGCCTCATGTATTTTTTTATTTCTAAGATTCATAAAGCTGTTCAGCCTGTTCTTCACAAACTGGACCATGCACAAACACAATGAATGCTCTATAGAAAGTAATTCACCAAAGGGAGTGTAAAATAAATTGTATAATATTATCTAGAAATTAACATTTATAATTTGTTAATACAATAAAGTAATTCTTTATAAAAATGGATATGATTAGAGAATAGCAAGGTATTTTAAAATAAAGATCAAACTATATCATTAATTCGTAACTGCAGCAATTTGAAAGAATAAACAATGGAGTGAATAGCCACCCAAATGTGTATTATACGTGAAACATGGCCTTAAGGAAGAGGTTATCAGCTGCTCTGCCTCTCCTGGTGGCAGGCTGCTGCCATGTGATGAACCTGGCTACCTACCTCCCTCTCAAGTCACAACAAGTTGTCAGTTGTATTTACTGTTTCAGCAGCCATGGCATCATGTGATGCACCTGCCTTCCTCCCTTACCTTCCTGCTCCGTTTCAGGTCACAACAAGCTGTGTTTACTGTTTTAGTTTGGTGCCACCCATTACACTGTGATTGATGTTTGTTGCATAAAATCCAGTTTTTTTAGTTTATTCTTGTGAATTCCAGTGTGTGCACTACGTCACTATTTCATTTAATCGTTCATCATTGACATTATGCACATGATTCAGATTTATAGTCTACTTGGTGTTTCATGAAATCTAGAGTGATAGTTAGTGTACTGAGATGTGAGATATAAAATGAGTAAAAAAACAAGCGGGAGGGACATTAGAAAGAAAGCGCCCCCCCCCCCCCAATACAGGAAGAATTTTTGAAAAAAGTTCCTAAAATTGGTTCATTTTTCGATGTGACTGTGCAATCAACCTCCACTGTGACTTAAAATGCAGAACCAGAGTTATTTTTCCAAGAAAAAGAAAAAAGGGGACTCGATGAAAGTAAGGAAGAAGGTATTTTATGACAAAAAAACAGTGATTTGTTTGTTGGCTTAGAACATTGGGGAATTGATGATACTTTTATTTTAGAAGATCCTGCAACATACAATGAAAAAAATGAGTTGCACATTTAAAAATTCTTGACAATCCCATAAAGCAAAACATTAATGCTGATTTTTCCAAATCTGAAAGAATATACAAAGGTGAGCATGGTGTCACCGTCAGAAAGATATATTTGTCAATCAACATATTTAAAACTACACTTCCAAATGGGAAAACCTTTTTAAAGAATGGCTTTTGTATTCCTCATCCACAGGAGGTGTTTACTGTACACCTTGTAAGTTATTTCAATTTTCACAAAAATACAATTCTTTCACTATGGGTTTTAATGATTAGAAGCATTTTAATGAAATGATTAAACAACATGAACAATCTGAGAACCATTGGGAAAATGTATATACATACTTGACTTAAAAGAAGAAGTCAGGAGTAGATAATTCCTTCTTAAAATCTGAGTATGAAAAAATACATACTGGCAGAATGTTTTAGCTTGTATTGTTGCTGTCATCAAATATTTACCAGTCCGAGGAATGTCATTTAAAGGAAGAGATCACATTCTTGGCTCCCCTTCTAATGGTCTCTTTCTCTGCTACTTAGAGCTGATAAGTGAGTTTGACCCATTTTTAACTAAGCATCTTGTCAAATATGGTAACAAAGGGGCAGGTAATGTTCCATATTTATTGGCAGAGGTTTGTGACGAATTTATTAACATTATGGCTGACACTATAGTGAAAGAAATTTTAGGCCAGTTAAAATGGGCTAAATATTTCTCTGTAATAGGTGACTGAATGCTGGATGGATTTCATGTTGATCAGTTAGCTATTGTGTTGTGTTATGTTGCATCTGATGGAATTCCCATGGAAATATTACTGAAATTACTGTCAAAAATATCTCACAAGGCACAAGAATTAGAGAAAGCTGTATTGACAACTATTCAGAATTTTGATTTAGAAATTCAAAACTGCCGGGGTCAGGCATACGACAATGTAGCAAATATGCCAGTATTCAGGATTGCAGGCAAGAGTAAAACAACACAATCTTCTGGCAGAACATGTACCAGAACATTCACTGAATGTAGTTGGCTGTTCTTCAGCAGAGTGCTCCAGTGAGGCTGTCCAGTTTTTCTTACTTGTCCAATCACTTTATTCATTTTTTGTTAGCTCTACATACACAGATGGGGCATTTTGATTCAGTGTTTGGAAGGAAAAGGAAATCACAATATTTGCATCTTTTATTACATTAAACTACCATTAAAGTGCACAAATTTACGTGCAAGTCATTAATGACCTCATATCTAGAAAGATCCAACTTACCTCTAAGGTCTTGGTTTCTGTCATTGAAAACACTTTATGCACGTTAGCTAATATGATTGTTATCAGATCGGTTTGTAATCTGGATGTAGCCTGGAATTCTGGGTTTTTGTCACATTCCAAACCCACAAATCTGGGTTGTTAAGTTTTAGGAGAATTTGAGATGCATCGGACATTTCATTTCTAAAAATGTTACGAAATAATAACAAAGAGTTCAAGTTCCATTTTCTTTGGGAATTACAGTGTTTGATTAAAAACACTGCATTGATTTGTGACACCCTGAGTGTTTCTTTTGTTATCAAACAAGCTCTCTAGATATCAGCCTACTGAAAGGAAGGTTTTTTTTCATTATTTTTAAATTTGCATCTACATCAAATAGTTTGATTATATTAGATTCAGTTAATCCAATGAGCTACTTTTAGAAATTGAATGGAATCCACTGTAGGCTTCAAGTAAAACTGATCCACATAGACTGCTCAATTAACGTATATATGAAGTGTGAAATTTGGTTTCAAAGATGCAATGCCTGAAGGATTTTGCACGGTGAAAGAAAATTGGGTACAAGAAAAGATGCAAAGTTTAACTGCACAAGCACTAGGGCCTATTTGATGTGTAGCTAGTTTATATGTGCATAATATTTATGTAGGGCCAGACATATCAATTCTTAGATAATAACTTTTATTTCCCACCGTATAGCGAGCTACCGCCTCGCCTTTACTATACGATCTGGCTATCAAGGCGGCTGAAGGCGTCCTTGTGTAGAAGAATAATTACCTCGACAAAACTCAGTCCAGTACACGGAAATAAAAACAACAGCAAGACTTTATTATTCCGATAACATTTGCTTCACTGGTTTCCGATGACTTTCCGCTCAGGTTCCCCGTGCTGACCACGTGCTACCTTTCCACAATTCTTTCCGCGATACCCGGTGGACAAAGGAATCCTCCTTCCCGTTCACCACGCTGCACTTCTTCGATACCCACAGCCCTTCTGTCAAAAACCAGTGTCCAAACCAGGACCCTCTCTACTTGACGACCGAAGCTCCACTGTGTCCTCGATTCTCCTGGCCCTTTTTGTCCTCTACCCTGCATGCGCAACAAAAACTGGTTTCCCCGATCAGCACGTGAAATACCTGAACTCAGGAATGCCGTCGGATACCCGCAGGCGATTGCAACCTTGTACGTATACAAAAGCGGTATGACAACTTGTTTAACAGAAGCACTCGAGCAGCTGACTCTTCAAGGTCAGGTGACCCAGGTGATCATGCACCCTCTCTTAATCCCACATAGGATTAAAATTGTACCACGTGGGTGGTGAAGAATATCAGTTCTTATCTGAAACAACAAAATTGCGGAATGAAACGTTAGTTCACACGTGTTCATCACAATATTAAAATTAAATAAATTCATAATTGACAGTTTGATTGCGGGCGACCCTTACAGGCCCCCACCAAATGAACGAGAGATACGGTCTTTTGCTGTATTCTCGAGTCAGTCTCTTCACTTGCCTGCAGATTATGTTGTGTGGTGACACAACATAATATACTTGATCACTTCTCGCTCATTCTGTCACACGTTATGTAACATATACACTTGTACCACCCTGAGACCTTCTGTGGATCTCCACCTGTGGCGTGATACATTCTCACCATGGCGCTGCACTACTCTTTAAAACTGAGTCTTGACAACGCATTGGCATGAGGGATTAGTTTGCCCGCAACATGAGATACGGATAAATTAAATTGGGAAATAGCCAAACTCCAACGCTGTAATTTTGAACTTTGCGATGCGGAATGGGTGAGAAAAGTAAGGGGGTTGTGATCGGACATAACTTTGACCAGGTTACCGAAAATCTACCCTTCAAACCTTTGCAAACCCCATACTATGGCGTACACCTCCTGATGGCTGAACGCCCATCTGGCTTGCGTCCCATTTAATTTTTTGCTAGCATAGGCCACTGGCCTAATGTTGCCTTCCTCATCCCTCTGACTCAAACAACATGCCACCGCAAAGGAACTCGCATCCGTGTGTAAGATAAAATAAATGCTTACTGAAATCCGAGGTGTTTGATACCGGTGCCTTACACAAATTTTCCTTCAGAGTCCTGAATGATTCCTCCAACTTTTCCAACCAAACTACCCTATCTGCCGCCCTTTTTCCTGTGCAATCTGTTAAAGGTTTAGCTACCTTCGTGAAGTTGAGTACGTAATCAAGGTAATACTCACATAATCCCAAAAAGCTGCGTATTTCCTTTTTAGTCTGAGGGGCAAAATGTCCCTGATGGCCTGCAATTTCTCGGGGTCGGGTCGGTTATGGCCCGAGCCGACCACGTGCCCTAAGTAATTCACCTCCGTACGGGCGAAACAGCATTTGTTCAAATTTCCCATAAAGCCTGCTGCCTCCAGACTTTCAATTACTCCTTTCAAATGTTTCAAATGCTCCTCCCATGAGCCAGAAAAAATAGCCACGTCGTCCAGGTACGCTATCGCATAGTCTTGGTGCGGGGTCAAAACCTTATTCATGGCTCTCTGAAAAGTAGCCGCCGCTCCTGACAACCCAAAGGGCATTACTTTTCATTGATAAAGCCCCTTATGCGTTGCAAAAGTGGTGTACTTTCTACTGTCGAGGTCCATTGGGATTTGATAGTACCCTTTTAACATATCAAGCGTAGTAATATACCGGGCTGCCCCCACCTTCGCTAACAAATCTGGGATATGAGACATCGGAAATGCATCCGAAACAGTGTAAGAATTTAACATTCTGTAATCTGCAAACATCCAAACTTCTCCATTTTTCTTAGCCACGCACACTACCGGATGACTATACTCATCTTTTGATTCTTCAATCATCCCGCGATCCCACAACTCCTGGATCTGGCTCTCCACTGCTCTCTGCATCGATTGTGGCACCTTGTACCTGTGCTGGGTACGAAGTATGCTTTCTGGCTTGAGTGTAATTGCATGCTTCCCCACTGACGTCTCTTCCACTTCTCCCGAAAGGAACATCTTCGAGCTGCTCGCCAGCTCCTGTAACTTCCTAAGCTGCTCCCGAGTTATCCTCTCCCTATCTATCCTGATTTCTTCAGGTTCTACCAACTGTAACGTAACCTGTCCCAACACTTGCTCCCGATGATACAACATTCCATCCGTATAGAGATAACCACCTCTGCCATTTTCCGCCTCATTCCCAGCGGCTGCTAACGTCACACACATTTTTTTGTTGCTCTGTAAACAAGCGTCTGTCTGAACTCTCCTGACCTTCACTCGGATCCAAATCAGTAACGCTATCTCCCGTTCCCTCGCTAGCTGTCGTTGCCTCCCCTGATTGGTCGGCCTGCTGTTGCTCTCGCTGATTTTCCTCGCCGCCTTTAGCACTGAGCGCTAAAATCTTGGGGCTATTTTGCTCTTCAAGCCATGCTCCACCAACCAAGCGTGCTTGCTCCTCCTCCGCTGAAATATCTGTGATCGCAGGGCTTTCCATTCCTAGAATATCCTCCTCTTTGACTAGCGCTTCACCAGTCTCAGTTTCTGGATGCACATCTAACTCTAACGCCTTTTCCCACGAGGTTGCCCTCATCGGAGTAGCTTCCCTTAAACTTTTCGTGCGCTGGTAATCCTCCGTTGCTATAATTACCCTGTTTACCAGATCAGGAACAATTGCACACATCACTTTGCAAAAACTTTCTGGCGCTTCTCCTGTTACTAATCCTTCTTCATCTAATCGGAGATTCAATTGTTTAATGACAAACTCTCCCTTACTACCATCGAAGCCTCTTAAAATTATTCTACCCTTTGGTTCCAACAGCTCTTCACCAAGTAACCCTCCTCTTACACAACTCACCTCTGCGCCTGAGTCAATAAAAATTTCGGTGTTCTTTCCGCATTCCGACTTAACCCTCTTCCCTTCTCCTACTGGAATTTCTATTACCTCGTTCTGACTTCCTTCCTGGCCTAAAACTCTATCTACCTTAGCTGTCATTCTTTTATCATCGCTGACTACCGGCTCTATCTTTCTCTCTGAAACATCTTCGGCTCCCTTTTGCCCCACCGCTACTCTGTTTACCTTATTTGGGGGTCTTTCCTCCAATTCTGAGAGTAAGAGCTGGGAGTACTCTGGGATGCCTTCTGGTTACAATTTGCTTTATGGTGCCCCACTACTCCACATCTAAAGCATATAATTCCCTTATCCAAACTGGAATTCCCTATAATGGGCCTTGCCGCTGAGTCAACTAGCTTATTTCCGACGCTCTGATCTGTCCTGGAAAACTTTCCTTTCAATTGATTTCTGCCTGTCTGAAAACTTCCCTTCTTCCCGGCTTCTGATTGACCTTTGAAATACGTTCCTGAGGGATGACTGGGTTTGCACCTTCCTACTTCTATTCCCATAGCTCCCACGTGACTTTCATATAAATCACAAAGTCCTCCTAATTCTGTCGAAGGAACTAACTTCCTTACGGAACCTCTTTGAAGAATGTAGGTCTTCAGTTCTGGGGACAACAAAGTTTTGAATTTGTCGCATACCAACAAATTGACCAACTGATCGAATTCTTTCACTTCACTACTGTTGACGTAGTATGTTATGGTCCTCTTAATACGTCCGGCTAACTGCAAGTAACTTTCCCCTTTGTTCTTACTAATCTCCTCAAATTGTCTCAGATAAATATCCGGAGTCAAATGGCATTCCACCAAAATTGCCTCAACTATTTCGTACTTATCGTACTGCTCTATAGTCAAACGACGAAATAAGTGGTTCACACATTCTGAATTGAATAAGGCTATCACCAAACGACCTTTCATTTCTTCCAGTACCGAGTGTAATACAAATGCCCTTTCTAACGAATCAAAGAAGTCCAGAATTTCTTCTGGCTTACTGGGACTTTTGGGTAAAGTTCTTTCTAAGATACTCATGTAGTCGGCCAACTTACCCTCATTTTTACTGTTAATAGACTCCTTCTCTTTCTCATTAATTAATTCTAATTTTCTTAACTCAAATTGCCTTTCTTCTTTCCTATCCGCTAATTGTAATTCTAGCATTCTTTGCTCCCTCTCAGCCTTTCTCTCTTCTATCTCAAGCATTTTAAATTTAAGTTCCAAATCCATTCTAGCTGCATTATTGTTCTTGTCTTCCATATTAATGCTTACTTCTTTACTAGAATCTAATTCTGAATCGCTAAGAATACTCCTCGTTGTCCGCGTCTAAATTATCCTCAACTTTCCCTTCCAAAAGCTCAGTCATGATAATACACTACAATACACATACTATTAATACACTCATGCAAAGAAATAAGAAAAGAAATCATGCAAACTTCCGCATTAAGTCATCGAAGGTTAATCTCCTTCCTGTTTTGTTTCTAACCTATCTCTACCTTCATGCATTACCCGAACATCTATTATCCTAATTTACTCGGAATACTATTCCTTCTGTCTCTTTTGCTACACGTTACTTTTTTCTTTCTTTTTTTCTACGCTATTCTAGCTTCAAATTTCTTAAATTGTAAACATGAAAACTCGACTTATCTAAACACACTTATTATTTAATGAAAATATTTTGACACTTCACATTCTCTAGCAACTGACATAAAATTAACTGTTACAAAATTTTACTTTACAATGCTTTACTCTGAGAATATCTAATTATTAGCTTTCCCTTTCCTTTCTAGTACCATGATGAGAACTTCTACTCTTAACCCTAAGCTATACCAAATGCACAGGCAAAGACACAGAAATAATCTCAGAAAAAAAAATGTGGTACGTTACTGGAGCACTCCCCCCACCCCCACCCCTTCTGCTTCTTCTGTTGTAAGTCCTCGTCGGGCTTGGGATTTCCGTACTATGAGGTGCACACTGTCTTTGTCTCGGTCGACACGATGGATGCCTTATTTCGGCTAGCACGCTGGTGTCTCTTTGTTCCGGTCGGTACTTCGTCAGCGTTCTGTCATTCGGTCACTGGAATTTTCACAAAAAGTCCATTGTTCCTTCTTCACACGTGTCACCATTCACGTCATTCATGAGCTCGCTTTCAGGCTGATCCTGCCAACTGCGCTAACTTATCTGGTTGTAGGGCCAGACATATCAATTCTTAGATAATACCTTTTGTTTCCTGCTATATAGCGAGCTACTGCCTCGCCTTTACTATACGATCTGGCTATCAAGGCGGCTGAAGGCGTCCTTGTGTAGAAGAATAATTACCTCGACAAAACTCAGTCCAGTACACGGAAATAAAAACAACAGCAAGACTTTATTATTCCGATAACATTTGCTTCACTGGTTTCCGATGACTTTCTGCTCAGGTTTCCCATGCTGACCACGTGCTACCTTTCCACAATTCTTTCCGCGATACCCGGTGGACGAAGGAATCCTCCTTCCCGTTCACCACGCTGCACTTCTTCGATACCCGCAGCCCTTCCGTCAAAAACCGATGTCCAAACGAGGACCCTCTCTACTTGACGACCAAAGCTCCACTGTGTCCCTCAATTCTCCTGGCCCTTTTTGTCCTCTACCCTGCATGCGCAAGAAAAACTGGTTTCCCCGGTCAGCACGTGAAATACCTGAACTCAGGAATGCTGTCGGATACCCGCAGGCGATTACAACCTTGTACGTATACAAAAGCGGTATGACAACTTGTTTAACAGAAGCACTCGAGAAGCTGACTCTTCAAGGTCAGGTGACCCAGGTGTTTATGCACCCTCTCTTAATCCCACATAGGATTAAAATTGTACCACGTGGGTGGTGAAGAATATCAGTTCTTATCTGAAACAACAAAATTGCGGAATGAAACGTCTGTCCGCACGTGTTCATCACGATATTAAAATTAAATAAATTCATAATTGACAGTTTGATTGCGGGCAACCCTTACAATACATATATAAATATTCCTAATATGCATTATATCCATTTATTTGCACTGAGCTGAAAGTTTCAGGGTTTCTTTTGTCACCTCACAATCATCCCTGTGTTATGCGACTCTCCTTTCGGGTTTCATCGTGCTTCTTATCTGCAGGCAAGTTGCTGTTGTTATCTCATAGGTCATAAGTACCTTTGTTTTCATTCTTAGAACGCTTTTATGTGTTGACTTCTTACATTTGTTAGATGCACGTGATACCTCTTTCAATTACATACGTACTCACTAACATTTAAGTGCTGTCGTTTCCTACCCCTCCCTTTTTTTGATTTTAAATTACCTTGCTTTCAAACACATACAGCTAAAAACAAATAACCCTCACACAGTAAATACACACATACTCCATAAATACGCACTTAATTCACATATATATGTTACTCAATACACACACTTTATACACAATTTCTACACTACATTCACAGCATACAATGTAAAATCTCTATCTACACAACTTATAATACATTTTTTACATCCTGGTGGTTGACCTCCGTCAACTGTGATTCATATAGCGCTCTACTTGCCCCATATCTAGCAAAACCTTGCCGCAAATAATAACCCTACTCGCCCAGTCACACCATTCCTCAAGTACTTTCAACAGTCTCACTGCTATTCTCAAGAGGCTGATGAAAACCTACTGCTCTGCTGACCGCAGACCAAATGAACGAATTCGTCGAGATTCCAGCTTCAATTGAGAACTCCGCATGTCTTCCTCTCTGGCACCATCTACTGTCAGTTCTGTTCTTATTTTTCCTTGATTGTTGTTCAAATTTAATCAATGCTTTCTAATGGTCATTTAAGCTATTTGGGTCATATCTTATATATAGATCAAAAATATGTAATATAAATGACCCAAATAGTTTAAATGACCATTGGAAAGCATTGATTAAATTTGAACAATCAAGAAAAAAAGAACAGAACTGATAATAGATGGTACCAGAAAGGAAGACATGTGGAGTTCTCGATTGAAGCTGGAACCACAACGAATTCATCATTTGGTCTGCAGTCAGCGGAGCAGTAGGTTTACATCAGCCTCTTGAGAATGGTAGTGAGACTGTTGAAAGTACTTGAGGAATGGTGTGACTCGGCGAGTAGGGTTATTATTTGTGGCAAGGTTTTGCGAGATATGGGGCAGGTAGAGCGCTATATGAATCATAGTTGACGGAGGTCGACCACCAGGATGTAAATAGTGTATTATAAGTTGTGTAGATAGAGATTTTACTTTGTATGCTGTGAATGCAGTGTAGAAATTGTACATAAAGTGTGTGTATTGAGTAACATATACATGTGAATTAAGTGCGTATTTATGGAGTGTGTGTGTATTTATTGGGTGAGAGTTGTTTGTTTTTAGCTGTATATGTTTGAAAATTTAAAACCAAAAAAAGGGAGGGGAAGGAAACGACAGCACTTAAATGCTAGTGAGTATGTATGTAATTGTAAGAGGTATCACGTGCGTCAAACAAATGTAGAAGTCAATACATAAAAGCATTCTAGGAATGAAAACAATGGGATTTATGACCTATGAGATAATAACAGCAACTTGCCTGCAGATAAAAAGCACGATGAAACCCGAAAGGACATTAGCATAACAATCATATTAGCTAACGTGAATGAAGTGTTTTCAATGAAAGAAACCAAGACCTTAGAGGTAAGTTGGATCTTCCTAGATATGAGGTCAGGAAAAGGGAATGTTGTTAAATCATTGTCAGAAACAAGATGGTCTGCTAGAACTGATGCTACTCAAGCCTTGGTGCTTGGTCACAGTAAAATTCAAAAAGCACTAGAAATGCTGCACTACGATGAAACACACGGCGCTGCAACTTGCTTCATGATAAATTTAAAATTTTGGAATTTGCTATTCTTGCAGTTCTGTGGTATGATGTACTTAAAAGAATGAATTCATGCAGTAAGATGTTGCAGAAGGAAGACCTCGACTTGACAGCAGCAGCTAAACATTTTGAATCACTGGAAGAGTATTTCAAGTCAAAAAGAGATCTCTTTGATTATTACAAAACAAAAAGTTTATAGTTGATTGGAAATAAAGAAGTCGCATACAAAAGGGTCAGTAAGTGAAATGCATTCTTTGATGAAGAAAGGGGAATTGTAGGTGAATTTGATGGCAAGAAATTTTTTTGAAGTAAACACGTTTTTTAAGGTTATGGATTCTTTAATCAGAAATTTAGCAAACAGGAGGAAATCATACAAAGTTGTTCTGGAAAGGTTTGAATTTTTCAGGGATTTGAAAGAGACCAGTGCTCATGGCATAGAGGCTAGATCAAATAACCTTGTTCATAGGTACCAAGAAGACACAGAAAATTTTCTCAGCAATGAATGTCTTGTCTTGTACCCATGTTGTCAGAGACAATTACTTTATCCCTGGTTAAAACATTAACAGGTATAACCTGTGACTTTGTATATGCTGAGGAAAATTTAGATTCAAATATTTTCTTAACAAGGTTTGAGAAACAGTCATTCGACCTAAAGCTATGTACATGTTTGATTGAAAGGTATAAAAATGTACATTCTTATGCTGATATTTTTTCATCATTTTTTTTCACAAAAAATGAGCTAATATCAGTAGAAGAGCCTGCTACCTTTTCAGCTTCTTTATGTTTTTGGGAATGACAATGCTGGAAAATGTCTGAACGTCCACTAGATCAAATAAACTTGTTCATAGGTACCAAGAAGACACTGCAGTCAAGTTTTATAAACTTAAACTCATACTGAAGTTCTTCATTAAATATGTAAAACATTTCTTTGACATCACAATTCATTATCCAATCATGAACTAAATAGATTTAAAATATCGGCATGTATTAATAATAGCATAAAATTTCAAAACTCTCAGTAAAAATCTGACACAAATCTTTAAATAACTCACGTAAAAATGCAAACACCAGAAAGTAAACAATTCTTATCTTCTTTTCACTACTATCCTCGATCATCCGTTGCCAATCTTTAAATAGCTACAGAAAAATTCCTAGAAATCTCGTCCTCTTATTTTTTCCTTGTGTTGGAGCAAGAATTATTTTCGACCAGTTGCAAGAATTTCTGATCATGCCCTTTTCATTACATCATCTTCATCTGCCAATCAAAGGATGTATGTCATGATGTTATATTTTTTTCTTCCTAACAATGCTAGCTAAAAATAAATTTATTTTGTAATATTATAAATCCATAACTTTAAATTCTGCAATAATATGCAAAATATGCATTTCTGTCAAAATGGGACAAATGGCTGTGCCAACTGGACAGCCAAAACAGGCAGAAATAATGGGAATATCTCATTCAAAGCAGGACATATGGTCACCTTATCTATTTAAAGCAATCTTTGGGATGCGATGCGATCATTGCTGACATTAATCACATGTTTTACGCATGATCTTTTGTGTACTTCATACTCATTACCTTTTCCTTTTGCAGGCATTCCTGAATTCAATCCTCCCAAGACCAAGATTTCCTCAGCCTTCCACTATCTTTCTTTTCTTCTCTTCGTGTTTAATAAATTCTGTAATAAACCTCATCACTCATTCTTTCAGCATGGCTAAACCACCTCAGAATATGGCTCCACCCTACCAACAACATTTTGCTTTTCATTACACATCTGTAACACATCTTCATTCCAGACATTATGAAAACACATCTTGCTGTAACCCCATAAGTAATGCATCTTTTCAGCACAAAAAAAAAACCCCTCTTGTGTCTCTTTTGTAGTACCTAGGTTTCACTTCTATTTACAAGAGTAGATAGGAACAATTGCTTTCATTCACAGCTGTTTGGGACCTTTTTGTGAACTCACCAGGCCTGTAAAATCCTCCTGAAGCAGATATGGCTTTCAAAACTGAACTCACCTGGCTGCTAATTTCACCATTTGATTTGTTTTCTCTATCAAACATACTCTTTAAATGTACAGAGGCATTAATTTGGTCTGTGCACCATTTAGATTGATCTTGCATTCAGTACTAACAGTTCCTTGCTCAGAAACCATAACTAGTTTTTCCCTTATTTATACTCAATTTTAATTTCACTCATACAAGATCCAATCAGAACGGTTTGTTTTGGCATCGTGCATGCATGTATCCATAAATATATTAAGCAGCTGTGTTGCATTGAACATCATTTTTGAATTCTGCACCAATAGAAAATACAAGGCTGTATATATTTGGATCATTTATATGTCTGCTGATATTTAGTGTATAACAGCTATTCCCAAATTTCTGACAGTGGTCTACAAAAATGTAAATCAAAGACTAAAAAGGTGAAAAAGTGTTATGTTGTGAGAAATTCTTCTGTGTAGTGTGAGCACTTGTAAACTGTAATTTGTAATCTACATCAAAGAAGGAATAAACGTTTTCAGCAGAGGAAAGAAACTGTTCTGAAACTCCATAGCATATTTTAGAGAAGGTTCAGAAAAAAATCATTTATTTCCTTGATTACATTTTAAATAATTAGCTTATGGAAGAAATTTAATTCTTATTGATTTATCTTGCAATGAAAAAACAGCACAGTTTGGAACCCAAAAGTATAAAACTCATAAACTTTAATTAAAGATAAAAAATTAAGATAACTAAATGCCTGGTAGTGTGAACTTTTTTTGATGAAGCTGTAAAATTCTTAATTTTTCCTGTGTGCTTTTGAATGAGACCTAGTATTTTTTTCATTTTGGCAGCAAAAAATAGTAAGATTTTCAATAATTTGGCTGTTTTGTACCAAGACTGGATTGAAACACACGTAAATTGCAAATGTGACAAAGAATTTCTGATAATAAGAAAGTGAACAATCAAACATAGTAGTAGAATAACAGTGGGGTTTATCTGTACTCACTGTTGGATCGTGAATTTTATGTAGCATTTAGCACATTAGTACACAAAAAGAAGGAAGAGGGTAAGTAAAAAGAAGGGAACAAATTAATATTTAAAAAGGAAAATGTTTTTATGAAATGTCAAAAAGTTACAATCAATTTTTACATAACTAGATATTTATTAAACAAATGTAAAATTAAATTATTTTTGGCAAATTTCTTAGAAAAGTGCTAAGTTTTTAATATAGTATCTCCTGCAAATAACTGTGAACTCTTTCATTGCTAATATAATATTTTTATTTATCAGCTAACCTTAAGCAACTATTGGAGGCTGTACATACTTGGGGATTTCAATTAGTCATTCAAGGTACTTTTGCAGTGGATTCTTTTTTTGTTCTTAGGTAAGGGTAATATTTTTTCATGTTTTCTTTTTGTTAGTTTGATTTTAGTTTCTTTGTCTTTAGTTGATTTTGCAATAACCTTTTCTCTGTATTTGTTTTATGAAATTCTCACCTATTTTGCTATTGCTTGGACCAAACAGAAAATTTTGTGTAGGGTAGGAGGTTCGAATTCAGTGTAAAAGAAAGATGAGAAGAAATTAAAATGCAGTTTCAGTTAATGTGTTGTGTCTCAAAGTATTATATTTTCAATGTACAAAATGGCCATATTTTCTGTGTGTAGGAACTAATTTGTGGATCTCACTTGTACAGTTAAATGTTTTTTTTTATTTGTTTTTCCATGACAAAATTAAGGATGCATCTCTGCCCAACCATAACTTATTAATTATTATGAGCTCTTCAACTTTTTCTCAGTGTTTTTTTTTATCATTTATTAGAAATATGTAATTGAACTGATTAAACAACTTATGAGTATTTTGTTTTATTTGCATGCTTATCTTGAATTATTGCTACTATAAATTTTAATTACTTATGTGAAATAATGTCACCCCCCTCAAAAATACTTAAAATCAGGTGAAAAACTAAATACTATATATTTGAATATCAGCAAATATCATGAAATAATTACTTTGGTTACACAACTAGAAAATCAAAGAGAAATTCATTTTCAGAAAAAAACATTTGAAGAGTTCCTTTAGGAAAACAATACAATTCATATATTATGCTGCATCTTTTGTAAAAACTTGGAACTTCTATACCCATTATAACACACATGCCTTGCTGCGATTGCAAATACATTTCACTCTTAAACATATATTATCAGGTAAAACAAAAATTGCCATTCCTACGCTATTAAAATCACATAAAATTAAAAGAAAAGATGTTAAGCCATTTTCTTTCCTTGTAATAGTTGCATTTTGAAATTTGAAGCTATGTAGTGGATCAGTTAAATTAAGCATGTTATGAATTTTTGTTTAAAGTTATTTTCACAGATGGTCCGTGCAATTTTTGTGGCATAAAATAGAAGTTGTTGTCCTTGATTATGCAAAATACACAGATGTAAATGTTCAAATAAGGTGCAAAAGTGTCAGTTATATAAAGTTCTGTGCTGAATTTTCACATGTGCAGTTTATTTTTCACGAAGCTTTTGAGTTCTAAAATGGTGAAGCATAAAAACTAAATTGAGTTTTGTATACATATCAATGCAACTATATCACAAAATTGAAATGTTTTAATTGAAGTAATTAATGACATCATTGCACCTCTAATTCTTATCTACAGTGAAATAATTGAAATTGTGGGTTTTATAGAAGTAAGACCATCAAATATATACAAAGTACCTCTATGAAGCCCTAAATATCAATTTTAGATTGGGTGCACAAATACTGTGGGAGGCACAATTGTAGTAAAAAATGCTACTTTCTACTTATATATGTACAGTATATCATCATCATCATTGTCAACCATTATCAATCCACTGCTGGACGAAGGTCTCCCCAAGTTCCCTCCACAACGGTCTGTCTTGTGCCAGTCTCCTCCATGTCACTCCTGCATACTTTCGAATTTCATCCACCCATCTCCCATGTGGTCTTCTTCTGGGTCTTTTCCTGTCCCTTGGAATCCAATCTAAAATTCCGGCTGTCCATCGATGGTCTGTCCTTCTGGCAGTATGCCCAGCTCATTGCCATTTCAGGGATTTTACTCTGATCATGATGTCTTCCACTCTTGTCATTTATCGGATCCACGAATTCCTCTTCTTATCTCTCCTAGTTACCCCAAGCATGCACCTGTCCATGCTTCTTTGAGTTGTCTGCAGCCTTTGTATGTCTCTTTTAGTTAAGGTCCACGTCTCTGCACCATACGTAAGCACTGGAAGGATGCATTGATGAAACACTTTTCTTTTAAGACATAATGGCATATTGCTCTTGAAAATTATGCTGTTTCTTCCAAAAGCTCTCCAGGCAAGTTTTGTACGCCGATTAATTTCTTCATCAATGTGACCCTCACTTGATATCTGCTGTCCAAGATAAACGTACGTGTCTGTTATCTCCAGCTTTTTTCCATCAATCGATAAATCTTCATTTCATGTAAAAGCATTGAACATCACTTTTGTCTTCTGAAAGTTCATTTTTAATCCCACTTCTTTACTCTTGTCAGCAAGTTCCTAAATCATACTCTGCAGCTCTGATGGGGTAGTTGAAAAAATGACTATGTCATCAGCAAAACGAAGGTGGGTTAGATAATCTCCATAAATCTTTATCCCTTTGTTTTCCCAGTTCAGTGATTGAAAGACATTTTCCAATGTGGCGTTAAAGAGCTTCGGAGATATGGTGTCACCTTGTCTCACTCCCTTTCCAATTTTTATGTGTGTTGTATTTTCAAACAGCCGAATCTTTGCTCTTACATTTTCATAGATGTTATTAATAATATTAATGTATGCATCTTCAATACCGCAGGATTTCAGAGCCATTGTAACTGCTGATGGTTTCATCGAATCAAAGGCTTTTTCTTAATCGATAAAAGCCATGCACAATGGAAGTTCATATTCCCTCGCTCTTTCAATTAGTTCTCTCAGTACGTGGATATGATCTATTGTGCTGTAGCCACTCCTGAATCCAGCTTGTTCTCTCGGTTGAGCCATGTCCAGTGTTACCTTCAAGCGGTGTGAAAGAACTTCAGTGAAGATTTTATAAACCACTGATAGGAGGCTGATAGGTCTGTAGTTCCTGAGATCCTCAATGTCACCTTTTTTATGTAGCAGGATCATTGTAGTGTTGTTCCAATCCTCAGGAATCTTCTCTTCATTAAGGCATCGAGTGAAAATTTGGGCGAGTACTGTTTCGATTTCTCCACTTGCTTCTTGTATGATGTCTACAGTAATTCCATCTTCTCCTGGAGTTTTTCCCCGCTTCATGTTCTTGATTGCATGTACAACTTCTGCTGGGAGGACTGGAAGAACTCTGGTACTGGTACCTTCCATGATGTCTGGAGTACATGCATCATCCCTTTCATATAACTTGGAGTAGAAATCTTTCACTCTTGTCAAAATTTCGCCTTTATTTCTTGTTACAGAACCATCTTCTTTTCTCAGTGTCATAATCTGTTTTTTTCAATTACTGAGATGTCCCTTTGTTATCTTTAGGCTTTGGTTGTTTTCAATTGCTTTCTTCACTAGTTCACAGTTGAATTTCCTTACGTCTTCAGTGATACTTTTTCGTACTGTCTTGCATAGCTCTATGTATTCCACTTTGGAAGTCACATTTTCTTTAGTTGTCCTCATCTCTCTTTTTTTTTTTTTGCATCAACATTTTGGTTTTTCCTAATAGTTTGTTCACATGCAACTTGTTCTTAGACCCAGCTAATTTTGTTGCTGTTTCCAGAAGAGCTTTCGTTACTTTTCTGTTAACTTCAGAAATATCCACTTCTTCCGACGTTAGGCCTTCTAAAGCAGAGAATCTGTTTTTCAGTTCCAACTTGAAGGTATTATGGTGTTTTTTAAGGTTGGTTATGTCAATACATTTTGTTTGTCTTATGAGCTTGCCATGTTCGAGTTTAGTGTTGAAGTGCATCTTACATCTCACCAATCTATGGTCACTACCTGTGTTGAACTTGTTTAGCACACTGCAGTCTTCTATGACGAATTTTTTGTTACACATAATAAAATCAGTTTCACTTGTCGTCTCATTTGGATGTCTCCATTTCCATTTCCTGTGCGGCTTTTTCTTGAAAAAGGAGTTCAAGATGAAAAACCCTTCTGCCTCTGCAAACTCAACGAGAGTATTTCCACGCTGGTTTCTGTTGCCGTGACCGAATTTACCTACTGAAGTTTCATTCTGTTGCCGTTGCCCTATTTTTGCATTAAAATAGCCCATAATTATCTTCAAGTGCTGCTTACCTCTATTATTTAGATGACGAATTTACTCATAAAATTCTTCAATTTCTTCTTCAGGATGACTTGTGGTGGGTGCATAAGTTTGAATAATCTGAGCCTGGTATCTTCTCGAGAGTTGGATAACGAGTCGTGCAGCTCTGTCAGAGGAACTTTCAACTTCTACAACTTTATCCTTCAGTTTCTTGTTTATTAGAAATCCCACACCACTAGTTCTGCCAGTATCTGCCCCATGATAGTAGAAGAGATGTCCACTCTTCAGTTCAATGAGATCTTCTCCTTTTCTCCTTACCTCACTTAGCCCGACGATGTCCCACTTGATCCTTTGTAGTTCCTCTTCCAATTCAAGAAGCCTTGTATCAGAAGGTAGGGAGCGTCCATTATACGTAGCCAAGGTCAACATCAGATGGCAGCCTAGTCCGGTCCTCCGGGGATTCTTAGCACCCCCTGCCTTCATGCCGCACTGGCCGCTGCCTTGGCCAGGTACATTCCAGCTGCCAGAGACTGAGGGCCAAGATTTAAGTTGTGGAGTCATTTTGGAGGGGTTTGGCCATAACTCACCACGCTGGCCAAGCGGGTTGGTGAGTGTAGGATAGCATTTCCTCTAATCCTGATGGTATAGTTATACCGCTATTGGCGGTCGTCAGAGCCCCTTTAGTGGGAACAGGATGCACCACGAGAAGGCGGGGTTGACATTTGTCAAGGAGAGTCTGTGATGTTACGCATCACCTGACCTTACATCCCGTAAAGTATATGTTTCCTTAAACACATCTTAGGACTGCTCTTCTGAAGAGATTTCTTGGCTTCAGGTCATAGTTGTTTCCGTGAGCTTGTGTTGTGTCAATTTGTCCATTATGAAGCTCAAGTCAAGGTTGTATTCTGCACTGTGGGGCTGTGATTGCTGTGCACCATTTTCTCTATATTCTTCTCTCACCTGTGTTATTTCTTGTCTGTTTCATTCTGTGATATCAGCAAATTCACTATGTTCTTTGATATAAGTGTAACTCATTCAAACAACATGTAAATGTGGATATATGCATGTAACTATATATCAACAAGTATAAGAGCTTCAAAAACATGCTCAAGTTAGATTAAAAGTAATTTAAATGAAGAAGCTTTCAATTGATAACTTTTTTTGTTTTGTTTTCAACTTTAGAAAGCATGGACAATGATAAGTCATTACTACTCCATTTAATATTGCCCATCTTAGTCCAGGCTGTAGGGGTGGAAACCGGAAAAAGTTAGTAACTTTTTGTAACTTGAAGGATTATTTCCTTTTACCCTATATAGTCCTATCCTAAAAGTCCCTGTATGTCCAACTTTTGTGTCATCCAATATGGCCACTGCCATCTGTAGGCCAATTATGTTTTTGCTTCTTTCTCATCTTGGATCATGGAATAAAATTTTTACAAGTAAAATTTCCTTTATTTTGGTGTATAGTACACGCCTGTATATTACATAAATCAAAAGTTACACATACTATAGTAGGGTCACATTCACTTGAGCATGTACATCTTTTGTATCGCTTTTTTTCTGTCTGTTGTGAACGTTTTTCCTCTTTCTCATGTAATGTTACATGGGTACATGAATAGTCTGACATACAATGCAATTTAAGTACACATAAGATTGATAGCATTTTTGTCTAGTCACCATTGACATGAACAAGTTGTTCCAGAACTGCTGGTAACACAGATACTTTAGAACTGAAAGTAAATTCCATCTCTTTCAATACAAGCTTACTGTTGTTTGATATTTGTAAAGAGAAGCTTCAGCAAAATGATGTAATTATGTACACATTAGAAATAATATATTTATATAAAGGGCATGAAAAAGAAGTTTTAATATGCTAAGGTAATGTTGACATGCCACACTCGTCATCATTGCTCCTGTCACTTTCATTCTCTGGCTTCCTGTTTCTTCATGAAATCCCCCTGTTGCCCATGCATGTGTCAGTGCAAGACAATCCAACACATCAACTATTGCACTTAGTGCAAATGAGAGTTTTGCAGGATCAGGATATCAGCTTTAGAAAATTGTTTGGTATTAGTGGATGCAAACTGGGAATGGGGTAGAGCTGACCGCTTTTCCTCCTGCCATCCCCATTCAGTTGCTGGAATATGTTGCCCCAGCCAGATTTGGAATTGGTGAAAAAACCTTAACCTGTGTTGCCTGCTCGAGTATGCTGTTGGTAGTAAAACTGCAAGATTAAGCTAAGTAGTCAGTGACTGGTGTCTGACGAGTCTCCTGTATGTGAAATATCAACAGGAAGCCAGCGTGTCACAATTATGTGCCCCATATAGGACTAA
This sequence comes from Macrothele yani, assembly GCA_039090855.1. Taxonomy (NCBI): domain Eukaryota; kingdom Metazoa; phylum Arthropoda; class Arachnida; order Araneae; family Macrothelidae; genus Macrothele; species Macrothele yani. The sequence continues at coordinate 115,569,457 of CM077029.1, read as the reverse complement.
CAGAAAGTGTTCTCCTGCTTTAAAAGTGTTCTCCTGCTCTCTAATAGTTTATAACAAGTTTCTTTACTTTTTGATACAGGGATGACGTGGTGTCACATCCTGAAACTGTGTGCATAAACAGTATCACACTGCACATGCAGCAGTTGCAGGTCAGTATGGGAAGTATGTTGAATACTTTCACTGGTTAATGAAGCTTTCCCTCTTTGTGAAATAATATGTTTAGATGATGTGGAGAAAGAGTGAGCAGCATGATCAGGATGTCTATGTCTTCAGCTAGAACTGCAACGTGGCTATCTGAAGTAGATGTCTGGATCGCTGTTGTGACAATCATATGATCTGCATTAGAGTCAGCAAGGACTACTTCTATCCCAAGCAAAATTAGATATTTACTTAATACTTGAATGAAGCAAGACCTATTTGATCTCAAAAACAGCAACTGTGCTACAGTGATTGTCATAGTTTTCTCAAAGATAATTTCTTCCGATGATGTGTATATACTCCTTTGTATTCAGGGATGATGTTTCATATCCATCAAACACTACTATCACTCTAGTTCGATAGTGGTTATGAACGTATGACAAGTTCACACAATACAGATCATGGTATGTCACATTTCGAGGGCAAAGAACCGTGTTTAGAAAGTACTTTCCATCAACCACAGGAACGCCATAAGAAATTTCTTGCTCAGTTTTGAGAGAGGTCATGTCCATTTGTCAGGAAACGGTGAGCAGCACAATGCCAATGAGGTATCCCCACAGTGACAGTGGGGCCCTCTCATGGTGACCTATTAAAACTTGGAGATTTCCTCTTACATTTGGTGTATGCCCAGGCCATACATGGTTGATAGGTATGGAATTATGCTCTTCTGAAATCAGGTGAATCATTTTGAATTACCCTGTATCATGCAGTAAACATACATAGACTTACATATTTTCAAAGTTTTCTCCCTCTACCTGAATGCACCAGTTCCACATTTGTATCCACCTCTGGAAGATGTGTTCGAAGCCCTTCCTTGACATGTGGTTCAGGATACCCATCACCGCATTGTTCAGTTCAGTATTTGATGCAAACCAACGCCCATAAAGTTGTTTTTTCACTTCAGGTAATAGGTGGAAGTCACACAGCGCCAGCTCTGGTGAATATGGAGGGTGCACCATCGTTTTGAAGCCTAGATCTTGGATAACCTTCCGGGTAAGCAAAGCAGGATGTGCAGGGGCATTATCTTGATGCAAAACTCAACCAGTTTGTGCATTTTCTGGGTGTTGGGGGGGGGGATTTTTCTTTAAAAGAACTTTGAGAACTTCAGAATAATAGGCACCGGTAACAGTTTTCTCTTGTGGAACAACATAGTCATACACAATTCCCTTTTTATTAAAGAAAACCAAGTGCATGGCCTTCACTGCACTTGCTTGAATTTTTGCTTTCTCGGATCTTTGTGTGTGCTTCTGTTTGGTGCTCTGTTGTTTTGCTTCTGGATTGAAATGGTGAAAAATGTTTCATCATGTGGGGCGACTTGATCCAAAAAGTGTGGCTCATGTTGTAGCTGGCACTGCTATTGGCGACAAGTGATAACACGATTTGCCTTGTGCTCATCTGTAAGCAAGTGGGGAATCCACTTTGCAGCGACTTTTCGGTACCCAAATCGATTTTTCACTATGTCATCAATAGAACTAATGGACATCTGCATCACATTGGCAACCTCCTAAATGGTCATTCAGCAGTCTTCGTGCAGCAGTGCCATTGACATTAACCTCCGTAGTGGATGTTGAAGACCTACCAGAATGTGGTTCATCTTCCAGACACTCTTCACCATTCACAAATTTCTTGTGCCACTCAAAAACTCTTGCACAGAACAAAGCATCTTCCTTATTGGATGTTTTAATAATTTCACGTGTTTCTGTGGCATTTTATTCAATGCACTCAGAATTTTATAGCTGCTCTTTGCTCCAGTTTTAAATCCATACTGGGTTACAGAAACATGTCTGAACTCTATGTCATCTGCTACAAGAATGAACTAGTGGAACACTGTAACAACACGTTGTCACGTGACCGACCTTGCAGCTGTTCTGACCCAGGCAGCTGCAATTTTCTGCATGGGTTGTTTTGGCGCTACGACGTCATTCTCGTTGCTTTTCGAACGACTTACTTATTTCATTTCTGTGTTTGGCTGTGCAAAGCATATTGTTATAGCCCTTGAGACATCCAAAGAAAGATATACCCCCTCTGTCTATGTTAGCAATATTATAGCAGCAGCCTTGTTAATGAAAAGTGTATACTTCCTATATAGGATTTACTGTTGTACCTTTCATAATAAATGTGTGTATCCTGCTGTTGTGGTATACTAATTGTAAATGTTACCAGTACATGATTTTATCTTTTGATATGTATGTTTTGCTGAAGTTTGATCATTTTAAGGCTTCTGTTCTTGACATAATGAAACAAACTAATTTTATTTTTTTCTCTCAAATTTCAAGTGGATTTCTACTGACTTACTTATTTCTAAAAGAAGCTGATAAAAAAGAGGGCAAAATATCATGGCCATTTTTTTACTTGCATCGTTACTGGAGGTGAGTGTGGTATCTTTGTTTTGTTCATGTAATAGTTCAGAATTCCTTTTTGAAGTTGTTTGTATACTTGCATATCCTGCAACACAGTGTATAGCTACTGTTCAATAAAAGTTCAAAAGGAAATACATGTCTAACAAGAAAACATGTAGTCTAACAAGTCTTGAACCTTTAAAAATATTGTTCAGTACAGAACTTTTAAAAGTACAAGATTTAAGTCCAGTATAGTCTAGCAGGGCCAGATGGAGCTTTTGCGGAGCCCGGGGCGAAATTTCATTGCAAGGCCCCGAAGCAAAATTTCATTGCTTGCACTAGGAAATAAATCTCATTTTAATAAGGTCATTACGTGAAGATATCCATAAAGAAAACACAGGATGTAAAACCCACAAATCTGCCCGTGACGGCGACAAATTCGCATTCCTCTGCTCCGGAGCTGAATGCTTTACCGATTAAGGTACACCTACGGAATTTATCTCTGTAACTTTTCCTTTTTGACATGTGCTTCACCTCTGTAGTACTTCAAAACAAAAACTATCATAAAGACAAAATGATTATCTCAAAGAAGTATTTGCTAAGCTCAAGAAAAAGACCAGAATATGCATTGAAAGTTCAGAGAGAGAGAGAGAGAGAGTAAAAACTGTTAAAATCTGCGATTTTCTTTCCGAGGAGATGGGGTTGAGGTTGTATTTCACTTATTGTATAAAAACTGCTTCACAAAATGACAAAAAGCTACGTGCGTAGCGAAAAATTTTGGATTGCGAATATTTTAGTGTAGAAATAATAAATAATAAATTCGTATAAATAGTTTTTTTCTCCTGATATATGTTTTAGTGATTGGTTTTTAATGCAAAATGGAGTAACTGACAAATTAGTGACTTTTTAAACTTTTATACGCACTCATATATGATTTTTTTTTTATTTCTAGTAATGTTTTTAAAGTCACTGAATAAATGGCCTCCATGCGTAGCCCGAAACAAACTTTGATATTCTTCTTTTTTATTTTATTTAAATTTAAGTATCTGGTTTGCACGCAAATTGTTAAATATATAAAAGCAAGGGCCACAAAGGGATGAAATTAAATTTGCGATTTCATGAATTCGGAAAATATCAAGGTTGTTACAATAATCACCTGAAATTTGCTGATCTCCGTATTTGTACGGCGAAGGGCAATAACCTATTCAAAAACCGGGCAATTGGAAACAAACAAACAAAAAACCTTAAAAAAAAACAAAAAGCATCTCTTTAAGGGCCTCGCACCCGAAAACTTACACAAAAAATAATAATTGTAAAAAATTCTAACTAAATTTTTTTTTGTTAAACTGCGGGGCCCCTTAAAGGCTCAAGGCCCAGGGCGACTGCCCCGGTTGCCCCTATGGTCTAGCCGGCCCTGTAGTCTAGTATAGCTGGCTGTGTAGGCAGCCACCATTAAGTGTACTAATAGGTCCTTTTATGTGCAGTCCAAAATGGTCAGTGCACCGTAATGTTCATGAATTTAATTTATCACAGCTAATGACATGGAAAGTTGTGCAAAAGTGTTTTGCCCTTTGTACAATCGCAACCGTTGTCATGTTCTCTAGAGTTCATAACATGCGACTATTCATCCAAATAATGTTCATTGAATTAGTTCTTTAAACACACTTTGGTGTCGAACTTCATTACGTGGTTATAAAATTTATTGTATATATCTTTCAACTACAGTTGTGATATTTTGTACTGTTTCTCACATTGTATTAATATCAAAGTGCTTGGGGGAAACTTAATCATCTTTGTCTGACCTTGAATTATCACGGTTGAAGGCCACTGAATATTAAAAAAATTAAGGTAAAATATTACATAGATAAAAGCTGTAACTCACATTTTCATTTTCATGAAATACTTCGGGATATCGCACTTTTACTTGTCGGAAGCATAAAGCTGCTTTGAGGTCTTCTGTTAGCATTTTCTGTTGTCACTTCGTGAAGATATTCCATTTGGTAAGTTGAGAAAGGTGGGTAACCACTCTTAATGAATCGTGATTCTAATCAATAAAATACTTGAATATAAAATGAAATTAAAATAATAAAATAGCAAACGGTCAAGCCTTCAAGTCGAAGGCAAATCGATCTGATAAAATATTCAGTCTTTATAACAGCTTAGACTTTGTTTCCCGCTGCACTAAAATTCCCAAACTAGTTTCGATTATCATTTTCGTAATCTTCATCTGTGGGTTATACAACGTGTTTCTCATCATGCAAGTAGTTCAGCGGCCTAGTATTTCACAATGTGCAATATGATTCAACAGTTTCACATCGGCAGAACCTTTTGCGCATTCAAATCTTGGTTTTACTGCACATTTTTACGTCATGTACATGCTACTTCTTGATTGGATACACCCAAATTCGTTCCCGATTTTAAACTGTCTGGTGTCGCCATCTTCCATATATCAGTCGACTCAGTATTTGTCTTGATTTTAAATCGTTTATTTTGGCTGTTTTTTTGTTCTTTTTTCTTTTCTTGCTCAATGAGGTATCTCCATGCATATGGTAGATCGACTGGGTCATTGTAATTACAGTTCTTATATCTTGTTTTTTCAATCATAACTGCCAAGTTCTTCAATGCATAGATAAAACAGACTCCAAAATAATTTCAAAAGCAGGTATCATGTGATAATGAATATATGAACTGTGTTCGCATTTGGTGAACTGAATTCTGCATGATTACTTTCATTAAAAGACAACTCGGCATTTATACTCAAGTAGTGAATGCACAAACCTCAGCCCACCATTACTTTTTATGTGAATTGTAACTACTCTTAATATGTTTGAATTAATTCTCAGTAATTAAATACAATTGATGTATTTGAATCAAGATGACAGGCTAAAGCTTGTGCAAAATAATGTGCATGAAGTAAAAATCCATGTAGTCTTTATGGTTATGCTATGCTATAATACCAATACAATATTTTTGCTATATTTTATGCATTCTTTCAGTTCCGAATATTTCCATTATGACAGTCTGTGTATAATTTCCTAGAAAGAAAATGTACTATTTAATTATCGGTGTTTGAATCATAAAATCCGGTTACATGTCAAAATAACCCAGAAAGAATAACCCACATCAAAATATCGTAGTAAAAATAACCCAGTGTCAATAACCTGCTAGCAAAGTAACCCAGTGTCAAAATAACCCATAGTTAAAATCTGGAAAAACTTGGGTTTTTTTTAGGTTGTCCTAATAGCAACGAAAAGCAAAATGATTTTGTTTTCCCCTTGAGGTGTTCATAACGTAGTGGTTACACGTCAAAATAACCCGCATCAAAATACCCCAGTACCAAAATAACCGGGGGTTAAAATAACCCAAAACTCGGTTTTTGAGTTTTGAGTTCCTTCTGAAATCAGAGAAAAGCAAAATGAATATGTTCTCCACTTGAGGCGTTCGTAATAACAGTAATAGGAAGAGCACCCTAAGAGTAGGTTGTGTCCGTTTATCTCTCTCTGTCTGTATACTAGAATCACAGCCCAAAACACTGATTTGAACTTGATGAAAATTGGTATGAGGGACCATTGCACCGAAATGCTTTCAGAACCCCCAGTCAAATTACGGTTGAGCCAATTGATGTCTCCCTAGAGTGCCATATACAATCATACAGAAGATATTAATAGAACATTTTGTGCAGTGGATGTCTCCCTAGAGTGCCATATACAATCAAAGAATGGAAATGTATGAGACCTGTTAAACAGGCAGCAACTACTCCAGTGATGTAGTCCTGATGACGAACTAGGCTTTAATTCGAAAATTTGACCACCGACTTTTTTGAATAATAACCTCTATAAGACCCGTAAAAAAGGTAATTCCACAGTACAATATGAATAGAGGTGCCATAAATTCATTTACAACTAGAATCTTTTGATGCTTTCCAACCGTAGGTTGAAGTGTAATTCTCCAACTTTGTCCGTCCGTTTGTTATCATGATAACTCGCCTAAAGATGCTTCGATTTCAATGAAAAATTAGTATATTATTCAGGACAACCTGGGGACCTACCCTATTAGGACATAGGAGCGGGATCTGTTCTTAGACTTTTTATGCCTCATAGCTCTCATAAAAATGCTTCGATTTCGATGAAGTTATAGCATGTTGTTTAGGACCACCTGGAGATTTAATCTATTGAATATGGTTGACATCGGATGAAAGGTAAGTTTCATGCAGCAGTAACTAGAAAATAACATCAGTGACACGAATCCTTCTCAGGTGGTAGTACTGTCGTTTCACCAGCACCCCAAACTATGATGTTTTTCTTTTAAATAATTTGAAAACTAAGATGGTTCAAACAAAAATATGTTCGATCATTTGGTTACATGTCAAAATAACCCAGAAAAAATAACCCAACATACTTCGATTTTGTAGAGATGATTTACTTCGATTTTAGAAAGATGACTGTTCCCCGTCCCTTTTCCATTTCAACTCGGGAAGTGAGATTGCTGAGTTATTTGTTCGATTTTAGAAAGATGACTGTTCCCCGTCCCTTTTCCATTTCAACTCTGGAAGTGAGATTGCTGAGTTATTTGATGCTGGTTATTAGGGCGTGGGTTATTATGACACGAGTTATTTTGGTTATTATGCTGCCGGGTTATTTTGACGTACCATAACTATGACCCTGGGGTTATTATTACACAAAATTATTTTTTTACCGTTTTTTTTCATGCTGAGTTATTGTGATGCCAGGTTGTTTTGACCGGATTGTTACAACGCTGGTCATTTTTTCCGGGTTATTTTGACGTTACACCATAAAATCCATAACTGGATTAAGCTTCCTAAAGTGCTTTTTTTTTTTTTTTTTTTTTTTTTTTGTAGTTAGGGAAGTAGTTATTTTACATTATTGAGGAAGTTCTCACTTGTGCCTTGGTAAATATATGGATGGAAAAAGGAAAGATTGAGTGCTGGGTTGTGAAAATACATATTCTATGAATGCTGACCACAGAGATATTGCTTCATCAAGGACAACAAGAAAGAATATCACTTGTTTGATATGTTACCAAAATGTAAGCCCAATGAAGAGGGGCAACTTGAAGAAAAGTCAAATGGTTTCAAGATTCTAATTTAGTTACAGAAAAGTCAACGGAATCTTTCCCGTAAAATTTCATGAAACCTCAGAACATAGTGTAGAATCTATAGAAATTTATTACCTGTTTTTTAGGTTCCTTTGAAACAAGAAATTAATATTATCTTTGGGGTTCAACTCAGAACTACCAATATTGATTTCTCAGCATATATGCTTGTTCCTAGTTCTTTACACATTCTTTACAGCTGCTTAAGATTATATTGTAAGCCATTAAAATTCTTAGAAAGCAACAGCTTATCAGTAGCATACAGCAAACTGCTAAAGGCAGCCTGCAAACTGCTAAAGGCAGTCTGCAAACTGCGAGAGAAGAATTCATGGAAAACTCAGAACAACTTTTCATAAATTTTGTATTATAAGTAATGTACATACAATAAATATCATTATGATATGTATGGATATGTATCATAGAAATAACAGTGAATTGCAGCTTTTCTTTGATATGGCTTCTTCTGCCAATTCTTACATCGCAAATGAGAAATGGTGTTTAAACAGAAAGAAAGAGGTCTACATACTAACTTTGGGAACAGTGTGTAGAGCTTGCCAGGTCATTTATCCTGCCTTGATGAAGGGCATGCCAAAATCTCTCCATCTGATAGAGAGAAACTTTCAGACAGAGAGCTACCAGCGAGTGTTTTGGCTGTCTGGCTTCAGCCAATTATTCTGGCACAGGTGGTAATAATTCATATGCACACTCTTGTACCTAATGCAGTTTCTGGTCCATATAGTGTGATCTCTATTGTCCTGAAATACGGTGCATTAACACTTTTTTGTGTTACCTGTTTGATCTTTCATTTTCAGCAGTAGTCTTTTTAACTGGGTTGAAATGTTCTTATGTTCAACTTATTTCAGAATGGATGGTTATCCTGTGTCCAAATTTCACTATCCTATTGATATAGTATCTTTTTTTGGCCAAAATTGTGGAGAAAGCAATTAAAATTATTTCTATCATATCTGGAGTCTGCCAAGTTCTTTAATGACCATCCATATGGCTTTCTTTCAAGTCAATCACTGAGTGATATTTCAGAGTATTTTAACTATGTGTGGATTATGGTATGGGTCACTTGAAATATATCAAGTTGTATGAAATTATATTTGTATGAATCAGATGCATTTAAGAGTCATATTGTGTCATCATCTAAGAACAGCTCTTAATATTCTTTCATATTACATATAAGGGTAAAGCATAAAAAATTGCATGAGCTGTTCCTTGTACTTATTTATTTGTGTTATTATGTTTAATTTCAGACTTACTCCTGTCTATATGATTGCTCTTGGATTTGATACTGCTCTAACAAGATATGTGTCTTCAGGCCCTTTCTGGTTAAACAACGGATTTGAACCAGCTTGTCGTGAAACATGGTGGCACAATTTACTATATATCAACAATTTTGGGGATCCTAAAAAATTGGTAACATATACTGACAAAAGAATCCCAAAATATGATTTTTGTTTTATTTCAATGGATTTTAAGTAACTTATATTTAAGAATTTTGGATTTTTCTGGCATTTTTGTTGACAAAACATGTTCACTGTTAAATTTAAGATGACTTTAAAACAGCACTGTTATTTCTTGCTTTTGAAAGTTCAGCAAGCTAAAATAGTTCTTTAATAGCTTTACATGAGTTGCAATTTTCTCAGATGAATTGGTAATAATTTCTACCTGAGGGTAGTTTGTATTATGCATACCATTTTCTTGATAAGCTATAAACCAATGGAAAAAAATGTTGAACTTAGAACAAAGCATGTGCTCTGGATGACATTTTTCTTTAAATGAAGAATTGGTCCAGGCATGAGATTCTTCCACAGATTCAAGGAATACTGTCCCCCCTAGGGTACTTCTTATTTTTGAAAGTCTGATTTTGCAATGGGGCACCATCCCATTTAGTGCATTTGTATGAAAAAAGAAGATCCTGAAAATTTCCGCAAAATCGGTTGATATTTAGGGGTTCTACCAAGTTTGCAATTTTACAACAAAGTACAGTGAGCCCATGCTTTATTGTCATTGTTATAAGTTAACTTCATTGTACTAATTTGAGTAATTTCCTTTTTTTTTTTCCTGGACTTTTATACATCAGTTTAGCTAAACAAAAATGGCTTTATCAACTAATGCATTGATTGCTACCAAAAAACAAACAGAAATAAGGCTGATTGGTCAGATGTCCCTAAGCCAAACGGTGTTTCCATCGAAGAAAAATGTCATTGCCCTATTTTTCCATTACAAGCAAATTGAAAAACAAAGGATTAATAATGCATGCCATTCCACAACTAAGGATGTTCTGGAAGTGTGATCAAAGGCTAGAATACCAGTAAGATTGAAGAAGCATGTTGTATCTAAAGTGCAGATAATCTTTAAGTAATGGAAAAAAATTGAAGAAAAATAAGGAGAACAAAGCCAAGTGGTCAGATGATCTATTGGGTTGTCGGAAAAGTCATGATGTATTTTGGCACCCGATGGCGGTTGGGCGGTTTTGGAAGTACTAGAGGCATGCGCAGCTCTGTTATCGCTATGGCATTCGACAGGTGCCAGTTCTAGCTGCAGTCTAAAAGGAATAGTGAGCAATTTGGTTGATTTGTGGAGATTTGACATCAAGTTGAAGATGGAAGACCAAACTGTGCATTTTCGTCATATTTTATTGTTTTACTTCCTAAAGGGAAGAATGTGCGCCAAGCTTGTGAAAAGTTGCGTAAAGTGTATGGTGATAATGCTCTACAAGAACGTCAGTGCCAGCGGTGGATCGCAAAATTCCGTGCTGGTGATTTTGACCTCAACGATGCTCCTCGGTCCGGGAGGCCCACCGAGGTTGATGACTACCAAATCAAAGCATTGATCGATTCAAGCCCACATTACATGACACGAGAGATTGCAGACACATTGCACATCCATCATTCAAGCGTTCACGACCACCTGAAAAAGCTGGGATATGTAAGCAAGCTTGATGTGTGGGTTCCTCATGAACTCAAAGAAGTTTGATTGACGGCGCGTACAGGCATCTGCGATATGCTCGTTAAACGTGAGGAAAACGATCCTTTTTTTAAGCAACTGGTGACGAAAAGTGGATTGTGTACAACAATGTGCGGCACAAACGGTCTTGGTCCCGACGTGCTGCTTCGCCTCAAACGACATCCAAAGCAGACATTCATCAGCGGAAGGTTCTGGTCTCAGTGTGGTGGGATTTTAAAGGTGTCATGTTTTTCAAGCTCCTACCACGGAACCAAACAATTAATTCGAATGTGTACTGTCGGCAATTGGACAGTTTGAACGAATCCATCATCCAGAAACGTCGAGAGCTCGTTCATCGTAAAGGTGTTGTGTTCCATCATGACAACGCGAGACCACACACAAGTTTGATCACCCGCCAAAAATTATTGGAGCTTGGGTGAGATGTGTTGCCACATCCAACATACTTACCTGACCTTGCGCCGTCTGACTTCCACTTGTTTCGCTCTCTTCAACAGTCCTTGTGTGGTATGACGTTCAATTCAGATGAGGCTGTAAATCAGTACCTTGTACAGTTTTTTGCTACGAAAGACAGGTTCTTCTATGAACAAGGCATTTTGCAGGTCACTGAAAGATGGCAAAAGGTTATCGAACAAAATGGGCATTATACACTATCTACCAACAAGTAATTGGACACCCCTGCAATCGACGATATCTGCGGTCCTGATACAGGACACGACCACCGCCGTTGAATATCGTGTGGGAAACAACAACGCAGCCAATCGCATGCAAGATGCCATGCAGTTCGGAGCTCTCTGATTTTGAGAAAGGTGTAATCGTCGGGTATCACATATCACAGAAATGGCCGATCCATACGTGACATATCCAGCGAGTTGAGGTACCCAAAATCGACAGTTGCCTACGTGATTGGCAAGTGCAAGATGAGAGGTGACTGTCGGAATGTGCCCCAACCCGGCAGACCCACAAAACTGGGAGTTAGAGACCGACGAGTGCTGGCCAGAGAAATTCGGAAGAACCACACAAAATCGATGGGCCAAATCCGTGAGGAGTTTCAAGAAGCATCCGAGAGTGTTCTTTCGACGAATACCATCCGTAAGGAAGCCCATCTGCTCAGTTATCATGGACGTGCTGCCACCCACAAGCCTTTGATCACCAAGTCCAATAGCGCTGCTCGGCTAACGTGGTGCAAAGAACATCGACAGTGGACCGTTCAACAGTGGAAACAGGTTCTCTGGAGCGACGAATCAAAGTTCACCCTCTACCGTTTGGATGGCAGGGTCTGGGTTTGGTGTCTGCCTGGAGAACGCCTCCTGCTGGAATGTATTGTGCCAACTGTGAAGTTCGGCGGCTGTGGAATTATGCTATGGGGGTGTTTCTCCTGGTATGGCACAGGACCCTTGGTCGCAATTCCTGGTAGACTCAACGCCGAGACCTACTGCTCCAATTTGGATGAAATGCGCTTCCTACATTGTGGCAGTTTTACGGGGTGGACCCATGTTACTTTCAGGATGACAATGCCACCTGTCATGTTGCGAGGTCCACCATGGCTTGGTATGGTGACAATGGGGTTAATCGAATGGACTGGCCTGCGCAGAGCCCAGACCTTAACCCTATCGAGTACCTCTGGGGCGAGTTGGAGCGTCGACTTAAGGGGTACCTACAGCGTCCGAAATTGGTGAAGGAATTGACCTGTCTTCTCCAAGCCGAGTGGAAGAAAATACCGCTAGCCATCGTACAACGCTTGGTTGAGAGTATGCCCCGGAGGGTCGCAGCTGTAATCACCGCTCGTGGAGGCTCCACCAACTATTGAAGGTGAATAAACTTTGCTTTCCTTTGCTGTCACAGGTGTCCAATTACTTGTTGGTAGATAGTGTATCATTGATTGATCTTTGTTCTTTCTATTAATAAATGACCTTTGCAAAACATGGCTAAAATATGTCATGATTTTTTTGACAACCCAATACAACGCAAGGAATACACCTTGAAAGAAGCATTAGATCACTTATTCGATATTGCCCATGCTAATGCGCTACAAATGATCACTATTCAAGAAGATAAAGACTTTTTATTAGCTCAACGACATGGTCGTTTTGGTAAAATGGGTAATATTGATAAGGGTTTGGCAAAGGAATAATCACAATCACAAATTAAACAAGAAAGGTTGCAAAGAAAAATAGTGCAAGAAGAAATGGATAGGAAAGCTCGTGAGGAAAAAATCGTGTTTCAGTATTCCTCAATCTGAGAGTGACGACCATAACAGTACACGAACTGAACCAGAACTTGAGAGTAACACACTTCTAAGGTCAGATGTTGAACAACCATTAACATCAAGCGTAGGTCCTGCTCCTAAATGACAGGGGCGTGGAAGAAAAAACATTTTGAGTGACAAATTGGCTGCAAATTTAGACATGGCAAAGCTAAGTGATCGTGGAGCAGCACCTATTTTAACTCCTACGTTAGAGTATCTAGGTCATGATCCAGCAGAATATAATGTCATTTCGTCCTCCATTTTACGTGAATGTATTAAACGATGACAGAAGATTACAGAGGGCTTGAAAAGTGAGTTTAAGCCTGATGTTCCTCTATGTATTCATTGGGATGGAAAGTTACTTAAGGATATTACTGGAAATGAAACTGCATATTGTCTACCTGTGCTAGTATCAGGTGAAGGTGTCCATCAACTTCTTTATGTTTCCAAGTTGTCATCAGGAACAGGTGTTGCAACAGCCTCTGCTGCATATGAGGCTGCTATCAACTGGGGACTATGTGCTAAAGTGAAATGTATGGGTCTCGACACAAATGCTGTGAATACTGGACCATGGAATGGTGCATGTGTCCTTCTGGAACAAAAATTTGGAAAAGATTTGCTTTGGTTGGCATGTCGTCACCATATCCTTGAGATTATGCTAGAAGCTGTGGTCTCTCTCTCTTTCTCTCTTGGTGCTTCAAGTGGTCCTGACATTTTAATCTTTGAACGATTTAAAAAGCATTGGTCTGCAATTGATGCTTCAAATTATCAGACAGCTTTAACTGATGACACATCAGCTGCAATTGCTGATATCAGTGATGAACGGATAGCTTTTTGCAAAAATCAACTCTAAATGTTTCAACCTCAAGATGACTATCGAGAGCTATTGGAGTTGGCAATCACCTTTTTAGGTGGGGTTACAACGAGCAGATTATCCTTCAAAGCTCCTGCAGAGCTGCATAGCAGTGGTGGCTCGTGGTAGGAAAAATAGGTGAAGAGCTACAAGAGCAATATGAAAAGATATCTACTGTCTTCAATGAAAATCAGTTAATGAGAACTTACCTATTTTTTTATATATTAGATCAATTCTTCTTCCCTTTAAAGCTGGAAATTTGTCGATTATGTCGTCAGAAAATGGCTGTTTCTTTGTGACATCAAGAAAATGTCTTTCTGAATAGAAATATTTGCCAAAGAAGCAAGTTTATTTGTAGAAATAGTGTTTCTTGAGTAAGTTTGTATTCTTTTAAGGCAAGAAAAACTTCTTTCCACTGAAACACTTGCAGATGCAATTGTTAAAATCAGAGAAACCAATTTATAAGCTTCTGTAAAAATGCCTTTATCTCCACGAAGCACTCGAAAAAGTTCATGAGTCGATATATTCCTTAATTTTTCTTCCGCATATACAAGACTCAGTTCATCTTTAAGGCGCTGGTGTTTAGTAAAAAATTTTCCGTAAAAATGTTGTAGATTTTCAAAAGCGTGAGAGGGAAGGCATGAATTAAATTGGTCGAATTTGGTTGTGTCAGCATGCCAGGCAAATTGAGTTTCTCACAGTCTTGAAATCTTATATCCATTTCCATAAGAATGTGGTACAAAATTTCAAAATACAATTGTTTATAATTTTTAAAAGTTGTTTCTTGTGTAAGAGCAGCATATTCCCGTTTAGATCTGCTTATTTCTGTGATTTTGCTAGCTTTTCCAAACAGTGTTCCAAATACCTAATCGTTCCTTTTATGGCTTAAAATTTCATAAGTTGTTTTTAATTTGATTAACACAGTAGTTTATGTCTATTGATTTTTTCTGCAAAATTTCGAAAAATAGATCGGTGAAGTCAAATATTTCATTAAATACTATTCCCAAAAATGTAAATTCAAAAGTGTTCATATCATTTAAAAACCATTGGGCAAGTTAAATTGAATTTTTTTCTGATTGGTCACTATTTGTGAGAAATTCGAATACTTCCTTCAATTTATCTCAATCTTCAACTATTACACATACTAACTTCGAAGTGGAGGACCATCGAGTTTCCGTTATGGCTGGCATGTATCTTGCGGTTGTTGATGTGAGTGTGTTGTTTTTCACCACTCAGCGAAGCGATCACTTCGCTGAGTGGTGAAAAAACAAAGGAATTACACTGAGGCTTGCAAAAAATATTCGACACTTAGAAATTTTAGAAAAACTGTGCTGTAATACAAGGTTCAAACGATGTACTAAGCAATAACAAAAACAGCTTGAGAAGCTGTATGCTTCATTTTTTTTCTGGAGCCCAGTCAAGTGTCCAGACATTATGTTTGCCCCATCGTAACATTGTCCTATTGACTTGTGTTGATAATCAAACTGTTCCAAAACTTTGTCTAGCATTTTGTATAAAGCTTCTGATGTTCTATCTTCACTCACACCATGGAAACCCCAAAATCGCTCAACCAATACACCTTACGAATCAACAGATCTTATTATTAAAAGGCATTCAGAAGTCTGGTTATGTCTTCCCATCTACTTGATTATAAAAGCATTGAACTTCATTTATTTCATTTTTGATGTGATCGTTTATATGTTCAGAAATACATTCAATTAATTTGTTTTAAATAGTTTTTGAGTCGCCTGTGAAAACATTTTTTATCGTTTCGTATTGATTTTGAATTGTTAAAGGAGTTCTTGATATCAACAGTAAAAGCAATTCCTTGAATTTCTGCGATTTATCGAGTCAATGCCTTCGTCATGGTCATGGAATGCTAGTTCTTGTTTACTCAAATACAGTACTGCATCAATCATTGTCTGCAGGAAAAGTCTATTTAAACAAACGCTTTCGTTGAAATGCGTTTTCAAAAGCCTAGCATTCTCCCTCAGGGCATCGGCAATGGTATTCTGATTCTTTTCAAAATTATTTAGCATTAATTCGCATTTCAGGTGTTTGCTAGAATCACCACGTTTGTGAAGTGACCGTTTTATATTTAAGAAATCTGAAAATTGTCTTTATTCCATGCCGAATTTTATTACTAAAAAATAAGCAGGGCCAACAAAATAATTTTTGTAACACAGAAGGGCTACAAAGCCATTTATATTCAGTAAACCAACAATTTTTAAAATTAATATTGTTAGATTTACTGCTCTTCTTGATTTCTTTCTTGGTGACAATTGTCAATGAATCCGTCGGTCGTCGTTGAAGTAAAATGTCTCTTTTATTTTCATCTTTCCACTGATTGAACAGAGTTTGCAATAAATTACAGACAATGTCGTTCACAGGATACATACTGAAAACTAAAACTATCACTATCAGTTAAACTGTACACGACACTAAAGTAACTAATGAAGTTTTTAACAAACAATCACAAAACACGAAAAAACAAATCTCTTTCGGAAAGTATGTACCGAAACACCGCAAAGAAAAAGCCCTAGTGGATTGCCAAGGGTTCCCGTTCCACTGCGATCTCTTTGGAAGGTCACGACTTCAGGTGCAGAGGCTTGGCGTCTCAAGCTAAAACACTTCACTTGCCCGGCAGGTAGGGGAGGGTGACGTCACAGTTACCATGGCAACTCGGACGAAAACTGCAGACTTCCAAGCATTCTTATTTCAGCTCTTCACTTGAACTGTTTTGCGTATAAGGACTTGTTTTCCGTATTGGACGTGCCTTGTGAATTGATATCTAATCAAAATTTTGGGTATTTTAGCACGCAATAAAGGCAAAAAAAAGAATATGTTATACGAAATTATTAAATGAAACCTTATTTCAAATAAAATAGGTGAAGAGGCACTTCACCTACTTCACCTGAAAAGCCGCCACTGCTGCATAGGGCCCGATAGATGCCCAAGGCCATTTATTCAATGAAGATTTGGATGTTGAGAAGTCATTTCATGCTAAACAAAGAAAGAAGAGAAGGGAATCCGTGATATCTGTATTTTCACTGTTTGATTATACATCACAGCATGGTACAGAGCTCAGTCAGCACCATTAGCTCCTCGAAATGATCACAGCATGGTACAGAGCTCAGTCAGCACCATTAGCTCCTCGAAATGATCTTCAGCTTCTGCAAGGCATCGACACTTGTAAGAATATCAGTGCAGCCATTTGAGCAATTTCCATGAAGTTCCTTGGTCATCTCTGGTACCTGTCTGAGGAGCTAGTTGCATTAGCCTTTTTTCGATGATGAACTTTGCAAATGATACCAAAAACAAGATGATGCAAACTGTGAATAACATAGCCGATGAGATGTCTTTGAAATGGGCAACTGTGGATCCACTGGTGATCCAGGCAAAGAAACTTGAGGACTTTGTTTCTTCCCAGACCCTAAGATTTTTTACAATCACTGGAATTTCATCAGGGTTTTGAAAAGAAATGCAGCCGAGTGTCAGATTGATGAAGAATACAGATCAGCAAAGGCAACCATTAGCTGCATGAAGGTAGTTAACACATTGCTGAGTAAGGAGCGGCACTCATGGATGAGTATAACAAACTTCACACGAACAACGAAGAACAGAAGCAATTCCTTTATTGGTTGTCCAAAAATATAGACAGAAGTATCAAGACAGGAAGAAGTCAGCCATGGTTGGGGATGAAGTGCTGTTGAACCCATTATGTTTGTCAATGAGCATATTTTAAGGATTATGATCAGTAAAAACAATTATTTAAAGCATTGGTTTCATAATTTCTCTATATATGGCAATATTTGTTGCCATAGCAATATTTCAATCACCGGTAGCGCCCTCTAAATGTGATTTAAATGTTACACATTTTTTACAGGCTCATTTTCTCAATGATATGAACCATTTAACAGGGTGCCTCATTGAATATTTGAAAACTATTTTTATTATATATTTAAGAAGCACCCTAGTTCTCCCCCCTCTCTAATAGGGTCATTCTCAAGATTGATGCAAAACTGAAGTTGGGGATTGGCTAAGGGTGGGGAGGGAGAGAAGCCATTCTACAGAAAAATCCTTGTGTAGAATATGGGCTGTGAGAAAGAGACTTTTAATGGGGGAGGCAAAGAATGTATAAATTAGCACTTTTCTGTTGAAGATCCTGTTTTGTTGGAAGCAGGTGCCAGGAAGCAAGAACAAATGTGGGAGAGCAGAAATTAGAAGCTCAGTTCATTTACTGCTTTCTATGATGAGAGGTAATGTCACTTGAGCTTTGCAGCCAGAAGAGTGGACTCTCCATTTACTACTTCCTTAAGATGAAACCATTCAGTAATTCTATTGTCTGTTGCAATATGATAAACAGGAATTTTTTTTTTTTTTTGAATAAAGCTCATGTTGAGAAATGGCTTCCTAGTTTAATTGAATTAATAATCTAAAGCAACTTTTATGGGAATTTTACTAGGAAATTTTTTTCATTAATAGCAAATTTTCGGAGAAAACTCTTCTCCTTCTTCAGGCTGTCTTGTTGTTGTCACTTTTTACTTGTCACTATCACGGTTAAGGTTAACCTTGACGGTTTAGGTTATTTTTCAACAAATCCTGCCAGATGTTAGGCAGGGAAAATCCTTTGCAGTCATTGATGATGGAATTTTGATTTTTCTCAATCTCTATTCCTTCTTTCAGTTTTCTTTTTTGGAAATTGCTTTGGAAACTGATTACTCTAAGGGAATTCCAATCTATGCTGTGCCCAGTTTCTCTAGCATGCCTATCTAATCCAGTCTTGTTGGAGCAATTTTTATAGCTGCTTTATGCTCAGCTATACGAGTTTCTAGTCTGCGACCTGTTTCACCTATGTAAGATAGTCCACAATTACAATTTACTTCATAAACTACTCCTTGCATTTTTAAAATATCTTCTCCTCTTTGAACTATTTTAGGGAAAATTTTTTTAACTTTGTTCTCTAAACTTGGAGCTAGCCTAATATTGTATTTTTTACTAATTCTCTTTAAAGACTCAAATAAACCTTTGTGATAAGAAATTTTTCTAGTGAATTTTACTTGTTGCTTTTGTGGGTTCTTCGTACCATTAAAATTCAGAAGCTTCTCAATTTCTTCTTTAGGATAGTTATTCTCTGCAAGTATGACTTTAAGCTCTTCTTTATGGGCTTCTTTTTTATCTGCTGTAGAAACTATTTTATTAATTTTTTCTAAAAACTGACTTGCTACATTTTTCTTAATAGAAACTGGATGATAGGAATTGAAATCCAGTAGTCTTTTAGTATTCATTGGTTTTTTATACCAACTAGTGAGGAATTTTTCATCTTCATAATAGATAGTAATATCTAAGAAGTTTATTCTTCTTTCTTTTTGAAGTTCAATAGTGAACTTAAGGGAATCATCTAATTCATTGAATGAGTCTAGAATTCTTTCTGGAACAATTTCTGAGCTATCTATTATAAATGAGATGTCATCCATGTATCTGCTATATAAGCAGGAATTTTTTGTTGTTTTATGATGCAACCCCTCCCATTCTTGAACAGATTTAACATGGATGCCAATTTGGCATTTGGGAATGGAATTCTGTCTTTAAAAACTTTCCAAAAGTGGAAGTTAGACAGAAATATTTTTTTCTCGCGATGTTCCCTCCGTCCAGTATTGTTAAATATCATTTTGTTCCAGAAATATTTGTATTTCAGCATGAAAATGGAGGGAAAATTTCCAAAAACAGAAATTGAATGGAGCAAAGATTTGTCCCAAAATTGTATTTTTTTTTATTTTATTTATTTATTTATTTTTTTTTTTTTTTTGCAGTGATTCCACTGTCCTGTGTTGAATGCTAATTTTCCCCAAAAATGTTTGCATTTCAGTTTGATAAGGGAGGGAAAATTTACAAAAACAGAAGCACCAAAGCTAGAAATTTGTAAGAATTGATGCATAGTATTCAAAAGTATTCATCCTCTCCAAGTTAAACCATTTATCTAAAATAGTGAAAGCTTTTATGTCATGCATTCATTGTTTTCAGATTGAAAGTTCTCTCAGCATACTGGATGAAAATTCAGTCATATAGTTAGGAAGAAGGGACATCAAAACCTATTCAGCTATACAGACTGTGAACTACAAACTTAAAACACAGGGTGATTCTGCAGTTCTGTTCTTCAATAAAATATATTATTTGAGAGAAGCAGTTGATTCCAACTTTGACAAAATCTGAGGATACAAAAAAAAATTGAAGGTAAAATGAAGAGATGCAACAGGAAAGGTATCAGCAGAAGGAAAAATTTTGCAATGTGTGCTGTACAGCTACAGAGTCAAGTATGGCTGTGGAACTTGCTGAGAAGAATAGAAGGCGTGCCTGCAAGAAGAAACTTGAGCTGATGTGCAAACAAGTACAACAACAAAACAAGCCAGAAAAATCTGTGTTTGAAACAAACAAAATAAAACCATTTTATTTTGTTTTGAATTCGGTAATTTTATGTTGTGAATACAGCAATGTGCTCCAGTTTAATATTTACATAAATAAATTATAGGGAATAATTCCATCTTACACATGCTGCATTATATTCACACCTTTTTGCCTTGTGTTCCAATTTTTTATCCTGTTAAAAAGTTCAGTTGTTTTTTTTCTTCAACAGTCTCATATGTGTTGTTTATGAAAGGTAAAACTCTCATAGTGTGTAGTACTATGTACAATTTTGTGGCCGCCCCGGTAGCGCAGTGGTCTAAGCGATGGCCTCTGATCATTCGTCCGAACAGGGCCCAGGTTCGAATCCCGGTGAGGCATGGATGTTGTGTTTGTCTTACGGCACTGGCTCTCTCCCTTCCCTGGAACCAGTGACCCTAAATTAGGGACGGGCGACTGCTTATAGCCCATTGAGTTGCTCATGGTGGTCGTTAAAATTCCAATAAAAAGAAAAAAGAAAAAAAAAACAATTTTGTGTTTTTACCTTAAAACAAGGAACTGATCAAAAGTATTTTGTTTCCACTTGATTTAAATGGATCAAATGTATTTAAGTTGAAAGGCAGCTAGGCAAGCATTTCTAAAATTTTGATGCAGAAGAAAATGTTGAGTTAGCAAAATGCTTGATGCAACACGCACATACTCAGCTTCACATACAATGGTTGTTAGATGACTGTGTTTCTTGAAGTGCAGTGGATAACTGAGTGCAGGGTCCACTGTAGTGCCCGTGAAAAATACATAGACTGCCGGTACTCATATGTTGAGATAGGAATTGAAGATGATCTGTGGATATTTCAGTAATGTAACAGACTGCTCAGTAATGTAACAACAGACTTCTTTGTGTCTTTTTAATCAGGACAGTACACCAGTTTGGAGAATTAGCCCACAGCTGATGGTTCCAGTTGGTCATTCCACCTAAGGGTTCTGGAACAAACCCCAGTGAGTTGGGGTCTTTCGGCCAATGTCACACAGAACTAGCTGGTACCTCAACACTAATTTATACTGACCCTTAAAATTGTGTGAGTTTCCAAGAATCAAAGGCCCTTGTTGCTGTCGTGTGTGCCATTGTTGCCCAGTGGAGCACCCCATGAAGACAAACCCATCTCTCACTAAGATCGCCCACCTCTCACTAAAATCGTCTACCTCTCACTAAGATCGCCCACCTTTCACTAAGATCGCCCACCTCTCACTAAGATGGCCCACCTCTCACTAAGATGGCCCACCCCTAACTAAGATCGCCAACCAACACGAAGATCACCCACCCATCAATTCCTAAATTGATTAAGTATTTGTAATTAATCAGTTGCTTTGGTAGAAGTTTCTGTCTTCCTTCTTTCTTTCCCTTTTTTGTTTTCTAGAATTTTTTTTTTGATACATGGCAGTGAAATTCTGCCCTTGCCCTGCCCCCTACCATTGTATTAATTCTGAGGCAAGATAGGATAGCTTCTCATGAACATCCTGCAAATGTCCCCCTCTAAATTTCTAGGCGATCTTCCTTTATCAACCAGAAAATTTTTATTGGAATCCAAAAAGTAATGTTAACACCCCAAGCATTCGCCCACCAACACCGGTTTGTATTCATTTCAGTTTTTACAGTAAGTACAGATTAACACATGTTTGTCAAGTCAAAGAGGAAGGGAATTAGAGGAATTTGAAGACAAAATCTTGTATACAGTTTTTGGACTAAATGTTAGTTTCCACGTTTACTTTAATTTAAATTTTTTTCTTTCATTATTTTTATGGGCTTTTAACAAATTATTAATTTTTTCTATCACTAAAATTTGCTGTCCTAGGCCCAGGCCTAGTCTGCCTATTGGGAAATCCATCTCTGTGTATAGTGTCAAAAGTGGTTCAAAGGAGAAGCACTCTCTAGCTTGAAAAGAAAATCATAAAATTTTTAAAGTAGATTCAGCAGTGGAAGGAACATGGCCATGGCAGGAAAAAACTGTTGGAAATTTCAAATCAAGAACAGATTGAAAAGTGCTCCTTTTCATGGGTTGCCTGACATAGTAATATCAGAAAAAAATTTGTTTCCTTTTGCTTCTAACAAAGGACTGGATTCTGCAAGACCTATTAAACATGTTCTAACTGGAAAGCTAATGATCTCAGTTTGTTGTTTTGAAAGAGGAGCATTACCGAATGTGTTATTCTGCATTAAAGAGTGCTTGCAGATAATTACAGTACTGACATTTACAAACGTAGACATGTTGAAAGCTTTGAATATAACCATCACATGATTCAGGGCTTATTCTACTGAACCAGCCATACCAAACCATGAGGTTGGCAGTCTGATATAAAAATTGGATGCATCACCAGATGAGAGCAAAATTGGATGCATCACCAGCAACAATTAAAAAAAAAATGGAATGGTTGCTGCCAGTATTGGGGTTCTAATTATCAAACATTTCTGCTATTCTTCTGTGCCCATTCTGAAAATGCAATAATAAAATATTTGGAATCTGTGTATTTTTTAAATCCATTTGTTTTTAATTTCATGCAAAGAAAACTCCTGCATTGGCATCACATTGCCAAAAGCAAGCATGCGTAAACTTGTGATGTAAAGCATTAGTATAATAAAGAATGAATCTCCCTGAAGAAATAATTCTTTGCAGTTATGTTGAAGGCCCAAAAAAATGTCATTATAGGCACATGGATATCATATTTTCCACCATTTCTGATGTAGCCATCTCTTTAGAAAACTGCATCACCTTGGAGTGGGAATTAAGCCTGCATCTCTTAACTTCTGTTCAAGCATGCTACCATCACACCAACCAGGAGAGTAAAATTCCAAGCAACTGAAGCAGCTTCAAGGTAATGCATTTCTCAAGTTTTCAGAAAAGAGGGCAACATGTGGAACAGTGAAAACTACATCACACATTTGCTAGAGAGCATAAATATATGTATACCAGTCCAGGGGAAAATCCTTAGGACAAGCTGTGTGTGTGGCAATAATGCGTAATAATAGCAAGAAAACTGTACATATATAAAACCGTAATAATAGCAAGAAAACTGTACATACATAAAACTGTAATAATAGCAAGAAAACTGTACATTTGATATTTTCATTGCATGTACAGCTTTGAATGTTTACTAATAACTACAATATGACATATACAGTAGGGTGGACCGAAACAGGGGTTAATTTTTTTTTTTTTTCGAAACTCAAGAAGCCTATATGTGGAAAAGTGGTCTACATTAGTGTTTATTCACCCTGAAAATTTTCATTTTGATAGCACAACATTTTCCGGTGCCGCAACGACTTTAAATATTGCAAAAATCTTCAAAAAATATGATTTTTAAAAAATCTAATATTTAGAGATAATATATCAACATGAAATAAAATTACATTAGTATACATAAGAAATGAACAAAAAAACCTTGACAATAACATATATTAAGAGGAATTTAAAATCATTTGAAATTATTTAAAAAGTCTCCCTTTTTTTCAAATTTGGGCAGGTTTTGAAGGAAAGAAATCCGAGATCTCGTAAGTCCATCTCTTGCGCCTGGGCCACAAAAACTTGCAGAAGCTTTTGTCACAAGTCTAACACACCTTTCAACCGCTTGAGAATGACAAGGGAATCTGAAAATTTGGTTTTTCTCAGGTGAATTTTCTATCATTTCTTTCAGCTCGTCCTCGAAGAGAGATTTTGTTAAAGGTGGTTCTGTAGCATTTTCTACTTTCCATTGTATCATATCAACGTAATCTTCAGCATCAAAATTAATCAGAGGCACTTTGAATTTCCTAAGAGTTTTTAAAGTTGATGACTTCGAAGATCGGACTTTCTGAATTCGTCTTACACCAAGTTCTCTTATGTACCGTTGTTTGTCGCAGAGCGTAGCAATCAAAAAATTTTGTGGATGCGCAAAGTATCCGTTAGTTTGAATAACTTTATCAACCACATTTTTAAATTCAGATGCCACGTATCGAGATCTTTTTACATATTGTACAAATGAACAGACCCATCTTTTCACTTATTATTGATTTTAATATCGAACCACATCAGAGCATAAACATTCATGATAAATTGCACCAAAGTTTTTAAATTTTCTGATGGATTCACGGTTACTAAGTACAGTTGCAATACTCTAATTGCGGTTGTTAACCATCTAGCATGTGTTATGTTACCGGGTTGCCTGGCAGCTAAACTTTCCGTGACAGTTCCCTTTCCTACATAATAACAAAAACGTACAAATACTTTTGATCTGTGCTTAGATCTTTTGTGTCTATTTCTGGTAAATTTGCAGATATTTTTTGAAATGCAACAAAAGGTAACTGTTTGCAAGATTTGATCATTTTTCTGATTTCACCAAAAAATTCGGAAGGTCCTGTAGTTCGTCCATCCAACTGCTAAATCAAATAACGCAGTAGTAGCTCATTTATTGGGTTGTCGGAAAACTCATGACGTATTTTAGCCATGTTTTGCAAAGGTCATTTATTGAAAGAAAGAACAAAGATCAATTAATGATATAATGCCCGTTTTGTTCGATAACCTTTTGCCATCTTTCAGTGAGCTGCAGAATGCCTTGTTCATAGAAGGACCTGTCTTTCGTGGTGAAAAACTGTACAAGGTGCTGATTTACAGCCTCATCTGAATTGAACGTTATACCACACAAGGACTGTTGAAGGGAGCGAAACAAGTGGAAGTCTGATGGCGCAAGGTCAGGCGAGTATGCTGGGTGTGGCAACACATCCCACCCAAGCTCCAATAATTTTTGGCGGGTGATCAAACTTGTGTGTGGTCTCGCGTTGTCGTGATGGAACACACCTTTACGATGAACGAGCTCTGGACATTTCTGGATGATGGATTCGTTCAAACTGTCCAATTGCCGACAGTACACATTCAAATTGATTGTTTGGTTCCGTGGTAGGAGCTCGAAAAACATGACACCTTTAAAATCCCACCACACTGAGACCAGAACCTTCCGCTGATAAATGTCTGCTTTGGATGTCGTTTGAGGCGAAGCAGCACGTCGGGACCAAGACCGTTTGTGCCGCACATTGTTGTACACAATCCATTTTTCGTCACCAGTTATCAGTCACTTCAAAAAAGGATTGTTTTCCTCATGTTTAATGAGCAATAATCGCAGATGTTTATACGCGCCATCAATTGAGCTTCTTTGACTTCATAAGGAACCCACACATCGAGCTTGCTTACGTATCCCAGCTTCTTCAGGTGGTCGTGAACTCTTGAATGATGGATGTGCAATGTGTCTGCAATCTCTCGTGTCGTGTAATGTGGGTTTGACTCAATCAATTCCTTGATTTGGTCGTCATCAACCTCGGTGGGTATCCCGGACCGAGGAGCATCGTTGAGGTCAAAATCACCAGTACGGAATTTTGCGAATCCCCGCTGGCACTGACGTTCTTGTAGAGCATTATCACCGTACACTTTACGCAACTTTTCACAAGCTTGATGCTTGTTCTTCCCTTTATGGAAGTAAAAGAGTAAAATATGACGAAAATGCACAGTTTGGTCTTCCATCTTCAACTTGATGTCAAATCTCCACAAATCAACCAAATCGCTCACTATTCCTTTTAGACTGCAGCTAGAACTGGCACCTGTCGAATGCCATAGCGATAACCGAGCTGCGCCTGTAGTACTTCCAACCTCCATTGGGTGCCAAATTACGTCATGACTTTTCCGACAACCCAATAGATGCACAAGGCATATGAACCATTGCAATGGATGTTCGATGCGAGCTTCAGTGCGATGAATTACTCCATTGTGAATTCCAGTATTCACAGCAGTACCATCTCACCCTATGACGAGCAAATAACAAAGGTTTATGTTCTTTTAAAGAAAAAGTATCATAGCTTTCGCAATTCCTTCGGCTGTTCCAGAAGACACACTTACGTGACCAAGATATTTGGAGCCAGGTTCGGATAACAGTGCAACATGTTCTTCGGTGACTGCCATTTTATAAAATTTAGCACCTTTATTCTTCTGCACAAGAGTATTGCCTTTTCGACTATCAAAATAAATAGCATTAACTACTTCACTATCATCCACGGCGTTATCCATTATTTCTTGACATTTTCTTTCCTGTTCATGTCTGACTTTATTCCGGTTGGTAATGAGATTACTATTATCTTCTGTTATTAAGCCTACATAATTTTGTATGGAACTAGCTATTACAGCAGCTGATCTATCGGAAACACCCGTGCAATCGCAGGCTTGTGCCAAACTTGACAATGTCAGGCGCTTTTGCTTCGTGTTCACTGCAGATGTAGTAATTATATTGCAAACATCGCTATAATTAGAATCTTCTTTATCTAGTCCTGATGTTTCACTGCTCGTGCTCATAAATTGATGAATTTGTTCTTCTAATTTAGAAGTTGAAGGTTCAGTCAAAGATTTCATCTCCACCTTCTTTCTATAAGATGAACGCATGAGATTTTTTTGTAGTTTTCACATCAACACCACCAATGAACATTTGTCTGTCACAACGTTGGCCCTGTAGAAAATCTCTTTCGGTTATTGAAATTTTCTTCTCACATTTGCAAGTCGCATAATCATTGCACTTGCACGCAGATACGTCAAATAATTTGTTTTCTGCTGATT
The DNA here is from genome assembly GCA_039090855.1 of Macrothele yani. Taxonomy (NCBI): domain Eukaryota; kingdom Metazoa; phylum Arthropoda; class Arachnida; order Araneae; family Macrothelidae; genus Macrothele; species Macrothele yani. The sequence continues at coordinate 115,542,709 of CM077029.1, read as the reverse complement.
CCTTGAACTCATTCATTTTTCTACTAAAAGTTGCAGTAAACCTTTTTGCTGATTTTTTTACATTTCAATAATTTTTATGATATTCTTTAATCAAATGTCTCATTTGAGTATCCGATACAGCTGGAAGAGAGGCTTTGTTCCATATCAGTTTAAGATCTGTGACCAAAATTTCAGAAATTTGTCAGAGCCTTGGCTCTGCATTTTTTCCCAAAGCATTCAACAAATTTTCTCTGATATGTAAATAGTTCCGAATCACATCAGCATATGTAGGTAACACATTAGCATGAAATTGTGAGGGTGCTCCAAATAAAGGGAAGTCGTATTTTTTTCTAGTTTTAGGCACATTCAAAAAGAGCAATCTCTGTAATAAGTATATGACAAAAAATAGAAAAATGTATGTGATCCTCGCTTTACTTTGGACCTTTCCAGACGAGAGCAAGTGCCCAAATGATGGTGTAAGTGTAAATCTTCATGGTCAAAAGATTGGAAAAGCCAGACACCAGACAGGAAGTTGTCGCATCTGGGAGGCTGGGTGACTCAGATGCTCTATGCGGCGTACACTTTTGCCACAATGTTACAAACTTCACTCGTTTTGTATCGCCGGAAAACGTAGTCCAATTTCTTTGAAATTTTACCCTTCCTTTTTAGTACCTAGTAGACCACTTTTCCGCACATAGGCTTATTAAAAATCGAAAGTTGGTTTTTTCGGTCCACCCTATTATACAGCAATGGAAGCATACCAGGCTACATTACCAACTTAAGGTTCTCCCTGTTCCTGCAATGACAATGCTGCTCCCCAGCTGAGAGTTTCTTAGATGCAGTAGCCTTGTTTACTGTGATAAGATCTTGTGCAAGCAGCCCAAGTAAAAGTTACTCTAACTCACTCTCAAAGTGGCCAAGGAAAGCTCCAAGCGGAGAAGTGGCTGTTGCAGTTCACCTGTGAATAGAGTATGTTTGTCACCAATCACATGTGACCTTATTATCACAGATATCTGTTGTACCAACTACTATGCATCTTTTCTGCGTTAGTAACTGCTTTACTGTTATACCTAATCTACACTGGTGCTCAGAATTAAAGGATACTGTATAAAGTTGTACATAGCTCAAAGTATTTAGGAGAAAATTGAATGCCATTTGGCAAAGAGGTTAATTATTACATATGTAACACAAACAAACAAAAACAAACTTCCCCCTTTTTTGAAAAAGCCACTTGTATGTTTTCAAGAAAGAACTGAAATGTTGTTATTCAAGTACTGCAATTTGCAATTCAGATATCACTTACCAAATTCCATTTATTTGGTTCTCTGTACTGAAATCTAGCAACAGTTTCTGCACCTCCTATTTAAGTTGTAGTTCTCTAAACTAGCTCTCTGATTCAGTTGATGATAGGTGATAAAGACTATAGTCTAGTCGAAAGTTGCCATTTATAAGAATTTCATCACTATATGTAACTCTGAATTATTCAATTCATGAGGCAACCTAAAGGGCTGTCTTATGCTATAAATGTGTCTTTGATTAAAATTGCATAATATCTAAAGTATTATTTACCTGATATTGTCAAAGTATTTTGCACGTTGTTGCTTATCAAAGTCACCTGAAAGTTACCTAATATTGTCAAAGTATAGAGCACGTGCCTCACGGAGCAACAACGTGCACAATACTTTGACAATATCAGGTAAATAATACTTTAGATATTATGTATTTTTTATATGTAACTCTGTTTTCATTTAATTCTGAGGTGGTTATTGTCATAATTTGCATGTGCTGATTTCATAATCTTGTACTTTCCATGAAAGAACAGTCCATGGAACAAATATTTAATGTCTTTTGTTTAAGACATGAGGTATTTTAATATGGAGTATGATCACCCCTGACAGCCATGCTGCTCACATAACAACACCTATTACTATTTATGAGGGTATTGATGAGGGATTAATGACTGCTTCTCAAAAGAGCTGTTCTGAGTTGTTGAAGTTCTCTGGCAGGAGTCTAGTGAGCTCTCCAGTCAGTTTCCCTAGCACATCCCATACATGCTCAATGAGAGTGAGGTCAGGGGATCTTGTTGGCCACTTCATTTGGCAAATATCTTGTAAATCCCATTAACATGATATAATACACTCAGTGGACAAAACATTAGAGAATCATACCTAATAGCATGTTGGTCTTCCTCTAGCACGAAAAGCAGCCTGTATACGCCAAGGTATTGACTCCACGAGATGCCAAAGGGTTTCCGGAGGTAATGCTAGTCATGTCTTTGCAGCATTGTCCACAATTCTGCCCGAGACATCGGTCCAGGATCCATGGATCTGATGTTCCACTCCATGGCATCTCAGACAGCTTCCACAGGGTTTAAATCTGGGGAACTTGGGGGCCACTGGATGGTTACAAACTCATATGAGTGTTTCTTGAGTCATGTCTGGGTATTTGTGGCCTGGTGGTGTGGAGCATTGTCCTGCTGAAACACCATCGGCCGCAGGATGCACGAAGGCCATGAAAGCATGTTGGTGGTCAGCCAGCACATGCTGGTAGCTTACAGCAGTTAAGGACCCTCTAGACCAGGGGTGGCCATATTTTGAGGAACCAAGATCTACCTTAAGCTGTCATTCCCTACTGTGATCTACCATGGTTTATCACAGTGATATACTTCAAAAAGAAAGAAGAATAAACTTTTTAGTTATTACTATCTATTATGAAGATGAAAAATTCCTCACTAGTTGGTATAAAAAACCAATGAATACTAAAAGACTACTGGATTTCAATTCGTATCATCCAGTTTCTATTAAGAAAAATGTAGCAAGTCAGTTTTTAGAAAAAATTAATAAAATAGTTTCTACTGCAGATAAAAAAGAAGCCCATAAAGAAGAGCTTAAAGTCATACTTGCAGAGAATAACTATCCTAAAGAAGAAATTGAGAAGCTTCTGAATTTTAATGGTATGAAGAACCCACAAAAGCAAGAAGTAAAATTCACTAGAAAAATTTCTTATCACAAAGGTTTATTTGAGGCTTTAAAGAGAATTAGTAAAAAATACAATATTAGGCTAGCTCCAAGTTTAGAGAACAAAGTTAAAAAATTTTTCCCTAAAATAGTTCAAAGAGAAGAAGATATTTTAAAAATGCAAGGAGTAGTTTATGAAGTAAATTGTAGTTGTGGACTATCTTACATAGGTGAAACAGGTCGCAGACTAGAAACTCGTATAGCTGAGCATAAAGCAGCTATAAAAAATTGCTCCAACAAGACTGGATTAGATAGGCATGTTAGAGAAACTGGGCACAGCATGGATTGGAATTCCCTTAAAGTAATCAGTTTCCAAAGCAATTTCCAAAAAAAAAAAAAAAAAAAAAAACTGAAAGAAGGAATAGAGATTGAGAAAAATCAAAATTCCATCATCAATGACTGCAAAGGATTTTCCCTGCCTAACATCTGGCAGGATTTGTTGAAAAATAACCTAAACCGTCAAGGTTAACCGTAACCATGATAGTGACAAGCAAAAAGTGACAACAACAAGACAGCCTGAAGAAGGAGAAGAGTTTTCTCCGAAAATTTGCTATTAATGAAAAAATTTCCTAGTAAATTCCCATAAGTTGCTTTAGATTATTAATTCAATTAAACTAGGAAGCCATTTCTCAACATGAGCTTTATTCAAAGAATTAGAACAGAGTATGGGTCAGATACTTGCCAAACAATAAAGAAAGTTCAACATGCTACATTGAAGATGGAAAGATCCATAGCTCAAATCAAGTTCCTGAAAAATTGCAAGGTAAATAACTTTATTCCAAATTCATTTAGACTTAGAAAACCATTTAAAGATTTACTTTCAGCCAACTTCATAAGAAAAATAGAGCAAAAAACGTTAAAAAGAAGTATTGAAGCAAAATATAAAAATGTTGCTTATTATAAAAAAGTAAAAGTAGAAAATGAAAAGAAAATTTCTGGAATCTTAAGGGATACAGTAAAAGCAGAATTGGATGACTGGCTAAAAATTGGAGTAAGAAACAAAAATAAGAAATTTGTTAAAAAGCTGAACCGTAAAGAAGAGAAATTTTTGAAGAAAAACTATTCAAGTAAAAACAAAAAAACTGCAGTTCTTAGTCATGTGAAGGACAACACTGCTACTGGAGTTAGCCAAGAATTATTACAAGTGATAAATAAAGGAAGTAATTTCAATCTATCCAAAGAAAAAAATAAATCCAGAAAAATTGGTAATTGAATTGGAAAGCATCTGCAGCACTTTAGAAAAAGAGGACCAAATTAAAGCAGACCTCCTCAGAAAAGATTACTACAATAGCCTTACAAAATTCCAGAAGCAAGTAAGGAAACCTCAAAAAAATTTTGATAATAGTCAATTAAAAGCTCTTAAAGATTTCAGAAAAAATGAAAGTATAGTTGCTGTGAAAACAGACAAAAGTAAGTTGATTACTATTATGGATAAGAAAGATTATCTAGAAAAGATGGAAGAAGAACTAAAAAACCTATGTATGAAGAAGTAAAAGAAAACCCACTACCAGATTTGATTAAAAAAGTCTCTAAGCTTATTTCACTTCAAAAAAGAAAAACCAGCTTCCAGAAAACTATAAACAATTCTCAAAATTTCAGTTCAGATTACCTCAAATATATGGAATAAAGACCGTAAAAAAAGTTATTCCACAATCTATATGGAATAGTCAAACTGCATAAAGAACACCAACCAATTAGACCAATAATAGACTCAAAAAACTCTATTCTTTCAAATCTAAACTATTTTTTAAAGTCACACCTTCAGAATCTTTTAAAAGAGCCACCTAACTTGATTAAAAACTCAATGCAGCTAAAAGAAAAACTAGAACTTCTTCCTAAATTAGATTCTCCTATTATGGGTAGTTTAGATATAGTGTCTATGTATACTCACATTAATATAGATCAACTTATAGACTTTCTAGCGGAAGACTTGGCAGACCTAATAGTTTTTCACAACAAGGAAAAAAACATATTAGTAGGAATTTTTGAAATGCTTACTTTCTTTTTGCAGAACAACTACTTTCAATTTGGGAAAACTTTTTTCATTCAAAAATCGGGGCTAGCTATGGGCTCCCCACTCTCCCCACTCTTAGCTAACTATTATGTGGGAAAACTAGAAGAAAAGATACTAGTACAACCCACATACTTCTGCTTATATAGCAGATACATGGATGACATCTTATTTATAATAGATAGCTCAGAAATTATTCCAGAAAGAATTCTAGACTCATTCAATGAATTAGATGATTCCCTTAAGTTCACTATTGAACTTCAAAAAGAAAGAAGAATAAACTTCTTAGATATTACTATCTATTATGAAGATGAAAAAATTCCTCACTAGTTGGTATAAAAAACCAATGAATACTAAAAGACTACTGGATTTCAATTCGTATCACCCAGTTTCTATTAAGAAGAATGTAGCAAGTCAGTTTTTAGAAAAAATTAATAAAATAGTTTCTACAGCAGATAAAAAAGAAGCCCAAACAGAAGAGCTTAAAGTCATACTTGCAGAGAATAACTATCCTAAAGAAGAAATTGAGAAGCTTCTGAATTTTAATGGTACGAAGAACCCACAAAAGCAACAAGTAAAATTCACTAGAAAAATTTCTTATCACAAAGGTTTATTTGAGGCTTTAAAGAGAATTAGTAAAAAATACAATATTAGGCTAGCTCCAAGTTTAGAGAACAAAGTTAAAAAATTTTTCCCTAAAATAGTTCAAAGAGAAGAAGATATTTTAAAAATGCAAGGAGTAGTTTATGAAGTAAATTGTAGTTGTGGACTATCTTACATAGGTGAAACAGGTCGCAGACTAGAAACTCGTATAGCTGAGCATAAAGCAGCTATAAAAAATTGCTCCAACAAGACTGGATTAGATAGGCATGTTAGAGAAACTGGGCACAGCATGGATTGGAATTCCCTTAAAGTAATCAGTTTCCAAAGCAATTTCCAAAAAGAAAACTGAAAGAAGGAATAGAGATTGAGAAAAATCAAAATTCCATCATCAATGACTGCAAAGGATTTTCCCTGCCTAACATCTGGCAGGATTTGTTGAAAAATAACCTAAACCGTCAAGGTTAACCGTAACCATGATAGTGACAAGCAAAAAGTGACAACAACAAGACAGCCTGAAGAAGGAGAAGAGTTTTCTCCGAAAATTTGCTATTAATGAAAAAAATTTCCTAGTAAATTCCCATAAGTTGCTTTAGATTACGAATAAGCCTATATCACGAGTGTTTTGTTAGTGTGTGTAGTTTTTTAAGTTTGGAAACAAATACAGAAAAGTAATATTTAAATCATTTTTTATTTCTGAAATACTATTTTTCAAACAAATAAATAATTTTACTTATAGGTTCTTTATTTACAGTTCACTGCTAGCAAGATAATCATTTTGGCATGACTTATGCACACTCGAAAAATGTCTTTCTAGATTTCCTTTTTTAGGAATGGCAACTGAAGCCTGATATATTAAACACCAACACTTGTCATGAAACATTGTGAAGAAATAAGCTTTTTCCCATTCAATGTGGAAATGATATGTTTTTGGTTTTTTAGCTCCACCCATTTTTGATATGTAAACAAAGCTTAATAACTTAACTTATATTAGCACTCAATAAGTAAACTAATTTTTATGCACATATAAGAATGTTGACAGATCGGCCTTCCTGTAAGTGTAGGCGTTGCGATTGATGACTAGCAGAGCAGGATATAACAACATGCCTCATGCGACATACTGCAATGTGCAATGACCATGCGCAGTGGTTAGGGTTGGTGAGGGAATTCTGATTGATTAATTCTATCATCTGGTCTCCGGCAGTTCATATGGAACAGCATGCGCTAGCGAGATAAAAACAAACGATTGACCATATGAGAGCTTGCGATCGACCATTTGGCCACCCCTGTTCTAGACACACTAAGGGGCCTAACATATCCCATGAGAAGGCTCCCCAAATCATCACAGAGCCACCACCACATTGAACAAAGCTGACCTGGCATGACAGGGCCATGGCCTCATGCTGCCAGTGACACATTTGCACTCTCCTGTCATCTCAGTACAGCTGAAAATGGGATTCATATGATCACACAATGCTGTGCCTCTCTGCAAAGGTCCAGTTTTGATGTTCCTGGCACCAGGTGAGGCATAATTTCCAATGATGACAGTCAACAGTGGCACAAGGCTAGGATTTTGGCTCCCGTAACCTAGGGTATGCGGTATGCGCCATACCGTTCACTCACTGACACTGCTTGAACTTCCGACACTTAACCTGGATGTGATTTGCACCTCCGTTGACAAGCGGTCAGTCTGTACAAGCCTGGATAGTCTACATCAACCCTGGTCATCAATGACATGTGGCCAGCCACTGCTTTCTCTCTGGACACTGGCACATCTGTCAATAATATATTTGTGGTACACCCTTAATACAGTTGCCCTCAGGAACCCCCTAGGGTTCTTACCACTTGGGCAAGATAATGACCCATTTGTTTTGCACCCACAGTGCATCCATGATCAAAGTCTCTCAGATCATCATGTTTACCCGTGTCCATTGATCATGATACACTATTGGGAAATGCTGGTGTGCACCTTTTTATTGCTTGTATTCAGTTTGGGTCTGTTCCACTCTGAGCGAGAGATGCCCATGTCAACTGTCCATCACCCCTATCTCTAATGTTTTGTCTACTGAGTGTATTAAACCAATAAAAAGAGTCTTAAAAATGAGACTTTTTCACTAAGTGTAGCTTCATTAAAAACAAACTTAATACAGAATTAAAGCTCATGCCACATATCAAAATTTTCTGGAGCATCAGTACACGAGCATTATTGATTTAAAATGTTGAGATATTTTACTACTTATCCAATGTATGACACAAACTTTCAAATTTTCATAAAAATCAGAATGGATCATATTGCAAATCATGCTGTTCTTGGTTGATTTACCATGGAATGATCTGATCATTTATATGTTAATTTTCTGTTTTATTTGTTTTCTGTTACTTAATGATTTTGTATTAGGATTATTGCAGCTATTTTAATTATTTTATCTCACACACAAACATTTTAAATTTTGCAGTAGAAGCCACGTCAAGTTTTTGGATCATATGATTAACTTGATATTATGATCCAAAAGTGTGAACTTTAAAAATCTTCCATAGCTCAGCACTGCTGGGAAAATAACCACCAATTTCTGTTCAAATGATGACACAAAACTGTCAGATAGACCTATATCAATATTTGACCTAGAATTTTTAAAAGCCTTTCACAGTTTTCGAAACCATAATAACTTGGTAAATGATTTATCTTCATCTCCATACCTATTGAGCGCATCAAAAGTATTCATCAAAACCGATGGCCACACAAGACGTTTGACACTTGAATCTGGTAACATGGTCACAACCAAGAAATGAAAATGCTTAATCCTGATAAAGCTGTACCATAGTTTCCAGCAAAAAGTATAGTAGACTTTAAGTTATAAATATTGCATTCGTAAACATTGTTTTTTGAATTAAATGAAATATAATTATGCAATGCCTGTAGTTCATCTACTTCAGGGCCATAGCCAGGAGGTTAGGGGTTTAACCCCCATCCCCCCAATGTTTAAAACACCTCAAAAATGAAATAATCGTTTTATGTTTTTTTTTGCTAACAAAATTACAGAGCTCTTTATTTTACACACACACATCCAATCACCAGAGCCACAGACGTCACCAGCGAATAACAATTTTGGGAAAATTAAGAAGATGGTATTATAGAACACGCTAAGTTACGTATCAAAAGTTTTAAGGCAAATATATTTCAGCCATTACTATGGCCTTCATCAGTGCAACTACGATTTGTTTCGTTGCCGAATTGGGAAGGTAAGTTTTGTAACGGTAACTCCAGGTGAAGTGATGCAATGAGGGATTTCCAGATGTATGGAATGAAAATGGGGAGCTCAGAGTTGCAATTTTTGGAAAATAAAATTTCCAAACTTTCTCTAAACCTCAGAGCAAACCAATTTTAGAAGGAAGCCAACTTTTTTGTATCGGACCAAAGTGGAATAGCAGAAGTGTTAGCCAGCCATGGTAAGTTGAGACAAGGAAGAGGAAGGTTTTCCAAATTTCACATCAGATTTGTGTTCCTGAAGTCTTGAGAGAATTTTTCAGAATGAACTTCCTATGTACGTGGTTAATCCAACATTAGTCTTGACCAGAATTTTATACACTCCAGGCGAAGAAAGCGGAGGTCTTGGGTCTCTGTCATTACGGAGGATAACAGAAATTGAAAGAGAAGAGCGAATGGCAAGTCTATATCTTCTCTTTTGAAGATACTGATATGCTTGTAGGCAGAAAGTTTGCGGTAAGGGATTGAGTCAGCAAACATTAGTTCCTTTTTTGGTGAAACAGGTTGAAGAGCAACAACTGTTTTTTTCTTAGCATTTTGAATTAATTTAGAAACCAGGAGATGGGGAAAGCCATGTTGAGTTCAGTAGCGATCAAGCGGATGTTGGCTAATTCATTTTTTAGATTAACTTCAGTGTTACAAACCAAATGAGCTCGATGAATGAGAGACTTGAGAGCTGGCAGTTTATATTGGCGGAAAGTATGAGAATTGAAAGGAATAATGCTATTGGTAGAAACTGGTTTTTGGTAGACAGAAGTGGATAAAAGATTAATACTTTTTTATATGCTGACATCCAAAAAATTTATCTTGCCATCAATTTCTTCATTAATAGTGAATCTAATGGACGGAAATTTTTCAGTGATTAAATTTGGGAGTCGCAATAGATCTTTTTTCTTTTTTGTCATCTGGCATCATCCTAAATTATATATATTTTTTTTTCACGTGAATGTGCAGGTAAAGGAGACCACCAAAAAATGGGCAAATTGGTTGCAAAACCATTTAATAAATAGAAAAATGCATTGGAAGTTTTTACAAACCATTCTCAAAGTGAATGTCATAAAATATATTCACTTTATGATGAGAATTTTTTGAAAACATGGATGAAATCTGGAGACGTACAGGAACAACTTGATTCAGGTTGAGCTAAACGAATATCTGAAAACAGAAAGTGTTTGATCCCCGTCGTTGAGACTGTAATATTGTGTGGCCATCAAGAGTCACTTCCTGGATCATGGGATTCTGGACTACTCCAAATCTCTGATTCCAAAATAAATGATGAAAATTTTAGGACCTTGTTAAGGATGCACATTTTGTGGCAATGAAAGTTTTAAAAACCACTGTGAGAATTCTTCACTTAATGCTAAGTATATGAGCCCAGATATTCTGAATAATAGCATTAAAATACATGGCAAAATAATTCAAGATGCATTTGTCAGTAAAATCAATGAGGCTAGAGGTTTTTCAATTCTTGTTGATGAGGCAACCAATATTTCTCGCAATGGACAACTACCTCTCTGTGTGAGGTACGTAATCGAACACGATCTTTCATTTTCATTGTGCGAAGATTTCTTAGAATTTGTAGCAGTAAATGATATGGCTGGAAAAAATTTAGCAAAAGGGATTTTGGAAACCTTGAAGACTCTTGGTGTGAACTGTTCATATTTACTTGGTCAAGGATATGACACAGCTACTGTGATGAGTGGTAGTTTCAAAGGCGTCCAAGCCATTATAAAACAGACACACCCAGCTGCTTTGTTCGTGCATTGCAGCACGCATTCATTGAACCTGGCTCTTGCCCACTCCTGCGAGGTTCAAGAAGTGAGAAACTATATTGGAATGATCAAATCAGTAGGACAATTTTTCTAATCCTCAGCTAAGCATACAGATATATTAAAAAGGAAAATTATAGAGCATCTCCCAAACACAAAATGGGAAAAACTGACTTCTATGTGTGATACAAGATGGATTGAAAATCACAATGGTCTCCTTAGATTTAATGAAATTTACTATCTAATCGTTGAAGTGTTAGAATTACAAATGATTTCTGATATGGAAACATCTTCTAAATCTGCCCAATTTTTGAAATCCATTACAACAAGTCAATTTGTCATTAGCTTGGTAACAATATCAGAACTTTTTGCCTATACTTTACTGCTTTGTAAAAGTCTGCAGTCTTGCACTTGCGATTTGACCAGCACTTTGGAACACATTGATAATATTTTGAAAGAGGTTAAATGTATGAGGGAAAAATGGACGAAACATGTGTTGATATTTTCAAGCAAGCAGAATGCCCCTTGAATTTAGTTGGAGAAGCAATGCAACTTCCTAAAATAGTTTCCTGCCAACAAAATTGAATGAACATTAGTGCTACATCTCCAGAGCAATATTTTAGGACTGTTATTGCCATACCTTTGTTTGATGATTTTCTAGACTAAATGCAAAGGCAATTCTCCAATTGCAAAACAGCCATTTCTTCTCTGAACAGACTGTTGCCCATTAATTGCAATGCCTCAAGCCATGAGGACCACTATTACGATATGTACACAGATTTTTTGGATAATGCTTCTGTTATGTCAGAGATAAATTTATGAAAAAGAAAATGAAGCACCATACCAAGTAATGAATGTCCAAGTGTAGTCATTGGAGTATCATCTCAATGTAACAAAAATATTTTCCTGAACATTCATTTCCTGTCAGTATTATAAATATTTAACATTACAAATATTTAAGTCATTAATTATTCATTTCCTGTTGAAGGTGCTCAGTACTCTTCCTGTTTCAACTAGTTCTACGGAACGAACCATTTCATCCCTCAAGCATTTGAAAACATCCTTACAAAACTTCACAGGACAAGAGAGGTTAACTGGCTTGGCTCTTATGAGCATCCACTGGGCATCAGTCCAGAAGATGTCATCAATAGATTTGCTGAAGAAAAAGTTTGATAGCTAGCTTTTGTGCTATAGGCGGACAGACATGTACTAAAATGGGGAGTACTAAATAGAAGAATTTGGTGTGCAAATAAAATGTGAGAAACAAAAACTCAGCATATGTATAATGTATGGTGAAAATTAATATTCAAATTCTGACCCCCCCTTCCCCGAAAATTATTTCTGGGTACGGTCCTCAACTACTTTTATTTAATGGAAATTTGTTTGACATCATACTTTTTTATGGTTTAGCTTAAGTGGAAACATAATTTGTGGTATTTTCATATTTTAGCTATATGTCATTGATAGTGTAAATTGTGCAGGAATGTCAGTAGTGAAAGATATTGAATAATAAAAAGTAACTAGGAATTAACTTGAACAGAAATGAAGTAATTTTAACAAAAATAATGCAAAACTGCAACACATGAAGCTGCTTTTTTAAATGTATGTGATGATAATTTAATTAGAAAGAGAGAGAGAATAGAAGAAAAACCCTCAATTTAAAACTGAAAAAAAAGATAAGCAAATTGTGATATTTGCAGTTCCCCTATGAATAGAGTATATTTGTTGCCAGTCACATGTGACCTGAGTTTTTTTTTTTTTTTTTTTTAAGTTACTAGCAATCACGCCTGTTCTCTGAATGGTGAATCCATAAAATCATTTTTTGAAAAAATTAAAGAAAGGGAAAAGCAATTGAAGTAAAGAAAAGTAATTTAAAATCCATAACTGGTTCATGATTTAGAACAGCATCATGACGTTAATGCATGCGGTTTCACATAAAATGGAGCAGTCTAACCTCCTTGCTTTGGCACTCCTTTATTTGAAATCAAAATTTGAAATTTTCAAAGCATTTCAGTTATTCTGACAAAATTATCTTTAAACCTATCAGCATTCTGAAACAGTGAAGCTAAACCACCCTTTTGAATGTTTTGGCTTTCAGACTTTTTCTAGTTGTAGAAGTGGTAGAAAAATTCAAGCAAACAATGTTTCAAAGTGCTGTTTTTGTTGTTGTTGTTCCGTGCATTTGCAGGTATCCAGACTTTAAGACCTACCAACATGCCAATTTTCAGATCTCTAGGTCATTTAGAAGTGGTCAAACAATTTGCAAAAAATTTAATCAGACAATGTTTCAAAGCCGCCAATTTGATTATTTTTTTCGTACTTTTGTAGGTATACAGACCTTAAGACCTATCAGCATGTCAATTTTCAGATCTCTAGGTCATTTAGAAGTGGTCGAACAGTTTGCGGATGAACACACTCGCATTTTCCCTTTTTGCTCTTTATATACAAGGTGAAAGCCTATATTTACATAGGTATTCATGTATGTCAGCCAAAAACTTCGAACTTTAAAAGTGTCGCTACGTCATTAAGCATTGCGTCATTACCAGTTTGATTGCAGCCTGTCCTTTTACCCAATGAGAAGAAAGAGCTAAAAATAGCTGCGTCACCATGGCAGCAAGTCACGGGACCAGAACGTTCCTGCGTGGTTTGACGCTGAAGGCAGAGTAAGGCGCTCGCTTCTTTCCTTTGTGTCTTTAAAAAATGCTTAAAAATAAGAAAATGCTATGAAAATTGCAATGCATTATGATTTATAGTTTACCATATATTCGTTTTTTAAAATGGATCCCATTGCAAAATAGAGAATTTTGTGAAATTAAAAAATTTAATTTCTCTTTAACTAAATTGAAATAAAAAAAAAGGGAATAGGTGCAAAAATTTGGCCATGGCGCTACATGCCTACAAAGTTTCGTGGTTCTGTTACTGTTAGTGTGTTCGGAGCGCAAACTGATAGTACTTTTTTGCTTACCTTAACTTTGAAATACAATAGCTCTTGAAGTATCACCAAAATTGAAAAACAGTTTATTTCAGCGTGTTCTCCAAACAATTCTCTACAAACGATGTGAATTTCATATTTTTATGTTCAATACTTTTTGCACTGTGAGCCAGGAAAGCGCGAGTGCACGAAATTTCTCAAACAGTGGCAGCGGCAGTAACTTTTTTTTTAGAATAGAGGGATTAAATATAAATACCAGTGCATACTTTTTTCATTAATCTGGAGCATTTTAAATTTGTTTCAGGAGCTTTACTTTTGATTCAGAAATTTTTTGATAACATTTTTAAATTAAAGCCATGTAGCAATTAAAATTGCAGTTTCAGATTCTTGATTTTTTAAGATTTTACTGAATGTTTATTTAAATGATAAGAGGGGCAGAGAGAAGCACGTGGAAATCTAAAAGTTTTTCTCTCTCATTGCAGTGTTTTTCATGGTCCTGGTACTTAGCTAATGACATGCAGTTCTATATTATTAGTCCTCTTTTCCTGTATGCATTGTGGAGGTAAGTTGAGAGAGAGAGAGTGCATATAACTTATAAATAATTAAATTCATAAAATGTTGATAGTAATTATAAACTTATTGTGTGAGGAGTATTTGAAAAGTTCATGGGCTCACACACCTCGTTACACGGAGTTTGAACTTTGTGGAGAGATGTTTGTACTTTATTTTTCTTCCTTTCCTCCCATGAAGTACCTTTGTCATGGTAAATGTTGTACTTCTTACAACTCTCCACCCATCAAAATTATTTTGGATTCAGTTTTCAATAAACTTCAAGAGGATAATGGAGAAGATACTTTTCACTTTTGCATTGTTAAAAAAAACCTTGTATCAGAGCTCGATTTTCATGACTGGAAAAGCATTGAGCAAGTATGGACTATTCAGAGGTCATTCTAAAGCTTTTTCCATAAGTTTCGATCAGTGCATCCATTGCCATTTTTAGCTATGTGTTGTCTTGCAATATCTTGAAGGAGAAAAAATTATCATTTTTGTCTAATTGCATTTCTTAAATCCCTCATAAGACTGGATGCATAATACTCTCCTTTAGCAAATTGTTATGGAGGTCCTTGTGCAGAATTATTCCTGTTGCATCATAGAAGTGAATGAATGTTACTACAAAAAGAAAGCCACACACAGAATTTTTTAAATGGAGGAGAAAATTATTTCCTCTCATATTGGCAGTTCTTATCTTTTTTCTTTCCTTTCCTTTTTACAGTTGTAGTTTTTAATCTAAGATTCACTGGAAGTGATTGTGGAATTCAAAGATGGCAGCACCATCAACTTGGGTTATAGTTAACACTCAAGGAACAGTACTACACATGACCTCCTTGAAAATGGCCTCGAATGAATGTGCCGAAACGCGCGCCGGAGATTTCGGGATCTGGATTCCTTCGATGATGACTGTTTTACATATCATTATCAGTCGAATTTGAGGTTTGAATTAAGGTTTTTAACTTGGATTTTATTTATTCTTTGGATTAATTTTCTTTCAAGTTCTATTAAGAACAGAGTTTTTATGTGTTCGATAGAGGTTTTTAGAGGTTTTAGCTATCATAAATATTTCGTTGTTTGCCTACGGAGGGCGTGCATTTTATGGAGCCTTGACTGCGCGGTTTGTTGTTGCTTGAGTGTATGCCGGAATGCAACTGGTCAAAAGGAGACTGCACACCAATGAGGTAACAATGATATTATTTTAACCCTATCATTTGTCTTCTATCAAGAAATAAATTATATGTTGTTTTATTTCATATTTTAAATAAATGAGCCATTCACCCTCAGTACGATACCACCTGAACGTTTTAAGAGATTAAGGAGTCCGGATACCGTGGTTTTCAATGAATTTGAAAAAAAACGTGAAAAAAAAAATGTGAAGAACAGAAGAAAAAATTACAGGACTTCTGCGAATTTCTGCTAATGAATTTAATGTAATATGCCACATAATAACGTTCATTAATTAGCGTTGAATTTAACGTTTTTTGAACTGATATCAGTGTCAAAATTTCTGTATTAACTTATGCTTTTACCTCTTATCAATAACTGAATACCAGACATTGTTTTCATCAGCTGGTAGTGAGATCATACATTACCTATCTGGCACAAATACAACTCATTTGAGGCAGCTCATTATGATATGAATTTGCTTTGTTTACTTCTGAAGTGGGAGATGATTTTCACAGTTGCTTCACCATCACAAAACAAGTTTTGTTTTGTTTTGTTTTAAATGGCTGAAACTCAAATGCCAATGATGAGATGAAGATCATTTAGTTACTATATTATCTTCACTACTACAACATAACATAGCAGTTACTTCTTCATTAATCAAAACAGAATTACAACAGGCCCAAACAGACACTGGGCATGTAAAATAATGTTTACTTCGTTTAAAATATTAGATAAAAAGTATAACTAAAGTAGTTATGTACTTCTGTTTGGCACTCTTAACTTTGGGAAATTTGCTGCCTTTACCATTTTGTAGGTCAGAATAGATGTAGGGATTTATTTTACAGGTCTGCATGAGTGATATTTTTGTCAGAGAAGGGAGAGCAAGTGTTACGTATGCCAACTTACAACATGGAAAAATGAAAAAGGTGCCAGGAGAACATACAATAAAAGTATCTGTTGTTGTCTGAGATTCAAGGGTTAACTCCTCAAAGAAAAACAGTTTACCAATTCATAATTGTTGCCGATGTTAAATTTTCACTGTTGTTAGTTTACCAAACATCTCCATGTACAGTGTTTGGCATACAAACTCTAGCTTTCATACATATCTGTCATGCCTCAGACATATGAAGTTTGTGCTACTAATTATCTTTATCTCTTTCAGACAATCATGAATCTGATTCACTCACAATTTTTTTGGCCTTCCTTTAACTTTGACTCTTAGGTTCAGTACATTCTCTTTTAGTTAGTATCTTATCATTTATTCTTTTAGTCTCCATATGGTTTAACAACAGAGTTTCACATCATACATCTGCAAAACATCTTCATTCCACAAATGGTCAGAACAATCCTTTCTGCAAACATCCTCTTATAGTAACAATGTCTGCAACTGGAAAATGCATCATGTGTCTTTTCTGTAGTAACTAGGTTTCACTATCATTCATTAGAATATGCCATGTTACATCCCATAATTTCTTCAGTCATTCCATAGTTCAGAATTCGTTTTATTTTTGTAAACAGAAGCAGTACAAAAGGAGACAATACAATTGTGTCTCAGTCGGGGTGTTTGCCAATAGCCTCAAAATCTACAGATACACAGCAAACATTTTCTGAACATGTACTGTTCAATCAACATTTGTAATACACTATGTAATATATTTGGTTAGTAAAATTCATGCTGAGAATAAAACCACTCTTTTTCCCACCACTCCTCTAATTTAACGCCCCATTGATAATCAGCGATAATCATTCTGAACACTTTTCCTTGTGCACTGCAAGTTGATTTCATGATAATTCTTAATTTTTTTATCACTCATTCTATCGTGCAAAAGAAAAATAATAACACTCTTCCATTCCTGAAGAACAACTCCTTCCCCACAATACATTTGAAAGAAAAAGAAAAACATTCAAACTAGTTAACTTTTTTTATGGGATTTATCTGGGTAAAATCTCAAATTTCCACAAATTTTTGGAGAGCTTCATTCTAAGGTGCTTTACTGAATTAGATGATTCCTTTAAGTTCACTTTGGAGGTTCAAACTGAAGGAAAATCAAACTTCTTGGATTTGACCATCTATGTCCAGGAAGATAAGTTCCTCACAAAAATGTACAAAAAACCTTTGGATACAAACAAAATACTCTTTGCAGAACAACTACTTTCAATTTGGGAAAACTTTTTCATTCAAAAATCAGGGATAGCAATGGGCTCCCCACTCTCCCCACTCTTAGCTAACTATTATGTGGGAAAACTAGAAGAAAAGATACTAGTACAACCCACATACTTCTGCTTATATAGCAGATACATGGATGACATCTTATTTATAATAGATAGCTCAGAAATTATTCCAGAAAGAATTCTAGACTCATTCAATGAATTAGATGATTCCCTTAAGTTCACTATTGAACTTCAAAAAGAAAGAAGAATAAACTTCTTAGATATTACTATCTATTATGAAGATGAAAAATTCCTCACTAGTTGGTATAAAAAACCAATGAATACTAAAAGACTACTGGATTTCAATTCGTATCACCCAGTTTCTATTAAGAAGAATGTAGCAAGTCAGTTTTTAGAAAAAATTAATAAAATAGTTTCTACAGCAGATAAAAAAGAAGCCCAAAAAGAAGAGCTTAAAGTCATACTTGCAGAGAATAACTATCCTAAAGAAGAAATTGAGAAGCTTCTGAATTTTAATGGTACGAAGAACCCACAAAAGCAACAAGTAAAAGTCACTAGAAAAATTTCTTATCACAAAGGTTTATTTGAGGCTTTAAAGAGAATTAGTAAAAAATACAATATTAGGCTAGCTCCAAGTTTAGAGAACAAAGTTAAAATTTTTTTCCCTAAAATAGTTCAAAGAGAAGAAGATATTTTAAAAATGCAAGGAGTAGTTTATGAAGTAAATTGTAGTTGTGGACTATCTTACACAGGTGAAACAGGTCGCAGAGACTAGAAACTCGTATAGCTGAGCATAAAGCAGCTATAAAAAATTGCTCCAACAAGACTGGATTAGATAGGCATGTTAGAGAAACTGGGCACAGCATGGATTGGAATTCCCTTAAAGTAATCAGTTTCCAAAGCAATTTCCAAAAAAGAAAACTGAAAGAAGGAATAGAGATTGAGAAAAATCAAAATTCCATCATCAATGACTGCAAGGGATTTTCCCTGCCTAACATCTGGCAGGATTTGTTGAAAAATAACCTAAACCGTCAAGGTTAACCGTAACCGTCAAGGTAAACCGTAACCGTGATAGTGACAAGGAAAAAGTGACAACAACAAGACAGCCTGAAGAAGGAGAAGAGTTTTCTCCGAAAATTTGCTATTAAAGAAAAAATTTCCTAGTAAAATCCCATAAGTTACTTTAGATTATTAACAAAATACTAGATTTTAACTCCTCATCCATATTCAATGAAGAGTAATGTTGCAAACCAATTTTTAGAAAAAATAAATAATTTAGTCTCCTCAGAAGATATGAAAAAACCCCACATGGATGAACTGTAAGTAATGCTAACAGAAAATAACTACCCAAAAAAGGAAATAGATAAATTACTCAAACAAGTTAAACAAAAAAAAAAAAATGCAAGCAAGCAGGAGTTTAGGTGTTCATAAGAAAAATTATGTATCAAAAGAGTTTGTTTGAATCTTTAAAGGGAATAAGCATTAAATATGATGTTAGATTAGCTCCCAGTTTAGACAACAAGCTTAAAAATGTTTGCCCTAGCTTGATTCAAAAAGAAGAAAACTTATTAAAAATGCAAGGAGTAATTTATAAAGTAACCTGCAGCTGTAAAAAATACTACATAGGAGAAACAGGTCGTAGGCTGGAAACTCGCATCACGGAGCACAAGGCAGTAATATAAAAATTGTTCAAACAAGACAGCATTAGACAGACACGTTAGAGAAACAGGACACCACATCGACTGGGACTCTTTGACTGTCATTGGACATCAATCCAACTTCTTGAAGCGTAAATTGAAAGAGGGACTTGAAATTGGAAAATACCAGAACTTCATCATTAATGACTGTAAGGGATTTTCACTGCCTAACATCTGGCAAGTTATTTTTCAGAATAACCGTAACCGTCAAGGTTAACCGTAACCAAAGACCGTGACGAAGATTGAATGAAAGAAAGACTGCTTGACAAAAGAGAGGAGTTCTCTCCGAAAATGTACAGAAATTTGAGACTTTATCTAGATAAATCCCATGAAAAAAGTTAACTAGTTTGAATAGAATAATCTAGGAAGCCACTATAACAAAGATGAGTTTGGTTTACAGAAAGAAAACGTTGTCAAATCTGTGTAGAAAATAAGACTTGTGGAAGTAAATGTCCACAAGTCACAATCAAGACTGAGCTCCCAGCATGATTTTAAAATGCGTTCATTTTGAAAAGACATACAAAAAAATAACAACTTGAAATGTAGTGAATGAACTTTGTATGAATTCTTTTAAAGCTGTGCAGATGCAATAAAGAAAAGAATGGGGTAGGGGATAGAAGATTTTACAGTGGCTCAGTAGAAACACCATACATTAGAAATGGAATGGCTTTTGTTCTGCATTGACCTAACAAAATTAGACACCAGCCCTAGTGAGCTGAAAAAGTGTTGTATTTCTTTAATTATTGCCAGTCTGCAGTGTTTTAGACCTTGAGCTACTGTATTAATCATGGCATTCCTATGACATTCCTTGTGTCATTTACACACTTACAGAGGTATTTAGCTATTCTCTCAGTAGCAGTTTACTACAAAATACACAGTATTAGGTGTGTCTGCCAGGAGACTTGCTGCCTCATCCATGCTTCTGTTGCCACAAAGTTAGATGATTTATTCAATGAATGAGTTATTTCCCATTAACTCAGAATTTAGCTGTTTTATAGTATAAGAGTAAGGAATGGGGCAAAAATAAGATATTTGCTGCCAATAGGTTTGATGTGTGACCAAAAGTAATGGCCACAAGTTGGACAGAATATAAGCTGTTCTCTGGGATTCAGAGGTTAGCTCTACAAAAGAAAAACAAACTACCAGATAATTTTGAATTGATTATTTACTTACTGTTGCCATGTCAAACTCCTCCATTTAGAGTGATCTTGACATACAACACTGCCTTCACTGACATCCATCACACAATGCACACAAGATCTTCTATACTTCATACTCATGATCTTTTTCTCATGCAGACATTTTTTAATCAGATCCCCCCCCCCCATGACTTCCTTGGCCTTCCTCTGCCTTTCCTTCCTGCCACTTGGGCTGAAACCATTTTCTTAGTAAGCATCTCATCACTTATTCTTTCAACATGCCCAAACCACCGAAGCATATTAGTCTCCACCTTGCTAACAACATTTTGCTTCACATTACACAACTCTAACACATCTTCATTCCTCACACAATCAGGCAGTGTCTTGCCACAAATCCCCCGTAAGTAACGCATTTCTCCAGCACACAAACGACTCGTATGTTTCTTCTGTAGTACCCAGGTTTCACTCCCATACATCAGAGTAAGAACAATTACACTTTCATACACAGCCATGCGGGACTCCCTTGAGAACCCATCATTCCTGTAAAAACTTCCCAAGGCAGCTATGACTTTCAATGAAGAATTCACTCACCTACTAATTTCACCATCCAGTTTGTTCTCTCTGTCAAACATGCTTCCTAAATACACAAACTCATTCACTTGGTCAATCACAGTACCATTTAGATTTATATTACATTTAGTACTACCAGTTCCTTGCTCAAAAACCATAACTTTGGTTTTTCCTTATTAATACTCAGTTTGAATTTCATGCAAACTTCATACATCCGGGACAACATACTGTGCAACTCCCTTTTGCTCTCTGCCAACAGGACAGTGTCATCAGCATACAGCTGTTAAAAAAGTTACAAATTTAGGTTCTGTGGATAATATACCATTTTTAAAAAACATTTTTTGTAGCACTTTGATTTCAAAAGAATCTTCATTGTAATCGTGGAAGAAAGATGGTATAATTGAAAAGTGTACCAAAATATGTGTTAATGTCAGAAAAATGTTATAGAATATGAAGATAGAGGTCTAAAAAAAGTTGGAAAGAAGTCTATATATATTTTTTTATTTATAAGCATTTTGACAGAAAATATGATGCAGCGAAGGTTGTATTATTTGTCCTCGCAGAAGATGACGTATGGGAAGCTCAGTGGTATCCATGAATGTGCGTGCCACTGAGCTTTCCACAGTAGGTAATTATTGTGTGTGCGATGTCAGTAATCACTTCACGAATCTCATTTGTCAGTTTTTGGTGTACTAATCGCATTAGTTCAAAGTTTTTGTTTGCTCTTCAGTTGAAACATTTTATGATATGCCAAGTAATACATATTGTCTGTAGTTTCTACGGAATTTTAGATCTAACTACAGAACTACATCAATGCTTAAAAATCTGTGAATTTTTGCCCTTTATTCATATTTTAAAAAACAACTGCAAATTTTTCTCTTTGTTCACTTTTTAGTGAACAAAGAGTAAAATTCGCAGAAGAGGGTATTTTTTCGAAAGAGTAAATTTTTTCCCCTTTTGTTTCTTCCTTTCAAAAGATTGGGATTGTTTTCCTACTTCTTTGGACTTCTGACTCATTCTGTAAAGCACAACTTTTCTGAGGGTAATTACAGTTTGGGATCAACTTCTTAGGAGTGGATCATACAGCAAATTTTTTTTTCTGAATTTCATAGCCTATGGTATTGGGTTGCCAGATAAGTTTGTTCGTTTTTTTCCATATTTGAAGGAATGCGAACAATATTTTGATCATAGTGTTATATGCCTTTTTGTAGATCTATTCTTCCTGTACAACTTTTGTTCATCAGTTTTGGTATTATATTTGGTTTAATTTTTTTAGCCATATAAAGATGGAGAGCCAAGTAGACAGAAATGAGCATTTTCGACAACTGCTTCTGTTCGCTTTCAATCAAGGTTCCCGAAGCTGCTCGGGACATTTGTGCTGTGTATGGTGAAGGCGCTATTACTGACAGAACTGCAAAGAAATGGTATTAACGCTTCAAGATGGGGAAATTCGACCTCACAGACGCATTGCAGCCAACCTGTTCAGTTCAACGAGGATGGATTGAATGAGCTCATCCATGAGGATCCTCATCAATCCACTAGGGAATTGGTCCAGCAAATGGGATGCTCTCATGATACCGTTGTCCATCACCTTCACTCAATGGGTAAGGTTCAAAAACTCGGTGCATGGGTGCCACATTATTTAAATGCAAGAGACTAACTCCAGTGCTCCACTATCGCCGCCAGTTTGCTCGCTCGACACCAGGCTACTCGTGGACACAAACAGATTTCTTTACTGCATCGTCACTGGCGATGAAAAGTGGTGTTTCTATGTTAATATGAAGCCAAGGAAAGAAGTTCTGAGACCTCACAAGCAAGCAACACCGCGAGCCAAGGCCAAGCTGCATCCATGCAAAACCATGATCTGCATTTAGTGGTATTGGGAAGGTGTAATCCACTATGAATTGCTTGAAAAGAACACCACAATCAATACACAGCTTTACGTTCAGCAAATACACCAGCTCAATGAGGCAATTCAGCTGAAATGGCTCAACCGGAGGCACGGTGTGTTCCTTTAACTTTAACATGACAACCCTCGCCCCCATGTCGCTAATCTGGCCAAAACTGCTGTTCATGTTCTTAGTTGGGAAGTTCAACCACATCCAGCATATTCTCCTGATCTAGCGCCCTCAAATTGTCACCTTTTCCAGTCGCTCTCAAACAGTCTGCGAGGTGTATCGTTTAGCAATGACATCGAGCTGAAACGGTGGCTCAATGACTTCTTCAAGTCAAAACCCACAGATTTCTACCATCGAGGCATTTACAGCCTTGTGGAATGTTGGCAAGAGGTCATGAACAATGAATGAGAATATATTATTGACTGATTTGTGAAGACTTTTTAATGAAAAATAAAGATTCTAATAATTGGAAAAAAAAACTAACTTATCTGACAACCTAATATATACAAAGGAAAATGTGATACTTACCAATTCTCAACATTAATGTTATTAGAAGAGTATGTTTATTTGCATTATAACTCATTATTATTTCATTCTTATTTTTCATGGTAGGTGGCCAAAAGTTGGTATTTCCATCATATCTGCTTTGCTGCTTAGTAGTTGGATTACTAGTGGTGTGATCAGTGCACATTTTAATTTAATGGTGGATTACACTGAAGTTACAGAACTAACCGATATTGCAGAATTTACAGCACGGTAAAGAATCTTTTATATTCATTTGTCACTTAGACTGTGCTTTTTTAAAATTGAGTACTGCATAAAGTGTTCCCAGCATGATCATAAATTAATGCTTTGGCAAGATCTAATTTCAGATTATTTCAAGAGTGAGCTATGTTAAGTGCAACACATGGTGTTGCAATGATCAGTAAAAAATGAAATTGGTGTGCTACATGTATTAAACACTGAGAGAATGTGTCTGTTAGGAAAAGAGTGCATGGAATAGTAGAAGCATCATAGTGCCTGAAACTCCTTGTAGCACCAGAGCATGACTCGTGTTTCTATAGACACTAGAGCCTTTGGCTAGAAGTCATGCAACTGTCTTTCATTGGCACTTAACCAGTGATGATCTTATCTCTGTATCAGTCAGATGAATTGCTACTTCTCCCCTGAATTGTGTTCGTGTTTCCCTCCTTTGAATACTGTGTTTGTATATGTCTTGATATACACAGTTAACTTTGTGTGTGCACGTATGTATCCTTCTTAGGTCTAATTTTAATCATGTATCCACCAGAATAGTTACTGTTAGTGATTATGATGATTTTTTTTATATAAATCTAGTTGTTATGTGCACTTCTCTTTTCAGTTTTGAGTTTTCATTGAACAACAGATGTTTGATTGAAAAAGACTGAAAGCAGTGTGCTGCAGGATTATATTAAAGGACTTACGAAAAATGCAATTCATGAGACAACCTTGTAGGTTGTCTTATGTTATAAACGTGATTGATTAAATTATACATAATATCTAAGGTATTTTACCTGATATTGTCAAAGGTTTTCTCAGGTTGTTTGCTCTGTTAAGCACGTGCTCCCTGCCCCAAGAGGTCCCTTACGTTACGGACCTTTGGTTGTTATAAAAAAAAAATTTTGCAGAAATAAAACAGTTAGGTTATATATTTTCAGTTCCACATTCATTCACTTGCACAATCAAACGTTTAAAATTTACTGGTAATTAAAAGATTTTAGTAGAAAGAGTTATACTCATCGGGTCAGGAGACGTCTCACAAGGGGTTCGTTGTTACGGCGAGCGCTTTCTGCGGTACTTTACCGCCATCTTCGGGGCACTATTTCTACGCGAGGGTTCCTTGCGTGTGTGTGTAGTTTTGGAGTTGCATGTCGGGAATTGATGGGATAAAGGCCCGAAGATAGCGGTAAAGTACCGCAGAAAGCGCTCGCCGTAACAACGAACCCCTTGTGAGACGTCTCCTGACCCGATGAGTATAACTCTTTCTACTAAAATCTTTTAATTAATAGTAAATTTTAAACGTTTCATTGTGTAAGTGAATGAATGTGGAACTGAAAATATATAACTTAACTGTTTTATTTTTGCAAAAAAAATTTTTTATAACTAACCAAAGGTCCGTAACATAAGGGACCTCTCAGGGCCGGGAGCACATGCCTCACAGAGCAAACAACGTGAGAAATACTTTGAAAATATCAGGTAAAATACCTTAGATATTATGTATAATATTAAAGGACGTTGGTTTTCCCTCTCAAATTTACAACGGCATTTAGAAAAAAATTCAATACAGTACAAAGAAATACTCAATTATTCATAAGGTATCTATGTAAGTTTTTTAAAATGATAATTTTAACTTTGTATGGATCTGTGATAGACCAGTATAATGTTGAGAATTGTGACCCTTTACTTGGCTGGATTTATTGTATCTAATGCTAGATCTTTATTTGATCTTTTTTGGGATCATTTTTTATCAAATTCTAAAACATTAGTACTCTGAAGAAAGCATATGAATTGACAACTTTTCAGTCTTTAGAACAGTGTATTATTATACATGATGCAGATTCTGTAGGGGAAAATTCAAGTAGGCAAAGCTTAGATTATTATTCATTCACATCCCATGAGAATCACAAAATTTGGATAAAAGTGTTTTGTTAAGGAATTGTCAGACAAAGCATTGAGTAGTCCATTCAGACATGTATGTCTGTGTTAGTTACAAGACTGCAATTTGCAAATCCCCATTCTTTGGTATGTATGTGTGTGAGCATGAGTAGTATTGGCTTGTGTACAAGTGAATTATGATTGTGCATGCAACATTTTGGTAATAAAATGAAAAGTGCTGTTGTTTACTGTACACCCACCTCCAAGCAGAATCAGGGCGATGAGCAACATACATCGCTGATTTTATTTTGGTCCTGTAAACAAAGACGATATCCACAGAGCCCTTTTTCATCTTCCTCTCTTGCAGATTCCCAATCATGTGTGCAAGTTTCCTGTCTTTCAAAACTTTCCTGAAACAGAAGTTAGAGTGTAGATTTCTCCCATAAGCATAATGTTTTTTCTTGTGATGTTTCCTGTGCCCATATTGCTGTTAAATATAATTTTATTGCATCATACATAAGTGGGAAACAAATTTCCCCGAAGAAATAATTCTTTGTAAATACATGGAAGGCACAACTGTAATCTTTGGCACAAATGTGCCGTATTTTCACTGTTTCTCTATGTGGCCACTCCTTCAGAAAACTTGAAAATTAAATTATTAGCATGCTCAACTGGAAATTGGGAGATGCGGGTTCGATTCCCACTCCAGGGAAATGTAATTTTCAAGTTTCTGAAGGAGTGGCTACATGGAGAAACAGTGAAAATATGGCACATTTGTGCCAAAGATTACAATTTTATTGCATAAATGTTTGTGTTGTAGCTTGAAAATAGAAGCCATAATTTCCAAGAACAGAATTAATATAGAGCTCTGTAATCTTCAATTCTTTTTATCACAATGTCCCCTGTGTCTTCTATTATTAAATGTCATTTTATTCCATAAATATTTGTATTTCATCTTAAAAATGAAGGAAATATTTTCAAAAATGGAAGCTGGACAGAGCAAAAGTTTCCCCCATAATTTAAATTTGTTTTTTGTCATGTACCTTCTGTCCAGTATTGTTGCTAAATACCGTTTTGTCGCATAAGTGTTTGTGTTTCATCTTGAAACTGGAGGCAAATATTTCTGACAACAGAAGCTAAAGAGAGTGAAAATTTCTCCAATGATATTGTAATTTTATTTTGCTATATTTCCCCTGTCCTGTATTGTTGTTAAATATCATTTAATTACACAAGTTTTTCTACTTAAATTGAAAACAGAGGACATTTTTCTGAAAACGAAAGTTAGGCAGTACCCTGTAATTTAAAATTATTTTTCTCATGGTGTCACCTCTGTCCTGTATTGGTGTTAAATATCATTTTATCTCATAAATATTTGTGTTTCAGCTTGAAAATGGAGGGAAGTTTTCTGAAAACGAAATTTGGATGGAGCAAAGATTTCTGCTATATGGTAGTCATTTTTTTCTCACGTTGTTCCCTCTGTCTTGTATTGTTGAATGTCATTTAATTACACGAATGTTTTTATTTAAGGTTGAAAAATTAGAAGCAAAAATTTCTGACACTGGAAATTAGAACAATAATTTCTCTTGAAATCGTATTTCTTTTTTTTTTTTTCCTGCACGATATTTCCTTTATTATGTTGTGTTAAATATTATTTTATTCCATAAATGTTATTTCAGCATAATGGCAAGTTGAAAGATCCTACTTCACACCCAGAGCTTTGAAAAGTGTACTAAGGAATGCATGTTCTGTGCTTGCACTTTGCTGTCAGCCACTATTTATTGTGGCTGTAGTCGACTGACCTCGACTCCTGTGATGTGATATTCACAGTGGTAACAAATACATTGTTACAATTTTACAGTGCTGTGAAACCACAAAACATTTTTCGAATGGGTTGAAGTTTTTCATGTTCGTGTATGTTATGATAAAGAAATTTTGGGAGGTAAGACATAGAAATCTTGAATTTAGTATTTCCTCATAACAGAGTTGCACTCTAATTACAGGGTATTGTAAATGCATGTTTACGTTAAAAAATGAAGGTAAATGATACTTGCATTTTTGAACTTCACTTTTAGTTGGTAAAGTTCGATGAACACTTACCGCACGTGGGGCTTGGCTTTCAATTCTTATTTCCGTTATGTGGATGCGGCATGGGGGTTTTTCATTTGGTCACAGGTCCACTTCTTTTTTTTTTCCGTTGGTATTTATTTGGCCTCATCACTAAATGAGTTTTTTTCCTTTCTGCATCCTCATTTACTTTAATAATTTTTCATAACCCTAGTACTTTCGGTAATACTCCATTACCGTCATCGAGGGACATTTTGCTCCGACTAGCACGGACCGTGTCAGTCGGGCATTTCGGTGGTTCTCGCAGGCTGCTTCTGTCATCGGCTATCGCTTATTCTTGGGCGTTGTGGCGCCATCTCTTGTTGGTCACTGATCTCATTTTTCGAACTTTTTCATTTTTTTGCTCAATTTTAATTAAATTTCTCCAGCTGTTTCTCAAAATGTTAGGGTCATTATGGTTACAAACTTTTGCCCTATTTTTTTCAATCATTACCGACTCTGCTATTCTGAGGTGTTTTTCGGATTTACAGCTTTTAATGATTTTTATATTTTCGAATTTAGGATATTTTTGGTTATCCAGACAATATTGAATAAGTGCTGTTTTTTCTTCTTTTTTCTGCCAATTTTTTACGTGTTGTTTTAATCTGTGTTTAAGCTTATTTTTGGTACTTCCTATATAAGCCATTGGAGGATTTTCAGTAATAGGAATTGAGTAAATACCTGCTTTTTCTAACATTTTTATTTTTTCATTATTTTTTATTACCATATTTTTGATGGTATTTACTTTTCCTCCAATTTGAATGTTATGCTAGAATAATAGCTATATACTATATTCACTACTGTTTCACATGTTATATACATTCTGTGCGTTGTGTGCACATTTGCAGCAAAATCATCCTGGCATTTATATATCATATGAATAGGAATAATATTATAAGTTTTAATTATTATATTATCAAGGACTCACCTTGTATCGGCATTCCAGCTTAGTAAGCTTCCTTTTGTATCTTGAAAAATATGTTTATCTAGCGTGTCATTAGCCACGTAGAATCATCATATTAAAAATAGGCCTAATTGAAATTTGCGACCAGGGTTTAAATTCAAATAAAACACGACTATGGATATCATACAAAGAGAGTGTGAAAGAATTATATACAATGTAATTAAGAAACATGTGTGTCTAGCGTGTCATTAGCCACATAGAATCACCTTATTGCCAATAGGCCCAATTGAAATTTGCGACCTGGGTTTAAATTCAAATAAAACTCGACTATGGATATCATACAAAGAGAGTGTGAAAGAATTATATACAATGTAATTAAAAAACCTATACCATCAACAGGTATTGTCAATCTTTAAAAGAATGAATGGATAAAATCAATGACATTACAAACAGACCTCAAATAAAATTTTCGTCCATTATTGAACCACCGGACATGTTTCGGCACGACTGACTTTCGGCCATTATCAACGGTATGCGTCCTGGATCAATGTTCAAAGTTGTTATATATCTAGGTCACCTCGGCATCACCTCCGCTATAGTTGTTCTACGTCGACGTTTTCCGTCATCGTTGCATATACGTGTATTCACGTGTGAGTCACATCCACGCCATCTATTGGGTTAATTCCGGAATTGCTGTCGCTGTTTTTATTTCGTAAGTATATGTTATTTCTTTTATTTTCCTTTTTGTTGTTATATTTTGTATTATTTTCTTGTTGTATTAGATATATCCATGGGTACGGGATATCTTTCGGAGTAGACTTATTGCAATTGGATTTTTGGGTTTTCTCAATTGTTATAGCCTCAGACCACAAAATTTGATTATGTTTATTGTGGGAAGTTAAGATTTTACTATTTTCCCAATCTGGTATTAATTCATTTATCATACAATGTTGTATAAGTGATGTTTTTTCTTCTTTTTTAATCCAATTATCATAGTGCTCATTCAACCTCGTTTTAAACTTTCTTTTAGTACTACCGATGTAATATTTGTCTTGCTTATTTTCCTTTGGGTCTATTGTAGGAATCATGTATACACCTGCCTTATTTAGTGGATTTTTATTGTAACCACTGTTTGTCAGTAATTTAGAATTATCAGTAACTATTTCTGCAATTTCAATATTGTAATTCTGGCATTCTTTTCTTATAATATTGCTTAGTGGAGGCAAATATGGTATACTTCCATAGAATAACGTATTTCTTTTTGTTAATCCATTGTTGTGTTTTTGCATATCAGCTCTTCTTATTTTGCGATATAGTGAATCTATCAAGCCAACAGGATATCCAAAACATTTAGCAGTGTCTTAATAATACGAAATACGAAATAATACGAAATATAACAACAAAAAGGAAAATAAAAGAAATAACATATACTTACGAAATAAAAACAGCGACAGCAATTCCGGAATTAACCCAATAGATGGCGTGGATGTGACTCACACGTGAATACACATATATGTAACGATGACGGAAAACGTCGACGTAGAACAACTATAGCGGAGGTGATGCCGAGGTGACCTAGATATATAACAACTTTGAACATTGATCCAGGATGCATACCATTGATAATGGCCGAAAGTCAGTCGTGCCGAAACATGTCCGGTGGTTCAATAATGGACGAAAATTTTATTTGAGGTCTGTTTGTAATGTCATTGATTTTATCCATTCATTCTTTTAAAGATTGACAATACCTGTTGATGGTATAGGTTTTTTAATTACATTGTATATAATTCTTTCACACTCTCTTTGTATGATATCCATAGTCGAGTTTTATTTGAATTTAAACCCAGGTCGCAAATTTCAATTGGGCCTATTGGCAATAAGGTGATTCTATGTGGCTAATGACATGCTAGACACACATGTTTCTTAATTACATTGTATATAATTCTTTCACACTCTCTTTGTATGATATCCATAGTCGTGTTTTATTTGAATTTAAACCCTGGTCGCAAATTTCAATTAGGCCTATTTTTAATACGATGATTCTACGTGGCTAATGACACGCTAGATAAACATATTTTTCAAGATACAAAAGGAAGCTTACTTAGCTGGAATGCCGATACAAGGTGAGTCCTTGATAATATAATAATTAAAACTTATAATATTATTCCTATTCATATGATATGTAAATGCCAGGATGATTTTGCTGCAAATGTGCACACAACGCAAAGAACGTATATAATGTGTGAAACAGTAGTGAATATAGTATATAGCTATTATTCTATTATATAATACTACGCATTTTATTTTTGGTTATTTTACTAACTAAAATCAATTATGAATGTTATGCTTTTTACAAATATTATTAATTTCATTGGTAGTACCTTTAATGTAAGGAAAACCATTTAAATATTTGACTTCTTTTTTATTTACTACAGCATTATTTTTTATTTTCTTTATTACTTCTGTGTTCCATTTTTTTTATTAAATGGTTAGGATAACCAAAGCTACCTGCAATTTTTTTTATGAATTTGATTTCTTCATTGATGAACTGACTATTTTCAGAATGCGTATATGCTCTTTTAATTAAGGTTTTTATACTATTGCATTTTTGAGGATAAGGATGTGCCGAATTGTACGGGATTAGGACCGGAACAAATGAACTTTTCCAATAAACCCTGTATAGTAACTTATCTGTGGATTTGATAACTTGTACGTCCAAAAAGGCTATTGCATTATTTTTTTCTATTTCAACAGTGAGTTCTATAGTTGGATATAAAGAGCTGTAACATTTTGTTAATTTTTTTAATTCTTCTTCGTTCAGTTTTGATAGAATGAAAATATCATCCACGTATCGACAGTACACTTCTGGTTTTTCTTCCATACGATGCAGGACATTTTCTTCAATTTCGTTCATCACAACCTCAGCATATAGAGTTGATAATGGTGAGCCCATTGGGCCTCCTGAAATTTGCTTGAATATTTTGTTCTTGTATGTAAAAATATTATTTTCATATAAATAGAATAAAACTTTTTTGAATTCACGAATTTGTGTGTTATTTAAAATTTTAAGATTTGCAACTTCTTAATGATAATTTCAATAGCTTCTGGAACAGGAGTGCTTGGATATAATGCTTTAACGTCCATGCTTGCCATATTTAAGTCCTTTAGGCCAGTTTTTACATTTTTAATTTTCTCAATAAATTCATACGTGTTCTTAATGGTGAACTTGTTGTTCATGAGAAATATTACTCCAATGGCTTATATAGGAAGTACCAAAAATAAGCTTAAACACAGATTAAAACAACAAGTAAAAAATTGGCAGAAAAAAGAAGAAAAAACAGCACTTATTCAATACTGTCTGGATAACCAAAAATATCCTAAATTCGAAAATATAAAAATCATTAAAAGCTGTAAATCCGAAAAACACCTCAGAATAGCAGAGTCGGTAATGATTGAGAAAAATAGGGCAAAAGTTTGCAACCATAATGACCCTAATATTTTGAGAAACAGCTGGAGAATTTTAATTAAAATTGAGCAAAAAAATGAAAAAGTTCGAAAAATGAGATCAGTGACCAACAAGAGATGGCGCCACAACTCCCAAGAAGAAGCGATAGCCGATGACAAAAGCAGCCCGCGAGAACCACCGAAATGCCCAGCTGACACGGTCCGTGCTAGTCGGAGCAAAATGTCCCCTCGATGACAGTAATGGAGTATTACCGAAAGCACTAGGGTTATGAAAAATTATTAAAGTAAATGAGGATGCAGCAAAGGAAAAAAACCCATTTAGTGACGAGGCCAAATAAATACCAACGGAAAAAAAAAAAGAAGTGGACCCGTGACCAAATGAAAAACCCCCATGCCGCATCCACATAACGGAAATAAGAATTGAAAGCCAAGCCCCACGTGCGGTAAGTGTTCATTGAACTTTACCAACTAAAAGTGAAGTTCAAAAATGCAAATGCATTAATGCACGTTAAAAATATAACCTCCAGTATAGGAAGTAAATTGTAAATGATACTATTATGAGCACTACTTAAAACAATTCAAACAGTTTAAAAATGTGGTCTGCACATACTTCTTATTCACCAATGCAAAAAAATCTTAAATTCAATGAGCATCAATATACATTGGATACTTTGGGAATATATAAGCTGTAAGTTAAAGTACCTGATTTGTAGGTTAGCAATGGTCACAGACATTTGCTTGTACTTGGTCATTGAAGAACAAGACTTATCTTTTTTGTTGTTGTTGTTATGGCCTGATTATTTAATGAGAAAGTATGGCCTGATTATTTAATGAGAAAGTATGGCCTGATTATTTAATGATAAGTATTCAAGCATGTGATGTTTTTGGTCTCACATGATTTATAATACTATCCTCAATTTTTTTTAATCTTACGTAGGCTTTATTTAAGAAGCTATCCAAATCAATTGAGTGAAAGGATTAGTTTCCTCAGAACCATTTCCATAGTCTTGTTATCATCAGTACTAAAACAATTAATTTAGTCTGTATAGAACATTGTTTAAAATGAAAATGATTTCATTTTTTCAAATGCCAGAAAAGGCACTAGACCATGTTTTCAGTCACTTGGGCTCTCATCAGCCATCATTACCTCAGATGACACACTTTTTACACCTACATAATAAGTAATTGTTTTCCTTATTTAAATTATATTTGTTTTTATTATCATACAGAATTTTGAATGTATCCATTCTTATTTACTTGGAAATTTTAGCAAAGAAATTTGAACATGATTATTATCATAGTAACCTCAAAACAACTGCAGTTTTGGACAACTTGATTATCAAAGCTCCTCAAAAATGTAGAAATATCTAAACATTTTGTAGTATTCTTTGCAGAACTTAATAAAACAAAATTTTCTTGTTGTCAATTTTTCAAACTAGAACCTAGTTAATCATCAGGACTGTGAATATTTGACCAAATTTATAAAAATTACCTCTAAATTTTCTTGTGTTTTCCATTTCATGCATTATTTTTGCAGCCTGTCAATTTTTGTAAGTACTTAGAAAGTATACATTCATGCATATCATTGCTGTGGCCAAGTACTCTGGAAGCTGAGACCAGACCTAGACTAAATTTCGGAGAGCATCTTTTGTCAGGGACGACTCTTGGTTTTTATGACATGTAGGATGTAAAGGGAGGGAGCTCTGGTAGTAAGGCTTGGGAGAGGATATATGAAATATCTTAAAAAATAAATACTGTATATCCTAAAGCTAAACGCATAGAAACTAAACAATAAAATAAAATAAATAACAACAATAAAACGAAATTAAAATGTACTTTACTGACAGTCGTTGTTTGAGGTTAATTCTTCTGTCCTTCTTGGAGGCAAAGATATTGATGACTGCATCATGAAAGTTGTGGCAATTTTTGACCTCCTTGAAGAATGCTCTCTATGGATATTGAAGCTAATACATTGAGATGATCTTCAGCTATTGAATTTTGACTATAAGTCTTGATATGTTTCAATGCAGAAAAGCTCCTTTCTTTACCAGAGCACAACAATAAATACATTGAATAGTAAATTAAAACACAAAATCGGACACACATTGATATTTCTAAAAACCTAACAGAATACAAACACTGCCTTTTCCTTACATAGCTCTCTCACTTGAGCTGTACATTGGCATTCTGTAACACCAGCTAATGTTGTGTTTCAGGAGAGGGGCCATGGGAACGAGTGTAAGTGGCGTGTAGCAGCTCGTAGGATGGATCAAGTCATCCTCAGTATGCTGTTCAGTTCTGTGACCTTTTGCCTTGTATACTGTTGACCCAGCCACAGAGAGCTGGCAAGTGAGGACAGTTGATACAGAGAGAGAGAGAGAGAGAGAGAGAAATCCTTGGTTCCTGTTCATAGGTTCCACACACGACCATCAGGTGCCGCTTCGTATGCACATAAACGCCTGGAGGATGATCTCCATGCAGTTAGGCCGTGTTTTCGTTTTTTCTTCCATGTTTATAAAATGAGTCTTTTCAAACATTTCATTATGAGTGTGATTATCTAAAATTAAAGTGTAGGGCGATCCTCACGTCCTACATGGAAGAGCCATCACTGTCTTTCATCTCATACAACTTTTACCTAAGTTCATTACTTTTCTCTTGATTTTTGAATTTGATGAGAATTTTTGGCAACAATATCTTCCTTCCTCCATTGGATTTCAGTTCCTAGTTCTATTAGAAATTCAAAGTTTTTAATATCTGTGCTCAACTCAGAAATTACTGCAGTAATTACTGCTATGAGTTCTTCATTATAAGTAGTTTTTGTAACAGCACTACATGTATGGTTTCATTTTACATTGACTTCACCACTAACACTGGTAAATTTCTATTTCAGGTAGCTCATGTATGTAGCATAAATAACATGGCCTTCCAACATTTTCCTTTCTTGCAGGTACGTTGTTCTCTTGAGAATCTATATACAGTAGACTCACGTTTTTACGAACCTGTACAGACCAGAGTTCATAAAATAGAAATTTGTAAATAGGAATAGAATTAAAAAATTTGAAAAATGCAATGTGTACTAACCTTTATTTGCTAGAAGATCCAAAAACTAACTAATTTTGTTTTGCTTTAAAACAACACTTCGGTAAACATATGCTTCCATAGAGCCAATGCTAGCAAGTATGCCAGTGTTAGTCTGCTTCAAAAAAACGACACAGCCCTGACAGCCATTTGGTGGCTTCTTTAAGCGTAGGTGTAGGGATAGCCTCACATTCCTCCTCGTCATCAGAAAGTTCTGTATTCGGTATCTTAACTTGAATAATCATCTAATTGTCAGATATTTCTTCCGTACATACAGTGTTCTCATCTATAACCAAGAAGTCCTAAAAAGTCACATTTTCAGGCACTTGCACGTTCTCGCTGCAAAGTTCCTGTATCAAGGCTTCATCACAAGTGGAATCACTATCTGAGATGTTTTCCTCTGCAGCTGCTTTATCTTTAAAGAACCCTGCATGACAAAAACAGTTGGCAATCATTGCCTGGGAGACCTCATTCTATGCACGAACTAACAGATGCATCACGCTGAGTAAATCAATTTCATAGCTTTTTCCATGTTCCAAGTCAACAATAATCCATTTTAAAAGCATTCGTCAATATATTCTTTTAAAACATTGGATTATGACTTGATTCATGGGCTGTAAAATAGAAGTAATGTTTGGTGGAAGGAACTCTACCTGGATTGCCTGTAACCCATGGACGAGAATATGAGCTGTACAATTATCCAGTACTAGGAGAATTTTGGGTTCCTTTTTAGAAAAATGTTGGTTCAGCTCTCTCAACCATTTCTCGTAAGTGACACCCATCATCCACGATTTCTTGCATAGTATTCAGAGGGGAGTTTTTTTTTTTACATTCTTAAAGCATCTGGGCTTATTTGTTTTTCCTATGAATGGAAGTGACACCTTTTCTGAGGCAGACATGTTGGCTCCCATCAAGACTGTAATCCTTTGTTTAGCATTCTTTCCACTACTGCATACATCACCTTTGTAAACCAATGTTTTGTTGGTCTGGTAGTACTTTAAAAAATAAACTGCTCTCTTTGGCATTAAAAACATTTGACGAAAATTCAGAAAGTAAAGTTTTCAGCCTTTCTTCTTTCCATTCGTTCATAGTGACCATGTGAATTGTTGCACTTTTACTGCACACTTTCCTGAAAGTCAGGCTGTGCTGCAACTTGAACTTTTGCAGCCAACCATCAGATCTCTTGAAATCTTTCAAATCCAGCCTCAAAGCAAAAGTATTTGCTTGTTCTTTGAAGTAGGTTGCCGTCAATGGGTATATTCTTGCCTTTCATTTTTCTGAGCCAAGCAACTAAAGCTTTCTCCAATTCTGGATACTTCGCTTCACGGAAATACTTTCATGAAGGTGCGACTCCACCGCCACTGCCATTATGAACATAAACAATAATTTCTTGGGCTTTGATGATTGTAGACAGAGTATCTTTGGTATTACGAACTTTTTTGCGGTTTGTGTCTTGGTTAGGACATGTGCGTCGATTTCGTTCAAAATCTTTTTCTTGATGTCTACTGATAAACAAACTCGTTTCTTTTTATCCAACATTCTACAAACAAAAAACCTCTTATATGTGTAGATACAAAAAGACTACTGAAAGCAAAGGAGCATAGCCATCAAACAACCTTGGAGCATAACGTACGCAAGTACTAGGCTTCTGATAGGTTAAAATATCCTGGGCCGCTAACAAGTTCTCTTGTCACAGTTCCCCTCTAGAGCCACATGCAGGTATTGACATTGGGGACACTTCTTTGGTAGTCCAGGCAATTTCTTTTGCCCCCTCCAACTTAAAATACAAGGGCTTGCTGCCGACGCAGTTCGCAAAATTTATTCATTTGAGGACAAAAAAAAAGTGGTGAAATTGAGAAATTTGAGTTCGCAAAAAAGAGAGAATGTGCATTTTTAGTTTGCTAATCAGAACTGAAAACAACGTTAAGTTCTATGGAATAATTTTTAGACCCGCGAATTAGTTCGTAAATATAAAAAAGAGGTTCGTGAAAAACGCAAATCTACTGTACTTACAAAGATTGTGACATTTTTTGAAAACTAAATCAAATCCTGAAGTACATCTAAGACTCTTAAGTTCCTACCAAGCCACATTCACAATTTCACTTGACTGTTTTAGACTTGCTTCATGACTTTGGAGAATTTTGTCAGCAGAGTTTTAAATACCTATACGTTTTTTTTATAAAGACCAAACAAAAGCAAAATTCTTGATTTGTTATTAAATGAAGTAAACCAATACTCATAACAATATCTTCATCATCACAGTTTATGCTCATTTTTACTGGCACAGAAATGTTTCCCCAATTACTCAAAATTTTCAAATATTATAAATGACAATGTCAAAATGGCCAAATCACTCTTTCACCATAAGTCTAACTAGGTGTTTGCCTTCATACAGGCATCAAACACATAATTTTTTAAAGGCAACTGCACATTACATACTGACTAAGAAAAATGATGTATTTCATCAATTTGTAGTACTTCTATTACTTCTAAATGTAATCTGTGATTATAGCAATGTACATAGGGAATTATCCTTCCCAGTCTACATTGCAATATTGCCTGTACACTGCCACTTTTTCCCAGGCATGACACTAGATCTGTTGTAACATAACATTGACCCAAGAGATACTTCGTGCCTATTTTGCATTTTCCCAACAGATGAGCCAAAGATTCTACATAGCAGGTCTTTGTCACTTCTATTTATGTTTGTTCCTTGACTTTTCCATTTTTTCACATACTGAATCCCAAAAGTAATACCTTCTTCCATATTAAGTGTTCCATCCATGAATAAAGTATGTGATATATATCAAAGAACATCTACATTTTTAATGCCTTTTTTGCAATATCATTTCTAATGGTATCAGCCATTGTTTCACTTATATTATTTTGGATTTTTGGTGGCAAATATGTACCATTTCTGGGTATTTGTTTAACAGTGTCAGCAGGTTTAGAATAATTTTTTAGAGTATATTCACAAAAATTTATAAATAACCCATGTTCAGAATGATCTTTAGTGTCATTTAAACCTCTAAAAGAGATCTTGTTTATTACAAGAAACTGAATCATAAACATAATTGGTTCTCTGGAAGCACCTTTTCATTCATTAAAGTAGACAGAGTTATCTCTTTCTTCTGTAAGTACCTACTCTTTCCATATGGAAGCAACAATTAGATAATTCTTTAAATTGTTTCCCATAAATTGTTCTTTGTGCTGGAAATCTTTTTTTTTTTTCCTGAGGGCTTTCTTGAAGCAGTCATACCTAGTAAAAATGGGACTTCTTTAGTTCCAAGAGGCTGTGAAAGGCTTTGCACTCATAACGAAATACCATCTCTAAATTTGGAGAATACTCCAGGCATTTAAATTTTTGTACCTAGTCACTTTGAAAACTACGATCTATATTCCTATTTTCAGTTATAATTTTCTTATTTTGAATACTGGTTCTCTTTTCATTAGAATCTGTACTGCTGGATGCTCCAGGTTAATCATAATTCTGTTCTTTTAATTTTATAGCCATTGTCACCACAATTCTTTCATCTGCTTTATAATAATCTTTTTCATTTTCCATATTTTCATCTGTCTTTTAAAGCATTTTAATACTGACATTTTGACACAAAATTTCGAAATTATAGCTAAAAAATAAAAATAAACAAAAACAATCAAAACTAAATATAGTTTAAAATGTAAATTATTAGATTAGTTGATATTTTCTTGCACAACAAATGTATTCTTCTGGACATTATAACTAAAATAAGAATGCACATTTAAAGTTATTAAAACACTACTACCAACAATGCAAGATATGACTACTATTTTTTTTTGTGCTTTTGGAAATCCCTTTAAACTTACCTTTTTAGAATGCATGCACTTGACTCTGAAATGCAACTGAGTGAATTGATGTTGGCATCACTATTGTAATAATATATCCCAAAAGAAACTAATTTTTTGTAACACTTGTGATAGCCAAACCCTTTCGATGAACATTCATTTGCAGTTTCTCAAGCTGTTTCACTTCAGTTGTCATGACTGAGCATCAGATTACAGGCACATAAAGTTTGCAGCATTCTACACATTCAACATCAATGTAAATACGACATGACAACAGCTTGTAATAGTAAATGCACAAGGGCAATTGATAGCACAGCTATTCACTTGAAGGGACTTGTAACTGATACTAAAATTCAAGTAATGTGAGTTGCACTTGTGTGCATGGTTTTCTGGTGATGCCATTTTTAATCC
This sequence comes from Macrothele yani, assembly GCA_039090855.1. Lineage (NCBI taxonomy): Eukaryota > Metazoa > Arthropoda > Arachnida > Araneae > Macrothelidae > Macrothele > Macrothele yani. Next base: position 115,503,539 of record CM077029.1, on the reverse strand, counting down.
CAGGCAAAACTCTCAAAAAAAAAATTCTGCTAACTTGCATCTTTGTTTAAAGCAAAATTGGCAATTGCTAAAAAAAAAGTTCTAAGGAAAATTTAAAAAAAACCCAAACTAAAGAATTTCTTAGGTTGCTCAGCCCCCTACCTCTCTGGTTATGGTCTTGTATTTACCTTGTCACTGCTAAAAATTCCACCATTTCGATGACCTGTACAGTCATTTTCATAGCAGAGTGAGGAGCTTTATAAGCTTTGATTTTGCTAAAAATGCATTGTTTCCCATTGCTTAAGTACTATTTGCTATATCAAGAAACAAAAAGTGCAAGCATTTTTCTTTTTATTGAAAAAGAAATTAAGGTTCAAAATCAGAACTGCCAACTCTTCATCGCCGTCATTCGTTCCCTGTAAAGTTGTTTTCTGTGCACAATGAGTGAGCAGTAGTGCTTTCGAACTTCAATTTTGCTTTAAACAAAAGAAATAATGTTCGCTGTGCTCCTTGATTCAGCAAAAGGTGACTACAAAATGGAAAACATGAATTTTAAATGAAATGTGAAAAATTGGTACTGTATTGCTCACTGACGTGAAACAGTTTTACAGGATGTGGAAATGGCACAGATTCCATGACAGAGAGATTAAGTTCTGACTTTGAGATTTGACTTTGTTTAAAAGAAGACTTTATTTTGACTCTTTAAGTACTGACCTGATATAAGTACTGACTTTGATTTTGACTTTGCTTAAAAGAAGACTTTTTTTGACTTGCTAAAAAAATGCTGGCTCGGCTGATTACTTTTGTAGAAGTTACTGTTAGAAATAATGAAAACATGCGTTCTGTTCAGAAACATTCTTAAAAAATATGAAGTAACCTTTTTTTTTTATTGCCAATGATCTTAAAAATGAGGAGCATGATCAGAAAAATATTTAAAAAATAATAATATAATCAGGGGAGAAATAATTAAAAAAAATGGAATTAGATCAGAAAAATTCAAAATGTGGAAATGGGAAATGATGTAACATTGTTATCGCTGCCAGAAAAGTTATTCCCAGTGGTTCCAAACATTTGCGAGATCTGCAGATTTTTCCAGTTTTTCCAATTGCTGGTCACTTTATCCTAATTTTTCTTAAAATTTTTCATTGCATGAAAGAAGTCCAGTACTACTCTTGGACCTTTCAAAAAATACCAAAAAATCGAGGTTTAGAAGAAAGGGAAAAGAGTTTCAAGACTTTTCCAGGATTCCAGGGACCTTGCACACTCTGTCTTAAGACCAACATTTAAGACATCCAAAAAAATATCGAAAAAGCATCAAAGAAATGTTACAGTATTGAAAACATCAAAGAAACATGTTTAATGGCATATTTCACTGATATTTTTTATTTCCGTAGTATATTCGACGTTTTCTGTACTCTGCCGTTAACCGACGATTTTCATAGTGACTACAGAGGATCTGCAGTGCTTTGGGTCTCTGTAATGGTTGCATTTTAAAATAGGTTTTCATTTCAGAAAGTTCAGCTTTGTCTTCTAGTGTATCACATTCAATAAAACCAACAATGAATAAATAAATACACTTATGAGCACCCCACATGAAATCAATGTCATGGCTATGAACATCGCTGATTTCCGTACTCTGCATGCATTCATGCTTCTCCCTTGGGTTGCACCATGGAACTTCAGCCTAAATTACTACTGCCAATGTTGCTGCAGAATGCACAATTCTGCTGGGCATAGTGCCTAAAATTGATATAGGCATCTTTATTATTCCAATTTTAGAGTAAGTAGTTGACAAAAAATATGCAAACAGAAAAAATCCATCTTCTATACTCTGCATTATTAAAGAGACTGAAGCTTCATACTAGAAATCCAAATTTTGAAAAATAAAATTTTCAGTATAGAATTTGAAAACTTAAACACCAGGTGAACATTTTCTGATGCCATGGTAACTGGGAACCTAGGATAATTCCACCCCTGTTTATTAGGGTGTCCCAAAATTAAACGTAAAAAAAAAGTTTCTTAAAAAAGGTGGGTCTCACCCTCTAAAAAGTTTCTTCTACTCCTATTATTAAAATATATGAAGTTAGAGCTCATTTGGAAAACATTAAGAGGTCCCTCAAGGTCACACAAGCAACACTGATTTATGTGAAAATCTGGAATTTTAATCAAAGGCATAAGTGATGATCAATTATATATTTTATTTTGATTATTAATAAATTTTTAGTATCTATATAACAAAAAAATAAAAAGCATAATTAAATATAAAAACATAATTAAAAGCTGCACCTGCTTCTGTAGTGCAATTATATATCTATATATGATTTCTAAACCTTAACTGTAACCACTAGCATCACTTAGCACACCTTAACTGTGACTTTAAACTTTAACCGTAACCACTAGCATCACTTATTGCACATGTGTTGTTGTTTGTTCTATTGTATGTGTTGCCTTTTGCTGTTTGTTGAGATGGGTATTTTTGCTGTTTGTTGAGATATTTCTATTGTATGTGTTGCCTTTTTGCTGTTTTGTCCAGAAGAGAAATTTGTTTTAGTGTTTCTTTTTAATACAATGGCAAAACAAACTAGGAGTAGTAATTATGTATGGCTTATTGGATATCCTACTGAATCAATAACAGGTTCACGTCTGCCATCTGGAAGAGATGTTATGACCAATTTTATGTACTTTCACCATACTAAGAAGCTTTCGATCAATGATAGTGCTGTTCTTGTAAACAATAAAATATATGCGTATACATTCAATCATGGTACACATGTCAGTCTATTGTAGATGCACCAGTGAACGATATTTTACTGATACAAAGATAGCATGAATATGATGATATACAAATATGCAAAACAGGATTAAAGATGATTTTACGTCACTCCTGGTATTTAAGGGAAGAGCTTGCCACTCTTTGTTTGTTTTCAACACTTCTTAGTGCCAAGAAGAAATATATGTTAGTTAGTAAAATCAGTGAAAAAGAATGTGCACCTCTTAAAGAAACTTCCTTTAAAATTTGCTGACTTAAATATCTCTTGCAGCTTCTTTCACACCGCACAAATAGACGACAGCTTCCTAAGCATGCCTGTTGAGAAATGGCCAGAAACACAATCTTTTAAAGAAGCTGAAGAAGTTGTTAAACATTTGCCATGTGTTAATGACTGTGCTGAGCGAGGCATAGCATTAATCGAAAGTTTTAATGATGCAACAAAAGATGAAGAACAAAAACAGTATTTATTGCAGGTAGTTGAAATGCATAGAAAGAACTTCGCGAAGTGCAACCGTAAAGATCTTCAAGATATGTAAAAAATTATTAATTATGTTATTTATAGAATGTTATGCAATATTTTTCTCTTTATTATCTTGTTAAACTTGACAGGTGAATTTTGCTGTAAAACATTCTTTTTACATTGCATTTTGCAATGTTGAATAAAGTTCGTTTTTTGTCATTTTGTTATTAATTTTTCTTATATTTTCTACACTAAATATTACCAATAGGGTACATTTTTTTAGAAACGACATATTAAAAGCATGTAACATTTTAAATAAAAAATACATTTAAAAAATAATAATTTCATAAGTAACTGTAAAAAGTTATCGAATTAAAACTATTTTTTAAACTTTTTGGTGACCTTGAGGGACCTCTACATATTTTTTTAAGCTGAAATTTTACAGGAGATCTTAAGTACACCAAACGAAACTTTTTAGGGGGTGAGAGTCAAAATATTTAAAAATTTATTTTTTGGGGACACCCTACTGTATATATATATATGTTAGGGTTGTCCTCATAGATGCCAACTATGGGGAGGCAAGGTGAATATTGCACCTCCAATAATTTTACTGGGGAGGGCCGTGCTTACCCATTATTTTTCGTTCTGTTTAATTAAATAATAATCGCTTTGGCCTCATAAGGTGGACCAAGCTCCACCTTATTAGTCCAAAGTGATTTATTTCCAAAAAATTAATGAACAACAAAATAAGTAAACTTTTGTCCCATATTCAGCATTGCTGATTTGATAGAAAACTGGATTTGCCACCCCCATATTGTGTCTTTGACATGTTCTCGTGATATGTTGTAACTGTTTAAAACAATTATCAAAAATAAAATAAATAACAATATGGAATTGTATAATCTCTAGCACCTTTATTTATCTATTTATTTTTTGCACTTTTTGTTCTTTGTTTAAGTAACCCAGTTTAAGAATGAAATCTCTGGCATCCCTGGTGGCGCAGTGGTCTAAGCGCTGGCTTATGACCATTCGTTCATGATTGATCCAGGTTCGAATCCTGGTGAGGCATGGATGTTGTGTTTGTCTTATGACACTGGATTTATCTCTTTCCTGGAAGTAGTGGCCCTAAATTAGGGATGGGCGACTGATTATAGCAAGCCCAAGGTAGTCGTTAAACCTTTAAAAAAAAAGTAAAATAAAATCTCTCTGGATATTTTTACAAAAATCACAGGCTGAATTTTATTTTTTTAAATATTAATATTCAGCAAAATAATAATTCTGTTTCCTTGTTCATTTGCTAATGAGCAATTACAATTGCGTTTTAAAATATACATCAAAGCTCGTAGCTTATTTTTGTGCCCCCCCCCCCTTTTAAAATTTTCCTCCTGACAATTGAAGAGGCATGCCCATCGCACGTCTGATCTCTTCACGCCCCCCCCTCCAATAATTTGCTGAAGTCGCCGTCCCTGGTTGTCGTTATTTCTATTGTGAAAAAGAAAATTCTGAATTTTTTCTTGTGTATCTCCTCATTTTGTTCTTTTTAGATGAGAGTTAAATGCCTTAAAAGTGGGATAATTGAAATAATATATTAGCACCTGCCACATTGAGAATGAAATCTGAAGAAATTATCATTTTATGTTGTTTTTTGCTAACAAAATCCTCTAACTGTTAAAGTAAATAAGGTAACTGCAAGTAACGAATAATTCATCAACTTAAAAACTATGGCTAAAAGTAATTTATATATGAATCCATTAAAATACTTTTAGTGGTTAAGCATTTAAATGCTGCAGAAGTAAACTCCATTACTCCAGGAACTATTAATTATAGGACTGTTACAATGTTTTGGGTCGTGTCCAGGAAACTTCCATAGATAATCTTGTTTGTTTGAGAAAAAAGAAACAGAAATGAGATTTAACACCAGTTACTGATTATTGTATCAAAAATGGGTATTGTAATTGATAGTTTTATATTACTTGGATATTTGATGTGTACAAAATATTAACACAGAAAAACTCATACCTGTAATGAAAACCGTGTTCCTCACATTTTGTTATTGATCATTAAATTCTTCCATCAGATTTATTCTCTTTATTCTTCAGGGTTATTTGCCACCTATTAATGATCAGATTACCTGCTGTTCTTGTATATAATCATGGTGGTTGTTCAAGTGCATTGGGTCCAACATTGAAACTCTGTAATTGTGCCGAATCTCAAAAATAATTTTAGTGATTATGTGATAGTAATTCTGTCAAAATATCTTTGCAGGTGAAATTTGGAACATCATCTAACACTTTTTAAAACACTTTTTCGTTCTTGATTTCACTGCATAATTTTTCCAGACATTTTCCATTTTCGTTCTTGTCCAATCAGATGTTGAATGATAAAAATGCCCTGCACATTCTTCATTTAAATACCATAAATTGTTCAGAAATTTTCTTAAAGCAGTTGTCACTATCTTCTCATTATTTTATTTATAAACATTCAGTTTTTTAATGAAAATGACCATTTAATGAAGCTTGAATTGTATTTGCAGCAAAATACCAAGCTTTTACATAGCACTTTATCATGAAATAGCAAAAAGCGCACTGTGCCAGTTCCTCTTTCATGGATAATTTAAATTGTTTCCTAAACAGTCACATTTTAAGGCAATAAATTCCTTTAACTATCCATCTGGCCAAATGATATGCTTTCTGATGTTAAAATTTGGTTCCATCAGTAGAAATTTCTCCTAAAAAATATTACTGTAAGCTCTAAAACTTCTTTGTAATTATCTCTAGGGAAATCATCTTTCTGCTTGTCTTTTAATATTTCATGGACATCTGAATCCATAGCTCGTGAAGAATTCTTTATTTTTTCCATGTTTTCCCACTGCTCTCAGACATCTTGAACAAATAAGTATGTCTGTCCCAGATGAGGAAAAAACTTGATTTGAGGTGAAAGCTGCACAAAGAATATGTATATATGGTGTTGGCAGGCGGTATAAAATATCTGGACTCATTTTTTGTTCTAACAGAACAAAAGCACCATTTAAATGAAAAGTATTAGAAGCAGTAGTTTCAGCAACATAGGCTTGTTCTCAGTGTGGTAGTGACCATTCTTCTTGGGTATCATATACTGCAGGGGATATCTCATATCCCATTCATGCTGAAATTTCAGGAACCTTAGTTGTTCAATGCTGTGTGCCATTACAATCACAGAAAGCATATCAACATTTAATGTGCCTGTTAAATGTGGCAGCAATAATTTTGAGTCCAATTGGACTGCTATAAAATTTACTTCTGAATAAAAAAAAATATATGATCTTATGTTTGACACAAGTTTAGCTCTTCTGATTGAATTCCTGGGGATTAATTAAAGCTGCTTCCATGCAGGGTGTAAACAAGTAAATAGCATCCCTGTGCACTTATTGAGCTCTGCAGAAAGTCGCTGCCACTCCGGTGGCACAACTTTCTGTGTATCTTGTGTATCTCCTCATTTCTGCAGCGATGGCTTCTGATCATCTGTTCATGATGGGTCCCAGTTCAAATCCTGGTGACGTATTGATGTTGTGTTTGTCTTTAGGCACTAGCTCTCTCCCTTTTCTGGAACCATTGAACCTAAATTAAGGATGGGCAACTGCTTATGGCCCATTAAGTTGCTCACGGTGGTTGTTAAACCTCCTGTAAAAAAAAAAAAAAAAAAAAAAAAAGTTGCTATGTTCAGAATTCTTTTCAGGCTTTTGGCTTTTTTTATTCCTGATGGGCTGGTAATCTTAGAATTTTTTTTCCTGTTTCCACACAGCACTTTTTAAATCTTTGCTTTCCGAGTCTTCCGAACTACAAGAAAATGTGGCAGACATTGAACCTCTTCCACTCATTTATGAACAGTGATTTTCTTATCTTTGAGCTTCCTTTTCATTCCAAATGCCTTTCTTTTGTTCAGCAACAGCAAACTTCATATCATTACCAAGCATTCATCTAGAATGAAATTTTTTCCTTTGTTACAGAAAAAATTCTTTACTTTTGTTAATTTGATCATATTTAAAGCATTTGCATGCGTGATATCAAACAAATTATTGTAACTTTTTCAAGTTCACATTCTTCTGCTTTCTTCACTCTCTCTTGGTACAATTTTTTCTTCTTTGAATACAGCTCATGTTGAGAAATGGCTTCCTAGTTTTTTAATTCTATTACTAATCTAAAACAACTATTATGGGAATTTTACTAGGAAATTTTTTCATTTAAATTGCAAATTTTCAGAGAAAACTCTTCTCCTTCTTCAGGCTGTCTTGTAGTTGTCACTTATTCCTGTCACTATTGCGGTTACGGTTAACCTTGACGGTTTAGGTTATTTTTCAACAAATCCTGTCAGATGTTAGGCAGGCAAAATCCTTTGCAGTCATTGATGATGGAATTTTGATTTTTCTCAATTTCTATTCCTTCTTTCAGCTTTCTTTTGAAAATTGCTTTGGAAACTGATGACTTTAAGGGAATTCCAATCCATGCTGTGCCCAGTTTCTCTAACATGCCTATCTAATCCAGTCTTGTTGGAGCAATTTTTTATAGCTGCTTTATGCTCTGCTATACGAGTTTCTAGTCCGCGACCTGTTTCACCTATGTAAGATAGTCCACAACTACATTTTACTTCATAGACTCCTCCTTGCATTTTTAAAATATCTTCTTCTCTTTGAACTATTTTAGGGAAAATTTTTTTAACTTTGTTCTCTAAACTTGGAGCTAGCCTAATATTGTACTTCTTACTAATTCTTTTTAAAGACTCAAATAAACCTTTGTGATAAGAAAATTTTCTAGTGAATTTTACTTGCTGCTTTTGCGGGTTCTTCGTACCATTAAAATTCAGAAGCTTCTCAATTTCTTCTTTAGGATGGTTATTCTCTGCAAGTATGACTTTAAGTTCTTCTTTATGGGCTTCTCATCCAGTTTCTATTAAGAAAAATTTAGCAAGTCAGTTTTTAGAAAAAATTAATAAAATAGTTTCTACAGCAGATAAAAAAGAAGCCCAAAAAGAAGAGCTTAAAGTCATACTTGCAGAGAATAACTATCCTAAAGAAGAAATTGAGAAGCTTCTGAATTTTAATGGTACAAAGAACCCGCAAAAGCAACAAGTAAAATTCACTAGAAAAATTTCTTATCATAAAGGTTTATTTGAGTCTTTAAAAAGAATTAGTAATAAGTACAATATTAGGCTAGCTCCAAGTTTAGAGAACAAAGTTAAAAAAATTTCCCCAAAATAGTTCAAAGAGAAGAAGATATTTTTAAAATGCAAGGAGTAGTCTATGAAGTAAAATGTAGTTGTGGACTATCTTACACAGGTGAAACAGGTCGCAGACTAGAAACTCGTATAGCAGAGCATAAAGCAGCTATAAAAAATTGCTCCAACAAGACTGGATTAGATAGGCATGTTAGAGAAACTGGGCACAGCATGGATTGGAATTCCCTTAAAGTCATCAGTTTCCAAAGCAATTTTCAAAAAAGAAAGCTGAAAGAAGGAATAGAAATTGAGAAAAATCAAAATTCCATCATCAATGACTGCAAAGGATTTTCCCTGCCTAACATCTGGCAAGATTTGTTGAAAAATAACCTAAACCGTCAAGGTTAACCGTAACCGCGATAGTGACAGGAATAAGTAACAACAACAAGACAGCCTGAAGAAGGAAAAGAGTTTTCTCCGAAAATTTGCAATTTAAATGAAAAAATTTCCTAGTAAAATTCCCATAATAGTTGTTTTAGATTAGTAATAATTTTTTCATTAATTTTCAACTCTTCATGCAATTTTTGCAACTGTTTTAAATAGTTTCAACAATCTCTGACAAGTATGCATGACTTTTTCCAAAAAATGATGCATTTATCAAGAATAGGTGAAATGCAAATTTAATTTCACCATTCACATATTATAAAACAGTACTGTTATAACATCTCTTATATTATTTATTGCCTATAATTTGATCCCTCAGTGAGCCGACAGGAAAAATTTTCTGTGGCATTTTGTTTCTTCACACACAATATAACTATTACAGATGTACAGATGTAAAAAATCTAATCTCTATGCAATGATAGAATACAAAAGTTAAGAGGAAATTTATGATGAACTCGAATGTAAGGATCACTTATAACAGCAGACCAAATACTGTCAGGCAAGCTATTTTAAGAAGCTGTTGACATCACAGTGAGTTACAAGGAATTAACCCATTTTGAAAGTTTAGGTAAGGTGGAAGAATTGTTTTTTTTTTTTTAAGCCTCAACTTTCTTAGGAATAAGCAAATTTTTATTTCTAGGCAATTTTGTCCAAAGACTGAGGGATGCAGAGGAAATGAATAATGCTGTGCAGAAGGGAACCCATACTATCCAATGATGTGTCTTCTCATTTGCTAACCCTATCTGCTAGTGCATTCCTTCATCTATGCTAACCTTAGAGAAGAAAAATCCTGTGATTCGAAAACCCTGTCATACTTTCTGGACATTTTTTTTAATATTTCTGCACAGCGATAAACAACCAGCGAAATAGAAGTGTATTTTTAAAGACCAGTCTTTATGCAGCACATGTTAATGTTATCAAACTGATTTCAAACTTTGACTGCCTTAGTTTCTCATGTAAAGGAACAAAATAAGGGGGGGTATTCAAAACGAAATTTAGTTCAAAAGTTAGGACCATTCTAATATGCGTGCATGTGGTAGGGGGAATAATTAGTCGAAAAATCATGATAGGGGTCAGATGGACTGCTGCCATAGTTTATTACTGCTTACGAGTGATGGGAATGCTGATATATTAATGTGATAAGCAAATTAAATTGAAAATAAATATAAATTTTTACAAGATCCCAGTACTGTAGGAAATGTTAAGTAGCCTTACGCTCAACTTAATTTTTGCTGATGAATAATGGTATTATTTTTTTTCTCTGGTTGCATTAAAAACGAACTCAAGGAAATTGACCAAAGAATTTTCTGAAGCATTCAAGAAACATTTTTTTTTTTTTTAAATTCAGGTCGGCAGATTACTTTTCGAAAATTTATGTGAAGCCTTACACCAGAATTGGACCTTATCTTATAGGAGTTCTCATGGGATTTGCTTTATACAAAGCAGGGAACAAGAAGAAATTTCTACACTCAGTAAGTATACTTTAATTTCTGAAGTAGTACAATTTTATTCTTAACTTAAGCTAGCACTTTTCTATAAAGCACATAAATCAAAATGTCATATTTTCTTTCTTTCTCGCTTTTTTTTTTTTTGCCACTTTAAAGCATGTATCATCAAAAGGATATAAAATGTAGTTTTAAGTGGCAGAAAAAACATAAGTACTGATGCATCATTTGATTATAACTTCATTTCTGTTGTGTTTGTGTACTATTGTTAACCAATGGATAAGCATGTAATGTCAGTGTGCTCAAGAAGATACTTGCATTTCCTAGTATGTGAAAAGTATGTTCATGTGATACCATTTAAAAACTTGCACTTTCAAATCTTTTGTATAATTTCATAGAGTTGTATCAGATATCTAGTTCGTAGGTGAAGTAACTACAATGATGTACTTGCCTGATTAAAAAGACACAAAGAAATATAAAAACTGACTGAAGTGTGGGATATGGTGGACTTACCACACTTGAGAAGGATGGTCCACCACTTAATCGACCTGGACTTTCTAAATGGCGTATGAGAAAAAAATCTCGGCTGAGTGAGTGTAAGATTTGTGTATGGAATACTAGAGTTATAAATGGCAAGATGAACGAGGTGATTGAAGAGATGAATAAGTATAGATTGGATGTGCTGTGTGTAAGTGAAACCAAAAAGAAGGAAATTGGGATAAAAGTGAATGGAACGGTGAGTGTGTGGTCTGAAGTATTGGACAATGTGAGAGGACAGGCTGGTTTAGGTGTGATTTTAAGTGAAAAGATGAAGAACAACTTGATTCACTATAGCTGCATTAGTGAAAGAATTCTTTGGATTCATTTGAAAGTGAAACTTTAGAGAATAATAATTGTTGTAGTGTATGCTCCTTACGACTCGGAACCTTCTGATAGGAAGGAAGATTTCTGGAATGAGCTAAAAGCTGTTTTGAGCCAGTTTGTGCCAAAGAAAAAGTTATAATAGCAGGGGATTTCAATGCTAGAGTAGGTGTGCAGAATGCAATTTCTGACAATGTTCTGGGTAAGTCTAATGATCCTCGTGTGAATGATAATGGTGAAAAATTAATTGAACTCTGCATTGAGAATTATTTGTGTGTATCTAATACATTTTTCAACCATGACTCCCCAGACCATAATGCCTGAAGTGGGGGAGGTGTGGTATTCGTTAGCTAGGTTGGGATTTTTTCGTTGACCCGGGGACCTCCACACCTGGACATGATGACCATCTGTCCCCAAAATGAAGCAGAACTCTTCGCTAAACACCACACATTGCCAGTCTGTGGTGTCCCACGTCGCTTTGGCCTGGCACCACTACAAATGGAGCCAGCGGTGTTCCGGTGTTAATGGCAGCATGTGTAAGGGGTGCTGGGATCTCAGATTCTCTTCCGCGAGGCATCAAGAAATGGTTCGTGGGCACATAGGAGCCGCTACATTTGCCTTTATAGTGGACCGAGACCCCGTGGGTTCCATTCATGCCTGGTGCACAAATCTTCGATCCTCTCTACTGATGGTCCTCCTGGTCCGTCCAAAACTGCTCCGCCATGTGGCAGTGCCATCACATGTCCACTGCTCCCAACACAGTCGGACAGTATGGTCAGAATGATCTCCGTGGTGAGCTATACAGCACACCAACCACCCTGCAGTTTTCAGCCCAATGATCAGGCCTCTCTCAAAGTCCATAAGTTGCATAACTCGATGTCCCTGGCATCTACCCGGCATTCTTGTCTCTCTGTACTCTTGCTTGCATTGGCCAGTGCTTTTCACTTTCATGGAACATCGACTATACGCCAGTTTATAAGGTTGCCGGTTCATGCTTGCAGCTCCACCACAGGGTGTGTGGGCATGTGCAATCGCACGAAAAGTGGATCATTTGCATACCAGCACACACTCTAGCTATTTACAAAGTTTTGCAGTTGTAGCATGTGTTCTTCTAGGTGTGCAAATTTCATTGTCTGTGAGTGTTGGTCAGCCCATGCCACCAGCTATATTTGGCTTACAGCAATGCCCCAAAATTCTGTGAGGTGCACTGTATAATGTGAATTGACCAGAATTGAGATGAGGAAGCACTTTGACTTTAGCTGTTCAAAACACAATGTCATACTTAATGCGATGAGTGTGAGGTATTTTACTAAGAGATAGCAGAGGCTCCTGAAGAATGGCCACCAGCAAGCACCACCCTGACCTCCCTTCTTTTCTTTTATGTCACATGATGCAGTTGGAACTCAACTGCACGCCACAGGTTTCACTTCAACAATGTAAGTTACATCACCCCTCCCTCTCATTTTTACATAATTTCAAACAAAAGTAAAAAGGAAAATTTTACCTGTTAACATAAGAAAATTGATTTTTTTTCATAGACTTTGCAATTACCTTTAGACCATATGACCTTGAACAAGCAGATATAGAATCCTTCTTGATGTAAAGTAACAACATTATACCGTTTAACTCATTTTCAGTTATAAAATAAACAAGAAGAGGAAAAGAAATTATCAGCCATCCTTATTTCTCACAAGAAACGTTGTAGCATATAAATGAGTTCATAAGACATTTGTAGTAGTTATAAACTCTTCATAACTAACTCAAATGAAACACAGCCTTCCGAATTTCGATATGATGCAAAAATGAAGCAATTTGTATCATAATCAATGCATTGCATGGTCAAGTCAAGTATGTTCCAGAGTAATGGTTGAGCTTCCCCCGGCTCCGTATTATATATCATGAAAAGGATATACGACCTAAATGTTATTACTAATATGTGGTGTTAGATCTCTTGTAGCAAATTGATTTGTAGATTGAGTTGATAACATCATTAGAAAGGTTGAATTAGACTTCAAAACTACAGTTGTATCGTGATGCTTCACATGTGTGAAATCTTCAGTCTTTGGAGTCCTTTTGCCAATTCGGTCTAGAAGACAGGTACTCTTGCTAGTGAAATGATTGTTTTTTGCCTTGGAATGTGGTACGTGAAATAACTTTTTGTCTACATGTTCAAATTTACTTAATTTATTTTGACTGAACCTGAAGAAATAGTAGAATACCAAATTCTTGAATAAGGTGCCAATGTGCTGCCCTCTGGTGTGACATCCACAAGTTGATAATTGACTGATGTATATATAATTTTTTTTTTTAGGATGTGACATTATGACCACAAGAAGTAAACAAAATATATCGAATAAATTGGGGAGTAGTCCATGTTTGAATCGTTCTAATCCAGTTAACATGGAACTAATTTTGAAATCACTACAAGATTTACCCCATGATAACGCCCAGACAATAGCCCTCGCATGGACCAAGAAACGTCAGCAATGGACCCTCGACAGATGGAAGTAAGTGATCTGTAACGATGAGTCCCGTTTCCTGCTGCACTATGCTGGTGTTCTGAATGAAAAGATTGACTCCACAAACCTAAAAGTTAGAAATGATCTAAGACAGGCCTTAGATGACATAAACAAAAAATTGGAACCTATTTTGGAATTGAAGAGAGAACTGAAGGAATGTAAGGCATCTATAGAACATATGTCGACAAAAACTGTGATTCAGTTTTAGAACAACTGGAGTCATTTAGGAAAGAAAATGAAGGTTTAAGGATTACACAAGATAATCTTTTGCAGCAGATGGAGTTCAAACAACTTGAATTTAATAAATTACAATGTGACTTTAATGAATTGGCGCAATATTTACATTAAAAAAATCTGGAATTTCATGGTCTTGATTTGACTCATATACAAGATGAAAAAGAACTCAGAAATTATATGAGTACATTGGCAGAAGCTTTTGATGTACACGATTTCAATTTACAGGATATTGACATTATACATCCCTTAAAATCATATTCTTTCAAAAAACCTAATGCTAATGTGCTTGTTCAGTTTTTGTCCAGAACTTCAAGGGATAGCTGGCTTGATGGGAAGAGATCCATTATATACAACTGTGATTTTAATAGTATTTTGCCCCAAACTTGTGTATTTATAAATGAAAATCTTATTCCACCATATAAGGAATTATTCTGGCATGCTAAAAGACTGCTACATCAGGGATTAGTGGGATCCGTTTGGGTTAATAATGGACATATCTATGTCAGGAAAAAATGACTCATCACCAAGAAAAAATATAATTTATATGAATGACCTGACTGAGTTTGGTTTACCATCTACTTCCACTGATTCTACTGGTGTATGACTTTGATATGAGAAACTGACAAATGTAAACTGTATATGGTTTGTTATTATTATTCTACTTTATTTTATTTTATTCCTTTCATTTCTTGATTTGCTGCATTGGACTATTGTACAGAATTGCTTTTGTACTATGTAATCAACTTATTTAATACTTCAGTAATTTCTGCAGGTCATTGGAAATGTTTGATGACCTATTCTCATCTAGCCATTACTTGTGTATGTTTGCTGGATTTTTTATTTGAGGGCAAAGAAATCTGACTTATATTTGTTTGGATGCTATTAGTTTATAGTATCATTTCCTTATTATTTCTTGGTTTATTACATTATACCATCATACTTAATTATTGTTTTTTATTTGGAAGAAAAGAAGAAATTATAAGGTGTATAAAGGTTATTTCCTTGAACCTAACTTCTATCTTATATTTGCATGTTATTGGAGTTGATTGATGGCAGATTCCATCACAGTCATTAGCTCTTGTTTAATCACTGGAATTTGGGCATGGAAACTCAGGGGTTTGCCTACTTGTCAAATTTTTATAACTATTGAAATTTTAGTATGGTAATTGGAAATTTGAACTGTATTTGGTTAGCTGTTTTTGTTCTATACTTTTGACTACCTACCTTTCTTAGTTTATTGTATTTTTTTTTTTTTTTTTTTTTTTGATTGGAGGTTTAACGACCACCGTGAGCAACTCAATGGGCTATAAGTAGTCGCCCGTCCCTAATTTAGGGTCACTGGTTCCAGGGAAGGGAGAGAGCCAGTGCCGTAAGACAAACACAACATCCATGCCTGACCGGGATTCGAACCCGGACCCCTTACGGACGAATGATCAGAGGCCAGCGCCTTAGACCACTGCGCCACCGGGGCGGCATTTATTGTATTTGACTGCTGTATAGTGGCTGGTGATCACTGGGAGGTATCAGCGAATTTGTACTGTGTATAGAGGTTACTGATACATATAGTATTGACTGTCATTGGAGTTCCTAGTGACATATTCCTCTCCTGTTATGTGAGCATACCTGTTTGAATTTTGGTATGGGAACTGAAAAACTTGAATTGTATTTGGTTTTTACTATTATTTTTTATTAGTATATTTCATTCATTAATTTACAGATTTTTTGATCACTGGGAGGAAGTGGGGAATTTGTATTACATATAGGGACTATTCAAATAAACACAATCTTTATTTAATTCCTTAATGTCATGAGAGTTGCTCATTGACATTCTTCTATCCTGTCACTGAATATGTTTAGCTACTGGAATTATGACATGGTAACTGAAAAAAATGAATTGTACATGGTCCCTTATTATTACTAACCTTTTTTTATTTTATTCCCTTCATTGTTTGGTTTATTAGTTGATTATACCACAGAACTGTTGATTATTGAGGGGAATATAGAATTTGTACTGTGTATTGAGGTTATTAATATGTTTAAAATTTTTTATTGAGTTCTTGTATGTCATTGATTATAACTATTGGAAAATGTCTTGATGTTTACATGGTACTTGAAAGATATTATGTTATGCAGCAATAACTAACTGTTAGAATTTTTTTATTGCTTTTGCCAAAATAATATATAGATATAAGGAGATAGGTCAATTAATTATTAATTGGTGCAGGGGGTGGCCACCATTTTGTGGGATTCTCAAATAGTGCTTAGGGAGGTGACTTAATCTTACAAAACTGCTTGGGGTACATTGATATATGACTATTAATTATTATTCAGTACAGCATCTTAATGATACAATATCTAATAACCCTAATAATTCTCTAAATATTATTCATCTTAATGCCAGATCATTAGTCAATAAGATATCTGATCTAGAGGCATTAGTTAAACTATTAAATTATCAAATAGATATAATTTGCGTTTCGGAAACATGGTTTCCTTTTGAAGACTATTGTCTACATCTCCCACTCTATCAGACTTTTAATAAAAATAGGACTGAGTCTAAAGGAAGAGGAATTGCAATTTTTGTTAAAACAAATAATTTGGACTACACCCAAATTGAAAAATTGACATTTATTAATTCTGATATTGAAATTATTAGAATTGAAGATCAATATAATATAATTTCAGCCTGTTATCGTCCACCAACAGCGAACCCTTCTTTATTTATTGAAAAATTTACTGATATACTTAATTGTATTAATTTTACAAAGAAACAAGGACTATTACTTGGAGACTTTAATATTGATCTGTCACGGAATCTTTCATACCCACAAGAATTTAATACTGCAATTGCTACTGCAGGATTTTATAACACTATTTTTTCAGCTACAAGAATAACTCAATATACGTCCTCAATTTTGGATTTATGTATAACAAATATACCATCGGACTCTATTTATCAGGTATTCTTAATTTTCATTTCAGTGATCATCTACCAATTTTCTTAATTTACACATATAGTGATGTACAAGCATCTAGACCAACAAATACTTTCACTCGAATTATTAATGAGAATAATACGAATCTATTCATAAACCTAGTACAAGATACAAACTGGGATGAAATAATGCAAATTCCTAATCGTGATGTGGCTTATAATTTATTTGAAATAACTTTGAAGAGATTGTACAATAAAGCTTTTCCATTTAAAAGAACCTCGTCTAAATTCAAGGAAGAGCAGAAACCTTGGCTAACAAGGCACTGTCTTAATCAGATAAATAAAAAAAATAAACTGTTCACAAAATTCTTAAAATCAAGGTCACAAATTGATTATAATATTTTTTAAAAATTTAGAAATAATCTTAACTCCTACATTAGAAAATTAAAAAGAAAGTATTATTTTCATATTTTTTCTAAAAATAATCCAAAAGTAACCTGGAAGCACTTAAACATATTATTAGGTCGTAGGAATGTACCAAAGACTTCGATTCACCTCACTCGGGGTAACATCAAAATCACTGATCAAGCTGAAATTGCTAATCAATTTAATAATCATTTTATTGTATCACCACAACGTATAATACGACAACTTCCTAAGCTGAACGATCAATAATTACCTCAATACTCCAACTCATGTACCTTAAATTCAATGCATACTTTGGAAATAACTAGAACCGAATTAATCTACCAACTGCAGAATATTAACATAAATACAGGACCAGGTCCAGATGATATTCTTCCCAAAATTTTAAAAACTATAACTTTTTTCATTGTTACTCCCCTATTATACATTTTAAATTCCATTCTAGCTACAGGTATTTTCCCAGGTTCGTTAAAAATTGCAAAAATTACTCCTGTCTTTAAAAAGGGTTCTTTGACAGATATTAATAACTATCGACCTATAGCTAAATTATCCATATTTGCTAAAAATTTTGAAAAATTACTATTTGTTAGATTATTTGCTTATATTGAAAAATACAAAATTTTGCACAAAAATCAATTTGGCTTTTTACCAAATTCCTCAACAGAAATCGCCCGTTTACACTTAAAAGATAAAATTCAATATAATTCTATTAATAATAAATTTACATTGGGACTTTTCATTGATTTATCAAAAGCATTTGATACTTTAAATCACAACTTATTATTATCAAAATTGTATGCAATTGGTATTCGGGGTACATTACATAATCTCTTTAGAAACTATCTCACTGGTCGCCAGCAATATACAGAAATTGAACATACCAAATCTAACTTGCAATCAGTTGTTTCAGGAGTCCCTCAGGGCTCTGTACTTTCTCCATTATTATTTAATATTTATATTAATGACTTCTGTACCGGTCTACACAATTCAGATATTATTTTATATGCAGATGATGCAACCATATTAATACATGGAAATGATGTTGAGACACTAGTGCGACAACTACAAGTCCATTTTATATCTATCACTAATTGGTTAACTAAAAATGATCTGGCGATTAATATTAACAAAACAAAAGTAATTATTTTTTCAAGTACGTCAAGTACATGTACGTCGTTTCCTTAATTCAGAATATTAATTTACTCGGATCATCTATAGAAGTGGTTCAAAATCATAATTATCTTGGTATCATTATTCAGCATGATTTAAAATCGAATTCACATGTTGACTACTTATCTAATAAGATCTCAAGAAATATAGGGGTCATTAGTAGTGCAGTGGCCAATTTAACCCCAAAACTAATGATTTTATTATACTATACTTTAATTCAGTCTCATCTAATCTATTGTATATCTGTATGGGGATCGACTACCTTATATAATATGAAAAAACTTCAGTCGTTACAAAATAGATTCATGAGACTATTACAATTTAAATTACAATATACTCAATTTTCAAATACAGTCTTTCAGGCTAGACTCAGTCCAAATGATTTTAATATACTAACTATTCAACAATTGCATATCTATAGTATAGGTAAACTAATGTTTTTGAGAATAAAAAATGGTTACTACCAAGATTTAATTTCAATAAAGTACTCGTGGTCATGATTATTCCACGAGACAAAAAACAACACTAATCCACATTTTTTCACTAACAGAACGATTTAGATCATTTGTTAATTATACTGGTCTGGCGTTATGGAATACATTTCCTACGGATATTGTATCACTTAATAATATTATTATATTTAAATGAAAACTCAGATATTTCTTACTGACCAAAAGCTCATAATGTATTATTACCTTTATTAATTTATAGTACCACCCTAGCTGTGTTTGATATTGTGTGGACTTGACTTGTTTATGTTGTTGTTTTTATTTTTTTTTATTTTCATGAAAATTTTGATGCTTTGGGAGAAGAGGGTGCGTCAGGCCTTTCAGGCCTTTTCCCTCCTCATTCCCTGTTGTTACAAAAATATAATGTGTGCTATATATTTATGATTACATAATACCATGTCTGTGATAACTAAAATGCAATAAATGAAATGAAATGAAATTTATTCCCATCAAAATTCTTAAAAATTTGTTTTTAGAAATTTGCTATCATATTACTGAACATAATTTTTTTGAACCTATCGCTTTGATCATTATGTATCCATTAGGTTTTTTAAAATCTTGAATATGACATGTATATCATCAAGCCATCATGATAGCATCATATGCAAACAATTATGTGCCTACAAAAAATAAAAAATCCCTCCAAAAAGACTTTAAACCTAACAAAAATTAATGTGATTGGTGTATAGTTTCATGTTTGCTCTTTTGTTGTACAGAAGTACAATAATCATTATGGTTTCAGATATTTTAATCTTGCCTTCCAATGCCCCCTTAATTATATTATTCTAAAAAAATAGATTATTTATTCTACAGAAATACAATGATTATTATGGTTTCAGATACTTTAATCTTGAATTCCAATGCCCCCTTAATTTTATGCAGGTTTTCTGCATTCCATGACAACAGTAGGCCAAGGAATGAGATGCTCATCTCTTTCTTTAGGCTTCAGCTATCAATTGAGGAATGTTTTGTACATCAAATGATTCTTAACAAGGGTTAGAAAGCTACAAATAGTCCAAATGAACCATGCATTGTGTGTTTCTGTTTTACATCTGGAATTTTCCTAGTGTTGTTATTATTATTACTTTTTATTGTGCACATTTCACAATTTCATGCAAATAAGTCTGTTTATGATATTTTAAACAGTCTGTTCAGATAGTTGGATGGTCAGTGGGAACTGCATTGCCACTTCTTGTTATGTTTGCTACGTATGAAGAAAAACTAAGTATTGAAGTAGATAGTCTCTACAATGCTCTCAGGCGTTCAGCATTTGGCATGGGTCTTGCTTGGGTCATCTATGCCTGTCTTACTGGTCATGCAGGTAATTACTTTTCTTTTTATTTAAAAATCTGTAGGTGTATAATCAGCTGTGTCTTTTATTAAGTCAATTACAACTTGTGGTAATTTTAGATTTTTCAGATTTATTCATCATTTAAAGTACCTTTTTTTTTGGCAATTTCTAAAGTTAGTTATTTTTGGCAGTATCAGTTGTGATATGATATAACTTGCTGTAGTATACAGTGTCAGGACTACATGGAACTGGTGAATATGAAAAAAAAATCATGTGATATCTGTTTCTGTTCTACATTCTCAATGAAGCCACAGTGTGGTGGTGACAGAAGCTTGTCAAGTGTTATGAGCCAGGGTACTTCTGTAATGATGGGACCTAGTTTTTATGCACATGAATGAGTGAGTGAGTTTAGTGAGACATATTTAGTTTCATATGGTAGTATAATTTGTAAATATTATTTCTACTACTTTACTTTTCAAAGGTGGCTTTCTGATAAGCCATAAGTTATGTTAAATGACCATAATTTAACATAACTTATGGCAATATAACTTTATGTAATATCAAAAATCTCAAACCATTTTATGTAAATGGTTTGAGATTTTTGAAAGAAGTGGACATACAGCTTAAATTTAAAATTCATTACAGACCAAATTGGGAGCATTCTGTGAAATATTACTTTTGTTCAAAACTATACAATGCACACTTTAATGAAAAAAATATCAGGTATAAAAAAGTGCAGTTCTACAGATAGCATAATGCTGTGAAATAATAAATGAGATATGGGTATTTTGATATTTTTGAGATATTTAATTATTTCATGATAGAAACAATATGCATAATATTTATTGTGTTGCTTTACTTTTGGTTGCAGTAAATATGCTAAGTGTCATAAAATATAACTTCTAAATGCATGATAAAAAAAATTTTGGTGTGGAAATTATGTTGGTCATATCTCAAACAGTGCGTTGATGAAGTTATATAGTCTCATGGCTTGGGAATAAAACATAACAAAGCACAAAAATGAAGTAACTTTGTTCAGGATGCTAGATCACAAAATGTTTAGACATGAACACTGCTCTCCCCCCTTCCCTGGCCCATAATCACAATGTTCTAAAACACATGAACAAGAAATGTTGTCCAGACTACCAGAATGTGGAATAATTTAGAGTTTTTTTAAACTACTAGTTAAGTTCTGTTCATTTATGAGGTGACTTTATCCTTGGAGAAGTATTGATTCTTGATGCCAGTATCTAGTATATAATTTCTGTTCTCTCTGATATTTTGTCTATCGGGCATGGGAAAGCCTAAGTTTTGCTATGATGTGTGCAGTGGACACATGTTGGGGATTCTGTCAGGTCCATATTGCTCCCCTCCCTCCCCCAAGAATGCACTTGTCCTTCATTCATCAGGTGAAGGAAGAAAATGATCTTCTAAAATACCTTATTCTGACTACATCTAAATTTAAAAAAATCTGCACCTGGTTTCCTGGTTTTATAATTTTAATATTTTTGTTATGATCAATTATTTTTCTGCACATCTTAGCTGTAGTTTTCATAATGATTATTACTTTTTGTACCTCTTAGGATCTTATAATGAATATCAAATGTACGTTACGTATTCATAAGTGTATGTTTCTTAAACTTGTACACATCAGTGTTGATTTATACCAGCATTCATTTAAAAAATACTTGCATTACTTATACACTTACTACATAATACTTACATTTGTACGATATACAGGGCAGGCTTTGGTGTTTGTGGTGTCCAGTGCTACAATATTTGTTCATATGCCACACATTTTTTTCTTCTTTTTTTCTTCTTTTTTTCTTTCTTTTTTCTTATATCTGTATATATATATAATTGGGGATGTAAGGTCAGGTGATGCGTAACATCACAGCCTCTTCTTGACAAATGTCAACCCCGCCTTCTCGTGGTGCATCCTGTTCCCATTAAAGGGGCTCTGACGACCGCCAATAGCAGTATAACTATACCATCGGGATTAGAGGAAATGCTATCCCACACTCACCAACCCGCTTGGCCAGCGTGGTGAGTTATGGCCAAACCCCTCCAAAATGACTCCACAACTTAAATCTTGGCCCTCAGTCTCCGGCAGCTGGAATGTACCTGGCCAAGGCAGCGGCCAGTGCGACATGAAGGCAGAGGGTGCTAAGAATCCCTGGAGGACCGGACTAGGCTGCCATCTGATGCTGACCTTGGCTATGTATAATGGACGCTCCCTATCTTCTGATTCAAGGCTTCTTGAATTGGAAGAGGAACTACAAAAGATCAAGTGGGACATCGTCAGGCTAAGTGAGGTAAGGAGAAAAGGAGAAGATCTCATCGAACTGAAAAGTGGACATCTCTTCTACTATCAAGAGACAGATACTGGCAGAACTAGTGGTGTTGGATTTATAATAAACAAGAAACTGAAGGATAAAGTTGTAGAAGTTGAAAGTTCCTCTGACAGAGCTGCAAGACTCGTTATCCAACTCTCGAGAAGATACCAGGCTCAGATTATTCAAACTTATGCACCCACCACAAGTCATCCTGAAGAAGAAATTGAAGAATTTTATGAGGAAATTCGTCATCTAAATAATAAAGGTAAGCAGCACTTGAAGATAATTATGGGCGATTTTAATGCAAAAATAGGGCAACGGCAACAGAATGAAACTTCAGTAGGTAAATTCGGTCACGGCAACAGAAACCATCGTGGAAATACTCTAGTTGAGTTTGCAGAGGCAGAAGGGTTTTTCATCTTGAACTCCTTTTTCAAGAAAAAGCCGCACAGGAAATGGACATGGAGACATCCAAATGGGACGACAAGTGAAACTGATTTTATTATGTGTAACAAAAAATTCGTCATAGAAGACTGCAGTGTGCTAAACAAGTTCAACACAGGTAGTGACCATAGATTGGTGAGATGTAAAATGCATCTCAACGCTAAACTTGAACGTGGCAAGCTCATTAGACAAACAAAATACATTGACATAACCAACCTTAAAAAACACCATAATACCTTCAAGTTGGAACTGAAGAACAGATTCTCTGCTTTAGAAGGCCTAACTAACATCGGAAGAAGTGGATATTTCTGAAGTTAACAGAAAAGTAACCAAAGCTCTTATGGAAACAGCAAAAAAATTAGCTGGGTCTAAGAACAAGTTGCATGTGAACAAATTATCAGGAAAAACCAAAATGTTGATGCAAAAAGAAGAGAGATAAGGACAACTAAAGAAGATGTGACTTCCAAAGTGGAATATATAGAGCTATGCAAGACAGTACAAAAATGTATCACTGAAGACGTAAGGGAATTCAACTGTGAACTAGTGAGGAAAGCAATTGAAAACAACCAAAGCCTAAAGATAGCAAACGGACATCTCAGTAAGGGAAGAAAACAGATTATGGCACTGAGAAAAGAAGATGGTTCTGTAACAAGAAATAGAGGCGAAATTTTGACAAGAGTGAAAGATTTCTACTCCAAATTATACGAAAGGGATGATACATGTATTTCAGACATCATGAAAGGTACCAGAGTTTTTCCAGTCCTCCCAGCAGAAGTTGTACATGCAATCAAGAACATGAAGCGGAGAAAAGCTCCAGGAGAAGATGGAATTACTGTAGACATCATACAAGAAGCAAGTGGAGAAATCGAAACAGTACTCGCCCAAATGTTCACTCGATGCCTTAATGAAGGGAAGATTCCTGAGGATTGGAACAACGCTACAATGATCCTGCTACATAAAAAAGGTGACATTGAGGATCTCAGGAACTACAGACCTTCTCAGCCTCCTATCAGTGGTTTATAAAATCTTCACTGAAGTTCTTTCACACCGCTTGAAGGTAACACTGAACATGGCTCAACCGAGAGAACAAGCTGGATTCAGGAGTGGCTACAGCACAATAGATCATATCCACGTACTGAGAGAACTAATTGAAAGAGCGAGGGAATATGAACTTCCATTGTGCATGGCTTTTATCGATTATGAAAAAGCCTTTGATTTGGTGAAACCATCAGCAGTTACAATGGCTCTGAAATCCTGTGGTATTGAAGATGCATACATTAATATTATTAATAACATCTATGAAAATGCAAGTGCAAAGACTCAGCTGTTTGAGAATACAGCACACAAAAAAATTGGAAAGGGAGTGAGACAAGGTGACACCATATCTCCGAAGCTCCTTAATGCCACATTGGAAAATGTCTTTCAATCACTGAACTGGGAAAACAAAGGGATAAAGATTAATGGAGATTATCTAACCCACCTTCGTTTTGCTGATGACGTAGTCATTTTTGCAACTACCCCATCAGAGCTGCAGAGTATGATCCAGGAACTTGCTGACAAGAGTAAAGAAGTGGGATTAAAAATGAACTTTCAGAAGACAAAAGTGATGTTCAATGCTTTTTCAAGAAATGAAGATTTATCGATTGATGGAGAAAAGCTGGAAATAATAGACACGTATGTTTATCTTGGACAGCAGATATCAAGTGAGGGTCACATTGATGACGAAATTAATCGGCGTACAAAACTTGCCTGGAGAGCTTTTGGAAGAAACAGCATAATTTTCAAGAGCAATATGCCATTATGTCTTAAAAGAAAAGTGTTTGATAAATGCATCCTTCCAGTGCTTACATATGGTGCAGAGATGTGGACCTTAACTAAAAGAGGCATACAAAGGCTGCAGACAACTCAAAGAAGCATGGACAGGTGCATGCTTGGGGTAACCAGGAGAGATAAGAAGAGGAACTCGTGGATCCGAAAAATGACAAGAGTGGAAGACATCATGATCAGAGTTAAATCCCTGAAATGGCAATCGGCTGGACATACTGCCAGAAGAACAGACCATCGATGGACAGCCAATATTTTAGATTGGATTCCAAGGGACAGGAAAAGACCCAGAAGAAGACCACATGGGAGACGGGTGGATGAAATTTGAAAGTACGCAGGAGTGACATGGAGGAGACTGGCACAAGACAGACCGTTGTGGAAGAAACTTGGGAAGACCTTCGTCCAGCAGTGGATTGATAATGGTTGACAATGATGATGATGATGATGATATATATAATTGACACTTTTTTATTTTCAACTCAATGACTTGCAATTCCGAATTTCCTCTCTACATTCCGATGATCTGGAGATCAATTTTAAGTTTTGGCAACAAAAATAGGAAAAATTCAAATGTAGAATCTGGCAACAATCTTAGTCCTCTATTGGCGTGATGAAGACCTAAGATAAGGTCGAAAGCTTCCAACTTACGAACTTTTTGTAAAAGTTTTCATTTAACGTAACGAGCGTGATCAAGTTACCTTTATTTATTATTTTTTGTTAAAAGATATTCTCGTGAGATATTAAAATTACAGAAACATTTACTTCAAGTAATGTCATTTGTAAAGATTCTGAAGCTCCTTCATGCTATCTTCTTTTACATCCTTTTGTAGACTTCTAGTCCTTTTTCTTGCATAATTTTAATGTGTGATTCTTAATGTAATCATTTAGAGATATTTTGAGGACAAGAATCGGATGATGGCATTAACCAACAAGTTCAAAATTCTTCAGTTACAGTTCTGGAACTGAATCTCAAACATATTGCCTGAAAGTTTGAGATTTAAATTTGTACTTTTAACATACTTATAAACAATTAAGAACTAAAAAAATCCGTTTACAGTTGACTGTGTAATTTTTTCATACTATTATTATATTTGTGCTTAACCCCAAATTGATTAAGGTGAATGATGTAAATACATGTTTGTACATTGTATGTACCACAATTTCTGTTTGTAAAAGATAGAGTGGGAAAATTCTGTTTCACTGAATAAATGTAAAATTCAGCCAAGGTTTTCTGCTTATTTGTCTTATTTTCCTGGTCCACAATTGAGATTCTCAGTGTATAATTGAGCCACATTAAACCGCCATAGTTTGTTCAGCATGCTGAACTGGCTGTAATCAAAAATGGCAGTTTAAAGAAGTTTGCCTGAGTATAATGTAAAATAACAATAAGAGTATAAGGAAGAAATAGAATAAATGTACATACTTGTGTATCAGATCTCTAACTCTGGGATTTAGGGATTAGAAGCACATTGAATAAGTAAAGTTCATAGTGATTTGAGAAAGTGATCATCATCAGAGTTTTTTTTAGCATTGCTAATTCTATCAATTTCCTTGCCAGATTCTGAAACAACATCCATTGTTGTTTTATTATAAACTTTGCTGTTTAAAAAACCATGTTATAGTTCTGACAGAATTGCTTTAGCTTCTGTGCATGATACTGTTTCTTCTTGGATAGATTCAACATCATCTTCATGGGCAACAGGAAATTCACTGAAAGGAGGATCAGTGGCCTTAGTGTGAAATATACTTATTATGTCAGAATCATTTCATTTCTTCAAATGCCAGCTGATCATTACATATCTCTAAAATTTCAATTGATGACATAATTCAAGAGAAATGTACTTCGGCATCAGCACAGGTCAACTGAAATAATAAAGAGCTTGATCTGCTACATCTTGAAGGGGTTGTTTATCATTTTTTTCTGTACTGATCCTGTATGTTTACATCAATTGTTTCCTGCCCTGGGAATAGGATCATGCCTTATCTAATGTAATGATTTGATGCCTTAATTAGTAATCCTTACTTTTACATATAATTGAAGAATTCACTTACTACTCCTTCACTTTCTCCTGCAAACATTGACAACTCACCTTGATAGTCACTGGAAGGCTAAAAACATCAGAACAAAAAACTCAGAGGAGAAAGTGAAGGAGAGATCAGTGAATTCTTCAATTAAACAAAACTTGAAAATATCTCAAAATTTAGATTACATATAGTGTTGGAGAGAGTTCTTGTTTGCTTACATTTCTCTCCTTTTTTTTTTTCTTTTTTTAATGTTGAAACTAGTTTAGAATTTTGTGTTTTTAGCTGACAGAAAGATGTAACATATCTCAGAAAACATTGAACATTGTTGGTGTTCATGACACATGCAATAATGGAATAAAATTGTCTCAGATCTATCTTATATGTGTACCTATATTCATATCTTTCAAACTACTATGCTTTTTTTAATATGAAGGTACTTAACAATAGTCATGTTTTAGTTCAGAACTGCAGTCTTACTGGAAAATTAGGATAGATTTTTAAAAGTACAGTCAACTCCGCTTATAATGTACCTCTGCGGACTCGCATATTTTGTTCACTATGTCCAAGGTTCACTAAAACTGAAGTGTCTTCCCTTAACCTGAATTGAGTCAAATGGTGAGCAAGAAAATAAACATATGTATCTACATATGTATCTAAAAAATAATATTTTTATGTATGTAGTGTATATTCATTAAATTAAGTGAACAAAATTAATTTTACATTACCTTACAGGGTTCCCACGCTACCTGGAGAATTGGGAAATCAGGGAATTGTCAGGGGAAAAGATATTGGCTCAAAAAGTCAGGGGAAAAGTCAGGGAATTTCAAACTTTTATTCCGCAAGTCAGGAAATTTGGGGAGTTTTTAAAATAAAATATTTTCCACCTGCATTTTTTTTTTTTTCCCATATTTAACATTTCTTATAGTTCACTCCCAAGGACCGAACTGTAGGTTAAAGAGGAAAGGGGGTGAAACTAACATATTAGGCTAAGAGGTCTCTGTCATCGAGCCCTAGAAAAGGAATTCATTGCAGCAACATGGGGGGCATTGCGGGGAGGAAAACCCTACAGTGTGGAGGCTGCTAGGAAATGAAAAGGGTCTGTAGTGTTGGAGGGAGAGCAGAGGGGTTACAATGGAGTGACCAAGGGAAGAAACAGTGTTATCTCTCAAGGAGGGAGAGAGTGTGATAAGGATTTTTTTTCACTCCATGCTGTCCAGCTGTCCAAAAAATGTTTACCGTTATTTTCTTCCTACTTTTTAATTAAATATTTTATTGATTCCTTTAAAAACGATAGTGGAAGTTGAAGATTGATTATATCGTCGGGATTTATCTTGTTCTTCATCTTTTTTTTTTTTTTTTAATGTTGGCTGTTGTATTATTTTTATAGTTAGTATTCTGGCAAAATGCCCAAAACCTTAAACTGGGAAACAGCAAGTGGAAGCAGAAGGTAGTGTATTTATTGTTAGGTAACAGTAAAGAACTTATGTTTTCTGTTTTTTTACCCAGCCATAGGTGTGAGAAACGTATTGCTTCAGCCTTTTTTGTCTGCTTGATGGTAAATGGAAGATTGGTACCCAGATTATTTGTTTGTAATTAGAAACAACCGGCTATAAAGAAATCTGTATCAGAGCTGCTTAGGAAACCAAAAAATTAGCCTTGCAATCTTTTCCATCAATGCGCCATTGTTTGTAACGGAAGTTAATAAGCCGTAGTTTCTAGAGAAAATGTGCACATCACTTGTAAAAAAATAGATTTAAAAAGGGGTAAGGGAAGTTATATATATATATAATCATACATATGTATCTAAAATATAATATTTTAGATACATGTAAGGTCAGGTGATGCGTAACATCACAGCCTCTCCTTGACAAATGTCAACCCCGCCTTCTCGTGGTGCATCCTGTTCCCACTAAAGGGGCTCTGACGACCGCCAATAGCGGTATAACTATACCATCGGGATTAGAGGAAATTCTATCCCACACTCACCAACCCGCTTGGCCAGCGTGGTGAGTTATGGCCAAACACCTCCAAAATGATTCCACAACTTAAATCTTGGCCCTCAGTCTCCGGCAGCTGGAATGTACCTGGCCAAGGCAGCGGCCAGTGCGACATGAAGGCAGAGGGTGCTAAGAATCCCCGGAGGACCGGACTAGGCTGCCATCTGATGCTGACCTTGGCTACGTACAATGGACGCTCCCTATCTTCTGATTCAAGGCTTCTTGAATTGGAAGAGGAACTACAAAAGATCAAGTGGGACATCGTGGGGCTAAGTGAGGTAAGGAGAAAAGGAGAAGATCTCATCGAACTGAAAAGTGGACATCTCTTCTACTATCGTGGGACAGATACTGGCAGAACTAGTGGTGTTGGATTTATAATAAACAAGAAACTGAAGGATAAAGTTGTAGAAGTTGAAAGTTCCTCTGACAGAGCTGCACGACTTGTTATCCAACTCTCGAAAAGATACCAGGCTCAGATTATTCAAACTTATGCACCCACCACAAGTCATCCTGAAGAAGAAATTGAAGAATTTTATGAGGAAATTTGTCATCTAAATAATAAAGGTAAGCAGCACTTGAAAATAATTATGGGAGATTTCAATGCAAAAATAGGGCAACGGCAACAGAATGAAACTTCAGTAGGTAAATTCGGTCACGGCAACAGAAACCAGCGTGGAAATACTCTCGTTGAGTTTGCAGAGGCAGAAGGGTTTTTCATCTTGAACTCCTTCTTCAAGAAAAAGCCACACAGGAAATGGACATGGAGACATCCAAATGGGACGACAAGTGAAATTGATTTTATTATGTGTAACAAAAAATTCGTCATAGAAGACTGCAGTGTGCTAAACAAGTTCAACACAGGTAGTGACCATAGATTGGTGAGATGTAAGATGCACCTCAACACTAAACTTGAACGTGGCAAGCTCATAAGACAAACAAAATCTATTGACATAACCAACCTTAAAAAACACCATAATACCTTCAAGTTGGAACTGAAGAACAGGTTCTCTGCTTTAGAAGGCCTAACATCGGAAGAAGTGGACATCTCTGAAGTTAACAGAAAAGTAACCAAAGCTCTTATGGAAACAGCAACAAAATTAGCTGGGTCTAAGAACAAGTTGCATGTAAATAAATTATCAGGAAAAACGAAAATGTTGATGCAAAAAAGAAGAGAGATGAGGACAACTAAAGAATATATGATTTCCAAAGTGGAATATATAGAGCTATGCAAGACAGTAAGAAAAAGTATCACTGAAGACGTAAGAAAATTCAACTGTGAACTAGTGAGGAAAGCAATTGAAAACAACCAAAGCCTAAAGATAGCAAAGGGACATCTCAGTAAGGGAAGAAAACAGATTATGGCACTGAGAAAAGAAGATGGTTCTGTAACAAGAAATAGAGGCGAAATTTTGACAAGAGTGAAAGATTTCTACTCCAAATTATATGAAAGGGATGATACATTCACTCCAGACATCATGAAAGATACCAGTACCAGAGTTCCTCCAGTCCTTCCAGCAGAAGTTGCACATGCAATCAAGAACATGAAGCGGGGAAAAGCTCCAGTAGAAGATGGAATTACTGTAGACATCATACAAGAAGCAAGTGGAGAAATCGAAACAGTACTCGCCCAAATTTTCACTCGATGCCTTAATGAAGAGAAGATTCCTGAGGATTGGAACACCGCTACAATGATCCTGCTACATAAGAAAGGTGACATTGAGGATCTCGAGAACTACAGACCTATCAGCCTCCTATCAGTGGTTTATAAAATCTTCACTAAAGTTCTTTCACACCGCTTGAAGGTAACACTGGACATGGCTCAACCGAGAGAACAAGCTGGATTCAGGAGTGGCTACAGCACAATAGATCATATCCACGGACTGAGAGAACTAATTGAAAGAGTGAGGGAATATGAACTTCCATTATGCATGGCTTTTATCGATTATGAAAAAGCCTTTGATTCTGTGAAACCATCAGCAGTTACAATGGCTCTGAAAACCTGCGGTATTGAAGATGCATACATTAATATTATTAATAACATCTATGAAAATGCAAGTGCAAATATTAGGCTGTTTGAAAATACAACACATGTAAAAATTGGAAAGGGAGTGAGACAAGGTGACACCATATCTCCGAAGCTCTTTAATGCCACATTGGAGGGTGTTTTTCAGTCGCTGAGCTGGGAAAACAAGGGGATAAAGATTAATGGAGATTATCTAACCCACCTTCGTTTTGCTGATGACGTAGTCATTTTTGCAACTACCCCATCAGAGCTGCAGAGTATGATCCAGGAACTTGCTGACAAGAGTAAAGAAGTGGGATTAAAAATGAACTTTCAGAAGACAAAAGTGATGTTCAATGCTTTTACAAGAAATGAAGATTTATCGATTGATGGAGAAAAGCTGGAGATAACAGACACGTACGTTTATCTTGGACAGCAGATATCAAGTGAGGGTCACATTGGTGAAGAAATTAATCGGCGTACAAAACTTGCCTGGAGAGCTTTTGGAAGAAACAGCATAATTTTCAAGAGCAATATGCCATTACGTCTTAAAAGAAAAGTGTTTGATAAATGCATCCTTCCAGTGCTTACGTATGGTGCAGAGACGTGGACCTTAACTAAAAGAGACATACAAAGGCTGCAGACAACTCAAAGAAGCATGGATAGGTGCATACTTGGTATAAGCAGGAGAGATAAGAAGAGGAACTCGTGGATCCGAAAAATGACAAGAGTGGAAGACATCATGATCAGAGTTAAATCCCTGAAATGGCAATGGGCTGGACATACTGCCAGAAGGACAGATCATCGATGGACAGCCGAAATTTTAGATTGGATTCCAAGGGACAGGAAAAGACCCAGAAGAAGACCACATGGGAGATGGGTGGATGAGATTCGAAAGTATGCAGGGGTGACATGGAGGAGACTGGCACAAGACAGACCGTTGTGGAGGAAACTTGGGGAGACCTTCGTCCAGCAGTGGATTGATAATGGTTGACAATGATGATGATGATGATATAATCATCTGTGTTGACAGAACACATGGTCAGCTTTTGATGGCAATTGATCTCTGAGGAGAAAATAAAAGGTAGCTGTAAAGCTCACAGCACTTCCTGTCCCATCCATGCCTTTGTTTAGGTGCCAGACTGGGGATAAAAATGGTGAAAACTAACTTTTTCTATTCTTCATGAAACTGGCTGAAATTTTTATGATTGGCTAACAGAAGCTGACCTCTAAAATTTCAAGTGAATCGGTAAAGGACTTTTTAAATTGTCCTTTAAAATTTTTAATGGGATAAATCTTTAATATCGTGCTCCTACTGCGGGTTTCTGGTGAGCTTTACTGTGCCTTAGTGCATTTTAGGCAGAGAGAGCTTGCCAGTGAAGGATCACTTAACAGCCTTTGTATGTAGTGGTTGCACTGCACTCTCCACTTGAAACGTGCTGCAGAATGGCAAGCTTAAAAGTTCTTATCTGATTCACATGAAATTTAAGGGTCCCTTTCCTGTTAGCGATTTATGGAGTTTATTAAAGTTTCAGTCAGTTTTGCAAAAAAAATGCCAAAAACACATTCTCAGCATTTTTTTATCACAGTCTCAGAATCCCATGCCAGATGCTTCGTTATCAAACCAAAGCCGCTGGCCAATGTGAAAAGAGGAGAGATTCCTGTTGGTGTGCATGCTTTTACCACCATCAGAGAGTTTCTGCCAACCCCCAACATCACCCCCAAACAGCTGGCCACGTTATCTCACCTCCTGGCTCCCGTGCTTGCATAGAGTTTTTGATGGTGTGTGTGTCAAATAAAAGTAATCAGCGAATTGAAAGGTCTGCAAGGTTTCTGACTTGGTGCAACTATGACTTCCAAGAAAACTATATTTGATGTGGATTGGCTTGACGAAAAACTTAACCCACAGTGGTCAGAATGGCTGTTATTTGTTCAGGATGACCCACACAAAACAAGATATAAAGTTTGTTTAAGAAGTTTCAACTTGAGCAACATGGGCCGCCAAACAATTTTGAGCCATGAATGAAGTGCTAAACATGTCAAAGCTTTAAGTCAGGTTTCCGCTTCTCATGCTGTGACATTTTGTTTTACATTGGATACTGCACCACTTCAAAGAGATAGTTCAGAAAAACAAAGTGGAACTTTAAGCAGTATGGCTGCTGCTGCTGATTTGATACTGTCCATGCCACATTCAGCAGATAGTGTAGCAAAACAGAGTGGATCTTCATTCACTGTATCTCCTACTAATATTTCAACTTTGTTGAACATCACTAGTTTTGTGACAAAAGAGTGCATTTTAAAAGCAAAAGTAATTTGAGCCTTGAAGCTTGTAATGTCAAACTCTTTTAAAGATGCTAATGATGTATTCCAGTATATGTTTATCAACAGTGATATAGCAAAACAAGTCAATCTTGGTGCAACAAAAATGGCATATATAATTTGTTTTAGGCTTGCACCATATTTTTCTAAATACTTATTATCAGAGATATCAGGTATTGAATTTGTCATATGCTTTGATGAAGCCCTTAATAAAGTTGCTCAGAAAGGGCAGATGGATTTGATTGTTACATTTTGGTCTAAGTCATTGAACCAGGTACCTACATGCTATTTGAATTCAGTATTTTTTGGCCATGCAAGAGCATCTGATCTCATTGAAAAGTTCTGTGGAGTTTCAGAACTAGATTTAAATAAACTGTTGCAAATTTCAATGGATGGGCCCTATGTTAATTTTAAATTTCTGTGAGTTATAAGGGTAGATTTGTTGGCAGAAAATGGATGTCATTTACTTGATCTAGGTTCATGTGGACTGCATGTGGTTCATGGAACCTTTCAAAGAAGCCACGATGCTGCTGACTAGAATTTGAATATCTTCACAGCCTTCTGTCAGTTGAATATCTTCACACCCTGCATGGTGAGTTATGTATCGATAACAGGACATGAAATTTTCCCTTGCAAGTTTTGCCAAATCAGGTGGGTCGAAAATGTTGCTGTGGCAGAGCAAACCATTCAGATTTTTCTGAACATAAAAAAAGTATACTGAAGAGGCAAATACCTTGCCAAAAACTTCAACATGTGCATGTGTTGCAGTAGCATGTAAAGATAACCTGATCCTTTCAAAGTTCGCATTTTTTTTATCAGTAGCTAATGTTTTGGAACTATTTTTAAAAAATTCCAAACAGCTGATCCTGTGATTCCATTTCAATATGACAGTTTATGCGATCTTGTCCGGCAGCTGGTGTCTAGATTTATAAGGAAAGAGGTGATGGAGGAATGTGCAATTCCAGAAAAATTGTTTAAACTTGATGTAAGTGATAAGGTTAACCACTGTAAACTGCAAAATGTAGACATTGGCATTGCTGCTCACAGATATTTGATGAAAAGTAAAACTTCAGAGCTTCAGAAAAAGGAATTCAGAGCAGAATGCATGAAATTTTTAGTGGCAACCACACAAAAAATTATAGAATGGGGTCCCACAAACTTTTCTGCTGTCAAAGCAGTTTCAAGTCTGAATCCTAAGCTCATAAAGTCAAATTCAATAATTTGTGAAAAAAGAATGCATTTGCTGTTGCAAATATTGCATGAAAAAATAGAATATTTTCTGTTTCAGCAGATCGAGCAAAACAGCAATTTCAGCAGTTGCGTTACAGAGCAAAAACTGAACTGAAGGATGTGTTTTCTGCATTCTCAGAAAATACCCACCTGTACGCATTCTATTTGTCTTTGCTTCAGGATAAAGAACATTTCAAGGAACTATGGGTGGTTGTTAAGTTGGTTCTTACTTTATCACATGGAAATGCATCTGTTGAAAGGGGTTTTTCAATTAATAAATACATGTTCATTGAGAATCTTCATGAAAAGTCACTTATTTCATTGCGTACAGTATATGCCATAAAGTCACATAATGAAGTAGTTTCAGTGCCTATAACTGCAGAATTACTGCAGTATGTATGTCTCAATCAAGATATTAACAGGCATTAGCAGATCAGAGAAAAAGAAAAATTAAGAGATACAACTCATGAAAAAAAATCGCAAGGTGTCTGATCAGATAAGTATTTTAGTGCAAAAGAAAAGAAAGTTGTCTCATAAGGTTCTTTTGGAAACAGGAAAATTTTATCAGCAAATTCAGGAATTATCAAAATTGATGTAACTGTACTTTTATGCACAGATTTCAGGGATTTCTTAGACTTATTCCAACTAGATTTCAGTGATTTCTTAGACTAGTATTCAGTGTAAAATTCATTGCAAGGAAGCGGTGATTTATTTTGATTTTACTTTATTAACACGTGTAGTTTTAATGTGTTAAAAAAATAATCTGCCCAGATTCTTTTGTTAGCCAGTTAGATTTCAATGATTTTAGAGTTATCTTTGAACCTCAGTCAGTTTTCTTCATATGAGGGAAAAAAAAACAAAAAAAAAACCTCTGGGTACAGATAACTTAAAAACATCAGTATTTCATCATTAGGTATGTAAGTATATTATTCAGCAGGATAAGCCAAGACCATGCTGGTGGTATGTGTGGAATTTTTTTTTCTTTGCTGTTCACCAATTTGTATTCCATATATTTTTTAATAAGAATGTAAACTCCTAAAACAAATTATATGACTCAGTAACTTGGGAAAGGTATAATTGTAAGTATGTGTAGCATGTAATGTGTTTTAGAGTCTGTTATGAGTATCACTGTCTTGCATGACAAAACACTGTATTGCAAGAGTTAAGGCTAGTTCAATAACTTGTTATGGAATTGCTTGTTCATGAGTATCTGCTCAGCTAACTAAAATAATATTTTAATATCTTGCATGCAAATCTGGGGAAGTATCTAACTAGCCAGTTTTTTTGTTTTTTTTTCTCATTATATGTTGTTAAACATATTTTCAAATCCTTATTACAAACACCTGGAATTTTACTCAAAACCACCTGGAAAACCTGGAAAAGTCAGGGAATTTGATTTCACTAATTGAGTAGGAACCCTGCCTTAATTAACATGAAAATAGTCTGTTATGTGCCACTGCTTGCTGCAAACAGTTTCAATAAATATTTTCTCCATGTTCTTTTCTGGAGTCTGTGCTTTTACTACACTGTTTTCTACATTTTCCATACATTCTAGGAACCTTAGCACAGTCAGTTCTGACACCCTCCAACACCTCTTTCATTGTTGGAACACATACTTCATTATCATCCTCATCATCTTCAGCCTTGTTTTCTTCTGCGCTGGAACCGCCTTTCACAGCCCTGACAATAGCTTCATCAGACGCGATTTCATTTGTTATAAATTCACAGTCTGCATCAATAAAATCTTCAGCTTCAGTAGAATTTGCACTGATATGCTGAAGCAGCTTCTTGAGAGGCACATCATCCTCTTCTTCGAATGCAACATGTCCAGTAGCCAAACCAGCTCTCCGGAAACAGTTCTGTATAATGACTGTTGACACACTTCTCCAAGCTTTGTTTCCAAAACGTACAGCATCTAGAACATTTATTGATGTGTTCTGCTTTGATTCCAAAGCTTGGATTAAATGAAGCATTACTTCCCATCTGTAATAAATAGGTTTTAAAGCTGCAAATCACACCTTGTTCCATGGGTGGGAGGTCTGACGTGGTGTTGGCAGGCAGGAACACCAGTTTGATGTTGCTGAGGTTTTCAACATGTGGATGAGCTGGACAGTTGTCTACCAGAAGCAGAATTTTTCTTCCTTTCAATCTCAGGTCTCAATCCCACCATCGAAGTTCTTCTTAAAAAGTAGATGATGTCATCCAGGCTTTATTATTGAACTGATAATTAACCTGGAGTTGCTTGACGTTTTTAAAACAGATCAGTTGCTTAAATTTCCCAATTAGCAGCAGTTCTCTCTTCTCTGGCCCTGACATGTTAGCACATATCCACAGCATTACTCGGTTTTTCAACTTTTTAACACCAACACATTTTTCCCCTTTAAACTTCAATGTTTGTTCTGGCATTAATTGATAGCTTAGTCTGGTCTCATCACATTGAAAATACATATCATCAGGTAAATAGCCAGTACAAATTCTTGGTGACTCCAAACTCAACCACTCTGACATCATTTCTTGATCCACAGACTTCGCTTCCCTGCTAATCTTCCCAACCGTAATGTTTATTCCTTTTCTTTCATCTGTCCAGCCACCCTTCCGCACACACAAACTCTTGATTCTTGATCAGTAACTTGACTAGCTGCTCAGCTTTGGTCTTCATTAAAGGCATGTTGAGAGCGACTCCTAAAGACCTCTTAAGAATAAACCATTCAAGTAATGCTTGGTCAACATCGTCTCGATCAGACACCCAAAGTTTTTTTATATCAGGCTTGTTTGTATTCAAAGCATTCGTATTTTGTCCTTGTTTTTCCAGACATTACTCATGGTTGATTTACTTAAACTGTACTTCCGACCCACATCTGCTTGCAAAAGACCACGTTCAATGTCACCGATAATATAATAATAAATATCAGCGTACTCTTTTTAGGTTAACTTCTGTTGAACATTTTCTTGCACATCAAGATCCTGGGTTTCCTGTAGGTTCCAGCTGGGTGCGGTCCTCTCATTTCACCATTGTTTTAACTTCACGTGCGCAAAAGAACAAATTAAGTTATACAAAGCAGCTTTTTAATAGCCCAAAGTTCACCATGACTTTAAAAATACCTTACACTCCCTTAAATTCTTTTACTAACACATAAATTCAAACTTAGGCAACTCAGGAAACCTATTAAACGTTAATGCACTTCACAAAACTATAACATACAACCAAATTCACACTCACATCACAAACCTGGTACCAAAAAAACCAGACTAATTGTAACTAAACTCTAAAAACCTATTTACACTATATACAACAAACTGGCTATTATTGCCATTTATGCAATCCTATCACATTTTTACAGCTCGCCTGAACTCAATGCTCACAACACGTGCTGGCTAATCCTTTTTACCACACCTCCGCTTTCCCCACACAGATCAATTCAAGCGCGTTCAGCTATCCCATGGCTGTCCTCAGGAAGCATTAGCGATGTTAACCCATCTGCTGCCGCAGAACAAGTGAGGGAAAAAGTTTGCAACTGGTCCGATCTCAACGCCATTGCCAAACCCTCTACCGTGGCTCCATCTATTGCACAATCTGGAAAAACTTTCATTTTCTTCTTCTATTGCTTTGATTTTTGTGTTCTATTTTAATTCATTCTTTCCATTTTTCACTTAGGATATTAGGATCATTAACATTGCAAATTTTATCTCAATTCTTCTCTATCAAAACAGACTCTGCAATACGCAGGTATCTTTCATTTTTACACAATTTTATAATTTTAATCTCATGAAATTTTGGGTATTTTTGATTATCCAGACAATATTGGATTAATGCTGTCTTTGCTTCTTTCTTTTGCCAGTTCTTAATATGTTGTTTAAGGTGATGTTTTACTTTATTTTTTGTACTCCTTTATACATATATGACATAGGTGGGATTTTAGTGATTGGTATTTCATATATGCCAGCTTTTTCCAGTTTACTGCAATATTAATTGCAGTATTTCAGAATGGTATTAATAATCATATTCTTAATCGTTAGCACCTTATTTCCCATTTGGATTGCATATTTGTGATATAGTTTATTAATTTCCATAGATATGCCAGAGAGGTAAGGTAATGCTCCAACATATTTCTTCTGTATTTTATTTTTTGGTGTAGTTGTGTCATTCATCTTACATTGTACTTTATATATCCATTTTTTGAATTTTTTGTTGTGGGTATCCATAATTTCTTGCTATTTCTTTAATATAATTTATTTCTTCTGTAAAAACTTGTTCATTTGAAGAATATGTAACTGCTCTTTTGATTAAAGTTTTAATACTATTGCATTTTTGTGAGTATGGGTGTGCTGAGTAATATGGAAATAAAACCGGTACAAATGAAGATTTTCTATGCACTTTGTACTGTAAT
Source organism: Macrothele yani (assembly GCA_039090855.1). Classification (NCBI taxonomy): domain Eukaryota; kingdom Metazoa; phylum Arthropoda; class Arachnida; order Araneae; family Macrothelidae; genus Macrothele; species Macrothele yani. The sequence goes on along the minus strand of CM077029.1, from coordinate 115,464,738 downwards.
TGATCTCTTTGCCTAATATATAACTCTAACATCCAGGAAAGCCAAAGTATTCCTCTCTTCATGTTCTGTTGTCAATTCGATAGTTGGGTAAATACTGTTAAGTTGCTGAGTTAATACTTCAAGTTTAGCACTATTCATTCGAGATAAAACAAAAACATCATCTACATACCTGCAATAAACCAATGGGGGTTCTTCCGTTGTACTAATTATTTTTTCTTCAGTATCGCTCATAATCCCCTCAGCAAACAGATTTGACAGGGGGAGCCCATTGGGCCTCTATAATTTTGCTTGAAGATACGTGTTTCAAATGTAAAAATACTATTTTCATATATGTATAATAAAACTGATTTTAATTCTTGAAGTTGTGTGTCATTAAGATTTTTTTCCTATTGTAATTTTTTAATGATGATTTCAATAACATCTGGTACAGGGGTATTTGGGAAATAAGGCTTTAACATCCATACTTGCCATTCTGAAATCAGGCAAATCTGGCTTTACGTTTTTAATTATATCAATAAACTCATAGGTATTTCTTACTGTAAACTGCATTTTCATGAAAAAAGGTGCCAAGAAATTATAAATATTTTTTTCCAGAGTTATCAATGGTGAATTCTTTTTTGATACTGTTAATCTCATAGGGGTATCCTGCTTGTGTGTTTTTATTTTAGCAAACATTCTTGGTATTCTTGCACTTATTGGTGGGTATGCATTTTTAATTTCATTTGGTAAAGTACTATGATTCCTGACATTAGCTAAATACCTAATCTGACTGTCTGTTGGGTCTTTTTGCAACATAGAACAATTTATCTCTTCAGTTGCTTGGCTCATTTTTTGGTTATATTCTTCAGTATTTAAAATCACTATTTGGCTAGTTTTATCAGCTTCACAAAATTTAATATTCTTGTCATCTTTTAATTTCAACAATTGATTTTTTTTCATAATTTAACTTCTGTAAATGATAATTTTTATTATTGTTTTCATTATACTCTTTCTAAGTTATTCGAAATAATTTGACACTGAATTCTCCTTTGCTTTCATTAGGGATATTCCTGATCATATCTTCTAGGTTAGGAATTAATTCTTCTGTTCTGGACATATTTTGCGGGAATGCATACTTTTTCCCCTGCTGTAATATTGCCTTTTGAGAACATTTAAAAATTACAAAATCATCCGGTGAATAAGAAAGATATTAGTATTCTAAAAACCTGTCAAAGGAAAAGGTTAAGTGCAGAAATCGTGAATAAAAGGAAGATTATATTTGATTTACAGGCTGCTTGTTTAAAGTTATGGAAATATATTTGTAATACTACATATAAAAATTTCGATGGACCTTGGAAGGATGAAATTCTTGATACTACTTTGATGGAAATTGCAGAAATAGTTGAAAAAGAAGGTAGAACCACCAGACAAAATGTTACAGCAAAGTTACACAGATTACTGGATCAACATACAGGGCATGAGCAAATGGATAATAGTTATGAAGTTTTCCGGAATATGTCATTACAAGAATTAACCTATTCTGAAAAGGCGATATTACAGCAGGGAGAAAGTATGCATTCCAGCAAAATATACCCAGAACAGAAGAATTAATACCTAACCTAGAAGATATGATCAGGAATATCCCTAATGAAAGCAAAAAGGAATTCAGTGGCAAATTATTTTGAATAATTTTGAAAGAATATAATGAAAAAAATTATCATTTACGGAAGTTAAAATATGAAAAAACATCAATTGTTGAAATTAAAAGATGACAAGAATATAAAATTTTGTAAAGCTGATAAAACTGGCCAAATAATTATTTTAAGTACTGAAGAATATAAACAAAATGAAACGAAGCATACATGAGATTCTTCCATGGATTCGCGGAATTTAGTTTTTTTTGTCATCATTTGGGTCATACTCGAGATCGATGCAGAACTGAAGAGAAATGAGGGGGTAGGGGGGTGTTTTCCGCCTGGGGATGGTATTTCGTTTTTCAAAACTATGGAAAACTGAAGTTAAACGGAGTGACAGTTTTTCCCGTAATCGTAATTTCTTTTTTCTCACGATATTGCCTGTTCCCAATATTGTTATTAAATGTCATTTTATTGCATAAATGTTTGTATTTCAGTTTGAAACTGTGCGCAACGATTTCTAAAAACGGGAGTTAAGACGGCGCGACGATTTCCCTGTAGTCTTTAGGCAAAGATTCTTCCATGGATTCGAAGAAATCTGCCATTTCCGTTATCATTTTGGGCTTTCTCGAGATCAATGCACAACTGAACAGAAATTTTAGGGGTAATGTTGGGGGAGAGGGATTCGTTTTTCGTTTGACGACGGGATTCCGTCTTACGAAACTTTCGATAACGGAAGTTAGATGCAGCGAAGATTTCGCCCGTAATCTTATTTTTTCTCTCGCGATGTTCCTTCTGCCCAGTATTGTTCTTAATTATTCTTTTATTCCACAAATACTGCAATTCAACCTAAAAATGGAGGAAGAAGTTTCCGAAAACGAAAGTCAGTCGGAGCGAAGATTTCTCCCGAAATCGCATTTTTTTTTTCTTCCCGCGATGTTCTCACTATACTGTGTTGTTGTTTAGTTTTATTTTCGTGCATAAATGTCTGCGCTTAAACTTGATAAGGGAGGGGAAATTTTCCAAAAACGAAAGTGACGGAGTTTGAAAATTTGTTAGAATTGATGTGTGGTATAGTATATTCTGAAAGTCACACCATTTATCTAAAGTAGCGAAAGCTTTGATATCATGCGTTCGTGGTCCTAAGGCTGAAAGTTCTTTCAGCATGATGGATAAATTATTGTCATCTGAGGGAATAAAAGGGGAGGAGGAAAGAAAAGTTGTGAAGAAATAGGAAGAGAATAAAATCAACAGAAAGATAAACTAGGCAAAAATAGCTGTGCACCTGCAGAATCAACAAAAGATAAATATGGCCATGAAACCTGCTTGAGAAGAAAGCAACACAAGAAGAAAATTAAGCTGATGTTCTAGCTAGTACAAAGAGAGAGAAAGAGAGAGAGAGATGTGTTTGAAGCAGTGTCTTTTAAAATCACTTTATTTTGTTTTGGATTCAGTAATTTTATATTGTGAATACAGTGAACAATTCCATCTTGTTCGTGCTGCTTTATATTCATACTTTCTTGTCGCATGTTCTGATTTTTTCTCTGGATTAAAAAGTTCAGCTGTTTTGTTCCTTGGTCAGTCTCATGTATTGCCAAGTAATTGAAGAGATGAATTGTTCTATGTTGCAAAAAGACCCAACAGACAGTCAATTAGGTATTTAGCTAATGTCAGGAATCATAGTACTTTACCAAATGAAATTAAAAATGCATACCCACCAATAAGTGCAAGAATACCAAGAATGTTTGCTAAAATAAAAACACATAAGCAGGATACTCCTATGAGATTAATAGTATCAAAAAAGAATTCACCATTGATAACTCTAGAAAAAAATATTTATAATTTCTTGGCACCTTTTTTCATGAAAATGCAGTTTACAGTAAGAAATACCTATGAGTTTATTGATATAATTAAAAATGTAAAGCAAGATTTGCCTGATTTCAGAATGGCAAGTATGGATGTTAAAGCCTTATTCCCAAATACCCCTGTACCAGATGCTATTGAAATCATCATTAGAAAATTACAACAGGAAAAAATCTTAATGACACACAACTTCAAGAATTAAAAACAGTTTTATTATACATATATGAAAATAATATTTGTACATTTGAAGAAATTATCTTCAAGCAAAATTATGGAGACCCAATGGGCTCCCCCTGTCAAATCTGTTTGCTGAGGTGATAATGAGTGATATTGAAAAAAAAAATTAGTACAATGGAAGAATCCCCATCGCTTTATTGCAGGTATGCAGGTATGTAGATGATGTTTTTGTTTTATCTCGAATGAATTGAACTTGAAGTATTAACTCAGCAATTTGACAGTATTTACCCAACTTTTGAATTGACAACAAAACATGAAGAGAGGAATACTTTGGCTTTCCTGGATGTTAGAGCTATATATTAGGCAAAGAGATCAATTACAGTACAAAGTGCATAGAAAATCTTCATTTGTACCAGTTTTAATTCCATATTACTCAAAACACCCATACTCACAAAAATGCAATAATATTAAAACTTTAATCAAAACAGCAGTTACATATTCTTCAAATGGACAAGTTTTTACAGAAGAAATAAATTATATTAAAGAAATAGCAAGAAATTATGGATACCCACAACAAAAAATTAAAAAATGGATATATGAAGTACAATGTAAGATGAATGACACAACTACACCAAAAAATAAAATACAGAAGAAATATGTTGGAGCATTACCTTACCTCTCTGGCATATCTATGGAAATTAATAAACTATATCACAAATCTGCAATCCAAATGGGAAATAAGGTGCTAACGATTAAAAATATGATTATTAATACCATTCTGAAATACCGCAATTAATACAGTAAACTGGAAAAAGCTGGCATATATGAAATACCAATCACTAAAATCCCACTTATGTCATATATGTATAAGGAGTACAAAAAATAAACTAAAACATCACCTTAAACAACATATAAAGAACTGGCAAAAAAAGAAGCAAAGACAGCATTAATCCAATATTGTCTGGATAATCAAAAATACCCAAAATTTCATGAGATTAAAATTATAAAATCGTGTAAAAATGAAAGACACCTGCGTATTGAAGAGTCTGTTTTGATAGAGAAGAACTGAAATAAAATTTGTAATGTTAATGATCCTAATATCCTAAGTGAAAAATGGAAAGAATGAATTAAAATAGAACACAAAAATCAAAGCAATAGAAGAAGAAAATGAAAGTTTTTCCAGATTGTACAATAGATGGAGCCACGGTAGAGGGTTTGGCAATGGCGTTGAGATCGGACCAGTTGCAGACTTTTTCCCTCACTTGTTCTGCGGCAGCAGACGGGTTAACATCGCTAATGCTTCCTGAGGACAGCCATGGGATAGCTGAACGCGCTTGAATTGATCTGTGTGGGGAAAGCGGAGGTGTGGTAAAAAGGATTAGCCAGCACGTGTTGTGAGCATTGAGTTCAGGCGAGCTGTAAAAATGTGATAGGATTGCATAAATAGCAATAATAGCCAGTTTGTTGTTTATAGTGTAAATAGATTTTTAGAGTTTAGTTACAATTAGTCTGTGTTTTTTTTGGTACCAGGTTTGTGATGTGAGTGTGAATTTGGTTGTATGTTATAGTTTTGTGAAGTGCATGAACGTTTAATAGGTTTCCTGAGTTGCCTAAGTTTGAATTTATGTGTTAGTAAAAGAATTTAAGGGAGTGTAAGGTATTTTTAAAGTCATGGTGAACTTCGGGTTATTAGGAAACTGCTTCGTATCACTTAATTCGTTCGTTTGTGCATGTGAAGTTACAACAGTGTTGAATTGAAAGGACCACACTCAGCTGGAACCTACAGGAAACCCAAAATCTTGATGTGCAAGAAAATGTTCAACAGAAGCTAACCTAAAAAGGGTAAGCTGATATTTATTATTATAGTATTTATGCACGTAATTTAGAGATTGTTTGGGCAGTAAACACCCCAAGATACTATTATAGAATGTCACCAATAATGTTCTCATTATCTTCCAGAGAAACACTTTACACTTTGACATCCTGTACATATTCACTGTTCAAAACTTGGAACAAACTGATCTGTGTCCACCTGCAGGAGTTGTGACATTAAGGAGTTGTGACCCAGCCTTGGAATTTTCCCAGGTCCACTTTTATAAACTGGAGGGAGGGGGAGGTGAAAGCCATTGAAATTTTACCAGCATTTACCTTCTGGGCATCACCCCCGCTTCCCCATTCTCTTTCTCTTCCTGTTCTCTTTTTTTTTTATGCTTAAATGGACAAGACTTAACGACCTCAGTTCCAGGAAATGATACTCGCCCCTCTTCATTCATACTGGACACAATAGCCTCTTTTAAAACAATCGGAACTAATCCTACCTTTTTCAATGCATTTAAGGAGTAGTAGGGCTACAATATTGTTGTCAACACATTCTTTCAAGTTTTTACAAGAAGATTTGTTTTGAAATAAGTTACAATTTCATGTTACATGTTCGTTCTTTTCTTTGAAGTTTTATTTTTTAGGTTCACTATAACCAAAGTAGCTGGTTCACCATAAACGAAAATTTTAATGTATGTTTCTGATTTTGCGGGTCAGGACCAATGATTTAGGTTCATTATAGCCGAATGTTCACTATAACAGAATTCACTGTATCCAGAGTTTACTGTATTTCATTTTAGATTGCATTATAAACTACACATTTGTTAATTTATAGATTACTTTTGTTTATGATGACTATGTAACTTTAAACATAGAGTTCATTTTCAGTGTCATATTAGAAATGCTTCTCTATGAATCTGTTTAATGCTTTTATTTGTTTGTTTTTCATTTTTTCAGATATCGTCAATAAGATTCTGTCATGGAAAATGTTTATACCTCTGAGCCGGCTGACATACTGTGTTTACCTTGTCCATCCCATACTTATAATTGCGTTTTATCAATCTCTTCAGCAGCCTTTGTATTTCTCTCATGCTATAATAGTATGTATTTCCTTCCATTTTTGTTATACTGTATATATAGCTGAGTCAGTGGTTAAATTCTAAACGAATAAGCTCCAGGGCCCTTAAAAAGAATCATAAATGTAAGGCTATTGCTAGATTGTCGCAACATTTTAAAAAATGTTTTTTATTTATTCTGGTGGAGTTAAAGGCTTAATTTAACTTATTTAGACTGTCGAAACATTGAACAATTATTGTCCTATTGATATTTGTGTGAATATGCTGTAAAATGTAAAATAATACTGTACTGTATAAAGACAAGTTAGACAAACATATGCATTTACTCATATCAGTAAATTTTAATTGAAATATAACTAGGGACATTTACAAAAAATATCTGGGCTTACAATAGTTTCCACAAGGCTTCCTTCGATTTGTCTGTCTCTGCATCGAGTCTGTTTTTACAATAAGCAAGAGCACTGTTTCTTGCTTGAGACATCTAGCATTTTACATATCGAAGAGGATCCCAGTGGGAAATTGGTGGACTACAACTATTTACTGTCAGCAAAGGTGTGACATTTTCAACCATGAGCGCATTTCTTGTTGGTGTCACAATATTGTTCATAATGCTGACCCCTGCTCACACTCTGCATTGCTCACTGGTATTATTTCAACACACTTCAGAAATTTCTTTGTGGTGTCTGACACATGCTTAACTCCACTGTCCTTAAAATCCCTATAAGATTGAATAACCTCACGATAACAAAGAGAAAGCAAATCACACAGATCTTTCAATTCTTGTTCACCATAGTTTATGGCAATATCGTCCATCCAATATTCAGGTAAAACTACTTTCATTATTTTTGAATACTTTGTGTCCTTATCTGTCATGCACTGACTTGTCAAATTTGTAATTGTACACTCATAAAATTGTCCTTTATGTATTTCCATTCTGTTGTCCCTATCCCCAAATACTTTCAAGGGATCTCCTTTGAATTGATTTGCTTCTATGGCTTTCTGGACTTCCCTCCAATAAATACCTCCTCTGTCTTTGTGACCTTTAAATACTTATCTTGTTCTGTGCAGGAGTTGGTTTGCTCTAGGTATTGTCACAGTTTGTTTTTGCAAAGATTCTGAGAGGCTAGGAAGCTCAGATAACACATCCATCATTATTCCTGAATTGTTTATGAAGTACGTTTCTTCAAGTTTGTCGGCTAGCTCTTGAAACGTTGCTCTTTCTTTACTATCTTGATTTCCATCATGAGCTGTATGTGTAAAGAAACTGCAATGATGCATAGTTATTCTAAATAGAATTCACAGCCCAAAATTTGATGCAACCCAACGGGTTGACAACATCTTCCCCATTTTGGTGAGACTGCAAAACAACTGTTCTGCACATTTCCTTAGTTCATGTAAGTTCTTTGAGGACATGCTAAAAGTTGAATATACCTTATCAAGAAACACCACAAAATGATTTGTTGTCATAACATCTTTCATTGAATCGTGCACAGCAAGTTTCAAGCGATGATTTATACAGTGCCATGTTAAAATTGTTGGAAAATCTTCTTTCATCAGTGTTGCCAAACCTACTAGTTTCCCTAGCATAACTGAGACCCCATCCGTACATAACCCAATTAGAATTTCCTGCAGGATTTCTTTTTTCAGACAGTGCTTTTCAAGACACTTCTTAAGTGAGTTCTTAATGTCCATTGCTTTGGAGTTTTCTAATTGAATTAAATCAAAGAATAGTGTTGTAACACTACCACCATTTGTTGCACCCTGTATGTACTTGTTTACTATCAGAACAGTCTGGTTAGATATTGATGTATTTTCATCCAGAATAGAAATTTTGGTTCTATGGTTTATAATACAGTCTGAAATTTTGTGTTTCATTTCTTATACAAAATGATTCACTATCTCAGTGCATGTCACATTACTATGTAAAGCACACCCCACATGTAGCCCTTTAAGAATCTGAAGATCAATTAATTTTGGATGATCTACAAAAGGACGATTATGCTTTGCAATATGACACACAGTACGAAGCACATGGCACGTGATTTCATAAGCTAAAGAGTTCTGTTTTTCTACAATGTGTTGCAATTAATTCTCACTTTTACTTCTAATAATGCTTCTGCACTTTTGTGAGATTTGATATCTCTATGTTCCTAAATTTTCTTCCTGGGTTGCTTTTGTTGGCCTTGTTCAGACCCATCCTCTTTAATACTACCTATATTACGGCCACCTATGTATTAATCCATTTATCCACTCTGATGCTAAGTGAATACCCTGATGTGAAGAACTTGTGCCTAGGGTCTGTACCTCTGCACATGTTATACATCCCAAACCTCCATCGTTACAAAATTACAAAATAACCAATTGTATTTATCTTTGAATGCTATCCACTGGTCACACGTCCAGCAAGTTGGCAAATTTTTCCTTTCGTTCAACGTATTAACATTATCGCATTGCAACTTATGGGAATCCTGTGTTTCTGTGGGTTCATTACAGACTTCTCTCTCTTCAGAAACTACACACAAACTGTCATTAAAAACTCGTTTTGTATTATCAATGTCGTCCAAGCTATTTTTCCGTTTAAAGAAGGTGCTGGTGTACTTATCCATAGTTGAAATAGTCCATAAACACAAAAATATTACACGATTTTCTTTGTGCTTCTCACAATTACAAGCTCTGGTGAACAACTGCTAATCTGCTGTTCTCTGGTTGGTTATGGTTACTGACTTACTGACTGTTGCTGACAGTGTTGCCAACCAGAAAAGACAAAATATCGCCACAAGTCTGTCGAAATTCCGCTACACTATGTCACGTGACGCTGCAATAATTTTGGCTTGTCAATCGCTGCAAGATAACGCATTACAGGAAGCTCCAAATCTCCCCATCCCTTTTCATCATGCGTTCGTAATCAAGCGACTGTTGATATTGACTTTATAATGTTTATATACACATTCAAAACTGTAAACAATTGTTGAATAATAGCACAGTAATGTAGGTATAATTACCATAAAGGGAGAAAAGTCACAAAACAGATAATTGCTCCGGGTCCGGGTCCCGGTGCATAAAAACGTTCTGGGGCTGCCCATAGGGCTCCAGCTGAATTTAATCACTGACCTGAGTGATCACTGAATTATGACCACCTACCTAATACTTTGTAGGTCCTCCCTTGGTTCTCAGTACAGCAGCTATTTGATGTGGCATCAATTCAATAAGATGCCGGAAGCAGTTAGGAGGTATGACCAACCAAGCTGTGTGTAATGCAGCCTTCAGTGTAGGTATGGAGGTGATTGGTGTATCCAGACGCCTGATATGCCATTCCATAGTGTCCCACAAGTGCTCTATGGGATTGATATCAGGGAAGTTCTGAGGCCAATCAATATGCTGAAAGTCTGAATTGTGTTTCTCCAACCATTCCTGTACAACAGTGGACCTGTGGCTTGACACATTGTCATCTTGGAAGATATCATCACCATTCGGGAAAATGTGCAACATTGTTGGGTGTACAGAGTCAGCAAGCAATTCACGATAGTGGGCACGAGTCATACATGATTCCGCATGTACCAGGGGTCTAAGCTCCTGCTAGGTAAACATGATACCTCATGTTGTTTGTGCCAAATACATACATGACCATCCACAGAGTAGAGTAAAAACTGTGACTGATCAGACTAGCACACTTTTTTCCAGTCATCCAACGTCCAACTTGCATAATCTTTGCACTGGGCGAGTCTTTTGCACTGATGAACTGTGGTTAGGAGATGTCATCGGGGTCGTCTGCTATTATTGCCCATACATGCAAGTGTGCTAGGCATGGTCATTACAGATACTGTTCTGGGTTGACCTGTTGTATTGGGTAGTCAACTGTTGAACAGTGCTGCGTCTGTTATCCTCTACAAGTTGTTGGACCCAGCACTGACCCCTTACATCAAGCTTTCACTGTCCTGTGCAGTTTTGCCACCAATCATCATTTAATCATTTTCACACCAGTCCTGGTACACTTTTTAAGTATGATGGCTCGCAAACTACCCACCAGTTCAGCCATTTGGGAAATCGAGACACCCGCTCTCCGAGCTCGCACAACCTTTCCTTTCTCTAAGTCCAGTAAATCCTTCTATTTATTCATTACACTTCAGATTTTACTACCTCCTGCTCTGCTCACGTCTTATATAATTATATACTACGTCTGTCAACTAATCGCACCATCTCAGAAATAATGTGGTCAACAGCTCACTTCCACTTTTGATAAGGGTGGTTATAATTTAGTGATCACTTGGTGTGTATGTGTGTGTTCCAAGTTCATTTGCATTATCCTACCAAAAGTGTTTGTTCACTACTATTATTGCAGAAAATATATTACTTCAGAAATTAATATTCAGTATGCCCAGTGTTTACTTAATTGATGACAGCAATCTTTCTGTGGACACACTGAATCAAACTGGAAGACTGTACTGAAGGAAGAAAAGTAATTTTTTTTTCTTCCTTCAAAATGTTGGAAGCGGGCAGATAATCTCAATGCAGCTGTTCAGCTCATTACAAAGAAGTTGAATGAGTTTCAGATCAGGGCTTTTGGCAGCTTAGATTGCTGTAAAAACACTGTGTACATGAAAAATGTCTTCACAAACCCTTTTAGTGTGAGCCAGAGCATTGCAGTGCTAAAGAGTCCAGAGCATTGCCAGTGGCATTTTATTACCGATGTCAGTATGAGACTTTGAATCTGAGTTCCTTGGCACCTCAATCAATGGGCCTCACTCTGGACTATGCAAAACAGGTCCTGAAATTTGCACTTTGTACTCCTCTGTTATTGTTCACACATTCCACAGAGGTAGTTTGCGCTCATCAGATATTCTCCACAGTTCATAGCATGATTTATCACTTCATGATATTTTTCCTGCTGATCAAGAGTTCAAGAATAATTGGTTTACACCACACCAAATAGTATTTATATTTGCATATATTACACAGCTAGTATATGTAAATAAATATTCTGCAGCTCTGCCATGTAGACTTTGGTTGTGTAACTCTCTATGAATGTTGGATGTCACTGGGGTAGAATATGTTGAGTTATCTTCTGTGATTGTGGTTTCTTGAGATTGCTGTTGTGTTCCTTTCATCAGTCTATACCAGTCCCTTTTTAGCCACTTTTTGTTATTTTCCTGCAAGTTTTTTTCTGAAATAAGGAAGATGGATCGAGCTTACTTACATAAGGAGATTAGAACTTTTTCAAAAAAGTTCAAAGTTGGGAGATTTCAACGTTGTCTTAGGTCTTCATCATGCCAATGGAGGACTAAGATTGTTTCCAGACTCTAAATTTTTGATGTTTTTCAAAAAGTTCTAATCTGTTACGTAACTAAGCATGATCCCTCTTCCTTATTTCAGTTATCTCTTGTTACATGTTATTACCCATATTCATGAAGACTTTTTCTAACTATTGTCACCCTAATTCATACAATTTTTCACTATGGTATCTACTCTTGTTTTCAGAAGATTCAAATGTATTATGGTAGAATACAGCAACTCAGACTGGCATCCACCCAAAAAATCTAACTTTTCTGGAAATCAGTGATGAGATGCACCACTTTCAGCTGTTAACTGCTTGAAAAGTAATGCAGGGGTCGCATTCCTCCTAAAATGAATAAAATTCCTAATATTTTGTGACCCTCCTTAAATTCCTAAAATTATACCTAAAATTTACTATTCTTCCTAAAATTTTCGTAAGCTTATTTATTAAAAATACAACCAATATTAACGCCAATAATTTTACCATTACAGTAAGGTAAAAAGACCTGTTATTGCAGAAACGCATCCTATATGCTGCGCTGCTGAAGGGAGGGAAAATGACGCCATCAAGATGCACATGCTTCCCGGGGGTGGATGGGGGCTCCACTTTTGTGCCTTCGGACAGTTTTTGAGAGTAACGGAGATCTAAAGAAAAAAACATGGGGGGAAGGGTCATTTTCACCACTGGTTTGCGCTTTGCAGACGAACTCCGTGGCATGCAGAAGATCGTACTTTATTTTTGGACATGCCTTGTGGACCCTCCTCTTTCTGCTGATGTTTTGTTATTGTAAACCACAGGTAGGTGGAAGCAAAGAGGAAGCATGTGGTCTCCTTCCGTAACCTCTGGTAATGACGATGGGATGGTAGCTGAGTGTTATTGTGGCAAGCAGTAGAGCACGTGATCATTGACCTTCGATCCTGCGTCGGCGACCGCAACCCTCTATGCACAATACATAGATGCCAACTAGTACGGATTTTCCGTAATTTTACGGCTTTTTGGTTGCTGTTACGGAAGTACGGAAACACCACTGAAATTATGGAAAATCGCCATTTGATTTAATTTTCTGAGATAGAAAGCAAATTTTCATCAACTTAAAAATTTTTGTTGGTTCTTCAAGTTTTTCTGGGGGAAAAATATTAAATGCTACATTCAGGGCTGCCAGACCTGCGCCAAAACGTTGTTCTTGCACCATTCTGCTAAAAAATCGCCATTTCGACGAAATCTGCGCCAATTTTGCGCCAAAAGTTAAAATTTACCGGTCATCGATATTTTAGCGTTATCTTACGACTTTCGAAATCGATTCAGCGGTGAATTCGTACGTGAGATTCTTCCGCGGATTCGCGGAGTCCCGTCCGTTTTTTTTTTTTTTTTTTTTTTTTTTCCGAGATCGATGCAAAAGTGAAGAAATTTTCGGGATATTAGTTGGGGGGGGTCGTATTCTGTCTGGGGACGTTGTTTTGTCTTTTTAAACGTTCGGAAACGGAAGTTAAACGAAGTGCAGATTTTTCCCCTAATCGTATTTTTTTTCTCTTGCGATGTTGCTTCTGTTCAGTACTGTTAAATATAATTTCATTGCGCTGATTCGAGGAATTCCGTCTTTTTTTGTTATCATTTGGGAGGATTGGTGGCGGCGGCGGTAGCGGGGGGGGGGTCGTTTTCTCCGTCGAAGGGCGGAATTTCATCCTTCGAAAACGGAAAGTAGACTGAGATCAGATTTCTCTGGTAATCGTAATTTTTTTTTTCTCGCGATGTTTTCTCTACCCAGTATTGTTAGATATCATTTTATTCCATAAATATTTGTATTTCAGCTTGAAAATGTTGGATAAATTTCCGAAAACTGAAGGCTTGAAAAACCGTTATTTCAAGCCATGTTTCCCGATTCAGCGATCGCAAAAAAATATTCGTGTGGAAGAACCAAGGCTACTGCACTAATTCAGCATGTGGCCAGTGTTTCTACAAGTAACATCGTATCTGAAGTTAAAAAAATCCTTTTTCTCTATCTACGGACGGAAGTAATGATGCTCAAGCAAATAAACTGTATCCCATTACAATAACATATTTTGACGAAAAAATAGGGAAAAATTCAACTGTTTTGTTATCATTGGTTGAATCAAGTAATAATACAGGTGAAGGAATATTCAAAGTTTTGAACAATGAGTTTGTTAAAAAAATATCTCGTGGAGCAACTGTGTGTCATTTTCCTGTGACAATGCTAACACTATCATAGGTCAAGTAAAAGGTGTTGTTTCTCACACTTAAAGAAGGTTCAGCCTGCAATCATAGTGCAGCGATGTTCATGCCATTTAGTAAATTTAGCTGCACAGAAATCTGCTACTCAACTGAAAGGATTTAATGTTGAGCAGTTTCTGATACAGTTGTATTTTTTTTTTTTTTTTTTGGAGAAAAGTTCAAAGAGGAAACACAATCTAAAACTGAGTCAAGCTGTTTGTGGTACTAAACCACACAAAATTCTAAAGCATGTCAATACTCGCTGGTTATCACTTTTGGAATCCATTGACAGAATTTTAGAACAGTGAGAGGCTCTAGAACATTATTTTAGTGACAATGAAGAAGCTAATTCACAGTATAAGAACCTTGCAAGTATGATTGGAAATCCTTCATCTAAACTTTATTGTCTTTTTTTATCTGCTACTCTTCCTTTGTTTACATCTGTTAACGCGTTCTTGCAGCAGGAAGCTCCGCTTGTGCATGTATTAAAAAGAAAACTTCATAGTCTGTTATCTAAATTGCTTGTATGATTTATCAAGCCATCGGCATTTGATGTGACAGCAACATGTCTTGCAGATGGAAATTTTGAAAGAAGGAGAAATCAAAAGAAAACTGTGATCTCGTAATTGGGTCAAAAGCGAGATCTTATATAGGCACAACTGCAGATCTGAGTGAAGACACAGTGTCTACTTTTTATTCTGAGGTAAGGGAATTTTACAAGGCAGGCTGCAATCACATTTTAAGAAAATTTCCACTTAATGATGAATTTCTGAGTCATGCTGAAATTGCAGATGTAGCATTAAGGCAAAGTGTTTCTTTTGCATCAGTCCAATATATGTGTTCCCTGTTTCCAGTTTTGAAACCAGAAGAATCTGACAAGGTGGAATCTGAATTTACTCACTGCCAGTTTGAAAATTTTAACTGTGCTGTTACTTCTGGGAGAATGGATGAAGTGTGGCACAGAATTTCTTTAATGAAAAATGAAAGTGGCCAGTTAAAGTATGAATCATTAAGCAAAATTATGAAAATGATTTTAATAGTCCCTCATAGCAATGCAAGTACAGAAAGAAATTTCAGTATTGTGAAAAAAAAACATGAATGATTCAGACCTAATTTAAGCAGTCATGTGCTGTCTTCTTTATTAGTAGAAAAATAAACAGCATTGCACACAGTGAACTATGCTATCAGAAGAAGTTTTTGCAAATTGAACTAAGGAAGGCCAAAATGGCAACTACAGCCAGTTTATCATAATAATTTGGCAACATTCCAAGGAATAATTTTTCTTCATGTCTGGAGGTAATTTATTATATTTTCCTGGTAGACAGTATTTTAAATTTTCCCACTAGCAAATTATTTTTTATTGTATTGTTATTATTATTATTTTGTTAATAGTTCTGACAGATTAAAATTTGTTGCAGTGTTAAATACCCAAATTTGCCGCTGTAGACTGCATTACTGAAAATTACTGAAAAAAAAAATTTGTTACTGAAAATTACTGAAAAATGAACATGTTGGTTACTGAAAACTACACTGCCGAACAATTGCTAAGGACGGATGACAATAACAACGATAGCAACCATAAAATGGAAGGCAAGAAAATGTGGAAATTAGCATAAGTGCAGGATACAGTAAGACGTGTTGTGGGTATGCAAATTTTGGATTGCCGAACTTGTTCGTGACGTCATAGCGCTGATAAGAGATATAAAAGATTTGACGCGTATTGACCGTTGTTGTTCAAACGCAAAGTTGAAAGAGAAGGAATCAATTGACGAACTTGTAATTTTCAGTATGTCTTCCCGACATCACCTAGATGATTTTACGTGTGGCCGTATTATTGGCAAGATTGAAGAAGGGCGAAAAATAACAGATGTTGCCAGGGAGTTCGATGTCAGCCACAGTGTTGTTTCAAGGCTTTGGAAATCATTTCAAACAAATGGAGAGTGTAGCAAACGTCACGGGGGAGGTCGTGTTCGCAGTACGACACCTGCAGAAGATCGGTACATAGTGCTATCAACAAAAAGACACCGGCGCAGCACAGCTAGTGAGGTAGCAAATCCGTTTATAGCTGCTACTGGCAAGCGGATCTCCCGAAAAACTGTTGCCAGACATTTGCATGAAGGAGGACTATACGCCCACCGTCCTGTTGTGTGCATCCCATTGTCCAAACGTCACCGTACCGCCCGTTTGCAATGGTGCCATCATCACAATTGGACTGATAATGACTGGTCTGCTGTCCTCTTCTCAGATGAGAGTAGATACAGTCTATCGTCTGATTGTCGACGACAACTGATCTGGCGTGATAGTGGTACGGCATATTGTCCAGCAAACATACAGGAAAGGGACCGATATCCGACATGTAGTGTCATCATATGGGCTGGCATCATGATCAATGGCCGTACGTCCCTCTATGTACTTCCAACTGGGACTATGACTGGCCAACGATACATTAATGATGTTCTGCTACCTCATGTTTGCATGTTCTGTGGTGCTGTCGGTAATAGATTCATTTTTATGGACGACAACGTAACATGTCATCGAACAGTCACTGTCCAGGAGTGTCTTGAGAGCGAGGATATTCAATGCCTCGTATGGCCAGCACGTTCTCCAGATCTGAATCCCATTGAAAATGTGCGGGATGCTTTGGGGAGGAGTCTTGCTGGTCGCCAATGCCCTCCAATAAACAAGGACACCCTCATCCATGCACTGACAGAGGAATGGGATAAATTACCCCAACAGCTGCTTGATAATGTTGTGCAAAGCATGACACGACGTGTGGAATCTTGCATCACCCTCCATGGTGGCCATATCCCGTATTGACATCTTACGCTGGAACGCCTGTGGACGGTAATTGCATTTTTTTCACGTTTACGTATTCTGCACAAAATGGCCTGTTTGTCCCTTGAACACGTTCCAAAGCCTTCTGGCTTTCAGAGCACAATAAATTGTCTTTCTTGTAATGTCCTGGCATTCTGAAATTATTTTATTTCACTTGGCATCCAACCACACTTACTTTTTTATGCGCTATATAGCCATTTATGATCCGTCCTTAGCAAATTGTCCAGCAGTGTACTTTTAGAGGTTGGCATCTATGCACAATATATCTCGGCTCCAACTCGCTTCAAAACTGAACTTGCGTGAGATGCGTGTGGTAGTTTCTGGTTTTGCATCTTTTATGGAATTCTCTGTGCTGTGTGCAGGTTCAGTTCTCTAGTGGTGACTGGTTTGTTTTTTTTTTTTCTATCTTCTGACATCCTCGCAGCCAAACTTCGGGAAGTTCTCTGGTTTTGCAATATTGGAACGTGTTTTTGTACTACCCTTTCATTTTCAGTTTTCTGGTTATTAATACAAGTGTTTAAGATGATTAAATCCAAAACAAAATTTCAAGATGCGTGGCTCGCCAAAGAATTGGACGGAGTGATGTTGAAAGAATGGAGTTCTGCAACTGAAACAATATTTTCTGCTAAGTGTATATTGTGTTCAGAAATTTTCAATATTTCTAATAGTGGCTTTTCACAAGTAAAAGCGCATCATAAAGGAAAAAAACATTTGCATAAATTCCAAAGTAAATTTTAAAATAAGTCCATCCTGAAAGCCTTTGGAGGACGGGATCTTCAGCCCAAAACAAATATTAGTGAAGTACTGAGTTATGATTTACAGCTGGCTAAAGCCGAAGCATTGTGGGCCATGAAAGTTGCTAAGGACAATATGTCTTTTGTTTCATGCGCTGAAACAATTGAACTTTTCAAAGAAATGTTTCCTGATTCTGCTATTGCAGCCAAAATGCAACTTAAAGAAAAAAAAGTTGCTTATGGGATATCACATGGACTGTCAAAATATTTTGAAGAGGATTTGAAAAAAGACATTGCATCTAGTAGCCCCGGAAAGGTTACTATAGCATTTGATGAAACTACAAATACACAAGTGAAATGGCAGTTGGATGTGTATCTCAGGTACGGTCTTCAGAAATAAATTCAGTTTCTTGCCGATACCTAACAAGCATTTTTCTGGGGCATGCAACAGCAGATATTGTGCTAAAAGAAATTCTTGATATGTTATCATCCTTTAATATTTTGTTCAACAGAATTATTTGTGTATCCATGGACAGCCCAAATGTAAATAAGTGCTTTTTACACAAATTCAATGAAGTTGTAAAACAAAAAACAGGCCAGAAATCTTTGGAACTATGTTTTTGCAACCTGCATGTTGTTAGTAATGCATTTAAAATTTTTTTGACAAGCTTAAATATAGATTTTGACAAATTTGCTACTGATATGCATTACTTTTTAAAGAGTAGGGCTGGAAGACGAGAGGATTATAAATCTGTCGAGGATATAACATAAGTCACAGCAAAATTTCTTTTGCGGCATGTCAGCAACATATGGTTAACTGTTGGTTCTGTAGCCCAGAGGCTCTTGGATCAATGGCTACATATTACAGAATATTTTTTAAACTTCTTGCCATCTCAAAAAATATTTGAAAACAACTAAGCAATTCAGCAAGGTATAAAGGAATTCACTGTTTCCTGAAAAATGAGCTAACTCCTTGCTATTTAGCATTAATTTCATTTTCACACCAAAATTTTGAAAAGTTTTCATTGTGTTATCAGAGTAAAAAACCAAAAATACATCAGTTATATTCTGATTTAAATACTTTAATGAGGAATGTTATGGCTCAGTTTATCCAAGATGATGTTATTGCAGGGAAATTTGGAGAAGACCTAAAGAATGTAGATTTTGAAAACAAAAATTCATGGAAAAAACTAGGGGAGTTAGAAGTTGGTATGAAGACAAAAAATCTCCTCAGGAATGTTCAGAAGACCAGGCAGAAATTATTTCTCTTAGATGTAAGATCATCACTAATTGCAACCACAAAATATTTAAAGTCAAATTTGCCATTCTGCAATCAAAAGCTAAGAGACATAGAAGTTTTAAAGGTAAAAGAACCAAAGAAAGAGTCAACTCAACTTTCAGTCACTGAAGGACTTTTGGAAATAACCAGAAGTTCAAGTGTTTTGCACCTTTGTGAGGAACAAATTGATAGAGTAAGAGAAGAGTGGAAACTTAAATTGTGATAAGCCAACTCTAGATGAACTCTTGAAATTTTCAGAGGAAGGGCATATTCCAGTGCAGATTGATCATTACTGGCATAATATATTTAGCATTAAAGACTCTAGCAGAAAAAAATACTCAAATCTTGCTAAACTCATCAAGTCAATTTTAGTTTTACCTCATGGTAATGCTGATGCAGAAAGGGGATTTTTGGTTAACACTGCTCTGTTGAGGAAGGACAAGGCTAACTTAAAAGGCTCAACTATAACATCATTCAGAATAGTTAAAGGGGCCATTAAACACTATGGATGTGTAAGTAAAGTTCCCATAACAAGAAATTTTTTAAATAGTGTTCGTGATTCACATAAATTTTATAAAGAGTATGTTGATAAGCTGAAGGAAGAAGAATCAAAAAAGGTAAAAGAAAGGAAGCAGAAAGAGAGGGAAAATAAGGAAAAGCAGCTAGAGAAAAAAAGAAAAGCTGAGTTTGATGACAAAATAAAAGAAATGATGCAGAAATAAATCGACTTAAAAAAGATAAAGAAACCTCCCTAGCAGTAATTCAAGAGGGAACAGATAGGATGCGAAAAGCTGTAGAAAAACAAAATACTGTTGAAATAGCAGTTGCCTCTAACTTGATTATACAAGGTTCAGCTGAAATAAAGAAAACTGAAAGTAAATTAGTTGTGGTGGAAGCAGAAAAAGATAGGCTTATCAGGAAAAGGTTAAAACAATAATATAAAAAAAGTAATTCAGTGAACAATTGTACATAGTACTTGGTTTTCAATTACCTTCTTAGGATATAATTTAGTGTGAAACCTGAAAACTTGACTGTGAAAATTGTGAATTACTTCTGGTTCAACAGCATATTAATGTTCAAAGTGAAACTTGAATGTGGTAAATATACTTGAATATGATAATAACACGTGAAAAGATAAGAACTGAACATTATAAGTAAATCGTACTTAAACTTTAGACATTATGTAAAAAATTTGGGTGTGAACTTCGACCATATATACTAATGGACTGCGCATTGGCAATAGCTGCATCAAAGCCGCCGTGGCTCCAACATTGGGCACGTCATCATCAGACTCGAAATTTCATGTAAAAATGCTGTTGTGATTACTAATTTATGCTGCAGAACTTCAGTGTTTTCGGTGTATTATGTGAATGCACCTCATATATAATGAAAATTCTTCAAAAGTTTACTTATGAGATATATACATACATGATCGGGTTGTTTACATTTCGTGATTTATAATGTGATGAACATTTGTGAAGAATTTAGAACATGCATTCCATTTTTCTTTTCTTAAGTTACTATATTTTTATATCAATAGCTGCAAGTTTTCTGGTTAAGTAATTGAACTTTATTGACTTAGGTATTTAATTCGTTTCTTACCCATGAAAAATCATAGAACTTCCTTTACTGTTGTATCGCTCAGAGCAACCATGCACAGCAGGTGTAACCCATCTTTTTGACTGATGTCATGTGATTTTATGTTGGAGCCAGAAATTTTGATGCCATGCGCAGTCTATCAGTATATATGCTTGAAGGGTGTGAAGCAAACTCTTTACAATGTATACAAAGTTGTTTTACTAGATGTATACAAATTTACATCTAGTTTTTATTGAAACTCCTAAAATTTTCCTAAAATTTTTCTAAAAATTCCTAAAATTCCTACCTAAAATTTTCCAGAAGTATGCTATATTCCCTGATAGGTGTGAATCAATGAATTCCAGTTGCCTAGCATTAATTGTACAAGTCAGCTTAGGCGGTGTAATGCTCTGGGGTCAGAATTAATAACCTGGCAATCAGATATACCTGAATCACCAGTTCAGTACGTAACATCATCACATCAGAAAACTTTAAAATTGCATTCCCCCTCCAGGTGTATATTAATTTATTTTAATTGGGCCTGTCATATAAGTCTGTTAAAAATGTTGTCAGCCATCTATATAGTCTTTTAAAAAGTGTGGCGTATGTCTCTATAGAAGTTGAATAGCACTGATCTGGACATAATGCTTCATGAGGTCAGCTGCTGTATCATTGATGAAGCGGTTATGATCTTATGGTGCAGTATGGCTGTTAGCTTCACCTTTCTTTTTATTCATGCTCTAGCTTTTGTATCATAAAACCACATAATTCACTCATGTCATAATCTCACTTTTTACAGTAGGAATTCTGTCAGTGTGGAATAACAATGTACAGCTTTATTTAAGTTGCCATCTGTAGTTATAGCCTGATTTGTACATCCATTTTTTAACATACAAACTCGATGTTTTTAACATACAAACTCAATGAGAAACACTAGCAAGCAGTTTTATTGAAGTTATCATGCCACAACATGACTAACATAAGCAGTATTTTTGTCATGTGTGTGTGTTATATAGTTTAAATGTTTCTCAGAAATTTTGATGTTATATCTAATTTCTTACACTGTTTTTGTAGGTTATGCTTTTCTTTGGTTTTCTGGTTATGTCATACATGGCTGCGTTAGTTACATCTCTTGCTCTGGAATCACCCATGATGGCCATAGAGAAACTGCTTATCAAAAAAGATGATGCAGTGTCATGTAGAAGAGATTAAAAATATTGTCTTTTGCTAACTGTTACTCTGTTAGAAAGTATGAACTCAGGGAAAATATTTCACTTCCACTCCCTTTCAAAAGTATTATTCCATATTTTATGTGTGTTTATATTTTATGTACGTAGTTAAGATGTTTTTAAATCTGTTGTAACTTTAAAGTCTATATCAGTTGTTTTAAATTGGCCTCATATCTAGTGAGATGGAGAAGAACAGTGCTGGATTTGTAATTAAACATGAAAGTTAAAATACATAACTATGCATGGAAAACAGGTGAAACATGTGTATATTAATCCTAAGAAGGAATTTTATGATGACTCAGTTGTGTGAATAATGGTGCACCCAACACATACATCAAGTTTCTTTTAATAATTGCAAATGTATATCCAAGTTTATTTTAATAATTGCTAATTATTTATAACTTGAAATGTCACGAAGATTAGTTAATATGTTCGACAATAAGATATCATGGATGCAAGTGTCGCAACAAACTCATCCACAGAACTGAATTACTGGTAACAACAACAACAAAAAGCTTAAAATGTGGAAACTGAATTAAATCGTTATGTAAACTTGTTGAATTTACAGTTATTAATTCACAAGATTTGAAATGTTGATATTTTTAAAGTGAACTTCTCCATATTATTGGTGTAATGAGTCTTTTAAGTGGCAGTCTATTCATAAAACCATTAGTTTCAGCACTTTTTCTTCAAAAAATTATTGAAAGTGGCAAACTCAGTTTCTTTGCGAGCCATTTACCAGGTTTGACATGTTGGCTTATACAGAAAAGAATGACACTGGATTTGTTACATTTTATATAATCGAACAGCCTTTCATTGTCGGTAGAATAAAATTGTCTCTATTTTCAGAGCTTTACTTAATATCCTTTTTAAGAGATCTATTACTTAATGTTCTTGTTTTGTATAGAATGTGAACACTTGTGTGAAATCTGTCAGACTACAACATTGCTAACACTCATAACTAGAGCTTGTTAATGCATAATAATTCTTTTTATGGAGCTAAATGCATACTTTTGTACAGTCTCCACCTGAAAAATTGTTGTCAGTAAAGATCACTTTCCTATGTAAAGTATGTTTTATGTGTAAGAGGAAATAAGTATTAATTATTAGATTGATTAATTGGTATAGCTAAAGAGTTTTTAATAAGCTTGTCATATTGATATGCTTCTGATGCTGTGTTAGAAATTAGTTAGGTTGGTTTTCTTTTCAATTTTTTATTATGTCAACAATACTTTTGATGTGTCATGTCAACAATACCTTTTAGTTTGTTAAAGCTGGGTTATTTAAAAAAAATTTCCATGCTAAATACTGTTATTTGGTCTGTTATTTTCAATCTGTTTTGCAAAATACTGAGCATATATTACATACGATTACCCCAAGTATGTGTACATTCTTAACTCATTCTACCCGGCACATGGAAACAGTGCCCAACCATCAATTTACGGGCCGCAGTACAAGCACATGAATGGACCCTCCCCTTCTCCCCCCCCTCTCTCTGGAAATGTCAATAACCATCTTCTATGAAAAATTAAAAAAAAAGTAGTTTGTATAATCAAAAGAACAGAAAACGATGGTGTTTCATATATAATAGTATAATGAAGGTTTTTGCTTCACTGTGTGGTTTTATGCATAGTACCAATGGCAAAAGTAAAAGAATCCAATTGTTGTTTGTACAATTTTAATCACGGTGCAAAAAATCTGGATACCATGCAGTAGTGGCAGCTAAAACTATTAACTCGCTAATATTTCCTGTAGTTTTATATGTACTTTCCCCCTACTTTTTTTTTTTTTTTTTGCTGGATACATGGATTTGCTCGTGATCATAATTTTATTAGCAAGCAATTAATTAAATTGAATCAATCAGTATATGTAATGCTAACTGTTCATTCTAAGCTGCAGCCCACAATTTGAAAACCTTCCACTCACGGTTTAGAAGGGTTGGAAACAAATACGAAAAAAACTAGAACTGAGCGTTAGAATGTGATATCAGTTTAAAGAACTCTTTTGCAGTAGAAAAGCAAATAAAAAGTTCAAAAGAAATAAAAGTGTATTTTCAGAGGAAAAAAGTTAAGAACCTCTGCACCATTCACCCCCCCCCCCCTGTGCAAAGCAATATGCACTTAGCTTAGCTTGACTTTTGTCCAGAAAAATGTCAACTGTACACAGGCTGTAAAATTCTGTAGGTGATACTGATTAAAAATGAAAATCAGTTTACTGGTTCCTTTCCAAGCTCTTTGGGTATCACTGAAAAAATGCCTAGGGAAAAACGTCTGCAGAAAAATGCCCATGGAAGGAATGCCCAAATCTAGAAGATATGCAAAAATGCCCACAACATTCCTAAATAAATAATATTGCATAGTTTTGAATCTCTTCCTGGTTTACTAGGTGTGGTGTAGGTTTAGTTTGGGAATGTAAATCACTTAAGTTTCTGTTGACTTGTTTCACATGTCTCAACATAACTGTACTTGTTAATAAAATATAGCAAAGGAAAAAACAGACTCGTGATGAGTATTTTGAGGAAGGCGTAACTGTCCAAGAGATCAAAAACATGAGTCTTAAATTCTTATGCATATATGAAATTTAAAATGTTCAATTATTGCATGCTGCAGAACAATTGGCAACATGTATATCAAACTAAGACATAAATCCTAATAAAGTTATAACAGTACTGCTGTGCTATTTTGGGTTATTCAAATGAATTGTTACAGATAAAACTGATTTGCAGTGATGAAACCAGAACATTTTTTCAGGGATGAGGTGACAGTTTGAAAACGTTGCTTTGCAAACATTATTGACTGATAATTTTTTTCAGTACTTTAAACTTCTGAAAAACATTAAATTTGCAAATACTGTGTTTGGGTCCTTTTTCAAAAAAAACATTTGGCCTCATTTTTTATGTGAAATCTGGCATTTGTTCTTAGGCAAAAACTTTCTTCGATGGGTATACACTGTTTCACATAAATTTCACAGTACAGTACCATGTTTTTTCTGTTTTATCTACATTTTTCTGTCAACGTTTTAAACTGTCATTTGTCCTGCATTGCGGACCACGGCTCCCTAGCCCAGGCCTGGGAATCTATCCCCTTTTCTCCCTCATTTGGAAATTGCATGGGGGAAATAAAAGCGAAATTAACAAAATAATTCAGTTTTGGTATAATTTTTGTATATTTGATATCCCTACCTCCTGAAAACAAAATATAAAGAACTGAAAACAAAAGAGTTGCATGTAAATGCAACATATTGTCATGGAAAATATCTGATATTGATCAATGTGTTTAACTATCTCTGTCAACAGGTTTCTTAATGAATTAAAACAGCCTTCATACTGCTTTCATTTACTCCTAAGTCAGTTACTCTCAATTTTAAACATTATTATTTTTTAAATTAATTTAATTTTGCAACAGGTAGAACTCACATTACTTCATTTGTTGAGTACAGGAAGCATCACCTGTGATTGCTTCCTGAAAAAAGTTATTACGTACTTCATTTGTTAAGTCAGGAAGCATCACCTGTGATTGCTTCCTGAAAAAGTTTAGTTATGATATGTTAATATACGAAACATATTCAGCATATTATGTACAATTTTTATAGATACAACATTTTGGTTTTTTAAGTTTTAAAAATCATGTCGGTACACTAAAAAGCAAGTGAAAAACATTTCTTTTGTAATTCATCTGTTATTGTATTTGTGTAAATAAATTGTTATTATATGCATATACATTATATTTATATATATAAATATAGATATCATCATTGTCAACATTATCAATCCACTGCTGGATGAAGGTCTCCCAAGTTTTTTCCACAATTGTCTGTCTTGAGCCTGTCTCCATGTCACTCTGGCATGCTTTCGAATTTCATCCATCCATCTCCCATGGGGTCTTCTTCTGGGTCTTTTTCTGTCCTTCAGAATCCAGTCTAAAATTTCAGTTGTCCATCGGTGGTCCGTTCTTCTGGCAACATATCCAGCCCATTACCATTTCAGGGATTTCACTCTGGTCATGATGTTGTCCACTCTTGTCATTTTCCTTATCCACAAGTTCCTCTTATTATCTTTCCTGGTTACACCAATCGTGCATCTCTTCATCCTTCTTTGAATTGTCTGCAGTCTTTGTATATCTTTTTTAGTTAAGGTCCATGTCTCTGCTCCATACGTAAGCACTGAAAAGATGCATTGATTAAACACTTTTCTTTTAAGACACAATGGAATATTGCTCTTGAAAATTGTACTGTTTCTTCCAAAAGCTCTCCATCCAAGTTTTATATGGTGCTTAATTCCTTCATCAATGTAACCCTCACTTGATATTTGCTGCCCAAGATAAATGTAGGTATTGGTTGTGTCAAGCTTTTCGCCATCAATCGCCAAATCTTCGTTTCTTGTAAAAGCATTGTACATCACTTTTGTCTTCTGAAAGTTCATTTTTAATCCCATTTCTTTACTCTTGTTGGCAAGTTCTTGGAACATTCTCTGCAGCTCTGAAGCGGTAGTTGCAAAAATGACTACATCATCAGCAAAACAAAGATGAGTTAGATAATCTCCATTAACCTTTAGCCCGTTATTTTCCCAGTTCAATAATTGAGACATTTTCCAATGTGGCATTAAAGAGTTTGAGAGATATGGTGTCACCTTGTCTCACTCCCTTTTCAATTTTTTTTTTGTGCTGTATCTTCAATATCCAAACCTTTGCAATTGCATTTTCATAGATGTTATTAATAATGCTAATGTTTGCATGTTCAATACCACAGGATTTCAAAGCCATTGTAACTGCTGATTGCTTCACGGAATCGAAGGACTTTTCATAATCAATAAAAGCCGTGCATAATGGGAGTTCATATTCTCTTGTTCTTTCATTTAGTTCTCTCAGTACATGGATATGATCTACAGTGCTGTAGCCACTCCTAAATCCAGCTTGTTCTCTCGGTTGAGCCATGTATAGTGTTACTTTCAAGCGATGTGAAAGAACTTTAGTGAAGACTTTATAAACCACTGATAGGAGGCTGGTGGGCTTGTAGTTCTTGAGATCCTCAACATCACCTTTTTTATGTAGCAGGATCATTGTAGCATTGTTCCAATCCTCACAAATCTTCCCTTCATTGAGGCATCTGGTGAAAACTTGGGTGAGTGTAGTTTCAATTTCTTCACTTGCTTCTTGTATAATTTCCATGGTAATTCATCTTCTCCTGGAGTTTTTCCCTGTTTTATGTTCTTAATTACATGTGTAACTTCTGCAGGGAGGACTGAAGGGACTTTGGTACTGGCACCTGCCATAACGTCGGGAATAGATGTATCATCCCTTTCATACAGTTTTGAGTAAAAATCTTTCACCCTTGTCAAAATTTCACTTCTATTTCGTGTTACAATATCATCTTCTTTTCTGAGTGCCATAATCTGTTTTCTTCCCTTACCGAGATGTCCCTTTGCTCTCTACAGACTTTTGTTGTTTTCAATTGCTTTCCTCACTAGTTCACAATTGAATTTCCTTATGTCTTCAGTGATACTTTTCCATACTGTCTTGCATAGCTCTGTATATTCCACTTTGGAAGTTACGTCTTCTTTTGTGATCATCTTCGTTCTCTTTTGCATCAACATTTTTGTTTTTCCTGATATTGTCTTCATATGTAACTTGTTCTTAGTACCATCTATTTTTGTTGCTGTTTCCATAAGAGCTTTTGTGAGTTCTCTGTTAACTTCAGAAATATCCACTTCTTCCGATGTTAAGCCTTCTAAAGCAGAGAATATGTTCCTCAGTTCCAACTTGAAGGTATTATGATGTTTTTTTGGGTTGGTTATGTCAATACATTTTGTTTGTCTTATGAGCTTGCCACGTTCGAGTTTAGTGTTGAGGTGCATCTTACATCTCACCATTCTATGGTCACTACCTGTGTTGAACTTGTTTAGCACACTGCAGTCTTCGATGAAGAATTTTTTGTTACACATAATAAAATCAATTTCACTTGTCCCATTCGGATGTCTCGGTATCCATTTCCTGTATGGCTTTTTCTTGAAAAAGGAGTTCATGATGAAAAACGTTTCTGCTTCTGCAAACTCTATGAGAATATTTCCACGTTGATTTCTGTTCCCATAACCAAATTTACCAACTGAAGTTTCACTCTGTTGCCCTATTTTTGCATTGAAATCACCCATAATGATCTTGAAGTGCTCTTTGCCTTTGTTATTCAGATGCGAATTTCCTCGTAAAATTCTTCAATTCCGTCTTCAGGATGACTTGTGGTGGGGGCATAAGCTTGAATAATCTGAGCCTGGTATCTTTTTGAGAGTTGGATAACGAGTTACGCAGCCCTGTCTGCGGAACTTTCAACTTCTAGAACATTGTCCTTCAGTCTTTTGTTTATTATAAATCCAACACTACTAGTTCTGCCAGTATCTGTCCCACGGTAGTAGAAGAGATTTCCACTTTTCAGTTCAATTAAATCTTCTGCCCTTCTTCTTACCTCCCTTAGCCCCCACAGTGTCCCAGCTGATCTTTTCAACCTCATCCAACTCAAGCAGCCTTGAATCGGAAGATAGGGAACGTCCGCTGAACACAGCCAAGGTCAGCATCAGATGACAGCCTAGTCCAGTCCAGTCCGGTTTTCTTAGCACCCTCTGCCTTCATGTCGCACTGGCCGCTGCCTTGGTTATGTATGTAACTAGCGTCTCGCGACAGCGATATCCACATGTATCGAGTTATCTCATTGGCAGCAATAAAACCGGCACCCACCAATTGGCGACCGGCACTGAAACAGCACTTGTAGTTCGTATATGTCGTCGAAGTCGTGACACAGATTGTTTACACCTTAGTTAACATTAGTTTCTTCATTGGCGGCTGTCGGCACAATTCGAACAATTTAACCTGTTTGCAGTATACATCCAAATATAAAAATGGCTATTCTTCCACAAACGGGCGCATTCCTCATTTATCACACCTAAGACAGCGGAACGCTAGAAGAAGCTCCGCGAGCAATCTACTGTTTTCGATCTGGCAATGCATCTGTTGTTTACATTCGAATGATAACATTATGGGCACAGAGAAGAGAGGTACAGAGTGTGCACTCTAGAAGATCGTAAAGGAAATTCTCCACTTTGTCCGATGGCAACAGCATAATGTTAAACTCACATAGACGTTGGCGGCCCCACGGCCTGTTAATGAGAACTAAAAGTGACGTCACAACTACGATCCTCCCACTTGTTTACAAATGTCTCTCTCGACTTTCTTTCCCTGCGAGAGCCGCCATTTTCCTTACTTCCCGAGTTGGTTAGGTTCACTGTAGCGTGATTGACCGAGGAATTTTGCGGTAATTGTAACGGAATTAGGCGTATATTCTTAATCGTAAGAACAGCACTTTGCAGTCGGGAATTATACTGAGAAATAAAGTACTAACTCTGACTTAAAAGAAACTAATAAATCTGTAGCAGCTTTCGTTCTCAAAATGCAGACCTTCGTCAACGCAACATACTACGGCCGGAATTTGAAAATAAACAACGGAAAAATATCAAAGCAATGGCAAATAAAAAGTAACAAACTGACATAATTGTATCACGAATCAAACATCTGTAAACATCTGCCAGAAGGATCAAATGGAATTACGAAAAACAAAATACAGTAAGGGCTCTACTCTGATATAAATTTTACTTATATCGATTTTTAACAGTTAAAAAATAGACAAAGATTTCCTACATATAAAAGATGAAATAATTATCCGCCGGAAATAACTTCTACGAAATAACGAAAAGCATTGTTATAATCACAGAATCACACAGTGGTAACGGCAGCAATAACAAGCAAAGTAACCAATTTCGAATTATGAGCGTTACAGTAGGGACGTTACGTCAGAGAGCACGTGGGGTTTAGTTCCATAAAGCGCCGACGGTGCTCTGCTATCGTTCTTTTTCCCCGCCCACCAATTTCCATAACTCTGGCTTGTGCACGCTCTGTCTCTCCATTCTCTGTGATTATGGGTGGTTATCTTTGCATTCTGTTCTTATTCATCATGATGACTAACGTTAGTTTCATAAACAAAAATATTTCGTGTACTAAATGAAAACTATAACTGAGATGTTGAAAAAGAACTAAAAAAAATGAACGATCTTACCGCTATATACGTTGGAAGACTGATAAAAAATTATCCTTTCGTATTTACAGTAAGTATTTTAATTCGTACTGAGAAATATATAGCAAAAGACAATTAAAGAAGAAAAGCAGCGATACTTATTGCCATTCGTGATTCCTTATTTTTTTTTTTTTTTTTTTTTTGAGGTTTAACGACCACCGTGAGCAACTCAATGGGCTATAAGCAGTCGCCCGTCCCAAATTTAGGGTCACTGGTTCCAGGGAAGGGAGAGAGAGCCAGTGCCGTAAGACAAACACAACATCCATGCCTCACCGGGATTCGAACCCGGACCCCTTACGGACGAATGATCAGAGGCCAGCGCCTTAGACCACTGCGCCACCGGGGCGGCCCTTATTATTTCAAAGGTGGGTAGCGAACCATATCTTTCACACTATGCTATGCATGTTTTTATATCTCGTACGACATCGTTAACGAGCGGTGGCGCAGTGGTCTAAGGCGTTGGCCTCTGATCATTCGTCCGTAAGGGGTCCGGGTTCGAATCCGGTCAGGCATGGATGTTGTGTTTGTCTTACGGCACTGGCTCTCTCCCTTCCCTGGAACCAGTGACCCTAAATTAGGGACGGGCGACTGCTTATAGCCCATTGAGTTGCTCACGGCGGTCGTTAAACCTCCAATCAAAAAAAAAATCGTTAACGAGACGATACTAATTCCATTGAGGCATTATAAAATACAACAGACCAATTCAACGACAACTTCATGGAATTGTAATACTATCGAAGGGTAATATGAAGGGACAACTTAATATTTACTGAGCGTTGCCAGATCGGAAACAGTAGATTGCTCGCGGAGCTGTTCTAGCGTTCCGCTGTAAACAACAAGTGCCGTTTCAGTGCCGGTCGCAAATTGGTGGGTGCCGGTTTTATTGCTGCCAATGAGATAACTCGATACATGTGGATATCGCTGTCGCGAGACGCTAGTGTTGTTTACAGCAGAATGCTAGAACAGCTCCGCGAGCAATCTACTGTTTTCGATCTGGCAACGCTCAGTAAATATTAAGTTGTCCGTCCATATTACCCTTCGATAGTATTAAAATTCCATGAAGTTGTCGTTGAATTGGTCTGTTGTATTTTATAATGCCTCAATGGAATTTGTATAGTATCGTTAACGATGTCGTACGAGATAGAAAAACATGCATGTCATGGTGTGAAAGATATGGTTCGCTACCCACCCTTGAAATAATAAGGAATCACGAATGGCAATAAATATCGCTGCTTTTCTTCTTTAATTGTCTTTTGCTATATATTTCTCAGTATGAATTAAAATATTTACTGTAAATACGAAAGTATAATTTTTTTATCAGTCTCCCAACGTATATAGCGGTAAGATCGTTCATTTTTTTTAGTTCTTTTTCAACATCTCAGTTATAGTTTTCATTTAGTACAAAAATTACACAACGTTAGTCATCATTTTTTTTTTTTTTTTTTTGATTGGAGGTTTTACGACCACCGTGAGCAACTCAATGGGCTATAAGCAGTCGCCCGTCCCTAATTTAGGGTCACTGGTTCCAGGGAAGGGAGAGAGCCAGTGCCGTAAGACAAACACAACATCCATGCCTGACCGGGATTCGAACCCGGACCCCTTACGGACGAATGATCAGTGGCCAACGCCTTAGACCACTGCGCCACCGGGGCGGCTTAGTCATCATGATGAAAAAAAAAAAAAAAAAAAAAGAACAGAATGCAAAGATAACCACCCAAAATGTTTGCATTTGAATGTAAACAGCCGCCCCGGTGGCGAAGTGGTCTAAGGCGCTGGCCTCTGATCATTCGTCCGTAAGGGGTCCGGGTTCGAATCCCGGTGAGGCATGGATGTAGTGTTTGTCTTACGGCACTGGCTCTCTCCCTTCCCTGGAACCAGTGACCCTAAATTAGGAACGGGCGACTGCTTATAGCCCATTGAGTTGCCCACGGTGGTCGTTAAAGCTCCAATAAAAAAAATGTAAACAACAGATGCATTGCCAGATCGGAAACAGTAGATTGCTCGCGGAGCTGTTCTAGCGTTCCGCTCTCTTAGCTGTGAGAAATGAGGAATGCGCCCGTTTGTGGAAGAATAGCCATTTTTTTATTTGGATGTATACTGCAAACAGGTTTAATTGTTCGATTTGTGCCAACAGCCGCCAATGAAGGAACTAATGTTAACTAAGATGTAAACAACCTGTGTCACGACTTCGACGACGTATACGAATTACAAGTGCCGTTTCAGTGCCAGTTGCCAATTCGTGGGTGCCGGTTTTATTGCTGCCAATGAGATAACTTGATACATGTGGATCTCGCTGTCGCGAGACGCTAGTCCACCCAGTTACCGTGTGCCTGATGTTATTGGGCGACTTAAACTGCATAAAGAAGGGTACCCACTTCGTCCTTTGGCATCCGGCTATGTTAGCCCTACCAGATCATTGGAAAAAGCTTTGGCATTATATTTGTCCAAACTTGTAATGGATTCCCCTTACTCTTCAGAGTTCCACTAGGGCTGTTAAAAGGCTTAGAATGTTTCAGCCACATAATGAGCCTTTCATATTGGCGTCCCTTGATGTCGTATCCTTGTACCCTAATGTACCCTAATGTACCCGTGGAGGCCGCCCACCAAATTATAGATGCGCTTCTTGCTGATTCCGGAGTTCCGTGTGAGGTAATTATGGGTGTTATAAACGCACTTAGACTAGTTAAACAACGTTCATATCTTAAATTTCCAGGATGTGTTTATCAACAGGTGGGGGCTTCCCAATGGATTCACCACTGTTATCCGTTCTTGCCGAAATTATTATGCAACATGTTGAAAATTCGGTTCTATCTAAATTTCCACACCCTCCTTGTTTGTATTTAAGGTACGTCGATGACATACTGGTTATTTGGCCTCATTCACAGGATTTGTTAGAACAGTTTGTCGACGCACTATATTCTATTTTCCCTACCATCAGGCTCACGGTTGAAATCGAGTGTAACTATGTTTTACCGTTTCTTGATATATGTATTAATCATAACTCTACCACCCATGAGTTAGCATTTTCTGTTTATCGAAAACCATCTTATGTTTGTTCTATCATTCCGTATAATTCATGTCACCCTTTTAAGCAGAAAACTTCAACGATTGATTTTTACTTCAGCAGAGCTTACTCACATTCATCTACAGACCGAGCTTTAAACAGAGAGATTAATGGAATTTTTAAGATGACTAACATGTTTGGGTACCCGGATTATATTACCCGCAGGATTCATGAAAAGGTAATAACACGTTGTTCTACTACGTTGATCAGAGAATATGAACGTAGACAGAAGTTCATAGGATCACTAGAATACTTACCTGGTGTTACAAATTTGTTGTTACATGTGTGTTCCAAATATAAATTACAACTAGGCATTAGGTGTAACAATTTGTTTGCACAACTCAGACGAGACCGAGATATACCCGATATTTTGCGAAGTTGGGGTGTTTACAATATTCTGCTTTTAGACCCAATTACAAAACAGCATGTTAGTAATTATGTAGGTTCTACAAGGAGAAATTTGAAGCTACGAGTGAATGAACACAAGTATAGCATTAAAGCGCGCCTTTATAATACAGCACTTGCACGTAATATAAATAATGGCATATTTATTCCTGATTGGTGCAATGTCAGTATGCTCCAGACTCCTTCCTCTGTTCATGTTCTATTGATAGCAGAAAGTGTTTTTAACACGGCATTAGATACGAAATGTTGTAATAACTAATACCCTGTCGATTTACCTGACTTTTGGAAGCTATTAGTGAAATCATTAAATTATAAAATATGTATATAGTTTTTCACTATTTTTTGTGGCAACAGATGTATGTGATATATAAGGTGGCCAGATATGGTCGACGTTAAAGTGGTGGCTTTCAGGAAAGGCTAAGAACGAATGGTGTGACGACACGACGCCTGAACGCCATCCAGTTTAATGTCGACATCCAGATATAGGGACACCGATTTGAGGACAAAAGGGCGTGGCGTCCCCAAATCGGTAGTTTATTTGGCGACACATACGTACTCAAAATAAATATGCAAATCATTTTGTCACAAAACTGCATTGCTTCAATAAGTGTGATATTACACATTAAAATATGTGTCTTAAAAGGATATATCTTGTAGAATGTTGGTAATTTGTATTGGCAAAGCAGAACTGTGATGGCGAGAACATATTAACAAAAGTGAAATGCGTTACTTTAGGTACATGCGCTGAATTAAAATTAGGCTGCACACCATAGTATTTTTTTTTTTTTTGAGGTTTAACGACCACCGTGAGCACCTCAATGGGCTATAAGCAGTCGCCCGTCCCTAATTTGGGGTCACTGGTTCCAGGGAAGGGAGAGAGCCAGTGCCGTAAGACAAACACAACATCCATGCCTCACCGGGATTCGAACCCGGACCCCTCTCGGACGAATGATCAGAGGCCATTGCCTTAGACCACTGCGCCACCGGGGCGGCCATAGTATTTGCATGGCGAATTTTACATTTTGCCAAAGTTTTTGGAGAAACTCAGAACAAGTACAGTCGAAATTTGACAGCGCCAGTGGTACATTGACCTAGTGCTGGCTACTGACTATTCTTTTTTTTTTTTTTTTTTTTTGATTGGAGGTTTAACGACCACCGTGAGCAACTCAATGGGCTATAAGCAGTCGCCCGTCCCTAATTTAGGGTCACTGGTTCCAGGGAAGGGAGAGAGCCAGTGCCGTAAGACAAACACAACACCCATGCCTGACCGGGATTCGAACCCGGACCCCTTACGGACGAATGATCAGAGGCCAGCGCCTTAGACCACTGCGCCACTGGGGCGGCACTGACTATTCGTACAAGTTGGTACGGATTCGAGTCCCCAATGAGGGTGGTGTGTTTGTCTTGCAGCACTTGGTATCTCCCTTCCCTGGAACGAATGTCTCCAAATTTGAGACAGGTGACTGCTTACATTTCTTAGAGTTGCTCGTAGTGGTCGTTATAGCCAGAAAGAAGAAAAAAGTCAAAATTTGTTTTCACAAGAAGCATGTTAGAATATTAGTACAACGGAAACTACTTTTAAGAACATTTTTCTTCGGAAATCTAAAGTTTTAATGCAAGGAGATTAGAATAATACTTCTGGAGATGCTCTGAGTCTCTTAACCATGAAGCGGCAAACTGTGGGAATTTGATGTTGTTTACATGATGCCTATGTAATTTCAACTGCGTGTATTTTGGAATAGCGTGACTTTTGGTTGCAGAAACAGTGTTAATATCAAACTGGAATGAATTATACTTCTTATACGAGTGAAGTTTTTAATTTTAACGATATGTTTTGTATAGAATTCACTTTAACATTCGTGTATTTCAATTTAAAATAAAAAATGAAAAGAAGTCTCAAAATAATTAAGAATTTTGTAAATTCAGCATTTTCTCACACGTGGGCAGCAAGTTACGATGCGAAATTGGAAACATTTGCAATGAAAGAAGGCGATTCGGCCAACACAAAATGTATTGCAATAGCCGTGAAAACCATCAGCTTTCCCACACTTTGACGGCTGTCGCTCGCGGTTATAGGCTTCACTCAAAGTGGTACTGCTCCATTAGCAAGGGCATCTCCATATATCTTATTCTAACCTACTTGGGTTAATGAGGAAGTGTAAATTCGAGGACATTTGGGGACAAACATTAAAATTTGAGGACAATTTGCGTCCCCAAAGGCTTCAGACGTTTTTGGGGACGGTAAACTAAATTCGAGGACTGTCCTCAAGAATTGAGGAAGTCTGGTCAGCTTACCCTAGTAGGACCATTCTGGGAGGGCAACCGGCCCCCTTCTCAGTAGCTACGGCCCTGATCAAACGACTGGTGCAGCTGTACAGCCGTCCGCCAACAACTCTTGAAGAACTTTGGATGCAGGTCAATACATCCTGTGTGGTTATTCCACAGGACACCATTCACACATTTTTTTGATTCAGTGCCCCAGCAGGTGATACAAGCCAGAGGGGGCCACGCCAATTATTTGCTATATCGACGCACCTGGTACGTATGACATCGAGATGCTAATCATTTGTTCTGTATTGCTTAATGAACATATCCTGTAAAACTCAAAGTCGTTGCTTGACTCTTTTCGGGTGTTCTGTTTTTTCATGAACATGAGTGTATATGTCAGAACTTAAACGTTTTTTCTCTAAATCAAAGTGTGAAATATAGATAAAAACTGATATTAATTGCTAACCAAAGAAAAGTTTTTTTATTGGAGGTTTAACGACCACCGTGAGAAACTCAATGGGCTATAAGCAGTCGCCCGTCCCTGATTTAGGACCACTGGTTCCAGGGAAGGGAGAGAGCCAGTGCCGTAAAGCAAACACAACATCCATGCCTCACCGGGATTCGAACCCGGACCCCATTTGCACGAATGATCAGAGGCCATCGCTTAGACTACTGCGCCACCGGGGCGGCAATCTCTATTTGGAAGCAAGTCCAATTTATTTCTGAAACGAAATTCTATGTGTAAAAATTGTTAATTTGTGTTTGATAACTGCCATGTGAGCCGTCCCAGTGGTGCAGTGGTTTAAGCGCTGAATTATGTCACTTCTCCTGAGAAGGGTCTGGGTTCGAATCCCGTGAGACATGGACATCGTGTTTGTATTACGGCACTGGCTCTCTCCCTTCTCTAGAGTCGGTGGTCCTACATTAGGGACGGGCGACTGCTTATAGCCCATCGAGTTGCTTACGGTGGTCGTTAAACCTTCAATAAAAAGAAACTGTTGTGTGTGTGTGTACATATTTAACTGGCTGTACCGAAGTTTGCATATGCCTACCCTATATGGTATTTTAACACATTTACCGTGTAACCTGTAACGAATGGATCCATTAATGATTGACTTCCAATAAGGTTACAATTACATTGATCCAATTAAATATGATGAATCCATAAATGGCCTCCCCGGTGGCACAGTGTTCTAAGCGACGGCTTCTGATAATTCATCCGATGGGGGTCCGGGTTCGAATCCCGGTGAGGCATAAATGTTGTGTTTGTCTTACGGCACTGGCTCTCTCTCTCTCTCTCTTCCCTGGAACCGATGGCCCTAAATTAGGAACGAGCTACTGCTTATAGCCCATTGAGTTGCTCACGGTGGTCGTTAAACCTGCAATTAAAAAAGAGTCCATGAACGATTTCTTGATGCTTATTGTACACCTACATGTTATGCCAATTTTGACCAATCAGAAAGCTTAAATATGGACTGAATACTACTCAGCTAATCAGTAGTGCTTTGGTTTTGGAAACATAGTTTTGAATGCATTGGCAACGTAAACAGCTCTTATGTTTCTTCACAGTCGGCAATAATGAATATAAGGGGATTTTACAATGCAGGGGCTGTAAGATTCATTCGCCTTCCCCATTCAAGTCAAATATGTAATAAAATTTTATGTACGAGGGGTTTATCAAAATGTTGGAAACACGGAGTATAACTAGAATATATACAATATGTGGTATGCAAATCACGGTGACAACGTCACCTGCGATGTGAAGTGTATAAAAGGGTACATACAGTACAACGTTGGTTATGACGTTTCAATGCCACAGTCGCAGGATAAGTGAAATGTCCTTAAGCTCTGTCTTTAAAAAAATTTCCTTGCCTAACAGGAGCCTTGTTGCGTTGTGGGTAAGTAGTCTTACTCGTTGTCGGCTGCATTTTATTGTGGTTGATACGTACAGTGCAGGGAGCAAGTTTAGTATTATTAGAGTTAGGGCCTTAGGGGCATTTTGCTTGGTGAAGCATTGGAACTTTTCTTCATTGGGACTGTCAGTCTGCAGTTTTGACAGGGCTATGCTGGGAGAGGTTTCGTCTTTGTGAGCAGAGGGTTCTGCACGCCACCTTTAAAGCAAAGTTTTTATATGAAAAACGTTTTTGTTTAAGCTATCAAAGCATTTTAATATTTGTACCACGGTTTATAACTGTTAAAATGTTGTTAATAGAATTTTTTAATCGATTTTAAAAAAAAAGATTAGTCCTCTCCTTTCCCATCAAATGTACACTTTGTAGATTATTTATGCCATACATCATTCGCATGCCAAGATCTTTGTGGGTGTGAAATAAAACGAGTCATTCGAAAGTATACATTCATTTACGTACAACTCATTGCATTTATTCGCATGACTGACGACTACACCAAGCCACAGGCCGGTACATACAGAGTGGAATTAAAACATAACAAACAGTAAGGTTTACTAATTCCTGACACTGAATGTACTGAGGTCAGTGGAGGATTAAGAGTTTTGGAGGCCCCAAGCGCAACCTGATATTGAGGCCTCTCCTCTCTCAAATTCTTTTTTACGGATGTTAAACCAAAATGCATGAATTAAAAAACACAACATTTATGTATTATTTTCAATTAAACAAAAATGCATTTATAAAAAATCGCATATTCGTGCAATAGAAAAAAGCAGACTGCACATTCTGTTCGGTAATATTAAATAGCAAGTAACAAATACGTGCTGTATACAGTGTTCAAAGGAAAGTCCGTATTCAGGGCAATAACTGCGGAAGAAAGAATCCGAGTGGTACACAAGTTAGGTCTATGTATAGAAAAGGACGATGGTCGATCAAATGAAAGTGATTGGAGCGCTCCTAGCGGCAAAGATAAGAAGTTAGGAAACCTAACTCGCCAACAACGCATGATCGAAACGGAAAACCAATTACAAAGTTGTATCGCAGCATCGAATTAGTAGGAAACGACATAGGGTACGCATGAATTGCGCAAATGGACGGCTCGAAATGCTGATAAAGTGCACGCGGCCGCTGGACTTACAAAGTTGTATCGCATGGTCGAGTTGTATCAAGGAGACGATATAGGGCACGCACTACGCACGAATTACGCACATGGACGGCTCGAAATGCTGATAAAGGGCATGCGGTCGCTGGATGGTTAGGTAATTCTAAATACTGGCTCACGATGGAGAAAGAATCAAATGCGTATGTAAATGTTGATAGTGATGTAGTAGGATGTCGGTGAGATAAAATACCGAGGCTGGGGAATTGAACTTCAGTCGACGTACGCGTTGCAAACACTGATGGTGGGCTACTCGAATGCTGAGTACGCCGCCCTTGTGGCGCAGTGGTCTAAGCGATGGCCTCTGATCACTCGTCCAAGATGGGTCCGGGTTCGAATCCCGGTGAGGCATGGAAGTTGTGTTTGTCTTACGGCACTGGCTCTCTCCCTTCCCTGGAACCAGTGATCCTAAATTAGGGACGGGCGACTGCTTATAGCCCATTGAGTTGCTCACGGTGGTCGTTAAACCTCCAATCCAATCCAAAAAAGGCTGAGTACTGTGAAATGGTCGTACTTCATGGCGAATGTCATCGCAATGTCCACAAAGCTGCAAGGCGGTATGCCGAGCATTTTCCGACTGGTCAACATCCAACTGCAGCGACTATTAACGACTGTGTCCGCCGCCTCCGAGAGACAGCAAGCATACACGCACGTCCGCGATCGGGCTGAATTACCAGTTCGGATGTTACAGTGCATCCTGAGGTTGCCTTGGGATATGTCCTCGCCGATCTGCGCACTAATACCACTGCAGTTACCGAAGAAAGCGAATTAACAGAACAACGTGTTTAGCAAATCCTGGCCAAGCCTAGAGCTCACCCGTAACGCTTCCAGCTGGTGTAAGATTTGATGGATGGAGACCAGGGAAGGCATTTCGATTTATGCAACTTTGTACATAACACGTTGGGAGTTAATCCAACCTTCTTGGCAGATGTTCTGTGGACAGATGAGTCCCATTTTGCACGGTACGGAATAATTAATCGAAATAACATCCATTACTGGGGTGTGAGCAACTCATCTATAGGAGGATCTGCTTGACGTCAAGTACGTTGGGCAACTAACGTTTGGTGTGGTATTTGGCAAAACACACAAATTGGACCCATTTTCTATGATGGGACATTAACAGGTCAGCGGTATTTTCAGCTCTTACTGGGCCTAGTACCTGACTTTCTGGATGATCTTCCCCTCAGAGATCTGCAGCGCATGTGGCAGCAACATGATGACTCACCACCTCACAGGGCAACCAACGTACGGAGGTTTCTAGCTGAAACATTCAGACACCAGATAATTGCTATGGCGGTGCGTTGGAATGGCCTCCGCCGTCACTGGACTTAACACCTTTGGGTTTCTTCTTGTGGGGCTACTCGAAAGAGCAGGTGTATGCTACAGAACCTACTAGTCTGGAAGATTTACATCACATTGTGTGCGCCTG
The DNA here is from genome assembly GCA_039090855.1 of Macrothele yani. Classification (NCBI taxonomy): domain Eukaryota; kingdom Metazoa; phylum Arthropoda; class Arachnida; order Araneae; family Macrothelidae; genus Macrothele; species Macrothele yani. The sequence continues at coordinate 115,424,691 of CM077029.1, read as the reverse complement.
AAACACAGTGACACCTGCCATTCTAGATAGTGTACGAGAAGCTATTCTTACACGCCTTGGAATGTACATTGCAGCAGTTGGTGGCTACTTCGAACCGGTTCTATATTAACTTCGCGCAGATGCGCGTTGCGCTTCTAACCAAGCATATCTCCTGTAACCATTTTTCAGTGTTATAAATAAGCCTGCACAGCTTCTGTCTTGTGTCATTATCTATCTGTCTTTTTATACGCGATTTACCGATTTCGAATTACATTAACAGCATTTCGCGTCTTCCATGTGCGTAATTCGTGGGTACCTTATGCCGTTTCCTACTAATGAGACGCTGCGCTACAACTTTGTAATTGGACTTTCGTTTCGATCTCGCGTTGTTGGAGAGCTGTTTCCTAATTTCTTACCTTTGCCGCTGTAGGGGCGCTCCAATAACTTTCATTCGATCGTCCATGATCCTTTTACTATGTATAGACTTAACTTGTGTACCACTCGGACCTTTCCTTCAACAGTTATTGCTCTGAATAAGGACACTGGACCCTGTATAAACAGACATTTTTTTTTGTTTTGGACAAAAATAAATGAAATGCAGTATATTAGTTATTTTGTATACATTTCTTCATAAGTCATATTAAAGTCGAACTTTTCTCGCTTTTAGTTTAGCGAATTTGTCAATGATTGATTCATTATCTAATGATTGGATAACATTGTTTTCAATGAATATAAGTGCCGAATGGCTTAAATCAAACTAATTTAGTGAATTACGTAAATAATTTTTAACTCGTTTAAGTACGGAAAATGAGCGTTCACCGCTAGCATTACAAGCATCTATTGTTAAAAATATTTTAAATGGTTTCTACATTCGGAAATGTAGATTGCAGCCGGTCAGATCGGGGAAGTCGAAACTGGGGAAGTCGAAAGTTTTGCAATATTTGCATAAACGCATGTGCTGCGGTGGATATGTCACGTGTTTAAACTAGTTCAAGTCGCGCACTGCAGTCAGTCGAAAGGGATATAAATGGTATCATTGCTGTGAACAGAATTGCATGTCATTGTTCTGTTGGGACGCCTGAAAGATGAACAGTCACAACCGGCTATTTAGGGAACTTTTGCTTTACGAGTTTGAAAGCGGCCATAAAACTGCTCAAGCAACACGAAACATTTGTCATGTGAAAGGGGAAGGTTCCACGGACTACAGCACTGCAACCAGAAGGTTCAAGAAATTTCGCTCAGGTGACAGAAACCTAGACGAACAGTCAAGGTCAGGTAGGCCGCGAACCGTGGATTCGGAGGCGGTGCGTCAGGCAGTAGAGGCAAATCCGACAACCAGCATTCGAAGATTATCAGGCGAGCTGGGCATATCATACGCCACCTTGGTTCGTCCCTTTCAGGACCTCGGCAAGATTTACAAGGGCTGCGGCATTGTCCATCACGAACTAGCGCCAGCTGAATCAAACCGTCGAGTGGAAGTATGCACGAAACTCCTAGAAAACCAGCACGATGTACGTTTTATCAAGCGAATTTCTACATGCGGTGAAAAGTGGGTCTATTTCCGTAATCCTAACACACAACGGCAGTGGTTTAACCCGAGTCAGCTTCCTGCACCTGTTGCCAAACGTGGGCGTTTCGAGCACAAGGTGATGCTCTGCGTCTGGTGGAATTTCGAGGGGATAATCCATTGCGAATTTGTTCAAGACGGTTGGACCATCAACGCCAGCCTCTACTCTGAGCAGCTGGAGTGGATGTATGCCGTTTTGGAGGAGACGTGTCCGGCACTGGTGAACAGAAAGCGCGCTCTCTTACAGCAGGACAACGCTCGGCCTCATACCGCGCAAGCGACCAGGGCAAAACTCCATGAACTTGAGGGCATCGAACTGATGTCACGTCACATCCAGCATAGAGTCCGGACCTTGCACCGTCGGACTATTACTTGCTACCGTCCATTGCCCACTTTCTTCGCGGGTGGCACTTCAACAACCAGGAGGAGATGACAGCTGGGGTGAAGGAGTTCTTCGCCTCGAAGGACAAGAAAAGTGGTACCGCCGCAGAATCGAAGAACTGGCAGACAAATGGCTAAAGACGGAGAAACATAATGGTCTATAGTTTCAATGCTAGTCAGCTTTCGTCGTAAAGGTGCATATGAGGGCATAAAGTGATCCAAATATTGCAAAACTTTCGACTCACCCTCTGAAACTTATATATATCAACAGGACCAGACTTTTTCTTCTTAGGCATATTTCATGAAATGAACTTCATTATAAATATTGACATTAAATATTATTTAATATATTTAACGTCAACATCTTTTTCATATTTCGCCGTTAATCTTTCATTCATTCAGAAAATATGTGAAAATATTAACGTGATATCCGGAGTTGAATCTACAATTACTGAATAATACAAAACTTCTTTACCTTCAGAAAAAAAATTCTTCCCTTCGCTTCCCATTAAACTTATAAATTCGTCACACACAGTGTGATAAATACACTATCTACCAACAAATAATTAGACACCCCTGCAATCGACGATATCTGCGGTCCTGATACACGTCACGGCCGCCACCGTTAAATATCGAGTGGGAAACAACAACGCAACCAGTCGCATGCAAGATGCCACGCAGTTCGGAGCTCTCTGATTTCGAGAAAGGTGTAATCGTCGGGTATCACAGAAATGGTCGATCCATATACGTGACATATCCAGAGAAGTGAAGTACCCAAAATCGACAGTGGCCTACGTGATTGGCAAGTGGAAGATAAGAGCTGACTGTTAGAATGTCCCCCGACCCGGCAGACTCACAAAACTGGTAGTTAGAGACCGACGGGTGCTGGCCATAGAAATTCGAAAGAAACGCACCAAATCGATGAGCCACATCCGCGAGGAGTTTCCAGAGGCATCCGGGAGTGTTCTTTCGATGAATACCATCTGTAAGAAAGCCCATCTGTAAGAAAGCCCATCTGCTCGGTTATCATGGACGTGCTGCCGCCCACAAGTCTTTGATCACCAAGTCCAATAGCGCTGCTCGGCTAATGTGGTGCAAAGAACGTCGACAGTGGACCGTTGAACAGTGGAAAGAGGTTCTGTGGAGCGACGAATCAAGGTTCACCCTCTACCGTTCAGATGGCAGGGTCTGGGTTTGTCGTCTGCCTGGAGAACACCTCCTGCCGGAATGTATTGTGCCAACTGTGAAGTTCGGCAGCAGTGGAATTATGCTATGGGGGTGTTTCTCCTGGTATGGCACGGGACCCTTGGTCTCAATTCCTGGTAGACTCAACGCCGAGACCTACTGCACCATTTTGGATGACCATGCGCTTCCTACGTTATGGCAGTTTTACGGGGTAGATTCATGTTACTTTCAGGATGACAATTCCACCTGTCCAGTGGCGGCTTTTGGGAGGAGGCAAAGGAGGCAGTGCCTCCTCAGAATTTTAAGATTCTTAGTTAGAATTATTCATTTTTTTCATTCAGTACTTTTGGGTATAGGAGAGCAAACGTTTATGCTAGTTAACTCTTTTGAATTAAATGTCGTCTATGTGTTCATTCAGTTTTTTAAATTGACGCTTTTCGAAAACAATCGGTAGCGCGTAGTTGCAAATTGTCCTCAGCTTGCGATATCCGTCCTTGAGGCAGGAAGCAAACTGCCTCTCGTACATTTTGCGCCAAACCTGTTTACTCCCACTGAATCAGTAGATACGAAGGTAGGCGGTGGAACTGCCAACACAAAGAGCGCACGCGCACCGTGGATTTCCTGTGAGGCAGATGTTATCTTGCCGCATGGGAACAGCTGTTTAGTAGACAGCAGCTCCGCTGTGTTAACTCCTCATTCTGACAGCTTCGAGCGTCATTACATAGCGTCTTCTTCCTAGTTGCTTTTCTTTCACACTAATGTTTGTGCAACTAATTATATTTATGTTTTATGAAGAGTTATTTATCAGACCATGGCCTCTGCTTCAAACATATCTAATATGGTGGATAGCTTACTGGAAAAGCCTTTCAGTAGAAGAGATTTTGAAGAAAAGTTTCATATTAAAAATGATGGTAAGCCTACACCTGAAATGAAAAAGATGACTTCAAAGGGCAAAACTTCAAACAGAGGTTTTAATATTGACTGGTACAGAAAAAAACAATGACTAACTGGTAGTGAATCAACGAACAAACTATATTGCTGGCCATATTTGCTTTTTCCTGTGAGTGGCAATGAAGTCTGGCAAGAGAAAGGCTTCAATGATTTGAATAATTTACCACGTGCCTTGGACAGGCACAAAAAGTGTAAAGATCACATTCTGGCAGTTGTTAAATTAGAGTTGCTAGGCAAAACAAGGATAGACTACTCTCTCAACGAAGCGAAGAGAACAAGTGACTTACGTCATAATGAAAAAGTAAAAAAGAATCGTGATGTAATGAAGAAGTTGACTGATATTACAACACTACTGGCGCGGCAAGAGCTCCCATTTCGTGGACATGATGAGAGCGAAGTCTCTGAAAATAAGGGAAATTACCTCGAGATGATTGATTTACTCTCCAAGAGTGACAAAACATTGAGAGTGTTTATGGAGAATAGTACAACATTTTCAGGAACTTCAAAAACAATACAGAATGATTTAATCGAATCAGTTACTCATATAATTAGGAATGAAATCAATGCAGATATTGAAAATGCCCAGTTTTTTTCTTGGCAGATTGATGAAGCGACAGACATTAGCTCCCATGCACAAGTAACAATTATAGTTCGATTCGTGAAAGATGGAGTACCAGTAGAAAGATTTTTGGGATTTTTTGACGTAAGTTCTGATCGGTGTGCTACTTCGCTTAAAGAATTACTGGATCGTGAGCTGGAAAGATTTAGGTACAAAGAAAAACTAGTTGCACAGACATATGTTGGCGCAGCAGTGATGGCATCAGAGCTGAATGGATTGCAAGCAAAAGTGAAGTGTGATGCCCCTCAAGCATTATTTGTTAACTGCTACGCACACAGGCTTAATTTAGTTTTGAGCAGAGAAGCGTCAGTGTTGAAGGAATCACGTTTTTTTTTTTTTTTTTTTTTTTTTCAAATTTAAATGCAATTTGTGCATTCTTTTCCAAATCGACAAAGCGTGTTCATTTACTAGAATCTGTTGGTGGACCCAGACCACCTCGTGTATTTCAAACCAGGTGGAACTTCAAATCTCATTCAATGTCTACCATAGCTGACCACAGGTGCCTGCTAATTGAAGTATTTGAAAAAAATGAGGATGATTCCAACTATGATGATGAGACAATTCACGAAGCTGCAGGACTAAACCGGTGGCTCCAAGATTTTAATTTCGTTTTTCTTCTCTTCTCATATAAAAAAAATATTTGATTTAACTGAGGTTACTTTCTTTGTACTGCAATCAAATAGTTCCGATGTTACATTTTGTAACAAACGAATTACTGGCTTATGGGAAAAATTGTTGTACTTTTGAGATCAGAGACAGTTTGATGATCTCTATCATAACGTGTGCAGTGAGGTTGGTCCTCCGAATAAAAGATTTAAAGGAAGCAATGATATTCCAGCCACCGTGCAATACAGAAGATTGTATTATGAGGTAATAGACAATGTTACAACTCAGTTAAAATGCTGGTTTTCTGACACTGAGAAATTAAAATTTCTTCAGCTGGTCGATGTACACTGCTTTGAAGCTCATTCTAGAATTTTTCCTGAACATTGTTTTAAAGCTCTGTTTCAAACTTATGAAAAATACTTTGACAGCACCAAACTGCATAATGAGTTGCAGGTTCTGTATTCAGATAGAGATGTGTGGAACAATACCAAAAGTACAACAGAACTTCTATCTGCCATATACAATAGTAATCTAACACAGGCACTGACAGAGTTGTTTAGACTTCTTTCCCTCGTAGTAACAATTCCTGCAACATCGACCTTTGCGGAATGCAGTTTCTCGTGCCTGAAGAGGATAAAAAACTACAAGAGAAACTCCATTGGGCAAGAAAGGTTGTCAAGTTTATCAGTTCTGTCCATCGAAAAGGCGCTTGTGAAGAGGATGGAAGCATAACAGACATGGTATGACCATATAATAAATCACTTCGCCAAACAGAAAGAACGAAAGGTAGATCTCGTATACAAGACAATATAAGCGTAAGGTAAGCTTTCTCTCTTGCTGTATAGGTAAACGCTGTGTTCAGAAGTCTTCAAGACTTTTATCTTTTGGCGTCAGTGAAGGCAGCGGCGTACATACAATAGACTTTCCTTCGAGATGAAAAAGATGTATAGTTCAGTCTTGCTTTTTATCTTCTGTTGATCTCTTTAATAAAAATCTATTTCGATGCAATATATTCCATATTCAAACTGGCGTTACAGTTCCCAAATAGTCCAAGAGGACAATTCAGACTGAAAATATATATATTTAGGTGAAGGGCCGGAGCCTTACATAAACAGGTTTTGTGTTGGTAAGTCATATAAAACGTGCGTTTCCGGTAAAATTTTATAAATCTTTTCACGGGTCATGTTACTTATTTCATACTTCGCACATGAGAAAGTAAATAAAAAAATGGCATTAAATTGAATAAATTTATCATGAAAGAAATACGAGATTACACCATATAATACAAATGTTGAAGATGACAATCCGATTTTTGGCGTACATGTGACAAGGATGGTAAGTCTGATAATATCCGAAAACTTGAAAATTTTCATCGTCCTGGATCGGGACTCGAACCCGCGTCTCCCAGGTAGCGCCCGGGTATGCTAACCACTATACCACCCAGAATGACCGAGTTTCAAGTTTCCGATTAATTTGGATATAATGATCACAGGATTCGCTAGTCGAAGCAACCGGCATTCATGTTTAGCGAATTTGGAGGTTAATAATCTTATTCCGTGATTGCCTGGAATAGCAGATAAATCAAGAAAGAAATACTGGATTACACCATATAATACAAATTTTGAAGATGGCAATCCGATTTTTGGCGTAAATGTGACAAGGATGGTAAGTCAGAAAATATAATTTTCATCATCCTGGAGCGGGACTCGAACCTGCGTCTCCCAGATAGCGCCCGGGTATGCTAACCACTACACCACCCAGGACGATGAAAATTTTAAAGTTTTCGGATATTATCTGACTTTCCATCCTTGTCACATTTACACCAAAAATCGGATTGTCATCTTCAAATTTTGAATAAATTTATTTGAATCTAGGCTGAAAAGTAGTTTGCCTCCCCAGCAATTTTGGTCACGGGCCGCCACTGCACCTGTCATGTTGTGAGGTCCACCATGGCTTGGTATGGTGACAATGGGGTTAATCGAATGGACTGGCCTGCGCAGAGCCCGGACCTTAACCCTATCGAGCACCTCTGGGACGAGTTGGAGCGTGGACTTAAGGGGTGCCCCCACCGTCCGAAATCGGTAAAGGAACTGATCTGTCTTCTCCAAGCCGAGTCGAAAAAACCCGCTAGCCGTCGTACAACGCCTGGTTGAGGGTATGGCCCGGAGGGTCGCAGCTGTAATCGCCGCTCTTGGAGGCTCCACCAACTATTGAAATTGAATAAACTTCGTTTTCCTTTGCTATCACAGGTGTCCAATTACTTGTTGGTAGATAGTGTAATTTACGTTGTCTCTGCCGGGGCTATTGAATCTTTCTAAATCGTTTTTTTAAGAAATCGTCAAATTTTTCAAGATGTTCTATGCAACTTAAAAACTTTCCCTTCGATTTGACTCCATATCTTCTCTGTGTCGACGAAATGCCGTTCCCCAATTCCTCAATAAATTCACTGTTGCAATGCTCCGCTTTAAAACTACTCGCCAATACTACTATGAATTAATTCGTTTTGCCAAGTGTGTGTCAACACGTCTTGTAATTGACAATCGAATTTCGAGAAGATGCATGCTCTTAAAAATTGTGTTAAATTTCTGCAAGCGTTAAATCCTGTTACAACTTATGTCTGTGATTTATGAAAACGTTTACATGCATAACATTTCACACTTTTGCTTGCTTTTGAAAATAGCAACCATTCGCAAAATTCTTCGGTACCGTTTGCTAAGACGGAATGAAAGTTGGATTCAGAAAGATTTCTCTAGTAGGAACGGTTTCTGTTGCTTGGTTTATTTATTAAATAACACTTTTCAGATAAATGCAATGGCCACAGTGCAAAATCATTGAGAAAATCAGGATCTGTTGAACCTTGACGGGCTTCACTTTGTCTTTCTCTTTCTTATTATTTTGCTCTTCTTCAGCTTCATATCCTTTCGAAGTGTCTCTAGGGACGCTTTAAGAACCTCTGAGGCCACCGTTGCGTTGTGGGACCCACTCCCTTCCGTCCCGCGCGCGCATCCACGTATAATTCAGTTTTGTTATCTAAAATCTAAAAATATTGCTAGGTATATCTTCTCCTTTCCATCTCAACAAAATAAGATAAAAATGTCATGTAGTGCATTTTAGGCAGTACACTTCCATACACAATCGATATGCACTGAGTGATCACTGAATTATGACCATCTACCTAATACTTCGTAGGTCCACCTTTCATCATCAATACAGCAGCTTCCGATTTGGCATCGATTCAATAAGATGCCGGAAGCAATTAGGAGGTATGGCCAACCAAGCTGTGTGTAATGCAGCCTTTAGCGCAGGTATGGTGGTGATTGGTGTATCCACATGCCTGATATGCCATTCCATAGAGTCCCACCAGTGTTCTATGGGATTGACATCGGTAGAGTTCGGGGGCCAATCTATGTGCTGGAAGTATGGACAGTGTTCCTCAAACCACTGATGCACAACACTGAACCTGTGACTCGGCGCGTTCTCATCCCAGAAGACATCGTCGCCATTCGGGAAAAAGTGCAACGTTGCTGGGCGTACAGAGTCAGCAAGCAATTCACTATAGTGGGCACCACTCATACGTTATTCCACATGCACCAGCGATCCAAGTTCCTGCCAGATAAAATGTTGCTTAGGCCAAATACATACACGATCATCACTCATCCACGGAGTGGAGTAAAATAACTCTCCTCGTTAGGCCGGTACACGTTTTGCCAGTCATCCGACGTTCAACTTGTATGATCTTTGCACTAGGCGAGTCTTTTGCGCTGATGAACCGTGATTAGGAGAGGATGTCGTCGGGGTAGTCTGCTGTTATAGCCTGTATGTGCGAGCGTGTGACGCATGATCATAACAGAAACTGTTCTGAGTTGACCTCTGTTGTAATGGGAATCAACTGTTGAACAATACTGCGTCTGTCGGCCTGTACCAGTCGTCGGACTCGGCTCTCACCTTTCACATCAGCCTTACGCTTCCCTGTCGTCGTTTCTCCATTTTCACGCCAGTCTTAATTTGCTATAACTATGGGGGCTCGCAAACAACCCACTAGTTCAGCTGTTTAGGAATAAGGCACCGGCTCTCCAAACTCCCACAATTTGTCCTTTCTCCAAGTCTGATAACTTCTGCTTACTCATCATGCTCCGAATTTTACTGCCCACTGCTCCACTCATAGGTTATATATGCTACTTCGGTCGACTAATCGAGCCCTCTCGGAAATCACGTGGTCAACTGGTCGCATCCACTTTTGATAGAGGTGGTCACAATTCAGGATTCTATGAGACTTCCATGATCGGGAGTTAGACGAAGATTTCGAAAGATGAGCTGCTGCAGTGGCTTCCTCCGTGGGGTGACCCAGCTGTATATAGTTTACCAATAATTCGAAATGCACTTTAATGCGTCGGAGATATTTTTATCGGTTCCCATTATTTTGGGAGATATTTTCTCCAAGGTATTTTTATTTGCATCTTCAATATTTTGAGCCACCCCCATGAAGAAATCGTGGGTGCGCCACTGAGCTCTTGGTACGAAGGTATTGACCCACGTAGGTCCTGTAAAATGTCAGGACAAAGCGTTTACAAGGCCCGCTGTGATTAATAGGGAAATTTCGTATCAAGTTTGTTAAAACATAAAATACTTTCAAGAAAAAAAAACTTACTTTGCCGATAACAAATATATTCAATATTATATTATATTAACAACTGCAAAACATCCAGTATTTAATGCAATATTAAACGAAATATATTATACACACAACTTCTGTGCTCCGTACTGTGGATAAAATTTAGGACTCTGTTATTGGACTGGGTAGAGCAGACGGGAGCATTTCAAGGATTCGTTGTTGACCAACCCCATTCCCTTTCCTTAGAGCTAAAACTATCAGGAGAAACCAATTGTTTACACACAGGGGACATCGCGCGCGACCTTGAAATATAGCTCCTGGGACTAGTGGACTTTCGAGTTTTGTCTTCCCCGAGTATTTAAATGTTTCCGAACGGATATTTCAGTTCCAAAGCACCGGGATTTGGGATGACACCTACGGTTGCTCAGGTGGTGTGCCTGTCCTGATTACTACTAATAAGACGTTGAACGCAGTTCCGTTCGTAGCATGAATGCTATTACTCTTTATAAAAATAGAATCAAAGAACAAGACAGAATTTGCCCTTAGTATCGTTATTATTTTATATTTTTATCAATACTTTGAAAATAAATACGCAAAACTTTGAAAATAAAAATGTAATTTTCTATTTGTTTTTTTGAGGCCCCTGCGGTTCTGAGGCCCCAAGCGCGCGCTCCCTGCGCCTTTGCTGTGATCCGCCACTGATGAGGGCCCCTCGACACTGGGCCCCGACCCGTTCCAAAAACCGTCTACTGTCTAAGTTAGAGTACCATGAGGTAGTATACCAAATTTGGTGGTTCTAAATTGAAAACTGTAGATTTGACGAAAATTGCGTATGGGGGCTTCTTGATTCTTTCCAAAAACCGTCTATGGTAGAGTACAATAAGATAGTATAACAAATTTGGTGGTTCTAAATTTTCAAACTGAAGATTTTACGAAAATTTTATATGGGGGGCCCAACCCTTTCCAAAAACCGTCTATGACTGCCGAGCAGACGGATGTGAAAAATCAGACCTCGTTGATGACCTTGAGCAGTAGGATACAAATAACTCCCACGTTACGACCGTTGCAATAATGGAGCATGAGGCATAAATGGGTTAATTAGTGCCCCCCCCAATATTTTGATAAGTGCCACATATTAAGTATTTTGCCAATTAAGCCAGTCTCTGAGCGGATTTTTCCTACCAAAGATCAAATGTTTACAAAAATCCGAAAAAGAAAGAAAGAAAGAAATAAAACGCTATGGGGAACGCCTACTTCGGGTTCTCCGATTTCTACCGGAATTTTGTCGACACATGAAAGTGTAATATAACTCCGAAATATAAATTTTTGTGTTGATAGCTACAATAGTTTATCAGCTACACAGAAAAATACTGTCGAAAAAGCGGTACGGGGAACCCCGATTTCTACCAAAATTTAATCAGGACATCAATTTCTATGAAGCCTCCCCTTAAATATGTGCCGACATGTTTTGACCTGCGATGTTATGTCGTAGACCCACATTAGGGTTTTGGTTATATTTTAAACATGGTTACTTTGCACATGCGTGGTATGCACTTCCGCTCAAAAATAATTATTAGTTTGTTCAATTTTTTAAAGAAATACCAACACATATTTTCTTATTTTTTCTGGAAATTTTTAATTATGGGAATGAATATTTCAGCCTCAATTTTTTCATGATAGAGTAATGAATATTTCAGCCTCAATTTTTTCATGATAGAGAAATTAATATTTCAGCCTCAAATTTTTTCATGATAGAATAATGAATATTTCAGCCTCAATTTTCTTCAGGATACTGTTAGAGTAAGGGTCCGAAAAATTCGTACAAAATCGCGATTTCCCCATAGAGATATACAGGAGATTCTCGGGTTGGGTGCATTGGTGCAGTCAGCTGACAAAAAGTGGCGTCACGCCAGAAGCACAGGGAGAGGAGCTGTTGCCATCTCCTCCTTTTTCTAACTTCCTTACTTTCTCACAAGACCATCTCCGCCGCCCCTGTAGCATTTATTTGTCACCGGATGGCGGTGCCTTTCGTCGTATTATATTTTGTACTTGCACGTTAGTGAAGATCAAACAAATCTTTATTTTCGACAAATGAATATATACAGGCCCGCCGCACTCAGCGATGAAAGCAGCAAAGGAAAAAAAAGGGATGATGCATGCGACACTTTATACAGATGTTTGGGGCCTCGCCACCAAGAAATTATAATCATAAATGTTAAAACCACAATGCCAATTCAAGCATAGTTAACGGTAAACACATAAGCTGACACCGGTCAATTAGACTGATGCAGCATGAACAAGAATCAGTGGTATATAGTAGACGAACAACATGAGCAAGCAAGATGCTGTACAGACGAACAACATGAGCAAACAAGATGCTGTACAGACGAACAACATGAGCAAGCAAGATGCTGTACAGACGAACAACATGAGCAAGCAAGATGCTGTACATACAAGTGAATGCGCACAATGCATGGTCAGAGGGTAAAAGGATGAAAAACATTGTATTAATTGTTTGGCACTATTTACACATGCTCAGTCAAGCTTACAATAAAGTAGAAACACAGTATGTCAAAACAACAGAATAAAAAGAAGATTTTCACAAGACACACTTATGCAAACTAAATTCAATGACCGCAAAAGCATAAACAATATGCAGGAGGTCGCTCTTGGTACCGATAAGAAAATAAACAAACATACATTCCTGTCAAAAAACAAAAGTACATTGCAAGTCAAGGGCACGATGCACAGTAAAGAATGACACACAATCAAGACATGAAACAGCACACAAGTTAAAGTGATAAAGGCTATGATATATAAACACAAGGCAACACTGCACAATGATGAATACATAAGATGAACAAGTGGCACCATATACACATTCCAGGGCCAAGCCAGTGATGATTATCAACATCGAAGTGCAAAAACACCTTGAAAGAATTGTAGCACCGATCACAGAACACACTTACGCGCACAGTAATCAATGATCGGTAAAACTTTTATATGATTGTGAGGTCACCCCAGAGGTACCAAACATAAGAAATAAAGCACAGTGCAAACAAAAAACAGTGAACAATACAAACAAGGTCACGGGGCACAATAAGGAAGACACACAATCAAGACAAGAAGCATCACACAAAGAAAAGAGGTAAGGACCCCACCACCGTAGGGAAGATACCACAGGACATGGCTACATAACATTCGGGAGGGAACACCACGAAGACTATCAATGTCACCAAAGACATTGTCGAGTAAAAACCATCATAGGAAATAGAACCGTCTTCACACTAGACGGACCATTGAATCAGAAACACGAAACCACCCGGAATCCTGAGCCCAGGCTAACAGGAATGTGGCGAGAGAAGGAGAGGCAGTTGCTGCGGAATATTCGAGGTTGAGTCGAGTCGTGAGACGAGCACGGAAAACCAACCGCATCGTCTCACCGGCAACCAAGATGCTTGATGTATTAGCAGAGATGCGGTGATAGAGATGATAAAGGTAAATCACGTGTTTCAATAGAACAAACAAGTAGGCACAGAAATCAGGTATTCGAGGCGGCCGATGCTTTGTCAAGAGGAGCCAGAAATATGCAATAAAGAGCAAGCTGCGGGAAGAGCTGATGTCAGCAAGATGGAATGCAGAGTGTAGAATCGGGAACAAAATCGGACAGTGGCAATACATGTGGGCCTCATCACCAATAGAACCGCAAAAAGAGCAAAGAGGTGAGGAGGAAAGAGCCATTCAAGGTAGAGTGGAAGGAACAGGTAGCCAACGATGAAGGAAGTGCCAGTGGATGTTACGCTCTAGCGGAGAAAGAGAAGCTGACCAGATGGCCGAAGAAAGAAAGGAAGGAGCATCCGGAAGAGGGTGAGGAAGGGCGAGAGGTTCCCGGAGAAATAAGTAAAGACAGCCAAGGGAGACAGAGTGAATTGGGACCGTTGAGCCCCGGAGAGGGCGGAAGAAGGTCAGACAAGGGCTGGGTACCAGATACAGCGAGAAGACCATCCGCGAATACAAGGGAGAGATAAAGAGATTGGAGAGAGGAACGGAGAAGAAGTGTAACGTATACTCTATATTCACTTTCCTTTTGATTTTACTATCTCTGGTTATTTTATTTTACTATGTAAATTATCTTCTTACTGAACGAAATATTATTTCACCCGATGAATGAGATCTGGCAATGAGTATAAGTCATGACGTGGTGGTAGCTAGTATATATAGGCGCGTTCATCGATAGGGAGAGAGCTTTTGTTGTTATGAGAGAGCGTTGTTGTTGAGGGAGAGATTCTGTTGTTATACTAGAGGAGAGAGTTTCGTTCTATGTGATTCTTCATTATTGTGAAACAAGTTGTGTGTGTGCTTTAGATGACCAAGAGTCTTATAATAAAAGAGCTATTTGTAAGTACGTCTTTCTCAATTAATAGTTTTTGTCAGATCTCTGTCTGGCTGTTAGGTTTATAACATTAGTTTATTACCATAAATAACCAGCGTTAAGGCTTTATTCAGGTTCTTAATTAACTAGTAACAACAACCATTCGAATCCACTATTGGAAGCTTAGTACAAGTAAATCATTCAGTAGCAGAAGCATTATACTTAAGCTCAGTAGGAAAGCTTCATTATTATCATTCATTATAATTAGCTTAGCGGAAAGAAAATAAAGCTAATTCATTATAGAAGGGCATATTCATCCACGATAGAAGGGGTGGGATCAGGAAAGATGGAGGGTAGGGGTTTCCAGAGAAAGTCTTGTGTTACAATGGAGCGAACAGTAAAGAAACCGGAACGGAATAAATGAGGAGAGAAAAAAAAAGGCAGGTGAGGGGGGGTGAAAAAGTGTCGAAAAGAAGAGGGGTTCAGCGAGGAGATCACGGGTGGTAGAAGGAGGCGTCCTTGAGAGGGGGTGGGAGAGCGTAAGAACGCTAGAGCTTCGGATATGAGAGAAGGAAAATTAGCTGAAGGAAGAGAGAAAGAATCCATCCGAAGGAATAAGAGAAAAGAAAGGGTGGATCGTGAACTGAGAGAATGACTCCTAGAGTGGTGCAAAGCGAAGGAGAGGGGGTGAGTAAAAGACGGAGAAAAGAGGTGATGCGGTTTACCAGATAAAAGAGGTGGACATCTGGGGAAACGAATACCTCCGAGAGCTGTTGGGAGATGAAGAGTTGAAGCAGCATTCCAATGTTTGGATGGCCATATCACAGATGTAAAGATGCTGTTGATGTTATTGAGACGTGCAGAAGAAAACACTGCAGAATTCCAAGGAAACATGCATTAAGAAAGTAGATAACGTTGAATGATGTCCTCTCGCTGATGATACGACGTATAAGTGTGAGTTGAGCGCCAGAAAGCGGCAGTACGCTGTAATCGAGGAAGGTGCTGATCCCACGTAGCAGAAAGAACAGTAAACGGGTGACCGGTGTGGGCCCCCAGTATCTTATGGGTGGATGAGGACCAAACTGCACCCCATGGAGTATCAGTTCGGCCCACCCACGACCCACACCATAATCAAGTGCTTTTGGCTACGTTGAGCGAAGCTCCTGAAAGAGCAGCATAGCTCTGATACCCAGTCAGAAGACTTCCAAACCGATCATCTCTCCGGAGGCGACACGTAGCATCGTCTGCATATGCTGTATAAACAAGTTGATGATGACGTGTACTTGCTACGGTCGGGGGCAAATATTCAAGAAGAGACTGTCGAGCGGCTAGGAGAAAAGGTTCAAATGCGAGGGCAAAAAGCTGACCCGAGACGGGACAACCCTGCCGAATCCCACGTTGAAACGGAACAGGTGCCGTTAAAAAGGAGACCGTCCGGACATGAAAATGGGCGCCCCGATAGAGGACGAGAATGAGAGGGACGAAAGGGAAAGGAAAACCAAAACGAAGGAGGACCGCGGTGAGATAGTCATGGGGGATGTTATCAAAAGCTGCTTTTTTTTCTAGATTCAGGAGAGCGAAAGGTTCAGAAAGTTGACGAGCAAGAAAGGTAAGATTCGAGAGAAAGGAAATGTTAGTAGAGATAGACCGACCAGGCACGGAGTAGGACTGGTCGGGTGAGATGAAGAAAGGAAGGACAGAATTCAAGCGGCGAGAGAGAAGTTTAGTAAAAAACTTGTAGTCGAGGTTAAGAAATGAGATAGAGCGCCAATTTGTAAGTCCAGGGGGTCTCCCTTTTTTGGCAGAAGGATGCGAAAGCGCAGAAGAAGAAAGAGAAAGTACGATAAAAAGAAAAAGGTAAACCATCAGGTCCCGGAGAGGCATGGGGATTGAGGGAGGCAAACGCCTCCTTAATTTGAGTAGGAGAGAGGTCAGCAAGAAGCGCGGCACAAAGATGAGATGGGACGTGAGGGAGAAAAGAAAGTAAAGGGGTAGAAGAGGGGATAGCGTTCTGCGCAACCGCACAGAATTTCTCCGAGTAGAATCTAGGACGTTTGAGCAAATCAAAGATTGGTTTGAAGTGACTGAACCATCTGCCAGGCGAAGATGACGTATTGAAGATGACCCCGGCGAGTAGATTCCAATCGTGCCAGCGCCTCATAGGACTTTGCCGACTGGGAAATATGGAACATACGAGTGCGGAAAAACAGCTTGCTGGGCAACTGGCTGAAGGTGTGCGTCTAGCTCAGCTTGATAGATAGAAAAGAGTGGATCTGTCAGAGGCAGAGAACAAAGGATTTGACGAAGATTAGCGATGGCCATCGCACGATCATTGGAGGCCGCAAATGATAATTTCCTGACAAAAAGCTGGAGCTCATTCTTGATGGTAATCCATAAGCGAAGAAGGCTAGGAACAGTGGCTATGAGATGACGCCTCTCTGTCAGAAAATGCTCGACTGCATTGCAGAAGGCAGGATTTGATAGTATGGAGTCGTCGAACGTCCAAGTTCTCCGGGAGCAAGGTGACACGGAAGGGACGCAGACGGTAAGAAGGACCACACAATGATCAGAATATACCGTCGGAAGATGTTTAGCCTCCGTTATGGCGGGAAGTAATAGATGAAAGACATAGATGCGGTCAAGACGTGCCGCAACAGCACTCAACGCTGGTAGGCTGTGCCAGGTGTAAGAGACAGTGGCAGGATTCAACTGACGGTATGAATCCAACAGCTGATGATCATGGATGAGTTGCGTCAGTTGTGTGACAAGTTGTTGACGGTACTCGCCACGTGTTGAGCGGCGATCCAGGGAGGGTTTCAGAGTGCAGTTGAAGTCACCTGCAAGGACACAATAGTTCGGGAAGGGGACCTCCGTCAACGCAGCCCGGAGACGAAGAAAGAGGGGTTCAAAGAACACATCATCTACGGGCAGATATACACTACCGTGCAAAAATTAAGGACGAGACGGTTTTTCGAATGTAACGTCGTGCAGAAGTGCTCCACATCGACTCAAATCATACCATAAGATCCCCAAGATGTAAGAATATGGGACATGTGAGCAAAACCGTCCAAACAAGGAACCCAAAGGATACAAAGGCACTTTATTGAAAAGGTAGCTTCGAGCACAACTGGACAGAAGACATAAACGTCCATGTGACAAGCGACTGCTAAGAAAATTCCAGTCTTTACTAGGGGATATGATTACCCCTGACTCCGTTGTAGGATTTACAACGTCTGTCCGTGCTGAGAACGAAGTTGTCAAGGAGCTGTTGAGGCATCGCGGCCCATTCCTCTTGTAGCGCCAATCGCAGCTGCGGAATCGTTGCTGGCGGCTGGTGACGTGCTGCCAAGCGTTTCCCGAGAAGGCTCCACAAGTGTTCGATTGTATTTATGTCCGGGGACCTTGCGAGACAATCCATGCGTTGAATATCTTCACTCTCCAACAGCTCTGCGACAGCCACTGTAGGATGAGGTGTAGCGTTGTTGTCCATGAAGAGGAACTCAGGACCCAAATCACCTCTAAACAGACGCACGTGAGGCAGGAGAACATCGGTACGATAGCGGACACCAGTGACTGAACCTCCTTGGAAGATGTGGAGGTCATACGGCTACCAAACATAATACCGCCCCAAACAAAAACTCCGCCACCTCCAAACCGGTCCCTTTCGATGATGTTGGAGGTGTGATTGCGTGTTCCCTGCTCTCTCCAGGTGTGTATACGTCCAGAATCGCTCGTCAGACTAAATCGGCTCTCATCCGTAAAGAGAACTCGACCCCATTGCTGATGAGCCCAGTTTTTGTGTTCCTGGCACCACAGAAACCGTCGTCTGCGATGAGCAGACGTTAATGGCACACACCGTACTGCCCGTCGAGCAAATAGACCACCTTTGTGCGGCCTCCTGGCCACAGTGAAATGCGATAACGGACGTCAATTTGTCTGTTGCATATGCCTTGCAATTTCTCCCGCTGTCTGCCATCTGTCTCTTCTCGCCTGTAGGACAATATACCAGTTGTCAGTCGCAGTGGTTGCTCATGGACGAGCACTGCTATACTCTCTGACAGCTGTTCCTGTCGTTTGAAATGCTCTCCAAGCTCGTAAAACAATGCTTTGAGCGATCCCGAACTCCTCGGCCACACTAGTCCCACTTCGACTTTCTTCCAACTTCTTAATGACGCGACCTCGGGTAAAGTCATCCAGATGTCGTCTACTGGATTGCCTGTTGGCCATATCACACGGTGGCAGCAACTCGACGTCGTTCAAACTGATGTACACCGTGCAATAGCTTTCACCGAATTGCTGAGCGTACACCACCCGTGTGCTTCATACCCTTCCGAACCCCACCCCACCCCCGTTATGCTGCATATATGCGCATGACCTACCGTACCGGACCCTAGTCTATCTCCTGAGTGGTCTTTCGATCCGTTCTGCCTGCTCGTCCCGCTGTTATACTAATTTTCCCTCTTCGTCCTTAATTTTTGCACACCAGTGTACATTAAATACATGAAAAGTGACTGAATCAGTACAAAATGTAAGACGTTGAAGTAAATCGCGATGAAGGTTTACTACATTGAAATATGACAATCGACTGAGGAAACGTCGATGCACTCCGACGGCAATGCCACCGGGCACCAAGAAACGAAAAGCGTGATGGAAGGAAAACGGCCAATTGGCAATGGTGGCCGGTGACTACGTGCTGCCGTGCTGCAGCACGCTGAAAAATTTGAATTCGTATTGTTTATTGTAGCTAAAAGCCTAAAAGTGCATGCATATGATTTGCTGCCAGCCCAAAATCCGATTTTTAGACGGGCCGTAATCAAGGCTCCTGTTCGTCATTTGGTCTATGGTGTCGGTTAGCACACGGGAATAACAGCGTGGTTCTGCTGTTGCCTACCCGTTCGGTCTTTCGTGCTGCAAACTGAGTAGCACGGCCCCAACAGCGCATGATTCCTGCCTCCTACACCACACACAGCTTGGGTGGTGGTGGGGGGGGGGGGGGCTCTTGTCAAACCGTCCACAAGGGTTTCCAGCGTGCTGTATTTTTCTCAACACGATATAAAATTGCCGGCAGCAAACGGCGTTGAAATCAAAGATCCCCATCCCCCTCTTTCTCCTATGGGAACTGGGAGCAGGGCTGTTGACCAATATAACAGAGGGAAAACTTATCTGATTTTTTGTTTGTTTCTGTGCTTTCATAACGTTTGCTTGATCAGTCAATTAAAATATTTCTGTGCTTTTCATTTTTTTCTTTATTCTGTGGTTTTCGTAATCTTTTAATTTCGTGAATAGAGACTGCGATTAATTCAGTAGATTCTTTGTTGAAACTACCATTTTCTTCAAGAACTTTAGAGGGAAAAATTGAAGTAAAGTCCTTAAGTCGACCAACATCAGATTTGATTACAGCTCTGACTGCGAAATGTGGGAAAGTGCATTAAAAATCGCAAATAATAATGGTACAAGAGTGATTGACTGATTTGTATATTGAAGCACACTGTAAAAAAGCTTCGTATTAAAAATATAAAACAGAATTAAAACCTATTTTCAAAATAAATAAATAAATAAAAATAAAAATAAATGAGTAATGTTTTCTAAGCAACTGAAGTCGGGGCGGATTAATCAATCCGTATATTCCGCAAATTATTAGGCTTAATACTGTGTCGAATATACGATTATAAATTTAATCATTAATGCCAAAGAGGTGAACAGAATGAATAATCATATTAATTTATATGTAATTACGAAATTCTGCTCTCGGGTATTTTCCCCGATGACCAAGATGACAAGATGATCGTATTGCTCAATTCCTAACGCCTGTTGTGGTAGCGGGGGAAGGGGGGGGAGACCGCGTGAAAGTCGGTAAGTCGCAGTACGTACACTCTCAGGAGCACGAGCCGCCACTGCGTATTGGTAGAGCAGTTCGTTGCTTGCAACAGGAGAATATCAGCGGACGCAGCCGCGAGATTTTCGTACGTACGAGAGTTCACAAGGGGGCTCCAAAACCCTTGCAATTGAAAGTGGCTAACTTGAAAGGGCCAAGTCAGTTTTTGAGAGACAACTTTTAGACGCTGCTGTACGGAGCTCCAAAATCTCCTGGGTAATAAGCGAACTAATGCTGCCCATCTTATCAATCGGTGAGGAATAATCTTCAAATAGTTCTGCCAAATCCTGCAGCTGCTGTAGAGCTGCCGGAAAACAAGGACAGTGAGTCTGAACAAAAGTCTGGCAGTGACGGGTTTTCGTTGGGCCAAGCAAAAAGTCATGCAGTTGCTCATATCACACAGGACTCGCTGAAAACTCGATACTGGTAAGGCTATCCGTAAACTCTTCGAAACTTATCTGAGTGGTAGAGTCGCTTGAAGTCGTATCATAATCTTGCAGATTAGGAGGCGGAAGACGAATCCGCGAAGAAGTACGGCTAGGGACCCGACCTCTCTTGCTTGCAGCACGAGGGGCTAGTGGCGCCTGCCTCTTATCAGCACGTGCAGGTGGATCATCGACTGATCCATCGCTGAGAGCTTGATCGGCTGCACTTTGGTAGGCGCCATCGGTGTCGGCATTTGAGTTCTCTGTGTCAGAAATTGCACCGCCATCACCCGAAGCTTCGGGATCAGCAGGAGCTCTAGGTGATGAATGTGTAGGCAGCAAAGGGTAATGGGTATCTGTAAGAGATGGAGGAAGCGTACCATGGGGATCTGAAAGCTGTCTTTGAAGAGGTTCGGACGAAAAATTAGAAAGTGGAGCAGGCCCAGATGTCTGCTGTGGAGCCGCCCTTTCTGCAGATTGCGCTGTCTCAGAAGAAACATTAGGACACTTTTTGTAGAAATGTCCCAGGGCTTTACATTTGCTACAGTGGTGCTCAGTGGGCAGGTCAATCTTACGACTCTGTTCTCCACAACGAATTGTAAGCTGTGTAGAAGTTTGGTTCATCTGGTCCGTGGACAAGAAGATTACTACACAACGAGCACCTCTGATTGAGATGTCCTCTAGATCTTTCGGTGCCGCCGAATATGTTTGGATCTCTCCGACAACTCGGCTTACAGACGCCAGTACCACGTACAACATGGTATCTGTCGCCTCCGGGGGCCACCGGGTAGAAGGAGACACGAATCGCGCTTTGAGCCACTGGATCTGGCATAAGATGTTGGTCACGAACTGTGAAGCCTGACGTAAGAACTGAGTGGGCATACTTAGCATCGGTAAAATGCACAACAATGATGCCAGCAGGACGAAACATATGAGAAATCGCTTCAGCAGGAAACTTACCCTTCAGCGCTGAGGCATAAATCTTCAACTGAGTATTTGGGAAAGCTTGAAAGCACACTACTTTTTCTAGGACAGATTCAAAAGTGATCCCGGCAGGAGATTCCTTGGGAATATTGAGCGTGAGAGAGTTATCGTCACGCTTCAGATGTGGTTTCAGGGCTGCGCCATCTGCATACCGCTCTTCAGGAGTAAGCCGAGGAGCTGAGGATGCTGCTGCTGCTGAGTATGAAGTGGATGATGAGTTCTGGTCCGAGGGTAGAAGAGGATCGTTACAAACAGATACATCCATAGCGTCATCTTCATTTGCAGATATCGTAGAAGTAAGAGAAGTTGGGGAAGGCATCACTTTACCATCTGGAGGGCAGCTCGATGAGCTAGTAGGAAGAGTAATCGCATCACCGCCAGCATGGGAAGACGTAGAGGCAGCGCCCCGAACAGAAGAAGAAGTTCACCGGAAGTGAGGGCAGGGCTCTCGCCCGTCACCCCGATGACGCCATCACCGATGACGTCGAGAAACAAAATGTTGACCAGCTCGGTCAGAAAGTAAACAATACTAATAATGGTGAAAATAAGCAACTCACCCGCTTGGGAGTAACACCAATAAACAGCCCGTGCCTTTAAACGCAAGGCAAGCAAAATTATATAACGTAACGCTCTCAAAAACTCACTAAACGAACCCGGAACTTACAAAGCCAACCGGACGTGAACTGGCCGACGTTATTGAAGCTAGCGATTGATCTATGTCTGAGGCGATAAAACAAAAAAACAAAAAATAAATAAAGAAATAAACAACAATTGGAACTAACTTACTAGACCAACTTATCAATTGTAATATTCATGCTTTCGGCAAAGGCAGGCACGTTTCAAATTTACTACGAGACGAGTTTTCTAATCGAGTTAGGGCTGAAAGCTGGTAGGGTTTACTGGTCTTTTGTTTACAACTTTGTCGTGAGGAACAGGATGTTTTTTTTTCCCTCAGTTCTGTTTTTATTTTTGAAAGTAGGGTGTGTTATTTCAAAATTAATTTAACAAAAACTTCAAGTCAACGTAGACTTCAGGACACTTTCCGAGGAAATTCCTTGGAACAGACATCACATTGATAAGGCTTTTCGGTAAATGTGTAGATTAGCGTCCTAAATTATTTCGTCGGAAAAATATCAGTACCTGGAAAAAGTGCGACTTACAGATTTTAGAATATGGAAATTAATGGCAAATGGTGCAGAAATTTCATGTTTTAAATGTCTTTTAAAGATTTTTATCGTAATATTTGCCTGTAAGTGCGATACTGTGAAGAGACGCTGTGGTAGGCCTAACGCATCGCTACCACAACAATGTCAAGCTTTTCCGAGAAAAAATCGAACCTTTCGATATTTCAAAACCGCGTTTTTGAAAGGCAAAGTTTTGATAGTAATTTGCTCCGTTGAAAGGAAGATTCACTGCGGCGTGTAATTAACGCGCGGATGACTACAAGTGCAACCGCGTACGTTCTTGGCAGAGGAGCGAAGCAAACATATGTACACATACGCTACAGAATATAGTTCGTTCATGTTTTGTCATTGTTTTAAAAGCAGATGTTGAGAAATGTTTCGTTTTTTCACACATGATTCGAAGTAGAAAGTACGAAAATGCCTTTCTATGTTGTACAGGAGACTGGGGAAGTATAACTTTCGGTCCTACTTTGAGCGGCTTCCATTCGTAGCTGATTTGCTGTGCCACTGTATTTTTGGTTCTCCTGTTAATACTTTCTTCGCAGGTAAGTTTCTATCTCACTGATACGTATGTTCTGCAAATCAAAGAGTTTTTTTTCCGGTTTTACCTGATAACAACGTACAGGATTCAACGAAATAAAGGGTGTATAATCTGGACCTCTGTTTTTTGTAGGGTATCACTACAACATTTATCGCTCTCCTGCCAACAACGTAACCGTTTTCTCTTGCACTCTTCCGCCCGACATTTCTGTACGGCCACGAACCTTAGTTTTAACGGAGCAAAGCACCGTCACGGTAGCGATGCGTTAGGCCTACCGCAGCGTCTCTTCACAGCACTCACAGGTAAATATTACGATCAAAATATTTAAAACATTTAAAACATGAAATTTCTGGACCATTTGCCATTATTTTGCATACTCTGAAATCTGTACGTCGCACATTTCCCAGGTACTAACATTTATCCGACGAAATAATTTAGGAGGCTGATCTACAGATTTACCGGCTTTTCACCTGAATGAATAAGCATATGCCTTGAAAGATGACTTTTCTGAGCAAATTGCGTAGAGCACACATCACATTGATGAGGCTTTTCACTTATGTGCAGAGCCATATGCTGTGAAAGATGACTTTTTCGAACAAATTGTTTGGAACATGCATCACATTGTTAAGGCTTTTCACCTGTGTGCATACGCACATGTTCTAATAGATGACTTTTCCGAACAAATTTTTAATTTTTAGAAAAGTTGACTTTTCCGAGTTTCTATTAGAATTTTCCCCTTTGTTAGCACAACAAAATAGTTCGGTGCATTGGCGTATATTCAAGGCTAGCTAAGTCAGCTGCGAAGTCCAGAGAATGCACAAATAACTTTGAATTAAATGTACACAAATAAAAATCAATTATCAACGGTATTAAAATATGTCGATGCTTTCGCTGCGAAAAAATTCGCGTGCTGATTCGCTTCTTTGACTCAGTCTGGCGAACGAAAACCGACGACATAACGCAAGCAGCTTTTCCAGAGTCTTCGCAGTTCTGATAAGAAAACCTTCCGTACTATTGCCTGCTAGCGTTTCCATGACATGAATCAGCAGGTAGAGGGAAATGGGCCATTGCTTTGGGAAACGGTTCGCTCAAAATAGAGAAGACTTAGACTATCTCAGGCACTTGCATACTCCCGCCCATAAGAGTGTTTCGCGAGAGTTGTTTCAGTTTTTGTGAAGTGTCAATGCATTAAAATCAGAGTTATTGTATCTTAAATTCGTGGTTTTGTTGGATTCGAACTATTTTGATAAATTTTGTGAAAGCTTCGAATTTTGACACAACTCGACCAAAAAATTAACTGAAGGCGTTTTATTCCTTTGATGAATACAAAAACAAATCAGTAAGAGACATTACGTGTTACATAAAGTTGAATAAATTGGACATAGTGTTTAGTGACGTGTACAAATCAGCAGACCTCATATTAAGCTTTCCATCAGCAACTGCAACTGCCGAAAGAAGTTTTTCTGCATTAAAAAAATCAAGATATATCTTAGAGCCACACAAGGACATATACATTCGAAAAACTTGGCTGTTATAGAGAAAATCATTTTATCAAAACGTAACACTAAAGTTCACAGAAAAGGAAAGAAGAATGGAGTTCATGTACAAATAAATATTCAAATCCTAATCCTCGCAATTATTTGGTATCATGTTAGTAATAATATTTGCACCTTTAAGGTATTAAACTCCAGCAAAGAGCGCATATTTACGTGCAATTCATTAATGCCATATCCTTAAATGGCCAATCACTTATCCGAAGGTTCTTGGTCATTTTTTCCCTTTACACTTCAAGCACGTCAATTATCATCATGTAATGTAGTTGGCCTTTAAAGATTGAAAAACTCCTTGCTTGTGGGATTCGTTCTTCCGGTCATGAAACATCGTATTTTTTTATATATATATTTTTTTTTGTATTTTATTCACTGGACAAAAAACACAGGTTTCATTATGCCGTCTGAGACGTAAACATAGCTCGTCATCTCCATAAAAACCACACAAATATACACACCATACAACTCATTCATACATTCAGTCAAAACCACTATGTACATAATTACACTATTTACATTCCCAGGCAGTTAAACCTTTGTCAACTGTGATTAAAAAAGTGCTCCATCCGCTTCAAACACCGTACTAATCCTACCGCAAGTGCCAACCTCATTCAGCCCGTCATACACAATCCTGTAGCGCTTTCAACAGTACTCTGTCGTCATCAGGAGGCCAATGTGTCAACAGATCAGGATTGTGTAACATTAATGAGCCAAGCAACTTAAACGAACAATGGAAGGCCTTAATAAAGATTGAACAGAAGTTAAGAGGGAAAAAAAGAAAAGAGATCAGCACTGACAATAGATGGCGTCAGAGACACAAAGATTCAGAGATTGCGACTGAAGCCGGAACCTCAATGACATCGCTCACTTGAGCTGTGGTGGGCAGAGTGACACATTGGCTTCCTGATGACGACAGAAGTACTGTTGAAAGCGCTAGAAGATTGTGTATGACGGGATGAATGAAGTTGGCACCTGCGGTAGGGTTAGTACGGGGTTTGAAGTGGATGGAGCACATTTTTAGTCACAGTTGACAAAGGTTTAAACGCATGGGAATGTAAATAGTGTAATTATGTACATAGTGGTTTTTACTGAATGTATGAATGAGTTGTATGGTGTGTATATTTGTGTGGTTTTTATGGTGATGACGAGCTATGTTTACGTCTCAGACGGCATAATGAAACCTGTGTTTTTTGTCCAGTGAATAAAATACAAAAAAAAAAAAAAAAAAAAAAAAAAACGATATTTCATGACCGGAAGAACGAATCCCATCAGCAAGGAGTTTTTCAATCTTTGAAGGCCAACTACATTACATGATGATAATTGACGTGCTTGAAGTGTAAAGGGAAAAAATGACCAAGAACCTTCGGGTAAGTGATTGGCCATTTAATGATATGGCATGTTAGCAATAGCATGTACCTAAAATTTATAAAAAAAGTCACTTCTGTTACTTAACAATTAAAAATTAAACTTCGCAATTAAAAAAAAGTACTAAGGGAGGGGCAGGTGAGATAGCTCAGGTCTGGACCATGGCTTTCTGCGATTAATCGTATAATACAAGGCTATGCCAGTTCGCTATCGCCAATGTACAAGCAAAAGTTCATATTCTTGCCCCTGCACAGAATCGGCGCTGATTCGCAACCCCTAGGATGTATGTATACCATTGAATGCAATGGAAAATTGTGGGTATTTTATCTATGCTCTTTGCCAATAATTTAGCTCACTTTCACAATTTAAAATTGTGTAACCAATCTCTTAATTATTCTTGATGTATGGCTCTTATTTTATAATGTTTATTATTTTCTAAACGTGAATACGAGAAAGTTTTTCGTGCATGCTCCCCAGGATTGCTTCAGGAAATCTAGTTATTTTACTCCGAAGTTTGACTAAAATTATAACATGTTTATGTAACTTTTGGCTGTTTGCATACAGAACATAATATTTTAAGAAACGATAATAGTTTTTCGAGATGTTCAAGGGTAAAGGCTGCTAACATTTTCTAACAAGAGGAGCTCATTTTCTGAATATACCCCCGTAAGTAAAAAAAGCTATGACTTCAAAGAATTTAAATTCCAGTAACATTGAATGAGAATATTTTATGACAACAGTACTAGATAACTGCGGTGCCATTCATGGCGGCGTACCGTAATGAGCTATGTTCAACATTTCTGGAAAAAATGAGTTAGTACAAAATTAAGTTTTCACACATGTTCTGATTTTTTTGTGTTTCCTATTGTTAATTAAAATTTGAAAAGAAAAACAAAGTGACGTTTTGATGGTAATGTCCTAATACAAGCACCTTTGAAATCTACCGGCAGATGCAGCTCAGCGGCCAGAAGTACTGGCGAGGACGGCGTGTAAGTAAGTAACCGATTTGCAAGCAAATGGTCTCTTCCTACTCAAGAACGAATTACCCATGCGATACGAAACAGAATTACGTTCCATCCGACCGCCGTCTGTCCGTCCGTTCAAAAGAATAAAAAAAAATTATCCGCCGATAAACAACCGATTTGCACGGAAATTATTTCTTTCGACACAGGGACGCCTCACACCTATCAGATACAATACAAAATTACGTTCCATCCGTCCAAGTCTGCCCGTCCGTCCAAAATAATAAAGAAAATATCTCCGCCGATAAACAACCCATTTGCACGGGAATTATTTCTTTCGACTCAGGGACACCTGACACCTATCAGATACATTACAAAATTACGTTCCATCCGTACCAAGTCTGTCTTTCCGTCCGTCCGTCAGGAAGCATAAAAACATATAACTGGACCGAGAAACAACAGATTTGCACGCTAATGGTCTCTTTCGACTCAGGAACGAATTACCCTTGAGATACGATGCAGAATTACCTTCCATCCGTCCGCCGTCTGTCCGTCCTTCCAGAAGAATAAAAAATATCTCCGCCAATAAACAACCGATTGGCACGGAAATTATTACTTTCGACTCAGCGATGCCTCACACCCATCGGATACAATACAAAAATACTTTCCGTCCGTCCCAAGTCTGTCTTTCCGTCCGTCCGTCCGGAAGCATAAAAACACGTAACTAGATCGAGAAACAACCGATTTGCACGGAAATTGTCTCTTTCTACTCAGGAACGAATCACCCATAAGATACGATACATAATTACGTGCCATCCGTCCGCCGTCTGTCTGTCCGCCCGTCCAGAAATGACTTATTATGCCCACACGAAAAACCATGTATCTTAACTAGTAACCGATTCGCAAGAAATGGTCTCTTTCTAGTCAGGAACGAATTACCCAAGAGATACGATGCAGAATTACGTTCCATCTGTCCGCCGTCTGTCCGTCCTTCCAGAAGAATAAAAAAATATCTCCGCCGATAAACAACCGATTTGAACGAAATTTATTACTTTCGACTTAGCGACGCCTCACACCTTTCAGATACAATACAAAATTACGTTCCATCCGTCCCAAGTCCGTTTTCCGTTAATCCGCCGGGAAGTATAAAAGCACATCTCGGCTGAGAAACACCCGATTTCCAAGGAAATGGTCACACCAATAAGATATAATAAAAACTAACGTTCCATCCATCCGACTTCTGTCTGTCCACCCAAAAGAATAAAAAAATGTCCGCCGATAAAGAACCGATTTGCACGGAAATGATTCCTTTTTACTCAGGGACGCCTCACACCTTTCAGATATGATAGAAAATTTAATTCCATCCGTCTGTTGTCTGTCTGTTCGTCCGAAAGTATGAAACACGTAACCCCACCGAGAAACAACCGATTAGCACGGAAACGACTCCCTTCTACTCACGGAGGCCTCACACCTATCGGATTTGATAAAAAAATTATTCCATTCGTCCGAAGTCTGTCTGTCCGTCCGTCCCTAACAATACAAGCCCACAATCCCACCGGGGAACAACCGATTCTCACGGAAATTATTTCTTTCTACTCAGGGACGCCTCACACTTATGAGATATGATAAAAATAACGTTCCATCCGTCCGCCGTCTGTTCGTCCATCCAGAAGAATAAAAAAATGTCTCCGCCGATAAAGAACCGACTTGCACGGAGATTATTTATTTCGACTCAGGGACGCCTCACACCTATCAGATACAATACAAAATTACGTTCCATCCGTCCGCCGTCTGTCCGTCCGTCCAGATGAATAAAAAATATATATCCGCCGATAGACAACCGATTTGCACGGAAATGATTTCTTTCTACTCAAGGACGCCTCACACTTATCCGGTATGATAAAAAATTACGTCCCATCCGTCCTCCTTCTATCTGTCCGTTTAGAAGAATAAAAAAAATCTTCTCAAAAGATAAAAACAAAAAACGATTTTGTTCACTTATACAATATATATATACACACACACATATATATGTATATCCAAGGGACAGGAAAAGACCCAGAAGAAGACCACATGGGAGATGGGGGATGAAATTCGAAAGTTTGCGGGAGTGACATGGAGGAGACTGGCACAAGACAGACCGTTGTGAAGGAAACTTGGGGAGACCTTCGTCCAGCAGTGGATTGATAATGGTTGACAATGATGATGATATGCGGGATGTAAGGTCAAATGATGCGTAACATCACAGCCTCTCCTTGACAAATGTCAACCCCGCCTTCTCGTGGTGCATTCTGTTCCCACTAAAGGGGCTCTGACGACTGCCAATAGCGGCATAACTATACCATCGGGATTAGAGGAAATGCTATTCCACACTCACCAACCCGCTTGGCCAGCGTGGTGAGTTATGGCCAAACCCCTCCAAAATGACTCCACAACTTAAATCTTGGCTCTCAGTCTCCGGCAGCTGGGATGTACCTGGCCAAGGTAGCGGCCAGTGCGACATGAAGGCAGAGGGTGCTAAGAATCCTCGGAGTGCCGGACTAGGCTGCCATCTGATGCTGACCTTGGCTACGTATAATGGACACTCCCTATCTTCTGATTCAAGGCTTCCTGAATTGGAAGGGGAACTGCAAAGGATCAAGTGGGACATCGTCGGGCTAAGTGAGGTAAGGAGAAAAGGATCTCATTGAACTGAAAAGTGGACATCTCTTCTACTATCGTGGGACAGATACTGGCAGAACTAGTGGGTTCGATTAACAATAAACAAGAAACTGAAGGATAAAGTTGTAGAAGTTGAAAGTTCCTCTGACAGAACTGCACGACTCGTTATCCAACCCTCGAGAAGATGCCAGTCTCAGATTATTCAAACTTATGCACCCACCACAAGTTATCCTGAAGAAGAAATTGAAGAATTTTATGAGGAAATACGTCATCTAAATAATAAAGGTAAGCAGCTCTTGAAGATGATTATGGGAGGTTTCAATGCAAAAATGGGGCAACAGCAACAGAATGAAACTTCAGTAGGTAAATTCGGTCACGGCAACAGAAACTAGCGTGAAAATACTCTCGTTGAGTTTGCACAGGCAGAAGGGTTTTTCATCTTGAACTCCTTTTTCAAGAAAAAGCCACACAGGAAATGGTCATGGAGATATCCAAATGGGACGACAAGTGAAATTGGTTTTATTATGCGTAACAAAAAATTCGTCATTGAAGACTGCAGTGTGCTAAACAAGTTCAACACAGGTAGTGACCATAGATTGGTGAGATGTAAGATGCACCTCAACACGAAACTCGAACGTGGCAAGCTCACAAGACAAACAAAATGTATTGACATAACCAACCTTAAAAAACACCATAATACCTTCAAGTTGGAACTGAAGAACAGGTTCTCTGCTTTAGAAGGCCTAACATCGGAAGAAGTGGATATTTCTGCAGTTAACAGAAAAGTAACCAAAGTTCTTATGGAAACAGCAACAAAATTAGCTGGGTCTAAGAACAAGTTGCATGTGAACAAATTATCAGGAAAAACCAAAATTTTGATGCAAAAAGAAGAGAGATGAGGACAACTAAAGAAGATGTGACTTCCAAAGTGGAATGCATTGTTATGCCTCCTGACGGACGGACGGAAAGACTGACCTGGGACGGATGGAACGTAATTTTGAAATGTATCTGATAGGTGTCATACGTTCCTGAGTCGAAAGAAATAATTCCCGTGCAAATGGGTTGTTTATCGGCGGATATATATTTTTTATTCTTTTGGACGGACGGACAGACGACGGACGGATGGAACGTAATTTTTTATTGTATCTGATAGGTGTCAGGCTTTCTTGAGTCGAAATAAATAATTTCTGTGCAAATCGGTTCTTTATCGGCTGATATTTTTTTAATTCTTCTGGACAGACAGACAGAAGGCGGACTGATGGAACGTTATTTTTTTATTATATCTTATTGGTGTGAGCCGTACCTGAGTAGAACGGATTCATTTCCGTGCAAATCGGGTGTTTCTCGGTCGAGATGTGCTTTTATACTTCCGGGCGGACGGACGGAAAGACGGACTTGGGACGAACGGAACGTAATTTTGTATAGTGTCTGGTAGGTTTGAGGCGTTGCTGAGTCGAAAGTAATTTCCGTGCAAATCGGTTGTTTATCGACGGAGATATTTTTTTTATTCTTCTGGAATAGCGGAAAGACTGCGGACGGAAAGAACGTAATACTGCATCGTATCTCATTGGCAAATCGTTTCTCAGTAGAAAGACACCGTTTGCGTGCAAATCTGTTGTTTCTCGGTCGATTATGTGTTTTTATGCTTCCGGACGGACGGTCGGGCGGAAAGACAGACTTGGGACGGACGGAACGTAATTTTGTATTGTATCTGATAGGTGTGAGGCGTCGCTGAGTCGAAAGTAATAATTTCCGTGCAAATCGGTTGTTTTTGGGCGGAGATATTTTTTTGTTATTCTGGAAGGACGGACAGACGGCAACGGATGGAACGTCATTATGCATCGTATCTCATGGGTAATTCGTTCCTGAGTCGAAAAAGACCATTTGCGTGCAAATCTGTTGTTTCTCGGTCCAGTTATGTGTTTTTATGCTTCCTGACGGACGGACGGACGGAAAGACAGACTTGGGACGGATGGAACGTAATCTTGTAATGTATCTGATAGGTGTCTGGCGTCCCTGAGTCGAAAGAAATAATTCCTGTGCAAATGGGTTGTTTATCGGCGGAGATATTTTTTTATTCTTTTGGACGGACGGACAAACGGCGGACGGATCGAACATCATTTTGTATTGTATCTGACATGTGTGAGACGTCCCTGTGTCGAAAGAAATAATTTCCGTGCAAATCGGTTGTTTATCGGCGGATATTTTTTTATTCTTTTGGACAGACGGACAGACGGCGGCCGGATGGTACGTAATTATGTTTCGTATCGCATGGGCAATTCGTTCCTGAGTAGAAAGAGACCATTTGCCAATATCTCCAAAAACAACCCAAATAAATACTTACTTACCCATATACCTCATCTGAAATTCACACTGAAGATTGCTGTTTTGGGGTCGTGATTTGGCGTCCCCGTGTGACTGACACGGCGTTTTTGCTCGTACATGGAATCCCGTAGGATCGGCGCATTTGGCATAGCCTTGTATTATACGATTAATCGCAGAAAGCCATGTCTGGACACAAGATACGCCTCTGGTTCAGTGCCATTCTGTCAATCAAAATGGATAATTAAGCTGGTCATGATTGCAGGGGAACTTGTGAAGAGAAATTTGAATGTCGTTAACATTCTTGTTTTTTTTTATTTGACTTACAGAATGGCACTGAACAGTATGACATTTTGTTGTGCTAACAGTGGAAAATATTCTAAAAAAATTGATAGAAACTAGTGTTTAACCACAGATATCATATAAGGAACTAGATTAGCTGCCCGCTATTTGTGTAACACTCTTACGACGTGGCATCAACGAGCCACATTGAGCGGGTCAGTTTGAGAGAGTGTTCTGCGATGTCTATGTGTGTTACGAGATATCAAAAATGGTGATATCTTGTTCTGCACTAAATTGCAGTGCCCGAGACAATGAAAACAGCAAACAAAGTGGGATTTCATTTCACAGGTGAGTGCTTGTAGTTAATTTTACGAATTTAAAGATCAATATTAAGTTGATCCAATGGTAGTGTGTAAGATTCATCTGAGTGGAATATACCA
Organism: Macrothele yani; assembly: GCA_039090855.1. NCBI lineage: Eukaryota > Metazoa > Arthropoda > Arachnida > Araneae > Macrothelidae > Macrothele > Macrothele yani. The sequence continues at coordinate 115,391,828 of CM077029.1, read as the reverse complement.
TCTTTTAACTTGTAATAGCGTTAAAGTCTAGTTAATTAATATTAATTACAGTTTGTAATGAATATGGCAATAGTTCGAACAAAATATTGACAGTTATTTTATTAAATGCAAGACATGCCACTTCACACAAGTAAAACATCTTTCCATCACGATGAATGCTCAATACAATATGCCCATAAAAGTGGTCTTTCAACCCATATGCTTCTTCACACAGGTGAAAAACTTCAGGATTTGATGAATGCTCAAAACAATTTGCTCAGAAAGGTCATCTTTCATGGTATATGCTTCTTCACCCAAGTAAAAAGCATCACCAATGTGCTCTATTCGTTTTACTAATAGATTTCAAATATATCTATGAAGAGCATATTTCTGTTGAAATTGTGTAGGTATAGAACGTTTTAAATGAACTTCTGCGGCAAATAAATTGTGTAATCTAGACAAACTGGAAGTTGTTCTGTTTTTATGCTACTACAGGAGACTGGAAAAAAGTAAGTACCTGTTATTTATTTTTAGCGACGTAGTGTAAATCCGTATGGGGGCAAAAGCGAACACGCGAAGTGTTTATTAACATTACAATAAGTTTGAAAATTTATAACATTGAAGCTTTCAAAAGTATTCATGAAGGCACCCTTCCCTCTTATTTGACTGATGGCACGACGTATCGCGAGTAAGCAGTTTTCTGTGAATGTTTTGCTGTTAGATCGTTGCCCTCAAACAGTACTGAGTAATAATTCTTCTCATATTTTTTTTAACTATTCAGAATATTATTTATATCTGAAAATGATTATTTCTACAGTAAATGAAAGTGGTTTTTAAGCATATCACTAAGGAATAAAATTTTCTGTTTGTGTGAGCCGCAACGCTGCTGTGTTTCTCAATGATGGAAATGCCGTGAATCGTTGCTGCCTGACCCGCTGATAATGGCGCCATGCTTTACATGCGTCAGCAGCTCCTCGGCCAATTAAGTCTCTTATATGATATCTGTGCGTTTAACGCACATGCCAGCTTCTTAGAACCGCCGAAATGCAGCGCCATCTAGGGGCAAATTTATTCGCAAAGGCGGTCATGGTCATGGAGCTGCGTGAAATGGTCAGGTCATATCTACGTAAGCAAGGAGATTAGAATAATACTTCTTGAGATGCTCTGGTCTCTTAACCGGGAAGCTGCAAGATGTGGGAATTTGCAATTGTTTACATGATACCTATGTAATTTCATCTGTTTGTATTTTGGAATTGTGTGGCTTTTGGTTGCAAAAACCGTGTTAATCTCAAACCGGAATGAAGTATTCTTTTTACACGAGTGAATATTACAATTTTAACATTATGTTTTATTTAGAATTCGCACTAATGTTTGTGTACTTCAATTTAAAGTAAAAATGAGAAGGAGCCTCAAAATAATTAAGAATTTTGTAAATTCAGAATTTTCTTACACATTATCAGCAAGTTACGAAGCGAAATTGGAAACATTAATTGTTTCCAATTTCGCTTCGAGAGGGCGATTCGGCCAACACAAAATGCATTGCAATAGCCTTGAAAACAATGAGCTTTCCCACACTTTGACGGCCGCCACTCGCGGTTATATTGTAATATTTATATAACATTTAGCACGATAATCGCGGCTTCTCTTCAAAAGCACTTTAACTTATAAATGGGGGATTTTAAAGTCTTTGAAATCGTACGCTTTCAGAACTTGTGTAAACTGTTAATATTTTCATTTCTTAATTTAGTTGTCTGAAACCAAACCAGACGTTAAAAAACACATTAAATTGAAATAAAATGTATATCAGTTGCATATTAAAAGTTACAGCACATAATTTATTTTACTTCTACTCTGTGCTACAAGGACGGAAAACATTTCCAATTGCACTTGGTTTCACATGTTTTTCAGCAATACTTAATATAGAAAACTTATAAATTTGCATTTTTTTTCTGAATAATTTTGATGTCCATCTGCTTTTCTGACTCCTTTTAAGTTGTGTGCAGCCCATTGAAATATATATTTCTTAATATTCACTACACTTTTAACCGAATTGTTCATGTTATTCTTAACCGAATTGTTCATGCTGGTCATTTCTGAAACTTACTCTTTCAATTTTTAGTTACAGTCATGCATCAGTTTATTTTTAAAGCACTAGATGGCACTGGTTGCATGACATGGGTGTTGGCATTTAATCCCAAAACTGCATATTTTTTGCTGTACTTGGGGCTGTATATAAATAAAGTCAGTGTAGTCCACACTGGTATCAAATTTGCTAGGATACCCATAATCACTGCCATTGCTTTAGTGAAGTAAATTGGTGAGACGTTTATTCAGTAACTAGGATGGGGAGACGAGAACACACCACCAAACCTCTGCATATCTTATGAACATCTTATATAGTGAGTTGTCTCGCCAACCCGTTCTCCAGCTGGTAATGAAACTGTGAGGGGGTGGAGAGAACATTTTTCCCATTTCTGATACCACAAAAACAATAAATTTACAAGTGAGGAAGTGAGAGAGGTTTATTAATGTCACAACATTAAAAAAATATTAATCACGCCATGACGTTAAAAAAATTAATTATAAGAGAATATGCAACTATTAAATTGCCCTTGCAGCTAAACAAGCTACACAGAAAATGATATGAATGAATGTACGCTCAAACCTAACAAAACTTATATTGCACAAATATCAGTAAATGTAGGCATGATGGACATGTTGATTTATATGAGATTTTTTGTTTTGTAAATTCTTCCTCCCCTATACGAGTATGTATATCATCATCAACAATTACCAATCCACAGCTGGATGAAGCTCTCCCCAAGTTTCTACCACAATTTTCAGTCGTAAGCTAGTCCCCTCCATGTTACTTAAGCAAGTTTTCAAATTTCATCCACCCAACTCCCACACGGTCTTCTTCTTGGTCTTTCTCTGTCCCTTGGTATCCAGTCTAATATTTCAGTTGTCCAATGGTGGTCAGTTCTAGAAATGTGTCCCATCCATTGTCACTTTATAGACTTTACTTACTTTGATCTTCATGTTTTGGATTCATGAGTTCCTGGTTATGCCAAGCATGCAGCTCTCCATGCCTCTTTGAGTTGTTCACAGCATCTGTACGTCCCTTTTAGTTTTCATTTCACTGGTCCACAAGTAAGAACTGGGAGGATGTATTTCTTAAACATTCTTTTAAGACATAATGGAAAATTGCTGTATACTGTACATAATCTTTTTTTTTACTTTTTTTAATATGAAGAATAACTTCAGAGAAAAGTCAGTTTGACAAATTTGGGATTTATTTTTTACTAATTATCAGGAGCCTATTCATGGAATAACATATGTAAAACTGGTACATATTGGTTCAGTGTATATTGACATGGAACAGATAAATGTAAATTCTGTATTTGAAATATTGTATTGTATGAAAGTGAAAATTTGTAGTAAATTAATACATTCATACTTACCTTCTTTAATAACTGATATATAGTTTGGTTTTGTATGGAGTGCACATACAGTTTAAAATTATAGTTTATTATGATTTTCAGGATACATTACCTGTTGTATATTTATATTTAATAGTGTTTCGGTTATAGTTTTAAACAAACTTGAGAAAACAACAATATTTCATTAGATCTTAGGATCAGTTCTTTTTTCACCTCCCAAGGTTCACCTGCTTTAAATTAACGTGGAACACATTTAAACCGTGTATTGTGTGTATTATTACTATTATTTGTTTGTGGTTGGTTGGTTGGTTGGTTGATTTTTATGGCGCAAGGGCCATGTTTGGCCAAAGAGCGCCAGACATAAGACAGACAAACAAACAGTATTAAAAACGTGCTCTGAAGCTTAAAATATGGCTGATCAAATAAAACTGAAGAATGAGAACGATGGAAGGGCTAAAAAATATAATAAAACAAACAGTATTAAAAACATAATACAATGATTAAAATCTAGCTGATTCAGTAAAACTGAGAAATGAGGATGATGAAAAGGCTAAAATCTAGATACGTTTAAAATAGTCAATTTCTTTAAAAAATGAAAACACGGCAACAGTATCACAGTGGTCATTGAGGAGCCGCAGCAGTGTAGCGGCGTCCTCGGTCAACAAATGAGAATGAAGGAAATGAAAACGTACATCACGAAAACGAACACAGGTACACAGAAGATGAGTGACGGTGAGTCGACAATTGCACGTCTCACACATCGGCGCAGTGTCGCCACACAGCAAAAAGCGGTGAGTGAAACGACAATGCCCAATGCGGAGACGCGCAAGCACCACTTCCTCCCTACGGTTCCGACGATATGAGGATTTCCAAATTTCAAGATTAGGTTTAATACGATGCAGTTTATTTTCCAACTCTTGGTCCCACAGACCTTGCCACGTTCGCTTGATATGGTCGCGAACAAGAAAGCGGAAATCCCGGTGAAACAGCGGCAAGGGCGTGACGACCAAAGAGGAAGCAGATCTAGCAGCCACATCAGCACACTCGTTACCCGAGATTCCAACATGTCCAGGAATCCAGCAAAACTGAACCTGAAAACCGGCCTCAAACGACGAAGCAGCCGTCTCACATCCAAGAGAACAGGATGGTCACGGCAATCCGCAGATGATAAGGACTGCAAGACACTTAAAGAATCCGTATAGACCATAGCACAATGATGAGAACTCGACTGAACATGGAGAAGGGCGAGATACTTGTTTGTTTGTGTGATAACATTTTGTTTGTTGGCACTGGTAAATGTAGACAAGGTACACATTGGTATAATATATATATTTTTAATGCAATACTACAATGGGGAAATATACAGAATAAATTACACTCCAAACACATGAGCTGCACCATTATTAATGGTAAAACCAATGTAAAATTATTTAAAAAAACTGGTCATTGTTTTAAGGAATATATATTATCTGTCCATTCTGGTATAATTTTGTGCATAATAATGAAAATTCATGATAGTAAAAAAGCTTGCTCTTTTTAATTAATGTGTTGTGTGTTTTTTTAGAAACACATAAATCTAGGGACCTGCATTAATGTGATAAATCTTTGACTAATAGAGAAGTAAAATTTCAGAAATATGTTCTTTGAGAAATGCTTCATTGTAACTGGGGCCTTTACATTGTCACTAAAAACTACAAATTCCTAGTGTGGCTAGTGAGTTCTTTGCATGCGATTTTTTTAAATTGGAACAACTTTTCCTTACACACTGTGCTCAAACCAATGGGTCTTTCCGTGGATTCTAAGCTGCCACATTTGTAGGAAGACCATGGCAATATGACCTGAGAATACTGGTTCTTTGTATATTCGGGGAAGGGGGCCAATGAACAACAGTCTTCGTAGAAATCGACTTATCCACAGGTGGCGGGAGAAATTCCTTAACAAAATAGTCACCAGTATTGCTTACTTATTGCAATGACTTCTTTGCTAATTCTGTAAATACCATGATAGCAAGCTGTATTAAGTTTTAGAAAATCACTGTTGGTCATCAAGAACAGGGACGCGCCAAGCGGGGTCTCAACGGGTGCTAAGCACCCGGGCGCCTGATTCCGGGGGCGGAAAGACCCACAATCAAATTTTTCGGTTGATAAATTAATATCAGTGACGTGGGAGAAGTTATGAAAATGTTATACCGTGAGGAATCGTAATGCTAAGGTGGAAAGTTTACTTTTTTAGTAAAAATAACTCGTTTATAATTCAACAGAAAACGTCTTGAAATCAGAGAAGAATTTTTACTGTTTTGTTCAGTAACAGGTACAGCGGGAAAAAGATTGAAAATTCTTTTTCTAATTTTTTTTAAACTTGAAGATTTCAGCATTCATGAATGCGTGACCAGCGCAATGACAAAAAGGCTAATATGTAGGAAAAACACAATGGACTTCAAAAAGCACAATTTGTCGACTTAAGACCCTTACACATATTATGTACTTTGAGCAGCTCATACTTTAAATCTGGTCGTAAATGCCGACGAAAAAATTGCCCTACAGATCTTGAACATTTTCAGCATTGTTCAAGAAATATATGCTTACCATTCTGAATTACCTTATCGTTGGCAAATTTTCAAGATAGAGCTTCCAGCGTTGACCGTAAAACAGAGTGGGAAAATATTATAGGATCGATGATGCAATACGGGCAACGAGCACTCGGGTACAATTTCGATATATTCCACGATATTAGATATTTTAGTTAGAATAGTTAAAGAGACGCCCATTATGTTTAATATTACATGTATATATATATCATCATCCTCCTCAACCATTATCAATTTCCTGCTCGATGAAGGTCTCCCCAAGTTTCTTTCACAACGGTCTGTCTTGGACCAGTCTCCTCCATCTTACTCCCGCATGCTTTCGAATTTCATCCACCCATCTCCCACGTGGTCTTTTTTTGTGTCTTTTCTTGTCTCGTGGAATGCAGTCTAAAATTTCGATTGTCTATCGATGGTCCGTTCTCTTGGCAATAAGTCCAGCCCATTACCATTTCAGGGATTTTTCTCAGATCATAATGTCTTCCACTCTTTATCACCTTCCTTACCCATGGGTTCCTCATCTTATCTTGCTTAGTTATACATACTGTATATATATATATTTGTGTGTGTGTATCCATCGAGAAGCTGTAATATGTTTATCATCGTAAATGACGAAACTTTTTTTTACTGGTAATGCAGACTTTTGTATAAATTGACAGAGAGATGGAAGCTGACTTCTTGAATTATTCGTAGCGTCACCTGGACTAGAGTTTTACAGATATTTTTTTCTTCAGTTTTATATGAGACAGTAGTGTTTTATGGAAAATCTCAATTTACTGGAAAAAGAAAAAAATGTTGCTAAAGATATTTATTTCATGTGAAAATGAATAAAAATTGAAAAATATTCTCGTACAAGGGGGCGGCAAATCTGGCCTTGCACCCGGGCGGCAAATGCACTTGGCGCGTCCCTGATAAAAGAACATCCAAATGCTAAGTGAACTAACAGTGGACTTAATGTCAAATGACCTATCATTAATTTATTAATGTACATTTTATTGATTATTTTATTTAGTGGTTGTGAAATATGCAGAGAATATATTGCTGCTCATATGAAAATAATATGGTTGGCAAGGTTTTATGGTTTAACAGTATTAATCTTCTGTCATTGTATTTTAATTGTTGAATTAACAGAAAGTGCTGTTACAACTGTATGTAATTACACTGAAGAGCAATTGAATTAGAGATACCTGTCTAGTAACGTGTAGCACCATCTTTCGACCTGATGACGGCGGCGATTCGTCTCGGCATGGACTCGACAAGACACCGAAAGCGTTGAGGAGCCATACAGATCCACGACCCCTGAACAAGCTCCCACAGTTGACGAAGATTTGATGGAGGGAAGTCAGAGCCTCGAACATCTCTCTCGATGGCATCCCAGATGTGCTCGATGGGATTGTGGTCAGGTGACCTCGCTGGCCAGGAAGCGAGTTCACGTCGGTGGAGCGTTCATCCAACCATTCGGATACAATTCGGGAGCGATGGCACGGTGCATTGTCTTGTTGCAGGATCAGGTCCCCAGTGGGATGTTGAAGACGCACAAACGGGAGCAAATGGTCGTCCAACGTATCTCGAATACGTTGACCTGTGAGGGACGATGTCACACGTACCAGAGGTCCCATTTTAGTCCACGTAAACAGTCCTCAGACGAGAATGCCACCCCCACCAGCTTGAAGAGTACCCTGCTGGCAAGAAGGATCCATCGCTTCATGTGGTTTGCGCCATACTCGTATCCTGCCATCCGCATGTACCAACGTGAATCTTGACTCATCAGTCCAGACAACATTTTTCTACATGTCTAAGGTCCAGTGGCGATGTGCCCGCTCCCATGCTAATCTTTGCACCCTGGGATGGGCGGTCAGCAGCGGTACCCTCGTGGGTCGATGGTTTCTGTACCCCATAGCGAGAAGATGGTTCTGGATGGTGTGGCTGCTTACACGTTTTTGTTCACCAGCGTTAAATAGCAGAGTGATTTCTTGCACTGTGGTCCGTCTATCTGCTGTTACAATACGAGCTAGCCGACGATGACCCCGCTCATCCACACGCTGTTGTCCACGGCAGTTGACCCTTGCAGGGATGGTTTTACCGGATTCGATGTACTCACGGTGCACCCGTGACACAGTGGCTCGTGAAAATCCCAGAGCCTGCATGACTTCCGAGATGGAGTGACCCATTCGTCGGGCCCCGACAATTTTCCCACGATCGAATGCTCTAAGATCCTTCGTCTTACCCATACTGCGTCCGACTCTTACTGATTCCCGTCGCATCACTTCTTATATTGTCGGATGGCTGCATACGTCATGTCGTTTCCGCTGACAAGGCTGCCCACAGCGTCACATTTCCATAACGCCAGCTGTCTCTAATTCAATTGCTCTTCAGTGTATAATAGGCGTTAGTTGGGTAAAGAATGCTTTAATGCTATCTTGAATGAGATTTGTAAATATTTACTTTGAGGACAATTATATTGAATTCAACACTTACAGGTACAATAGTTTGACCCAACTATTAAACATACTTTTGTAAAATAATAATTATTATTTGGTTTTCTTGTAAAGGGTAATTCTGGCTATGCTATTTTTTTTATTGCAGTTGAACTGTGGTTGAATTTAATGTAATGTTTTTTGGATATATAATATCTATATCCTGTATGGGTACATATGCTCATTACGCATTGTGGGTCCACTCTGGAGTGATATGTATAATTTTTTTTTATATTAAGAGCTGTATTTTGGATGTTTTTTTTTTTTTTTTTTGTAAAAATGTGAGGTTTGTATTTATGTAACATGTGTACACAAAAGTGATGAATCGTTTTTTTAAAGCTGTTTTTCCTATTTATATATATTATTTATTGTAAGTATAGCAGTGGACATAAACAGATTTGGTTCTATGTCCCTAGATACTGAATAAAATTTTAAATGTAATGAAAAATAAATGACCTACTATGACACCTATGCATATTTTGTGTTATAAGGTAATATCTTTGAAAGCTGATGTGATGTGAGCATAAGAATGACCTTTGTATGGAGAATATATGTGCCTGCAATCCTGCATGTTTATTATTTGTTTTGTATTTCTTTGTTTTTTCCTTATTCTGGTTGAATACAGTTTGAATGATTTAATACAGCAGCGAGATTTCAAAAATATGACCTCTTAATAGCGACCCTTCACTTACTGTAAAATTTGAAGTAAGGAAATATATTCGACTTCAGAAACTTAAATTAGTGAGATTACTGAAAATATTAAATTATCTGCACATATCAGGCAAGTAAATCTATTTTTTCAGCACCTAACCTTCTGTGAAAAAATCGCATTCCGATTTTTGTTTCGTAACGTCTCCGAGTTCAGATTCCCGAAATGCTGGTTTTTTTCTTTCTTTCTTTTTTTTCTCTTTTTAGAAATCTTGTGAAATTAAGAAGAAAAAAACATTTTTATTTACACAGTTGCTTAAACAGTAAGGTTGTATAATTGATAATTATTAAATCCCTCATTTTATCTGTCTAAACGACTCGTAGTTTCAGTGGTTTCTGTAGTTTGGAAACAGCTTTTAGCCTGCTTGCGACGTCACACGCAGCGCGGGCGGTGACTTATGGCGGCCAATGCTGCGTGGATAGGAACGCTGTCTCCATCTAATATAAGCTCGTCGGATTTCCAATGGTAAAACTTCTTTACATATTTTCTTCGCAATTAATGTATTCCCAAGGATGAAAATTTGCACATTGAGAAAACTAACTTTAAGTTATAGCATGGGATACTTAATAATAGCTGCTAAAACACAACCATTATTAAGCAATCCAACATTTGGTTGTCTACTGACGTCATCCATGTACATGTCGCGCCATCTATTGACAGGCCTGAACTATACTAAAAGAAAAATGATTGATTTTTAATATAATTATGGTTATATTTTTAGCAAGTATTAAGTATCCCATGCTATAACTTAAAGTTAATTTTATTGATGTGCAAATTTTCATCCTTGGGAATACATTAATTACGAAAAAAATACGTAAAGAAATTTTAACATTGGAAACATAAGGCAGAGATTTTAGGTGGAACCACATTAACAAGGGCATCTCCAGATAACTTATTCTAAGCGTTTATATTCTTTGTTCTAACCTCCTTGTACGTAAGCTGGTCTTGCTTTCCCATCACCAAAAATCTATTATCTTGAATGCCTCTTCTTTATACAGTTTGTCCTTGGACTGGCAACAGTTTTCGCGAGTCTGACAGATGTCGTCTGCTGTGGTTTGGGTCGTTTTCTCAGATAATTGTTAAGTGTCTAAATACTAACATTTTTCCGAGTAGTGGGCATATAGACTTTTACGTGTCTCGTACTTTCAATTTCAACTATTTCCAAAAGCATAAATTTAAGTTTAAACAAAATTTAGTACATAGAAAAATGTAGTGGGGTATCTGTTGTGTTCCTGAATAAGTAAACATACATGATCATTTCTCAGTTTTTGATTAAGAAACATGCAGTTTGCCCTAACATCATTAACTTATTTGCATGAAAGCGTGCTCAAGAGGAATGCGGATCTCATTATGAGCAAACAGATTGACAGAAACTCTGCATATTTTTTTAGAGTTAGTGGTCAGCACGTAACTGCGAAAGATAAGTTCATATCTGCCGATGTTAGGTGACCCATTTTAGGTTTACGTAATATTCGTAGTATTGCACAACGCACGTGATGGAAACACCCCTCTGATCTCAAATGAAATGCGATTCTTGATGCAACAAAACATTTGCTGATTGTACGTCACGTGTGTTTGTAATGTTTATCAAGCAAGTTCAACTGCTATATATAACCAGCTGTGATGAATTGTGATTCTCTTTTATTATTCGCCTGAGTGAGATTTGTTTGAGCGAAGCATCGGAGATGGGTACCCGGAAGTTATTTACAACGATTTTTTTACTGTTATTGCCTTTAACATTTGGAGATACTGATTTTTATGAAAATGCTGTTGATCAGGAATTTGAAAATCTTGCAGAATTTTATAGAAGATGGGTGCAGAAAACAACTATGCCAGATATGTTTGTGTTTCGCAAGTTCCCTACTCAGTCCGAAAGTTTGAATTTTACTCAGATTTCGGATATACAGTATTCGAGTAGTGGGCAGCATACTTCCCCTTACCAGTGCACTAGGGATCTTTTTCACATCATTGAAAATTTGAAAAGTACATGGGCAATCAAAAGTAAGAAAGCTATAATCGGCATTATTTTTCTTGTAAAAATTACCATTGCGATGGATGATGTACAATTACAGTCAAATTGTTTATTAAAATTTCATAAACCCGGTATGATTTGAATTTGCAACAAATAAAAATATTTAAAAGTGCCATGCATTCAAATAGAAACTTCTGTGATTTTTATTTTAATGCATGCTTTCATTCTGTATAATAAATATAAAATACTCAACTGCACCATAATAGATATAAAACTGTATAGCTCTCTTATGGTGATTGTATACCATTGAATAACAGTATAGTTTTTCTTGCTGCTGAATTACTTACCACTTGGCTTTTTCAGAATTGGTGTGTGTGTGTGTGTGTGTTTAATTATATTCATTTAAGAATCCCTGTATAATTGATATTATCATAGCAAGAAATCAGTGCAATGTTGAGTTTCATTCAGGCAAAGAACATAAATTCCTGAACTGCAAGGTAAAAGCAATGAAAAAAATCTATGGAAATAATGTATATGTTGTTTCCTACAAAACATTTCAAATGCTAACAGTCTCCTTTCATTTTTGCTTACAAAGAGCTGAGGTATTTCTACTGCAGTCAGCAGGTCCAGTTATTCATCAATTATAATTTTGACAGTTTATAACTAAAAAAAGAAACAATAAAATTGCAATTCAACGTTGTAAGATTAGACACATTTAGGCAAAGAAGAGTTGCGACAAACATGGGAAGTCAAGGCAAGTGTCAGTAGTCCCAATAAAATCTGATAGAACATAGTTATGGTGCAATTATTCAATTACTGATTAGGAGATCAGAGAGCAGACAGATGATCAAATGACCATTGCCATAAAGTAAAAGATGCAGCAATAAGCCAACAGTCATTGCTTGTTTTTAAAATTCTGATTTGCAAAGACTAAACGTATTGATAAACCTAATTCAACTTTATCAAATTAGATATTTTTAAAGCTTTCCATGTATGTCCTAACTCTTCATAACTTGTCAACAACATGGCGTATACTATTTCTTTCAAGTGCGTGGAAACATCTTGCCGGAATCTGTGAAGGCTAGAACGCTGATGATGTCCCAATGATTTAAATATTTATGCTCCATTTATCCTGATGAAGCTGAGTTAATGTTCTGTGAAACTTTAGTTGACCTTAAAACAATTAATTGGGAATGAACATTATTGGTTTGATCTAGCTTCAAACTTTAGGAAAGTGAAAGTGACCACTGTGGCCTACATTCATCCTCACTGTAGTGAGCACTGAGATTACCATCATTAAACGGTGCAGCTAATTGAGAACAACATGCCATAAAATAGGATGGCCACTCTGGGTCTGCAGATTGCATGAGACATATGAAGCTAACAAGGTGGTGCTAACCTTCAGATTACACCTCTCATTTGTGTGGCCACCTGTCAGCATTCTGTGTCTTATAAGTGATCTTGAGACTGCTCTTATGATATCTGTAACTCACGATAGTTCTTTGACCTGTCAGGTATAACTTTGGGGTAGCGGGCCCAGCTATGGATAACAGCTGGCACACATAAGGTTAGTAATGTGATCATTTTTCTTATGGGGGAATTGTTCTGCACTTTGTGAAATTGGCATTTCGCACAGTAGTTAAAGTTGCATAAAAGAACACCCGGGATAATACATTGATATTAGTCGAGGGTCAAACTGAAGTATGTCTTATAAAAAACGAAGCACTCTGAGTAATGATCTCCTTCCCCAGCATTTTGTTGATAATATTTGTCTTTTTAAATAACACTACCATGTTTACTTGTGTAATTTGTGCCCTGAAAATCGCCAGTGGATGTTTAAAATATGCAAAAAATTTTCAACAAGATAAAAATTTCAATAAAAAAAATTATGAATGTTCCATCATTTTATTCTTTATGCTAAAGATTTACAAATTTTGACTTACAAATACTTACAAATTTTGCTGGTAGACATTGGCCACCAAGACCAAAATTGTTATTGGCCATAAAAAAAAAAAAAAAAAAAAAAAAAAAAAAAATCAGTGGCCAAACTTTGAAACAAAATAAAATTGTATATTTCATACTATTATTTTTATAAAATTGCTTAGTATAATATCAGTATATTTTATTTTGCTTATTTCAATTATAATATGCTTACGAGCATACTATAATTGTTAAAACTGAAGTAATAAAATACGTAAATTAATCTTTGTAGTTTGATCGGCGAGATTTCACGCTATCCTCCCACCATATAGTCTTATCGCATCTTCAGGGTCAAAATTTTTCATTTTTATTTCTGATGTTTTGATCCTAATGTGACTTTCAAGTGTGTTCTTTTTAATTAGAAGGCTTCTTTCACCTAATGCGTGTTTAACTGCTGACCAAAGATGCTCCACATGCGCATTTAATGGCAGTACCGTTAAAAGCACAGTTACTGGAGGATATCTCATGATTTCAAAAGGTTTTAGATTATCTGAATTCTTTAATTTGTGTAACAAGTCTTTTAAATTAGACAAAATTCTGTTGGGATTCACACTAATGAGAATCTTGTGTTGAAGCCCTGATTCCAAAGCACTATCAGGGTTAAACTTTAAAACTTTGCATATTTCAGTTATTTCATCATTACCGTGATTGTTTAAACCTTCAGAAGATTTGAGAAATAGCACCTCATCTAAAGAGTGGACACATTTGCATAAAACAGATGTCTGGATATTATTAAATCTTTTTTTACAAGTTTTTGTGTAACTGTTTTTTCAATAAATCAATGCTATTTTCTAAAGAACCTAATCCTACATCTTCATCATCTGCAACACATCTTCGTTGATTGAATGCAGTGCTGATTTGATGACCCTGAAATGTTGATGGCATGTCATCATTTTGAGACAAAGATTCCCTAAAAAGGACCAATTTGCCCCTTCATCTGCAGGTTTTAAAACAGCCAACTCTTATTCAGTAGCATAGTGCAAAGGACTACTGATGTCCACATCAGTTTTTTTCCAGCTTCCTGGAACATTCAGCAACACATGAAATTATGTCAGACTCCATTGGTCCTCTGAATGGATATGTATATAACCAAAAGTTGATTTAAGAAAATTGAGCTAGAAATTAGGATTCCCAAAAATGATCATAGAAAAAGATTTATGGGTTTCATTTATGTTTTTTTTAATGTGCTGCTGCCTGTTTTGCAGTTCAAGAGTTTAAAGAGTTTTTAATCAAGTCTAACAAACTATGAGATTCAATTATTTTTACAAGTATGTATTTTAATGTGAATCTGTTTCACATTTTTCAAAAAGGAGTTTGAAAAATGTGAAGAATGCTAAAAATATTTTAGAAGCCACACAAACTGTATTTGAACTGGATGAACAGTATTACAGAAAGAACACTAAGAGACAAAACTTGAACTAAATTATCTGCTGATGGTAAGATGAAAAAAAACAGTCTAACACACAAAAAGAAAAATCTTCGCTGATCTTGTAAACATCATAACTGGTGAAAAAAAAAGTACTTATGCACAAGAATACCATACCTACCAATATTAGTAAGAGCCTTGTCAGTAGTAAACAGTATTATTTCATGGCATACATAGACACTTTTTTATGAAACTATGCATCTCTTTGTGAAAAAGAAATACCCGCCACAATGAAACATTGCAACAAACAAGGACGCTAATGAAACTAACACATGCGAAACACAAAGTTGATTCCCCTGGCGAGTGCATGATAGGTAACATTGCGAGATTTAAGTTTGAAACTTCCACCAGTAAAAATCAGTCATGCTTTCTAAATCCCACAACGCTTGACAGACAGGAAATCCAAGCAAGTGAACCCACAGTGCATGATGAACCTCCACTTACCATATGATCATACTACCTCTAAAACTCTAGTTTATGTCAAGATGAGACCAAAGAAGTGAAAAAAATAAATAAAAAGAATGTTTCAACTGGGTGAAAAATTGAAACACACAGCAAGAATGAGAACTACTGTCAGTTTGTCTCTTGTTGACTCTGCAGTTGAACAGCATGCATTGCCTAATTTCTCTTTATGCTGATATCTTTCTCTCCCTGTTTCTTCAGTGTAGCTTTTCTTTCTTTCCTTCTTTTTTTATGCCCTCCGAGAACAATAATTTCATCCATTGTGCTGAAAGAACTTTCAGCCTGAGGACCATGGGTGCACAATCATATCAAAGCTTTAACTAAACAATGTGGAAGAAACATTCTTCTCATAATACTTGGCCAATGCATCATAATAATTAACACAGCAATCAGACATCACTGAATTGACTGTAATTACTGTTTCACACATAATATCAATCACATCAGAAAACTTGAAAATTTCATTGCCCTGGAACTTCCTTGTCCTGGGTGGTGTTATGGATAGCATACTCGACCAGAAATCGGGAGATGAGGGTTCGATTCCCTCTCTGAGGCGAAATTTTCAAGTTTTTTTATGCGACTGATATTACATGCAAAATAGTAATTAGGGTCAATTCAGCAATGTCTGATTGTTGTGTTAATTATGAAAGTTTTAACTATTTTAGATAAATGGTGTAACTTTGAGAATATTAATACTTTTGAACACCATGCATCAATTTTTACAAATTTTTCAACTTTGTCACTTCCATTTTTGGGAATTTCTCCCATCCATATCAAGCTTAAACACAAAAACTTATGGGATGGGGGATACTTAACAATGCAGGAGAGTGGAAACATCGCGCAGGCAGAGGGGTGCGCTTACGAGATAAATCTTTTGCAACTTCCGATTTTGGAAATTTTCCCGCTACTTTCAAACTGAAATACAAATATTTATGCAGTTAAACATTATTTAACAATAATACTGGGCAGAGGCAACATCATGAGAAAAAAGGAATTACGATTACGAAAAAAAACAACTGAACTTCGTCGACCTTCCGTTTTCGAAATTTTCGTAAAGATGGAATTCCGTTCTACGCTGAAAATCCCCTGTCAACTCCCCCCCCGAAATTATGTTCACTTGTGCATTGATCTCGTGAATGACCAAAACAATAAATGAAACCGGCGGAATTTCTTGATTTCGCGGAAGAATCTGATGCTTGAAGAATAAGGGGAAATTTTTACTGCGTATAAGCCGCCCCGGTGGCGCAGTGGTCTAAGCGAATGCCTCTGATCATTCGTCCGAATGGGGTCCGGGTTCGAATCCCGGTGAGGCATGGATGTTGTGTTTGTCTTACGGCACTGGTTTTCTCCCTTCCCTGGAACCAGTGACCCTAAATTAGGGACGGGCGACTGCTTATAGCCCATTGAGTTGCTCACGGTGGTCGTTAAACCTCCAATCAAAAAAAAAAAAAAAAAAAAATGCTGCGTATAACCTCCGTTTTCGCAAATTGTTGCCTACAGTTTCAAGCTGAAATACATTTATGCAATAAAATCATATTTAACAATAAAACTGGACACAAAGGCAACATCGGGTGAAAAAATTATGATTACAGTAATTTTTTTTACTCCATTCAACTACCGTATTTGAAAGTTTTGAAACACAAAATACCGTCTCCGGACGCCCCCCTGCAAATTGTCTTCAGTTTTACATTGATCCTGAGAACGATCTAAATGATGACAAAAAAAAAAAAAAAGAATCTCATGTATATTATAAATCAATAACAAAATAAAAAAAAATAAACAAAATGAAAATTCGTAGAATCCGTAGTTTCGACAGTGAGGTCCATAATTCTGTAGTCAGACAACTAAATCCGTCGAAACTACGGGCATTCCATAGTAGTTGGCAGGTATGGGAATACTATTAAAGTACAACCTCAAAAATCCGGAATCGTCCGGAGCTAAGGACTTTGCCGATTCTGGATTTTAGAATTTTCCTATGGACTATGCAATCTATCAGGGAACATTCATTAAAAATAATAAAAAGAAAATGCCGAACTTCTTAAGTTTTCATCGGATTTTGACGAAATTTATCATGGGAGTTTATCTTGACTTGGCTTGGTATCTGTAAAATTTGCATTCGATTATTTAAAAAATTGGAAAAATTTTTGTTCATAAAAATTTCTCCCAGTAGGACTTTCTCAACGCAAGCAGCTGAGCTGTCCACCACCGGCAAGAAACTTTCATCCCCACCGCAACCTTGCGAACCTCGTTCCCCCACCATGACCCATCATCACCCTTGGCGCATTCTTTGTGATCAAAAACTGATGCCCTAGCTTTTTTTATAAACTTCTTTTTTTACTTTTCTGCTGTTGAAGCAGAATGAAAAAGGTGATAGCCGACTTCCGTATAACTCACATTTTGTGCCATTTCGTGCAATTTCTGTACATCCAAGTAAAACTTTTCAAAAATGTGTGAGTTCCGTACAAATTAAAAACAAAAAAATTCCATACAGTACAAGTTAGATTAAAAAAAAAAAAAATCTGTACAGGTCACCAGAATTGGCGATATAATCAAAAATTTTTAGTCGCCACGGCAATGAAGTTTATCACCAGTGGCGACCTGGCGACAGTGAGTCTGGATCTTTACTTTATTCAAACAAAAAGCAAAGAATTGATCATCCAATGTATGAAAATTACATTTGTTTTCACTCTTTCCCCTGATCTTTTCCTCTGTTCTAGTTTTTGTTTTCTTTAAAAATTTCTGAAATAGATTTTGTGTGGAGCAAACTTTTATTAGTGAAGAAGTTATGCTTCTTTTCTCTGTGATATAGAGCACTACACCAGTGTTTATATGCTTGCACAGATGTACATTGTTTTAGCCCCCCTCCCTTTTGCAATGCATATAAAAATACTGTATGTTAGATGAAAATTCTAATTTCAGAAACTTAAGATTCTTGTTCTTTTCTTTATGTTTTAGAAAATCAGACTAATTCCTTTCTCTTTCCTTTCCTTTAAGCCTTGTTCTAGAATTTCTTTTAATAATCCTTTTCTGAAAGTAACAGAGCAAGTTGCATAAACTACAATTCATAATTTTCCATTTTAAACTATATTTTTATTTTATTTCCTACTCAAGAAGACTGGACTACTGAGATACTTGTTTCTATCTTTTGAACCACTCACTGGGTTGCTTTTGTCCATATTTTTTTAACATTCCACCTCACTTCAAATACCAACTGTGAAATAGGCCTACTGCTGAGGAGAAGCACTTCGATGGTACTGTTGTCCTTTGAAGACATTATAGGGAAATGCTAGTCATTCCATCAGCCAGTGGCATACATGCTGCAGTAGGGGGCTGTGGTGTCCCACCTTCATGTAGTCAATGACCTTCATTGTTGGGCAGGGTGATCATTCTTACCACATGGCTGATGTGTCACCATCTATCAGTATTCTGTATCATACAAACGATTCAAGCAACCGAGGTACTGTATAACCTAAAGATTGATCTAAGAACTGTTAGGGGTCCAAGCTCTAAGCTTCCGCACGGCAGAAGCTTAGAGCTTGGACCATGTCCTGGCCATCCACGTCATCCAGCAAAATCCATTGTCCATAAGATTACATTGCACACATTGTCAGTGGTGGACTGGCGACCCATAAACTCCCCTGGAAGTCAAGTTGATTTTGAACGGCCCACTTTTGGGAAGAAATTATCAAGGTATTTCACCCCCACCAACAAAAAAAAAAAAAAAAGCATTAAGTCGGTCAGCATCACTGTTTACTGTTTAAACATCTTTTCAACACAAGTCTACGGATCATTGAGGTTTTTCTTTGTATTGAGGCAATAACATTTAACATTTTACCCTTCTTCCTGGTCACACCGTAGATCTCTAGTAAAATTTAATGTAAGAAGAAAATTACTTTCGTTGCTGAGAAGAAACTGACATTTTCTGAGAGAGACTGTAGAAGACTATTCTGTTCTAATGAATTTATTGCGATAACTGAATTCAGAATTTGTAACACTTCTTTGGTTATCGTGAGAATGGAAATCCAAATGTGCCAAAAAATTAATTACTTTCAACTGGAAAAAGTCCTTGCTGTCTTCCCAGAACTGTAGTTCAAGAATTTGCGTAACTGGAAGGCCCAAAAAGTAGTAAATCGGATGCAGCTCTCATACAAATAAAAAGGCATCTACATATAAAGAGCAGCACCCCCATATTTTACCATATGTGAACTTCTATGCAGCATTAACATACACAATGAATTTCGAATTTATATCCCAGAAGATATTATTCAAATACACTGCTGGCCACCCAAAATGCAACACCTAGAAAGAAGCATCTGATTGGCCTGAAATTCGCAGCATGCGTCGCCCGTGAGAGGACATGCAAATGATTAGCATTGCAGGGCATATGCAAATCATGTGCGCCAGGCACGTCACTGAGAAGCACTATAAGGAGGGTGCACAGAAGGCGGGGTGTAAGTAGTGGAAGTGTGTTGTGCTGCCAAACCTGTGTGTGGGAAGCTTCCTGATGCCTCATCGCAGAATACGGCGGTCATTCCAGCACGTTTCGGAGTTTGACAGAGGACGAATAGTGGCTTATCGCGACAGCGGTTTATCATAACGAGACATCGCGCCCGTGTGGGACGACATCTAGCCACAGTGAGGCAAGTATGGATTTGGTGGTTGCGGGAGGGACAGACGGACCAACGTGAGCGATTGGCAGCCGCGGCACACCACCGAACGAGAGGGCCGGCATGTTGTGTGGCGGGCATTGGCAGCTTGAACCACCGCATCACGAATGTTAGCACAGGAATTAGGGTGTGTTACGCCACAACCTGTGTCAGCACGTACCTTTCGACGTTGTCTGCAGGAGCGGGGACTTGTCGGCCGTTGAACGCCGCACCTGGACTGCGGAATGACACGACATTGTCTTCTCCGACAAATCCCGCTTCTGCCTGCAAAACCACGATAGTCGGATCCGCGTGTGGCGGCACTGCGGCGTGAGACTGTATGATGCCTGCATTATGCATCACCATACCGGTCCATTGCTTGGCGTTATGGTTTGGGGTGCAATTGGATATGACACCCGCACGCCTCTGGTACTCATCGCCGGTACACTCAACAGCCACTGCTACATCTCCGACATTTTGGAGACTGTATTCCTCACTTACCTGCAGGACCTGCCAGCGGCCACCTTTCAACAGGACAATGTGCATCCGCACGTGGCACGCATCGTGCAACAATTCTTCACGGCCCACCAGGTGTCACTGCTGCCGTGGCCCGCCTGTTTTTCCGATATGTCGCCCATCGAACACGTCTGGTCACTGATCGGCAACCGACTGGCCTGGCAAGCACCACACGCGGCTACGCCTGATGAACTGTGGCAACGTGTGGAAGCAGCCTGGACCGACATACCCCAAGCCCACATTCAAAGCCTCTTTTGTTCGATACCGTGACGTGTAGCGGCCGTTATTGCCAGCCATGGGGGCCACACAAACTATTGATGTCTGCGTGTTCCACAAGTTGCACGGGCCTGTAAGCTCAATCGTTTCATCTTTGTATCTATTGTTATGTTTCCAGTAAATCTGGCTTTGTTTTCTCGTGTCCTTCTTGGTGTTGCATTTTAGGTGGCCAACAGTGTACAATTGGCAAAAGCTGACGGCGGTAGAGGGGGCTTAAATTAGAAATTCAAGAAAGGGGGAATGGGTTCACCAAAACAGGGTTGGGCTCATCAGAACATTTGCTACGTGAGTTTCTTGCTTTTCGAAGCCACCCAAGTAGTTGACAGACTTTGTTGTTTTGGCATTACTTGCTTTTCTTCTACAAGAGTATTGAAGTGCAAGTATATATTTACTTATTTTTCTTGAGTTAACATCAGGCCTACCAGCCCAGAACATGGCGGCCCACCGGGATTTCTCCTGGTATCCTGGCGGCCCAGTTCGCACCTGCACATTGTGGTATAAAAACAAA
Organism: Macrothele yani; assembly: GCA_039090855.1. Taxonomy (NCBI): domain Eukaryota; kingdom Metazoa; phylum Arthropoda; class Arachnida; order Araneae; family Macrothelidae; genus Macrothele; species Macrothele yani. The sequence goes on along the minus strand of CM077029.1, from coordinate 115,370,853 downwards.
AGTAATCTCACAAATGTACATTTGGTAAATAAGTATAATGACACTGTCTCTGTATGAACAATTAAATAAGAAAATCGAGGAACTATTTAATTAAAAGCTGTAAAACTTTCAATTCATTAGCTTAATCTAAAATACACATGATTACTTTCGGGCTACTTTGGTCCCATCTTCAGATGTGAGGTGAACATTTGAACAGTGCTGCAATATATAGAAACCAGGGCAGTATGGGAAAACATAGTATGTGTGTGTGTGTTACGTCAGCGATGTTTAAGGTGGAGCTCCCTCGTTTTGTCCAGTCTCCTTTGGGTGATTATATAATATATTTCTCCATACAGGTAATAAATCACATGATATATAGTCATTACAACATTTGTTATGGGCTTTACAAACAAATAGACTTTCAGTCAATAACAGCATTGAATGGGATCTTGGCGTTACTAGGATTCTTGCATGGTCCCAATCCGGATAGAAAGTTCCATCATTGACAGTTCGCGTCAAGGCAGTATTTTGAAGCCCTGCCATGATAATGTATTTGTGTTCCTGTACTCTGCAGGAAAGACTACGAGCTGTAGATCCGATATAACAAGAAGAAAGCTGGCCCGTTGCATCAAGTAAGGGGAATGCTGTAGATACCCAATTTTTGCTATTCCTGGGTTCTTTCTCGATCCTTTCGGATCATGGTTAGCATATTGCGAGATTTGGTGCCGAAATCCAAGGAGAAACGGTGACAGATGTTTTTGAGGGGTTTAGTGAGAGCTGGAATATAATCTATTGAACCCACGTATCTTTTAGAGTGATCATTAATACCTTGTAGTGAAGAGCCCAAGGTGGTCTTGACATGTGAATGCGTTCTGTTGATCAAGTACGTAGGGTATCCAAATGCTTTAGCAAGCCCAGCTATCCAATGGATCTCTTCAATACGAGTTGGACGGTCAGAGGAGTGAGTATTGGCTCTTCTCAGAAAAAAAACCATAAAGAGGTAAGTTTTTGATTAGGCGGGTGAGCTGAGTCATAAAGAATCATAGTTGGTATAGCTGTTGGTTTTCTGTAGGCAGAAAATGATATTAAATTATTATTAAGTGGTGAGCATGATATAAGTATATCCAAAAAAGTTAGTTTAAAATTTTATTCAATTTCAATAGTGAAGTTTAAAGATGAGGTCTGTGAAGAGAATCACAGACCTCATCCTCGGATGCTTCCTTCTTGGTGTTGCATTTTGGGTGGCTAAGCAGTGTGTATATATATAGCTTTCGTCTTTTCTTAATGGATCAAATCCCCCCCCCGTCCTTTATTCTGGATCTGCCTTTGCATCAGCTGTGTTCCCCTTAACAGGAGGGGAAGGGGGTCACAGCTTAATCCCTGGCACATATGATTATTTTGCTCTCAAGATATCGTAGAGAAAGGCCATTCCTCCCATCCACCAATGGAATATCCAAATGTTTAGGGTGGCCAGGAGCATTCTAGAGGAGCACATTAATATCAAGGTTAGATTTTAGATAATATTTCTCAAGTTCAACTGCAAAATGATTTGTGAACCAATCCTGAAAGACCAACCTTTTTTTTTTTTATTGCTTTTCAGTTCAAAAGTAGCATGTTCTTCTTTAAGCCTTCAGTTCATGAGGATTTTGAGAGTGATAGACCAGTAGAGGCTTCTTTTTACAGTCACTTGCTGTGATGGCACATAGCAGTAGCATCAGCCAATCTTCAGGAGCTTTAAATCCAGTTGCAACTTTTTCTTCTGTGATGATGTTAGTTATGGATAACATATACTTCCAAAGTAATCCAGTTTCACCCACATTGAACATTTATTGGTGTGGTATCCATTTTCATCAATGATTTCTTTTAATTCAAGAAATTCACCAACAGCATCATGATCAACACTGGCAGTTTCTCTGATAATTTTTCAAAGTTTTGTAGGTTTTAACACCTAATAAAATTGTCCAACCACCTTACTTGCTAGAAATGGCTCAGGTTCAGCAGCACTTTTCACTTGTGAAAGACACTCATAAATCTGGAGAGCTTTGGACCAAAGTCCAGGTTATTAAGCCTTGACTTCTTTGTTTTGTTTTCATTGTAGAACATTAGAGTTTCCCTTATTTTCTCAATTAATGAGTTTCTAATCTTCAGGGCTATCTTGGCTGAGAGCATTGTAGAATGAACATCAGAAGTGCAAATTTTGTCGGCATTCTTCTTTATGTTACATATTGTCAACTTACCCAGGTTGAATGCATACCCAAGTGCTAATTCATCCCTTTACCAGCATCAGCACATTGTAAAATTTCTAACTTCCTTTCTAAAGTTAAAGAGGTTCTCTTCTGTTTATTTACCACTCCATCAGTAGCAGAAACACTTGCAGGATGTTCGAAAACAGTAGTAACCAAACAGGTAAAAGTAGGATGCAATAAACAGGATAAGTAATATATCCATAGCCCACAATAGCACAGATATATGCATAGTATATTATTTACTGCCAGACTAAATACTCCTTCTAATTGTACTCAATGACACCTCTCACATGTCCCATCAAGGGCACACACACATTCTCAAGGAAAAGCAGTAGCCACTTTGTACTCCACCATACCAAATTGCATAAAAGTGAAATTTTCTTGCATGTAACAAATAGCTAACCCACATGGATCGAGGACTTACTGTACTCTATAATATATCGCTAGTGTATGAGACATATTGAATAGTTCTTTAGCATATATAACTGTAAAAACTAGAACAGAATGTTTTTGAGAAAAAAATGAAATTTTTTTGCTGGAAACTTAAGTTTTTCCATTGTTACTAGTAACACAGGCTGAAATTGATAAGTGTTTGTTATATTTGGAAGAAAACTCATTAATACCTTTCTGCAATAAATGTGTAGTCATTAATTCCTCTTGACAATAAATGCATAGTTATTAATACCCCTTAACAATGAATGCTTGTCATTGTAGTGCTTGATTCTGATGGAAAGGTACCAAGTGGCCTATTGGGAATAAATCTGAAGTGGCCTGGTGATTATCAAGAATGCTTAGATGTTTATGCTCCTCGAGAAGAGAACTCTACTGTGGGTGGTTTTCATGGAAAGTACTGTACTGTAGCATGGGAATTAGGCTTGGTTAGTAGTTTCCAGTTTTATCTGAGAGTTTTGTTTGTATTTCTCATTATAACTGATCTTGTAGAAATTTATAATGCTGCCAGACAGTATTATATTCTTACCACGAAAAAAAAAAAAAACTAAGTGAAAAATGTAAAAATTAAGAATGTAAAAATGTAATTAAATCTTAAATGTTAAAATTCAGATTCATCTTTAATAGTGGTTAGTTTGGAAATTTTAAAACATTTTTAGAAGTGTATAAGCATTTTTATAAAGTGAAAAAAAGAAAAAAAGCTATCCCTGTCTCACAAAGCAAATTTTTATACTGATTGCTGTTGATATGTTTTGAGAGAAAAAGGAAGTAAAAAAAAAAGCGGGCAATCTTAGTGAGAGATGGGTTTGCCTCCTCGGGACGCTCCGTGGGAATAATGGCACACATAACAGCAACAAGGCCCTCTGAATCATGGAGAGGTGCCAGCTAGTTCTGTGTGACATTGGCAAAAAGACCCCAACTTTCTGAGTTTTGTTCCAGAATTCTTAGGTTGAATGACCAACTGGAACCCTCAGCTGTGGGCTAATCCCCCACGCTGATGTACTTACCTGATTAAAAAGACACAAAGAAATATTAAAAATTACTCAAGTGTGGGATATGCTGGGCCTACCACACTTGAGAAGGATGGTCCACCATGGAATCGACCTGGACTTTCCTAAACGACGTACAAGAAAGACATGTCGGCTGAGTGGGTGTAAGATTGGTGTATGGAGTACTAGAGGTATAAATGGCAAGATGAGTGAGGTGATTGAAGAGATGAATAAGTATAGACTGGATGTGCTGTGTGTAAGTTAAACGAAAAAGAAGGAAATTGGGATAGAAGAAGTGAATGTTACGGTGATTGTGTGGTCTGGAGTATTGGATAATGTGAGAGGACAGGCTACTGTAGATGTGATTTTAAGTGAAAAGATGAAGAACAACTTGATTAACTATAGCTGCATAAATGATAGAATTCTTTGGATTCATTTGAAAGTGAAACTTCAGAAATAGTAATTGTTGTAGTGTATGCTCCTTGTGACTCGGAACCTTATGATAGGAAGAAAGATTTCTAGAATGAGCTAAAAGCTGTTTTGAGCCAGTTTGGTGCTAAAGAGAAAGTTATAATAGCAGGGGATTTCAATGCTAGAGTAGGTGTGCAGAATGCAATTTCTGACAATGTTCTGGGTAAGTTTAATGATCCTTGTGTGAATGATAATGGTGAAAGGTTAATTGAACTCTGCATTGAGAATGATTTGTGTGTATCTAATATGTTTTTCAACCACAAGTATATCCACACATATACTTGGGAAAATCGTACTCTAGGTCAAAAGAGTGTGATAGATTTTGTTGTCTATGATCAGTGTCTGAAACACTTAATTGTTGACACTCGTGTGATGAGAGTTGCAGATGTTGGTTCTTATCATTACTTGGTAGTGTCACGAGTGAAACTGAATGTTGGTTGGAGGAAAAGGAATAGGGAGAGTCCCAGGATGGAAATAATAAAGGTTGAAAAGTTCCCTGAATACTCATCAGCATTATTCTGATGTACTCAGTGAACGACTGAAGGAGCTGAAGGCTTATGAGAGGGATGTAGAAAAAAGTGGGATTGTTTTAAGAACTGTGTTGTCACTGCTGCTGAAGAGGTCTGTGGCACCACAATAGTGGATTAGAATAGAGGTGATGCTTGGTGGAATAGTGAGATTGAAGAGGCAGTAAAGAGAAAGAAGGAAGCCTATTTGGGGATGTTGCAAGGTAGAGTTTCTGTGGATGAATATTGCTGTAAGAAGTGTGAAGCTGCTAAGCTAGTTCATCAGAGTAAGGCAAAAGATAAGGAAGGAGAAGGTGGAAAGGCATGAATTGGCTTTTTGGAAAGATAGGAAGAATTTCTGGAAGTACATGAGAATCAAGAAAAATAGGGGTAACAAAGTTGTAAGTTGTGTAAACAATAGGATCGAGGAAATGATATGGGAGCCCAATCAGTTAAGTGAAAGATGGGGTGAATACTTCTGTGAGTTATTAGATCAGGAAAGCAAAGGTGATTCAGATGCAGAAGCAGATGATGTCACAGTGAAGGATGGAAGCATAGGAGGGATCTCAAGAGAAGAGGCGTGTAAAGTTCTAAAATCTCTTCAGAATGGTAAGGCACCAGGAGTTGATGGCATAACTGCCGAGATGTTGAAATATGGTGTTGACCCTGTAATTGACCGGTTAACTGAAATTCGCCAGTTGTGCTGGGAGTTAGGAATGGCCTCTTGGGATTGGAAGGATGCTATTATTGTTCCATTTTATAAGGGAAAAGGTGATCAGACTGAATGCAAAAACTATCGTGGTATTAGCCTACTGAGTACGCCAGGGAAAGTGTTTGGTAAGGTCGTTATTAAAAAAATACGGGGTCCTACATCAGAGAAAGTGTGGGGTGTTCAGAGTGGTTTTATGCCTGGTAAAGGCTGCACTAACCAAATTTTTGCATTGCGCGTAATGATTGAAAAGTATCTGGCTGTTGCCTTCATAGATTTAGAGAAAGCTTATGACCGAGTAAATAGGACACTTTTGTGGAAGGTATTGAATGAATATGGTGTTACTGGGAATCTACTTAACAGTGTAAAAGCCATGTATGCTGGCAGTAGAGCTTGTGTACGAGTAAATGGTGTTTTATCAAAATGGTTTTCTATTGGTGCAGGAGTCAGACAAGGTTGTGTAATGTCACCATGGCTGTTTAATATATTTATGGATGTGTGCATGCGTGATGCCAAAATAGATAATACTGGTTTATGTCTTGTGATATCCGTGTGTGCAGATTACTGTATGCTGATGACACTGTCCTGTTGGCAGAGAGCAAAAGTGAGTTGCAGAGTATGTTGTTTCGGATGTACGAAGTTTACATGAAATTCAATCTGAGTATAAATAAGGGAAAAACCAAAGTTATGGTTTTTGAGAGAGGAACTGGTAGTACTGAATGTAATATATGTCTAAATGGCACAGTTATTGACAAGGTGAATGAGTTTGTGTATTTAGGAAGTATGTTTGACAGAGAGAACAAATTGGATGGTGAAATTAGTAGGCGAGTGAATTCTTCATTGAAAGTCATGGCTGCTTTGCGAATGTTTCACAGGAATGATGGGTTCTCAAGAGAATCCCACATGGCTGTATATGAAAGTGTAATTGTTCCTACTCTAATGTATAGCAATGAAAACTGGGTACTACAGAAGAAACATAGAAGTCGTTTGTGTGCTGGAGAAATGTGTTACTTACGTGGGGTTTGTGGCAGGACACATTCTGATTGTGTGAGGAATGAAAATGTGTTGCAGTTGTGTAATGTTAAGCAAAATGTTGTTAGCAAGGTGGAGACTAATATGCTTCGGTGTTTTGGCCATGTTGAAAAAATGAGTGATGAGATGCTTACTAAGAAAATCTTTTAACCCAAGTAGCAGGATGGAAAGGTAGAGAAAGGCCAAGGAAGTCATGGGAGGATCAGATTCAGGAGTGTCTGCATGAGAAAAATATTATGAGTATGAAGTATGAACGATTTTGTGTACGGCATGTGATGGATGTCAGGGAAGCCCGAGCTATATGTCAAGATCACTGTAAATGGAGAGGTTTGATACGGCAGCAGTAAGTAAAAATTATCTGGTAGTTTGTATTTCTTTGTGGAGCTAACCCCTGAATATCAGAGAACAGCTTAGTGATATGTATGTATGTAGGAAGTAAAAGTAAATTTTCATTTTCTATTAATAAGTGCAGTGATGTTGACTAAGTAAGAGTAAACTATTGTACCACAATAAAAATATTGTTAGATACAAGGAGTGAGGTAATGAGGAGACATCTCATGGTAATCCATACTCTTCAACTAATAGGGGAATTGGGTAAAAATGCAGGATAAATGAATATGGTATGTTGCAGAATATATAGTTGTTGATCAAGTTATTATTATTATCATTTTTTGCAGAAGCCTGGAATCATGAAAAAGTTATCAATTGTTCTTCTGTATGTATTTTACAAAATGTGTTTAGTATGTCCATCATTTAGATGTCATGCTATTATTATAAAAAGTTTCCTCATCTGTGAAAACAAATGGTGAATGGGAAGTCAGGATTTTCATGTCCCCATTCCTGGAACCATTCACAAAACTCTAGCTGTCAGTCTGGGTTAGCTAACTGATTTTCACACACACACACACACACACACACACACACACACACACACACTGGCAACAAAAGCTGGTTGTTTACTGTTTTGATACATTTACACATAATATATGGATAAACTGTTCTCTTTCAAGCATTAGTGAAATCTTGCCACAAAGAAAAGGAAGGAGAATTTAAAACAATTATATCTGTTGCCAATTTTTTAACATAAACATTCATATTCTTGTCATTCATGTAGTTTTTATACAGAGTACATGTTTAATGTTATTTCTGTCTATAGTCCTTATTGTATTTATGATGAACAAAAAGATTGAAATATATGTTTTGTTATTGTGTAAATATTTTCAGTATTTTGATTTACATACCGTATTATCTGACATTTTTGTTTATCCGTTGTCCTCTCAGTCCTGATTAGATGATAGGAATTCTACTGTATATATACAGTAGCCTATACTAATCAAATAGCCATAGGATTTAAAAATTTAATGCAGTTGGTAGGTAGGCTGGTCAGGAAATAGAATACATCCAGTGAATTGAAATTGTCTGTTGACCTCTGAAGACCAGAAATTATCTGAATTCTTGACTTCAACCTTTTTAATTAATTTGTCCACCAAACCTCTAGGGAATTAGCGGGTGGGGAGGCAGCAATGCTTTTAATATTCTTTTATTCAAGGGCAAGAGATGCTGGGCTGTAGCACATGATATTGGTATGAGCAATAAAAGTATTGCTGAAAACTTATAGGCATCAAAAATGCCTACAGGTTTTCTGTTCTCGCTTTTTTCTATTGCTCATGAATGCAGAAAACTTGTAGGCATCAAAAATGCAGCTGACAGGTTTTCTGGTGAATGACAAAAAATATGTTTCCGTTAAATGACAAAAAATATGTTTCTGTTAAATGACAGAAAATATGTAGCACACTGTCCTGGAATGGAGGAATAGGAATGTTAGCATACAAGATGAAATCACAATAGCACTGGATAATCTTGGTGTGCTAGTGAAAGAAGGTTGATAGAAAAGCAATTGCGAGGCAATATATCAAATATTCAGCAAGTGAGTTGTGCAAGTAACCCTCTCTGCCACCAGCTCTAAGGGAGTGTCTGTGTATAAAAGGTTTGCACATGTTGTCTGCTCCAGAATTTTCTGCTACTATGTATTCATGTAGAAACCTGTTTTAAAAAAAGATACATGTTGGGAATACCTTTTTTTAAAAAGGTTTCCATATGTTGTCTGCTCTGGGATTCTCTGCAACTATGTATTCACCTGGGTTTGCATGTTCCCTGGAATCCTGGAAACGTCCAAGAATTTGATTTCCCATCTTCCCAGGCCTGGAAAGTCCTTGATTTTTTATATTTTTGTGGAATATTCAGGAATAGTCTTGAAAACTTTTTTCTTGTAATAAAAAAAAATTGTTAAAAATGTTTGGATTGATTGTGTCACTTGGTTCATAGCTCCTTGTGGTATCTGCTCAAGATGATATCACTTCATGGATTGCAGATATGTGATGTCATCTCTTTCGTCTCATGTGACATGTAGTGCAAAATCTTTGAGTGCCATATTTCCAATGACTTTGGTCTACCATACAGCAGTTGTGTGCAATTGGAGTCACAAAAGCACATGGAAACATTCCCACAATTCTAAAATGGTCATTCTTTCCAGCATCTGCTTTCCTCACTGAAAGAGATTAATATCTGGTTTCCCTGCCACTAATGTGCATGAGAATAGAATTGGGAATATTTAGTGCCATGGCAAAATTGGTTTTTATTATTATCATTTTGCTAAGTACCAGATTGCTTCATATAAGTTTTATAGAGAGCAGTTGTTATATGGGGAAATTTTTACATCTCATTGAAGATGTAATACAAACTAAAGAACAATCTGTGGTAGGGGAATCAATAAGACTTCATAAGAATTCTAAATGCATAGTAAATTTAACCCCAATTTGCAAAATATAAAACAAAGCACAATGATTCTAGCAAAAATTTAAGGTCCTGGAACTTTTTGAACTCCTGGAAAACCCTTGGAAAAGTCCTGGAATTTTGTACTAACCCTGTTTCACATAGGAACCTTTTTAAAAAAAATACACCTTGGGAGTATCTTTTTTTAAAAGGTTTTCTCATGATGTCTGTTTCAGGATTTGCTGCTACTATGTATTCACATAAGTTCTTATTTTATTTCAATTTGTACTATTGGGGTTAACTAATTAAATCCTTCAAGTCCAGCTGTTATGGTTATCTAACATAAAAGTGTATGCACATTAACACTAATGTATATTTTTACATGATGGGAATTTTCACTCCAAAACAGATTTAGTGAGCGCCCAGATTTAATGAGGATTTCTGTTAGTCCCAAGCTCCTCGTTATAAACTGGTTTTACTGTAGTATATAAGTAAACAGTAAAAAATAATTTTATGGAGATTTTATTCATAAATGTAGTATACTGCACAAAAAAGAGTGTTAACCAGCACATAAAGAAAAAAAGTTGCAGTATTGCAGATTACCTTGCAGCCACAATCTTCAAGCTTACCACACCTCTCTCCCCAGAAAGAAAACCTGTACGTTAACATTCATTGGGGGAGAGTCTTCTCCATCATATTCAAATGGCATTGAAGAGGAGATGCATCAGACACCAAATTAGACCATGCTGTCTTTCCACCTGATGGTGAAGACAGGTCTGATTTAATTGAAAGTTTTGGTCTATAGGTTGTAAAGATGAAATTGTATTTGGAGGCAGAAATATGAACTTGATGTTATTAAAAAAACACTTGAGTAACTGGGGATGACTCAGAGCATCATGTAGCAGCAGAATGTTTTTTAATAGGAACATCCTCCTGCAGGCAGTGATGTTTTAATTCGTAAAGCAGTTGACTTCCAAAATAATTTAGGAAAACAAAGCCAGTCATTCAGTCTTTTCTTATTTGCATACCAATGGACAGACAAAGTTTACACATGTCATTTAACTGCTTCTGTTTTTATGGTATGCAAGTAGCATCTTCAATTCAAAGCCACTCTCTGCATTTTCACTCAGTAGGAACGCAAGCTGATCTTCTGCAGCTTTGAAACTTGACACTGTCTTTTCTTTATGATAGACATATGTTCTTTCTGTTAGGTATTCTTTCACAATACACTTAGTCTTATCCATAGTAAATATCTACCCTTTCCTATATGCTATAGTTTTTCAGGAAATGTTTTGCTTAGTCCACTGATTTTAACATACTTAAACCTTGACGATCCGTAAAATTGGAAAGCTAGCCATGGCACAAGTAAAACTTAGAGTATCATTTTTATCTCCTTTTGGATTGGAGGTTTAACGACCACCGTGAGCAACTCAATGGGCTATAAGCAGTCGCCCGTCCCTAATTTAGGGTCACTGGTTCCAGGGAAGGGAGAGAGCCAGTGCCGTAAGACAAACACAACATCCATGCCTCACCGGGATTTGAACCCGGACCCCTTCGGACGAAAGATCATAGGCCAACGCCTTAGACCACTGCGCCACCGGGGCGGCTTATCTCCTTTCAAATAATCAAAAATACTTTGTGTCTTAGCACATACTGTAGCTTGATTTAGGTGCACAGTAGGATGTCCCAAAATTCAATGTAGAAATTTTTTTTTCTTAAAAAGGTGGGTCTCACTCTCTAAAAAGTTTCTTCTACTCCTATTATTAAAATATGTGAAGTTAGAGCTCATTTGGAAAAGATTAAGAGATCCCTCAAGGTCACACAAGCAACACTGATTTATGTGAAAATCTGGAATTTTAATCAAAAGCATAAGTGATGATCAATTATATATTTTATTTTCATTATTAATAAATTTTTAGTATCTATATAACAAAAAATAAAATAAAAAGCATAATTAAATATAAAAACATAATTAAAAGCTGCGCCTGCTTCTGTAGTGCAATTATACAGGGTGTTCGGAAAGTCACTGTGCACCTAAGCTATGCACTTAGAAAAAATGTTTGAAGTGATCTCCACGATACAGCGCTGAACCCGTTTCAGTTTATTTGCAAACACTTGCTGCAGCTCTGCTTGTGAGATGTTTCTGATGAACGTAGTCATTGCAGTTTCTAATTTATAAAGCGTGCGTGGGCGATCACGATACACTGCAGATTTTGCTGAGCCCCACAGAAAAAAGTCTGGTGGAGTAAGGTCCGGGGAGCAAGGGTGCCATAGGTTTTTTGAGATGACACGTTCGCCGAAAACCTCATTCAGAAGTTTCATAGAGGTGTGAGCTGTGTGCGCAGTAGGGCCATCTTATTGAAACCAGCTGTAGGTGATTTCGTCTTCTTCAAGTCGGCCGATGAAGTCGTGGAGTATGGAACAGTAACGTGCACTATTCACGGTGTCCTGAAAGAATAACGGCCCGACAATGCGCCGTCGGGATAGCACAACCCACACTCCGATTTTCTGGTCATGCAAGGGTCGTTCCGACACAGCATGAGGAGTCTCTGTGGACCACAATCGTGTGTTTTGTGCGTTAACATACCAAGAGAGGTGGAACCACGCCTCATCTGTAAAGAAGGTGACATCAAGAACAGCAACAGTTTTCGTTTGAATAAAATTGTTAAACCATTCACAGTACCGGAGTCGTTTTACGTGATCTGCCGGTTGCAATTGTTGTACCGCTGTTACTTTGAATGGGTAGAGGTGCAATGATTCTCTCACCGCTTTATGCGTCAGAGATGTCCATCAACTTCCCATCGGTAAGTTTAGTTGGTCTCCCGCTTCGTTCCGCGTCAAACACTGAGCCTGTCGCACGACATTTCTCAATAAGTCAACGAACTGCATTACGATGAGGTACAGGTGTGTCTGGGAATTTGGCAGCAAATTGCTGCAGCACTAAATCGATGTATTCATTGCCTTCTCGAAAGACGTATTCAACCAGAAACACACGTTCCGTAATTGAAAGAACCATAGTGCAAAAAACTAAACAACAACAACTCACACGATAACTTCTATTCTTACAGTAACAACGACTCATCTCTGTTGACCTCTGGAACTCAACTGCCGCAATGCGGCAACCGACGCTTCGAGCAGCTTGCTGCGCATGCGCAGTGAGCCCCATGGGTTCCCGCGATCGGTTGCGACTGGGAGAATCCACTTTATTACGTTCCGGTGGCACATACTGTGCTTGATAACTGCGAAAACAAAACGGTAGCCTAGGTGCACAGTTACTTTCCGAACACCCTGTATATCTATATGTGATTTTTAAACCTTAACTGTAACCACTAGCATCACTTATTGCACCTTAACTGTAACTTTAAACTTTAACCGTAACCACTAACATCACTTATTGCACATTTGTTGTTGTTTGTTCTATTGTATGTGTTGCCTTTTGCTGTTTGTTGAGATGGGTATTTTTGCTGTTTGTTGAGATATTTCTATATAGTGTTGCCTTTTTGCTGTTTTGTCCAGAAGAGAAATTTGTTTTAGTGTTTCTTTTTAATATAATGGCAAAACAAACTAGGAGTAGTAATTATGTATGGCTTATTGGATATCCTACTGAATCAATAACAGGTTCATGTCTGCCATCTGGAAGAGATGTTATGACCAATTTTATGTACTTTCACCGTACTAAGAAGCTTTCGATCAGTGATAGTGCTGTTCTTGTAAACAATAAAATTGTACCATTTTGGGAAAAATCAAGGTTGCCAATAAGACATAAGCAGCACATCTTAAAAAAGATTAAAGATTTATATGGCAAACAAGTAGGCTTAATGAGAAATCGAAAAAGGAATAATGCAAAAGACCAAGAGAATCAAATAATGTATAGTGAAAATCTGGATATGTTATTTGACATAAGTCACGCTAATTCGGAACAGCTTATTAAAAATGAAGAGGATCGTCAGTTTCTCAGATTACAAAGACAATCTAGGACAGGTTGTATTGGATCTCTGGACAGAAAGCTTCAACACAACCTCCTCAAATACTGGAAAGTTCAAAGGAACATGTGTTCTTCTTGAAAATAAAATAGGAAGAAGCCTTCTGTGGTTAGCCTGTAGACACCACATGTTTGAAGTGTTACTTTCAGATATATTTCATGTATGTCTTGGACCGTCGAGTGGACCCGAAATTATTATGTTTAAAAGATTTCGAGAATAATGGATTGAACTTAACCACCGTAACCCAAAATGTCAAACAACGCCATTGATAGCAGCATCCGACACTTTGAAATTTTTATTACTAATCAACTTCAGACAGCTGCTAAACACTTTCCTAGAGATGATTACAGAGAACTATTAAATCTTTCTGCTCTTATAATTGGAATAGATGCGAACAATATTATTCGGAAACCAGGTGCTCTCCACAGAGCTAGATGGATGGCAAAAGCCATTTATTCATTAAAAATTGAACTACTGTTTGATGGAAATGAATCTATCATACAATTGACACCTCAACAATTTCAAGGCCTTCAAGGGTTCAATTGGTTTGTTGTATGCATATACATTCAATCATGGTACACATGTCAGTCTATTGTAGATACACCAGTGAACGACATTTTACTGATACAAAGATTGCATGAATATGATGATATACAACTACGCAAAACAGGATGAAAGATGATTTTACGTCACGCCGGTATTTAAGTGAAGAGCTTGCCACTCTTTGTTTGTTTTCAACACTTCTTAGTGCCAAGGAGAAATATATGTTAGTTAGTAAAATCAGTGAAAAAAGAATTTGCACCTGTTAAAGAAACTTCCTTTAAAATTTGATGACTTAAATATCTCTCGCAGCTTCTTTCACACCGCACAAATAGACGACAGCTTCCTAAGCGTGCCTGTTGAGAAATGGTCAGAAACACAATCTTTTAAAGAAGCTGAAGAAATTGTTAAACATTTGCCATGTGTTAATGACTGTGCTGAGCGAGGCATAGCATTAATCGAAAGTTTTAATGATGCAACAAAAGATGAAGAACAAAAACAGTATTTATTGCAGGTAGTTGAAATGCATAGAAAGAACTTTGCGAAGTGCAACCGTAAAGATCTTCAAGATATGTAAAAATTATTAATTATGTTATTTATAGAATGTTAGGCAATATTTCCCTCTTTATTATCTTGTTAAACTTGACAGGTGAATTTTGCTGTAAAACATTCTTTTTACATTGCATTTTGCAATGTTGAATAAAGTTTGTTTTTTGTCATTTTCTTAATAATTTTTCTTATATTTTTTACACTAAATATTACCAATAGAGTACATTTTTTTAGAAACGACATATTAAAAGCATGTAACATTTTAAATAAAAAATATATTTAAAAAATAATAATTTCGTAAGTAACTAAAAAATTATCGAATTAAAACTACTTTTTAAACTTTTTGGCAACCTTGAGGGACCTCTAGATATTTTTTTAAGCTGAAGTTTTACAGGAGATCTTAAGTACACCAAACAAAACTTTTTAGGGGGTGAGAGTCAAAATATTTAATTTTTTTTTTTTTTTTTTAGGACACCCTAGTGCACAGTACAGTAGCATTGATCTTGCATCAATTTTCCCATTATCCCACCAAGTCATATGGAGATTTTTGTGAGCTTAAAGGTGTACTTGCTTTAATGCCACTTTTGATTTTCTCAGTGTTACTGGTACTTTGAGTGCCTTAACTTCTAAATTAACAGCACACCATAAAATGATTATTTTTCTTCTGTGAAACTGAAGAAACAGGAAAAAATGGATGGTGTGTTTGTCCAGTGGTACTGTCTCTTTACTTTCCCTAGAACCAGTGTTCCTAAACTATTGATGGGTGACTACTTATGGGCTTAGATTCTCATAGGGGTCATTTAACTCTGGTAAAAAAAATAAAAAAATAAATAAAAAAAATACAGATCTTTGGCTTGTGTGGGAGTTGAATTTATTTAAGCAATCCACCACTTTGTGCAATGATAAATGTTGGTATAAATTCCTACTCTCTTTCATCCCCAGTAATGATCCTGTCCAGACATTGGCTTTCTTGCATCAAAAGGTAGAAGATGTGACTTACCACATGTGGTTTTGTTATGGCAGTTCATATGAGGACATCCTAAATGAGCTTTAGTACTTTTCATATTGCCAAAAGAAAACATCAGACAATTGAATGAGTCAATCTGTGTTGGACAGCTGTTTCTTCAATTGATAATCTGGAATTTTCTTCCATGTTCATCAGTATGTCTCCAATGAACCCTGATGTCTTCTGGAAAAATTGCAGTCTTCAGATTGGGATTTTCTGAACAGTTGTGAAGGTTTTTCTCCCTATTCAGGCTTCAGCATAATTGTTAGGTAATGTTTTCTTAAGAATGTGAAGTATTTGACCTTAAACTTGTACAGCATAATATGATGCCAAATATAAGTTTTATTGACTTCAGTTTATCATTATTCTTGCTCTTATTCTCATTGAAGGTTTGCTTGTGTTCATGGCTCTACATAGCTTACCACACTGGTTTCCATAAATTAAGGAACAAATTTAAAAATTGTTATAACTCAAAAATATGCAACCAATTTGAATGAAATTGGGTGAAGATCTTCATTGTACCATATGTTACAGAAAATCGCAAAAGCATTTTATACAAAGAATTTACATTTTGTATTTTCTATAAAAAAAAACAAAAAACATTTGTGTTTCCATAAAAAAAAAAAAAAAACAAAACGTATTCCAAAAATTAAAAAGTTTCTCAATCAAAAGTGTCTCTAAACAGCAATACAGACCCAACAGCGATGTTTCGTGCTGTTAATAATAGTGTTTATCAGATCCGTAGGTAGCTATGCCTATTGTTGTAGCAAAGCAGTTTGAAGCCCCTGCAGGGTTTGGGGAGGGTGATTGAGGGCAGCAACACACCTACCTAGAGTTCTGCACACAGCCTTGATTATTTTAAGGTCAGGAGAGTGTGCTGGCCACTCCATACAGACAATGGTCTCCTCTTCAAGGTTTTGCTGTACCAGCCATGCTGTGTGTGGGCAAGCATATTATTGGCTTGCAGTATGAATGTGTTGCTAACTGCACCTTCATATTGCCAAACAAAAGGGTCCAGGATATCATCTCTATACCTCTGAGCATTCAAGTACCACCTGGCAGCACGTAGAAGTCAGTACATTCACCTAAAGAAATGCCTCCATATACAAGCACTCTACCTGAACCATATGTGTCCCTTTCACAGATATGAGAGGGGTGATATCTGGTCCCTGGCTCTCTCCAGATGAAAATTCGCCAAGAATCACTCTGTAAAGCATACCTTGACTCGTCCGACAATGGTATAGATCTCCATTGATTATGATTCAAATTCACATGCATGTGCACCCAATCCAATTCAGATGTTCCCTCCTGTGGTGAGAGGTTAAGAGCATGCATATTACAGGCCACCTAGCATAGAGCCCTCCTTCATGTAGCCTTCTGCTTACCATAAAAGCTGATACCATCCTTCTGGGAGCTGCAGCAAACACAGATTGAAGATGGGTTGGCATAGTAGTCCTGTGCCGGACCACAGACAGCTGCAAATATAGATCTTGTGAGGAAGTTGTTACCCTAGGCTTGTCTTGGCTGTACCTGCAGGAACATGATTCTGTGGTTTGGAAGGGGTTCCATAGCCTTTGGACCACAGAACAACTTATGTTCAGCCATCTGGCTACATTCTCCTGACTTTGGCCTGCTTCGAGTCTGCCTATAGCTCTGTAGCATAATTCCATTGGCAACTGACATTTTGAAGTCATTACATTACAGCACAATGTCTATCACAAAATCCTTTCTTCAATCTGTGCACGTGAATTGGCGACTCACTGAGAAACAACAAGTTTTATGTTGTTGATTTGCATAAAGCTATGCAGCACCACTCATTTTCATACCATTCACTGATGCTGTAGTACTTTGCATGTAACATATGCAAATTTCGTGCATGTTTAATGGTAATTAGCCAACTCAGCACAATTGTTCATTTTGTTCTTTAATTTATGGAAATCAGTGTATAACAGCACCTACCATTGACTTATGCAAACATTACTGTACATGGCCTTATGATGTACAGGTAGATCTCAGTACACGCGCTAGATACGTTCCGTGAAATCGTTGTGTATACCGAATTTGCATAAAACAGGAGGCATTTTATACAAACAAGATAGGGTTAGGTTCTTACTTATTCACAAATTCAGTTTAAAACAATTGGATTATTTAGTATTTAGATTACAAACAAACAATATTAACTTTCTGAAACTTAATTTTAATGCAGCAAATAAAAATATACGTACGTACCATGTAAATATGTACGTAGTACCCTTAAAATATAGTGTATATGTACACTACTTACGTAACGTTAATGCTGAATACACGTGTAACGTATCAGTCCATTGTAATTTTAGAAAGTCCAGTTTTACATCTAGTAAGCTTCTGGCTAATCACATCAGATCTGATGATGTTACATTTCAGTCCAGTTCTTCTGATGGATTTCTGAAGAGGCAAATCAGTTTGCAGTTGAAGTGTTCCCACTTGACGTTCGTTTGAAGTGTCAAGCTGTTTTGTAAAAAAATGTTTTAATTGTCGACTGTGAAGTTTTCTTCATCATCTGACTGATCCTCTCACACACAGCTTTACAGCTCTACTGATCTGATCTGAGCGAGCACTCACGTCTTGACAAAAACGTCAAAGGATACACATCAAGATGCACAAACCCATTATTGAGATTATTGTTTCCTCGTAGTGTTAACAGATAGCACCACTAAATCACGTAAATCCGAAAACGCGGATAACGAAACCGAATATACCGAAATGTACCTGTATTAGCAGTTGTTACCTGTGTGACAGGCCAGCTTCAGCTCCTTTCAGTACAACTTCTGTGAATTTGTAACAAAATAGAATACACCAGGGTGATAATTGTTTCTGGCATGAGTTACTGTTGCTGACTGCATTTTTGTACCAAATATAATGTTCTTTTAGTACCACAGCATACCTTGAAAAGTGAAATGTTAGTATCAAGTACGTTTCTGCTGATTTGAAGAACTGCTAAACTTTCAGATCTGTGCTTTGTTAAATACCTTTATAATTCCTTACAACCTTACAAAGGTTCAGGCATGTGCTTATGTACATATGAGGTACTGTATGTTTCTGTAATTACCTATTCAAAGTAGTGCAACTTCTCATGATTTTTTTTTTTTCTTCAGAGCAGTGTTGCTTCTCTTCCATTGTCAACTGGCTTGTGCGTTCCAGAGACTTGTGATGGACCTGAACTCAAATCTAATATTGATAACTTTTACAACGTTATAGGTAAAATCAGACTGCACTTTGCCTTTTCTTGTGTATTTACTATTTTATATTATAATTGATAGTTATTTAAATTTTACTCCTTTGCCAGAGTAAAAACTAGGTTATTCATTATAAAATTACTGAAACTGATGCAATGCTATTTTTTAGTTTACTAACTGAACATTTTCTTTTCTTGTAAGACCTGCTTGAAAGCTTTTCTATTTTCTGAATGTAAATTCTATTAAAAGATGTACAAATTAAAACGAATGTAAGGGTCCCCAAAATTAATATTTTTTAAAACTTTTAAAACCTATCAAATTAAAGAGAAATCTTGAAAAAAACTATCTAAATAGTTAAGTGTAAATGGACAAAAAGTACATTAAAAAGGTTGGACTGCTAATGTATTGCATATATTATGAATTCACAAATTTTTAAACTGTCATGTTTCAAATATTGATTCTGCAAAAATGTATTTAATATTACCAAATAATTTAATTCTGCATGTAAAATAAGAACAACTGTGTATAGTTTTCAGTTGAAACAAAAATTCCATTCTTAATATGAGATAGGTATTTGTGTTCCTTTGCACGTGTACACTGCATTCATGTTTTGCTGGATTGCAATATTGTGAAGAAAGTCTTTATTTTCATAACACGAGAAAAGGTGCTTGCATTTTTTAAGTCTTTGAGCTTTTTGTAATCTTTAAAGGAATCTGTAAAGAACACCAATATATTTTAATCAGTGGGGGAAGTAGATGGTTTGGTTTGGTGGAATGCAATAGTTAGTGTTTAAAGTCTAAACAGACTGTCTCTCTCTCTCTCTCTCTCTCTCTCTCTCTCTCTCTCTCTCTCTCTCTCTCTCTCACACACACACACACATCTGTGTTCTTTATATTTGCATAAATGAAAAAAATATTACAATGAAAAAAAACAACTAAACCCTACTAAATTTATTATTCAACTAAAAATGTCTATATCACAAAAAGCAGATTACACGTCAGCTGGAGTTTCGTTTTTCTTAATTGTGCAGCTGAAACATAGTGAAAACATTTGGAATTCACCAATTATTTTTGTACCTAATTGTACATTGTAATTATTGTAATAAATAAGCATATTCAGTTCATCGACATAGTGTAGTACCAAAAGAACAAAAACTACTCATCCCAGTAATTTAAACATAAAAAGAACACCTCGAGAGTGTTCATTTTTAAATTAAGGTTACCAAAGAAACCATTGCTGTTCTTAGACACCACTTTAAACAATTAGAAGATGCTGTCTATTCTGAAGCCAGTGTAGTCTTGGTCAGTAGCTATGTACCAAATTGTTACTAAGAATTACCGTATATACTCGCGTATAAGTCGACCCCCCCCCACCCTTTCAGAGTAAAGAAATCGTAATAATCAAAAACTCGTGGATACAAGTCCATCCCGGAATGAGAAAAAAAAAATGTTCAATGAATTTATTCAAAAACATTTGAAAACGAAAAAAAAATTATTTATATAATAATAAATTTAATTTGAATACCCAAAAACTTCATTGGAACCCTTGAAAATCCGATTTCGAGTCAGACTCGCCAAACAGTTCAAAACAGTCTTTCTCCGTCATCGGCGCATCATCGTAAACATCAGTATTCCCATCTATGTCTGTGAATCACTGTCGTCGTTACTCATAAAAATCTCGTCATCCTCTGTGCCATCAAGTTCGTTACTAATGCAACATTTCTTGAATGATTTCATGACCATTTCCGCAGGTATCACATCCCAAGCATCCTTGATCCATCATGCAATCAAAATGATATCCGGCTTCTTTAGATTTTCCGCCCTTGGTTTCAGTTGGCAAATCAAAACTTATCCAATCTGCCCAATACCTCCGTACATTGTCCTTGAAGGGCTTATTAAGGAAGACATCTAGTGGTTGAAGAACAGATGTCAATCCACGCGAGATGACAGCAAGAGTTGTTTTTGAATTTTCTGCAGTTTTTGTCACTTCTGCACAATGGTGTGCAACAAACATATCCCACACCAAAAGGGAAGATTTCCTCAAAAGTGCACCTGGCCTTTTGTTCCACATATTCTTTAATCAGTCAATTGTTCCGGATTCGTTCATCCATCCGTTTTCCTGGGCACGAACGAGCACACCAGACGGAAAGACGGCGCTTTTCGACAGTCTAGTGTTTGAAAATAATTACCGGAGGTAGCTTCCTGCTGTCAGCCAAACAGGAAAAAACAACCATGAAACTGGGTTTTTCGTGGCCAGTTGTTTTAATCAAGATATTTTTTTTGCCCTTTTGGTTCACCGTCTTATTTCCAGGAAGGTTGAAACACATGGCGGTTTCATCCATGTTCCCTATTTGGGAAAGTTCAAAAGCAGTCTCTTTTCTCTTTTGAATAAATTACATACTTTTGAAATTCCATTATCTTTGCTTCGAGGTCACGAGGTAACTTTTGTGCAATTTTGGTGCGTTGGCCATAGCAGTTCATGAACCTTGTGCACCAACCTGGTGAGGCATGAAAACTGTTATTTGCGGCTGCAAAATTTTCATCTTTTGCGAGCTTCATTGCTCGCAAACATATACCAGTTCACGTTACGATGTAACCATTTTGTCTGCAGCCCACAATCCAATCATTCAAGACACTTTCCAGCTCTGGAAAAGATGCCGTTCCACGTCGCAGCGCCTTTTGCGATTTTGGGATTTTCACCAAGTTCGTTTTTTTTTACGCCAGTCTCAAATCAAGTTTTTGTTTATGCCAAATTGACGTGAAGCAGCACAGTTGTTAGTATTTTCTGCAAAAGAAACCGCTTTCAACTTAATCCTGCATTATAGGACATCCGCTTCTTTACACAATCTGTGTCAGCCATAATAGGAGGAGTGAGACAAAAACACATGTGATTAAGAACAAGCAACACCTAACAATGGCTGCGTTAGGTTGTAGGTTAGCACAATAAACTGGTAGGCGGGAGGGCGGAGCTCTCAATGTGCGGCTGCGACTTCGCTGTGGATACACAAAGCCAGGAGACTCTTGAAAGTGCGGAGAAATTCGGATGGTCGCAATTTCGTAATTACTACCGCATCAGTGGTTTTTTTTTTTTTTTTTTTTGGAGGGTCGCAATTTCGTAATTGACACTGCATCAGCATTTTTTTTCTTTTGGGATGGGTTGCCTTTTGCCTCGCCGAAAGAACTTTTGGACTTACAATTATTTTAGGCTCCATGTATAAGTTGACCCCCTTACTTTGAAGCTCCTTTTTTGTCCCAAATTTCTCGACTTATACGTGAGTATATACGGTAGTTGAGTTTGGTATCCTAAAGACAAGGTTAGTAAACTCTATTAACCTTGTTTTAAATCAAGCCTGCAACATTGTTACTAGTTTAACATTCCACCCTGTGGGATGACTTGTAAACTAAATGATACAAATGCAAAACAGTAGAATGCGAGCATCCTCTCTGGCTACGGGCCTTTAGTTAAGAGTCTGAAGGACAAATTTTATTGTCTCAGGTCAAAAGTTCTGAAAACTGCAAAAACAGAGACAAAATTTTCTAACATAAAGATCTTACAGAAATTAGGAATAGAATTCATAGACATAAATAAACTGTGAGCCAAAATTTCCCCAGTAGTTCTGTGTCACATTTTGTTTTCAAATATTGTGTACTTTAGTTCACCACTTTTCAGGGGAACACCGTTTTCCTTGCCAATTTCTTAAGGGAACACCATTCCCCATCGTTCCCGCCCATTTTCACCACTGCTTTGAATGCAGTTCAATAGTGTGATATTTTCAGTTTGTTGATTAAAAGTGTGATTTCCAGAGACCTCAAAATGAAATTGATATTGCAAATAAGTGTTAATTTATACAAAAAAGTTGTCATAAGCACTTACAGTATAATTATTTCAATTGATACATGGTGAGGTGGGCATTTTATAGCAAAAAAAATATATTTTGTACACTCAAAGTTTTGTTTGTGGAGTACCTGTCAGGAGGCACAGAAATACAAGTTGTTCTGTAAGATACACAAGTCTTATTATTTTGTGTTTTATTATTTCTGTGTAAACATTTGTATCACATTCTGCTGTCCTCACTTCTAACAAATCTCAGATGTGTTCATGCCAGGTGCAAACCTTCCAGTATACAAGAACAGCAGTAATGTTATCCAAATATTCTTGGAAAATGCCAAGTTTGTTAGCAGTTTCTCTTTGAATACTCTGCTTGTTCTATCACATGAATGTCATTTGTGTAGGATTAATCACTTCTCTCATTTCTCCCATGTGCTATGCATTACCTGGAGTATCATTTGTACACATTTTGTCCACTTCACAAATCTGCTTTGGCTGGTTCTTCATCTTTCTTCCTTTCATGGTCTGACATTGCACAGTACTAATGCCATAGCATTCATCACATTCATTGGAGCCACTTCTGCCATGAGAAATTCAATAATAGCATGTTTGAATTATAGTGATGTGGTGAATGATTGTGGGGAGCCACAATCCAACCTCTAATAAAATAATAACCATTTGCTGTCATAACAGTTCTTCACCATTAATTACAAAACATTTCTAAAATTTGTTCTAATTTGTCAACAGACAATTCTTTCAGGAACAAGTGTTATTTGTCGACAAATGTTGGAAATGAAGGCATTGCTTTTAATTCAACCCTTAGATACAAAAATTACTTATGAATTGGCTGCATCAAGAATGAAAAGCCTCAGGTTGAAATAATTTTGCCCCCAATTCTATTTGTTGGATTATTAAGTGATTTATTAATTTGATTGATTGACTGGTATTTATTTATTATTTATATTTGGATTGATATTTTATTTACCGATTCATATTTGTTTATTGATTTGATATTTATTATTAATTGATATTTTGAATGATTGATATTTATTTTTATTATTCATTATCATCATCAACCATCATTAATCCACTGCTGGATGAAGGTCTTCCCAAGTTTCTTCCACAATTGTCTGTCTTGAGCCTGTCTCCTCCATGTCACTCCAACATACTTTCGAATTTCATCCATCCATCTCCCATGGGGTCTTCTTCTGGGTCTTTTCCTGTCCCTCGGAATCCAGTCTAAAATTTTGGTTGTCCATTGGTGGTCCGTTCTTTTGGCAACCTGTCCAGCCCATTGCTTTTTCAGTGATTTCACTGTGGTCATGATGTCGTCCATTCTTGTCATTTTCCTTATCCACAAGTTTCTCGTCTTATCTTTCCTGGTTACACCAAGAATGCACCTCTCCTGGCTCATTTGAGTTGTCTGCAGTCTTTGTACATCTTTTTTAGTTAAGGCCTATGTCTCTGCTCCATATGTAAGCACTGGCAGGATGCATTGATTAAACACTTTTCTTTTAAGACATAATATAATGGCATACTGCTTTCAAAAATTGTACTGTTTCTTCCAAAAGCTCTCCATCCAAGTTTTATACGGTGATCAATTTCTTCATCAATGTGACCCTCACTTGATATCTGCTGCCCATGATAAATGTAGATATCGGTTGTCTCAAGCTTTTCTCCATCAATCGACAAATCTTCATTTCTTTTAAAAGCATTGCACATCACTTTTGTCTTCTGAAAGTTCATTTTTAATCCCACTTCTTTATTCTTGTCAGCAAGTTCTTGAATCATACTCGGCAGCTCTGAAGGGGTAGTTGCAAAGATGACGTCATCAGCAAAACAAAGGTGAGTTAAGTAATCTCCATTAATCTTTATCCCTTTGTTTTCCCAGTTCAATGATAGAAAGACATTTTGCAATGTGGCATTAAAGAGCTTGGGAGATATGGTGTCACCTTGTCTCACTCCCTTTCTAATTCTTATTTGTACTGTATCCTCAAGCATCAGAACTTTTGCTCTTGCATTTTTGTAGATGTTATTAATAATGCTAATGTATGCATCTTCAATACTGCAAGATTTCAAAGCCATTGTAACTGCTGAAATCCTGCAGTACTGAAGAAAAAAATATATAACACACATATATATGTACACAGTGTTCCACTTGCTACTTTACCAAAGTTTTTATTAATAATATCATGAATAATTACAGTAATTGAATATTTGGTAAGAACATACCTTCATCCTTGGAAAACAGAACCATATCACAAGAGATGTTGAAAGTGCCTGCCCTGTGCATCTCGACAGGCTTTAGCACGAGGCTTCCATATTTTGGAAAGTTTGCGCTAGTTTCTCCAGTGTAATTGCTGCCACTGCCTCACAGATGTTGTTCTTCGCATCCTGTTGGCTCACTTACTTGGACACTGCACACATCAGGTTCATGATTCCCCAGGGTTAGTTCAGTTATTTGTTTGTCATGAGGCTCCAGCGTAATCACTGATTTGAGATATCCCCAGAGAAAGAAATCAGGGGGTGTTAGGTCAGGAGGTCAAAGTGGCCACATTCCTTTAGAAATCATGCAATCTCCAAAGAATAACTCAATTTTAGCCATACTTGCCATTTGATGTATGGCAGGTTGCCCCATCTTGTTTAAACATATCCAGTGGTCAACTGTTCAGCTTGCAGTTGGGTAACGAATGCCTGCAAATTTTCTATGTAGATGAGATGACTGTTGTGGCCATGTCCTGAAAGAAGATAGGCCCAATGATCCACCAACATCAGAGTGCGCACCACACTCCAATTTCTGGTGCGCTGAGTGTTTTCTCGATAAATGTGTGAGAATTTGCTTCTGCCCACATATTCGTGTTTTGTGCATTTATATATCCTGATAAGTGAATTCACGCTTCGGTGGAAAAAAGGTGTAGTCCAAGATGTCCAGTCATTCCACAACAAATTCCTGAAACCACTGACAGTACCTCATTCTTTTCTCTTAGTGTGGCGCTTTCAGTTTGTGAACAACAGACAAACTGTACAGATAAATTGTAGCCTTCTTTGCTGCTCTATGACATGTACTGTTTGACCTACTGGTTTCCTGGGCAAGTCTATGCAAAGATTTCTGTGCTGCAGCAAGAAGTCTTTGCTGGATGTTCTGCATTACTGTTTCTGACATTTTGAGATGGCCTCCTCCATGCAAATCATGTAATGTTTCATGAGTCTCCAGCTTCTTAACCAGTTGCAAAATACATGGTTTATTTGGTGCTGTCCTGCATCCTAATTTTCTATGAAATTCTCACTGACACTTCTTTATCAACTTATTCTCCCAATAAATACAGACAAGAAACACATGCTTGGCTATGGATGACACCATTAACACATACGATCAGCCTCGTGACAGACAAACAACTGAATTAACCCCGGGGAATCTTGAACCTGATGTGTGCGCTGTCCAAGCAAGTGCGCCAACAGGAGGTGAAGAACAACATCTGTGGGGCAGTTGCAGCAATTACACTGGAGCAACTTCCCAAAATATGGAGTCTCGTGTTCAAGCCTGTCTTGATGCATGCACAGAGCAGATAACATCTCTAATGAATATGGTTCTGTTTTCCATGGATGAAGATATGTTCTTACCAAATATCATGCAATTATTGAAATTATTCATGATGTTATTAATAAATGTGTGTGTGTACATCATTGTCAACAATTGTCCATCCACTGGTGGATGAAGGTCTACCCAAATTTCTTCCACAACTGCCTGTCTTGAGCCTGTGTCCTCCATGTCACTCTGGCACGCTTTCAAATTTCATCCATTTTTTTCCCATGTGGTCTTCTTTCAGTCTTTCAGTTGTCCATCAGTGGTCCGTTCTTCTGGCAACGTCCAACCCATTGCCATTTCAGGGATTTTACTCTGATCATGATGTTTTTCACTCTTGTCATTTTCCTTATCCACCAGTTCCTCTTCTTATCTTTCCTGGTTACACCAAGTATGCATCTCTCCATGCTTCTTTCAGTTGTCTGCAGCCTTTGTATGTCTTTGTCAGTTAAGGTCCATGTCTCTGCTCCATATGTAAGAACTGGCAGGATGCATTGATTAAATAGTTTTCTTTTAAGACATAATGGCATATTGCTTCAGTGGCGGCTCGTGGTTGGAAAAATAGGTGAAGAGGTACAAGAGCAGTATGAAAAGATATATACTGTCTACAATGAAAATCCCTTAATGAAGACTTACTTATTTTTTGTATATTAAATAAATTTTTCTTCCTTTTAAAGCTGCAAATTTGCCGATTATGTCGTCATAAGATGGTTAGATGGTTGTTTCTTTGTGAGCATCAATAAAATGACTTCCTGAATAGAAATATTTGCCAGAGAAGCAAGTCTATCTTGGGAACTAGTGTTTCTTGAGCAAGTTTGTATTCTTTTAAAAAAACTTCTTTCCTCTGGCACACTTGTAGATGGAATTGTTAAACTGAGGAAAATCAATTTATAATCTTCTGTAAAAATGTTGTTGTCTCCGTGAAACACTCGAAGGAGTTCTTAAGTCAATATATTCCTTAATTTTTCATCGGCATATACAAGACTCAGTTCATTTTTAAGGCGCTGGTGTTTAGTAAATATGTTTCCATAAAAATGTAGATTTTGAAGAGCGCGAGTGGGAAAGCATGCATTAAATTATTCGAATTTGGTTGTGTCAGCAAGTCACACAAATTAAAGTTTCTTACAGTCTTGAAATCTTATATCCATTTCCATAAGAATGTGGTCCAAAATTTCAAAAATCAAAATACAATTGTTTATAATTTTGAAAAATTGTTTCCTGTGTAAGAGCAGCATATTCCTGTGCTTATTTCTGTGATTTTGCTAGCTTTTCCAAACTGTGTTTCAAATAACTCATCGTTCCTTTTATGGCTCAAAATTTCACGAGTTTTTTTTTTTAATTTGAGTTGCACAGTAGTTTATGTTTAGTTATTTTTTTCTTCAAAAGTTCGAATAATAGATTGGTGGAGCCAGAAATGTAAATTCGAAAGTGTTCATATCATTCAAAAACCCCTTGGCAAGATGAATTGATTTTTTGTCTGATTATTCGCTATTCGTCAGTAATCTGAACACTTCCTTCAATTTATCCCAATCTTCAACAACTATACTTACTAATTTTGAAGTGGAGGACCATCGAGTTTCTGTTATGGTTGGTCTGCATCTTGCGGTTGTTGATATAAGTGTATAAGACCGCTTCGCAGAATGGTGAACAAACGAAGCAATTCCACTGAGGCTTGCAAAACGTATTCGACACTTAGAAATTTTAGAAAAACTCTGGTGTAATACAAGATTCAAACGATGAACTAAGCATTGAACAAAGAACAGCTTGAGAAGCTTTATCCTTGACTTTTTTTCTGTAGCCCATTTAAGTGTCCAGACATTATACTTGCCCCATCGTAATATTGTCCTATTTATTTGTGTTGGTAATCAGACTGTTCCAAATTTTGCCTAGCATTTTGTATAAAGCTCCTGACGTTCTACTTCATTCACATCATGGAAATCCAAAAATCCCTCAAGCAATACACCTTCCAAATCAACAATAAAAAATTATTTAATTTTTGACGTGATCGTTTATATATTCAGAAATTCATTCAATTAATTCATTTTGAATAGTTTTTTATCTTTTCGTATTGATTTTCAATTTCTAAAGAACTTTTTCATATCAACAATGAAAATAATTCAATGAAATTTCCACGATTTATTGAGCCCATGCTTTCGTCATGGCCATGGAATGCTAGTTCTTGTTTGCTCAAATACAGTATAGACTAATACTGCATCAATCACTGTCTGCAGGAAAAGTCTATTTAAACGAACGTTTTCGTTAAAATGCGTTTTCAAAAGCCTAGCATTCTTCCTCAGGGCATCGGCAATGGTGTTTTGAATTTTTTCAAAATTCCTTAACAGTAATCCGCATTTTAGGTGCTCGCTAGAATCACGGTGTTTATGAAGTGACCGTGTTACGTTTAATAAAACTGAGAATCCATCTTTATTCCACGCCGAATGTTTATTACTAAAAAGTAAGCAGGGTCAAAAAAAAAAAATTAACACAGAAGTGCTGCAAATCCATTTATATTCAGTAAACCAACAATTTTTAAAATTAATATTGTTAGATTTACCGCTCTCCTTGATTTCGTTCTTGGCAACAATTGTCAGTGAATCCGTTGGTCGTCCTTGAAGCAAAATGTCTCTTTTATCTTCATCTTTCCACAGAGTAAATGGAGTTTGCAATAAATTACAAACAATGTCGTCCACAGGATGCATACTAAAAACTATCACTATCAGTTAAATTGTACACAAACCTAAAATATCAGTTAAAGCTTTCAACAAATAATCACAAAGCACGAAAGAACAAATTCCTTTTGGAAAATAATGTACCACAGCACCACAAGGAAAAAGCCCGAGCAGATTGCATGGTACCCTGGTAGTCCGCCTACTCCACCTTGATCTCTCACGGTTTTACGCTCAAAAACTGAAAGATGCAGAGTAAGGCGCGTGAAGCTGAAACACTTTACTTGAGTGAGCAGATTGGGGAGGGTGGCGTCACGGTTACCATGGCAACTCGGCGGAAAACTGCAGACTTCCAAGCATTCTGATTTCGGCTCTTCACTTGCACTGTTTTGCGTTTAAGGATTAGTTTTCCGTATTGAGCGCGCCATGTGAATTAATATCTATTCAAAATTTTGAGTATTTTGGAACTGAATAAAGGCAAAAAAGAATATATTATAAAAAATACTGAATAAAACTTTATTTTGAGTAAAATAGGTGAAGAGGCACTTTACCTACTTCACCTGAAAAGCCGCCACTGTATTGCTCTTGAAAATTGTACTGTTTCTTCCAAAAGCTCTCCTGGCCAAATTTTATACGCCGATTAATTACCTCATCAATGTAACCCTCACTTGATATCTGTTGCCCAAAATAAATGTAGGTATCGGTTATTTCAAGCTTTCCCCGATCAATTGATAAATCTTCATTTCTTGTAAAAGCATTGCACATCACTTTTGTCTTCTGAAAGTTCATTTTTAATCCCATTTTTTTACTCTTGTCAGCATGTTCTTGGGTCATAATCTGCAGCTCTGAAGGGGTAGTTACAAAAAAGATTATGTCATTAGCAAAATGAAGGTGAGTTAAATAATCTCCATTAATCTTTATCCCCTTGTTTTCCCAGTAAAATGATTGCAATATGGCATTGAAGAGTTTGGGAGAAATTGTGGTGTCTCACTCCCTTTCCAATTTTTATTGGTGCTGTATCCTCAAATAGCTGAACCTTTGCACTTGCATTTTCATAGTTGTTGTTAATAATGCTAATTAACATCAGTAAGAATCTTGCATCTTCAAGATGCTTATTGATGTTAATAGCATTGTTAACAACATCAATGTAAGCATCTTTAATACTGCAGGTTTTCAAAGCCATTGTAACTGCTGATGTTTCATGGAATCAAGGGACTTTTCATAATTGGTAAAAGCCATGCATAATGGGAGTTCATATTCTCTTGTTCTTTCAATTAGTTCTTTCAGTGCATGGATATGATCTATCGTGCTGTAGCCACTCCTGCAACCAGCTTGTTCTCTTGGTTGAGCTATGTCTAATGTTACCTCAAGTGATGTGAAAGGACCTTAGTGAAGATTTTATAAACCACTGAAAGAAGGCGGATGGGCCTATAGTTCCTGAAATCCTCAATGCCACCTTTTTTTATGTAGCAGAATCATTGTAGCATTGCTCCAATCCTCAGGAATCTTTCCTTCATTGAGACATTTAGTGAAACCTTAGGTGAGAGTAGTTTCTATTTCTCTGCTTGCTACTTGTACAATACCCATGGTAATTCCATCTTCTGGAGCTCTTCCCCATTTCATGTTCTTAATTGCATGTGCAATGTTTGTTGGGAGGACTGGAGGAACTTTGGTACTGGTACCTTTCTTAATGACTGAAATAGGTATATCATCTCTTTCATATAGTTTTGTGTAGAAATCTTTCAATTGCTTTTCTCACTAGTTCACTATTGAATTTTCTTATGTCTTCATGACATTTTTCTGAATTGTCTTGTATAACTCTATATATTCTACTTTGGAAGTTAAATTTTTTTTGTCCTCATCTCCCTTCTCATTTGTATTAGCATCTTTATTTTTCCTGATATTTTCTTAATGTGCAACTTGTTTGTAGTACCACCTATTTTTGTGGCTACTTTCTGTTTCCGTAAGAGCTTTGGTTAGTTTTCTGTTAATTTCAGAGATGTCCACTTCTTCCGATGATGGATCTTCTTGAGCAGAGAAACGGTCCTTCAGTTCTAACTTGAAGGTATTATGATGATTTTTAAGGTTGGCCATGTCAACACATTTTGTTTGCTTTGTGAGCTTACCACATTCCAGTTTAGTGTTGAGGTGCATCTTACATCTTACCATTCTATGGTCATTACCTGTGTTGAACTTGTTTAGAACACTGCAGTCTTTCTATGTAATTTCTTGTTGCACATAATCAAATCAATTTCACTTGTCGTCCCATTTGGATGTCTCCATGTCCATTTCCTGTGTGGCTTTTTCTTGAAAAAGGAGTTCAAGATGAAAAACCCTTCTGCCTCTGCAAACTCTACGAGAGTATTTCCACGCTGGTTTCTGTTGCTGTGACCGAATTTACCTACTGAAGTTTTATTCTGTTGCCGTTGCCCTGCTTTTGCATTGAAATCTCCCATAATTATCTTCAAGTGCTGCTTACCTTTATTATTTAGATGATGAATTTCTTCATAGAATTCTTCAATTTCTTCTTCAGGATGACTTGTGGTGGGTGCATAAGTTTGAATAATCTGAGCCTTGTATCTTCTCGAGAGTTGGATAATGAGTCGGGCAGTTCTGTCAGAGGAACTTTCAACTTCTACAACTTTATCCTTCAGTTTCTTGTTTATTATAAATCCAACACCACTAGTTCTGCCAGTATCTGTCCCACGATAGTAGAAGAGATGTCCACTTTTCAGTTCGATGAGATCTTCTCCTTTTCTCCTTACCTCACTTAGCCCCAGGATGTCCCACTTGATCCTTTGTAGTTCCTCTTCCAATTCAAGAAGCCTTGAATCAGAAGATAGGGAGCGTCCATTATACGTAGCCAAGGGTCAGCATCAGATGGCAGCCTAGTCCGGTTCTCCGGGGTTTCTTAGCACCCTCTGCCTTCATGTCGCACTGGCCGCTGCCTTGGCCAGGTACATTCCAGCTGCCGGAGACTGAGGGCCAAGATTTAAGTTGTGGAGTAATTTTGGAGGGGTTTGGCCATAACTCACCACGCTGGCCAAGCGGGTTGGTGAGTGTGGGATAGCATTTTCTCTAATCCCGATGTTATAGTTATACCACTATTGGCGGTCGTCAGAGCCCCTTTAGTGGGAACAGGATGCACCATGAGAAGGCGGGGTTGACATTTGTCAAGGAGAGGCTGTGATGTTACGCATCACCTGACCTTATATCCCATATATATATATATATATTTATTTATTTATTATTTATTGACATTTTTATTGATCAGTATTAATATTTTGACTGATTGCTTTATATTTATTTATTCATTCATTCTCTCCAATATGAATGTATGGACATCCATGAAGAGTATTTTAGTTACTGCCATTAGCTATTATAATGTAGCTGTTGTCCATGTAAAAAAGTTTTAGATAAGAATAATGCTCATTTTTATTTGAGTTTGCTCTTTGATTAAGTATATGTGTAACAACTCTTGAGACAGCAGGTTTATTTTGATGATATTGCTTTTCCTAAAATAATTGGTTCTGCTGTATTTTTTCATGGTTGAAGAATGGAATGCAAGTGACCAAGCAACCACCCTTTCTGTGGTATATCATGTAATTTGATGCCTATCTTATTGTTAGTGAACATTATTTAATGTTGTTTTCCATTGATGTTCCTTCCACTGTCTTTGAGATAATACTAACTTTTGCATTTTGGCTGATTTATGGGAGATATTTGACTGCTTAATATGTTATCTTATGCAGTATTCCCAATTCAATTAGTTGTTGCAAGAATTTTCTTTTCAATTCAGATAGATTTCCATATTTGAAAAAGCTTCATCATTTAGTGAATGTGACTGCTATTACTTGTCAACCTCTGAAAACCGAGTATGATGGACCTGCTATTGGCATGCTGTAAGTATTTTTAATTGCAGTTCCTACATTGTTTTAGTAATATTCATTTGCAAATTACAATTTTACAAAGAAAATAAGTTGCTATAAGTAGTATTTTGTTATGTGTTTGATCACTGAATTGTCATTTTTAAATAAGTGACTTGTTTATTTTATTTTAAGTCATTTATTTGGCTTTCTACAAGGTATTTCATCTGTGACAGTGCATTTGAAGAGTGAAAAAACACAGCTTTTCAGGTAGCCAGAAGTAATATTTCATCTTCAGAATTATTTAGATACTGTATTATCTCAAGTGTCATCCGCTGTACTGGTGGCACAGTGATCTAAATCTAAGCATTGGCTACTGACCATTTATCTGAGATGGGTCTGGATTTAAATCCCATTGAGCCATGGATGTTGTGTTTGTCTTACGGCACTGGCTCTCGCTCCTTTCCCAAGAACCAGTAGCCCTTAATCAGGGATGGACTACAGCTTATAGCCCTTTGAGTTGCTCACAATGACCATAAACCCCAGAACAAACAAACAAGTGATATCCATCGAAAGATCTGTCAGATTGTTACAAAACAGACAGCAATTGTTATATCTCATGTGATTCTATCATAAAGTTCACATACCATTACGTGACCACAAGGTTCTTCAGGAAGACGCTTTGACGTCTGTTTCTGTTTTACACGTTCTGTAAAGTGGATACAGTCTGTGGTGGTGCATTAACTTATTCAATTAAAATATAAATTGGTTAAAAGTCCTAAAAATGTTACTCACGGAAGTGCGTGTTCAGTCCGACGTCAGTAGTTATTGAGAGTTTCATTGTCCAAAGTTGTATCTCGCTTCAATATGGTCAGTTGTTAGGGTTAGTTCGAGAGCCATTTCGTCATAAGTTGTACCCTACTTCGGATATGTCCAGTTGTTAGGGTTAACTCCGTTCTGGCTATGACGACATCATATTGAATGGGTAAAGGTTTCCAGATAATAATTAAAGATTCTTGAGTTAAGAGTTACTATTTACATACCACTTGAAGTTCCACGTCGTACTTGGCCATTAGGGCTATCTCGTCAATGCTGCACTCTCTTGGAATTGCTGAGGAAGTCTTCAAGTTAGGTCAGGTTCATAAAAAATTTAAAAGCTTTCAGTTAAAATCGTTATATACACCACCACCTCATACCGTCCACAGTCTCAATCACCGGACGCGTGTTTCACCTAGGCTCTACCCTGGCGTTTTCAACGGAGACTTCACACCCTCTGTCGAAGTCTGCTATCTGAAAGTCTCGTGTCCACAGTGCGCATGTTCCTCATGTAACCCATTGCCAATGCCATCTAGTGTCAGGTCACATCAACTTTATCTTCATCTATGTCATTCTCACTCTTCCTTTTTCTCTTCCTCTCTCTCTCCTCTCCCTATTCAATTTCTTCTCAGTTTCGATCAGGTTCCTCCAAGCATACGAAAGGTCGTATGGACTGTTATTTTTGCAGTTAAATGGTTTGGTCTTATTTATTAATACTGCTTCTGCTACTTGTATTGTTCTCATATTATTCTGCTGGTTTAATATTGTAATTCCTTCCCAATAGAGTATACATTGATTATCGAAACAGAAGTCAATAAGTGCTGTTTTATTCTCTCTTCTGCTCCAGTTCTTCATGTGTTCAGTCAATCTGATTTTAATATTTCTTTTTGTACTGCCTATATATTGGTTGATGATTTTATTTTGATTATTTATTATTGGCATAGAGTAGACACCCGCTTTTTGTAAGATTGGGGTCTTTCTGTGATAGTTATTAAGAGATTTCGTTATATCTCTCGTTCGTACACCAAAATCTAGGTCAAATTTTTTACATGTTTTCTTCATAATAGTTGTGATCTCCGGTATATATGGTAATGATCCACAAAATTTTATTACTTGTTGAGTCTGTGTACTCCTTTGTTGTTTATTTCTAGGGTTGCATCTATTAATAAGGTTATTTATTTTCTTCACATCATAACCAAAGTTTATTGCCGTGTTCTTTATCCAATTCAGTTAACTTTTTAGTGCCGCCCCGGTGGCGCAGTGGTCTAAGGCGTTGGCCTCTGATCATTCGTCCGTAAGGGGTCCGGGTTTGAATCCCGGTGAGGCATGGATGTTGTGTTTGTCTTACGGCACTGGTTCTCTCCCTTCCCTGGAACCAGTGACCCTAAATTAGGGACGGGCGACTGCTTATAGCCCATTGAGTTGCTCACGGTGGTCGTTAAACCTCCAATAAAAAAAAAAAAAACTTTTTAGTAGTTGGGCGTTAGATGTATGAGTAAACACTCTATTGATATATGATCGGAAAGCTACAAATTTGTAAGATGCTGGGTGGTGAGAGTTCTCAGGAATGATATTAATGATGTTGTTAGGTTTTCTATATACTTGGAATTCGATGTTATTTTGTTTATGCGATAGTAATATGTCTAAGTATGGTAAGACTCCATCCTTTTCATGCTCCACGGTCTTACAAAAAGCGGGTGTCTACTCTATACCAATAATAAATAATCAAAATAAAATCGTCAACCAATATATAGGCAGTACAAAAAGAAATATTAAAATCAGATTGACTGAACACATGAAGAACTGGAGCAGAAGAGAGAATAAAACAGCACTTATTGACTTCTGTTTGGATAATCAATGTATACCCTATTGGGAAGGAATTACAATATTAAACCAGCAGAATAATATTAGAACAATACAAGTAGCAGAAGCAGTATTAATAAATAAGACCAAACCATTTAACTGCAATAATAACAGTCCATACAACCTTTCGTATGCTTGGAGGAACCTGATCGAAACTGAGAAGAAATTGAATAGGGAGAGGAGAGAGAGAGGAAGAGAAAAAGGAAGAGTGAGAATGACATAGATGAAGATAAAGTTGATGTGACCTGACACTAGATGGCATTGGCAATGGGTTACATGAGGAACATGCGCACTGTGGACACGAGACTTTCAGATAGCAGACTTCGACAGAGGGTGTGAAGTCTCCGTTGAAAACGCCAGGGTAGAGCCTAGGTGAAACACGCGTCTGGTGATTGAGACTGTGGACGGTATGAGGTGGTGGTGTATATAACGATTTTAACTGGAATCTTTTAAAGCTTTTAAATTTTTTATGAACCTGACCTAACTTGAAGACTTCCTCAGCAATTCCAAGAGAGTGCAGCATTGACGAGATAGCCCTAATGGCCAAGTACGACGTGGAACTTCAAGTGGTATGTAAATAGTAACTCTTAACTCAAGAATCTTTAATTATTATCTGGAAACCTTTACCCATTCAATATGATGTTGACACAGCCAGAACTGAGTTAACCCTAACATCTGGACATATCCGAAGTAGGGTACAACTTATGATGAAATGGCTCTCGAACTAACCCTAACAACTGACCATATTGAAGCGAGATACAACTTTGGACAATGAAACTCTCAATAACTACTGACGTCGGACTAAACACGCACTTCCGTGAGTAACATTTTAAAGACTTTTAACCGATTTATATTTTAATTGAATAAGTTAATGCACCACCACAGACTGTATCCACTTTACAGAACGTGTAAA
Organism: Macrothele yani; assembly: GCA_039090855.1. Lineage (NCBI taxonomy): Eukaryota > Metazoa > Arthropoda > Arachnida > Araneae > Macrothelidae > Macrothele > Macrothele yani. The sequence continues at coordinate 115,334,871 of CM077029.1, read as the reverse complement.
ACAGAACTTACAGACGTCAAAGCGTCTTCATGAAGACAACAATTAGTTTCACGTAAAATGGTACATTGAAGCAATGCATGCAATTAAGGAAACTTTATTCATATTTAATTTAACAGCCAAATGTATGCACTTTATTTTGTGTATAATAATTAAGGATATCCAGTGAGGTCCCTATGAAGAGCCTTAATGAAGGAGGCCATTTGGATAGTTTAAGTTAGTTACTGTTTTTCACTTTAGTTTAGCCAGTGAATGCATTGAAAAGTTCTCAGCAAATATCCAAAAGCCTGAAATGTCATTTATCTCCCAAATATACTTTAAGGGTTAAGTTCAGCAGTATAGCATTAACAGTGAATTGTATTTCTACATTTAATTTTATGAAACTGGAAAATCTGCAATTACAGGTTATTCCTGTCTTCATGCCTGCATGATTCTATTATCTGAGGCATAATGGAAAGTGAAGTGTAATTACTTTTTGTTGAATAATTTGTTACCTCAGAGAGGTATTGCATGGCTGTTAAGTAGGTAATAATAAATTTTAGATGGCCATCAAATTTATTCAGCATGAAGTTCTAGGCCATCATAAAGAAAGTGAACACTTAATAACAAAGCTTCTGAGACTTTCACTGAAGATATAGATCAGTACCAGTTTCCTGCTTCAGTCAGACTGCAATTCCACATTATTCCAAATATTCAAAAGAACACTCTGGAAAAGTTGTTAAGACAGAGAGGGACAATTCAGTAGGTATGTATTAGAGCTATTGATCACTTTCAGTTCTTTAGGAAAAGTAGGAAGTTCTAGTAAGCTTTTGGATAGAGTTGTGATACTGTACTGAAGGAATTCACTGTGGAAGGATTTGGGAATGTTTTCGAAACAGGATCACACACAGTGATACAGTAGATATGTCTATCATATGTAGTGTTTAAAATGCACCCCATCCCCCCTAGTGTGAAGAATTTTATTTTCCATATGTTCTCTGATGATTAGGGATTGAAAAGGGATATTTCAGCTCCTTACTAACTCAGTTTTGCCAACTTGGAATTCCATGTTGATATTCATTTTTTATGTTAGAGTATATCTTTGAAATTCATTGTGTAACTGAATTTATTTTGAATTGAATCTCTGATATTGTTATAACATGTGCTTATATTTATTTATTTGTTTAAATAGTGTTTGCAAGTCTCCATGGTAGCATTGCACAGAGAATAAGTGTAATTTATGCTGTTCTTTTGGTGGGAGGGGAATCTGCCAAATATGAACCTGCAATTTTTAAGGAAAAGTAACTCTAAGTTTTAGAGTGATTCAACAATGAATTATAATCACAATTTTAACTTAGTTAAGTTGAAACTTGAGATAGTTTTTAAAAAATATATTGTTTAAAAGCAATAAAAATATAATTATTTGGGAAACTGAAAAATATTGGAGGAGCATGTATTGCTTATAAAGCAATAAAAATATAATTATTTTGGAAAGTGAAAAATATTGGCTAATAAAGTATGGGTGACTACATTGACACATTTTAGCCCCATGGGACACTTGTCACTGTTCAAAATTCAGGTAAGTTGTTTAAACTAACTGTTAGAAAAAATAAAAAAAAAACCCTGCCTTTTCAAAATAAAGAATAATGTGAAATTTTTCACAAAACACCTATGTTCATGTTCTTTGTTATTACTCAGATATACACTTCAAACCTTTACTGTTGATTCACCTTAGGAGGAAAATCATCATTTTTAACTGCAGTTGTTTATGTGACACTAATATATTATACGGTAGAATGGTAAGGAAATTAATAATAGTATCATCCATAAAACAATAGCTAGTGCTGACTTTTATTGATTAGAATACAAAGAAGCATAATGCTTTCCTTACATGCTTAAAATATATAGATGAAAGATACACTATTCAAAGAAAATATAGCTAGGCAAGGAGTTCCAAGGTTTAATATGGCTTTAATAAATGCATTTACTAAGCAAAGCTGAAACATTGAAGTTTATATTATAAAAGAACAAGAAAGATGACATCGATTTTCGGATGTAATGAGCACGTCTTTTGAATCTGTTCTGACGCGAATTAAATTTATCAAAGTTATTCAAAGTCAATGGAACCGGTTTCAAAAACAATCAACGGGTTCCAACAATCGATAAAACATCCAGAAATAGAAATATCCACTTAGTTCCACCAGCGGCTAAAAAGCATGTTGCGAAAACTAACAAATGGCGAACAAAAAATTACACATACTACAAGGAAGGTACCAAAGACAAAGTACTTGAAGTGTGGCTGGCTCCCGAAGTGAACGAATGTGATGTTTTAATTGTCAGGTTTTTTAATTGAAATTTTGAAAGTGTTGCTTTCAAAGGGTAATGGTGTTCGTTGTGAAATGTGTTTTGAATGAAAGTTGTGCGTATGTATTATAGCTGTGATACTTTTGAATGTGAAAGAGATATGTAAGTGTTGTTTGTTGAGTTGGTTGTTAAAGTTTGTATAGTGTTAATTTTTTTTTAAAGTTACGATTTAAATTCTAGTTTAAATGCTGTTTGTTTTCATGAGGAATTACTGATAATTTTACATATCTTCAAGTTGGGAGTCGGACTGAATGCTATTGTTACACGTAGGAAATGTTTCTTAAAATGTAGGACCCCCTGGAATGTGCATGAAAGGTGAGTGGCCTATGGTACTTATATTAGTATTGGTTTGCACGTTTTACACAGCATGGAGAGATGACCTTGACTATTCTCTCGATATATATTGTTATACATAATGGCTTTTATCGATTATGAAAAAGACTTGGATTCGGTGAAACCATCAGCCGTTACAATGGCTTTGAAATCCTGCGGTATTGAAGATGCATACATTAATATTATTAATAACATCTATGAAAATGCAAGTGCAAAGATTAGGCTGTTTGAGAATACAGCACACATAAAAATTGGAAAGGGAGTGAGACAAGGTGACACCATATCTCCGAAGCTCTTTAATGCTACATTGGAAAATTTCTTTCAATCACTGAACTGGGAAAACAAAGGGATAAAGATTAATGGAAATTATCTAACCCAATTTCGTTTTGCTGATGACGTAGTCATTTTTGCAACTACCCCATCAGAGCTGCAGAGTATGATCCAGGAACTTGCTGACAAGAGTAAAGAAGTGGGATTAAAAATGAACTTTCAGAAGACAAAAGTGATGTTCAATGCTTTTACAAGAAATGAAGATTTATCGATTGATGGAGAAAAGCTGGAGATAACAGATACGTACGTTTATCTTGGACAGCAGATATCAAGTGAGGGTCACATTGATGAAGAAATTAATCGGCGTACAAAACTTGCCTGGAGAGCTTTTGGAAGAAACAGCATAATATGCCATTATGTCTTAAAAGAAAAGTGTTTGATCAATGCATCCTTCCAGTGCTTACGTATGGTGCAGAGACGTGGACCTTAACTAAAAGAGACATTCAAAGGCTGCAGACAACTCAAAGAAGCATGGAGAGGTGCATGCTTGGTGTAACCAGGAGAGATAAGAAGAGGAACTCGTGGATCCGAAAAATGACAAGAGTGGAAGACATCATGATCAGAGTAAAATCCCTGAAATGGCAATGGGCTGGACATACTGCCAGAAGGACAGACCATCGATGGACAGCCGAAATTTTAGATTGGATTCCAAGGGACAGGAAAAGACCCAGAAGAAGACCACATGGGAGATGGGTAGATGAAATTCGAAAGTATGCAGGAGTGACATGGAGGAGACTGGCACAAGACAGACCGTTGTGGAGGAAACTTGGGGAGACCTTCGTCCAGCAGTGGATTGATAATGGTTGACAATGATGATGATGATGATTTCATAAATTCAGAACAAGAACAAACTCAAAAGTGCTAATTGTTAAAGGATTACCTGACTTGGAAGTAGGTGCTTTTGATCCATTGTGTGTTTACAACAAAGAAACCAGTTCTCTGGAACATGACCTTAACACACTTGTGGTCCCCAGTAATACCATCTGAGGTAGGAGGAACATTGTGTCATTACTGATGTTCATTTTCACCATATAAGCAGTCTGGTGTGAAAGCAGCTTGGAGAACACTATCATCAGTGAAACTGAAATGAATTAACTGCAATGCAGATGTTATTAATGCATAACAGGAAGCAAAAATAGATAGCAGAATTAACATCAAACAGAAGTCATTGCTCTTTCCACGTTAATAAGTGAGTCACGGAAAAATTGTCATTGGCCGCCACCAGGAATCGAACCCAGGGTCTTCCAGTGTATTTTTTTGCCTCTTGTAGACTAGTCATTGTAAGTGTTGGTGAGCAGCATTGAGATGTAGTATCTAAACTTCAGATATTGATACATTGAGTGTGAAACGGGTTAACAGCGCTTGAAAAATATCCTGCCCAAGATGTGTAACTTGTTAGCTTGGGCAAGTAAAAAATTATACTAGGTGCCTGGATGAACAACTAGATTGAAAAGAAGAAAGAAACTGGAATGCTAAATTTTATACCATAATACAAAAGGCAATGTTTGCCTGTTGTTTTTGCTTTCACTGCAAGCCAAGAATTTTGTGTTACTATTACAGTCATGGGTATATATAACTTCTATAACTGTCTTGTGATCTAGATATAAACATTGAGGCAGTATGATGTTTTGCTTAAAAGGTTATTTACAGTTGGTGATAGGAGTAATAAGTTGCTTAAAAATGTTTTCTGCACTTTTTAACTTAAAAACAATGAGGCTTCAGAATTTTTGTGTCAAAAGAAAAAAAATTCTCGGTATCATGGTTTTACTACCTGGACTGTATATATTTTTTCCACATTCCCAACTGGTCATGTAACATTTTAGATATTTTGAAGCCCTGGTTAACATTGTAATAAACCACAGTATCATCCTATTTTTTTGTATTCATTTTGTGAATTTTTTTTTTTACTAGATTTGATGAAATGCATGAAGTAGGAAAATTATAACCATAAGAATACAGCTCACAGTTTTTTTTATAGGATGGCTGTGGTCTTGGCAGTGTTCCCTTTCATATCAATTGATAGTAGAGCTAGCAAGATTACACAACAGCTGACATGACATGACATGACAGTCTCATGAAGCATTTCCATCAGAACCATTTTACTGCTGTACTCAGTTAAAGAAATACAAAATCTATCCATGGTTCAGCCACTAATCTATGACCTCATTTAGACTTATGAACACAGATGTGCAGTTCTTTTTAAATAGATTTCATAGATTGAAATGTTATTTCACCAAGTGAGTGGTCAGTCTGTTGTTAGATATCTTAGAAAGAAATCTACCCACTTATTTGATATCCCTGCATTCAACAGAGAACTGTCAGTACTACCTATACAGAAGGGGACAAGACATTAGGTAATTATTCTGGCTGGCTCCGTACTTTGTTCTGTAAGGTCTGTATGTCAGCTCGATTCCATTTGAATATCAGGTACGATTTTCAGTGGAAGAATTGGCCTATGGATATATCATAGCAGTAGCCACACAGCTTTTTTCTGGAGATAAATAGGCTGGAACTCTTAAATACAAATTGTTGTAAAATGGGAAGGTTGACCTAATAAAATGCAACTTAATTTCTTTAGTGTCATTTTTTAATTCTGTAAAAAAATTCACTTCAATACAGAGTGGTCCCTTGGAAATTCTCTATGTGGGGAATTACAATACACTGAAGAGTGGTAACCAGTAAGTATCTAAAGAAGGAGAAGAGTTATCTCCAAATATTTGCAATCTTGATTCTAAAATAATTCCTAGTAAAATTCATACAGCTTTAAAATTTGTTTTCTAAGTTTTCTAAGCATGGTACAAAATGCAAAAATGTCATTTACATGCTCATGTTTTCTTAAATTATTATATAACAAATAAACAATCCATAATAGTTTGTACATAGCAAATGCTGAAATTAAAATCTAATTAAGCTGAAATTAAAATGAGAGTGGAATTTGCTTAATTAAAATGAAAGTGAATGAGAGTGGAATTTGCACTAAGAATTACACTACACCAAGAAACAGAAGGGAAGTGCATTTTGTTCTTAAAATATAGTCCAAATTTTGTTAAACTTTTGAAATAATTCGACTATTCTCATCTGCTCCTTGCTTTTTGTGTCTATTTACTGCACAATGGTTTTCTCGAATCAATTGCAATCAGATGCATTTTGTTAGACCAAAATGAGTTTGTGGAAATCCGACAATTTTTGTAAAAAATAATGAAGTTATTGCTTTGGTTGAAAGAGGAGACATAGCTTTGATTATTATCAAATTCATGTGAGGAAATCCACTTTCACATTCCCTAGAAGATACAGCAGTGGTTTGCAAAGTTCACTTCAGCTGTAGAAGTTGCTTAGACATTGGCGTATATTCGAGGCTAGCTGTGAAGCCCAGAGGATGCACAAATAAAACTGAATTAAATATACACAAATAAAAGTCAATTATCAACTGTATTAAAATATGTCAATGCTTTCAGTGCGAAAAAAAACCTTGCGCGGATTCACTTTTTGACTCAGTCTGGCGAGTGAAAACCAACGGCATGACGCAAGCAGCTCTTCCAGAGGCTTCGCAGTTCTGATTCGAAAACCTTCCATACGATTGCCTGCTAGTGTTTCCATGACAACATGAATCAGTTGGTAGAAGGGAATGGGCCATTGCTTTGGGCAACAGTTCGCTCAGAAAAAAGAAGACTTAGACTATCTCAGTCACACGCCTACTCCCGCCCATAAGAGCGTTTTGCGAGAGTTGTTCTAGTTTTTGTGAAGTGTCAATGAATTGAAATCAGAGATATTATATCTTAAATTCGTAGCTTTGTTGGATTCAAACTGTTTTGATAAATTTTGTGAAAGCTTCCCTGAACATCTACTGTCAGAACTCAAAGAACTCTATGCTTCAAATTTTGAAACAGCTTGACTAGAAAATGAATCGAAGGTGTTTTATTCCCTTGATGAATACAAAAACAAATCAGTAAGAGACATTACGTGTTACATAAAGTTGAATAAATTGGACATCGTGTTTAGTGAGGTGTAAAAATTAGCAGACCTCATATTAAATTTTCCATCAACAACTGCAACTGCCGAAATAAGTTTTTCAGCATTAAAAAGAATCAAGATATATCTTAGAGCCACACAAGGACATGCACATTCGAAAAACTTGGCTGTTTTGTCAATAGAGAAAAACATTCTTTTTAAATATGACAAAGTACTGGAATGAAACATTTTATGAAAACGTAACATTCAAGTTCACACAAAAGAAAAGAAGAATGGATTTCATGTACAAATAAAGTATTCTGAAGAAGAATGGAGTTCATGTACAAATAAAAGTATTCAGAAGAAGAATGGAGTTCATACACAAATAAGTGTTCAAATCCTAATCCTCATATTATTTGGTATCATGTTAGCAATGGCATGTACCTAAAATTAAGAAAAAAAGTTACTTCTATTACTTAACAATTAAAAATTAAACTTCACAATTTAAAAAAATAAAAAAAAGTACTGGGGGTAGGGAGAAGGAGTGAGATAGCCCAAGTCTTGGAACCAAGATATGCCACTGTGCTTAGATTTTTCTTTTCATTAAAGTTGTAGGTATTCTATAAAACCATGGATAGGGCAGTAATTCTGTCGCGGCATGAATTTCTGCGATTTTTTTCACAAATATCAAATATTTCTGCGAATTTCAGATTTTTACCTATTTTTGCCTAATTTCTATTGTATTTTTTTGAATACTGTATTTTTCATAATTAAATAATTTTAATACTACCTTTGTTAGAATTTATGCGAAAAATATACCACAAAGTAATCCTACTCGAAAGTCTAAACCGGAGCTCTAAATCTTGAATTAACTCTCAAGATTGTTCGTTATGAAGATACTTTTCAAACAAGCTTGACGGGTAATTTAAAGTCACATGCACTATGCTGAAGAGTGCACACGTGGTCTTTCGTGATTCCCCCTCCCCCGCTACTGTAGAATGACCTTTGCAACTTGCCTGACTAGTAAACTGTAAACCGGATGTCGCCAGTTGTGTTAGTAATTTTAGCTGGGAAAGCAGCTCACAGAAAAGAGTGTTTCACTGATGCTTAACTTGGAAAATTTGTGCTTTTGTGAGTAGTTTATGAAATTTCTAGATATTGTTTTTTAATTTTGAGAATAAGCCACGTGAGTAAGATGAGTGCATCTGAAAGATGCAAGCAGTACAGCAAGGGAACAAATTAAGAGGAAGGTAGTGTAGAACACGCTAAGTTACGTATAAAAAGTTTAAGGCAAATATATTTCAGCCATTACTATGGCCTTCATCAGTGCGACTATGATTGGTTTTCGTTGCCAGATTGGAAAGGTAAGTTTTGTAATGGTAACTCCGAGTGATGTGATGCAATGAGGGATTTCCAGACGTAAGGAATGAAAATGGGTAGCTCAGAGTTGCAATTTTTGGAAAATAAAATTTCCAAACTTTCTCTAAACCTCAGAGCATACCGATTTTGGAAGGGATCCAAAATCGGTATGCTCTGAGGTTTAGAGAAAGTTTGGAAATTTTATTTTATTTTGGAAGGGATCAAAAATCGGTATGTTCTGAGGTTTAGAGAAAGTTTGGAAATTTTATTTTCCAAAAATTGCAACTCTGAGCTACCCATTTTCATTCCTTACATCTGGAAATCCCTCATTGCTTCACGTCACCCGGAGTTACCATTACAAAACTTACCTTTCCAATCTGGCAACAAAAACCAATCGTAGTCGCTCTGATGAAAGCCATAGTAATGGCTGAAATATATTTGCCTTAAACTTTTTATACGTAACTTAGCGTGTTCTACACTACCTTCTTCTTAATTTGTTTGTTAGTTACGTGCATTGCCTACCACTCATTTATGAGCAAGGGAACATTTCATGTGAAAAAAAAATATTGTTCTGTTCGTGTTGCAACATACCACTGGATTTTTCAAGAAAGGGCAGTTGTGAAAAGCATTTAGCAAGCAAGCTGCATAAAAAAAGGTGTCTGAACAGTCATTCGAAAATGATGCAAACATGTGTTGATGAATTAATTGAGAAAAGATCTGCACAAGAACAGCATCACTCAGTGGAACTTTCAAAATTAACTGGTACCTTTTGTGCAGTTAACATCCCACTTTCCTAACTGGATAACCCTTCATTAAAAAAATTACTTGAAAAATTCGTTAAAAGATATTGGTGTTATTCCAAATGCAAATTGGATGCGGAAATGTTATTTGCCAAAAAGATATGATATTCAAAAGCAACAAGTGAAAGATTTTTTAAAATTGGTATCCGGTGTAAGCATCGTAGCAGACAAAACAACTGATTCTGAAGATAGATACATTTTGAATATTCTTGCTGTTCCATCAGCTGAACTGAATGTTGAAAGCTGCAATGATGAAACCTCTTTGAATGCAATCTTCCTTGAGTGCATCACTTTGAAATCCGTAAATTTTAAAGCAGTCAGCGAGGCAATACGTCAGTGCTTTAATAAGTATGAAATACCTTTTGCTAATATAACCGCTTTTGTGACAGACAATGCATCTTACATGTCCAAAGCTAGGGGAAAGAGCCTGAAAGCGGTATTTTGGAACGATGTTCACGTCACCTGCAATTCGCATCTTTTAAATCTTTTGGGCGAAATTTGGCAGAATGAATTTGAAAATGTTAACTCTTTAGTAGTTGATGTTAAATCTGCCTTCACAGCTTGTCCTCCCGTAAAGGACATTTTCGACTGTTTTTGCAAGAGAAGGACAAAAAATACCTTGCTTACCACCAGTATCCTTGGAACAGTTGGTTTGAGGCCGTGCTTTTTCAGTGCGAACACTTAGAAGACTACGCATAGTTTTTTGAAAAAGAAAAAGACAACAGTAGGAGTTGTATTGTGGATAAAATCATTGGGTATTGTCAAGATAGGGATTTAAAGGAAAATCTAAGCAGGTTCAGATTCATGCACCATATATTTCCAGACAGCTCACTTTATTTGAAAAACAGCGAATTTCTGTGCACAAAATTTATAATGAAATGTCGGACATCGCCAATAGTCTTTTTAGCAAGAGTCTAGACTGCTATCACGTCGCTGCAAAAAGAGCTCTATCCACTTGTTATGAAAAAATTAAGCATTACTGTTTTTTTAAGATAAAAAACATCGATTTTTTCAGCCAGCTGCAAATTTCTTCAGAGCATATATAGGGTGTTTGATCCCGATAAATTTAAGTTCTTGGACCTTTTAGATGACGAAGAAGGTTTATTTGCTTTCAGCCACATTCCTCTTTTCGAAGATGACAACCAACTAAAATGTGAATTTCGTTCATATAAAGCGACTGTAAAATACTTTCGTGTCAGCGAAGATTTGCTAGACTTCTGGAATACAAAAAAAGGTCGTTTTCTTAAGCTACATAAGGTCGCCATCCGTTGTCTGTCAGTACCCACATACAGTATTGACGCTGAACGATCCTTTTCTAAATTTAAAATCGTGTTAAAGGACAACTGACACAGCATTAAAAAAGAAAATATGTGTATGTACAATATAATGTATCAAAATGCCGTCCACTTAAATGAAAATCTTGATGTCGTGTAATGGCGTTGATAACATTGCCAGAATTTGAATGGTTTATAAATGTAAGTATCAGTTTTAAAAACAGTTATAATGCTTATTTAGTTGCGTACTAGTCATTTGTATTACTGCTTCGTAACTTGGTAGACTTTATTTTTTGGAAATGTTAGTGTATATCATCGGCCGCAAACTTTTCGTGAAATTTCATAATTTACCCCGTGACCGCCCCGCAAATTTTGCCTTTTTTTCCTGCGATAAAATTACTGCCCTAACCATGGATCACATCTTTTTTCACATTTTATAGAAGATATAGCAGTGGTTTGCAAAGTTCACTTCAGCTGTAAAAGTTCCTCAGGTTTTTCTTTTCCTTGAAGTTGTAGGTATTCTCTAAAACCATGAATCATGTCTCCTTTCACATTCACCAGAAGTTACAGCAATAGTTTGCAAAGTTCACTTCAACTATAAAAGTTGCTTAGGTTTTTCTTTTTGTTGAAGTTGTAGGTATTCTCTAAAACCACAAATCATGTATCTTTCATTAAGTTGAAACCTGTTAGATAACTTCCTGATTTCTTATTCACTATGTGTTATGCACTCACGGACAAAGAAGGAAGCAAGAAGGAAGGATCGGATTGAACTGAAATTTTATGGACATAACAATACAGATTTTATGGACGTAATGATCAGGAAAAGGTTCGTGGGAACACAGGAGCCGCTACACCTGCCTGTATAATGGACTGGGCCCCTGTGGGATCCGTTCGTGCCTGCTGCATGATCCATTACTCCTCCCGACTAGTAGTCGTCATGGTCCATCCGAAGACGCTCCGCCGTGTGGCAGTGCCGTCACATGTCCACTGCTCCCAACACAGTCGGACAGTATGGTCAGAACTATCCACTTGGCGGGCTATACGGCTCGCCAACCACTCTTCAGTTTTCAGCCTGATGATTCGGCCTCTCTCAAAGTCCGTACGTTGCATAAATTGACGTCTCTAAAATTCTCAAACAATATTTGAAAATTTTAAAAAGCTTTGCATGCCTATATGGCCATGTTTTTATCATTTTGGATATTCTTGTCACTCTGTACTCTTGCTTGTGTCAGCCGGTGCTTTTCCCTATTATGGGGCATCGACTACACGCCAATTTATAAGGCTGCCTGTTCATGCTTGCAGCACCACCACAGGGTGTTCGGTCATGCGCAATGGCACCAAACGTGGATCATTTGCATACCAGCATGCACTCTAGCTATTTGCAAAGTTTCGTGGTTGTAGTATGTTTTCTTCTAGGTGCGCAAATTTCATTGTCCATGATTGTATTTCCCTTGCTATATAAGATATTGATGTACAAAAGTTTTACAGTGATACATTATGTACAGGGAACTTTTCTGTGTACAACTTGAAAAGAAAATCAGACACACCGCTACCTCTCTCCTTCACATGTTACAATAATTACATTACTTAAATAATTACATTCTAGATTAATATGGTATTTTAGATAAATAATTATATTCCAAAACTCAAAACTAATCATTTTTGTACCAAAACAGATGTCATAATGCAGTTCCAGCATGTTCTGCCAGAAGAAATAGCCCATAATAAAGTTGTGTGTAGCCATTAGGTAATAGGCCTGGCCATTTTTACCCACTGGACCCTGAATGTCAGCTTATAAGTACTGCCTGGTTTGAGTACTTATTGCAGTTTGTTGTTCAGGAGTTGGCTAAGCCACAGATACTTCACATTTGTAAATCCTAAAACATGTATATATTCAGAGAAAAATGCAAGCATTGTGTTAACAGAATGGATTTGTACAAAAAAGTGAACATCAGCCCACCTGGTTTGCATGCTGAAAATAGATAGGCCAAAGGGAAGGGGTGAGGATGGCAGAATTTAATATTGTAATGGAAAGAGTAAAAGTACACTAGAATTAAGGAATTATCATTTCAGTTCGTACTACATCATGCTTTTTTATGTGTGTAATTCAAAAACATATTTAGGTTAAAGTCCTCATATGTAAAGAAAAAAATCTTACTAAGACTTATCTACAAAATCTTTGAGCTGGAGACTTATATCGACTGGGGCATGCACACCACACAAAGAACAAAGATTTAGCCACAATTTCGTTATTTCTTTCAACTAAATATTTTAAGTATTTAATATAACTAGGTTTTATTAATTTTTATTACCTACTTAAATATTTAGTTAAATGAAATATAACAAAATTACATAAAACTAGGTTTTATTAACTAAGTTTTATTACATACTTTAAATCCTTAGGTAAAAAAAAAAAAATGTGGCTAAATATCTGTTCTTCATGTGTTGGACATGCCTGGTAAATATGCCTCCAACTGAAAGAGTCTTAGATACAGATTTTTTCCTTACATATGAAAACTTGAACTTAAATGTAATGTGTTTTTAAAAAGATTGTGTTGGACAGCTACACTGCAGCAGTGTGGCTGATTTTTTCAACACCTGAAATATTTGTTGTTTAGGAGTTCTGTGCTTGTAGATATTCCTTGAAGAAAATTTGCTGATACACTTAAATCATTTACAAATGTCAGTTTGCTGTGGCATCAGATTTTGGTTTTCAATGTCCTTGTAAAATTTTTTTCATCAGGCTTATAATGTTTTACTTCATGTAAATTATTTTCTTTATTTCTTAGGTGTTTGCTTTCCATAATTGGGCTTCTAATGATGGCTGGTAGCTTCATAACCATATTTGAGTATTTTGTGCCTCTCAAGAAAAATGATTTGCCGGATTTCAATAAACATCACATTATTAAGAACGCTGCCGGAGATTCAACATCTAACAATGTGGATGCCAATCATGTAACAATAGCAGGTGAAACTGCTTTAAATGGAGATAATTGCTATGGAAATGATGATAAATGCATTTTGTTGAACAATAGACCTGAAGAGGAAACCCATGTTGATAGTAAGCGGCTATTCTTTCCAAGCAACAATAATGATTTGTGTGATGTAGATATTTGTTCAGTATATGCACTTTTTATATACACGAGTCTGGTGGTAGCTGATATTATTTTTGAACATTTTATCATATTTTTAAGTCTTGTATGTTTTCACGAAAACCCTGTTTCAGATAGTATTTTACAACACAAAACTTTTTGAAGAACTTTTAAGTAGAAAGGACAATTTATTTTTTTCAATATTTACTAAAGGAACATTGTGTTCAGTGATTTTTTGTAAAGAGCTCCTAATTCTCTTCAGTATGGCTCTGTAGTTGCTAACAAGTATCCTGTATTAAGTTCATTAGCAGAAATTCGTAAAGTCCTGTAATTTTTTCTTCTGTTCTTCACGTTTTTTTCAAGTTCACTGAAAACCACGATATCCGGACTCCCTAATCTCTTATTCGTTCAGGTGGTATCGTATTGAGGGTGAATGGCTCATTTATTTAAAATATGAAATAAACAACACATAACAACTCATTTCTTAATAGAAGATGAATGATAGGGTTAAAATAATACCATTGTTACCTCATTGGTTTGCAGTCTCCTTTTGACTAGTTGCACCCCGGTATACACTCAAGCAACAACAAACTACGTAGCCGAGGTTCCATAAAATGTACGTTCTCTGTAGGCAACAATGAAGTATTTATGATAGCTAAAACCTCTAAAAATCTTCTATCGAACACATAAAAACCCTGTTCTTAATAGAACTTGAAAGAAAATTAATCCAAAGAATAAATAAAATCCAAGTAAAAAACCTTAATTCAAACCTCAAATTCGACTGATAACGATATATAAAACAGTCATCATCGAAGGAATCCAGATCCCAAAATTTCCGACGCACGTTTCAGCACACTCATTCGTGGCCATTTTCAAGGTGATCATGTGTTGTACTGTTCCTTGCGTGTTAACAATAACATAAGTCGACGGTGCTGCCATCTCCATCGTCTGCGTCATCATGCTTATCACGTAGAACATCGCTGGCACCATCTAGTGTCAACCTGTTTTTTAAACTTTGTTTCCTTTGTCGACTAGATCTTCTCATTTGGATTATTCGTTGTTTTTCCTGTTTTATCATATTCAACCATGTTGGTGATAATTTGATCGGGACATTTAAATTGCAATTATATGCGTTGGTTTTCTCAATTATGATGGCTTCAGCTGTCAGAATCTTCGGGAATATAAATCTAGTTACTTCTCACAACACACATAAAAAGATTCTGACAGCTGAAGCCATCATAATTGAGAAAACCAACGCATATAATTGCAATTTAAATGTCCCGATCAAATTATCACCAACATGGTTGAATATGATAAAACAGGAAAAACAACGAATAATCCAAATAAGAAGATCTAGTCGACAAAGGAAACAAAGTTTAAAAAACAGGTTTACACTAGATGGTGTCAGCGATGTTCTATGTGATAAGCATGATGATGACGCAGACGATGGAGATGGCAGCACCGTCGACTTATGTTATTGTTAACATGCAAGGAACAGTACAACACACGATCTCCTTGAAAATGGCCACGAATGAGTGTGCTGAAACGCGCGTCGGAAATTTCGGGATCTGGATTCCTTTGATGATGACTGTTTTATATATCGTTATCAGTCGAATTTGAGGTTTAAATTAAGGTTTTTACTTGGATTTTATTTATTCTTTGGATTAATTTTCTTTCAAGTTCTATTAAGAACAGGGTTCTTATGTGTTCGATAGAAGATTTTTAGAGGTTTTAGCTATCATAAATATTTCATTGTTGCCTACAGAGAACGTACATTTTATGGAACCTCGGCTACGTAGTTTGTTGTTGCTTGAGTGTATACCGGGGTGCAACTAGTCAAAAGGAGACTGCAAACCAATGAGGTAACAATGGTATTATTTTAACCTTATCATTCATCTTCTATTAAGAAATGAGTTGTTATGTGTTGTTTACTTCATATTTTAAATAAATGAGCCATTCACCCTCAATACGATACCACCTGAACGAATAAGAGATTAGGGAGTCCGGATATCGTAGTTTTCAGCAAACTTGAAAAAAACGTGAAGAACAGAAGAAAAAATTACAGGACTTCTACGAATTTCTGCTAATGAACTTAATGTAATATGCCACGTAATAACGTTCATTAATTAACATGGAATTTAACGTTTTTTGAACTGATATTAAAGTATCCTGTAATTTTATTTTTAAAGTTCTAATGTGAGGCTTCATCATTTGATCACGATTATACTGTATACATAATTTTGAAACATTCTTGGTGTTCTGTTATCATATAAATTATTTCAATGACATTTTTCTCAAACAATATTTAAAAATTTTAAAAAGCTTTGCATGCCTATATGGCCATATTTTTCTCATTTTGGAAATTTTGAGAGTGAAGCTATTGGCAGTGGTAGAAATTTAAATGAAAGAAGGAACTTCAGGTAGTATTCATGAGCATGTGATTTGAGTTCGTAGAGACTTGAATCATCCTATGCTCTTCTAGAGCTTTTCATAATTTCTGAAACCTATTTTATGATTTCAGAGACCATGAAGATTTCCAGAAAGCCACAAAACTTCATTTGCAGACATGATAAGGACTTGTATTTCCTAGGATCAACACAATTGAAACAGAGATGTACTAGTGCATTGAAGTCTCCATGGATTACATTGAAAAGCAGTATTGTTAGACTGCAAGTCCCAGTCGAATCCCGGTGCCACATGGATGTTGTGTTTGTCTTACGGCTCTGGATTTCTCCCTTCCCTAGAGTCAGTGACCCTAAATTAGGGACGAGCGACTGTTTTTAGCCCATTGAGCTGCTCACAGTGGTCGTTAAACCTCCACACACAAAAAAAAAAAAAAAAAAAAAAGGTAGAAGGAAGGAGATAAATAAATAAAGTACATTACTCCTTTCATCAGCTACATGATGTTGATTATTTCAGTGAAACAGTTCTTGCAATACTCTTTGGTTGTCACTGCATTTTTTTTATCATACCATTTATTGGATGAACCTTGGTCCACCTGATGATTAATGATCCACTTTTTGTATATACTCAGTGTGTAAAGCATTTATTCAAAACAAAAAAGTGCACATCTTATAATGGCTCTCGGCCTTTTGTAATGAGTGACATTGAAGTTGTAAGAATTTTTGCCAGTGTGTGAATGCTGTGCATTAAGTGAATGAAATTTATTATATTTTGAAATGTGATACTATTAGTGAAATATGACATTGTGTATATGCTAAGCAAAATGATTTCCTAACATACTGCACACAATTTAGCAATTAACTTTTCTTAATTTAAAATAGTACTAATGATCCGAATTTCTTGGCATAGAATATACACTGGCGGAAAGTGTACAAAGAACACCAAGAAAGAGACGTCTGATACCAACGAAATTTATACAGCATAATAACGGAATACAGAGGATAAAGTGATCAAAACATTATGGCAAAATACAGCTCTATTTGCTGGTAAACTGAAAAATAACATTTCCATGTAACATGGTTAGTACGAGGTTGAACCGCCATGAACTGCGTCACACTGTGCAATTCTGGCATGGAGTCTGTCGTACAGATGTTGGATGTAAGTTTGGGGTATTGAGTTCCAAGCATCCTCAACCTGGACGCGTAAATCAGGGATGGTCGTGGCTGGCCGTGGAGACCGGATAAGTTGTTGTACCATAAAATCCCACACGTGCTCAATGGAGGACAAATCCAGTGAACGTGCAGGCCATGGAAGTTGTCTCACACCCTGAAGTGCATGTTGCGTTGCACGTGCCGTGTGTGGGCGTGCATTATCTTGGTGGAAAACACCACGATGGACCGACCTTACAAATGGCACAACAATGGGCTGAATGATGTTGTTGATGTTGGAGGTGCTGTTTAACGTACCTGGTACAAACACTAGTTGTGTACGGGAGTGATAGCTGATCGCTCCCCACACCAGAAGACCAGGTGTAGGCCCTGTGTGTTGCTGGTGGATGCAAGAAGGGTGGAGATGCTCCCCTGTGTGTCTGCGAACACGCATACGGCCATCGGAGGCTCCCAAGCAGAATCTGCTTTCATCGCTGAAAACGACAGATCACCATTGCAATCTCCAGTGCAGACGTTGGTGACACCACTGCAGCCGTTCCTGACAGTGGGCTGGAGTCAGAGGTACACATGCCAGAGGCACACGTGCACGTAGTCCTGCATCCAGTAGACGGTTGCGGATTGTTCGCACAGTCACCTCAGGTGCAATGGCAGCTCGGATTTACGTCGCAGTGGATGTTCTGCTTGACAACGCCGCTCTTCTTATGCGTCGATCGGTCAGCTCATCAGTCCGTCTGTGACTCCAGGTTCCACATCTTCTCGGGTGGGAATGTTCCTCGGACCATCTACGCCACCATCGTACCACCACTGATACTTCCCGTCCAATTCGCTCTGCAATACGACGATACGACCACCCGGCCTCGCGGAGTCCGACTAGACGACCTCGCTCAAAGTCCGATAACTGCTGAAATCATACACGTCTTCCATGTCCAGGCATTGCAGCTTCTTCAGGGTCTTCGCACGTGTCTGTACGCCGACGACTGATTACATTCACTTCGCCGTACTCCTTAAATACCACCGACGATAATTTGCGTATTATGCCATGCTGTGGCATAAGCGCTCACCGGTTGGACCCGAAATTAACATCACACCTAAGTAAACTTGACCCCATTAACATATGTAAATTTCATGATCGTCCGCCAATTCCTTCTTGGTGTTCTTTTTTTACTATCCACCAGTGTAAATCAAAGTTTCCAAGCTTTTGCACATCAACCAGATGGCTTTTTCAAGGAAAGTAGACAGCTAACTGCAAACTGGATAATGGAACACTTCAACAATTTGAACATGGTGACTTGATTAGACAATAAATGAATAGATGCAAATGTGATCAGACATTTAAAGAAACGAGGTCGTGTTGGTTGGGCGCGTGGTACTGTGGTAGAAAACACAGCATTATTTGAAGAATTGATTCCAAATGCATGGCAATTTGAGAGAGACGCTATCATTACAAGCCTCGCTGCTGGTCAAGATTTCCAAGGTTTCGCGAATGGCAGCAGATTTAGGTGTGGAGCATGAAGCTAATTTCTTGATATCATTCCCCATAGGATCAGCGGACTTGAGCTTGACCTCTCTTGATAGGGCAGTGGTTCTTTTACCGTCTTTTGTATCCCTTTTATGTTCGTTGATTCTAATTCCAAACGAATGTTTGGTCATTCCGATGTAGTATCGCCTGGAGCCGTCCGGATATTGTAGTGGGATTGCATAAACACCTGCCTCATTGATAAGAGGGGGCTTGTCAATATTTCTCTTAAGCATCGTATATAAAGATGCCGAAGACCTTATGCTGACACCGAAGCTCATCCTAAGCTCATCACCGAAGCTCATCCTCAGGATGCCGGAGAACTTAGGATGAGCTTTGGTGTCGGCATAAGGTCTTTGGCATCTTTATATACGATGCTTAAGAGAAATATTGACAAGCCCCCTCTTCTCAATGAGGCAGGTGTTTATGCAATCCCACTACAATATCCGGATGGCTGCAGGCGATACTACATCGGAATGACCAAACGTTCGTTTGGAATTAGAATCAATGAACATAAAAGGATACAAAAGACGGAAAAACAACCACTGCCCTATCATGAGAGGTCAAGCTCAAGTCCGCCGATCCTATGTGGAATGATATCAAGAAATTAGCTTCATACTCCACACCTCACATCTACTGCCATTCGCAAAACCTTGGAAATCTTGACCAGCAGCAATACTTGTAATGATAGCGTCTCTCTCGAGTTGCCACGCATTTGGAACTAATTCTTCAAATAATGCTGTGTTTTGTACCACAGTACCGTGCGCCCAACCAATGTGAGCTCGTTTCTTTGAATGTCTGATCACATTTGCGCCTATTCATTTATTGTCTAATCAAGTCACCACGTTCAAATTGTTGAAGTGTTCCATTATACAGTTTGCAGTTAGCTGTCTACTTTTCTTGAAAAAGCCATCTGGTTGATGTGCGAAAGCTTGGAAACTTTGATTTATATTCTATGCCAAGAAATCTGGATCATTAGTAATATTTTAAGTGTAATTGGTGTACAGTTCCCTGTTGTTATTAATTTTCTTAATTTACTTACAGAATTTGCAAGATTTCTCAAATCTTTTTAAAGAGCTTTTGTATCTTCACCAATGGGGCTAAGATCTTAAACACTGATGTTGCTGAAGGACAACTTGTATGTATTCATGGAATTCGGTTTCTTAGCATGACGTGGGTGATTCTAGGTCACTCATATGCATTTGCTGCCATGTCTTCTATTGGTAAGAATAGTTTTCTTTCTAGTTGATTGTTTTATGGATTTTATTCAGTCCTTGACATACCATGTTACTATTTTATTATAGTATCTGTACTATTTTTTATTAAAAAGAAAGGTAAAAGTGGGATGAGCAATAGCTATTTCAGTAGATTTGGCATTATTCTTGTAGAACTTTCATCCCGTAGACTTACAAACTTATTTTAAAATAGTGATGTATAAACTGAATCTGAGCTAATGTACCTTAAATTGTCATATTTATTCAGTTTGGCATTTTCTTTGAAATCAGGACATGTAGATGTGTTTTTCCTTTGCCAACAAAAGAAGTATCGATGTGATAGCATGTTGCAAAAAAAGTGTCTGTGAGAACATGTTCTTTGCTTTTGACAAGTGCTTCAATAAGGCTAGGGACAGGTTTTCTAATGTTTTGTCATTCTAAATTCTGGGGTGCTATGTAATCCCAGGGCTGCTGATATTTTATGAATTCCTTCTTTAGCAGAAGAAAATAAGAAACACTCTAGTCTTTCTATTTTGTTTTGTTTATAAGCCTTACTTTTGATTTCATTCTTTAATATACTATTCCCCCAGATTTCCCCACAAGTAATTAAAATTATTACTTGGTGGTGCAATAATAGTGTAGATTTTCATCTAAAGCCATCTCCCTCTCCATATGAGAAGAGCGAGTTAGGCAATTTTTTGAGCACAATGCTTACATGGCCTAAGTTTATCATGTGAAAACCATTGGTTATTTTTCTTCTCTCAAATGCATAATTTGCATAATTATAAATTACATAATTTTTTCCATCCATATATTAAACCACATCATTAACCTTTTTCCTTATTATTTATTATTTTATCAAAGTGCTGCAATATATACTGCATCTGATTACTATCATTATTTTGAAAATATATTTCAACATTTCGAGTGGCATAGAGCTAGTAAATCCAAAGTTTGCTCTTTTTGTGACATCTGGGTGTGAGCCATGCGTTATATCTGTTGTGTTAGCAGGGAATATTCCTGGCTAACACACTTTATTTCATTACCCAAGAGCTTCTTAGGGTGCATTTCACATATTTGGTATTGGGTAACAAGATAAATAAAAACCTATCTAAAGTATTTGTGCAATTCTGAATTGCCCATAAGGATTCATCAATCTGGCAAATCCATAAAGTTTTGAATTTTCTATAAGAAGTCATATGAGCTTTCTGCATGTGATCATCTTGTTTTGCTGTTGACTTGTAATATTTCCATGACTTAAGCTTTGTTTTCCTAATGTGTCATGTTCTTGGTACTAGGTTTGTTTGGTGTTTGCACTTACAAAACCCTAAAACCCAAACAATGAACTACTGCAATTAGTCAGGAGCTAAAACATACTAATGACGTATAATTTGAATAGCCCAATTTAAATGACTCAGTAGTAATCATATGCAGGTAGAAATCAGATTGCTTCGTAATTCTCATGAATTATAGTTGCAAATATGCATTTATGCTTATTTTGGAAAAGTTCCATTGGGAGGCATGGGCAGTACAAGTCCTACTTCTAAAAAAGTTTGGCTCAGGCATGCACCAAATCAGCTGTGATCCTGTTTGAGAAGTGGTAAAATGTTGTAATTAAATCTTCCAACTAAGTTGTTAAAACTCGGTACATTAAAAAGCCTATGCTTTAGTTTTTTGGTATAATGTGGCTGGGCTAAATTTTGTATGGAAGTATCTAAAATAAACAAAATACATTGCTGGCCACCCAAAATGCAACACCAAAAAGGAAGCATCCGATTGGCCTGAAATTCGCAGCACGCGTCGCCCGCGAAAGGACATGCAAACGATTAGCATTGCAGGGCATATGCAAATCATGTGCACCCGGCATGTCACCGAGAAGCACTATAAGAAGGGTGCACAGAAGGTGGGGTGCAAGTAGTGGAAGTGTGCTGTGCTGGCGGACCTGTGTGTGGGAAGCTTCCTGATGCCTTGTTGTGAAATACGGCAGTCATTCCAGCACGTTTCGGAGTTCGACAGAGGACGAATAGTGGCTTATCGTGACAGCGGTTTATCGTACCGAGACATGGGCGGCCGTGTGGGACGACATTCAGTCACAGTGAGGTGAGTATGGATTCGGTGGGTGTAGGAGGGACAGATGGACCGACGTGAGTGATTGCTGCAGCCGCGGCACACCACCGAACGAGAGGACCGGCATGTTGTACGGTGGGCATTGACGGTTCGCACCGCCACATCACGAACGTTAGCACAGGAATTCGGGTGTGTTGCGCAACAACCTGTGTCAGCACGTACCGATCGACGTCGTCTGCAGGAGCGGGGACTTGTCGCACGGGGCCCATTGCTCCGATTACCATTGACGTTACACCACCGGCGAGTGCGGCGGCAGTGGGCTGTTGAATGCCGCACCTGGACTACGGAATGGCACAACATTGTCTTCTCCGACGAATCCCACTTCTGCCTGCAACACCATGATGGTCGGATCCATGTGTGGCGGCACTGCGGCGAGAGACTGTATGACACCTTCATTATGCATCGCCATACCAGTCCGTCGCCTAGCGTTATGGTTTGGGGCGCAATTGGATATGACACCCGCACCACTCTGATACGCATCGCCGGTACACTTAACAGCCACTGCTACATCTCTGACGTTTTGGAGCCTGTAGTCCTCCCTTTTCTGCAGGACCTGCCATGTTTCAACAGGACAACGCGCCCCCGCCCGTGGCATGTATCGTGCATCAATTCTTCACGACCCACCAGGTGTCACTGCTGCCGTGACCCGCCTGTTCTCCCGATATGTCGACCATCGAACACGTCTGGTTGCTGATCGGCAACCAACTGGCCTGGCAAGCACCACCCGCGGCTACGCCTGATGAACTGTAGCAGCATGTGGAAGCAGCCTGGACCGACAAACCCCAAGCCCACATCCAAAAGCTCTTTCGTTCGATGCTGCGGCATGTAGCGGCCATTATTGCCAGCCATGGGGGCCACGCAAACTATTGATGTCTGCGTGTTGTTCAAGCCGCACGGGCCTGTAAGCTCAATCGTTTCATCTTTGTATCAGTTGTAATGTTCCCAGTAAATCTGGCTTTGCTATCTCATGATCTCGGTGTTACATTTTAGGTGGCCAGCAGTGTATATAAATTAGCAGTTTCATGCAGACATACATATGTATGTATTTTTCACTGTGTTATTCTGTGAGTATTAGAAGTCAGCTCTTAAGAGCAAGATCATCTTCCAAATCAGAGTCCTTGATAGTGTTAGATTTTGCTTTCTATCGATGTATCAAAAGTCTGTTTACTAGGGTGACCATATTCTTGCGAGACAAAAATTGGACAGTCATAACAATTGACAATTTAATTAATGGAATATGATATTCAAAATGGAGAA
This sequence comes from Macrothele yani, assembly GCA_039090855.1. NCBI lineage: Eukaryota > Metazoa > Arthropoda > Arachnida > Araneae > Macrothelidae > Macrothele > Macrothele yani. Next base: position 115,311,709 of record CM077029.1, on the reverse strand, counting down.
AATACTAAAATTCACAAAGTTTTACACTTTATTTTAAACACTTAATAAATATTTATCTTTTGGTTTGTTCCAGTAGTATTTTTCTGGACTACTAATTTGTTTTAAAAGTTCCTTGTTTTTTAAGAGCAAATCATAAAATTCTTTAAGAGTAAGGTAAGTTTACTTTAATTATAGCATAGCTGTACTTTTAATTTTCTTTGTACCGTAATTTTCGTCGTATAATCCGCGGATTATCTGCTAAAAATTTAAAAATACAGGTTCTGCGGATTATATGCTGACGCAGATAATACGCCGATTTAAAAAAGAAAAAAAGTTTTTACGGCCATTCGATTTAAAAAAATCTGCAGTGTAATTGTGCAGGGGAGGGAATATAATTGGAAAAGGAATTCCCTCGGAAAAATTTTCCTCAATTCAGGAGTTTGTATGGAGCGGAGAAGAGGAGGGAGGAATGTCGTAGCGAAAGATTGGGCAAGTTGTAAGAAGAGACTGCGGGGTCATTTTGAATTGTTGAGAAGGACAACTCTGACTGTTATGCCGTCTCTGTTTTTGTAAACCAGCCAATGAACGTACGCACTGCGCTTGCTGGACAAACTTAAGTGTTCCTCCTTTCGGATCTCATGTGCACTGCCTTGTGTTTAGTTCGTCTTTCGCCGTTTTGACCAACGTCGCTTTTGCTATTTTCCTTCATTGCTATTCATGATGTGTCTTTGAAAAGGAAACATTTCAGTTACACTGCTGAATTTAAACTTAAAGTGGTGGACACAATTGGGGATATGATCGTGTCCCTGCCCATAGTTTTGTGGTCAGAAAACAATCGCGCAGCAACATGCAAAAAGACACTGTACCACCGTCTAAAATGTAAACAAATCCGTCGGTAAATTCCGTTGGAGAATTCACGGAAGTTTTTTTATTGGCCCACGTATAAGCCGATCCCCAATTCTGAAAGCAGGATTCCTCCAAAAACTTTCGACTTTACGCGAGTACATACGGTATTTCTATGACTTGTTCTGTACCAGCCTTTCATCATTGACAAGGTGTAATGCTGAATGGTATGATCTATGGATGTCATGCCCTTTATCAGTCCGGAGATAAAAAAATATGAAAAAGTAACCTTTAAAAATGAATTTCTTCATTTAATGAAATCGTTTTTTTTCCTCTTACTTCTTCGGACTCCTGGGACATCATGTGACCAACTTTTCTATCAGAAATTCCACTTCCGGTTCAACATCTATGATGAGCGGATTATACGGCAATTTTTTTTCCTGAATGTCACAGTCTGCGGATTATGCGCTGGTGTGGATTATAAAAAGGAGATTTTTTTTTAATGTGAATTTCGTGGTCTGCGGAATATACGCTGGTGCGAATAATACGACAAAAATTACGGTATGTGTTGTGTGCAGAGATGCCGTTTACTATGGATTCTCCGTAGTTCCTCCGGTTAACAACCACATACTACGACGACACATTTAGTTAATTTTTCTACGGAGAATTTAGTATAATACGATTTCTTTTCATTGCCGATTTCTATGAACGGCTGCTATCAAAACTTTGAGGCTGGCTTCAGAGCAGAATGTATTCTTTGCCCTGAGCAAAAGAAAATATCTTTTTCTCTCTGTCTTTGGCAACCAGTCAAAGAAAACGTCCCACCACAGCAGCTGCATGCATTTGCTGCCTTATTGTGTTCGTCTTCGAAATTAAATATTATAATTAATTAATATTGATTCTTCCTAGATTATATTTTATTTAATGTTGTAAAAGTGATGTGTACTCCTCTAATTTTTATGTCAAGAACCTTTAGAAAATGTGTTTCATATTTACACCTTAATTGAGCAATTGTTCTGAACAGCCTTATCTTGCTGCTTTCAATGTACAAATGTTTAATGTAATGGTTTTTCTGACGCTCCGAAGTGATGCTCGCTGAGAAACGCCTGCATGTGTTTTTCCCACTTCTACCTCCTGACTGTTACTCACATAATGCCAGATGTGACATATTTTCTCACGCTCCTCGCCCTTGGAAGTGAGCTTTTGTCTGTATTACTCTGACAGATTTGCGAAGTGCACTTCTTCTTTTTTCTTTCTTGTAAAAATGTTCTGCTAAAGAGAGTGGTTTTTTAGCACCTCATTTGTAAAAAAAGGTCGTGTTTATGTTATTGGTTTATCCGTCTCTCCGTCCGTCCGACCGTCTGTAGACACGATATCTCTGCAACTAATAGTCTGATTTGAAAAATTCTTTTTGCATTAGAAAGCTTGAAATGTACGAATGATGACCCTTTATTTTGATATTTTTACGATGCACAATTTCGCCACTAGAGGGCATAAATGCAGACGATATTGAATTCAAAATACATTTTATTCCATACATTTGCTTCTAAATATCCAATTAAAAAATTCTTTTGCTTTTCGATTCTACTCATGGCGAAGATTATTTTAGGGTCACTTTTTCAAGTTACGCATAGATTCTCCGCTAGGAGCGTAAAAGTAAATTGTGTTTCCCCTGATATCTTTGCTTCTAAAACTCCGATTTGAAAAATTATTACTGCAGTAGATACAGCTCCTGATGGGAAATCTTTTGCATATAATTTTTAATTTTTGATATAAAAGGGTTTGGCCATCAGTTAATTTCTGCTTCTGATGTATTTGAAACTAAATCTGAGCTTCTAAAATCTCGATTGAAAATTCTTTCGTGGACCAATACTACTCATGTTGACAAACCATTTTGGAATATTTCTTTTTTAAAATAATGCATGGTTTCTCCGCCAGATGGCGTTGATGTATATCTTATTTTTGTCAATATCTCTGCTTCTAATGGTCCAATTTTTAAAATTTCTTCTTCCTAGGATAGTTTCCGGTGTGACATGTTTTTAATGTACTTTCAAAACTTTCAAGTAATTCATTGACTTTCCGCTAGGGGAAATAAAGGTAAATTGCTCTTTCCCTGATTCTCTGCTTCTAAAACTCTGATTTGAAAAATTCTTCCTGCACCGGATACAGCTCTCAGTGGGAAATGTTTTGATTGTAATTTCTAATTTTTTATAAAATATGGTTTGACCACCAGGGGCGTAAGCAGTAATTTCTGCTTTGTAGGTATTTCCATCAAAATCTGAGCTTCTAAAATCTTGATTGAAAAAATTCTTTCATGGACCGATACCGCTCATGCCGATAAACATTTGAGAATATTTTCTTCTTAAAATCATGTATGGTTTCTCTGCCAGGGGGCGTAGATGTATATCCTATTTCTGGCAATATCTCTGCTTCTAGGGTTCAGATTTGAAAAATTCCTTCTTTGCTAGATAGCGTTTCCGGTGTAAAATGTCCTCGTATAATTTAAAAATTTTCAAGTTATACATAGACTTTCCGCTGGGGGTGTTAAAGTAAATTGAGTTTTCCCCAATATCTCTGCTTCTGAAATTCCGATTAGAAAACTTCTTTCTGCACCGGATACAGCTGCTGATAGGAAATGCATTGCCTGTAATTTCTAATATTTCATAAAGAATGGTTTAGCCACCAGGGGCATAAGTGTTAATTTCTGCGTCTGATGTATTTGTAACAAAATCTGAGTCCCTGAAAACTCGATTGAAAAAATTCTTTCGTTGACCGATACTGCTCACATCGAAAGACCTTTTGAAAATACTTTCTTCTTAAAATAATGCATGGTTTTTCCGCCAGGGTGTGTAAAGGCATATCTTATTTTTGTTGACATCTCTGCTTCTAAGAGTCCAATTTGAAAAATTCTTTCTTTGTTGAAGAGCATTTCCATGGGGAAATGTTTCTCATATAATTTCAAATCTTTCATAGCTCTCAATTCTGCCACCAGAGGGCATAAGTTCATGTTTCCGTTTACAGCAATATCTGCGGGACTAAAAACCCGATTGAAAAACTTCTTTCTTCGGTCTGATACTATTAACTATGCAAACTGTGTGTGTATTTTCTTTCCAAAATAATTCACAATTTTGCCACTAGGAGGGCATATGCTTATTCTGTTTTTCTCAATATTGCTGTTTTTACATGTGCGATTAAAAAAAATTCTTTCAACACCGGATGCCATTTACCTTGTAGAACACTTGAGGCTAGTATATGAGGAATTATATAGTTCACAGTTCTGTTGGTAGGTGGTGTTTGTGTACTTCAGTTTGCAGCTGTATCGCCACTTTTAAATATGCTATTGAGAAATTTCTTCTTCACTGTATGCCATTTGCTACAACAGAGATGTGGAGCATTATCCTCTTTAAGTAACACAAAGATTTCTCACTAGCTGCATAAAGGTCAAATGCTTTTGCCATGAAGAATAATTTTCGCGTATTTTGAACTTTTCTGCTATGCAAAATTTTTCCGCTTGCAGATGTAAACTTATATGTTTCCTTTTTTTATTTCTTTTAACTGTTCGATTTGAAAATCTCTTTGTCTCTGGTACCTTCCTTGTAGTATGAGAAACTTTTTGTTCACCATTTGTTAATTTTCGTAACAAGCTTTTTTAGCTGCTGGTAGAACTAAGTAGGTGTTTCTATTTCTGGATGTTTTGTCGATTGTTGGAACCAGTTGATTGTTTTCCAAATCGGTTCCATTGATTTTGAATAGCTTTGATAAATTTCATTTGCATCAGAATGGATTCAAAAGACGTGCTTATTACATCTGAAAATTCGGTGTGATCTTTCTTGTTTTTTATCTTGTCAGATTCACAGGAACTTTCTTTCTTAAAAGCTTGTTTTAAAGATTAATGCTTTCCCCAGATCATTCTTTGTTAGGAATCTTTTAATTTCAGTTTTAATTCTTTTGTTTTTATTTGATGATTTTGTTTTCATTACTCACTTGCACATTAAGTTGTGACATTTTATTTCCCTGCATCTTAGCAGAAAACTTATATTGTGCTAATCAAACGTTGCATGGATTTTTATTGGAATTTATTTTATTTGCATTGCCTTTTTGTTTTATCCTTTTTTTCAGAATTTATTTATTTCTGCAATTTAAAATATCTTTTTGATTGTTTTTTTTTGTATCATAAGCATTTAGTGCTAATTTTCTATTTATCTGCATAATAAAGCTGTGAAACCTTTCATAGTTAATTGTTCTGTGCGTGGTTGGTTTTTGCTCCCATCGTGTTTGTTGTGTAAGAATTTACTTGCAATAGCGTCGGGTAAACGGCCACCTGCCTCTACTAATATTCTTGAATCTAAAAAGCAAAAAATTTGTCAAAAATTCAAGGAGAGTTATTTGCAACAATTTCCATGTCTAAAATCGTCTCGGGTATCCGAAAACCATTGGTTTTGTTCCCTGTGTGCTGATGATTTTTCAACCGCACACGGAGGGAAGGCGATTGTGGTCGGTATTTTCACTGTAAAAAACAAGAGGAATAACCAAAAGTGTGTGGCATCACACACTTGAAATAGTATGTATTTTTTGTGTATTTACTCAGTTTTTTTTTTTTTTTTTTTTTCATTTTAAGGGTATTTAGGTATGTTGCAAAATTTTTCCAAGTATTGTCCCCCATCCAGATTAAAATGTTGCTAAAAATGGAGCAGTGTACTCTGGGAAATATGCATGCTACCCTGCCAATTTTAATGCAGGAACTTGACTTGTCTTCACTACGGGAAAACTACATGTGCCACACATATGGACTACTGATAACTTCCTTCAGATGTTGGCATCTTTGCATCAGTTTTGTGTCCAATTCTTTTGTTGACATTTTGATAAGAGCTGTTTGTAAGTAAAGCATGTTCCCATTTACAGACAATATTGGAATGGCACATAAACTTCTGGAGAAGCAAGAGGATATCTGTATTTATGAAGAAGTTAAATGGCTGTAGGATTTGATTTTACAACAAGGGGGTCTGAAGCTGAGTTTTTATGCAGATTTGAGTGAATCTGACGGTATATGTAGTTTTAAAAGGTATGGAGCCTGTTAGCATACACCTGATTCTGGCTGAGCAATGCGTTAGAGCCTAAAACCCACCACTGGCAACTTTCGTCACTTTACTGTCTGCTGTCCTGGAATCATTGGCCCAAATACCACCAGAACATTTCCAAAAATTGTAGATTCCATGAAACTGGCGGCTTACTGTTGTTGTGAAAGCAAAAGGTGGACTTGCACATCATTATGTGGGTATGTACTAGTATAATAAATTGTCCTTTCAGTGTGTGTGTATGTATATATACGTAAAATCCTGAGAGTCCCTAAAAACTTTGAATAGTGCTTAAAAAGTGCTAAATTTTAATTCTTAAAAATGAGTATGAACCCTGATGATGTTTCTGTAAATGACTGAATTTGAGAAGAAGAAAGCAAAAGCCATATTTCTAAACAAGGATCTTCTAACAAATTTTGCAGCATCAATGGGCATTTTTCTTGTGAAAGAAAGTAGGAGCATAACCCACCAAAAATTCCAAATATTCTTTCCACAGAAGGTCCAAGGGATAGAAATCTTGTACTTCCATGCTCCAGTAACTTTTTAAATTCCACTTTTGCAAATTCACAAAAATGTTTTAATTCTTCAACTCTAACAGAAAAAATATGAGAGTAATTATACATTTTTATTACAAAACTTTTTATGTCAAATGGTAGACAGTGCACAGCTATTTGGAGACTGTTGTGCAGAATATGTTCACCACATCCAACATCAACAAGCTCTGTTGTGAAACTTCCTTGCAGCCTATGCCAAATATTATATTTTCTTCCAAAATTTGTATTTGCATTGTCTGCATAAAGAACAACTATTTTATTATCCAGGCTATTCTCTTTAATGACTTTTTTCAAGAAACATGCTTTGAAGGTCAGCTGTTTCACCCTGGAGAACAGCAGAATCAATAATTTTATTATTAATCCCTGAAGTGGGTGAAAAATAGTGTACAACAATTGGAAACAATTTTTTCTGGTTTTCTATTGGAGGCATCAATGCTTACTGTAGCGGAAGATACTTTTTCTAGTTAATTTGGAACCTCTTCAATGGAAAATGGAGTTAGAACATTAATAGCTACACTCTCTGACTGTACGCGCTGAGAAAAATGTAGGTTCAAATATTTTTTTAACAAGTTTTGAGAAACAGGCATTCAACCTAAAGCTATGTCCATGTCTGATTAAAAGGTATAAAAATGTACTTTCTTGTGCTGATATTTTTTCATCTTCATGTTTTTTTCACAAAAAATGAGCTTATACCAGTAGAAGAGCCTGCTACTTTTTTGGCTTCTTTATGTTTCTGGGAATGACAATGCTGGAAAATGTCTGAACATCCACTGTGACTAACAGACGATTTAACACCCCAAGTTAAACACATCACTTGACTTATCATTTCCAAAGCTGCAGTCTAGTTTTATAAACTTAAACTCACGCTGAAGTTCTTCATTAAATATGTAAAACGTTTTTTGGGCATCACAATTCATTATCCAATCATGAACTAAGTAGATTTAAAATATCGGCATGTATTAATAATAGGCGGGCGGTCCTAGTGAACAATAGGCGGGCGGTCCTAGTGAGCAATAGGTGGGCGGTCGTAGCGAGCGATGGGTTTGCCTCCTCGGGGCGCTCCGTGGTAAAAATGGCACACACAACAGCAACTGCAACTAGGCCTCTGTTAATCTTGGAGAGGTGCAAGCTAGTTCTGTGTGACATTGGCGAAAAGACCCCAACTTACTGGGTTTTGTTCCAGAATCCTTAGGTTGAATGACCAACTGGAACCCTCAGCTGTGGGCTAATCCCCCACACTGATGTACTTACGTGATTAAAAAGACAAAAAGAAATATTAAGAATGACTTAAGTGTGGGATATGGTGGACCTACCACACTTGAGAAGGACGGTCCACCACGGAATCGACCTGAACTTTCTAAACGGCGTATGAGAAAGAGATCTCGGCTGAGTGAATGTAAGATTGGTGTATGGAATACTAGAGGTATAAATGGCAAGATGAGTGAGGTGATTGAGGAGATGAATAAGTATAGACTGGATGTGCTGTGTGTAAGTGAAACCAAAAAGAAGGAAATTGGGGTAGAAGAAATGAATGGCATGGTGAGTGTGTGGTCTGGAGTATTGGATAATATGAGAGGATAGGCTGGTGTAGGTGTGATTTTAAGTGAAAAGATGAAGAACAACTTGATTCATTATAGTTGCATAAGTGAGAGAATTCTCTGGATTCGTTTGAAAGTGAAACTTCAGAGAATTGTAATTGTTGTAGTGTATGCTCCTTGTGACTCGGAACCTTCTGATAAGAAAGAATATTTCTGGAATGAGCTAAAAGCTGTTTTGAGCCAGTTTGGTGCTAAAGAAAAAGTTATAATAGCAGGGGATTTCAATGCTAGAGTAGGTGTGCAGAATGCAATTTCTGACAATGTTCTGGGTAAGTTTAATGATCCTTGTGTGAATGATAATGGTGAAAGATTAATTGAACTCTGCATTGAGAATGGTTTGCGGGTATCTAATACATTTTTCAACTACAAGTATATACACACATATACTTGGGAAAATCGTACTCTTGGTCAAAAGAGTGTGATAGATTTTGTTGTTTACGATCAGCGTTTGAAACACTTAGTTGTTGACACCCGTGTGATGAGAGGTGCGAATGTTGGTTCTGATCATTACTTGGTAGTGTCACGAGTGAAACTTAATGTTGGTTGGAGGAAAAGGAATAGGAAGAGACCCAGCATAGAAAGAATAAAGGTTGATAGGCTCCTTGAAGATCATCAGCGGTACTCTGACTTACTCAGAGAACGACTGAAGGATCTGAAATCTTGAGAGAGGGATGTAGAAAAGAAGTGGGAATGTTTTAAGAACTGTGTTGTCACTGCTGCTAAAGAGGTCTGTGGCACCACAATAGTGGGTAACGATAGAGGTGAAGCTTGGTGGAATAGTGAGATTGATGAGGCAGTAAAGAAAAAGAAGGAAGCCTATTTGGGGATGTTGCAAGGTAGAGTCTCTGTGGATGAATATCGCTGTAAGAAGCGTGAAGCTGCTAAGCTGGTTCGCCACAGTAAGGCAAAAGATAGGAAGGAGAAAGTGGAAAGGCATGAACTGGCTTTTTGGAAAGATAGAAAGTCCTTCTGGAAGTACATGAGACTCAGGAAAAATAGGGGAAACAAAGTTGTAAGTTGTGTGAAGAATGAGATCAGGGAAATGATATGGGAGCCCAATGAGTTAAGTGAAAGATGGGGTGAATACTTCTGTGAGTTATTAGATCAGGAGACAAACATGATTCTGAGACAGATGCAGATGATGTCACAATGAGGGATGAAAGCACAGGAGGGATCTCAAGAGAAGTGTGTAAAGCTCTAAAATCTCTTCAGAATGGTAAGGCTCCAGGAGTTGATGGCATAACTGTAGAGATGTTGAAGTATGGTGGTGACTCTATAATTGACTGGTTAACTGAAATTTGCCAGTTGTGCTTGGATTTAGGAATGGTCCCTCGGGATTGGAGGGATGCTATTATTGTTCCTTTGTATAAGGGAAAAGGTGATCAGACTGAATGCAAGAACTATCGTGGTATTAGCCTACTGAGTGTGCCAGGGAAAGTGTTTGGTAAGGTTGTTATTGAAAAAGTACGGGGTCTTACATCATTGAAAGTGTGGGATGTTCAGAGTGGTTTTATGCCTGGTAAAGGCTGCACTAACCAGATTTTTGCATTACGCATGATGATTGAAAAGTATCTGGCTGTTGGGAAGAAAGTTTTTACTGCCTTCATAGATTTAGAGAAAGCTTACGACCGAGTGAATAGGACACTTTTGTGGAAGGAAAAGTGTCCTATTCACTCGGTCGTAAGAATAGGACACTTTTGTGTATTGAATGAATATGGTGTTACTGGGAATCTACTTAATAGTGTAAAAGCCATGTATGCTGGTAGTAGAGCTTGTGTACGAGTGAATGGTGTTTTATCAAAATGGTTTTCCATTGGTGCAGGAGTTAGACAAGGTTGTGTAATGTCACCATGGCTGTTTAATATATTTATGGACGCATGCATGCGTGAGGCCAAAATAGATAATAGTGGTTTATGTCTTGGTGATATCCGTGTGTGCAGATTGCTGTATGCTGATGACACTGTCCTGTTGGCAGAGAGCAAAAGTGAGTTGCAGAGCATGTTGACTCGGATGCACGAAGTTTGCATGAAATTCAAACTGAGTATAAATAAGGGAAGAACCAAAGTTATGGTGTTTGAGAGAGGAATGTGTAGCACTGAATGTAATGTAAGTATAAATGACACTGTGATTGACCAGGTGAGTGAGTTTGTGTATTTAGGAAGCATGTTTGACAGAGAGAACAAGTTGGATGGTGAAATCAGTAGGCGAGTGAATTCTTCTTTGAAAGTCATAGCTGCTCTGGGAGGTTTTCACAAGAATGATGGGTTCTCTAGAGAGTTCCGCATGGCTGTGTATGAAACAGTAATTGTTCCTACTCTGATGTATGGCAGTGAAACTTGGGTACTGCAGAAGAACCATAGGAGTCGTTTGTGTGCTGGAGAAATGCGTTACTTACGTGGGGTTTGTGGCAAGACACGATCTGATTGTGTGAGGAATGAAGATGTATTGCAGTTGTGTGATATAAAGCAAAATGTTGTTAGCAAGGTGGTGACCAATATGCTTCGGTGGTTTGGCCATGTTGAAGGAATGAGTGATGAAATGCTTACTAAGAAAATATTTTCAACCCAAGTGGCAGGAAGGAAAGGCAGAGGAAGACATGGGTGGATCAGATTCAGGAGTGTCTGCATGAGAAAAAGATTATGAGTATGAAGTATGAAAGATCTTGTGTAAGGCGTGTAATGGATATCAGTGAAGCACGAGTTGTATGTCAAGATCGCTGTAAATGGCGAAGTTTGATACGACAACAATAAGTAAAAATATCTGGAAATTAGACAATAAGTAAAAATATCTGGGGATGTAAGGTCAGGTGATGCGTAACATCACAGCCTCTCCTTGACAAATGTCAACCCCGCCTACTCGTGGTGCATCCTGTTCCCACTAAAGGGGCTCTGACGACCGCCAATAGCGGTATAACTATACCATCGGGATTAGAGGAAATTCTATCCCACACTCACCAACCCGCTTGGCCAGCGTGGTGAGTTATGGCCAAACCCCTCCAAAATGACTCCACAACTTAAATCTTGGCCCTCAGTCTCCGGCAGCTGGAATGTACCTGGCCAAGGCAGCGGCCAGTGCGACATGAAGGCAGAGGGTGCTAAGAATCCCCCGGAGGACCGGATTAGGCTGCCATCTGATGCTGACCTTGGCAACGTACAATGGACGCTCCCTATCTTCTGATTCAAGGCTTCTTGAATTGGAAGAGGAACTACAAAGGATCAAGTGGGACATCGTGGGGCTAAGTGAGGTAAGGAGAAAAGGAGAAGATCTCATCGAACTGAAAAGTGGACATCTCTTCTACTATCGTGGGACAGATACTGGCAGAACTAGTGGTGTTGGATTTATAATAAACAAGAAACTGAAGGATAAAGTGGTAGAAGTTGAAAGTTCCTCTGACAGAGCTGCACGACTCGTTATCCAACTATCGAGAAGATACCAGGCTCAGATTATTCAAACATATGCACCCACCACAAGTCATCCTGAAGAAGAAATTGAAGAATTTTATGAGGAAATTTGTCATCTAAATAATAAAGGTAAGCAGCACTTGAAAATAATTATGGGAGATTTCAATGCAAAAATAGGGCAACAGCAACAGAATGAAACTTCAGTAGGTAAATTCGGTCACGGCAACAGAAACCAGCGTGGAAATACCCTCGTTGAGTTTGCAGAGGCAGAAGGGTTTTTCATCTTGAACTCCTTCTTCAAGAAAAAGCCACACAGGAAATGGACATGGAGACATCCAAATGGGACGACAAGTGAAATTGATTTTATTATGTGTAACAAAAAAATTCGTCATAGAAGACTGCAGTGTGCTAAACAAGTTCAACACAGGTAGTGACCATAGATTGGTAAGATGTAAGATGCACTTCAACACTAAACTTGAACGTGGCAAGCTCATAAGACAAACAAAATCTATTGACATAACCAACCTTAAAAAACACCATAATACCTTCAAGTTGGAACTGAAGAACAGGTTCTCTGCTTTAGAAGGCCTAACATCGGAAGAAGTGGACATCTCTGAAGTTAACAGAAAAGTAACCAAAGCTCTTATGGAAACAGCAACAAAATTAGCTGGGTCTAAGAACAAGTTGCATGTAAATAAATTATCAGGAAAAACGAAAATGTTGTTGCAAAAAAGAAGAGAGATGAGGACAACTAAAGAAGATGTGACTTCCAAAGTGGAATATATAGAGCTATGCAAGACAGTACGAAAAAGTATCACTGAAGACGTAAGAAAATTCAACTGTGAACTAGTGAGGAAAGCAATTGAAAACAACCAAAGCCTAAAGATAGCAAAGGGACATCTCAGTAAGGGAAGAAAACAGATTATGGCACTGAGAAAAGAAGATGGTTCTGTAACAAGAAATAGAGGCGGAAATTTTGACAAGAGTGAAAGATTTCTACTCCAAATTATATGAAAGGGATGATACATGCACTCCAGACATCATGAAAGATACCAGTACCAAGAGTTCCTCCAGTCCTTCCAGCAGAAGTTGCACATGCAATCAAGAACATGAAGCGGGGAAAAGCTCCAGGAGAAGATGGAATTACTGTAGACATCATACAAGAAGCAAGTGGAGAAATCGAAACAGTACTCGCCCAAATTTTCACTCGATGCCTTAATGAAGGAAAGATTCCTGAGGATTGGAACAACGCTATAATGATCCTGATACATAAGAAAGGTGACATTGAGGATCTCAGAAACTACAGACCTATCAGCCTCCTATCAGTAGTTTATAAAATCTTCACTAAAGTTCTTTCACACCGCTTGAAGGTAACACTGGACATGGCTCAACCGAGAGAACAAGCTGGATTCAGGAGTGGATACAGCACAATAGATCATATCCATGTGCTGAGAGAACTAATTGAAAGAGCGAGGGAATATGAACTTCCATTGTGCATGGCTTTTATCGATTATGAAAAAGCCTTTGATTCGGTGAAACCATCAGCAGTTACAATGGCTCTGAAAACCTGCGGTATTGAAGATGCATACATTAATATTATTGATAACATCTATGAAAATGCAAGTGCAAAGATTAGGCTGTTTGAAAATACAACACACATAAAAATTGGAAAGGGAGTGAGACAAGGTGACACCATATCTCTGAAGCTCTTTAATGCCACATTGGAGGGTGTTTTTCAGTCGCTGAGCTGGGAAAACAAGGGGATAAAGATTAATGGAGATTATCTAACCCACCTTCGTTTTGCTGATGACGTAGTCGTTTTTGCAACTAGCCCATCAGAGCTGCAGAGTATGATCCAGGAACTTGCTGACAAGAGTAAAGAAGTGGGATTAAAAATGAACTTTCAGAAGACAAAAGTGATGTTCAATGCTTTTACAAGAAATGAAGATTTATCGATTGATGGAGAAAAGCTGGAGATAACAGACACGTACGTTTATCTTGAACAGCAGATATCAAGTGAGGGTCACATTGATGAAGAAATTAATCGGCGTACAAAACTTGCCTGGAGAGCTTTTGGAAGAAACAGCATAATTTTCAAGAGCAATATGCCATTATGTCTTAAAAAAAGTGTTTGATCAATGCATCCTTCCAGTGCTTACGTATGGTGCAGAGACGTGGACCTTAACTAAAAGAAACATACAAAGGCTGCAGACAACTCAAAGAAGCATGGAGAGGTGCATACTTGGTGTAACCAGGAGAGATAAGAAGAGGAACTCGTGGATCCGAAAAATGACGAGAGTGGAAGACATCATGATCAGAGTTAAATCCCTGAAATGGCAATGGGCTGGACATACTGCCAGAAGGACAGATCATCGATGGACAGCCGAAATTTTAGATTGGATTCCAAGGGACAGGAAAAGACCCAGAAGAAGACCACATGGGAGATGGGTGGATGAAATTCGAAAGTATGCAGGGGTGACATGGAGGAGACTGGCACAAGACAGACCGTTGTGGAGGAAACTTGGGGAGACCTTCGTCCAGCAGTGGATTGATAATGGTTGACAATGATGATGATGATGATCTGGAAATTTGTATCTCTTTTTGGAGCTAACCTCTGAATCTCAGAGAACAGCTTAGGGATATGTATGTATTAATAATAGCATAAAATTTCACACTTTCAGTGGAAATCTAACACAAATCTCCAAATAACATGTGTGAAAACATAAACACCAGAAAATAAACAATTCTTATCTTCACTTCAGTTCTATCCACGATTGCCTGTTGCCACTCTTTAAATTGCTGCAGAAAAAAATATAGAAATGTCATCCTCTCGTTTTTCCCTGCTGGAGCAAGAATTATTTTCGACCAATTACAAGAATTTCCATTCATGCCCTTTTCATTACATCATCTTCATCTGCCAATCAAACGATGTCATGATGTAAATTTTTTTCTTCATAACAATGCTAGCTAAAAATAAATTTATTTTGCAATATTATAAATGTGGAATTTGAAATTCTGCAACAATACGCAGAATATGCATTTTCATCAAAATGGAACAAATGACTGTACCAACGGGACAGCCAAAACAAGGAAAAATAGCGGGACCGTTTCATCAAAAACAGGACGTACAATCACCCTATCTATTTAAAGCAAACTTTGGTGTACAGTGTGAGCATCTCTGACATTGAACACATGCTTTACGCATGACCTTTTGTGTACTTCATACTCAATATCTTTTCCTCTTGTAGGTATTCCCGAATCCAGTCCTCCCAGGTTTTCCTCAGCTTTCTGCTGTCTTTGTTTCTTTCTCCTTCTGTTTAATAAATACTGTTAGAACCTCATCACTCATTCTTACAAACCACCTCAGAATATGGCTCTGACAACCTATCAACAACATTTTGCTTCTCATTACACATCTGCAACACATCTTCATTCCAGATATTATCAAAATGCATCTTGCTGTCACCCCATAGGTGCGCTGAGGGCATTTGCAGCCTGGGTTCCAACCTAGATCTGCCCCCCCCCCCCATGGAATTTTTTTTAAATTTTTATTTTTCATTTTAAGAAGTGCAAGAAGTAAATACCTTCAAGAACATCATTTTCGGTTACTCTTAAATTTACAGTTTCTGTAAAATACAAATGCCTCGTATAAATATCTCAAAAAAAAAAAAAAAAATCTTTGAAACTCTAGTTTCATAAACGCAAATGTAAAAAATCTTCAATTCTGGCGATTTACAATGTCCCTCAGCAGGGGCTGGTTTACGAGCCTGGGCCCTCTCCATAAGATGTAACATGGTCCTTCATTAGTGGCTGCTCATTTTTAAATATATTTGTATATGTTTGTACATGAACAGAAGCAATGTATGTTTGTACATGGTTTTAAATATATATTTTATGAATCATTGAAAACACACTTTAATATGGGGGATATATTTTTATCACTTCTCAATATTTTTGGAGATGTTTTCTCCCGTTACGGAGATGTGGCCACTGGAGAACTAACTGGCCACATGGAAAACTGGACACATTGCAATTTCAGTGCCATAAAATTGTTCTGCATAAACAAATATCATGTGGCTAGATTTCCCACTACCTAAGCAACTATTGTTCACAAAATTTCTTTTTTTTTTTTTCATATTTCATTCTCAATAAGAAATTTAGACAATTTGTGGGCCAAAGACAAAGCGAAGAACTGGCCACAAAATTTTTAAGGGGCCGTATAAAAATTTCATTTTTGATTGCTCTGTGACCACATTCCCAGGGATTGGCTATCTGACTTACATAAAGTTTCTCTAATTTTGTATTTCTTAATTGCAATATTTAATGTAATTCTTTATAGAAATGTTTATAAATCTACAACTGAACAAAAGAATTTCAGGGTTTATAAACTACAGACTACAGCTCAGCATATTCTCTGTGGGCATCCACTACTACAGGAACCCTATGCGTGTAAGGGGCTTAATACCAAAAATATAAAGACTTTCTAGCCGAATAGGAAGCAGATTTTCAGCATTTACAAACTACAGCTCAACCCACTACCGCATCAGTTCTGTGTGTGTGTTGTGGGGAGGGGCTTAATACCAAAAATATAAAATACAATTTCTGGTCTGATCAAAAGATTTTCAGTATTTGTTACGAATTACAACTCAACACATTCGCTGCTAGCATGTGCTAACGCAAGAAACAACCTGTTGGAAGGGAGTGGGGCTTCATACCAAAAATATAAAATGTAAAGAATGTGGGAAAACTAGAAGAAAAGATACTAGTACAACCCACATACTTCTGCTTATATAGCAGATACATGGATGACATCTTATTTATAATAGATAGCTCAGAAATTGTTCCAGAAAGAATTCTAGACTCATTCAATGAATTAGATGATTCCCTTAAGTTCACTATTGAACTTCAAAAAGAAAGAAGAATAAACTTCTTAGATATTACTATCTATTATGAAGATGAAAAATTCCTCACTAGTTGGTATAAAAAACCAATGAATACTAAAAGACTACTGGATTTCAATTCGTATCATCCAGTTTCTATTAAGAAAAATGTAGCAAGTCAGTTTTTAGAAAAAATTAATAAAATAGTTTCTACTGCAGATAAAAAAGAAGCCCATAAAGAAGAGCTTAAAGTCATACTTGCAGAAAATAACTATCCTAAAGAAGAAATTGAGAAGCTTCTGAATTTTAATGGTAAGAAGAACCCACAAAAGCAAGAAGTAAAATTCACTAGAAAAATTTCTTATCACAAAGGTTTATTTGAGGCTTTAAAGAGAATTAGTAAAAAATACAATATTAGGCTAGCTCCAAGTTTAGAGAACAAAGTTAAAAATTTTTTCCCTAAAATAGTTCAAAGAGAAGAAGATATTTTAAAAATGCAAGGAGTAGTTTATGAAGTAAATTGTAGTTGTGGACTATCTTACATAGGTGAAACAGGTCGCAGACTAGAAACTCGTATAGCTGAGCATAAAGCAGCTATAAAAAATTGCTCCAACAAGACTGGATTAGATAGGCATGTTAGAGAAACTGGGCACAGCATGGATTGGAATTCCCTTAAAGTAATCAGTTTCCAAAGCAATTTCCAAAAAGAAAACTGAAAGAAGGAATAGAGATTGAGAAAAAACAAAATTCCATCATCAATGACTGCAAAGGATTTTCCTGCCTAACATCTGGCAGGATTTGGTGAAAAATAACCTAAACCGTCAAGGTTAACCGTAACCGTCAAGGTAAACCGTAACCATGATAGTGACAAGCAAAAAGTGACAACAACTAGAGAGCCTGAAGAAGGAGAAGAGTTTTCTCCGAAAATTTGCTATAAATGAAAACATTTCCTAGTAAATTCCCATAAGTTGCTTTAGATTATTAATGTAAAGAATTTCTGATCTGATCAAGAGATTTTCAGCGTTTACAAATTACAACTCAACAAATTCTCTGCGGGCATGTGCTAAACCAGGAAACTTGTCTGAGGGAGAGGGGGGGGAAGCTTAATACCAAAAATATAAAATATAAAGAATTTGTAGCCCAATCAGGAGCAGATTTTCAGCATTTAAAAACTACAATTCAGCAAAATCTCTGAGGACATCTGCTACTGAAGGAGACCTGTCTGTGAGACAAAGGAAAAATCCCGCTGACAGGTTTTTCTGTGTTAGCACGTGTATGCATAGATTTTTTTGAATTGTAGTTTTTAAATGCTAAAAATCTCCTGATCGGACTAGAACTAGAGATTCTTTATATTTTTGGTATTAGTATTAAACCCCTCCTCCTGCCTGAGATAGGTTTTCTGTGTTAGCACATGCCCACAGAGAATTTGTTGGGTTGTAGGTTGTAAACGCTGAAAATCTCCCGATCAAATCAGAAATTCTTTATATTTTGTAATTTTTTTTGTGTTAAGCCCCTCCTTCGCGACACACACAGAGTTGAGTTGTGGTTCAAAAACGCTAAAAATCTGCTTCCCATTCGGCTAGAAATTATTTATATTTTTAGTATTAAGCCTCTCACATGCACAGGGTCCCTGTGGCAGTGGATGCCCACAGAGAATATGTTGAGTTGTAGTTTATAAACCCTGAAATTCTTTTATTGAGTTGGAGATTATAAATATTTTTATAAAGAATTACATTAAATATTGCAATTAAGAAAATACGAAATTAGAGAAACTTTATGTGAGTCAGACAGCCAACCACTGGGAACGTGGCATGGCCATGGAGCAGTCAAGAACACAAATTTTATACGGCCCCTTAAAATTTTGTAGCCAGTTCTCCGCTTTGTCTTTGGCCCAAAAATTATGGAACTGTCAAAATTTCTTATTGAAAAGGAAATATTAAACTTTTTTTTTGTGAATGATAGTTGCTCAAGTAGCAGGAAATCTGGCCACACGATATTTGTTTATGCAGAACAATTTTATGGCATTGAAATTACAATGGCCACCCTGGTGGCACAGTGGTTGCGATGGCTTCTGATCATTCGTCCGAAAGGGGACCGGGTTCGAATCGCGGTGCGGCATGGATGTTGTGTTTGTCTTACGGCACTGGCTGTTTCCCTTCCCTGGAACCAGTTGCTCTAAATTAGCAATGGGTGGCTGCTTATAGCCCATTGAGTTGCTCACGGTGGTAGTTAAACCTCCAATATAAATGTGTCCACTTTTCCGTGTGGCCACTTTTCTGGTGGCCATTTCACCATACCTGGGTTACAGTACTTGCTGATGCAAGGGCACAGGAACTTAAGGCTCTGTTATTTATTCCCCCTAAGAAAAATGATGGGGTACTCTGGTCCCAGCAAAATCTCAAGAAAAAGAAATATATTTTATTTTCTCCTGGGGTAAATGGCATTTGTTCAACCTGTGCATGTGTTCCATGGTGCTTAAGTCATCGGGAAGCAATGAATCGGGCTACAATGGCTTGTACTGTGCTTGAAACTATCCAACAACACACAACAGAGTGCTTCTCAGAGGCACCAAATTAGCCAAATTATTAAGAGAAGGGAGCGCAGACTTACGTATCAGACTTGGAAAGAAGCTAACACACTTCTGTTTTATTCCATTGTCAGATGAAAAATTTAAAAAAATACGTAAAAGGCCAAATACAGGATTTGATGTTTGTTCATAAATTTGAAAATGCAATTGTACTTGCTCATAATAAGCAAAAAAAAAAAAAAAAAAAAAAAAAAAAAAACGAATATTCTTTCGGATCATTAATATTTTAAAAAATAAATATACACCTCTTGGTTTCATAAAATATCCAGAAAGATCTTATTTCCAAATGCTTGTAGAATATGAAAAAGTAGCACATTTACTCAAACAAAAAAACTAATCAAAGTGTAGAAAACTCGGAGGGAAATTCTGATCTGCTTGAATTTGGGAGGTTGGTAAAAGTGTAACTGTTAACAACTGAGAGAAAAAAGCCCACCATAGCGTTTATATTAGGGATTTTTTTTCGGAAATATTTTAATTCACGCATTTCGAAAATGTCACACACACGTACAAGAAACTATTTAATTAAACAGGATGTAAGATATTGAATAGATAGCACTGTTCACTCTTTAAACTGTTAAATGGACAAAATTCACCTCCCTCCCTCCCCCTCTTGTTTTTTTATCACCCCAGATGCTTATTAATCATACTGATAAAAAAAGTCTTATTTTTGGTGCACTGGTCCAACTGTTTTGCGGAATAAAATTAGCACTTTTACACGGTCCTACTGTATAGCTTATGCATCACCTGATCAAAACAACTGACTAGAATTTTTTTAACATGCTTTGTTATAGTTTCGTATTACATTAAGATATATTTTAATGTTTATGAAAATACTACGGAAAATATAAAAAACTTTCTGACTCTACATACCTTTATTGCAAGGCGATTTCAACTTGTAAAAATTGTGTTGAAAAACTGCATCTTAAAAAAAATGCATCTCTAAAGATACTGAGCATCCATCATGAGTTCTGCATATACCAAAGAAAGAAAGAAATCTAGTGCAAAGCTGAGGGTACAGATTCACATGTCGAGGCTACAGATTCACATGCCAAGGCTCGTTCACACACCTAGTGACATCAGAGCCAGGGCTTTACACAGCATCAGAGCATGATAAGGAACAGCAGGACCCCATAACACCCTAATATTTGTAGTTGTAAGACCCTGCCCCACCCCCACCACACCACACCACACCACACCACACCACACCGTCACCAATACCTTCTCCAATTGACAGATGTTGGAAAACACGACCTGTTTTTGTCACTGCCAAAAGTTCACAAGAAAAACAACTGTATGGTGGAAGGGTGTAATAATGAGAAATTGGCTCACTGAGAGGGGGAGGGTTGGGTTGGCATGATTGAGTAGATGATAACAATCCTTTCCAAGACTGAAGAGAGTTGAAACATCTGTTGCTCTAAAAGCCCTTGGGATCTCATCCTCACTTGTCACCCTCTAGACACAAAGCAAATATCCATCCTGAAGAATGAACATTATTTGTGGGCCAGAATAATTTTACCCATAGAGACCAAGGTTTATCGTCTCGGGATAGACGGAAACCTGTCAAGGAAGAGGTCGAGCAATGTCTCGCGGGAACAGAACCCAGAGTTGGAGGAGAGCAGCCTCCAGCTCAAGTTCTCGTTGAAGGTGAAGGGTGGGAAACGCCACTGGGTAGCAGAGGCGGACCCACTGACCTTCAAAAAAGTAATGAAGCGAGGCAAGCTCGGAGTGGGATGGACCGTCCACTCAGTAAGGGAATATCTGAGGAGGTCCGTTGCTACAGGTGTAACGGGTTCGGGCACTTTGGGTCAAGGTGCACCGAAGAGCAGGATAGATGTGCCCGGTGTGGGGAAACCAGGCACAAGCGCCAGGAGTGCAGCAATAGCCCGGTCTGCACTAACTGCTTGGCAAACAACAAGAGATTCAGGCGTCGAGTGGATGTAGGCCACTCGAGCCTAGACAAGGAATGCCCAAGCCTTGTCAGAGAACTGGCTCTGCTAAAAGAACGCACTCATTATGGATAATAAACCAAAGAGAGGCGTCAAGGTGCTTCAAATCAATCTGCACCACGCACGGGCAGCAACAACACAGGCCCTGGTGACAGCCACTGAGCAAAAAGCTCATATTCTGCTACTGCAGGAACCATTCGAACAGGGGGAAGAGTGGTGGGCTTCCCTAACTCCTACCGGATCTACCACCCTAGGGTGGCAAAGCCCAGGGTGGCCACGGTCGTGAAAGACCCGTCCCTAGCGGTTCTCGAGATAAAATGCTCCGAGAACGTGGTCGCCCTCGGCGTGGAATGTGGTGATGCGAAATTTTTAATGGTGAACGTATACAGTTCTCCGGCAGGCAATTTGAGAGAAACGCTGAATGAGCTAATGGCTCTATTAGGGGAATTCCCCAGTCATGAGATAATAATAGCAGGCGACTTCAACGCGAAGAGTCCTCTCTGGGGCAATCAGAACGAGACAGCAGCCAAGCTACTAGTGGACTTTGCCAACGCGGCAGACCTGAGTTTCTTGAACGATCCAGAGAGCACCCCGACCTTCCAAGGGGCGAGGGGCTCCTCTTGGATCGACGTGACTCTCGTCAGAGTCTCAAAGCGCAGCCTTGTCCAGGATTGGCAAGTACTGGACGACGAGAGCTGCAGTGACCACCTAGCGCTATCTTTCGTTTTGGGATCGGAAAAGCCCATCCGACCCAAGCGCAAAAGATTCTTAATGAAGAATCTAGACTGGTGGGCTTTTAAAGCCAAGTTAACTACCTTGTTGGGAGGTAGGAGGGAAGAAGAGGCCGCAGAAGTGTCGGACCTCAACTCCCTCTTTGAAGAACTTACCAGTCAAATAACAACGCTATGCGAGAGTAGTAGGGGAAATAAAAGGGGAGCCAAGGACCCCCACCCCTGGTGGTCGGAGAAACTAAAAGCTCTTAGGGCGAGAGCTAGGCGGAGTAGGAAAGCTCTGCAAAGAGCAAAAGCTACTCCGCAAGACAGGAGAGTGCACAGAAGTGCATAAAAAGGCTCGTTCAGCATACAGGAGAGAACTGAATCTCTCGAAAATCTCCTACTGGAGAAAACTGTGTGAGTTTCAAACTCCGGCTGACCCTTTCGGGATCCCCTATAAGATCTCGAGGGGATCCATAACCGAACCGCTAAAACTAGCAGCGGTAGAAAGGGCAGACGGTAGCCTATCAAAGACTCTTGATAGTACCGTAGAAAGTCTCTTGGATTACCACTTCCAAGGAGACGAGGGAGAAGGGACTCCCCTCAACAAAGAAATAAGGGGGAAGAAAGTCGGATCCCGCCGGACACTGGTGAGGACCCCCCCTTCACGAGAGACGAAGTGGAGAATGCCCTCTCCAGTCTAAATACGGGCAAAGCACCAGGCAGGGGATGGGTTCGACCTCAGCATAGTCAGAGAAATCTACTATGCAAATCCCGGGTATTTTGTGGCGCTCCTAAACGAATGCCTCGGGAGGGGAATCTTCCCAGACTTGTGGAAAACAGCGGTGCTAGTTCTTTTCAACAAGACCGGAAAGAACAAAAATGACCCCGCAGCCTATAGGCCCATCTGCCTCCTCTCGGCGTGGAGCAAGGTGCTGGACAAGCTCATAACGAACAGAGCGCTTAGCTTCCTCATGGAGCAGGGAAAGCTAAACAGGAACCAATTTGGTTTCCTTCCGGGGCGTTGCGCAACGCAGGCAATTCGCAGCCTCCGAGAGAGGGCAGAGAGGAACAAAGCGGAGGGGCTCCATACCTGCTTCATCTCACTAGACGTGAGGGGGCATTCAACAGTGTCTGGTGGCCAATGGTTTTAACCAGACTTAAAGAACTTGGCTGTCCAAGGAACCTGTTCAAACTGATCAGCAGCTACCTGTCTGATAGAAGAGTCGAGTTCGAAGCGGGAATGGGCAATCCTCGCGTTCGTACCATAGAGGGTGTCCGCAAGGATCCAACTCCGGGCCGCTCTGGTGGAATATAGTTGCTGATTCAGCACTGAACCTAGACCTGGGGCCCGCAGTGGAGATTCAAGCCTATGCGGACGATTTCGTTCTCGTGGTCTCCGCCTCAGGGAGACACGTGATCGAAAAGAGAAGCACATAGGGCCTTGGATGTGCTAGAAAATTGGAGCAGAGAAAGCAAACTGTGCTTCGCTCCTGAGAAGACCACTCTGCTAGCAATAGCTAAGAGAGGAGTAATGAAAACACCACCCCAGTGCAGATTCCAAGGGTGCACTATCAAGGCGGTGCGTGAAATGAAATACTTGGGTGTGGTCCTGGATCAGAGTCTATCAGGGCTGCCACACCTGAGGCACCTTAGAACAAGGTGCACGATGATTCTCAATAGATTGAATGGCATGAGGTTAACGGGCAAAACCAAGAAGGCCATCTATCAGAGAGGAATTGAAAGAATTCTGACGTATGCAAGTGGGGCATGGTGGAACCCCACAGTCAGGATGAAGACGGATAAACCAAATCCAAAGGGTTGGCCCTACTGGGGATAACCGGTTGTTTTCGCACAACGTCAACCCTAGCACTCCAAGTGCTGGCGGGGGTGCGAGCCGGCAGACCTAGTAGTGGAAAGGGAGGCAGCAATGCACTGCCTAAGGTCAGGCGAGGACGCCTACCTTCTCGGTGCGCCGCATCGGGCCTCCGACATGGAGATGGAAAGTGTGGACTGGCAGATCCACCCTGCCGAGGAAATTTGCCCACCGTGGGACAAGGAGAAACCCACGGGAGTTGGGCATGAGCTGTTCACGGACGGCTCAAGTTGAAGGGACAGAGTGGGGGCAGGCTTCTGTGCGTTCTCGGACGGGAACGAAGCCACTGCAGGAAGCGTGAAATTATCGCAGAATGCTTCGGTCTTTCAGGCTGAACTTCTGGCGATAGAGACGGCACTCACCTGGGCACTCCCCAGGCGTAGTGACGAAAGAATAAAACTCTACTCGGACAGTGAGGCAGCACTGCAGGCTCTGAGTAGATTCAGGAAAAACCCCATCGTCCAGAGGATCAAAACCCTCTTGAGGGCAGAGGGAGATGGGGCAGTTAGTTTCCACTGGGTACGAAGCCATGTCGGAACCCTAGGAAACGAAAGGGCAGATCAGCTGGCGAAGGCAGCCACGCTGAAAGAGACGGTCGACGTGCAATGCAGAACGCCGCGAAGGTGCATTCGCGCAGCACTAGCACGTCGGACCATGACCGAATGGCAGGTCAGATGGGACACGGGAGAGACAGGGCGGAAGACACACAGAGTGTTTCCGAAAGTCTCGACCAAACGAAGCACAGACAAATAAGTTCCTGAATCAAGTACTCAGTGGCCATGGCATCAGCCCTGAATACCTAGGCAGATTTGCCATCAGGAACTGCACTTGTCCCTGTGGAAAGAGAACGGCAAGCATAGAACACTGCGTACTTGAATGCAGTGGCTTCGCCGAATGGAGAAACACACTGATCCCAGGTGTGCAAAGAACGCGAAGGTGGATCTGCTCATCCAATCTTCCGTTAACAGGAGGGGGATAATAGCCTTGGTTGAAAGGCTAACCCTCCAGCAACATACCATCTTCCCCAATCAAACGGGGACCGAAACGCAGGAGGTGAACGTGCACACCGAAAGCGAATCGGAAGATGAATGAGGGTAGAAGTCTGTGGGGAAAGCAGACGAAGAAACCACCAATGTAAATATTCTGTAAATAAATTTTGCTATCTCTCGATGTTGTAAGTCCTAAGCATGAGGACAGTGTATACATGTGTGTAGGTGTTTGAAAAAAAGAAAATAAAGGAAATTATTCCCCAAAAAAAGTTCGAGGGCAAGGAATCTTCCAGTCAGCGAGAAAGTAAGAAACGACCTATCCCGCCAGACAGAGCGGGGAACCCAGACAAGGTATTCTAGGTCGCCTGCCAGCACGTCACCACGGGCTGGTCTCTAGGCCATTGGGGTGGCCAGGGTCCGAACCGCGTCTCAAGGCAGGATAATTGTCGCAACATTTCAAAATAACATCCAAGGTGCTCAACAAGTCCCCGTGGAGCCAAGACAGATTGGCGGAACGGGACAATGAAATCAGTATATTACCCATAGAGAAGACATAGATGCTGTATCTTAGCTTGAACACCCACCCGTCCTAACTCCCTTCATACATTTGGAGAAAGTGCCATTCAGATCGTTTCCCTGCGACTTCTCAAGCTGAAAACAGGTAGTGTTTGGGCTCGCTCCCTGATTCAGCATGATCCCAGACTGAGATAAACATATGCAAAACACTTCCCAAAGTCAGCTGTATTTTATTCATACGTAAAAAAGGTGCTTCATGAAACTTTTAGCGAACGAAGTGCTGCCTTCTGCTGCTATTGTCTCAAGAAGCTACTGCCTTTTCTTAATGGGAAATAAGCACTTCGAGCTAGGTCGTACTGGGTAGGGATGACGAAAAACGATGTTCCAGGCAAATATACATTCTGCTTTCTGAAAAAAATAAAAATAAAATAAAAAAGACCCTTGAAATCATGGGGGTTTCACAAGAGCCGTGGTTATTCCAACTGGCCCCGGGCAACACATCGCAGGAAATGCATTTGTGTTGACCAAAAATACTGTTGTTTTATATAAAGCTTCCTGAATCTCCCATATGTATTGGTTCACTGCCAGTGTGGTGACATGTTGCACCGTGTTAATGAAGGGATAATAACTGAATTACATGCACTATATTGACAAAAGTCACCGGAGACCTAGAAGAGAAACACAACATAGCATTTATTGACATACATTAGTACGTATGGTGTCGGTCTACCTTTGGCCTTAATGCATGCACTAACTCTTCAAGACATGCTTTTGACAAGGTTTTGGAACACAGCGATAGGTATGTACTTTCATTCAGTACATAATGCTGCCGCTAACTGTTGCTTAGTAGTAATCCTTGGTTCCAAACTTCTTATATGATGCTCTAATTAATCCCATAGGTACTCTATGGGATTAAGATCAGGGCTCTGTGATGGCCAGTCCATACATGATATGGAATTATGGTCAAATCACGCCGTAACAGTCCATGCTTTATGGCTCGGTGCATTATCCTGCTGATACTAGCAAGGCTCGGTTCCATAGTATTGCTACAAAGTTGGTAGGGCATAATTGTCCACAGTATCGAGGTAGACTTGCTGGTTAACAGGTTTGTCCACGGTAACCAATGGGCCGGGACCATACCACAAAAAAAAACTACCACACTAGTACACTGCCAGCTCCAAACTTGACCATAGCAACAGTACACTGTGGTAAATAGCATTCCCCTGGCTGCTGCCATACCCACACACGGCCATCAGACTGATGGATCCTGTATCTGGATTCATGAGTTCATAGAACCCGTTTCCATTGATCTACAGTCCACAATAAATGTTCTTTACACCATGCTAAACGACGAATGGCATTCTGAGTGGAGATAAAAGGCTTATGAGCAGCCGGTAACTCATGGAATAAAGTTCTCTGCGAATGGTACTTGTACATACACAGGTTCCAGCATTTTTACTCACCTGTACACTGAGGTCTTGTGCAGTAGTACTCCATTGATTAGCTGTAACGACTCTCCTGAGGCTTCAACATCCTCTTTCACTGATTTTCTTTGGTCTGCCGGTACATTTTGCTGCTTCAGGCATGCCATGTGTCTCCACTTATTCAGTACATCCAAAACAGTTGACTTGGGTATGTTTGAACGCCTCTCGGTTTGCCTTATGGACAACCCTCTAATACAACACTCAACAATCTTTCCTTTCTCAAAGTCAGTTCTCTCCCTCCTCGACATTTTCACTCAACCTCACAATGCGATATGATCGCGGTCAGCTGCAGGCTTGTTTTTATACCTTTTGCAGCTGTACCGCACATCTTAACAATGCAGCGGGATCCGTTCATTTGCTTTTGAAGGGGTGTCCGGTGACTTTTGTCAATATAGTGTATTCAGGGATTTTTTAGAAATAAACATGCCACGAAGTATTGCAATTTCTCACATATAATTTTGTTTAACTTCTTCCATGTTTTTGGTTTTTGATATTAATGTATTTGTTGTTAAACTTGACCAGAACTTTCTGCTGCCCCCTCGGAAGCGGCAGCCCTGGTGCAGTGCACCCATTGAACCCCCGCTTGGTGCATCCCTGTGTAACCCCATAAGTAACACATCTTTTCATCACACAAAAAACTCTCGTGTCTCTTCTGTAGTACCTAGGTTTCACTTCTGTTTACAAGAGTAGATAGGAACAATTACTTTCATTCGCAGCTGTTTGGGACCTTTTTGTGAACTCATTAGTCCTGTAAAATCCTCCTAAAGCAGCTATGGATTTTAAAACTGAACTCACCTGGCTGCTAATTTCACCATTTGATTTAAAAATACATAATATCTAAAGTATTGTGTACCTGATATTGTCAAAGTATTTTGCACGTTGTTGCTCTGTGAGGCACGTGCTGCCGGCCCGAGATATCTTTTTGTTACGGGTTTTTGGTTAGTTATAAAATTTTTTAGAAATAAAACAATTAGGTTATATACTTTTAGTTTTACATTCATTCTCACAATCAAACATTTTAAATTTACATTAATTAAAAGATTTTAGTAGAAAGAGTTATACTTATCGGGTCAGGAGACGTCTCACACGGGGTTTGTCGTCACCCTCACCGACCGTGTCGAAAGCCCTCGCCGTAACGTGGTGACGACAAACCCCGTGTGAGACGTCTCCTGACCCGATAAGTATAACTCTTTCTACTAAAATCTTTTAATTAATGTAAATTTAAAATGTTTGATTGTGAGAATGAATGAATGAATGTAAAACTAAAATTATATAACCTAATTGTTTTATTTTTAAAATTTTTTTATAACTAACCAAAAACCCGTAACAAAAAGACCTCTTGGGGCGGGAGCACATGCCTCACAGAGCAACAACGTGCAAAATACTTTGACAATATCAGGTAAACAATACTTTAGATATTATGTATTTTTAATCAAAAGCACGTTTATGGCATAAGACAACCCTTAAGGTTGCCTCATGAATTGAATATTTCGTAATTCTTTACGTAGTATACGACGGAACGTCGGGAACGAGAAGGCGAAAAAACGACCATGAATTGCCGAAACCTGTTAAAACCTAAAGAGCTGAGAGAGTTAGAGAACTTCAGAAAAAGAAGAAGTGACCTTAAAAAAAACAGCATCCAGATGGAATTTTTGATAAATTGCCGGGATTTAAACTTGATACCAAAATATCTACAATAATGACACATTGAATAACAAAGGTGCAAATATAATGAAGCAATGTGAAATTAAACATTTAAGAACTGAAATTATATCCAAAAGAAAGACAGTATATAAATTACACAACACTTGTTATAAATTATGGAATCAGATACAAAATAATAAATATGAAAATATAAATAAAAAATGGACTGATACTGTCATCGACCAAATTTTAAAACAGACTTTTACAATATTAGAAAACGAAGCCCGGACTATCAGAAAAAGGCATTCTGATAAATTAAATAGACTAATCGATCAAAATATTCCTTCCAAGAAAATAATCAATGAAAATTCTCTACCTACGTTTCAAAATTACTCTAACCTCGAACTCTCAAAAGTACAACAGGCAGCATTACAGAAGGGTAAAAAATTTGCGTACCCGCAGACTGTTGCCCCAACTGAAAGGTGTATTCCGAAAATCGAGACCATTATTCAGTGTCCCATATTCACACAAACCAACTTTAAGGTTTAAGTTGTATAGAAATATATTGGATGCATATAATCTGCAGTCTAAAAAAGAAATTGAAATTGGAAAAATGGCATATGAAAGTCAACTACTAGACTTAAAAAACGACCCTACTATTGTAATTTGTGAAGCAGATAAATCAAATCAATTAATAATACTGGATAAAAATGAATATATTGTTAAAATGAATACAGCTATTGAGGAATTAAAATGTGAGATAATTAAAAAAGACCCTGTTGACTCTCAGATAAACTTTTTAGCTAAAATTAGAAATCATAGTTCACTACCTTCAGAAATTACCAGAGCCTATCCACCAGTAGGTACGGTAGTTCCAAGTATTTTTGGAAAAATAAAAACCCATTAACCCTAAAGACCATTTAGAGTTATTGTTCCAAAATTAAAATCCCCACTAATAAATCTAGAAAGGAAATTTCACAAATTTTTGGCCCCCTTTTTCATGAATAATGAATACTGTTTAAAAAACAGTTTAGAGTTCATTGAGAAAATAAAATCTATTAAGGTTCCACTATCTGGTATGTTTATGGCAAGTTTAGATGTTAAATAATTATTCCCATGTACCCCTGTACCAAAAGCCATATACATTATCATTAAAGAGTTAAAAAATAAATCTGAATTTAATAATACACAATTACAAGAGTTATATAACATTTTAACCTATATTTCTAATAACAATTACTTTGAGTTTGACAAAAAAATCTATAGGCAAGAAGTAGGAGCTCCCCCAATGGGATCCCCATTATCTTCTTTATTTTCAGAAATAATCATGTGTGATATTGAAAACAAAATTATTAAAATACTACCAGACCCACCCATCATGTATTGTAGGTACGTCGACGACATTTTTATTTTGTTTAAATTAAAACAGGAAGAACTTGAAATATTGAAGAATAAAATTTACCACTTGTTACCCAGAGATTGAATTAACTTTGGAATTTGAACAAGATGAAAAAATTTCCTTCTTAGATATCGAACTAATAAAAAAAGACTTAAATTTTGAATACAGAGTTTTTAAAAAACCAACCTATGTACCTATAATGATCCCATATCAATCTGAACACCCAAAAACTCATAAAGTAAATGGTATTAGGAATTGGGTAAAACGAGCCTTCACATATTCCTCAAATAGAAAATACAGAGAAGAAGAAATCCAATGGATTATTAACACAATCAAACAATATGGATATGACACAAAAACAGTTAAAAAGCTGATTTTTGAATACAAAAAAAAAAAAAAAAAGAGTCTAGTCAAAACATCCCAAAAAAGAAATACAAATTTTCAGGTTCTTTTCCTTTTACTAGAGGACTAAGTGGAAATTTTTAAGATTAATGAAGAAACACATTATTTTTGGTCATTCTGTTCAGAATATTGGTGACTTAAATATAAGGAAAAAAATATAACAATATTATACTACAATCAGCAGGCGTATATGAAATTCCTATTGTTTCACAGAGTTCTGGAGACCACAGTTCTTACATTGGCAGCACAAAAAATAGATTAATAAAAAGACTGCATCAACATATAAAGAACTGGAACAAAAAAGAAGAAAAAACTGCACTTATCCAACATTGCATTAAACATAAACAATACCCTGATTTTGAAAATATTAAATTACTTAACCATCCACACAAACGAAAAAGAATTAAGGATTTCCGAAAGTGTTATTATTGAACAAAAAAAGATAAAATATGCAACTTACAAGACCCTACCAACCTAGTACAGCCTGGAAGTCACTTATAAAAAGTGAAAAAAAATCCATAAAAAAAGACTTACACCATTTAATAAAGGACTAAAAATACTACACCTGTTTCTACAAATAAATAGCAATAGCTCAAGAATAGCTACACAAAAAAGAAAAGAAAAATTATACTTACGACTGATATACCTGCCAACTCATCCAATAGATGGTGACACATGAGAAGCAATCACCCAACACATAAAAACCGCAAAACTTTCCCTAAATTTTCCTGACAAGCAACTCTAGCGGCTACACACACGCGAGGAAACCCTCGTGTAGATGTAGAAAGCCCGACGATGACACACCGACCGTGTCGAAAGCGCTCGCCATAATGTGGTGATGACGAACCCTGTATAAGACGTCTCCTGACCTGATAAGTATAACTCTTTCTGCTAAAATCTTTTAATTAATGTAAATTTAAAACGTTTCACAGGGTTCCCACTCAAACGTGGAATTCTCAGGGAATTTGAAAATGGTTCCAAAAATCAGGGAAAACTCAGGAAAAATGACCCTTTTTGTAAAAATCAGGGAAAACTCAGGGAAATTTTTTGTAAAAATCAATAGATACTCTATTTTGCCAAAAAAAAAAAAAACTTATTTTTTCAAGATTTCAAACTTTTGCTTGCAATTACTGACTGCCTAGAATTTGGTAAATCTTACTTTCAGTTATATTAAGTATTTCCTTTATTTTCTAAAAAAAGATGCAAAATTGAATTTTAAAAATTGCCAGTTTTAAAAAGCTTTCGTTCAATTTTTGCAGGCAGTTGTTATAACATGGGAACAATTAGGCACAATGGCTCCTGCTTGAAGAAACACTTCACAAAAGAACCAACCAAATGATGGATCAAAGTCCTTTGTCTGTTGGTTTTCCTGAAACATGTTTCTTTGAACAGAGCCATTCCATCATTAAGCTTAGCTGCATTGCGTGTTATAGAAAAACTGAAACTATTCAACTGACAGATTTTTTCTTACATACGACCTGTTTCTATGGGAATGTATTTACAAATTCCATGTGGGTAGTATTCACAAAAGTTCACGGAACTTTGGCACAGAAAATAATATGCACAGTTAGTTGTTATTAATGAAAAGCAGGTAATTTTATAAAGACAAATTACTTAAAGAATTTACAAGTGTGTGCTTTGGTGAGAAAAATGAATGGAATGGAATGAAATATAACAATTATTTGCAACATGCCACTCTGGAAAACTTTAAAACCCACCTGGAGAACCTGGAAAAGTCAGGGAAATTTTTTATTACTTTTGAGTGGGAACCCTGTTTGATTGTGAGAATGAATGAAAGTAGAAGTGAAAATATATAACCTAATTGTTTTATTTCTAAAAATTTTTTATAACTAACCAAAAACCCGTAACAAAAAGACCTCTCAGGCCGGGAGCACGTGCCTCGCAGAGCAACAACGTGCAAAATACTTTGACAATATCAGGTAAACAATACTTTAGATATTATGTATTTTTAATCAAAAACATGTTAATAGCATAAGACAACCCTTAAGGTTGCTTCATGAATTGAATATTTCGCCAGCGTTTGATTTGTTTTCTTTGTCAAACATGCTCCTTACACATACAGAAGCATTAATTTGGTCTATGCACCATTCAGACTGATCTTGCATTCAGTACTAACCGTTCCTTGCTCAGAAACCATAACTTTTGTTTTTCCTCTTACTTATACTCTATTTTAATTTCACACATACAAGATTCAACCAGAAGTGTTTATTTTGGCATCATGCATGCATGTATATATATAAATACAGGGTGTCCCACTCGCTACTGAACCCGGCATTTCTTTAATAATATTAACACTGAGGAAGATATTACAACGAAATTTGAAGTGGACTTACCTCATTTCATCTGAAATGTGATGACATCACAACATATGCTGGAAGTGGCCACCATTTGCGTCCAAACAGCATTGAACCTTGCACACCATATTGCGGAAAGTCCTTGCCAGTACGTCCGCTGTCACTGCTTGAATTTTATCAGTGATGTTTGCTTTCAAGACATCTATGGTTTGCAGTTTCTTTTGGTAAACTCTTCCCTTTAGATATCCCCATAAAAAGTAATCAGGAGGTGTCAGATTGGGCAATCGCAGTGGCCATAGACCCTTCGAAATGATGCGGTTGCTGAAAAAGGACTGAATTTCGGCCATACTGGTGTGTGATGTCACTCCATCATGTTGGTAATATCCAATGAAGAGTTCCTCGTTGTCCAATTGATTTACAAAATATTCAGCTGTTGTGATGGTTGTATCGAAGAAGATGAGACCAATTATGTGGCGCCAGGTCATCCCACACCAAACTCCAATTTTCTGTGAATGAAGGGGTTCTTCATGTATTGCGTTTGGATTTTCACTGGCCTAAATATGGGAATTTTGAGAATTGACGTATCCAGACAGGTAAAACCACACCTTGTCCAAGAACCACGTGTACTCCAGAATGCCCGGATTTTCCTTAAGAAATGTCTGAAACCATCGACAGTATGTCACTCATTTCACGTTGTCAGGCTCTTTCAGTTTGTGGACCACGGAGATGTGGTACGCATGAAGCTTCGCTTTTTCACAGCACGTTGACAGGTGCTTTTGGACAACCCTGTTTCCTGTGACAGTCAGTGAAGTGACTTTGTGAGAGATGCAAGTAGTCGGCCCTGTACATTCTGGATTGTTTCCTTGGACATTTGTGGATGACCTCCTGCATGGTCATCTAATAAAGTCCCCTTGGTTTCCAATTTCTTCGACAATGCCCAAATGGTGGACTTACTCGGAGGATGTTTGCCTGCAAACCTCTCCAGGAATTGCTGTTGACAAGACTCTATCGATTCTGTTTTCCAATAAGTGCGAACAATAA
Source organism: Macrothele yani (assembly GCA_039090855.1). Taxonomy (NCBI): domain Eukaryota; kingdom Metazoa; phylum Arthropoda; class Arachnida; order Araneae; family Macrothelidae; genus Macrothele; species Macrothele yani. The sequence continues at coordinate 115,278,467 of CM077029.1, read as the reverse complement.
ACGTTTGTTCCTCCAGAGTATACCAATACATTTTCACATGTATGCAAACAGCCACGAGCTGGAGCACTCACTATCAACAACCATATTGTATAGACATGCTCAGCGAAATGGCATAACAAAGCAGCAGAGAGGTGCGTCTGGCTGGCTGGCGGACTGCTCCTCAGTGACGTCACACTTAGGAATGTGTCTGCCACTAAGGAACACTCCGGCTGGTTTCAATGCTGTCTGGACACAAATGGTGCCCACTTCCAGCACATGTTGTGATGTCATCACATTTCGCACAAAGTGAGGTAAGTCTTTAATATTATTAAAGAAATGCCGGGTTCGTTAGCGAGTGGGACACCCTGTATATTAAATAGCTGTGGTGACATTGCATATTTTCTAAATTCTGCACCAATAAAAAATACAGGGCTGTATATATTTGGATCATTTATATGTCTACTATGCAAGTATATATTTGGATTATATATATATGTCTGTTATGCAAGTATATCATTTATATGTCTGCTATGCAGGTATATATTTGGATCATTTTTATGTCTACTGATATTCAGTGTATAACAAATATTCCCAAATTTCTAAGTGTGGTCTGCAAAACTTTAAATCAAAAATTAAAAACGTGAAAAGTGTTATGTTATGAGAAATTCTTCTGTATAGTGTGAACACTTATAAAGCCGCCCCGGTGGCGCAGTGGTCTAAGTGATGGCTTCTGATCATTTGTCCGAAAGGGGTCCGGGTTCGAATCCCGGTGAGGCATGAATGTTGTGTTTGTCTTACGGCACTGGCTCTCTCCCTTCCTTGGAACCAGTGACCCTAAATTAGGGGCAGGCAACTTCTTATAGCTCAATGAGTTGTTCATGGTGGTTGTTAAACCTCCAATCAAAAAAAAAAAAGAACTCTTAAAAACTGTAATGTGTAAACTCCATCAAAGAAGGAATCAACTTTTTCAGCAGAGGAAAGAAACTGTTCTGAAACTCCACAGCATATTTCAGAGAAGGTTCAGCAAAACATCACTTATTTCCTTGATTACATTTTAAATAATTAGCTTATGGAAGAAATTGAATTTTTATTGATTTATCTTGCAATGAAAAGATATCAGTTTGGAACCCAAAAAGTATAAACCTCATAAACTTTAATTAAAGTTAAAAATTCAGAGAAATAAATGCATGCTAGTGTGAACTTTTTCTGATGAAGCTTTGAAATTCTTAATTTTTTCTGTGTGGTTTTGAATGATACCTATTATTTTTTTCATGTTGGCAGCAAAAAATAGTAAAATTTTTAGTAATTTGGCTGTTCATACCAAGACTGTTAGTACTGGATTGAAACACACGTAAATTGCAAATGTGACAAAGAATTTATGATAATAAGAATGTGCACAATTAAACATAGTAATATTGTTGTCAGAAAAGTCATGAGGCATTTTAGCCATGTTTTGCAAAAGTCATTTATTGATAGAAAGAACAAAGATCAATCAATGATATAATGCCCGTTTTGTTTGATAACCTTTTGCCATCTTTCAGTGAGCTGCAGAATGCCTCGTTCATAGAAGGACCTGTCTTTCATGGCGAAAAACTGTACAAGGTGCTGATTTACAGCCTCATCTGAATTGAACGTTATACCACGCAAGGACTGTTGAAGAGAGCGAAACAAGTGGAAGTCTGATGGTGCAAGGTTAGGCGAGTACACTGGGTGTGGCAACACATCCCACCCAAGCTCCAATAATTTTTGGCAGGTGATCAACTTGTGTGTGGTCTCGCGTTGTCGTGATGGAACACAACACCTTTACGATGAACGAGCTCTGGACATTTCTGGATGATGGATTCGTTCAAACTGTCCAATTGCCGACAGTACACATTCGAATTGATTGTTTGGTTCTGTGGTAGGAGCTCGAAAAACACAACACCTTTAGCCCTTAAACGACCATGACCCAAAAATCTTGTATCACTTTAAATACCATAATGCCCAAAGCTGTCTGTTAGTTAACTTGTTTGTTTAATAACAACAATATTGATCGAGGGTGACTTCTGCTGGTCCCTCATAAGTCGAAAAAATTTGAACAAGCAAGGGTAAGAAATCTGACTCACTTTAGACAGGCGTTTCGTGTGGCTATGGCTGTTTGTACGTACGGGCGTTCTGGGCATTCTGGTCGTTAAAGGGTTAAAATCCCACCACACTGAGACCAGAAGCTTCCGCTGATGAATGTCTGCTTTGGATGTCGTTTGAGGCGAAGCAGCACATCGGGACCAAGACCGTTTGCGCAGCACATTGTTGTACACAATCCACTTTTCGTCACCAGTTATCAGTCGCTTCAAAAAAGGATCTTTTTCCTCATGTTTAATGAGCATATCACAGATGTTTATACACGCCGTCAATTGAGCTTCTTTGAGTTCATGAGGAACCTACACATCGAGCTTGCTTACGTATCCCAGCTTCTTCAGGTGGTCTTGAACTCTTGAATGATGGATGTGCAATGTGTCTGCAATCTCTCGTGTCGTGTAACGTGGGTTTGACTCGATCAATGCCTTGATTTGGTTGTCATCAACCTCAGTTGGCCTCCCGGACCGAGGAGCATCGTTGAGGTCAAAATCACCAGTACGGAATTTTGCGAACCACCGCTGGCACTGACGTTCTTGTAGAGCATTATCACCATACACTTTATGCAACTTTTCACAAGCTTGACGCGCGTTCTTCCCTTTACGGAAGTAAAACAGTAAAATTTGGCAAAAATGCACAGTTTGGTCTTCCATCTTCAACTTGATGTCAAATCTCCACAAATCAACCAAATCGCTCACTATTCTTTTTAGACTGCAGCTAAAACTGGCACCTGTCGAATGCCATAGCGATAACAGAGCTGCACATGCCTCTAGTACTTCCAAAACCGCCCAACCGCCATCGGGTGCCAAAATACGTCATGACTTTTCCGACAACCCAATAGAATAACAGTGGGGTTTATCTTCATTCACTGTTGGATCATGAATTTTATGTAGCATTTAGCACATTAGTACAAAAAAAGAAGGGAGAGGGTAAGTAAAAAGAAGGGAACAAATTAATATTATAAAAGGAAAATGTTATTGTGAAATGTCAGAAAGTTACATTCAATTTTTACTTAACTAGATATTTATTAAATAAATGTAAAATTAAATTATTTTTAGTAAATCTCATAGAAAAGTGCTAATAAGTTTTTAATATAGTATCTCCTACAAATAACTGTGAACTCTTTCATTGCTAATATAATATTTTTGTTTATCAGCTAACCTTCAGGAAACATTGAAGGCTATAGATACTTGGGGATTTCAAGTAATCCTTCAAGGTACTTTTTCAGTGGATTCTTTTTTTGTTCTTAGGTAAGGGTAATATTTTTTCATGTTTTGTTTTTGTTAGTTTGAGTTTAGTTTCTTTTGTCTTTAGTTGGTTTTATAATAACTTTTTCTATGTATTTGTTTTACAAAATTTTCACCTATTTTGCTATTGCTTGGACCAAACAGAAAATTTTGTGTAGGGTAGGAGGTTCGAATTCAGTGTAAAAGAAAGATGAGATGAAATTAAAATGCAGTTTCAGTTAATGTGCTGTGTCTCAAAATATTATACTTTCAATGTACAAAATGGCCATATTTTCTGTGTGTAGAAACTAATTTGTGAATCTCACTTGCACAGTTAAATAGTTTTTTTTTTTCCATGATGAAATTAAGGACACATCTCTGCCCAACCATAAATTATTGTTATGAGCTCTTCAACTTTTTCTAAGTGTTCTTTTTTTCTACCATTTATCAGAAATTTTTAATTGATTTGATTAAACTACTTCTGAGTATTATGCTTTACTTGCATGCTTATCTTGAATTATTGTTACTACAAATTTTAATTACTTAATGTGAAATAATATCTCCCCCTCAAAAATACTTAAAATCAGGTGAAAAACTAAATACTACAGGTATTATGTTGTGTGGATATATTTGAATATCACACAGCAAATATCATGAAATAATGTCTTTGGTTACACAACCAGAAAAGCAAAGAGAAATTCGTCTTCAGAAAAAAACACTTGAAGAGTTCCTTTAGCAAAACAATACAATTCATATATTATGCTGCATCTTTTGTAAAATAACTGAACTTCTATACCCATTATAACACACGTGCCTTGCTGCAATTGCAAAAATATTTCACTCCTAACCATATAATGTATTATGAGGTAAAATAAAAGCTGTCATACCTACGCTATTAAAGTCACATGAAATTAAAAGAAAAGTTGTTAAGCCATCTTCTTTCCTTGTTATATTTGCATTTCGAAATTCGAAGCTATGGAGAGGGTCAGTTAAATTAAGCAAGTTATGAATTTGTGTTTAAAATTATTTTCACAGATTGTCCATGCAATTTTTGTGACATAAAATAGAGATTGTTGTCCTTGATTGTGTGAAATACACAGATGTAAATGTTAAAATAAGGTGTAAAAATGTAGTCAGTGGTTGTATTAATAGAATACACAAATTAAATGTTCAAATAAGGTGCAAAACAGTCAGTTATAAAATTCTGTGCTGAATTTTCACATGTGCAGTTTGTTTTCACGAAACTTTTGAGTTCTAAAATGGTGAAGCATAAAAAATAGTTTTGTATACATGGCGATGCAACTATATCACAAAACGGAAATGTTTTAATCATAGTAATTAATGACATCATTGCACCTCTTAATTCTTACCTACAGAGAAATAATTGAAATTATAGGTTTTATAGAAGTAAGACCATCAAATATATACAAATTCCCTTTATGAAACCTGTAATATCATTTTGATATATATGTATATATATATATGTGTGTGTGTGTGTGTGTGTGAGCATATTTGTTCCCTTAAACACTTATTAATTCACAAAAGTTGCACTTGTGAGTTCTTAGATATTCCCTCTTTAAATAAGGAAGTCTAAGCACTATGGCAACTAAAAATATTGAATTCAATTTACAAGAAGAAAACATTGGTTTTAGCAGCTTACTGCAAAAATTAACATAGTATTTGTCATATAGTCATAGTATTGATCAAAATTAACATAGTATTTGTCAATATGCTGGAAGTAAGGGGTGGCTACTGTTAATTCAAGTCTATTGGTCTTTTCTTGGGTCTAGGAAGTGTTTTATGACCTCTGAAATCTTTGTTTCACCTTCTGGTAGAGAGTAAACCCGAGCAGTTGGTGTGATGGATTTCACTTTGCAAATTACAACAGTAGAAGGATTCCAGAGCACATCAGATGTTAAGGGGTAAGAAAAAGAAGAAGTTCCTGGTGGGCGGAGAAATGTAACTTTCACTTCATTTTCATCTCCATTTTTTCCTGAAACATAGCTCAGACACCAGCTGTCATTGTATGTAGAAATGACATACTTATTCAATTCATCGAAGTTTAACTTTCCTCCATAAGGGATGACTGGATAGCTAGTTGGTAATGGGGCAAATGAAATGGCTTAGCATAAACTTTTATTCCACACCTTGAGGGAGGGAAAGCATGGAGCTTTTGAGTTCCTGAAATTGTCACAGTCTGACTAAACTGATGTGCCAGATGTTCAATTTCTATGTGCTCTTTTTGCATAACATATGTAATGCCCATGGACCTGGAAAGGTCATGTTTGGCCCATTCATAGAGTTGAAAAGGTGTCATTATCTGATTTTGGTATGTGGCCTTTGTTGACTTGTTTTTGCTGCCTCTCTTTTATCCCCCCCTCACATGGGCCTTTACCATGAGCTGTAGCTGAAAAATGCCATGCTTCAATTCCAAAATCATTCTTGTGATTGCAAAGATTTAGAAAGATCTTTTTATTTATATTGGGCAGCTGAATCATCCAAAAAATAATTTCTTTTCTTCAGATCATCATTAAATTTTGACCTTAAAAACAGAATAAGTTTTTTTTTTGGAAATAAATGGACAGCCATGGTGTTGTGCTCAAGGCACTCTGAAATTACAACAAAGCTACATTGTTCAACCTTGTCTTCCTTCTTGAAATAAACCACAAAGGGGCAAACAGTAGCCTGAGCACTGTTCCTATGATAAGATTGTGCTTCGTCTTATAAAACAAAATGGTAGTTTTCAGAAAAGTCGCAAACTACTGCCAACTCGGAATGGGACACATTTTCCTTGCTATGACTCATAAAAGCACTCTGTTGCTTGGCAGTGAAATCATGAAGAAGAAGAACTCTGAGATTGTCACAGAAAAGATCAACAAATTCATGAACAGGTTTTTGTAGAGTTTCCAAGTTGCACTGGTCAACTGAGATCCGTTGACGAAAAATTACTGTTTCAATTAAGTTTTTTTTTAAAATCCATCTTTCAAGATTTTTCTTACTTCATCAACAACAGGGCAAGAATCACAGTTTGAAAAGTAACAATCAATGGATGCTGGACTACACACCTTTTCAAAAGACAATCCTTGTAGTTTTGAATCTGACCATCTGTGATAGAACTCATCTTGGAGTTTTCCACCTTCAGTTTTATGTTTTGATGGATGGTACACACACAAACTGAGTGTGCACCACTCTTGCCAGCCAGTATACAGTTTTTTGGCCATAGCTCAGCAAATTTTGAAAAGCCAACTTTAGTATTAGTAAACTTTTCTTCGAAGAACTTGTATGCTTCTTTCAAATCACATAGCATTAACCTTTTGAAACTTTCACTTTCTCATTGAAACACAGTCCTTGATCTACATTGGTTTACTGACTTCCTCATTCTTGTAAAACTGCTTTATAACATTGTCAGTCTGTCTGGGTAGGATTTTCCTGGCCTATGATCTGGTGTGGTCAAAATTCTCCTCTGTTGTAAGAGCTTTATGGCTTGCCTAACCTGATATTTGGAGCTTTGAACTCTAACAATCTTCCTTATTCTCCAACTCTCAGGCAACAAGATCAGTATCATAATCTTCTTTATCCCGCTTTCACAATTTTGATAGGCATTTGTTAAGTGGTTCACCATCTCATCTTTTGAAACAATTCCTTGCTCATCATTGGAGGAATCAGCATTTGGAATAAGTTTCCTTTTTATTGCTGAACTGATTTCTTTGGCTTTCTGATTAGAATACTTTTTATATTCTGCATTTTCCCTGTTTTGGGGGAATTTACCTATCTCCATAAGAGAGGTATTAAATGATCTTAATGACTCAGACTGATTATAAAATGAAGCTTCAGTGCCAAGATCATCATCAGATCTTCCATCATCCCAAGTTGAGGGTCATACTGAATGGTGCTGTGGAGATCCTCTGTGGTAGGCCTACTGACATTATTCAGCTTCATAAGCTTCTTTCTACAGCTATCACTGACTGGCATAACATATCTTAATTCCTTTCTCTTACATGGGAGTGATGAAGCTTTTTTAAAGGGTCAAAACAATTTAAAGCACCCACTGTCTTTCCACTGGGATTCATGATAGATATTATTAATGGAATAGTAATAATTTGCAAGTAGTATGATGAATACTTACAAATCACATTAAAATCACTCAAAGTTCTGGATTTTAAGGGGACAAAAATGGCACAGCACAACTAAAGTAAACCTACTAGAAGGAGCTCTAATGGTGGACTGACTGAAGAGGCATGTTCTTGCATGTTCCAATAGGCACAAGCAGCCTGTTCAAGCTTGTTCAATGGTCTTCAAGCTTAGCAGAGGAGGGGGTGGGAGAGGGCAATCAATAAGATTTCTTTTGGTTTCTGCTTTCTGCAATCCAATACATTTAAATTTAGATATATTTTTGTCTTAAATTTAGCATGGTATTTTAAAAATGAAATTGGCATTTTCTCCACCCATGTGGAATTTGTACTCCCTGTATCATCAGATCCCATTGTGATCCCAAAATGAAACTTTGGGATGTGTATGAAGATAGTACAAAGCAATTTTGTGAACTTTTTCAAAATTTTAGAATTGTTTTTTGAAAAAAATAAATTTTAAAATTAAACATGTTTTTTAAGATTTTTTTATTTTAAATGATATCATGTTTAACATCAAATTAAAGCCCATCAAAAAATCTTTAAAATGAGACATTACCCAGGTCTGTATCTCATCTGTTTCCTGAGAGAATGACAGTTAACTATTTCAGGACACAGCAATTTTTAAAGAAAATTTAAATAATAATTAATACTTAATAACTTTTGAACGGAAGGCAGTTTTTTTTTAAGATTTCTATTTTATGTAAGGTCACTTGATACACCAATTTCATCAAAATCTGAGTGGTCAAGGGAGAATTTAATTCCAAACTGTGTTGATCTGACATGGAATGACCCACAAAAATACATACTGACAACATAGCACACAATTATGCTGAGAAAGAAGGAAAAACATAATTGGCCTACAAATGGCGGTGGCCATATTGGATGACGCAAAAGTTGGACATGCAGGGACTTTTAGGATATGACTATTTAGAGTAAAAGGAAGTCATCCTCCAAGTTCCAAAAAGTTGTAATTTTTTCTAGGTTTTGGTCAAAATTTTCTCCTACAGCTTTTTTATCTTTTCTGAGGTTGAAAATGACTAAAGTTATCAGTTGAAAGGTTCTTTATTTAAATGTTTTTTTCCTAACTGAAGCAGATTTTTTGTTTTGAAGTTTTGATATTCGTTAATTCATTTTAATTTGGAACGGAGGTAAAGCACTCTTGTGTTTAAATGACCGGTAGTTTTGTTCGAGCTGTTGTGTTACATTGAAGTTTTTCGTATAGTGAATGATCAGTGATAGAGATGAAATTTACATTAGAAATACAAATGTCAATTTTTTTTTTATAAATACTCAAATTTTAGTGTTTAAAGAACTTGAAATGTGCAAAGACTGGGTCTATCTGTAATCCTTTTGTTGTCGTGCAAGACCTCACTCCTGCTGGCTTCTTTGTTTTTATGGTGCATGATGCTCACAGTTTGGTGATGTTTGTTTACTTGACTGTAATATCGCCAGCATGAGGGGAAAAATTGTTAATTTGTTGAAAATCTCTTTTGTGAAATTTAAATAAACAAAAGGATTATTTAAATTCCACAAATATTATTATTAATTTGTTGAAAATCTTCTTTTGTGAATGTTTTTAATTACATAATGATCCAGATGGGCAGTTTTTGTTCATAGGCTAAATCAGAAGTAAATCTTAAGTTTCAATTTTTGATTCACCTGCTGAGGACTTATGGATATTTCTATTTGTTGTGTATGAACACAGTAAAAAAAGTTCCAACTGGATTTCAACAGAGAATTTGGTACTGCATTGACATGCAGTTTGTTGCTTTATTTCAGAGCAGAAGAATTCTTCATATGGATTATATGCTATTTACCAGTGTTTTAAGAATGGCAAGATAACTGTTGAATGTAAAGTGTGTGTGTGTGTGTGTGTGTGGGCAGAGGGATGTAGAGGTTGAAGTGGGATACTACTTTTTTGCAGGCTTCTGTGTAAGAAAATAGCTAGCTTTCCAGGATAGTGCAATACTGTAGTGGCTTCCTAGAATAAGAGCTGATGTAAATGATGATGCTTTGGTTTAAAAATTGTGGTACTTAAACATATGAATTCTGAATCAGTGTATTTTATTTGAACAGCTAGCTGAATGAAAAGTGTATGACTTGCTGCATTGTGAAACCTTTTAAGGCTCTAGATATAATGAATAATTATTTCTTTGTCTTTTCTTTTGCATACTGATTTGGTTTATTTGCTCACACATATCAGTGATTCATCTGAATATCATTTATGACACAGAAACACCATTTTTTTTACTGTTTTTCCATGTAGCCATCTCTTCAGAAAACTTTGAAATTATGTCATCCTGGAGTGGAAATTGAACCTGCATCTTCCACTGTTATACCACCCAGGACAACAAATTTCCAGGCACCTAATGTGATTGAAGCCAAGGAATCCGAATTAAATTCAGTTTTGTGCTAGTCAAACTGAATTCCTCCTCTTAGTGTCAGTGACTATTCTGATCGTGTGCTTGAATTGTTGTCAACACTACAAGGAGTCATTGGGTTCTCTAACTAGTGCAAATCTGAAGTTCATTCAGTTTTCTGGGCTTTGATTGCGCTGCATCAGTTGCTTAGAAATTTATCGTCCTGAGTGATGTAACAGTAGCATAGATGGAAGAGAAATCAAGGGACTTCAGTTCAATTGCAGATCCAGAGTGAGGCAATTTTTAATTTTCCGAAAAGATTACTAGATCAAATATCTGGAAAAATCCATAAAATGTGGAGCTTTCATGCTGAAGATGTTCATATGTACCTGCCATTTGAAAGATTCATTTTGTGAAGCTTCATTCCCCCAATAATCAGTGAACTGATTTTGTCAAGAGCTTGAATTATAATTGTTCCTTATGAATGTTCAGTTGATGGTACAAAAAGCATGTATAATGTTGTGATGGTGTTATTTTCATCTCCATAGTTGTCCATTCATTAGGGAAGCAGTACCATTTGTCTTATATACCACTGAGTCTCATTCTCTTGCTGTATTATTTCATTACATTGTAAGAGAAGTTTTTAACAATTATAAGGTTCGTTTACTCTTGAGAGAAGGCTGCATTTTAACCAAAATATCAAGGAAGGAATCAAGAGGTTGACTTCTTTGTTATGCAGAAGCTGATTGCAGCATGCTTATTTTTTAGAGGGCAAACCAGTTGTTAATAAAAGTGAAAATTTGGTTCCATAATTTTTTCCAACTTTTACAAAATCATTAAGGTGAAATAAAATATTTGTTTCTGTAGTATGTGTGTAAACCTGATTTTTGGGTTAAATGCTTGCTGCTCTCGAGTGATAAATCTAAAGCATATTTGGAAGCTGCATAGCATTTGACAAGTTGATCAACCCACAAGGAGGAAAAAAGTACTGTATGCAATCTTGGAAGTTTTAAACCACATTTTTTTCAGAAACTATGCAAAATTGTAACAAATAAAGATTTACAATTTTGTATATTTTTTCAGAAACTGTACAAAATGGTAATTCAATAATGATGTAGAATTTTGGCACTATTTACTGTTGTTGTGTTTAAGATATCATTATTCATTGTCCTTTTCTGATATCAGAATTCATGTACCTCATATGCATTTGCTGAGAAAAATACACTTTCAACAAAAAGTCCATTTAATGATCTTTGAGAATTCAGGCTAAATAACATAGTTATACATCATTTATTATTAGCCAATAATAAATCATAACTCCATTTTGCTAGGTTTGTTGCCATGTTGTCTGTTAGTGTAGAACATTAACATCTGCTGAAGTGCAACACAAGGAGTGGATTCTCAACATTTCCTATACGTACCTAACTGATTACAATTGAAAATTTTTTTTATATGACATTAATTCAGTGAAAAGAACAAAACAAAGTTTGATAAACACTTTTTGTGGGCATTCATTAACATTCAAATCAGTCAATATGCTGTCAATAAGATACTCCTCTTTTATGGATATACATAGTTAGGCTATAGGCACCTATGTTATGTTCTATTTATTCTTATATATTCTTCTTCCAAAGAAAAGGAACACAAAGTAATATTATCCATAAATAAGTCTAAAGTACTTGCTTGTTTTGTTATTCTTAGTCAAATTTGAGTTGGGATATAATGTACCGTTCATAAGATCATGACCTCGGGTAAAAGAACATCATAGTGCACTGTACGCAGACAGGAAGACATAATTTTGAGGATTTTTTGGAATGTAGAATTTGTCTGTTCTGTGGTAAGAAAGTAAAAAAAAAAAAAAAGAAGAGCTGTTTTTGTATTTTCCAATGGATAGTGCATGGAACTGTTGTAGTTGGGACTAGAAAAAAATTGGGAAAAGTTACTACACTCAGAACATGACAAAAAACACACACAGGTATATGTATGCACAGAATGAACAAACCCTGTGCTTGGAAATTTGTGGTTGCACCATGACCCCCCCCGAATCCTGTGCTAGACAATCAGTGGCTACGTATAGCCTGTGCACCATGAAAAAAGCCTGACATGCACATAAACAAACAAACCCTATGCTTGGTGATCTGTGGCTACACCTACACTGAGAAAAACGTTTTGCTAATTCAACAAAAAAATTTGTCGATTTACAGTCAACAAAATTTTTTGTTGAATTTGAAAAATTATTTTATTGAAAATTATTGTTGATTTAACAAAATTTATTGTTATCACGACAAAATGTTTTGTTCATTTAACAAAATGATTAGGTCAATTTTTGAGAATTTGTTTGATCCAACAAAACATATTGTTATCATGACAAAATGTTTTGTTGCTGCAACAAAACATATTGTTATCGTGACACAATAAGTTTTGTTGCTATAACAATATGTTTTGTTGCTGCAACAAAACATTTTGTCATGATAACAATATGTTTTGTTGGATCAAACAAATTCTCAAAAATCGACCTAATCATTTTGTTAAATGAACAAAACATTTTGTCGTGATAACAATAAATTTTGTTAAATGAACAATAATTTTGCAAATTCAACAAAAAATTTTGTTGACTGCATATTGACAAAAATTTTTGTTGATTCAGCAAAATTTTTGGTGAATTAACAAAACGTTTTTCTCTGTGTAGCTTGTGTACCACAAAAAACCCATATGTACAAAGACAAGTAAACCCTGTGCTTGGCAGTTTGTGGCTACATCTAGCCTGTGCACAATCAAAAAAGCCCCCCCCCCCCACAATACTAGGTAATCTGTGGCTATATACTGTCTGCTGCAAGAATGAACTAGTGGAGCACTGTGGCAGTGTGTTGTCACATGACTGACCATGCAGGTGTTCTGACACAGCCAGCTGCATTTTTCTGCATGGGTTTGTTTTGGTACTATGACATCATTCTCGTTACTTTTTGAACAACCTACGTATTTCTGTGTTTGACTGTGCAAAGCATATTGTTATAGTCCCTAAGACATCCAAAGAGAGATATACCCCCTCTGTCTATGTTAGCAATATACACTGCTGGCCAACTAAAATGCAACATCAAGAAGGACACGAGATAGCAAAGCCAGATTTACTGGACACATAACAACAGATACAAAGATGAAACGATTGAGCTTACAGGCCCATGCAACTTGCAGAACACGCAGACATCAATAGTTGGTGTGGCCCTCATGGCTGGCAATAACGGCCGCTACATGCCGCAGCGTCAAACGAAAGAGGCTTTGGATGTGGATTTAAGGTATGTCGGTCCAGGCTGCTTCCACACGTTGCCACAGTTCATCAGGCATAGCCGCGGGTGGTGCTTGCCGGGCCACTCGGTTGCTGATCAGCTACTAGACGTGTTCGATGGGCGACATATCAGGAGAACAGGTGGGCCACGGCAGCAGTGACACCTGGTGGGCCGTGAAGAATTGTTGCACAATGTGTGCCCCGTGCTGGCACGCGTTGTCGTGTTGAAACATGGACGCTGGCAGGTCCTGCAGGTAAGGGAGGTCCAGGCTCCAAAACGTCGGAGATGTAGCGGTGGCTGTTGAGTGTACCGGCGATGTGTATCGGAGGGGTGCAGGTTTCATATCCAATTGCGCCCCAAACCATAACGCCAGGCGACGGACCGGTATGGCGATGCATAATGCAGGCGTCATACAGTCTCTTGGCGTGGTGCCGCCACACACAGATCCAACCATCGTGATGTTGCAGGCAGAAGTGGGATTCGTTGAAGAAGACAATGTCGTGCCATTCCATAGTTCAGGTGCGGCGTTGAACGGCCCACTGCCGCTACACTCGCTGGTTGTGTAATGTCAATGGTAATTGGAGCAATGGGCGCTGTGCGACAAGTCCCCGCTCCTGCAGATGACGTCGAACAGTACGTGCTGACACAGGTTGTTGCGCAACACACCCTAATTCCTGCGCTAACGTTTGTGATGTGGTGGTGCAAGCCGTCAATGCCCGCCACACAACATGCCGGTTCTCTCGTTCGGTGGTGTGCCATGGCTGCGGCAATCGCTCCTGTCGGTCCGTCCATCCCTCCTGCACCCACCGAATCCATGCTCGCCTCACTATGGCTGGATGTCATCCCACACAGGTGGCGATGTCTCGGTACGATAAACCGCTGTTGCGATAAGCCACTATTCGTCCTCTGTCGAACTCCGAAACGTGCTGGAATGACTGCCGTATTCTGTGACGAGGCATCAGGAAGCTTCCCACGCACAGGTCCGGCAGCACAACACACTTCCACTACTTACACCCCGCCTTCTGTGCACCCTTCTTATAGTGCTTCTCGGTGGTGTGCCAGGTGCACATGATTTGCATACGCCCTGCAATGCTAATCGTTTGCATGTCCTCTCGCGGGCGATGCATGCTGCGAATTTCAGGCCAATCGGATACTTCCTTTTTGGTGTTGCAATTTGGGTGGCCAGCAGTGTAATAGCAGCAGTCTTGTAAATGAAAAGTGTAGACTTCCTGTGTAGGATTTACTGTTGTACCTTTCATAGTAGATGTGTGTATCCTGCTGTTGTGGCATGCTAATTGTTAATGTTACCAATGCATGGTTTTATCTTTTAAACTGTATGTTTTGCTGAAGTTTGATAATTTAAGGGATCTTCTGTTCTTGGCATAATGAAACAAACTAATTTTATTTTTCTCCCTCAAATTTAAAGTGGATTTCTACTGACTTACTTATTTCTAAATGAAGCTGATAAAAGAGAGGGCAAAATATCATGGCCATTTTTTTACTTGCATCGTTACTGGAGGTGAGTGTGGTATCTTTGTTTTGCTCATATAATAGTTTAGAATTCCTTTTGCTATGGTTTGTTTTCTAACACATTTTAATCTTCTGTCACACATATGTACTGTGTGTATGCATGACTAAGTACAGGGTGATTCCATATGGTCTTCCTGATTTAAAGAATTAATCTCCAGATTCAAAGAATTGTTAAGAAAAACTAAACAAAGGAAAAATTCTGGTTGTATTTTGAAGAAAAAATGAGAAAGTTGCTTTTTTAAACTCTCCTCACAGTAACCACTTAAGTTCACATATGGTGCTGTTTGTCCAGTTTCTAAACTGGCCTCCCAAACCATGGAAGTTGTTTGTATACTTGCATATCCTGCAACACAATGTATACCTACTGTACAAAAAAAGTTCAAAAGAAAAAACATGGCCTAACAAGAAAAGCAGTGCTCAGCAACAATGTGCCCAACCAACACTCATGGATTCATAATAAAAATTGAACAGCAGCGTAAAAAGAAAGAGAGAAAAAAGAGCAGCAGGGACAATAGATGGCGCCAGAGACACAACGATTCAGAGATAGCGACTGGGGCCCAGGCCTCGATGGCTCTGCTCACTTGAGCTGCGGTGGGCGGATGAGACACACCTGCCTCCTGAAGATGACAGGGATCTGTCGAAAGTACTAGAGGATTGGATGTGCGGGGCTGAATGGGTGTGACAATTGCAGTGGGAGTAGCAGAGGTTGTGAAACAGAAGGAGGAGTTCCATAATTAGAATTGACTAAGGTTTAATCACCTGTGAATGTAAGGTTTATGTACATAGTTTTTACTTGAATTGTATGAATGAGTTGTATGTATGATTTTTATCGAATTGACAAGCATTATAGTAACATACTATAAGGCAAAGGAAAAAAAAACGATGTTTCACACCTGAAAATAAGAAGCGTAAGCAAGAGGTCTGTAAACCTGTGGAAGCCCAGTTACATCACGATGAATTGACGTGTTGGAAGTGTTTGGTCCATTGGAGGTTACCATGATATTTATGGTGAGTGATTATTCCTCATGGTTTTTTCATTTATGAATTGCACGTAAACTATGCGCACTTTGCAAGAGGTTAATACCTTAAAAGTGCAAATATAATAACTCATGGATTCTGTGTAAATGGGTAAACACTGAACAGCTTAGGTGTATTTGAAGATTGGTTCTGTTGCTCCTCAAAAACTAAGTTGAGAAGAGTATTTTCATCATCTTTGTGGGACGTATGCAGAGAGAAAAAGTATAAAGTAATTTTTGGTTTCCCTGAGAATGAACGAAACAAGCAGAAAAGTTTCCAGCAACTTACCGAGGTTGACCATTTGTGCCAGCTTTCCTGCACATTTTTATTACAGTACAGGAAAGACCACTTGCTGTTAATTGTTTTCAGAAAAATCTACCTAACAAAGCTGTAAGAAAAAACAACAACCAAATAACACAGTCATATGGATTTTTCTTAGTTCATACAACTTGTGTTTTGGTTTTGTTCAAGCAGTGGTTGTGAAGAACATAAACTATGAAGCACTTTTGTTACTGTGTGTTGGAAAACAAAGTACTATCCTGACACATGTTGATCAATATATCGGGCATACATTTGAAGTGTTTTAGCTTTAAAAAATCTTCAGTTTTCTTTCATGATTTTCTCATTATTTTGGGGCATGGAATTGCTGTAACTGACATCCATGTGGCCTTTTCAGTAGAGAAAGTTTGAAAACTGTGCTTTCATAGAGCAATCGTATTGCTATATTTTATAATTCAGGTGCACTAGCCATGGCTGTAATGAACCCTCCCTATTTTGGACAGATCGTGTGTAAATTGTGCCACAAGATTAAGGAACATGAAGCAGCTTAGCAAAAAAGAAATCAAACCTGCAGTTTGGTTAACACAGACAGATATGCATGGAACCATCTAAGGATTTTTGATTTTTCCCTCACAGAATGAAAGGCTGATCAAAAGGAGCTTTTGCATAAAAAATGATGTTTCAATCACTGAACCCTCTAAGTTTTTGAGGTATGTTTTCAGTTGGCTTATCACAAATAGCAAGTGACTTTTTTACTTCTATGTTTCAGCATGTTTTTGTTTTTACTGTTTTTAGTTTTTTCCATTTTACACAAAAAAATTCTATTGGGAAGTTGTTAATTTCATTTACATTTCTGTGTGTACTGCCTAGCTGCTCTTCTTCATTGAAAGAAGTATACTGCCTTTGATTACAGGCTTTGAAAGACAACTAAGAAAAACTCATATATGAATGGTTATTTCTCAGTTACATTGCTTTCATTCTTCAAAAATCATTAAAGCCCATAGTTCATTCTTGGCATAGAAAATAATAGAATTAACTGTGTTATCCTCCTACGCAAACTTGAAGTTGTATAATTCTGTCCCCGGAATTGAACCCACATCTACCCAGTTCATCCAATGTATGTTACAGTTAATCATTCAGGAATCATATGAAAAAGCTATTCTCTGCATCTATTTGCATATCATGTTTTATTGGTACATCCACATCAGCTCTGTTGGTATTGGTAATATGGATGGCTGATTTGATTTCCTAACTTTATGGAGTGACAGTATAATTTTTTTTTTACTTCACATATTCACATAAATAGTTTTATGAAAGCAAGTCAAATGAATAAAAGGTTTGTTCAGGAATAATATGAATTTTGTGGTCATGACATATGTACACAACATGCATGCAATTGAATTTCCACAGGTTAATGAGTTTTTAGGCCAAAGTTAAAGTGTTGAAATGTTTTCAACCCATTCTGTTTTATGCAAAATATTTTCAGTTTTATTAAAATTCATGTACCAAGTTTTACAATGCATGTATAAAACAGACTCCAAAATCATTTCAAAAACAGATATCATGTGATAATGAATAGTTCACTGAATATGAACACAGTTCATATTCAGTGAACTGAATTCTGCATGATTGCTTTTCCATTAAAAGACAACTCATCATTTATACTCGAGCAATGAATGCACAAACCCCAGCCCACCATTACTTTTTATGTGAATTGCAACTGCTCTTAATATGTTTGAATTAATTATCAGTAAGTAAATACAATTGATGTTTTGGAATCGAGATGATAGGCAAAATAATGTGCATGAAGTAAAAATCCACATAGTCTTATGGTGATACTATGCTATACTACCAATATAATATTTCTGCTATATGTTATGCATTCTTTCAGTTCTGAATATTTCCACTATGGCAGTATGATGCACTGTGTATAATTTCCTAGAAAGAAAATGTACTATTTAATTATTGGAGTTTGAATCATAAAATTCATAACTGGATTAAGCTTTCGTACAGTGTTTTTTTTTTGTTTTGTAAGGAGTGAAGTAGTTATTTTACATTATTGAGGAAGTTCTTGCTTGTGCCTTGGTAAATATATGGATAGAAAAAGGAAATACTGAGTGCTGATTGGTGAAAACACATTTTCTATGAATGCTGACCACAGAGATATTTATTGTTTCATCAAGTACAATAAGAAAGAATATCACTTGTTTCATATGTCACCAAACTGTAAGCCCAATGAAGTGGGGGCAACTTGAGAAGTCAAATGGTTTCAAAATTCTAATTTAGTTACTGAAGAGTCAATGAAATCTTTCCCATAAAATTGCCTGATACCTCAGAACATAGTGTAGGATTCATAGAAATTTATTACCTGTTTCTAGGTTCCTTTGGGGCTAGAAATATCATCTTTGGGATTCAACTCAGAACTATCAATATTGTTTTCTCAGCATATATATGCTTGTTCCTAGTTCTTTACACATTCTTTTCAGCTGATTAAGATTATATTGTAAGCCATTAAAATTCTTAGAAAGCAGCAGCACATCAGTAGCATACAGCAATCTGCTAAAGGCAGCCTGTAAAGTGCTAGGGGAAAGTTCATGGAAAACTCAGAACAATTTTTCAGGAATTTGGCATTATAAGTAATGCACATACAACACATATCATAATTGTGTGTGTGTGTGTGTGTGTGTGTGTGTGGCGGGGTGGGTGGGTTGTGGCAACTTTTCTTTGATATGGCTTCTTCTGCCAATTCTTACATTACAAATGATAAATGGTGTTTAAACAGGAAGAAAGAGGCCTACATACTAACTTTGGAAACAGTGTGTAGAGCTTGCCAGGTCATTTATTCTGCCATGAAAGTGCTAGGGGAGAGAGTTCATGGGAAACTCAGAACAATTTTTCAGGAATTTTGCATTATAAGTAATGCACATACAATAAATATCATAATTGTGTGTGTGTGGTGTGGTGGTGTGTGTGTGTGTGTGGGGGGGCAACTTTTCTGTGATATGGCTTCTTCTGCCAATTCTTACATTGCAAATGATAAATGGTGTTTAAACAGGAAGAAAGAGGCCTACATACTTACTTTGGAAACAGTGTGTAGAGCTTGCCAGGTCATTTATCCTGCCTTGATGAAGGGCATGTCAAAATATCTCCATCTGGTACAGAAACTTTCAGACAGGGAGCAACCAGACCAGTATTTTGGCTGTCTGGTATGAGTCTTACTTCAGCCAATTCTTCTGGTACAGGTGGTAATAATTCATATTCACACTCTTGTACCTAATGTAGGCTCTGGTCCATATGGTGTGATCACTATTGTCTGAAATGTGGTGCATTAACACTGTTTTTGTGTTACCTGTTTGAATTTTCATTTTCAGCAGTAGTCTTTTTACCTTTTTAACTGGGTTGAAATCTTCTTATGTTCAACTTATTTCAAAATGGATGGTTATCCTGCATTCAAATTTCACTATCCTATTGGTATAGTATTTTTTAGCCAAAATTATGGATAAAGCAATTAATAAATTACTTCTATCATATCTGGAGTCTTCCAAGTTCGTTAATGACCAACCAAATGGCTTTCTTTCAAATCAATCACTGAGTGATATTTCAGAGTATTTTAACTATGTGGGGATTATGGTATGGGGACACTTGAAATATACCATGTTGTATGAAATTATATTTGTATGAATCAGATGCATTTAAGAGTCATATTGTGTCATCATCTAAGAACAGCTATTAATATTCTTTCATATTACATATAAGGGTAAAGCATAAAAATTTCATGAGCTGTTCCTTGTACTTATTTATTTGTGTTATTATGCTTAATTTCAGACTTACTCCAGTCTATATGATTGCTCTTGGATTTGATACTGCTCTAACAAGATATGTGTCTTCAGGCCCTTTCTGGTTAAACAACGGATTTGAACCAGGTTGTCATGAAACATGGTGGCGCAATTTACTATATATTAACAATTTTGGGGATCCTCAAAAACAGGTAACATATACTGACAAAAGAATCCCAAAATATAATTTTGGTCTTATTTCAATGGATTTTAAGTTTCTCATATTTAAGAGTTTTGAATTTTGTTAGCATTTTTGTTAACAAAACATGTTCACTGTTAAATTTAAGATGACTTTAAAACAACACTGTTATTCCTTGCTTTTGAAAGTTCAGCAAGCTAAAATACTTCTTTAATAGCTTTACATGAGTTGTAATTTTCTCAGATGATTTGTATAAATTAGCACTTTTCTGTTGAAGACTGTTTTGTTGGAAGCAGGTGCCAGGAAGCAAGAACAAATGTGGGAGGGCAGAAATTAGGAGCTCAGTTCGTTTATTGCTTTCTATGATGAGTGGTAATGTCACTTGAGCTTGCAGCCAGAAGAGTGGACTCTCCACCTACTACTTCCTTAAGATGAAACCATTCAGTAATTCTGTTGCCTGTTGCAGTATGATAAGCAGGATTTTTTTGTTGTTTTGTGATGCCCTTCCCACCACCCACATCTCCATCCATGAACATATTTAACATGGGTGCAGGGTGTAGGTTTGTCATCAGGGAACAGAATTTAGGTTTTCCATCTGGGAACAGATTCGTCTTTCAAAACTTTTCAAAAGTGGAAGTTAGACAAAAAAATTTTTTTCTTGAGATGTTTCCTCCATCCAGTATTGTCGTTAAATGTCATTTGTTCCAGAAATATTTTTATTTCAGAAAAAAAAAAAAACAAATGGCGGAAAATTTGCAAAAACGAAAATTGAACCGGAGCAAAGATTTTTCCCAAAATGTTTTTTTTTTTTTTTTTTTTTTTTTTAAGTGTTCCCACTGTCCTGTGTGGAATGTTAGTTTTGCATCTCAGTTTGAAAAGGGAGTGAAAACTAAAAAAAAAACAGAAGTACCAAAGCTAGAAAATTTGTAAGAATTTTTAAGTTAAACATAGATAACATCTCTCCAAGCTAAGCCAATTATAGTAAAAGCTTTTATGCCATGCATTCGTTGTTTTAAGACTGAAAGTTCTGTCAGCATGATGGATGAAATTTTAGTCATATAGTTAGGAAAAAGGGACATCAAAACGTATTCAGCTATACAGACTGTGAACTACAAACTTAAAACACAGAGTAATTCTGCAGTTCTGTTCTTCAATGAAATATATTATTTGGGAGAAGCAGTTGATTCCAACTTTGCCAAAATCTGAGGGTATAAAAAAAGTTGAAGCTAAAATGAAGAAATGGAACAGGAAAGATATCAGCAGGAAGAAAAATTTTGCAATGCATGCTGTGCAGCTACAGAGGCAGCATAAGACAAGTATGGCTGTGAAACTTGCTGAGAAGGAAGCAAGGCTTGCTTGCAAGAAGAAACCTGAGCTTATGTGCAAGCAAGTACAACAATGAAACAAACCAAAAAAAAACCTGCGTTTGAAACAATGACTTATAAAACCATTTTATTTTGTTTTGAATTCAGCAATTTTATGTTGTGAATGCAGTGATGTGCTCCTGTTTAATATTGACATAAATAAATTGTAGTGAATAATTCCATCTTGCTCATGCTGCATTATATTCACACCTTTTTGCCTCGTGTTCCAATTTTTCATCTCGCTAAAAGTTCAGTTGTTTTTTTCTTCAATAGTCTTATATGTGTTGCTTATGAAAGATAAAACTCAACTCTCATCGTGAGTAGTACCATGTACAATTTTGTATTTTTACCTTAAAACAAGGAACTGATCAAAATTAATTTGTTTCCACTTGATTTAAATGGATCAAATGTATTTAAGTTGAAAGGTAGCTAGGCAAGCAATTTTAAAATTTTGATGCAGAAGAAAATGTTGAGTTGGCAGAATGCTTGATGTAACACACACACATACTCAGCTGCACATACAGTGGTTGTTAGGTGTCTGTGTTTCTTGAAGTGCAGTGGATAATCACAATAAGTCAGACAAAAAATTATAAATCTTGAATGCAGGGTCCACTGTAGTACCCACCAAAAGTAAAAAATACATAGACTGCCAATACTCACATGTTAAGATAAGAATTGAAGAGGGTCTGTGGATATTTTGGTAATGAAACAGACTGCTCTTTTGTTTTAATTATCAAGAAGATATAGGGTTGATTTGGGTATGGATGTAGTGTCCCAAATATGAAAATACTTCAGGGTTGGATGAGCTTGTGTCTTTGTGTATAGTCAGAGATGGATTTAGGGCTGTGCCACCCCTACTCCCCTTTAAAATAAAGAATTTGATGGCTACAGTTTCGTTTAACTCATTCGGATATGATCCGGGAGAAAAACAAAATGTTAGGGAAAAGTGGGGGAGGAATTTTGCCCATCCAAAGCTAAGTACAAAAAAAAAAAAAAAACAATTTAAAGCTTAAATGTGGTGAAACTTATAAAGAAGTTTTCTTATAACAATTAATAAAAATTTTTTGCTTATTGTTGACAAAATTCCTTACTTTGACTTTCACCATCAATTCCTAAATTGATTAAATATTTGTAATTAAATCAGTTGCTTTGACAGAAATTTCTGTCTTCTTTCTTTTCTTCCCCCCCTCCTTTTTTAAACATTTTTAATGTTTTGATACATCGCAGCGCAATTCACCTATTGTAATCATTGTGAGGGAAGATAGGATAGCTTTGCATGAACATCCTGCCAATGTCCTCCTCTAAAGTCCAAAGCAATTTTCCTTTATCAGCCAGAAAACTTTTATCTGGCTCAAAAGAGCAACATTAACACCTCACTCATTCCCCCCACCACCACCGGTCCATATTAATTTCAGTTCTTACAAAGTAAGTACAGTCAAACAGAAAAACATGTTTGTCAAGTTGAAAACAAAGGGAATTGCGGGAATTCGGAAACAAAAACTTATATAATACAGTTTTCAGACTAAATGTTAGTTTCCACTTTTATTTTAATTTTAAAATGTTCTTTCATTATTTTTATGGGCTTTTAACAAGTTATTAATTTTTACTACCACTCAAATTTGTTGACCCAAAAATTTGCCACCCTAGGCCTGGGATTAGTTGGCCTATTGGGAAATCTGTCTCTTTGTGTAATGTATGTCAAAAGCGGTTCAAAGGAGAAGCACACTCTGTAGCTTGAAAATAAAATCGTAATTTTTTTAAAGTAGATTCAGTGGTGGAAGGAACATAGCCATGACAGGAAAAATTATTGGTAATTTCAGATCAAGAACAGATTGAAAAGTGCTCCTTTTCGTGGGTTGCCTGACATAGTAATATCAGAAAAATTTCATCTCCTTTTGCCCATAACAAAGGACTGGATTCTACAAGACCTATTAAACTTATCCTTACTGGAAAGTTAATGATCATAATTTCTTGTTTTGTAGGAGGCCATATCGCATTACAGACTGTGTTATTCTGCATTAAAGAGTGCTTGCAGATAATTACAGTACTGCCATTTACAAATATAGACATGTTGAAAGCTTTGAATATAACCATCACATGATTTAGGGCTTATTCCACTGAGCTAGCCATACCAAACCATGAGGTTGGCAGTCTGATATGAAAATTGGATGTATCACCAGATGAGAGCAAAACAAAACAGCAACAATAGAAATAAATAAATGGAATGGTTGCTGCCAGTATTGGGGTTCTAATTATCAAACATTTCTGCTGTTCTTCATGTGGCAAGAAATAGTGTATCCACTATAAAATGCAATAATAAAATATTTGGAATCTGTGTATTTTTTAAATCCATTTGTTTTTAATTTCATGCACCGAAAACTCCTGCATTGGCATCACATTGTCAAAAGCAAGCATGCATAAATCCATGATATAGACATACATATACATATCACTAAGCTGTTCTCTGAGATTCAGAGGTTAGCTCCAAAAAGAAATACAAACTTCCAGATATTTTTACTTATTGTTGTCGTATCAAACTTCACCATTTACAGCGATCTTGACATACAACTCGTGCTTCACTGATATCCATTACACGCCGTACACAAGATCTTTTATACTTCATACTCATAATCTTTTTCTCATGCAGACACTCCTGAATCTGATCCACCCATGTCTTCCTTGGCCTTCCTCTGCCTTTCCTTCCTGCCACTTGGGCTGAAAATATTTTCTTAGTAAGCATTTCATCACTCATTCTTTCAACATGGCCAAACCACCGAAGCATATTGGTCTCCACCTTGCTAACAACATTTTGCTTTACATCAAACAAGTGCAATACATCTTCATTCCTCGCACAATCAGATCGTGTCTTGCCACAAACCCCACGTAAGTAACGCATTTCTCCAGCACACAAACGACTCCTATGTTTCTTCTGCAGTACCCACGTTTCACTGCCATACATCAGAGTAAGAACAATTACTGTTTCATACACAGCCATGCGGGACTCTCTAGAGAAGCCATCATTCCTGTGAAAACCTCCTAGAGCAGCTATGACTTTCAAAGAAGAATTCACTCGCCTACTGATTTCACCATCCAACTTGTTCTCTCTGTCAAACATGCTTCCTAAATACACAAACTCACTCACCTGGTCAATCACAGTGCCATTTATACTTACATTACATTCAGTGCTACCCATTCCTCTCTCAAATACCATAACTTTGGTTTTTCCCTTATTTATACTCAGTTTGAATTTCATGCAAACTTCGTGCATCCGAGTCAACATACTCTGCAACTCACTTTTGCTATCTGCCAACAGGACAGTGTCATCAGCATACAGCAATCTGCACACACGGATATCACCAAGACATAAACCACTATTATCTAATTTGGCCTCACGCATGCATGCGTCCATAAATATATTAAACAGCCATGGTGACATTACACAACCTTGTCTAACTCCTGCACCAATGGAAAACCATTTTGATAAAACACCATTCACTCGTACACAAGCTCTACTACCAGCATACATGGCTTTTACACTATTAAGTAGATTCCCAGTAACACCATATTCATTCAATACCTTCCACAAAAGTGTCCTATTGACTCGGTCGTAAGCTTTCTCTAAATCTATGAAGGCAGTAAAAACTTTCTTCCCAACAGCCAGATACTTTTCAATCATCATGCGTAATGCAAAAATCTGGTTAGTGCAGCCTTTACCAGGCATAAAACTACTCTGAACATCCCACACTTTCAATGATGTAAGACCCCGTACTTTTTCAATAACAACCTTACCAAACACTTTCCCTTGCACACTCAGTAGGCTAATACCATGATAGTTCTTGCATTCAGTCTGATCACCTTTTCCCTTATACAAGGGAACAATAATAGCATCCTTCCAATCCCAAGGGACCATTCCTAAATCCAAGCACAACTGGCAAATTTCAGTTAACCAGTCAATTATAGAGTCACCACCATACTTCAACATCTCTGCAGTTATGCCATCAACTCCTGGAGCCTTACCATTCTGAAGAGATTTTAGAGCTTTACACACTTCTTCTCTTGAGATCCCTCATTGTGACATCATCTGCATCTGTCTCAGAATCATTTTTGCTCTCCTGATCTAATAACTCACAGAAGTATTTGCCCCATCTGTCACTTAACTCATTGGGCTCCCATATCATTTCCCCAATCTCATTCTTCACACAACTTACAACTTTGTTTCCCCTATTTTTCCTGAGTCTCATGTACTTCCAGAAGGACTTTCTATCTTTCCAAAAAGCCAGTTCATGCCTTTCCACTTTCTCTTTCCTATCTTTTGCCTTACTGTGGCGAACCAGCTTAGCAGCTTCACGCTTCTTACAGCGATATTCATCCACAGAGACTCTACCTTGCAACATCCCCAAATAGGCTTCCTTCTTTCTCTTTACTGCCTCATCAATCTCACTATTCCACCAAGCATCACCTCTATTGTTACCCACTATTGTGGTGCTACAGACCTCTTTAGCAGCAGTAACAACACAGTTCTTAAAACATTCCCACTTCTTTTGTACCTCCCTCTCACAAGATTTCAAATCCTTCAGCCGTTCTCTGAGTAAGTCAGAATACCGCTGATGATCTTCAAGGAGCCTATCAACCTTTATTCTTTCTATCCTGGGTCTCTTCCTATTCTTTTTCCTCCAACCAACATTAAGTTTCACTCGTGACACTACCAAGTAATGATCAGAACCAACATCCGCACCTCTCATCACACGGGTGTCAACAACTAAGTGTTTCAAACGCTGATCGTAAACAACAAAATCTATCACACTCTTTTGACCAAGAGTACGATTTTCCCAAGTATATGTGTGTATATACTTGTGGTTGAAAAAATGTATTAGATACACACAAATCATTCTCAATGCAGAGTTCAATTAATCTTTCACCATTATCATTCACACAAGGATTATTAAACTTACCCAGAACATTGTCAGAAATTGTATTCTGCACACCTACACTAGCATTAAAATCCCCTGCTATTATAACTTTTTCTTTAGCACCAAACTGGCTCAAAACAGCTTTTAGCTCATTCCAGAAATATTCTTTCTTATCAGAAGGTTCCGAGTCACAAGGAGCATACACTACAACAATTACAATTCTCTGAAGTTTCACTTTTAAACGAATCCAGAGAATTTTCTCACTTATGCAACTATAGTGAATCAAGTTGTTCTTCATCTTTTCACTTAAAATCACACCTACACCAGCCTATCCTCTCATATTATCCAATGCTCCAGACCACACACTCACCATGCCATTCACTTCTTCTACCCCAATTTTCTTCTTTTTGGTTTCACTTACGCACAGCACATCCAGTCTATACTTATTCATCTCCTCAATCACCTCACTCATCTTGCCGTTTATACCTCTAGTATTCCATACACCAATCTTACATTCACTCAACCGAGATCACTTTCTCATACGCCGTTTAGAAAGTCCAGGTTGATTCCGTGGTGGACCGTCCTTCTCAAGTGTGGTAGGTCCACCATATCCCACACTTGAGTCATTCTTAATATTTCTTTTTGTCTTTTTAATGAGGTAAGTACGTCAGTGTGGGGGATTAGCCCACAGCTGAGGGTTCCAATTGGTCATTCAACCTAAGGATTCTGGAACAAAACCCAGTAAGTTGGGGTCTTTTCGCCAATGTCACACAGAACTAGCTTGCACCTCTCCAAGATTCACAGAGACTCTAGTTGCTGTTGTGTGTGCCATTGTTACCACGGAGCGCCCCGAGGAGGCAAACCCATCACTCACTACGACCGCCCGCTCCATGATATAGAGCATTAGTATAATAAAAAAATGAATCCCCCTGAAGAAAGAATTCTTTGCAGTTACATGGAAGGCACTAACAAATGTCATCACAGGCACATAGATGGCATATTTCCTACCATTTCTGATGTAGCAATCTCTTTAGAAAACTGCGTCATCTTGGAGTGGGAATTGAACCTGCATCTCTTAATTTCTGTTCGAGCATGCTACCATCACACCGACCAGGAAAGTGAAATTCCAAGCAACTGAAATGGCTTCAAGGTAATGATGCATTTCTCAAATTTTCAGAAGAGATGGCTGCATAAGGAACAGTGAAAACTGCATCGCACATTTGCCAGAGAGCATTAAGATATACACTAGTCCAGGAGCAAATCCTCAGAGCATGCTGTGTGTGTAGAGATGTATTATAATGCAAGAGTAATACAGAGGGGGAAACGAAAGTTTTGCAATATTTGGATCACTTTATGTCTTCATATGTACCTTTATGACAAAAGCTGACTGGCATTTAAAGTATAAGCCATTGTGTTTCACCATCTTTAGCAATCTGTCTGCCAGTTCTTCCATTCTGCAACAGTACCAGTTCTTGTCCTTCAAGGTGAAGAACTCCTTCACCCCAGCTGCCACCTCCTCCTGGTTGTTGAAGTGATGCCTGCAAAGGAAGTGGGCCATGAACCAGAACAAGTAATAATCCAATGGGGCAAGGTCCAGACTATATGCTGGGTGTGGCATCAGTTCAATGTCCTCAAGTTCCTGGAATTTTGCCTGGGTCGTTTGCGCAGTTTTTAGCCGATTTCTCCCGCTGTCGGAGAGCGCACCTTCTGTTCACCAGTGCTAGGTACTTCTCCTCCAAAACGGCATACATCTGCTCCAGCTGTTCAGAGTAGAGGTTGGCGTTGATGGTCCAACCATCTGGAACAAATTCATAATGGATTATCTCCTCAAAATTCCACCAGATGCAGAGCATCACCTTGTGGTTAAAGCATCCACATTTGGCCACAGGTTCAGGAAGCTGGCCCGAGCTCAACCACTGCCATTGCGTTAGGATTACGGAAATAGACCCACTTTCCATCACACGTAACAATTCTGTTGATGAAACGTACATCACGCTGGTTTTCTAGGATTTTCTCGCACACTTCCACACAGCGGTTTGCTTCAGCTGACGTCAGTTTGTGATGGACAGTGCGGAAGCTCCTGTAGACCATGCCAAGGTCTTGAAAGTGACAAACCAAGGTGGTTTATAATATGCCCAGCTCGCCTGATAATCTCCGAGTGCTGGTTGTCGGATTTGCCTCTATGGCCTGGCGCACGGCCTCTAAATCCATGGTTCACAGCCTACCTGACCTTGGCTGATGGTCGAGGTTTTTGTCACTTGAGCGAAATATCTTGAACCATCTAGTTGTGGTGCTGTAGTCCACGGAACCTTCCCCTATCTCATGACAAACGTTTCGTTTAGTTTGAGCAGCATTATGGCAGAGTTCAAACTTGTAAAGCAAAAGTTTCTTAATTAGCTGGTTGTGGATGTTCATCTTTTAGGCATCCCAACCACAGACAGAACGACGACATGCAATGCTGTTCGCAGCAACAACTACCACTTTATATCCCTTTCAACTGACTGCAATGCGTGACTTAAATTAGTTTAAAAGCGTGACATACCCGCTGCAGCACATGCGTTTATGCAAATATTGCAAAACTTTCGACTCACCCTCCATAATAGCAAGAAAACTGTACAATTGATATTTTCATTGCATGTGCAGCTTTGCAGGTTTACTAATAACTACAATATGACATACAGCAATGGAAGCATACCAGGTTACATTACAAACTTAACATTCTCCCTATTCCTACAATGACAATGCTGCTCCCCAGCTGGGGGTTTCTTGAATGCCTTAGCCTTGTTTACTGTGATAAGATCTTGTGCAAGCAGCCCAAGTAAAAGTTACTCTAACTCACTCTCAAAGTGGCCAAGGAAAGTTTCAAGCTGAGAAGTGGCAGTTGCAATTCACCTGTGAATAGAGTATGTTTGTCACCAATCACATGTGACCTTGTTATCACAGAGATGAGTTGTGCCAACTGCTATGTATCTTTTCTGTGTTAGTAACTGCTTTTTTGTTGTACCTAATCTACACTAGTGCTCAGAATTAAAGGATACTTTATACATTTGTACATAACTCAAAGTATTTAGGAGAAAATTCAATGAAATTTGGTAAAGAGGTTAATTATTACATAGATAACACAAGCAAACAAAAAACAAACTTGCCTCCTTTTTAAAAAAAAAAGCATCTCTACATTTTCAAGAAAGTATTGAAATGTTGTTAACCAAGAACTGCAATTTAGATATCACTCACCAAATCCCATTTATTTGGTTCTCTGTACTGAAATCTAGCAACAGTTCCTGCACCTGCTATTTAAGTTGTTGTTCTTGCAAGTAGTCCTCTGATTCAATTGATGTTGGGCAATCAAGACCATAGTTTAGTCAAAAACTCTCGTTTATAAGAATTTCATTACTATATACACTGAGTAGCCACTTTATTATGACCACCTGACAGTTTTAAGCAAATGAGCTATAGCTGCAGGCTGTTGCTGCCAGAGAGTCAGGCTAGTATAAAAAAGGAAAGCTTAGTGTTTGCGACAGTAGTAGAAGTGATTTTTGGGTGACGAGATGACTTTCAACGTGGGATGATTGTAGGAGCTCGAAGCCATGGAGCGAGTATCACCGAAACCGCTACATTCGTGAAATGTTCCAGAGCAGCTGTTGTCAAAGTGTTTAAAGACTGGACTGTTAGCCAAAAACTGGGTCTCTACATGCAACGTGTGGTCGTCATCGACTAGTGACTGCTCGGGCGGAACGGAGTGTGTCCAGACTTGTAACACACAACAGGAGGGCAACACTGCAGCAAATTACAGACCATCTTAATCAAGGATCCCCACAAATGATCTCTGCACCCACTGTTCGCCGTACACTGCGTCGGATGGGATATGGCAGCCGAAGACCTGTTCGAACACCTTTGCTGTCTGCAGTTAACAAGAGAAAACGTCTCCAGTTCGCACAGGAGCACAAGGATTGGACAGTCGATAAGTGGAAACAAATTATGTGGTCCGATGAATCACGTTTTCAGTTGCATCATGCTGATGGCTGAGTGAGAATTTGGCGGAAAAAGCACGAAAGCATGGACCCCAAATGCATTGCTACAACCCTTCAAGCTGGTGGAGGCAACGTTATGGTTTGGGGAATGTTTTCCTGGCATGCTTTGTTCCCTTTAATTCGTGTTGATCAACGTCTGACTGGCACATCATATCTAAACATCATTGCAGACCAAGTGCATCCTGTCATGTGGATGGTTTACCCAATGGCGATGGCTACTTTCAACAAGATAATGCGTCCTGCCATAGTGCTCGTATTGTACAGGATTGGTTTCAGGAACATGCCGGTGAGTTTACTTTGCTTAGGTGGCACCCACAATCTCCAGATCTCAACCCCGTTGAGAATTTGTGGGATGAAGTTGAACGAGCCATCAGACAGCTGGATCCACAAGCCTGCAATCTCACACTCCTGGAAAGTGCTATTCATCAAGCATGGTTTCAGATTTCACAAACAACCTATAACATCATGTGGAGTCCATGCCACGAAAAATCGACACAGTATTAAAGGCAAAAGGTGGCCCAATGAAGTACTGAAGGGGTGGTCATAATAAAGTGGCCACTCAGTGTATAACTCTATGTGTTTTCATTTAATTCTGAGGTGATTATTGTCTTAATTTGCATGGGCTGATTTCATATTCTTGTAATTTACATGAAAGAAAAGCTCATGGAACAATATTTAATGTCCTTTGTTTAAAACATGGGGAATTTTAATATAGAGTATGATCACCCCTGACAGTCATTCAGCTCATGTAACAATACATATTACTGTTTATGAGGGTTTTGATGAGGGACTAACGACCCCTTCTCAACAAGAGCTGTTTTGATTTCTTGAAGTGATCTGGTGAGCTCTCCAATGAGTTTCCCTAGAACATTCCATACATGCTCAATGATTGTGAGGTCAAGGGATCTGGTTAGTCACTCCATTTGGTGAGTATCTTGTTAATCCCATTAACATGATATAATACACTCAATGGACAAAACATTAGAGAATCATACCTAATAGCATGTTGGTCCTCCTCTAGCATGAAAAGCAGCCCGTACATGCCAAGGCATTGACTCCACCAGATGCGAGAGGGTTTCCGAAGGTAATGCCACTCATGCTTTTGCAGCATTGTCCACAACTCCGTCCAAGACATCGGTCCAGGATATATGGATCTGATGTTCTGTTCCACAGCATCCCAGAGAACTTCCACAGGGTTTAAATCTGGGAACCTTGAGGGCCACTGAATGGTTACAAACTCATATGAGTGTTCCTTGATTCATGTCTGGGTAGTTGTGGCCTGGCAGTGTGGAGGAGCATTGTCCTGGTGAAACAGGCCATCAGCTGCAGGATGCACGAAGGCCATGAAAGCATGTAGGTAATCAGCCAGCACATGCTGGTAGCACACAGCAGTTAAGGACCCTCTAGACACACTAAGGGGCCTCATGTATACTATGAGAATGCTTTCCAAATCATCACAGAGCCACCGCCGCATTAAACAGAGCTGACCTGGCGCGATGGGCCATGGTCTCATGCTGGAAATGGCATATCCGTACCCTTCTGTCGCCTCAGTACAGCTGAAAATGGGATTCATATGATCACACGATGCTGTACCATTCTGCAGAGGTCCAGTTTTGATGTTCCCGGCACCAGGTGAGGCATAATTTCCATTGATGAGCAGTCAACAGTGGCATACCAGTAGGGCATTGGATCCTGTAACCTAGGGTATGCAGCATGCGCCATACCGTTCACTCACCGACACTGCTTGAACCTCCGACACTTAACCCAGATGTGATTTGCACCTCCGTTGACAAGCGGTCAGTCTGTACAAGCCTGGATAGTCTACATCAACCCTGGTCATCAATGACATGTGGTCAGCCACTGCTTTCTCTCTGGACACTGGCACATCCGTCAATGGTATACTCGTGGTATACCCTTGATACAGTTGCCCTCAGGAACCCCTAGGGTTTTTACCACTTGGGCAATAAAATGCCCCATCTGTTATGCACTAACAAGTATGTCCATGATCAATGTCTCTCAGATCACCATATTTACCCATGTTCATTGATCGTGATACATTATTGGGAAGCCCTGGTGTCCACCTATTTATCGCCTGCATTCAGTTTGGGTCTGTTCCACTCTGGGCGGGAGATGCCCATGTCAACCGTCCATCACCCCTATCTCTAATGTTTTGTCTGCTGAGTGTATTAAATCAATAAAAAGAGTCTTAAAGATAAGTCGGTTTTACTAAGTGTAGCTTCATTAGAACTGAACTTAATACAGAATTAAAGCTCGTGCCACATGTCAAAATTTTCTGGAGCATCAGTACCATGAGCATTATTGATTTAAAATGTTGAGATATTTTACTACTTATCCGATGTGTGACACAAACTTTCCAAGTTCAGTGATGGAAAGTTTGCGCTAATTGCGCCGAACTGCCCCAATTTCATTATCTTGCGCCAAACTGCTACAAATTACGAAAAAATATTAATATTTGCGCCCAACTGCGCCGAAACGGCAATCCACAGCAAAAATTGCCGAGCGAAAAAATAATTTTCACGGCAAAAAATGCCGTTTTAAACATCGAATCGAATGATGCTTTTTTTAGATCTACGCATAATTTGGTGAAAACGACGCTTAATCAACACGTATCGTACCGCCAATCCCAAAAATTTTGGAATGTTTTTCACCT
The DNA here is from genome assembly GCA_039090855.1 of Macrothele yani. Lineage (NCBI taxonomy): Eukaryota > Metazoa > Arthropoda > Arachnida > Araneae > Macrothelidae > Macrothele > Macrothele yani. The sequence goes on along the minus strand of CM077029.1, from coordinate 115,245,596 downwards.
ACCTTCTAATTCGTTGTTTTTTTGGAAAAGGGACAAAAAAACAACGATTTTCGCGATGTAGGAAATTAAATTGTTTTTGCTTATGGAGGAGAAGTTTTGTTGTAATCACGTGGTATGTAGGAGAAACGATGCTGTACGTTATGAAATCCTGATGAAGATTGTTTACTGATAGTTTGGCGGTCTTTCGGAGTGCTGTGCAATTGAGATTGTTTATATGTCGTTCCCTGCTCTTTGGGATAGCGCAGTTATTTCATTTTGGGCGAGGTGCGCGATTACGTAAATACAGCGTACGGTCAGTCATTAGCTATTTCGTTGACGCAGAGGACGACTCTTTGGGATAGCGCAGTTATTTCATTTCGGGCGAGGTGCGCGATTACGTAAATACAGCGTACGGTCAGTCATTAGCTATTTCGTTGACGCAGAGGACGACTGAAAATGGCTCTCCCGTGGCAGGATACAATGGTTCTGTTTCTAAAGGATTCATAGGTATTCAGAAATGAAAACTTTTACGGATTTTCACTCCATCTTCCGGTTTTACGGAAGTCACCTGAAAAAACTACGGAAAAGCCCTCGCAAGATCCCTGCACGCAATTTCTATTTTTTCACCGTCTTTTGGTCGAAAAACGCACTTTACAGGTAGTACCTTATGCGCCTTCGATGTTCTGACTTCCCCGCCAACGGAGGCGGAGCTTGTCACGTGATTCCCCATACAGCCATTTGAGAGTACCGTGCGTAAAAGTCGAGAGGGAACTCAGCTCAGCGTCTTTTGCCAACTAAATCTTTACATTTATTGCATGTGGCTTTGTGCTTGTGAAAATTTCGGTGCAAACGTTTTAACCCTATCCACTCGACTGTCTGGTAACACCTGACATTACGAAATCGCCGAATAGCTCACCCACCACTCCGATGACGCCCCTATAGCTCGCATGTCGGTGGTCGTGAGACATTTCTTTTTCCTCTAATAGGTAGGGTGTCACTCGACACGACGATGACGCCCATATAGCTTCCATGTCAGGGCTCGCAAAACGTTTCTTTTTCACCGGATAAAGAAAAAGAAACGTCATCTGCATGTCGGGTGTCAGCCGCCATGCTGATGGAGCCTCTATGGCTCGCATGTCGGCGCTCGCGAGGAATTTCGTTTTCACCGAATAGCTCGCGTGTCGGGTGTTATCCGCGATGCCTATGACGACTCTATAGCTCGGATGTCGGCGCTCGCGAGGAATTACTTTTTCGCCGAATAGGTCGGGTGTCATCCACCACGTTTATGACGCCTCTGTAGCTCATATGTCGAGGCTTACGAGACATTTCTTTTTCGCCGAATATCTCGCGTGTTGCCCTCCATGCCAATGATACCTCTATATCTCGCATGTTGGCGCTCACGAGACATTTCTCTTTCACCGAATAGCTTGCGTGTCGGGTGTCATCCTTTGTGCTCATTACGCCTATATAGCTCGTGAGTCGGGGCTAGCAAGACATTTCTTTTTCGCCGAATATCGCCCGCGTTGGGTGGCACCCCCATGCTGATGACGCCTCTGTAGCTCGCATGTCGATGCTAGCGAGACATTTCTTTTTTGCCGAATAGGTCGGGTGTCAGCCGCCACATTGATGATGCCTCTATAGCTTGTATGTCGGGGCTGGCGAGCTAAAGCTGAGCTTTCACTGCTTAGTTGTGGCTTCTACTACAGAAAAGAAAAAAAAAATGCGAGTTCTGTGTGAGTATGGGTGAAAAGTTGTTTGAGTGGAAAGGGTTAATTTAGATTAAAACGAAACAAAACAAAATGTAGCAGTGAAACAGCTATGACAACAAAAACAACGAAATCAGATAAAACTTATCGTCAAGTATATCGCGGTATGTATAGTAAAGAATGGCCTTTTTATGAAGCATCTAAAGTTTTGCTGAATCACGTTTTATAATCCACATGGCTGCGATTTTAGCCTGTCGCAAGGTGGCTGCGATGATTGTAGCGTCATGCGGAGAGCAAGAAGCACAAAGATCATGTCAAAAGATTAAATGAAGATGTGAGTAAAATTAATGTAACCAAAAACTTCTGACAGCTTATAAAGAATCCTGGAAAAAAATATCAAGAGCAGATTAGTGCTGGAAAAATGCAGCAAAACAAGCAAAAAAGAGAAGAAATTGAATTTTCACAAGGTGTTTTGAAATGGGAAGAAGCTGAACATTTGCAGCAGTTGGATTCCCTCATAAAATGTTAAACAATGCTGAGATGAACATTGAATGTGGCATAAAAAACAACAACAACACATGAGTGCAATAGAAAGTGGACAGATACTATTAAAAGAAGCAAAACAAAACATTGCTAACTATCTTTAAAAAATGAGAAAAGAATAGAAGTGAGCAATTAAATATTGAGAAAAGCAGCAAAAAATGATTTTTTTTTTGTAAAATAAATGATTAATAATAGAATCCTGCTATGGTTACAAATTTTTTGATCTATTTGAAAACAAAAATGTTTGCATATATGTGTGTGTGTGTATATTTCAATGCAAGATGTTTTAAATTTGAGTAGGGTGCATCTATTTCCAAAACATTTTTTGCTTAAGAGCTTGTTCTATCTACTAATATTTTACCGGATCTATAAAATGTTTTCTTACACCAAAAATGTATTTTATCTGCTCCAAAAATGCATTTTGTTGCTCCTAAAACACATTTTGCTGCTCCAAAAATGTATTTTACCTTCTCTAAAAATGTATTTTACCTGCTCCAAAAATGTATTTTACCTGCTTTAAAAATATATTTTACCTGCACCAAAAATGCATTTTGTTGCTCCAAAAATGTAATTCACCTGCTCCAAAAACGCATTTTGCTGCTCCAAAAATGTATTTTACCTGCTCTAAAAACGTATTTTACCTGCTCCAAAAATGGTTTTGCAACTTTCCATCACTGCAAGTTTCATAAAAATCAGAATGGACCATATTGGAAATCGTGCTGTTCTTGGCTTATTTGCCATGGAATGATCTGATCATTTATGCATTAATTTTCTGTTTTATTTGTTTTCTATAACTTAATGATTTTGTATTGGGATTATTGTAGCTATTTTAATTATTTTATCTCACACACAAACATTTTAAATTTTGCAGTAGAAGCCATGTCAAGCTTTTGGATCATAAGATTAACTTGATATTATGATCCAAAAGTGTGAACTTTAAAAATCTTCCATAGCTTAGCACTGTTTGGAAAATAACCACCAATTTCTGTTCAAATGATGACACAAAACTGTTAGATACACCTAACTCAATATTTGACCTAGACTTTTTAGGAGCCTTTCACATTTCTCAAAACCATAATAACCTGGTAAATGATTTATCTTCATCTCCATACCTATCAAGCGTATGGAAAGCACTCATCAAAACTGATGGCAGCACAAGACGTTTGACACTTGAATCTGGTAAGATCGTCACAACCAAGAAATGAAGACATTTAATCATGATAAAGCTGGACCATAGTTTCCAGAGAAACTATAGTAGACGACTGTAAGTTATAAATATTGTGTTCATAAACGTTGTTTTCTGAACTAAATGAAATATAGTTATGTAATGCCTGTAGATGCCTGTAGTTCAACTAATTCAGAGCCATAGCAGGGGGGATTTAACCTCCCACGCACACATCCAATCACCAGAACCACAGGCGTTGCCAATGGATAACAATTTTGGGGAAGCAAGTAAAATACGGAAAGAGCAGTAGCTGCTGCAGTGTAAAATTTTTAGAAAGGATGAAAGTCCAGAAAAAATGTTGGTGTGATCATATCTGTCATCTGTGCCACTCTTCCCCAGGAAGGCCCGCACCCAGAACAACCGGAGCAGAGATAGCTGTCATCGAAGTACAGAAACCCTGGGGACATAGTCACCCTTCACTCTCACTGAAACGAAAGGCATTCTACAACATCATAGATTGGGTGACAGCGTGGCATTGCTCCTTGTGTCCTTGAAAAGCGGAAGTGGTGTGTGTTGTGACTTGTCACAATTGCTGGCTCTTAAAACTACACATTTGAAACCGTCCTTGTCAGCAAAGCCACCAAAGTTCTTTTGTTATGGCTAAATGTGAACGCAAAAAATTTACTTTGATAGATTTTATGTTCAAACATGTGAAATCATTGTCTTCTGAAGCAACAAGTTCAAATAAAATTCCAGTTTCATCAGGAAAATGTGAGCAAAATGTGAAAACAATGAGATGAAAAAGGAAAGAGAAGAAGCTGGGGAGGAAGTGAATAATTTTGATTTAGGTATGTATTTACATGCAAGAGTTAATGATGTGGTGAAATATAAATTATTATCTACCCCTTAGATGCCAGAAGAATCATTTAAATTTCCCATCTTGACTGATCGAAAACTGAAGTTTCAGCCAAGTTGGTATTGCACTTTATTTTCACATGAATGTGCAGGTAAAGGAGACCACTGAAAATGGGAAAATTGATTACAAAACCGTTTAATAAATGGGAAAATGCATTAGAAGTTTTTGCAAAGCATTCTCAAAGTGAATATCACCAAATATATTCACTTTATGCCAAGAAGTTCTTGAAAACATGGATGAAATCTGGAGACATACAGAAACAACTGGATTCTTCAGGTTGAGCTAAACAAATACAGTGGATCCCGCTTAAGAAGTTTTCGTTGGGACGAAGCAATGAAAACTTCTTAAACGGGAAGTGTCTGATCGGGTTTTGTAAGACTTTAGCGATTAAAAATGTTGCATAAATTAAATCCAGAAATTACATTTTAGTTAATTTTAAAGTAACAAAAATTTCACAACTTACCCATTTAAACTTGAATATAAGGATTGAAAGCTACATTTATTATGCTACAGGATTACAAAAATACCGATCTAAAAGCGTTTGTTTCTTCCTTTTTTTCTGCTAGATTCACAAAGTACGTGTCCATTTTCCTCAATTTTCTCATTATGTCCTTTGGAACACTTTTGTGGCTTTTTATAAAGTGGCGAAAAGTTTCTAGTGTTTTACCAGCTTCAGCTGAAGTTGGAATTGGCCTGCACTCATCTTCTTGCGTTTCTGGTTCATCGTACGTTCCAATGTCGCAAATATCGTCAATATTTTGCATTTTAAAAGTGGGAACATCTTTGTCAACCTTTTGCCACTATACCATTGAGGGTTGTAACAGGCAAATTTAGTTCTTTTGCTATCTGCACCCTAGTTAAATGCAGGTTTTCATCAACTTTCATAATAATGTTTCGTTTCTCAACCACAGATAAAGCTTTTCTTTTGATGCCTTTAGATGCCATATTTCTAGCTACGCGTTTCAACAATAAAACTAAATATTTAACTAAAGTATGTGAAGTGCAACATCTGAGCCTAACTCTGACAGAATGACTAACTTTCAGCAGGTGTTTCCTTTCTCAGCCTTTCCCCAGCCCCAAAGATAAGGCAATTGGGATACACAAAGGGCAGACGCAGAAAAAGGGGGGGGTAAACATGAGCCCCTGTGTTGACCGTGGGAAGCTGGTAGGGGTTTTGCTTGCTACATGTACGGGGAAACGTTTCCTCCCAACTTCTTTGACATGTACTTATCAGCTGGACGAGTTCCAAAATCGTATGTTCTTACTTAGAAACTTGTGGCACTTACAACTTCTTAAGCGGGAAAACTTGAAACATCGTTGCTTCTTAAGTGGGAAAAATTAACATTAGCACTATGGAATAAAAATTCGGACTCTAAAAATAAAACTTCTTAAATGGGAAAACTTCTTAAGCAGGAACTTCTTAAGTGGGATCCACTGTATCTGAAATCAGGAAGTGCTTGATTTCCATCGTCGGGACTGTAATTTTGTGTGGCTGTCAAGAGTTGCCACTTCGTGGATCACAGGATTCTGGACCACTCCAAACCTGATTCTGAAATAAAGAAATAAATGACGGAAATTTTAGAACCTTGTTAAGGATGCACATCTCATGTGGTGATGAAAGTTTAAAAAGCCACTGCGAGAATTCTCCCCTTAACACAAAGTATATGAGCCGAGATATTCAGAATAATATCATTAAAATATATGGCAAAATAATTCAAGATGCATTAGTCAGTAAAATCAACGAGGCTAGATGTTTTTCAATTCTTGTCGACAAGGCAACTGATATTTCTCACAATGGACAACTATCTCTCTGTGCGAGGTATGTAATCAAACATGATCTTTCATTTTCATTGTGTGAAGATTTTTTAGAATTTGGAGCAGTGAATGATATGACTGGAAAAAATTTAGCAAAAGTGATTTTGGAAACCTTTGAAGACTCTTGGTGTGAACTGTTTATTCATACTTACTTGGTCAGGGATATGACGGAGCTACCGTAATGAGTGGTAGTTTCAAAGGCATCCAAGCCATTATAAAACAGACACACCCAACTGCTTTGTACGTACATTGCAGCATGCATTCATTGAACCTGGCTCTTGCCCATTCCTGCAAGGTTCAAGAAATGAGAAACTATATTGGAACGATCAAATCAATAGGGAATTTTTTCTAATCCTCAGCTAAGCGTACAGGTATATTAAAAAGGAAAATTAAAGAGCATCTCCCAAACACAAAATGGGAAAAATTGACTTCTATGTGTGATACAAAATGGATTGAAAACCACGATAGTCTCCTTAGGTTTGATGAAATTTACTATCCCCGATCCTTGAAGTGTTAAAAGAATCACAAATGATTTCTGATATGGAAACATCTTCTAAAGCTGCCCAGTTCTTGAAACCCATAACCACAAGTCAGTTTGTCATTAGCTTGGTAACAATATCAAAACTTTTTGCCTATACTTCACCGCTTTGTAGAAGTCTGCAGTCTTCTACTTGCAATTTGACCAATTCTTTGGAACACATTGATAACCATTTGACAGAGGTTAAATGTATAAGGGAAAAAATAGATGAACATTTGTTGATATTTTCAAGCAAGCAAGCAGTGTCTCTTGAATTTGGTTAGAGAAACAATGCAAATTTCTAGAATAGTTTCTCACCAACGAAATTGAATGAACGTTAGTGCTACATCTCCGGAGCAGTATTTTAGGACTGTTATCACCATACCTTTGTTTGACCATTTTCTAGACTAAATGCAATTCTCCAATTGCAAAACAGCCATTTCTTCTCTGAACAGACTGTTGCCCATTAATCGCAACGCCTCAAGCCATGAGGACCACTATTATGATATGTACACAAATTTCTTGGATAATGATTCTGTCACATCAGAAATAAATTTGTGGAAAAGAAAATGAAGCACCATTTCGAGAAATGAGCATCCTAATATAGCCATTGAAGCATTATCACAATGTAACAAAAATCTTTTCCTGAACATTCATTTCCTGTTAAAGGTGCTCAGTACTTTTCCTGTTTCAGCTAGTACTCTAGAACGAACCTTTTTATCCATCAGGCATTTGAAAACATACTTTTGAAACTCCACAGGACAAGAGAGGTTAACTGGCTTGACTCTTATGAGTATCTACAGGGATATATGCATCAGTCCAGAAGATGTCGTCAATAGAATTACTGAAGAAAAAACAACAACATCTAGCCTTAATGCTATAGGTGGACAGACATGTGCTACTTTGAACTTTGTGCTACTGCACTTCATGACAAGTAGCTCTATTATGTGGTAGTAAAGAAAAAAGGAATTTAATAAATATAATCCTATAATTTTTTACTCAGTCTGTACACATATCAATTTAATAGAAAAAAGATATTGGGGCAATGCTGTACTTAAATAAAGATAGGGTAGATAGATCCATATACTTGTGTGTAGGTTGTATTACAGCACATAAGTCAGTATTTGAAAAATGGGAAGTACTAAATAGAAGGATTTGGTGTGCAAATAAAATGTGAAGAACAAAAACTCAGCATATGTATTAATAGAATGTACGGTGAAAATTAATTTTCAAATTCAGAACTCCCCCACCCCCAATTATTATTTTTTTTCTGAACTAATTTGTAAACATTTTTGCTAATTTATGAATAAGCATATTATCCATGCATTTTGTTAATGTAGTGATATTTTTTTTATTCAGTGGAAATTTGCTTGATATCTTACTTTTTTTTATGGTTTTAGCTTAAGTTGAAACATAATTTGTGGTATTTTTCATGTTTTAATTATATGTCATTTCACAGTGCAAATTGGGCAGGAATGTCAGTAGTGAAAGATACTGAAAAATAAAAAGTAACAAGGAATTAACTTGAACAGAAATGAAGTAATTTAAAAAAAAATAATGCAAAAATGCAGTACATGAAGCAGCTTTTTTAAATGTATGTGAGGATAATTTAATTAGAGAGAGAGAGAGAGAGAGAATAAAATAGAAACCCTCAGTTTAAAACTGAAAAAAAGGTAAGCAAATTGTGGCAGTTTTTTTTTTTTTTTTTTGATTGGAGGTTTAACGACCACCGTGAGCAACTCAATGGGCTATAAGCAGTCGCGTGACAGTTGCAGTTCACCTGTGAATAGAGTATATTTGTTGCCAGTCACATGTGACCTGACTTTTTTTAAGTTATTAAATATAAATACCAGTGTACACTTTTCATTGATTTAGAACATTTTAAATTTGTTTCAGTAGCTTTACTTTTAATTCAGAAATTTTGTTGATATTTTTAAATGAAAGCCATGTAGCAGTTAAGACTGCAGTTTCAGATTCTTGATTTTTTAAAGATTTTACTGAATGATTATTTAAATGAAGAGAGAGAGGCAGAGATAAGCATTTTGAAATCTAAAAGTTTTTCTCTTTCATTGCAGTGTTTTGGATGGGCCTGGTACTTAGCTAATGACATGCAGTTCTACGTTATTAGTCCTATTTTCCTGTATGCATTATGGAGGTAAGTTTAGAGAAAGAGAGAGAGTATGTAACTTATAAATGATTAAGTTCATAAAATATTGGTAGTAATTATAAATTTATTGTGTGAGGAGTATTTGAAAAGTTCATGGACTCACACACCTTGTTACATAGAGTTTGAACTTTGTGGAGAGATGTTTGTACTTTATTTTTCTTCCTTCCACCCCCCATGAAGCATCTTTGTCATGGTAAACAGTGTAGTTCTTACAACTCTCTACTTATCAAAATTATTTTGGATTTAGTTTTCAATAAACTTCAAAAGGACAATGGGGAAGATAGTTTTCACTTTTGCATTGTTAAAAAAATTCTAGTGTCAGAGCTTAATTTTCATGACTGGCAAACATGGACCAAGTATGGACTATTCAGAGGTCATTCTAAAGCTTTTTCCATCATAGATATTTCATGTACATCTTCCGCATTAGGAAGTCACATGCTATACGTGGTTGAAATACATGATATAAAGAGATTCAGTATCTTTGTAGAATTACTATTACACACGTCAAAACGTGGACTTGGTGATTATGGTGGTGCAGAAAGTTATGACTTTTTTATTTTAAAGAATAAAAACAAAAAGAAGGTAAGAGAAATTACTCACATATATTCATCTCGAGGTCGCCATAATTCCTTCATTCGCATATTACCGCAAAATGTTCAGTCCCAGATGTTCAGTGGCTATGCATTACAAACAGTCCGATGGTGACCATTACAAAAAGATTAGCAACGCAAAGGTAGTAGTCAGCCTCAAAAACCATGTCATGTATTGCATCGTAAGCTTAAAGAACAATACAACAGAAACAGAAAACCATATTGACACATCTGCACCACCATAATCACAAGTCCACGTTTTGATATGTGTAATAGTAATTCTACAGAGATGCTGAATCTCTTTATATCATGCTTTTCCTATCAGTTTTGATCAGTGCATCCATTGTCATTTTTAGCTATATGTTGTCTTGCAGTATCTTGAAGGAGAACATTTTCTGAAAAAAATTATCATTTTTGTCTAAGTTGCGTTTCTCAAATACCTTGTAAGATTGGATGCATAATACTCTCCTTTAGCAAATAATTGTCGGGGCGATACTTGTTGTGCAGAATTATTCCTGTTGCATCATAGAAGTGAATGAATGCGACTTTACCAAAAGAAGGCCACATACGGATTTTTTTAAATAGAGGAGAAAATTCTTCCCTCTGATATTGGTAGTTCTTATATAATTTTTTTCCTTTTCACAATTGTAGTTTTTAATCTAAGATTCACTGGAAGTGATTATGGAATTTGAAATTTCTGTATTAACTTAGGCTTTTAGCTCATATCAATAATAGAAATGACAGACATTTTTTTTCATCAGCTGGTAGTGAGATCATACAGTACCTATTTGGCACAAATACAACTCATTTGAGGCAACCCATTATGATATGACCAGCATTTTTGTAGATACGTGGATGACATCTTTATGATCTAGGAACGTAGTGAACAAGAATTACAGGTCTTCCTTGAGGCATATAACACATATTATGCATCAAATAACGTGACTATAGAAAAAGAACAGAATAATACATTACCTTACTTAGATATTTTATTTCACAAAAACCAAAATAATAGAATTGATTTCCAGATATACCGTAAACCTAACTGTATTGCCATCGTTATTCCAGCTAATTCTAACCATCCTATATCATATAGGTACTCAGCTTTTAGGTCATACATCAATAGAGCGGTAACCCATACCTTCAATAACCGATTTCTAAATAAAGAATTCAGTTGGATCAGAAATACGGCCTCTGCTTTTGGATATGACATCAGAATAATAAACAGTCTCATAAAGCGGATAACAGAGAAGACAAGAAATAATCATTTCAGAACACCCACTGATAAAAAAAAAATGAAATATTGTGGATCGGTATATTACAATCATGAAATTAATAGCATATTCAAAGAAGCATGCAAGAAATTTGGCTTGGGCTTTTTTATAAAGACCAGAAATATCAAGGACACATTAACTTCTGGTCACAGAAACACACCGATATTGCAGAAAGCGGGTGTTTACTCAATTCCACTAGGGGACAGCCAAAACAAAATTATCAGCCAATATATAGGATGCACCAAAAGAAATATCAGTGACGTGCCTGCCCCGCAGGACGCACATGACCTAAAGGCAGATAGTAGCGAGAAGGAACGTCTGCGTAGCTCAGTTGGTATATAGAGCGACTTGTTCCGGAATAAGTGGACTCGGGTTCGATCCCCGGCGTGGACAAAAATGACGGATAAATTTACTCCGTTATAAATTTACTCCGGGGACGCTAATGACGGATAAATTTACTCCGTTATAAATTTACTCCGGGGACGCTGGTGGACGTGAGGAGGTGGTGCACGCATTATGTAAATAGTTCATTCGTCATTTCTTCTGACCATCCACATTTCATTTTGTTCTTTTAAATTCGTTCACTATCAGCCTTTTAGATTCGTTCTCTATAGTTCTTTTGGATTATTCATTGTTAGCCTTTTAACCTGCCTGTGACATAGGTCATTACAGGGTTTTCATTCACAGTTGTATTATTATTTTGAGCTTACGATACAATATATAACAAGATACCTTGGGTCGAATACTACTTTGACATTGCTAAACACCATATTATGGTCACCATCGGACTTTTTGCAATGCATAGCCGCTGAATACCTGAGACCAAACAACTTGCAGAACTACGGTAGTATGCAAACAAAAAGGACCTCTGGACGAACATATGTGAGTAATTGCTCTTGCTTTCTTTTAGTCTTTATTTTTTCAATAATAAACATCATAAATAACTGCACCACCATAATCACATGACCGTATTTTAACGCGCGTAATAGCAATTCTAAAAGAGATACTGAATCTCTATGTATTATGTATTTTAACCACATATAACTTGTAACTTCCTTATATGGAAGATATACATGAAGTATCCATTATGATATGAGTTTGTTTTGTGTACTTCTGAAGTGGCAGATGATTTTCACAGTTGCTTCACCATCACAAAAAAGTTTTTTTTTTTTTTTTAATTTAAATGGCTGAAACTCAAATACCAATGATGAGATGGTTATGCAATTACTATATTATCTTCACTATTACAACATAACATAGCAGTTACTTCTTCATTGATTAAAACAGAATTACAACAGACCCAAACAGACACTGGGCATGTAAAATAATTTTTACTTCATTTGAGATATTAGATTAAAGGATAACTGAAGTAGTTACTTCTGCTTGGCACTCTTAACTTTGGGGAATTTGCTGCCTTTACCGTTCTGTAGGTCAGAATAGATGTAGGGATTTATTTTACAGGACTGCATGAGTGATATTTTTGTCAGAGAAGGGAGAGAGAGCAAGTGTTACGTATGCCAGCTTACAACATGGAAAAATGAAAAAGATGCCCGGAGAACATACAATAAAAGCATCTGCTGTTCTCTGAGATTCAAGGGTTAACTCATCAAAGAAAGATAGTCTACCAATTCCTAATTGTGGCTGATGTTAAATTTTTGTTGCTGTTAATGTATCAAACATCTTCATGTACAGTGCTTAGCATTCAAATTCTAACTTCATACATATCTATCATGCCTCAGACATATAGCTTTTGTGCTACTTATTATTTTTGTCTCTTTCAGACAATCATGATTCTGATTCACTCACAATATCTTTGGCCTTTCTTTAACTTTGACACTTAGGTTCAGTACATTCTGCTTTAGTTAGTACCTTATCATTCATTATTTTAGTCTCCATATGATTAACAACAGAGTTTCACATCACACATCTGCAAAACATCTCTATTCCACAAGTAGTCAGAACAATCCTTTCTGCAAACATCCTTTTTATAGTAATAATCTCTGCAATAGGAAAGTGCATCATGTGTCTTTTCTGTAGTAACTAGGTTTCACTACTGTTCATTAGAATATGTCATGCTACACCCCATAATTTCTTTGCATCAAGTGTCTTTTTTGTAATAACTAGGTTTCACTGCCATTCATTAGATTATGGCATGTTACATCCCATAATTTCTTCAGTCCTTCCATAGGTGAGTGTGTTTACCATAAGCTTTCTCAAAACCTACAGATGCACAGCAAACATTTTCTGAACATGTACTGTTCGATCAACATTTGTAATGCACTATGTAATACCTATATTTGGTTAGCAAAATTCATCATCATCATCATTAAGCTGTTCTCTGAAATTCAGAGGTTAGCTCCACAAAGAAATACAAACTACCAGATAACTTTTACTTACTGCATGCTGAGCATGAAACCACTCTTTCCCCCCACCACTCCTCTAATTTCAGGCCCCATTACTTATCAATGGGAATCACTCTGAACACTTTTCCTGCTGCACTGCAAGATGATTTCATTATAATTCTTACATTTTTTTTATCACTCATTCCATCGTGCAAAAGGACAATAATAACACTCTTCCATTCTTGAAGAACAATTCCTTCTCCACAATACGTTTGAAAGAAAAAGAAAAACATTGTTAAATTTGTGTAGAAACTAAGGCTTATGGAAGAAACATGTCCACAGGCCACAATCAAGAGAGTTTCAGCATTTTAAAATAAAGGCATTTTAGAAAGATATACAACCCCCCCCCCCCGAAAAAAAAACAACAACACTTGAAATATGGTAAATGAACTTGTATGAATTATTTTAAAGTTGTGCAAATCCAGTAAAGAAAAGAATGGGAAGGAGGGGGGTGAGAAGATTTAACAGTGGCTTAGTGGATACACCATACATTAGAAATGATATGGCTTTTGTTCTGCATTGACCTAACAAAATTAGACATCAGGCCTAGTGAGCTTAAAAAGTGTTGTGTTTCTTTAATTATTGCTGGGCTATCATGTTTTAGATTTTGAGCTACTGTATTAATCATGGCATTCCTTGTGTCACTTACAAAGGTATTTAGCTATTCTGTCAGTTGCAGTTTACAACAAAATACACAGTATTCGGTGTTCATTTGCCATTTGCCGGGAGACTTGCTGCCTCATCCATGCTTCTGTTGCCACAAAGTCAGATGATTTATCCAATGAATGAGTTATTTCCCATTAACTCAGAATTAAGCTATTTCATAGTATAAGAGGAAGGGATGGGGCGAAAGTATGATATTTGCTACCAACAGGTTTGGTGTGTGACCAAAAGTAGTGGCCACAAGTTGGACAGAACATAAGCTGTTCACATTCCATCTTCTCAGTGTCTCTTCTTATTTGATCTGGCAGCTGTCATAATTTTTTTAGTATAATCCAAGAACTATCTGTTAAAAAAGTTGCAAATTTAGGTTCTATGGATAATATACCATTTAAAGAAAAAAACGTTTTTGTGGCAGTTTGATTTTAAAAGAATCTTCATAGTAATTGTGCAGGAGAGATGTTATAATTGAAAAGTACCAACATATGTGTTAATAACAGAAAAATGTAATGGGATATGAAGATAGAGGACTGAAAAGAGTTTGAAAAAATTATATATATATTTTTTTACTTATGAGCATTTTGACATAAAATATAATGCAATGAAGGTGGTATTATTTTTCCTTATGGAAAGTGACATGTATGGGAAGCTCAGAGGTGCCCATGAATGTGCGTGCCACTGAGCTTTCCACAGTAGCTAATTATTATGTGTGTGTCATCAGTAATCACTTCACGAATCTCATTTGTCAATTTTAGCTGTACTAATAGCATTAGTTTAAAGTTTTTGTTCACTCTTCAGTTGAAACATTTTATGCGATGCCAAGTAATATTAATCATATTGTCTGTAGTATTTCAGAAGAACAAATATCGTTCTTCAAATCTTTCTGTTTCACACATTAAATTCGAATGCTGTGACTGAGGAAGGCAGTGTGCTCAATTAGGTCTATGAAGTGGTATAATAAAATTTACAATGACAATGCAAAATGCTAACTCACCGTTTCTTTACTTGAATTTCCCACTGGCTGCTTGCTACGCTTGTTAAACGCATTGAGACAAATGTCGTTTTACAAATTTATGTTGGTAAAAACAGAATGAAGTAACATTTCAAATGGTTTTTTACTTCATTCTGATTCAGAATGATTTTATTCCAATTTTAAATGTTTTTTACTTCATTCTGTTTTTAAATTGAAATGTGTTTGGAATAAAGTCATTCTGAATCAGAATGAAAGTCATTCTGAATCAGAAAACCATTAAAATTTTACTTCATTCTGTTTTTACCAATATAAGTTTGTAAAACGACATTTGTCCCAATGCATTTAACAAGAAAAGCAAGCAGCCAGCAGGAAATTCAAGTACAGAAACGGTGAATTAGTAGTTTGCATTGTCATTGTAAATTGTATTATACCACTTCATAGAACTAATTGAGTACACTGCCTTCCTTGATCAGAGCATTCGAATTTAATGTGTTAGACAGAAGAAGATGTGGAAGAACGATATTTGTTCTTCATAAATACTATGAACAATTACCACATAATCCAGCAAGAAGCTTAACCTGAGCTTGAGCTATATCTGAATATTGCCTGTAGTTTCTACAGAATTTTAGATCTAACTACAGAACTACAGCAATGCTTAAAAATCTATGAATTTTTGCTCTTTATTAATTAAAAAAAAAAAAGAACTGCGAATTTTACTCTTTATTCACTAAAAAGGCTATAAATTTTCCCCTTCTGTTCCTTCATTTAAAAAGATCGGGATTTTTTTCATTCTTCTTTGGAGTTCTGGCTTATTCTGTAAAGCACAACTTTTCTGAGGGTAATTACAGTTTGGGATCAACTTCTCAGGAGTGGATCATACAGTGATTTTTTTTTCTGAATTTCATGGCCTGTGGTATATATGAAGGAAAATGTGATACCAATTCTTAACATTAATATTATTATGAATATGTTTATTTGTAATATAACTCATTATTATTTCATTCTTATTTTCCATATTAGGTGGCCAAAAGTTGGTCTTTCCATCATATCTGCTTTGCTGCTCAGTAGTTGGATTACTAGTGGTGTGATCAGTACACATTTTAATTTAATGGCTGCATACACTGAAGTTACAGTTACAGAAGTAACCAATGTTGCAGAATTTACAGCACGGTAAAGAATCTTTTATATTTGTTTTTCACCTAAACTGTGCTTTTTTAAAATTGAGTATGGCATACAATGTTTTAGTGTGATCATAAATTAATGTGTTGACAAGATCTAATTTCAGAATATTTCAAGTGTGAGCTCTGTTAAATGCATCACATGGTGTTGCAATGATAAGTAAAAACTGAAATTTGTGTGCTACATGCATTTATCACTAAGAAAATGTATCTGTTAGGAAAAGAATGCATTGAATAGTAGAAGCATCATAGTGCCAGAAAGTCCTTGTAGCAATAAATACCATCTTTAAATTTGGAAAATACTCCAGGCATTTGAATTTCTTTACCTAGTCCCTTTGAAAACTATGATCTTTATTTCTATTTTCAGTTATAATTTTCTGATTTTGAATACAGGTTCTCTTTTTATTAGAATCTGTACTGTTGGATGCTCCAGGTTAATCATAATTCCGTTCTTTTTAATTTTATAGTCATTGTCACCACCATTCTTTCATCTGCTTTATAATCTTTTTCATTTTGCATATTTTCATCTCTGTCTTTTAAAGCATTTTAATACTGACATTTTGACACAGAATTTTGAAATTATAGCTCAAAAATAAACAAAAACATTCAATCATGAAAGATCTCTTTCATGATTTATCTGCTTCTCCGGGCAATCACGGGATAGGATTCTTAACCTCCAGATTCGCTAAACATGAATGCCGGTTGCTTCGACTAGCGAATCCTGTGATGGTTAAATTCAAACTGATCGGAAACTTGAAACTTGGTCGTTCTGGGTGGTGTAGTGGTTAGCATACCTAGGCGTTTTCTGGGAGACACGGGTTCGAGTCCTGCTCCAGGACGATGAAAATTTTCAAGTTTTCGGATATTATCTGACTTACCATCCTTGTCACATTTACGCCAAAAATCGGATTGTCATCTTCAAAATTTGTAAAAACATTCAAAACTAAATATAGTTTAAAATGTCAATTACAAGATTAGTTGATATTTTCGTGCACAATAAATTTATTCGCCTGGACATTGTAACTGAAATGAGAATGTACCTTTAAAGGTATTAAAATACTACTACCAATAATGCGTGAAATGACTGCTATTTTGTACTGAAATACTTTTGTGCTTTTGAAAATCCTAGTAAACTTACCTTTTTAGAATGCATGCACTTGACTCTGAAATGCAACTGAGTGAATTGATGTTGGCATCGCTATCGTAATAATGCATCCCAAAAGAAACGTTCATTTATTCTAACACATCTGATAGCTAAACCCTTTCAATGAATATTAATTTGTAGTTTCTCACACTATTTCACTTCAGTTGTCATGACTCAGCATCAAATTACAGGCACGTAAAGTTTGCAGCATTCTACACATTCAACATCGATGTAAATACATGACAACAGCTTGTAATAGTAAATGTGCAAGTGTGATTGATAGCACATCTATGTATTTGAAGGGACTTGCAGCTAATACCAAAATTCAAGTAATGTGAGTCGCACTTTCACTTGTGTGCTTGGTTTTCTAACGATGCTGTTTTTAATCCCAGGCACAACTCTCAAAAAAAAATTTCTCCTAACTTGCATCTGTGTTTAAAACAAAATTGGCAATTATTATTTTTATAGCAGAAAAAAGTGTTCAAAGGAAAATGTTTAAAAACCCAAACTAAAGAATTTGTTAGGGGTGCTCAGCCCCCTCCCCAACCCCTCTAATTACAGGCTTGTATTTACCTTGTCATTGCTAAAAATTCCACCATTTCGATGACCTGTACAGTCATTTTCACAGCAGAGTGAGGAATGCTAGTATTGCTTTTTAAGATTTGATTTTGCTAAAGATGCATTGTTTTTCATTGCTTTAGTACTATTTGCTATAAATAAAGAAACAAAAAGAGCAAGCATTTTTTTCTTTTTTGTTTAAAAAGAAATTGAGGTTCAAAATTGGAATTTCAACTCTTCATCGCTGTCATTCATTCCCCATAAAGTGGTTTTCTGTGCACAGTGAGTGAGCAGTAGTGCTTTTGAAGTGAGCAGTAGTGAGCAGTAGTGCTTTTTATTTTGCTTTAAACAAAAGAAATAATATTCGCTATGCTCCTTGATTCAGCAAAAGGTGACTAAAAAATGGGAAACATGCAGTTTAAATGAAATTAAATGTGAAACATTGGTACTGCATTGCTCACTGACGTGAAACAGTTTTACAGGACATGGAAATGTTACAGATTCCATGACAGACAGATTAAGTACTGACTTTGAAATTTGATTCTGCTTAAACGAAGAAGGGACAAAAAATGCTTACTCAGCTGATTACTTTGCAGAAGTTACTGTTCTAACAGTATTTCTAAAGAAATAATGAAAACATGCATTTTGTTCGGAAACATTCTGAAAAAATATGAAGTAACCCTTTTTCACTATTGCCAATGATCTTAAAAATGAGAAGCATCATCAGAAAAGTAGAAAAAGTAATAATATAACCAGGGAGAAATAATTAAAAAAATTGGTATTTGATAAAATAAATTCAAAATGTGGAAATGAAAAATGGTGTACCATTGTTATCGCTGCTAGAGAAGTTATTTCCAGCAGTTCCAAACATTTGCGAGATCTGCAGATTTTTCCATTTTGTCCAATTGTTGGTCACCATATTCTAATTTTCCGACTTTTCCTTAAAAATGTTTATTGCAGGAAAGAATTCCAGTACTACTCTTGGACCTTTCAAAAAACATGAAACATTAAAGTCTAGAAGAAATGGAAATAGAGTTTCATGACTTTTCTAGGATTTCCAGGGACCTTGCACACTCTGTCTTATGACCGACATTTAAGACATACAAAAAAATATCGAAAAAGCATCTAAAAATTGTTACAGTATTGAAAACATCAAAGAAACATTTAATATCACATTTCAGTGAGATTTTTTATTTCCGTTAGTATATTCCATGTTTTCAGGCCTGACGAGAGGGGGAGGGGGGGGAGGCGGTGCTGTAGCACTAGGGCCCAGAGCCCATTTCTGAAGTAATTTTTTTTTAATTATTATTTTATGGTGTCCGAATATTTTTCAAGCTATACCGTCACCAGGGTTGGAAAGTTAAGCGTAAAAAATATTTTCTATGTGATGCGTAAAATACGCGTAAAAATGCATATTTTATGTCATAAATGTAAAAATTGTAATAAATTCAAAACTTGCTTTAAATACAGTAAAAAAAAAAAAAAAACGAAGTGTTACAATATTACTCGAGTTCCCAGGCTAACTGCGAGACGTGCGTGGGTTACCTGCAGCAAATCAAACGAGCTCTCCATATTATGTTTTTCATTTCTTCTTTCTTTTCCAACGACACGCCGACATGACACACTGGGTTCTCTGTGTTGCTTTGCTACTCGCTGACACAGACTATTGTGTATGATATACAACGTTATTGCTAGTCATCAAAGGCTGCAGACAATTTTCATCATGTGAATTTTGTCACTTTGTGTTTCCCACCAGAAGCCGGGATCTTTTGTCTTTTTATTTTATGCTCAACTCATTATTTTCGCATTGCAGTAGTTTTAATAAATGAATATAGTGTCTTTGTGTGTAATTCCGACTTCGTTTATTTTCCTTTATTCCGATGACCGATTAAGTCGTCCTGTTCACAGCGGCAACTTAAAAGAGAAAACACAAAATTTAATCATGAAAGAAATACGGGATTACGCCATATAATACAAATTTTGAAGATAACAATCCGATTTTTGGCGTAATTGTGACAAGGATGGTAAGTCAAATAATATCCGAAAACTCGAAAATTTTCATCGTCCTGGAGCGGGACTCGAACCCCGTCTCCCAGAAAACGCCTAGGTATGCTAACCACTACACCACCCAGAACGACCAGGTTTCAAGTTTCCGATCAATTTGAATTTAACCATCACAGGATTCGCTAGTCGAAGCAACCGGCATTCATATTTAGCGAATCTGGAGGTTAATAATCCTATCCCGTGATTGCCCGGAGAAGCAGATAAATCATGAAAGAAATACGGGATTACGCCATATGATACAAATTTTGAAGATAACAATCCGATTTTTGGCGTAAATGTGACAAGGATGGTAAGTCAAATAATATCCGAAAACTCGAAAATTTTCATCGTCCTGGAGCGGGACTCGAACCCGCGTCTCCCAGAAAACGCCTAGGTATGCTAACCACTACACCACCCAGAACGACCAGGTTTCAAGTTTCCGATCAATTTGAATTTAACCATCACAGGATTCGCTAGTCGAAGCAACCGGCATTCATATTTAGCGAATCTGAGGTTAATAATCCTATCCCGTGATTGCCCGGAGAAGCAGATAAATCATGAAAGAAATACGGGATTACGCCATATGATACAAATTTTGAAGATAACAATCCGATTTTTGGCGTAAATGTGACAAGGATGGTAAGTCAAATAATATCCGAAAACTCGAAAATTTTCATCGTCCTGGAGCGGGACTCGAACCCGCGTCTCCCAGAAAACGCCTAGGTATGCTAACCACTACACCACCCAGAACGACCAGGTTTCAAGTTTCCGATCAATTTGAATTTAACCATCACAGGATTCGCTAAATATGAATGCCGGTTGCTTCGACTAGCGAATCCTGTGATGGTTAAATTCAAATTGATCGGAAACTTGAAACCTGGTCGTTCTGGGTGGTGTAGTGGTTAGCATACCTAGGCGTTTTCTGGGAGACGCGGGTTCGAGTCCCGCTCCAGGACGATGAAAATTTTCGAGTTTTCGGATATTATTTGACTTACCATCCTTGTCACATTTACGCCAAAAATCGGATTGTTATCTTCAAAATTTGTATTATATGGCGTAATCCCGTATTTCTTTCATGATTTATCTGCTTCTCCGGGCAATCACGGGATAGGATTATTAACCTCCAGATTCGCTAAATATGAATGCCGGTTGCTTCGACTAGCGAATCCTGTGATGTTTAAATTCAAATTGATCGGAAACTTGAAACCTGGTCGTTCTGGGTGGTGTAGTGGTTAGCATACCTAGGCGTTTTCTGGGAGACGCGGGTTCGAGTCCCGCTCCAGGACGATGAAAATTTTCGAGTTTTCGGATATTATTTGACTTACCATCCTTGTCACATTTACGCCAAAAATCGGATTGTTATCTTCAAAATTTGTATTATATGGCGTAATCCCGTATTTCTTTCATGATTTATCTGCTTCTCCGGGCAATCACGGGATAGGATTATTAACCTCCAGATTCGCTAAATATGAATGCCGGTTGCTTCGACTAGCGAATCCTGTGATGGTTAAATTCAAATTGATCGGAAACTTGAAACCTGGTCGTTCTGGGTGGTGTAGAGGTTAGCATACCTAGGCGTTTTCTGGGAGACGCGGGTTCGAGTCCCGCTCCAGGACGATGAAAATTTTCGAGTTTTCGGATATTATTTGACTTACCATCCTTGTCACATTTACGCCAAAAATCGGATTGTTATCTACAAAATTTAATGTTTACTTATGAGAACTCTTTGTGGATACTTTCCCAGAGGCTGCATCTTTAGACGTATATTACACTCTAAATGAAATTTAATTTTACTTCAATTTAAAAAAAAAACTTGACCTTGAAACTCCGATCATAATTTTGACATAATACTACCACTGTTTATTTGCGATGACATATCACTAATGTGCGGACGGGAGAATATAAAAATTTTCCATGGCAAAAAAAATATTAAAGAGTTGCAACCGGTTGGGTTGTCGGAAGTAGGGTAATGGCGTGTGTGTGTGTGTGTGTGGGGGGGGGATATTTTATTGCCCGAGCTCACTCTCCACGGCCCTGCATGTTTTTTGTACTCTGACATGGACTGATGATTTTCATTGCGACTACAGAGAATCTGTAGTGCTTTGGGTCTCTGTAATGGTTGCATTTTAAAATAGGTTTTCACTTCAGAAACTTTAGTTTTGTTTTCTAGTGCATCACATTCAATAAAACCAACAATGAATAAATAAATACACTTATGAGCACCCCACATGAAATCAATGTCATGGCTATGAACATCGCTGATTTCCGTACACTGTATGCATTCATGCTTCTCCCTTGGGTTGCACCATGGAACTTCCGCCTAAATTACTACTGCCAATATTGCTGCAGAATGCACAATTCTGCTGGGCCTAAAATTGATATAGGCATCTTTATTATTCCAATTTTAGAGTAAGTAGTTGACAAAAAATATGCAAACAGAAAAAATCCATCTTCTATACTCTGCATTATTAAAGAGACTGAAGCTTCATACTAGAAATCCAAATTTTGAAAAATAAAATTTTCAGTATAGGATTTGAAAACTTGGACATCAAGTGAAAAATTTATGGTGCCATGGTGACTGGGTGCATTGGATAAGTCTACCCCTGTGCATAGTGCATATATATTATGGTTGGCCTCATAGGTGCTAACTATGGGGGACAAGGTGAATCTTGCCCCCCCCCCCATAATAATTTATTGGGGGGGGCAGTGCTCACACAATTTTTTTTTCTGTTTAATTAAAAGGTCGCTTTGGCCTCATATAGTTAAGGTGAATCTTGCCCCCCCTAATAATTTTATTGAAGGGGGGGAGGAACAGTGCTCACACAAAATTTTTTGTCCTGTTTAATTAAAAAGTCACTTTGGCCTCATAGGTGCAGTGGCGGACTGGCAACCCATAAACAAGTTAAGTTGATTTTGAGCAGCCCACTTTTGGAAGAAACTATCAAGGTACTTCATCCAAAAAAAAAAAAAAAAAAAAAGAAAAGGGGGGAAAAAGTGTTATGTCAGTCAGCATCACCATTTAAACATTTTTTCAACACAAGTGTATGAATCATTGAGGGTTTTTTTTTTTTTTTTGTATTAAAGCAATAACATTTAACATCATTTTACCCATTTTCCTGGAGACACCATAGCTCTAAAATTTAATGTAAGAAAAAGTTCTCTGAGAGAGACTGTAGAAGACTTAATTCCTTTCTTATGAATTTTATTGCAATAACTGAACTCACTGTCTCTCTCCCTCTCTCAAAATTTGTAACACTTTGGTTTTAGTGAGAATGGAAATCCAAATGTGCTAGAAATTAATTTCTTCTTCAAGATTTATCTGTAATTAATAAAATAATTGCAAAAAAATCTCCTGAGAAAATTGGAAATGTCCAGAATTTCAGTGCAAATTTATAAAGTGTAAAGAATGCGAAAATTAATTTTTGTTTAATAACTTTCAACAGGAAAAGGGCCACAGTGGTCAAAGCGCTGGTTTTTGACCATTCGGCCATGATGGATCTGGGTTCAAATCCCGGTGAGGCATGGATGTTGTGTTTGTCTTACGGCACTGGCTCTCTCCCTTACCTGGAACTTGTGGCCTCGAATTATGGACAGGCGACTGCTTATAGCACATTGAGTTGCTCATGGTGGTCGTTA
Organism: Macrothele yani; assembly: GCA_039090855.1. Taxonomy (NCBI): domain Eukaryota; kingdom Metazoa; phylum Arthropoda; class Arachnida; order Araneae; family Macrothelidae; genus Macrothele; species Macrothele yani. Next base: position 115,222,330 of record CM077029.1, on the reverse strand, counting down.
AACCTAAAAAAAGCAAAAAAAAAAAACAAACTGGAAAAAGTCTTTTTGCTGTAGCTGAAACAGTATTCCCATAACGGCAATTCAAGAATTCGTGTAACTGAAAGGCCCAAAAAGTAGTAAATCAGATATCGATTTCGTAAAAAAAGGAAAAGCATGTGCATGTACAAATAAAAAGCAGTAACCCCAAAATTTTATCATGTGCGAACCTCAATGCATTAACGTACACAGTGAATTTCGAATTTCCATCCCAGATTATATTATTCAAATGTGATTGTCAAAAGCAGACTGAGGTAGAGGATATCAGGCTAAAGGGACTGGGCTTAAATTAGAAATTCCACAAAGGGGGAGGGGTGTACCAACATAGGGTTTGGCTCATCAGGACATTTGTTACATAAGTTTCTTGCTTTTTGAAGCCGTCCAAGTGGTAGACAAACTTTGTCGTTTTGGCATTACTTGCTTTTCTTCTTGAAGTACAAGTGTATATTTATTTCTTCTTTTCTTGAGTTAGCATGAGGCCTACCAGCCCACTGGTAATTTTTCCCGTATCCCGGTGGACCAAGCTCCACCTCATGAATCCAAAGTGATTTATTTAAAAAAATTAATGAACTAAAATAAGTAAACTTTTGTTCCAAATTTAGAATTGCTCATTTGATAAGAAACTGGATTGCCAGCCCCATTTTTGCATCTTTGGCATGTCCTCATGATATGTGGTAACTGTTTGAAACAATTTTCAAAAATAAAATAAATGGAAATATTAAATCATATAATCTCTAGTGCCTTTATTTATCTATTTATTTTTGTGTTTTTGTTCTTTGTTTAAGTAACCCAGATTTTTTAATTTTTTTATAAATATTTAGAAATGAAATCTCTGGCACCAACGGTGGCACAGTGGTCTGAGCTCTGGCTTATGACCATTCGTTTGTGATGAGTCTGGGTTCAAATCCTGGTCAGGCATGGATGTTGTGTTAGTCTCACGGCACTGGAATTATCCCTTCTCTGGAACCAGTGGCCCTAAATTAGGAATGGGTGGCTGCTTATAGCCCATTGAGTTGCTCAAGGTGGTCATTAAACCTTTAAAAAAAAAGTAAAATAAAATATATATGGATATTTTTTCAAAAAATCACAGGCTGAATTTTATTTTTAAAAATAATAACATTCAGCAAAAGAGTATTTCTGTTTCCTGGTTTATTTGCTGATGAGCAATTACAATTGCATTTTAAAGTATACGTCAAAGCTCGTAGTTTGTCTTTTTGCCTTCTTTTAAATTTTCCTCCTGACAATGGAAGATATATGCCCCTCCCACGTCCGATCTCTTCATGCCTGCACCCCAATAATTTGGTGAAGTTGGCTCCCCTGGTTGTCTATATTTCTGTTGTGAAAAAGAAAATTCTGAACTTTTTCTTGTGTATCTCTGCATTTTGTTCTTTTTATACATACATATCACTAACAAGGGGACCTTACGATTGACCACCCGCTGATTTCGGTGATTTTTTTAAAAATGAAAGTAGAAGCAAAATGAGGATATACGTGTCCCGGCATTTGATCTAATGCCTCTTATTTTTGGAATAAAAAATCATAACGATCCGAGGACGGAAAAATGAATGTAATTCACGATTTCCTGTAAATGATTCTTTACTGTAATGTCACGAGGTCCTGCAACAGTGTATTATAGCATACATTTCCTGTTATGGTGGCTGATGTCGAAAAGCGGGGAATGGACTGTAAACTATCAATAGCAGCAAAGAACGGAATGCCTGCATTTTCCCATCCTCCCTTAAAGCTGTCTCATTCTCACTTTTCAGAATTCAGTAAAAAGTTACAACAACATTGTGTGATACAGGTAGATACTGAATGAAACATATATATTTTTGTGCAATATTTGCATGAGCTAGCTAATGTCAATGGCAATTCGGTGTAGTTTCACTAACAAATAATGAGGAACTTGTAGAAGTAATCGTTGAATAATGGAGTTTAATAATAAATAACACGTATTGGGACAGAGGAATTGTTAGGAGAATCGACATATCACATTTTAGCTTATAAAGTATAATTACGTACTTTTATTTGAAGACTTGACGTATATGTTGTTAGGTACCACTATCGGAGATTTCACTATCGTTTATTCGTACACAAAGTTGCGGATGATAAGTATCATAAAAACAATGAAAACATAGCACTTCTCTACAACACGAGCATTTGATAAAAGAACTGTTGGAACACTTGCATTTTGTTTGTTGAACGTCGTCCGGAAAGCCCACTTCGTTCACATTTCCCAAAACCTTTCTTTCATTTATTAACTTCACAGCAAACTAAGCGTACTGCAACATATTATTGAAAATCGGTGCAGAAAGTTGATGATTTATAAGTGAATGGATCTTCAGGGCATCTTCTCGCTTGTTTAAACGCCTATTTTCTTTTAAAAGTTCGACAGAGTTTTGTAATTTTTTACTAAAATGTTTTACTTGACAGAAAAGGTACACATCACAAGGTTGACAGTATGGGGTACAATGAAGTGGAATGATTTCAACAGTAGAAGAACAAGTGTCGTCGTCCTTTGTGAATCCAAGATCAATAGAAACTTTTTTTCTTCGCAAAATGAATCCAAGATCAATAGAAACTTCTTTTCTCCTCCCCATGAATCCAAGATCAATAGAAACTTCTTTTCTTTGCAAAATGGTCAGATAATGTTCTTCACGAAACTGCTAAAAAATGCTCTTTTGTTAATTTTACTGATTTCTATGATGTTACGAATACATTTCCATATTCCGCCGTTAGTCCTTCCGCAATCTTAGAAATGAGAGGTCCAAATTGTCCCTGTTTCATTCAGTATCTACGTATACCACACAATGTTGTTGTAACTTCTTACTGAATTCTAAAAAGTGAAACTGAGAGAGCTTAAAGGGAGGATGGGAAAATTCAGGCATTCCGTTCTTTGCTGCTATTGATAGTTCACTGTTCATTCCCCGCTTTTCGACATTAGCCACCATAACAGGAAATGTATGCTATAACACACTGTTGCAGGACCTCGTGACATTGCAGTAAAGTATCATTTACAGGAAATCACGAATCGCATTCATTTTTCGTCCTCGGATCGTTATGATTTTTATTCAAAAAATAAGAGGTATTAGATCAAATGCCGGGACACACGTATATCCTCATTTTGCCTCTACTTTCGTTTAAAAAATATTCACCGAAATCCCCGGGTGCTCGGCTGTAAGGTTCCCTTGTAAGCTGTTCTCTGAGCTGCAGGGTTAGCTCCACAAAGAAATACAAACTACCAGATAATTTTGACTTATTGTTGCTGTATCAAACTTCTCCATTTACAGCGATCTTGACATACAACTCGGGCTTCACTGGCATCCATCACATGACATGCACAAGACCTTCTATACTTCATACTCATAATCTTTTTCTCATACAGACACTCCTGAATTTAATCCTCCCACAACTTCCTTGGCCTTCCTCTGCCTTTCCTTTCTGCCACTTGGGCTAAAAGATTTTCTTAGTAAACATCTCATCAGTCATTCTTTCAACATGGCCAAATCACCAAAGCATATTAGTTTCCACCTTGCTAACAACATTTTGCTTCACATTACACAACTGCAACACATCTTCATTCCTCACACAGTCAGAACGTGTCTTGCCACAAACCCCCCGTAAGTAACACATTTCTCCAGCACACAAATGACTCTTATGTTTCTTCTGCAGTACCCAGGTTTCACTGCCATACGTCAGAGTAGGAACAATTACACTCTCATACACAGCCATGCGGGACTCTCTTGAGAACCCATCATTCCTGTGAACACTTTCCAAAGCCACTATGACTTTCAATGAAGAATTCACTTGCCTACTAATTTCACCATCCAATTTGTTCTCTCTGTCAAACATGCTTCCTAAATTCTCAAACTCATTCACCTGATCAATCACTGTGCCATTTAGACTTAAATTACATTCAATACGACCAGTTCCTCTCTCAAAAACCATAACTTTGGTCTTTCCCTTATTTATACTGTTTGAATTTCATGCAAACTTCGTACATCCGAGAGAACATACTCTGCAACTTACTTTTGCTCTCTACCAACAGGACAGTGTCTACAGCAATCTGCACACATATGAATATCACCAAGACATAAACCAGTATTATCTATTTTGGCATCATACATGCACGCATCAATAAATATATTAAACAGCAATGGTGACATTACACAACCTTGTCTGACTCCAGAACTAACAGAAAACCATTTTGATAAAACACCATTCACTTGTACACAAGCTCTACTGCCAGCATACATGGCTTTTACACTATTAAGTAGATTCCCAGTAACACCATATTCATTCAAAACCTTCCACAAAAGTGTCTTATTTACTCAGTCGTAAGCTTTCTCTAAATCTATGAAGGCAGCAAAAACTTTCTTCCCAACAGCCAGATACTTTTCAATCATCATGCGTAATGCAAAAATTTGGCTGGTTCAGTCTTTACCAGGCATAAAACCACTCTGAACACCCCGCACTTTCTCTGATGTAAGACCCCGTACCTTTTCAATAGCGACCTTACCAAACACTTTCCCTGGCACACTTAATAGGCTAATACCACGATAGTTCTTGCAGTCAGTCTGATCACATTTTCCCCTATACAAGGGAACAATGATAGCATATCTCCAATCCCGAGAGACCATTCCTAACTCCCAGCACAACTGGCAAATTTCAGTTAACCAGTCAATTACAGAGTCACCACCATATTTCAACATCTCAGCAGTTATGCCATCAACTCCTGGAGCCTTACCATTCTGAAGAGATTTTAGAGCTTTACACACCTCTTTTCTTGAGATCCCTCCTGTACTTCCATCCTTCACTGTGACATCATCTGCTTCTGCCTCAGAATCACCTTTGCTATCCTGATCTAATAACTCATAGAAGTATTCACCCCATCTTTCACTTAACTCATTGGGCTCCCATATCATTTCCCCAATCTCATTCTTCACACAACTTACAACTTCGTTTCCCCTATTTTTCCTGAGTCTCATGTGCTTCCAGAAAGTCTTCCTATCTTTCCAAAAAGCCAATTCATGCCTTTCCACCTTCTCCTTCCTATCTTTTGCCTTACTCTGGCGAACCAGCTTAGCGGCTTCACTCTTTTTACAGCGACATTCTTCCACAGAAACTCTACCTTGCAACATCCCCAAATAGGTTTCCTTGTTTCTCTTTACTACCTCTTGAATCTCTGATTCTCACTATTTCACAAAGCATCACCTCTATTGTTACCCACTATTGTGGTGCTACAGATCTCTACAGCAGCAGTGACAACACAGTTCTTAAAACATTCCCACTTCTTTTCTACATCCTTCTCATAAGACTTCAGCTCCTTCAGTCATTCTTTGAGTATGTCAGAATAACACTGATGATTTTCAGGGAGCCTTTTAACCTTTATTCTTTCCATCCTGGGCCTCTTCCTATTCCTTTTCCTCCAACCAACATCCAGTTTCACTCGTGACATTACCAAGTAATGATCAGAACCAACATTCACACCTCTCATCACACGAGTGTCAACAACTAAATGCTTCAGACTCTGATCATAGACAACAAAATCTATCGCACTCTTTTGACCAAGAGTATGATTTTATCAAATATATGTGTGTATATACTTGTGGTTGAAAAACGTATTAGATACCTTTGTCTTTTTAGATGAGAATTAAATGCTTTAAAAGTGAAATAAATGGAATAATATTAACATGTGCTACATTGAGGATGAAATCTGAAGAAATTATCATTTTATGTTATTTTTTGCCAACAAAATCCTCTAACCATTAAAATAAATAAAGTAACTGCAAGTAATGAATAATGCATCAACTTAAAAAACTTTGGCTGAAAGTAATTTATGTACGAATCCATTAAAATACCTTTAATAGCTAAGCTTTTAAATGCTGCAGAAGTAAACTCCATTACTCCTGAAAATATTATTTATAGGATTGTTACAATGTTTCATGCCATTTTCAGGAAACTTCCATAGATAATCTTGTTTGTTTGAGAAAAATGAATGAGAAAATGAGATTTAACACCAGTTACTGATTATTGTATCAAAAATAGATTATTGTAATTGATATTTTTATATTACTTGGATATTTGATGTATAGAAAATATTAACACAGAAAGACTCATGCCTGTAATAAAAATCGTGTTACTCATATTTTTTTATTTGATCATTAAATTCTTCCATACTCTCCTCATTCTTCATGGTTATTTACCACCTATTAATGATCAGATTACTTGCTTTTCTTGTATATAATCATGGTGGTCATTCAAGTGCATTGGGTCCCATCAGTGAAACTCAGAACATGCGACGAATCTCAAAAATAATTTTAGCGATTTATGTGATAGTAATTCTGTCAAAATGTCTTTACAGGTGAAATTTGGAACATCATCTAACACATTTTTAAATTTTTCTAACACTTTTTTGTTCTTGATCTCATGGCATAATTTTTTCAGACATTTTCTGTTTTCATTCATTGTCCAATCAGATGTTGAATAATAAAAATGCCATGCATATTCTTCATTTAAATACCATAAATTGTTTAGAATTTTTTTAAAGCAGTTGTCATTATTTTCTCATTATTTGATTTATAAATATTCAGTTTTTTAATGAAAGTGACCATTTAATGGAGCTTGAAATGTATTTGCAGAAGAATACCATACTTTATAATGAAATAGCAAAAAGTCCATTGTGCCAGTTCCTCTTTCATGGATAATTTAAATTGTTTCCTAAACAGTCACATTTTAAGGCAATAAATTCCTTTCACCATCCATCTAGCCAAATGATATGCTTCCCAATGCCAAAATTTGATCCCATCAGTAGCAATTTCTCCTAAAAATATTGCTGTAAGCTCTAAAACTTATTTGTAATCATCTCTATGGAAATCATGTCTCTGCTTGTCTTTTAATATTTCATGAATCTATTGCCCATGAAGAAAACTTCATTTTGTCCATGTTTCCCACTTGCTCTAAACCTCTTGAACCCAGATGAAAAAAAAAACTTGCATGACTGTCCCAGATGAAGAAAAAACTTGCTCTGATATGAAAACTGCATGAAGAATATGTACATATAGTGTTGGCAGGTGATATAAAATATCTGGACTCATTTTTTGTTTAACAGAACACAAGCACCATTTAAGTGAAAAGTATTAGAAGCAGCAGTGTCCGCAACACAGGCTTTCCAGTGTGGTAGTGACCATTCTTCTCAGGTATCCTATACTGCAGGTGATATCTTATATCCCATTCATACTGAAATTTCAGGAACTTCAGTTGTTCAATGCTGTTTTCCATTACAATCACAGGAAGCATATCAACATTTAATTTGGCTGTTAGATGTGACAGCAATATTGAGTTCAATTGGACTACTATAAAATTCAATTCTAAAAAAAAAAAAAAAAAGAAATGATCTTATGTTTGACACAAGTTGAGCTTTTCTGATTGAATTCCTGGGGATTAATGAAAGCTGACAGTAAATAGCATCCTGTAAAAAAGTAAACAAGTAAATAGCGTTCCTGTGTACTTATTGAGTAATGCAGAAAGCCACTGCTGCCCCTGTGGCACAACGTTCTGTAGTGATGGCTTTGGATTATCTGTCCAAGATGGGTCCGGGTTCGAATCCTGGTGAGGCATTGATGTTGTGTTTGTCTTTAGGCCCTAGCTGTCTCCCTTCCCTGGAACCAGTGACCCTAAATTAGGAATAGGCGACTGCTTATAGCCCATTGAGTTGCTCATGGTGGTTGTTAAACCCCCTATAAAAAAGAAATGTTGCTGTGTTTAGGAATTCTCTTCTAGCTCTTTTGATTCCTGATGGGCTGGTAATCTTAGAACTTTTGTTTCCTGTTTCCATCACAGCACTTTTTTAATCTTTGCTTTCCGAGTCTTCTGAACGACAAAAAAAAAAAAAAAAAAAAATGTGGCAGACATTGAACCTCCTCCACTCGTTTGTGAACAGTGCTTTTATTTTCTTTGAGCTTCCTTCTCTTTTCAAATGCCTTTCTTTTACAATCCATTCATGATTCCATTCATGCCTTTCTTTTGTTAAGCAACAGCAAACTTCATATCATTACCAAGCATTCATCCAGAATGACATGTTTTCCTTTGTTACAGCCAAAATTCTTTACCTTTGTTAATTTTGGTCATATTTAGAGCATTTGCATGTGCAATATCAAACAAATTATTGAAACTTTTTCAAGTTCACATTATCGTTTTCGGCTTTGTTCACTCTCTCTTGGTATAATTTTTTCATGGTTTTACAACTCTTCATACAATTTTTGCAGCTGTTTTAAAGAATTGCAACAATCTCTGACAAGTATGCATGACTTTTTCCAAAAAATTATGTATTTACCAACAATAAGTGAAATGCAAATTTGAATGGTCACTACCACTAGCATACCCGGTTGATCTGGGATACACAAGTTCAATTCCCGCTCCAGGACGATGAAATTTTCCAAGTTTTCGGATATTATCTGACTTACCATCCTTGTCATATTTACACCAAAAAATGGATTGTCATCTTCAAATTTTGTATCGTATGCTGTAATCCTGTATTCCATTCATGATTTATCTGCTCCTCCAGGCAATCACGGGATAGGATTCTTAACCTCCAGATTCGCTAAACATGAATGCCGGTTGCTTTGACTAGCGAATCCTGTGATGGTTATATTAAAATTAATCTGAAACTTGAGACTTGGTCATTCTGCATGTTGTAGTGGTTAGCATACCCGGGTGATCTGGGAGACGCAGGTTCGATTCCTGCTCCACAACGACAAAATTTTCAAGTTTTCGGATATTATCTGATTACCATCCTTGTCATATTTACACCAAAAAACGGATTGTCATCTGAAAATTTAATTTCACCATTTGAATATTATAAAACAGTACTGTTATAACATCTCTTATATTATTTATTGCCTATAATTTGATCCCTCAGTGGGCTGACAAAAAAAAAATTCTGTGGCATCATTTTGTTTTTTCACACACAATATAAATGTATCACAAATGTACAGATGTAGAAAATCTAATCTCTATGCAATGATAAAATACAAAAGTTAAGAGGAAATTCATGACGAACTCGAACGTAAGGATCACTTATAACAGCAAATCAATACTGTAAGGCAAGTTATTTTAAGAAGCTGTTGACATCACAATGAGTCACAAGGAATGAACCCATTTCAAAAATTTAGTTAAGGTGGAAGAATTGTTTTTTTTTTAAGCTCCAACTCGGTTAGGAATAAGCAATTTTTTTTTCTAGGCAATTTCGTCCAAAGTTTGAGGGATACGGAGGAAATGAGTAATGCTGTGCAGAAGGGGACACATACTATCCAATGATGTGTCTTTTCATTTTCGTACCCTATCTTCTTGTGCATTCCGTCATCTATGCTAACCTTAGAGAAGAAAAATCCTGTGATTTGAAAACCCTGTTATACCTTCTTACTTTCTTGGAATTTCTGCACAGTTATAGACAGCCAGGGAAATAGAAGTGTATTTTTCAAGACTTCGTCTTTATGCAGCACATGCTAATATTATCAAACTGATTTCAAACTTTGACTGCCTTAGTTTCTCATATAAAGGAACAAAATAGGGGGGGGTGTTACTCAAAACGAAATTTAGTTAAAAAATAAGGACCGCCCGAATATGTGTGCATGTGGTAGGGGAAATAATTAATCAAGAAATCATAACAGTGGTCAGATGGACTGCTGCCATGGTTTATTACTGCTTACCAATGATTGGAATGCTGATGTATTAATGTGATAAGGAAATTAAATAGAAAATAAGAAATAAATTTTTTTACAAGATCTAGTTCTGTAGGAAATGTTAAGTAGCCTTACTCTCAACTTAATTTTTGCTGATGAATAATGGTATTATTTTTTTTTCTCTGGTTGCATTGAAAACGAACTCAAGAAAATTGACCAAAACATTTTCTGAAGCATTCAAAAAACTTTTTTTTTTTTTTTAAATTCAGGATGGGAGATTACTTTTGGAAAATGTATGTGAAGCCTTACACCAGAATTGGACCTTATCTTATAGGAGTTCTTGTGGGATTTGCTTTATACAAAGCAGGGAACAAGAAGAAATTTCTACACCCAGTAAGTGATACTTTAATTTCTGAATTAGTATAATTTTATTCTTAAGCTAGCACATTTCTGTAAAGCACATAAATCCAAATGCCAGTGGTTTCTTTTCTTTTTTAACCACTTAAAAGTATGTATCATCAAAAGGATATATAGTTTTAAATGGCAGAAAAAACATAAGTACTGGTATATCATTTGATTATAACTTCATTTCTGTTGTGTTTGTGTTATAGTGTTAACCAATGGATAAGCATGTATTGGCAGTGTGCTCAGGAAGATACTTGCATTTACCAGCATGTGAAAAGTATGTCCATATGATAGCATTTAAAAACTTGCACTTTCAAATCATTTTTATAAGTTCATAGAATAGTATCAAATATCTAGTTGGTAGGTGAAATAACTGCTGTCCACCCTTAATAATTGTACATATTAATACATGTAGCAGTGATACAAAAATTTTACTGAAGAATTAAAAATTTTTGTTTAATACTGTATAAAATTGTCAGTAAAGAGACAACCATTGTCACACAGGAAGTGACTTGTGTTTTATCATATTTTGGAGAGTATGGATAGCTTGAAATGCATTTGAACCTGTTATGCTGCTTGGTATTTCTCATGGCATTTTCATTTTCAAGATCTCTAGTTTAAAAAATCCTTCATTAATATACTAAAGTAAAAAAATAAACTCCAGATGTGCTTATTATTATATTCACATTGATTCTCTGGATACTTCTACATGGTAATGCAGCATTAAGTTTTTTTGCCTTGGAAAGCAGAATTATTCATATTGTGTGTTCTTCTAAGATAAGGCACTATCTTGATGTGCAGCTGAACCTGGGATTGAATCTCAAGAAAAGCTTGGGCGATATGTTCCTCCTACCAGTCTGCAGTGTGATTGTGTTCTGAGAATTTCCAGATATCCAAGGTTTTGGTGCTTATTGAAACCACAGAAAAAAGTTTCAATAAAGATATAAGAACCATGTGATTCAAACAAGGTTGGTGTAATGTTTTTCTTTTAACTACAGTGAAACCTCTCTAAGGTGACCACTGCTGGTTCTTTTAAAAAACAGCTGTTCAGAAGGGTGGTCACTAAATAGGGGAAGGTTTTAATGGCATATCCATTGAACAGTTTTGTAATTAAACCTTTGTAATTTACTGCATAACTTTTATAAATTACGTACTCTAAATTACTACATTCCAAACATATGATGCATTCTTCCAGTTTATTTACAATATAGTATGTATGAATGTGTATAAATAATAAAAAAAAATACTACAGTATATATAGTACAGTTACACATTTGGAAGATACCTATAGTGGTAATCTAAAACAATTCATTTGAAAATCGAATGTAATCAACTTCCTTCAATGTCTCTTAAGTTGATAATTTCTCATCTGAAATTTCATCCAGAGATTCTGTAGGAATGTCTGGGTATAAAAGAATATGTCAGTGTTATGATGATTATCATTTGGGTATAGGCAATTTTTACCGTAGTCTAAAAAAAAGAAAAAGAAAGAAAAACAACTCAAAAACAATGAAAGAAAATAACTCACGCAAACACGGCTACTTGTCCATCCTCACTGACCACATGCATCCCTTCATGTTTGACATTTACCTTGGTGGTGATGGTGTCTACCAACAGGACAATGCGCGACTGGTTCCAGGAACAGGGCAGCGATGTTTCCATTCTCCCTTTGCCCAGAAAAATCTCCCAACCTTAATCCCATAGAGCACTTGTGGGACTATTTGGATCAACAGGTTTGACGTGCAGACCCACATTCACATCATCTCCTGGACCTCCGTGCTCTGCTGCAGTCCGAATGGGCATGTGTGCCTTGGGCAACCTTCCAGGGCCTTATTGTGTCCGTGCCATGCCATCTCACTGCTGTCATCCGAGCTAACCATTCCCATTATTAAGTAGGTGGTCATATTATTCTGATACAACCGTATATATCATATAAAGGAATAAGCCCTAATATTTATATGGTACACTTTTGTTTACATTTGCTATTACCATGACTACCTGACATCATACATTATATTTAATTCTGACTTTCATTTGAAATGTACCTAAGGCCACATTTGATTGTTTACATTTGATGTTACCATAATTACCTTGAAGTCATACATTTCATTAAATTCCAACTTTCATTTAAAATATTTTCTAAGGTGGCACAGTTGTTTTCATTAATGTTACCATGGCTACTTGATGACATGTTATATTAAATTGCAACTTTCAAGCATGTAACTGCACTTTCACAGATACACCAAAATACTGTAAAAATGGAAAAGACACAAATGAAAATTACTCAAGGCTTATCGTTTGAGTCTGATGTAACTTTAAACTGCCGGTTGTTAATCTGCAAGAAATTATGGGAAATGCATTTGTATTTTGAGGGAAAATAATTGTCATGGGAAGTGATTTCCATCAAACTCTGCTAATCATCAAGAAATGATCTTGAAACGACCTCGTCAATGTGTGCATTGGTTAATCTGAACTCGGGAAGTATTTCAAGGTATTCCAACTGGTGGACAACATGCTTATAGGACCACAATGTTAGAAATTGGGTGGGATATCTCATTAGTTTTGCCAGTGGTGCAATTTCTAGGGACCGGGAGGGCTGTATGAACATATTAAAGGAATATATTAGTAAAAGGGATCTGCTAACTGAAGTATTTGAACAAAACATCAGAAAAGATGATGTCTACAAATTATGTGGTAGTCATTCCCACATGAAAGAACACTGACTCCTTAGCCATGAGTAACCAGGTGTTGGAACGAATAGCATTAGATCCAGTACAGTGGGAAATAATTTGCCCCCGTGTGGATGAAATTATTAGTTGCACAGATGAAGATAAAATAAACTTTCCAACGAAAAATTTAATTCACTGAATCCATAAGTAATGCTGTTGCACAGACAGAAACAGAATTGGGCCTGTCGTTTTGTCGCTTTAAAATATCAACATGAAGAAGGGGCTTTGCAATGGAACACACTTAATTGCACAGCAATTGGGAAAACACACTATAGTATGTATGATTGCAACTGTAAACAATAAAGGACAATCAATTCTACTTCCCCGAATTGTTTTGACATTTTCAGAAGACAGTGTACTCCCATTCCAAATGAAGAGCAGATAGTTTCTAATAACCTTACCATTACGATGACCATTAACAAAATCCAAGAACAAATTTTGACTGCATCACGATACTATTAGAAAATCAAGTATTCGGACACAAGTAACTCTACGTAGCTGTGTCACAGATATGACAGAGAGATTTGCCACTTGTTATCTAAACCTAACCTAACCAAGCCAAGGCAAAGAATGGTGTTTTCAAATAGGACTTTATGTATGCCTTTCAAATTGTAATCTGTTAGTTACGTTTAGTAACAATTCCACTTAGTAGTTCTAATTCTGACTATTATATAGCTCTAATTATTGTACTATTCTCTTTTACGTGCGATATTTCAAAGTAACTTGTACAGAGAAATAGCGGACAATGCTTACCTTGGCATTCCTTTCTAGCGACGGGGACATTTCACGCACGTGTTTTCCGGTCTTTGTTGAGGTTATTGTCCTAAAGTCCGTTGTATGCGATGACTGGCTTTACTTCTCACACTTTTCGCTGGGTATACTCATTGGATCTTTGCTTTAGGATTCCAAACATCAATTTTTACCGTTCTTTATACTCGAAATTTTCGCCCATACTCTGGGCATCTTCAGGAGCGTGGCTGGCGACTTTACCACCGATGTTCGTGGCTAACTTCGCGCTAATGGAGTCCGATACTCCTTGTTGCCATTCGTCGGAAAAACTTTCCTGGATATATTTCGTTAACAAGCCCGGCTGGCGCCATCTATGTTTAGTTACGAACACTTTTTTTTTTTCCGTATTTTTTTTTTTTAATTTTTTTATTTATTTAATTTCTTCTCCTATCCTGGTTTTCTTGTCTTTTTTGCCTGTTTTTCTTTTGTTGTTGTTTTTCTTGTCTTATTAGTTCTTTCCACAGGCCCGATAATGTGCTAGGGTCGTTCTGGTTACGTACCCTTGCTTTATTTTTGTAGATTAATATTGCTTCTTCCCTCCTCATTTGCCTTTCCGATTTCTTATTCTTTTTTAGCATTTTAATTTCATCGAACTTTGGGAATGTCCGGTTTTCCAAGCAGAATTGCACTAAAGCCGTTTTGGCTTCTTTTTTTTGCCAGTTAGATATGTGTTGTTTAAGTCTTTTTTTTAATCTGTTTTTCGTACTTCCAATGTACGATATTGGGGGTATGTGTGCTATTGGAATTTCGTAGGTTCCTGATTCTTCTAGCATTTTTTCCTCTGTTTTTTTGTTGACAGTCATACTTTTCACGGTGTGCACTGAGCTTCCTAGTTGTAAGTCATATTTAGCACAGTGCCTATTGATTTCTTTACTCACTCCTTCCAGGTATGGGAAAGCTCCAATGTATTTCAATTTTTTATTTCTCATCTTCCTTTGGTTGTGCACTTCTTGGCCTTCTTTCCTCTGAGTCATATGCTTTTTACTCTCATGTATCCATTTATTAATTAGCTTGCTCGGGTACCCATACTCTTGTGATATTTTCGAGATAAACTCTAGCTCTTGATTTTTTAGCCTGTTGTTAGATGTGTGTGTGTACGCTCGCCGTATCAAGTTTACTATGCTGTTTTTTTTATGTATCACTGGATGGTGCGACGAGTATGGTATCAGTACAGGTATGTAAGTTGCTTTTCTGAACACAGAGTATTCAAAACTATTTTTGTTTTTCTTTAGTTGAATGTCCAGGAAGGATAGGCAATTATCCTCTTCAAACTCAATAGTTAGCTCTATGGTGTTACATATTTTGCTAAACTGCTGTGCTAGATCTTGTAGCTCGGCTTTGTTAAGTTTAGACATTATAATAATGTCGTCTACATATCGAGCATAAAGTATTGGTTTTTCAGGTAAATTTTGAATAATTTCTTTTTCGAGGTATGCCATAATCACTTCTGCGTATAATGCCGATAATGGGGATCCCATAGGGCCACCTTGTGTTTGTTTATATATATTTCCTTCAAAATGGAAGATGTTGTTTTCCTTGATGAAATATAAGGTATTCTTTAGCTCTTTCAATTGTGACAAGTTTAGTTCTTTGTTGATGCTTAGTTGTTGCATAATCAATTCGATGGCTAGCTCGACAGGAGTGTTTGGGTATAACGCCTTAACATCCATGGAGGCCATAGTTATTTGCTCTAGGTCTTGATTAATTAATTTGATTTTTTCTATAAACTCATAGCTATTCTTTAATGTATATTGATTCCTCATGAATATTGGGGATAGATAGTTGTATATCTTTTTTCTAGGTTGATGAGTGGTGAGATTTTTTCGATAGAATCAGTCTTAAAGGTGTGTTTTCTTTATGAGTTTTAATTTTCGAGAATATTTTTGGCATCCCTGCTCCCATTGGAGGGTTTGCATTTTTATTTCTGTTGGTAACGTGCTGTGGTTCCTTATATTAGCCAGGAAGGTAAGTTGTTTGTCGGTGGGATCTTTGTTGATGCTATCGCACTGTAGCTCTGAGATGGCCGTCCGCATTTTATCATTATATTCCAAAGTGTCCATAATAACAATTTGCCCTGTTTTGTCCGCTTCGCAGAATTTGATCGTGGGGTCTTTGCAGAGATTTACTAGTTGTTTTCTGTCATACTTTAATTTATTAATCTTACAGTTTTTTGTGCTTAGCATTATACTCTTTAAGCATGATTCTGAATAGCTTAAACCTTAGATCGGTAGCATGTTCTGGATGCACTCGCTGCACAATATCTTCTAAGATAGGAATGTACTCTTCTGTTCTTGGGGTTTTAGGTGGAAAAGCGTATTTTTTCCCACGTTGTAGCACTGCCTTTTCACTAAAAGTTAGCGCTCTCGATGATTGATTCACAAACACTGGGTATTCTGTGCTTTCATCACCCCTCATTTTGATTCCATCTAAAAGGGTATTAAATTTCTTGGCATTCCTATCTTAGAAGATATTGTGCAGCGAGTGCATCCAGAACATGCTACCGATCTAAGGTTTAAGCTATTCAGAATCATGCTTAAAGAGTATAATGCTAAGCACAAAAAACTGTAAGATTAATAAATTAAAGTATGACAGAAAACAACTAGTAAATCTCTGCAAAGACCCCACGATCAAATTCTGCGAAGCGGACAAAACAGGGCAAATTGTTATTATGGACACTTTGGAATATAATGATAAAATGCGGACGGCCATCTCAGAGCTACAGTGCGATAGCATCAACAAAGATCCCACCGACAAACAACTTACCTTCCTGGCTAATATAAGGAACCACAGCACGTTACCAACAGAAATAAAAAATGCAAACCCTCCAATGGGAGCAGGGATGCCAAAATATTCTCGAAAATTAAAACTCATAAAGAAAACACACCTTTAAGACTGATTCTATCGAAAAAATCTCACCACTCATCAACCTAGAAAAAAGATATACAACTATCTATCCCCAATATTCATGAGGAATCAATCAATATACATTAAAGAATAGCTATTGAGTTTATAGAAAAAATCAAATTAATTAATCAAGACCTAGAGCAAATAACTATGGCCTCCATGGATGTTAAGGCGTTATACCCAAACACTCCTGTCGAGCTAGCCATCGAATTGATTATGCAACAACTAAGCATCAACAAAGAACTAAACTTGTCACAATTGAAAGAGCTAAAGAATACCTTATATTTCATCAAGGAAAACAACATCTTCCATTTTGAAGGAAATATATATAAACAAACGCAAGGTGGCCCTATGGGATCCCCATTATCGGCATTATACGCAGAAGTGATTATGGCATACCTCGAAAAAGAAATTATTCAAAATTTACCTGAAAAACCAATACTTTATGCTCGATATGTAGACGACATTATTATAATGTCTAAACTTAACAAAGCCGAGCTACAAGATCTAGCACAGCAGTTTAGCAAAATATGTAACACCATAGAGCTAACTATTGAGTTTGAAGAGGATAATTGCCTATCCTTCCTGGACATTCAACTAAAGAAAAACAAAAATAGTTTTGAATACTCTGTGTTCAGAAAAGCAACTTACATACCTGTACTGATACCATACTCGTCGCACCATCCAGTGATACATAAAAAAAACAGCATAGTAAACTTGATACGGCGAGCGTACACACACACATCTAACAACAGGCTAAAAAATCAAGAGCTAGAGTTTATCTCGAAAATATCACAAGAGTATGGGTACCCGAGCAAGCTAATTAATAAATGGATACATGAGAGTAAAAAGCATATGACTCAGAGGAAAGAAGGCCAAGAAGTGCACAACCAAAGGAAGATGAGAAATAAAAAATTGAAATACATTGGAGCTTTCCCATACCTGGAAGGAGTGAGTAAAGAAATCAATAGGCACTGTGCTAAATATGACTTACAACTAGGAAGCTCAGTGCACACCGTGAAAAGTATGACTGTCAACAAAAAAACAGAGGAAAAAATGCTAGAAGAATCAGGAACCTACGAAATTCCAATAGCACACATACCCCCAATATCGTACATTGGAAGTACGAAAAACAGATTAAAAAAAAGACTTAAACAACACATATCTAACTGGCAAAAAAGAAGCCAAAACGGCTTTAGTGCAATTCTGCTTGGAAAACCGGACATTCCCAAAGTTCGATGAAATTAAAATGCTAAAAAAGAATAAAAAATCGGAAAGGCAAATGAGGAGGGAAGAAGCAATATTAATCTACAAAAATAAAGCAAGGGTATGTAACCAGAACGACCCTAGCACATTATCGGGCCTGTGGAAAGAACTAATAAGACAAGAAAAACAACAACAAAAGAAAAACAGGCAAAAAAGACAAGAAAACCAGGATAGGAGAAGAAATTAAATAAATAAAAAAATTAAAAAAAAAAAAAAAATACGGAAAAAAAAAAAAAAAAGTATTCGTAACTAAACATAGATGGCGCCAGCCGGGCTTGTTAACGAAATATATCCAGGAAAGTTTTTCCGACGAATGGCAACAAGGAGTATCGGACTCCATTAGCGCGAAGTTAGCCACGAACATCGGTGGTAAAGTCGCCACGCTCCTGAAAATGGCCAGAGTATGGGCGAAAATTTCGAGTATAAAGAACGGTAAAAATTGATGTTTGGAATCCTAAAGCAAAGATCCAATGAGTATACCCAGCGAAAAGTGTGAGAAGTAAAGCCAGTCATCGCATACAACGGACTTTAGGACAATAACCTCAACAAAGAACGGAAAACACGTGCGTGAAATGTCCCCGTCGCTAGAAAGGAATGCCAAGGTAAGCATTGTCCGCTAGTTCTCTGTACAAGTTACGTTTAGTAAATTGCTGAAAATTTTAGATTAATCTAATCAAACGTCATGGTGTTTTTACTTAATTTCGGCATATGGAACTGAAGCTTTCCTACTGATCTTAAGAGCAACAGTACCAGAATCTATATTCAACGTGCAAAAGGGCAGATGCGATCAATTTCATGAGTGAACAACATGTCTAATGATAAAGTCACTGAAGCGTCATTTCCTTCAATTTTAGGACACTGAGATGGACATTTGGATGTAAGTGCCATTCAATTATTGAAATGTGAATGTAACATATGCTTCTGCGCTAAATGGGGTTAATAAAGTGTTCAGTCTGTTCCTTTGTAGCAATTAAAAATATAGAATTAATTATTTCACTGAAAGAAAAACATGAATCAAACTTTTGAAATTTATCATTTAGGGTACACAGAATTGAACAGACAACCAATCTATGTGCAGAATTTCTTCATGGAGATGTTAGTAAACATATACTGAACAGTCAAAACATTAATACATACCACCTGCCTAATATAATGTTGTTCCTCCATCTGCCACCAAAACATTTCTTACCTGGTGAGGCATGGATGCTACTAGATTTTAAAAGTGTCTTGTGGTTTCCAGTACCAACACATTACCAGAAGATCCTTTAACTCTTGTAAGTTACATGGTTGAGCTGCCGCATATCAGATTTGCTGTTTCAACAGAAACTGCAGATGCTCAATTGGATTGATGACTGGGCAGTTTAGAGGGCAGGGAAATACGTGGAAATCTTCCTCGTGTTCCGCAAACCATTCTTGAACAATCTGGGCAGTGTCGCATGGTGCATTTTCCTGCTGAAAGACAGGACTGTTGCAAGGAAAGGGTGTGGCATGGTGCATTTTCCTGCTGAAAGACACTGTTGCAAGGAAAGGGTGCGGCATGGTGCATTTTCCTGCTGAAAGACAGGACTGTTGCAAGGAAAGGGTGTGGCATGGTGCATTTTCCTGCTGAAAGACGCTGTTGCAAGGAAAGGGTGCGGCATGGTGCATTTTCCTGCTGAAAGACAGGACTGTTGCAAGGAAAGGGTGTGGCATGGTGCATTTTCCTGCTGAAAGACAGGACTGTTGCAAGGAAAGGATGTACCTAGTCTGCAGTGATGTATAGGTAGGTAGTACAAATCATAGTTTTCTGCATATTAATGACTGGACCCAAGGTTTCCCAGCAGAACATTGCCCAAAGCATTACTCTCCCTCCACCAGCTGGTTTTCATCCCACAGTACATTCTGATGCCAACACTTCCCCAGGCGACATACACAGTAGTTCACATGAAGAACGGGAAATGAGATTTATCGGACCAGACAATCTTCTTCCAATCATTCAAGGTCTAACTTTGATGCTGGTGTACCCATTGTAGGCACTTTTGATGGTGAACTGAGTTTGTATGGGCACCTGGAGCAACCTGCAGCCATGCACCCCGTTTTCAGCAGGATTTGATGTACAGTGTGTCGTAACACGTTACTCCTGTCAACAGCATTCAATTACTGGGAAGTTTCACCACTTCTGTTGACTCGTACCATACGGGATAGCCTTTTCTCACCTCTATCATCAATGAGCTGTGGTCAGCCCACACCTTACCCCAGCGGTTTGGAATTTCTCCCTCCTCGGACCACTTTTTGAAGGTATTAACCATGGCTGACCAGGAACACCCCACAAGCCTTGCCATCTCAGAAATGCTCTCTGACCCAGTCGTCAGGCCATTACAATTTGGCCTTTGTCAAACTCACATAAGTCTGCTGCCCTTCCCAGCTGAAGTACAAGAATAACACTGATTAACAGAGTTCAGTATCAGGTGTTATTTAAATACCATTGCATGACCTTCACATGTACTGTTGTTTACCTGCAGTTGCTTCAATTTGCATAAAGACACGCTGGTCATAATGTTTTGGCTCTTCGGTGTATATTTGTATACATAAAAGTAATTTCCTGTGGCAGAAAGGTTATGTAAGGTGTGATCTGAATGTGGTTTTCTTGGAATTAGTATGTCTGAAAAGGAAACAAAGAAAAGAACTGTGGTGGGGAGGTTACAACAATACTTAAATGTGATTTCCTTGGGTTCATTACACCTTAAAAAAAAAAAAAAAAAAGGTGATTTCCATTGGCGAAACGTTGTAGCATTATCTGAATGTGATTCTTGTAAAATTGGTGCATCTCAAATAAAAGAATTGCAATTTTTTGAGGCCATTATTAGAATGTGTTTTTCCTGAAATCACCCAATCTGAAAAAAAAATGCAATTTCTGATATCAGGAAGATTACAGTTTTATGTAAATCACTGTCTGGAATCATTTCAAAATCATCTGGAAATCAGTGAACTTTGATGAAACATTTTCTTCTTCTTTTTTTAATTTCTGTAACATGTTAATGCATATGTACAGTTAATAATGTTAAGATGACTTTCATAAAGTCTCATAACAAGTATTTCTTTAGTTATTTAGTTACCCAATTGGCAGATTAATTGACAGAATATGTTAGTGAAAAAACAGTTCATTAAGAAAAATGTGAGAAAAGAATAATTAAATCTGCACTACTTTATTCAGCATCTTGGTTTTTCATTTGAGAGCGTAAAAAGAAATCAGAGTTATCTCATTACCAGTCTTTAACAAAGTGTGGAAGGTTTTGGAGCTTCCACATTTTGTTAAAGACCAGGGTAGCCTTTTACTTTCACTTATCCAAAGGTGGTCCCTCAGTAGCACAAAGATGCAGTGGGAAGCAATAAGAGGGAACATTCTCTTGAAATAGGTCAGCCCATGTCACAAGCTGTATTTGGCTTGCAGCAATGCCCCAAGGATGAAAAATAATAAATAAATCCTGTGAGGCACATCATATAAGGTGAATCGACTAGAATTGAGATGAGGAAGGTGTTCTTTGACTTTGGCACCTCAAAACATGATGTCATACTTAATGCTATGAGTATGAGGTCTTTTACTGAAAGATAGCAGATGCTCCTGAAGAAGAGCTGCCAGCAAGCACCACTCTGACCTCCCTTCTTTTCTTCTCTTTTATGCCGCATGATGCAGTTGGAACTGAACTGCACCTCACAGGTTTCACTTCAAACAATGTTAAGTTACATCACCTCTCCCTCTCATTTTTGCATAATTTCAAACAAAAGTAAAAAGTAAATTTTTACGTGTTAACATAAAAAAAAAAATATTTTTTTTACATAAGCTTTACAATTTACTTTTAGACTAGAGGTGCACCACCTTTTTTTGGTAGTGGGCCAAAAAAATAAAAAAACTGAAAAAAATATCTTACCAGGGGCCAGTGTAGTTAATGCAATGGCTGAGCTTGAATTTTTGATGTTATCTTCCTGATATTTGGTTCGATGGTTGACATAGCAATGTGCAAAATGGCAGAAAGGTTTTCATTGGTCAGTCTGTTTCTTGACTTTGATTTGTTCAGATTCATCAATGAAAAAGTTTGTTCACAGATATAGGTGCTTGGAAACATTGTGGCACACACAGCTGCATTACGTTTTAAACATGAAAATTCGTCTGGTAATGATACATAGAAGTGAAGTATTGAATTCTCTTGAACTGATTTTTGTAAAAATCTGAGCTCTGCGAGTCAATTAACTTAGCTGCATATTTTCTGGTATTGAGTTCACAGATTGCCAAATAAATCAGTTTTCATGCAACATTTCTCAAATTCTGAAAACCACTCATTGAATGATTTAAGAAAAATATTAATTTAAGCTTCATATTCCATTTCATGTGAGGAAATTTTTCCTTCATTTTTTTACAATAGGGAAAATGTGAAGTTTTGGTTTTGTAGCTGTTGAAATAATGTTAATTTGCTTTTAAATGCATTTATGTTGTTCACCAGCTGAAAAATGAACTAATTTCCCCTTGCAGTTTCATGTTCAATTTGTCCTGTTATATCAGTAAGAAATGCTAAATCGCATTGAAAACTTGTTTGTTTCAAACGCTTCGTATCCTTTCCATTTTCATGTAGAAACGTAACAACTTAATTAAATAATTCCATAAAATGCTGAAGTGCAGTTCCACAACTAAGCCATCTTACTTCTGTGTAGTACACAACATCACAAGGAAGATTTCAAATTCTGTTAAACATTCCTTAAGCTCTCTGTGCCATAACGCACTAGTATGAATAAAGTTAACTGTGTTGCTCACAACCCTCATTAACAGCTGAAAACCCAATTCCTTAGCTCACAAATTTTGTTGGTGAATGATGCAATGATGCTGTAGTAGTTCTGTTTCACGCTCTCCCAGATGTTGTTTCAGCAAGATACCGTTCCGATTTTTTATTCCAACCATGGATGGTTCTCCACTGTCGTAATGCTAACAAATGTGTCCAAATTTAAACCAGCTCCATTACACAAGTCCAACAAACTATGAAGAAGTTCCTTTCCAGTTGTTTGGCCCTTCATAGAATACATTCCAAGAAGTTCCTTGGTAACAAAGAAATTTTTGTCAATACTGCGAATAAACACAAGTAATTGAGCAACTGAGGTGTTGTCAGTCGATTCATCAACAGCAAGGGAGAGATATTTAAATTGCATAGCTGCCTGCTTTTTGTCTTTATCTTCATTTAACTATTGCACTCTTCTTTAAATAGTCATCCTATTTAAACTTAATTTCTGAAATTTGTGTTTTGTTTCAGGACACAATTTTTCTGATGCAATCAATAAAGTCTTCACAAAATTGCTGTCAGTAAATGGTTGCCCACATTTTGCAATTAGCTGGGCAATGCTCAAGCTTACTTTAATACAAAAATCCAACTCAGCTGTCTGTTTCTGAAAATAACCGGTTTGGTTGTTCAGAGACTTCTTGAGGCACTCAAATTTTCGAGAACGTTCATCTCCTTGAACTGATGAGAATGCGATGTGCTTCTTTTCATAATGCCATTTCACGTTATATTCTTTCGCTACTGCTACTGTAGCATTGCATAAAAAACATGTTATTACGTCATCGTTATTAACGAAACAGTATTTGTATGTCCAAGCAGGCCCATAGTCAGGATTCTAGAGGTGGGTGGACGATTATTTTTTCAGGGTGGGCAATTATGTCGAGTATATATACCGGTGCGCGGCTGCCTTTTCCCCACTGAAAATGTGAGGGTGGGCGATGTTCCCCCTGCCCCCCTTCAGCTATGGGCCTGTGTCCAAACATCTAGGAACTTCCAATGTTGAAAATCACCTTTTCTTTTCTCGCTACTCATCGTTTTACCACTCTTAACTTCTGTATTTTGCATGTTTTCACAAAGCTTAAACCCTAAAACTGATATTTCATTCTTTGTGGTGCAAAATACGTGATTTTGAAAAGAGATCGAGAACAAACAAGCACTGCCAGAAGATCAACAGCCAATGGGAAGGAAGTAAACAGAAGGAGTATCAAGGGGGTTAGAAAGCTGCAAATAATCCAAATGAACCATGAATTATGTGTTTGTTTTACATCTGGAATTTTTCTAGTGTTATTATTATTATTATACTTTATTGTGCACATTTCACAGTTTCTTGCAAATAAGTCTGTTTATGATATTTTAAACAGTCTGCTCAGATACTTGGATGGTCAGTGGGAACTGCATTGCCACTTCTTGTCATCTTCGCTACATATGAAGAAAAACTAAGTATTGAAGTAGCTAGTCTCTACAATGCTCTCAGCCGTTCAGCATTTGGCATTGGTCTTGCTTGGGTCATCTATGCCTGTCTTACTGGTCACGGAGGTAATTACTTTTCTTTTTATTTAAAAATCTGTAGGTGCATAATCAGCTGTGGCTTTTATTAAGTCATTTACAACTTGTGGTAATTTTAGATTTTTCAGATTTATTCATTATTTAAAGTATCTTTTTTTGGTAATTTCTAAAGTTAGTTATTTTTGGCAGTATCAGTTGTGATATGATATAACTTGCTGTAGTATACAGTGTCAGGACTGCATGGAACTGGCGAATATGAGGAAAAAATCATGTGATATCTGTTTCTGTTCAACATTCTCAATGAAGCCAAAGTGTGGTGGTGACAGAAGCTTGTCAAGTGTTATGATCCAGGGTACTTCTGTAATGATGGGACCTAGATTTTACATACATGAATGAGTGAGGGAGTTTAGTGTGACATATTTAGTTTCATATGGTAATATAATTTGTAAATATTATTTCTACTACTGTCTGTACTTTTCAAAAGTGGCTTTCTGATAAGCCATAAGTAATGTTAAATGACCATAATGTGTGGCAATATTACTTTATGTGAATGGTTTGTGATTTTCGAAAGAAGTGGATATACAGCTTAAATTTAAAACGTATTGCAGACTATATTGGAAGCAATCTGTGAAATATTACTTTTGTTCAAAATTGTACAACGCACACTTTAATGAAAAAAATATCAGGTATTAAAAAAAATGCAGTTCTACAGATAGTTAAAATTTTGAAAATTGCAAAAGTGTACAAAAAAATTCATTCTTGTGAGAAATCAAAATTTTTTAGTACTGATTGTAAAACATTTTATTCACATTTGTGGTTCCTCACTTCTCAAAACTTTTCTGACCTCAGAATTTTTTTCAAACAAAATTTCTCTTTGTAGTCTAGAGATAATTCCATTTGGAAATTTTTGGTTTTAATTTGTTTCTTTTTTGTGGAATATAAGTACTCTTTTTTATGCTATAAACAGTTTTCTTCAGACAATTTTGCTAGTTACATGGTTCGTACACTCTTAGAAAACCTTGAAAAGTCCTTGAAAAATAAAGTTCATTTTCAAGTCCTTGAAAGTACTTGAAAATGTTTAGGACTCTATAAATAGTACTTAAAAAAAATTATTGTCTTTTTTTTTTTTTTTTTAATAATGATATGAAAGAGCATGTATAAATTAATTGTTTGTGCTAAAAAGTTGTGTAGGAGATTTCCGTGTAGTTCTGATAGAAACACCAAGCTGATCAAATGGTGCAGAACTTGCATTCAACTCAGGGGAGCGTGTGGACAGCTGGTACCCTGGCTATGACATCATTATGGAGTAAATGTCAGTCATGGGAGTAAAATAAGTGGAATGATGTATTCGCGAATCGTGATGGGTTTCTGTTGACTGGGGTTAGAAATTTCCGGAGGGCAAATACAAAAATAATGTACCCTTTCAGAAATTTTATTCTTTTTCATTTAGAACCATTTAATGGTGGTTTAACAAGAAACTGAAGGTTAAATTTGTAGAAGTTGAAAGTACCTCTGACAGAGCTGCACGACTCGTTATCCAACTCTCAAGAAGATACCAGGCTCAGATTATTCAAACTTATGCACCCACCACAAGTCATCCTGAAGAAGAAATTGAAGAATTTTATGAGGAAATTCATCATCTAAATAATAAAGGCAAGCAGCACTTGAAAATAATTATGGGAGATTTCAATGAAAAAATAGGGCAACTGCAACAGAATGAAACTTCAGTAGGTAAATTCGGTTACTGCAACAGAAACCAGCATGGAAATACTCTCGTAGAGTTCGCAAAGGCAGAAGGGTTTTCCATCATGAACTCCTATTTCAAGAAAAAGCCGCAAAGGAAATGGACATGGAGGCATCCTAATGGATGGACAAGTGAAATTGATTTTATTATGTATAACAAGAAATTTGTCATGGAAGACTGTAGTGGTGTGCTGAACAAGTTCAACACAGGTAATGACCATAGAATGGTAAGATGTAAGATGCACCTCAATGCTAAACTCGAACGTGGCAAGCTCATAAGACAAACAAAATGTATTGACATAACCAACCTTAAAAAGCATCATAATACCTTCAAATTAGAACTGAGGAACAGATTCTCTGCTTTAGAAGGCCTAACATAGGAAGAAGTGGATATTTCTGAAGTTAACAGAAAAGTAACCAAAGCTCTTATGGAAACAGCAACAAAATTAGCTGGGTCTAAGAACAAGTTGCATGTGAACAAATTATTAGGAAAAACCAAAATGTTGATGCAAAAAAGAAAAGAGATGAGGACAACTAAAGAAGATGTGACTTCCATAGTGGAATATATGGAGCTATGCAAGACAATACGGAAAAGTATCACTGAAGAAGTAAGGAAATTCAGCTGTGAACTAGTGAGGAAAGCAATTGAGTACAACCAAAGCTTAAAGATAGCAAAGGGACATCTCAGTAAGGGAAGAAAACATATTATGGCACTGAGAAAAGAAGATGGTTCTGTAACAAGAAATAGAGGCAAAATTTTGACAAGAGTGAAAGATTTCTACTCCAAATTATATGGAAGGGATAATACATGTACTCCAGACATCATGAAATGTACCAGAGTTCTTCCAGTCCTCCCAGCAGAAGTTGTAAATGCAATCAAGAACATGAAGCGGGGGAAAGCTCCAGGAGAAGATGGAATTACTGTAGTCATCATACAAGAAGCAAGTGGAGAAAGTGAAACAGTACTCGCCCATGTTTTCACTCGATGCCTTAATGAAGGGAAGATTCCTGAGGATTGGGACAACGCTACAATGACCCTGCTACATAAAAAAGGTGACATTGAGGATCTCAGGAACTACATACCTATCAGCCTTCTATCAGCGGTTTATAAAATCTTCACTGAAGTTCTTTCACACCGCTTGAAGGCAACACTGGGCATGGCTCAACCAAGAGAACGAGCTGGATTCAGGAGTGGCTACAGCACCATAGATCATATCCACGTACTGAGTGAACTAATTGAAAGAGCAAGGGAATATGAACTTCCATTGTGCATGGCTTTTATCGATTATGAAAAGGCCTTTGATTCAGTGAAACCATCAGCAGTTACAATGGCTTTGAAATCCTGTGGTATTGAAGATGCATACATTAATATTATTAATAACATCTATGAAAATGTAAGTGCAAAGACTCGGCTGTTTGAGAATACAGCACACATAAAAATTGGAAAGGGAGTGAGACAAGGTGACACCATATCTCCCAAGCTCTTTAATGCCACATAGGAAAATGTCCTTCAATCAGTGAACTGGGAAAACAAAGGGATAAAGATTAATGGAGATTATCTAACTGACCTTCATTTTGCTGATGACGTAGTCATTTTTGCAACTACCCCATCAGAGCTGCAGAGTATGATCCAGGAACTTTCTGACAAGACTAAAGAAGTGGGATTAAAAATGAACTTTCAGAAGACAAAAGTGATGTACAATGCTTTTACAAGAAATGAAGATTTGTTGATTGATGGAGAAAAGCTAGAGATAACAGATGTGTACGTTTATCTTGGACAGCAGATATCAAGTGCGGGACATATTGATGAAGAAATTAATCGCCGTATAAAACTTGCCTGGAGAGCTTTTGGAAGAAACAGCATAATTTTCAAGAGCAATATGCCATTATGTCTTAAAAGAAAAGTGTTTGATCAATGCATCCTTCCAGTGCTTACATATGGTGCAGAGATATGGACCCTAACTAAAAGAGACATACAAAGGCTGCAGACAACTCAAAGAAGCATGGAGAGGTGCATGCTGGGTGTAACCAGAAGAGATAAGAAGAGGAACTCGTGGATCAGAAAAATGGCAAGAGTGGAAGACATCATGATCAGAGTTAAATCCCTGAAATGGCAATGGGCTGGACATACTGCCAGAAGAACAGACCATTGATGGACAGTCGAAATTTTAGATTGGATTCCAAGGGATAGGAAAAGACGCAGAAGAAGACCACGTGGGAGATGGGTGGATGAAATTCGAAAGTATGCAGGATAAACATGGAGGAGACTGGCACAAGGCAGACCATTGTGGAAGAGGCTTGGGGAGACCTTCATCCAGCAGTGGATAGATAATGGTTGACAATGATGATGATGAATAGTGGTTTTAACTTGTAACTTTTTATATGTTATATTTCCTTTGAGTGAAAAGCAATATCTCAGTTGGAAGTTATTAATATTCACTTCGAATATATATCTTGGTAATCGAATGTGATTCAAGGAAAAATCGTTCACAAAGCTCTCGGTTATAGGTGGTTGATGTTCAAATCTCTGCATGGTTGTTGTCATCAAGTTCTTGAGTGTAGGCTTTTTTAGAGGTTAGTCCACCCATTTTCTTGATTAGGATATCCATTTTTAGTTGAACTACAGGAGGCACATGAAGACAAAGGAGATGTGAAAATTATGTTGGAAAACTTGAAAAAATGGAAAAATGAATCACTGGAAAAAATATTCGCATGAGAAAATGCAATCACCAAAAAAACTTCATCAGACTTCCTGGATGTATTGTCCGATGCATTTTGGCAGATCTGTCTGCCATCTTCTGGGACCTCTGGTTGTCCGTTCTCTCTGCAGTCTACATTGAATATGCCACGTGCTCAGTCTGGGAATCATTGTGTGTTATGATGATGCGTTAGCTGCTACTGCGAAATATCTTGTGTTTTAATCTGTTGTATATAGCTTTTAACCTCATGTAAATAAATATAGTTCAGTATAGCACTTGAAGATATTTTTACATGAAATTGGATCGTGCAATGACTTAGGTCTATGTTTTTATACGTTACGCACAGCACGAAATGATGTTATAGTGATCAAAATGAAATGATTTCAAAAAACACGAAAACAGTGAAGCAATTCAAAGTTAATAAAATAAACCAACAGAGGGGCACAGGGTAACAGGCAGGTCATTGAAGTTATGCTCGTCCCAGCTAAGTGTAATGGTTTGAACTTGCTAAAATACCTACCTACTG
The DNA here is from genome assembly GCA_039090855.1 of Macrothele yani. Lineage (NCBI taxonomy): Eukaryota > Metazoa > Arthropoda > Arachnida > Araneae > Macrothelidae > Macrothele > Macrothele yani. The sequence goes on along the minus strand of CM077029.1, from coordinate 115,193,242 downwards.
ACTGACCGACAGCACACACACATATGATAATTTGGTTTTAAAAAGTCATTTGAAAAATTCTTGAATTTATTTTGCTTGGAAGAGTATGAACCTTGAGTTATACTGATGTAACTTCAGCAATGAACATACGTATGTGAATGTAATAAAACCAAAGCAGTTAAATTAAAAGATCTTTGGGAAAGGACAAAGTGGAAACATAATCTGGTATATTAATGTATGTTGTATTTTTATAAAATGAAATTGCTGTAGTATAAAAAAAGAATTTGTTTTAATGAAAACAAATGAATAAATGAAATAAATAAAAGATTAATAAAAAAAAAGAATAGTTCTGTTTTGTTTTCTTGGTTGTCTGGAGAATATTTATGAGGAATAACAGATCATAGAGATGGAGAACATGAATAATTTGGAAATATTAAAGAAAAATATTGCTTTCATGAGAATTTTTATACATAGCATGATGCTTTAAAATAAATGAGATATGGATATTTTGATAGTTTTGAGATATTTAATTGTTTCTAGATAGAAACAATATGCATAATATTTATTGTGTTGCTTTACTTTTGGTTGCAGTAAATATGCAAAGTGTCATAAGATATCTCAAGTGTTGATGAAGTTATATAGCCTCGTGCCATGGCATGCAACTTGGAAATAAAACGTAACAAAACAAAAAAATGTGGTAGATAGATATGTTCAGGATGCTGGACCACAAAATGTTTAGACATGAGCACAGGTCGACCCCTGGCCAATAATAATAAGTGCTAAAACACAAGAACAAGACCCACACGGGAATAACTGGTTTTCCTGGTTTTCTAGTCATTTGGGGAGTAGCGTTTCCCCCCCCCCCGGTCCAAGCTGACCTTGTGACAGACAATCCTGTTTCCTGTTTTTCTTCTTCATGCGATACCATCACTACAGGGACAGCTGTTCATCCAGCTGATGGGGAGTGGGAACCCCACTGCCCATGCCGACACATAGTGTATGATGTTTTCCCATTTTTAGGCCTTTTATTGTTATCTTGACACTCTCCCACCTCAGTTGTAGGTTGCTGAGGTTGTGATTATGCGCCAGCGCTGGAGTTTCATTTCTTGTTCTCTTTCCTTTCTTCTCCCTTTTATGTTTCCCTCTTTGTTTTTCTGGGTTGGTTAGCTAGACCTACCTAGTATACATGTGCTGTGTGCAGTGACCCATAAGATGGAAACGGAGATGCTGGAGGCTGAGGTTTCTGGGGGCCGGGGTGTAGTTGTCGCCAGCTACCAAAACTCCTCTTTTCCCCCTGCTTCACCCTAAATGGGCAGCTAGAAACTAACCCACTCCTAGTCAATGAAATCAGTGGCCGAGTGGAGTCCTGTCTTCTAATGGCTTGTCATTGCGTATGACAGAGTGAGCCTGGGGATAGTGTGGTCTCATCAAAGGGATGTTACTGCGACACCAGAATGTCAACATACACGCTGAGCACATGCCTGCACTATCAACTGACTATATCTGCTGCCTATCCCCAGAGCAGTGTCCTGCGTCCTTTGGGACTTGCGGACCTCAGGCTCTCCCCAGTTGGGATTCGTGGTAGGTGGGGAGGTCAGCGGATGAATTATCTCCATAATTTATGGATTTTCTTACTGCTCCTCCTTCTGTCAAACAGAAGAAAACTTTTAATACGGAGCCTAGCTCCACTCATAAGAAACTGCGCACTTTTCCAGCCCACAATGCCCGATTCTTTATCATTCATGCATGGGATGAAGCTCAGAAACTTAGCTTGAAATCTCTATTATTAATTCAGAAGGCCCTGCAGAGTGCTGTTTGGTCACCCAAAAGTGTGAAGAAGTTGCAATCAGGGGATCTCTTGGTGGAAACGTCAACTTCCCGTCATGATGAATTGCTTCTCAGTGGTTTCAACTTGGGTGGTGTCCTTGTGGATATCAAATCACACCAATCCCTGAATTCCTCCTGAGGTGCCATCTCCGAATGCAACCTTGTAGATATGTCAGAGGAGGAACTTCTTGAGGAGCTTGCTAGCCAAGGTGTTACAGCGATGTGTCACATAAAGTTTCGTTGGAACGGTGATCTGGTGAATTCCAGGACAGTCGTTTTGATGTTTGATCGCTTGACTCTCTCATCCTCCATCCATGCAGACTATTTGAACTGTGCTTTGTGCCCTTACATTCCCAAACCCCTTTGTTGCTTCAGGTGCCTAGTGTATGGGCACTCACATTAGTCCTGCCATAATGCTGCTACTTGCGTCGTTGTGGTTCACACGATCATCTTCAATCTGATTGCTCTGTTGCTGCTCCCCATTGTGTGAACTGCTAATGCGCAGGACTGCCCAAGGTGGGTTGAAGAGCAGAAGATTCAAACAGTTAAGACCCTTGAACATCTGTCTTACCCTGAAGCTCGAAGGAGGATTGGTTCCCACTGCTTCGGGTGGGCGCACCTATGCTTCTGTCTTGACTTCTAAGACCTCTATGGCTACACAGACAGATACCAGTATTCCGAATGACTGTCCTTTTTCTTTCTGGAAAATTTATGCTGTTGGGCTGTGAAGGCCCTTGGCGTCTCTACTTCAGATATCTTATCTTCATCACCACAGTCCAATGCTTGGGGATCTTCCTGCAGCCTTACCCAGGTGCATGGCTCCAGAACAGGTTTCACGTTCTACAACATCTGACTCTTTGCATGCTAAACAAAAATATAAGCACAAAAAATCCTTGGGCACACAGTCTCACACAATGGCACAAGCCGGGAGGACTCAATCCAAGTCCTCCTCTTGGAAACATCCAACAGTACTCTCCCGGATAGCACGCCACCGAGGGGCACTGCAGAATTACCTGAGGAACTGATGAACTCTGAAACCTTTTAGTCATCCCATTTTTTTCTCCTGCTTTCATCACCTTTTTTTCTTTTTCATCATCGCTTCCATAATACAGTGTGATTACCAAGGCCTCCGCCCACGTATTGACAATTTGAAGGGCTTGCTCTCTTCATATACACCAGTGTGCATGTGTCTCCAAGAGATGAAACTCCGCCTTGCGGATGCTCTTTTGGCGCATAGACATAGCATTTTTCATTAAGATCGGGAGCACAGGGCTATTGCATGTGGCGTAGTGGCCTTTCTTGTGCTTGATGGTGTTCCTTTCATAGCTGTCGCTGTGGGTACGAATCTGCAAGCAGTGGCCATGAGACTTTGCACATTCTGCTCACCGTCTGCTCCATCTACTTACCACCAGATGAAGCAGTAAGCCTTTCCAACTTGGAATACTTGGTTGACCAGCTGCCGCCTGCTTTTTTCCTTCTTGGAGATTTTAATGCACATCATCTGCTGTGGGGAGACTACAGTCGCTATCATTGAGTTCCCCATCCATATTTCCTGACTGGTCATGGAGCGTATCTGGTGATCTCTTTGCAGTGATCATTTTCCAATCTTTCTTCAGCTTGCAGGTGACGGATACTTCCCTCCTACCCCTCTCGCTAGATAGAATATTGATCGGGCCAAGTGGTATGCATTCACTGCTTCAGTAACTATCACTCTTGCTATGGTGTCCACGGGTACAGTCAATGATGCTGTTGTGGCGGTAACAGAATGTATTGTGCATGCGGCGGAACTTTCGATTAGGAAGACTTCAACTACTCTTCCAGGTTGTTCAAAGCCTTGGTTGCATTCCAATTGCAAAGCAGCCTGTCAAACTCAGCATAAGGCTTGGGCTAGGTTTCGTCGATACCCCACAGATGCCAGCTTGCTTGCTTTTAAGAAGGCAAAGGCTTACGCCACTGGTTCACCGTTGCGAAAAATGGGAATCTTGGATCCGGTATGTCTCTGGGATCATCACGTCTGCCAGCCCCAAGATCATTTGGGACAAGCTTTGCAAGGTTCAGGGAAAGTACCCATCTGGGGAGATCTCCATTCTTGAGAGTGGTGGTAGAATGGTTGTCAACACTCAGGGTATTGCTGAGTGTCTTGGTGCCAAGTTTGCTTCAGTGTCCAGCAGCAGCACTTATCTGCCTTCGTTCCAAGCACTTCAGACACGGCTTGAGAGGAAAAGCATATCCTTTTACCCATTTTCCTCAGAGTACTATAACAGCCCATTGACAGCAGTGGTCTGGACAAACATCGTCGGACCAGATAACGTTCACTATGAAATGCTGAAACACCTTTCTCCATCATCTCTTGATTGTTGATTGTCTGCTAGTCCTGTTTAACAGGATTTGGCACGAGCACGCTTTTCCCAAGTCTTGGCATACAGCTGTTTTCATACCGATTCTCAAACCTGGTAAAGATCCGACGAACCTGTTCAACTACTGACTGTTTCTGCAAAGTTCTCAAATGTATCATAAATTTTCGTCTCATCTTTTTTCTGGAATTCCATCACCTTTTGTCACCTCACCAGAGTGGATACTGTCGTTTTCGCTCTACCACTGATCATCACCTTCGCCTTGAGACATCTATCAGGGAAGTGTTTGTTCGACATCAGCAAATGGTATCTGTGTTCTTTGACATGGAAAAGGCATATGATCGCGCTTGGAGATAAGGCATTCTCCGTTATCTGCAAGACTGCGGATTGCGGGGTAACTTAGCAACTTTTATTGCTGGTTTTCTCCAGAACCAGAAGTTCTGTGTGTGTGTGTGTTGGTTCGACCCTCTCTATGTTTTACTCTCAAGAGCAGGGTGTCACTCAGGGCTCCATTTTATGAGTCACTCCCTTCATTCTTCGAGTCAATCACATTTTCACACTACTTCCTCCTATGGCTTTTAGGAACAATGGATGTGGATGATCTTCAGATTTTCTGTGCCTCCATCAGCATGCGCACAATTGAGAGGCAGTTGCAGTCTGCCATTAATAAGATCTCTTTCTGGTAATGGTTTCAGCTTCTTGTCCCAGAAAACTGTGTGCATGTTTGCCTCAAATGAGGTCTTCACCTAGACCCTCACCTCCGTCTGGGGTGCACATCCATTCCTGTTGTGACAGAAGTTAAGTTCCTGGGATTGACCTTCGATCATGCACTCGATCTTCCGATGTCACATTCTGTTCTTAAAGGTGAAGTGCATGCGATCATTGAGTATCCGGAAGGTCCTCTCCAGTATATCATGGAGGGCTGACAGGTGCTCAGTGCCTTGCATTTATCACTCTCTTGACTGGTCAAGGTTGGACTATAGCTGTGTGATGTATGGTTCTGCACAAATTTCTGTTTTAAAGCTTCTCAATCCTGTTGATCACCAGGCTTTGCGCCTCTGTGTCGGTGCTTTCCATGTCTCCTGTGCATAGTCTTTATGCTGAGTCTAAGGAACCGCCATTATGCCTTTGCTGTTAGCAACACTCTCTCTAGTTCTACACCAAGCTGAAATCTCTACCTCATCATCCACTGCATACTCCTGTCTTCCAACCACAATGTGTTCGCTTGCTTTTCCAACAGCCCTTCTTGTGTTCCTACTTTCGAGATTTGTCTGTTGCACGTGGAGCGCGATGAGTGCCTTGACCTGTCATTGATTGGTGGGACAAAGGCTTTTATTGACCCTCTTGGCAGCCAGTTCAGGCAATTGCTGATCTTTTTCTTTCTGTGTGCCCAAGTCTTCCATGCCTGCACAGGTGTACCAGCAGCTTTTTTCCGAACACCTTTCGCTCCATCCCGACTTCATGCCTCTCTTCACCAATGGCTCAAAATCCGGTGATGTTGTAGGATCAGTATTTGCGTGTGTCGGTGAGACCTATGCTGCGAGGCTTCTGCCAGGAGCAACAGCCTTTTCGGCAGAGATGCATGCAGTACTTCTCGCCTTGTGTCACATCCAGTCTGGACCCCATCGTCGCACCGTGCGTTGCATTGATTCCAGTCAGTCATCCAAGTTTTATCTTCTCCAGAGGGCAACGATTGATTCTCCAGTCACCAGAGCTGTTGGGTGCCCCCTGCGGACTTTGACTGGTGCTGGATTCCAGGTCCGCTTCTGTTGGGTTCCTGGCCATGTTGGAATTCGGGGTGACGAGCTGGCGGATGCCTCTGCCAGATCCATATCTTCCTTGACAATCACTCGACTGCCTCTGTACTTTGGAGATTTTCATCCTGGCATCCACACATTCATCATGGCTGAGTGGCAGTCCCTCTGGTCTCAACAAGGCAGGAACAAACTTCTCTCTATCAAACCACAGATCGGACTATGGCCATCTAGTTTGCAAACAAACCATCATGAGGAAGTTATACTTGCACATCTCCACTTTGGGCATTGTCATTTCACCCACCGCTTCTTGCCCAATGTGTGTGATGTGTGACTGTCGACTCGCTGTTGCTCATGTTTTATGTAGTTGTGTTCATTTTCATGATCATCGGTTTCACTATTTCCATTCTTATTTGTTAGATGATGGCGCAGCTACGCTGTAGACTATCTTAGATGACCACTGCGGTACATTCGCAGTTTTTTTTTATTTTTAAAACAATTTGACTTTTTAAAACTTTTCTAGATTTTAGACCTTTTATCGTTCTCATTTTTCACTTTTACCAAATCAGCCTACTTTTAACCATTACACCACGTTTTTAAAGATCTTTCTTTTATGGTCTTGTGTCTGGTACTCTTTGGCCTGACATGGCCCTTGTGCCATAAAAATCAACCAACCAACCAAGAGCAAGAAATGTTCAGACTACCAGAATGTGGAATTAGTTTTTTTAAACTACTAGTTAAGTTCCATTCATTTATGAGATGACTTTATATTTGGAGAAGTATTCACTCTTGATGCCAGTATCTAGTCTATAATTTATAATTTGTGTTCCCTTCAGTATTTTGTCTGTCGTGCATGGGAACACCTAAGTTTTGTTATGATGTATGCAGTGCCCCCTCCCAATGCAATTGTCCTTCATTCATCAGGTGAAGGAAGCAAATGATCTTTTAAAATACCTTATTCTGACTACATCTAAATGTTCAAAAATCTGCACATGGTTTTATAATTTTAACATTTTTGTTATGTTCAATTATTTTGCTGCACATATTAGTTCTAGTTTTCATAATGCTTATTATTTTTTGTATTTTGTAGAATCTTATAATGAATATCAAATTTATCTTACTTATTCAAAAGAGTATGTTTCTTTAACTTGTACACATCAGTGTTGATTTATGCCAGCATTCCTTTAAAAAATACTTGCATTACTTATACATTTATCTTGATTACTTATACAGTGAAACCGATAATACTCACATTACTTGCATTACTTATACAGTGAAACCGATAATACTCACATTACTTGCATTACTTATACAGTGAAACCGATAATACTCACATTTGTATATACAAGGCAGGCTTGGTGTTTGTGGTGTCCAGTGCTACAGTATTTGTTCATGCCCTGCAAACATTTTTTTTCTTTTTCAGCTGGATTGTATGGTATTTTAGCCACATATGAAAGATACACAACATGAATTTCTAGTCATATTCGTTGATTCCAAGGTCAATGCCAAAAACAATGCTCCTTTTTATACTTACTTATAATAATGCATCTTTCATAATCTCCAGTTATCATTGCACATCTTCTCAAATTACAATACTGTCTCAGGGCTTTTCTTATTTATATAGTCTACCATTTCACAAATAAAATAATAAAAACGTTCATTTGGTGCCCAGTGCTGCAGCACCACTCACACCACCCTAAAGCTGGCCTTGTGTGTGTGTGACTATATACATATACATACACGGTTGAGTCACATTATTGTGACCACCAGCTAATATCCAGAGTAACCACCGTGTGCAGCACGGACAGCAGCTAGACAGGCTGGGAGTGACTCAATAAGGTGCTGGAAGGTGTTCACATACATGTTTAGCAATGCTGACTGCAGTGCATCTGACAGCTGCTGGAATGTGCGTAGTGGAGGATCCGTAGAGCAAACAACATGATCGAGGTGGTCCCACAGATGCTCAATTAGGTTTTAGTCTGGGGAGTTAGAGGGTCAGGAACTTATTTTGTAGTCTTCATCGTGCTCTTCCAACCACTGTTGGACATTTTTAGGTATGTTACACGTCGCATTGTCATGCTGGAAGATCCCATCTGCCCCAGGAAAGACAATGAGCAAGTATGGGTGTACGTGGTCTGTAAGGATGGATTCATAACGAATTCGGTCCTCAGGTATGAGTGGACCCAGGGAATGCCACGCAAACATTCTCCAGACCATAATGCTGCCCCCACTAGCTTGTGTTCTTCCAGCAATGGTTGAAGAGTGTTTGTTCTCTGATGTTTCTCGCCTTATACACCAACATCCATCCGTTCGATGAAGCAGAAAATGTGACTCATCAGAGAAGGCAATCCTTTGCCAATCAGCAGAGGTCCAATTATGATACTGCTGTGCAAATGTAAGCCTTTTCTGCCGATGAATCTTCGTTAGCATAGGTGCAGTGACCATCCATCTGCATCGGAGCCCCATATGCAGCAGGGTTCGCTGAACTGTTGTTTTAGACATACTTCCGGTAGCCCCCTGGTTCATTCAGCCAGTGAGTTGCTCCACTGTAGCATGTCGATTAGCCCACACGCACCTTCACAGCCGACGTTCACCTCTCACATCAATGGCATGTGGTGCTCCACAGTTTATATGTCGCTCATTCGCAATGGTTCCATTTCTCTAATCACGATACACTTTAACCACAGTAGCATGCGAACATTTCACACACTGTGCTGTTTCAGAAATACTGCCACCCTTGGCTCAAAAGCCGGTAATTATCCCTTTTTGCAAATCTGATAAATCGCTCCTTTTATCCATGACAGCAACGAGTGATATATTTCAGAATGCCTACTGCACACCTTATATACCCTCCAAGCCAGCTCACGACACGTGCCTTCTTTTGTTGGCTACGCGCTGTTGACTTCAAAAGTAGGAGGTGATCACAATAATGTGACTCAACTGTGTATATATACTGTATATATATGCAATCAAGAACACGAAACAGGGAATAGCTCCAAGAGAAGATGGAATTACCATAGACATCATACAAGAAGCAAGTGGATTAATTGAAACAGTGCTCGCCCAAGTTTTCATTCGATGCCTTAATGAAGGGAAGATTCCTGAGGATTGGAACAATGTAACAATGATCCTGCTACATAAAATAGGTGACATTGAGGATCTTAGGAACTACAGACCTATCAGTGGTTTATAAAATCTTCACTAAAGTTCTTTCACACCGCTTGAAGAACAAGCTGGATTCAGGAGTGGCTACAGGACTATAGATCATATCCATGTACTGAGAGAACTAATTGAAAGAGCGAGGGAATATGAACTTCTATGGTGCATGGCTTTTATCGATTATGAAAAGGCCTTTGATTCAGTGAAACCATCAGCAGTTACAATGGCTTTGAAATCCTGCGGTATTGAAGATGCATACATTAATATTATTAATAACATCTATGAAAATGCAAGTGCAAAGATTTTGCTATTTGAGAATACAACACCCACAAAAATTGGAAAGGGAGTGAGACAAGGTGACACTATCTCCCAAACTCTTTAATGCGACATTGGAATATGTCTTTCAATCACTGAACTGGGAAAACAAAGGGATAAAGATTAATGGACATTATCTAACTCACCTTCATTTTGATGATGACATAGTCATTTTTGCAACTACCCCATCAGAGCTGCAGAGTATGATCCAGGAACTTGCTGACAAGAGTAAAGAAGTGGGATTAAAAATGAACTTTCAGAAGACAAAAGTGATGTACAATGCTTTTACAAGAAATGAAGATTTATCAACTAACGGGGAAAAGTTGGTGATAACCGATACCTACATTTATCTTGGACATCAGATATCAAGTGAGGGTTACATTCATGAAGAAATTAATCGGGGTATAAAACTTGCCTGGAGAGCTTTTGGAAGAAACAGTATAATTTTCAAGAGCAATATACCATTATGTCTTAAAAGAAAAGTGTTTGATCAATGCATCCTTCCAGTGCTTACATATGGTGCAGAAACGTGGACCTTAACTAAAAGAAACATACAAAGACGCAGAGAACTCAAAGAAGCATGAAGAGGCGCATGCTTGGTGTAACTAGGAGAGATTTTAAGAGGAACTCGTGGATAAAAAAAAAATGACAAGAGTGGAAGACATCATGATCAGAGTAAAATCCCTGAAATGGCAATGGGCTGGACATATTGCCAGAAGGACAGACCGTTGATGGACAGCTGAAATTTTACACTGGATTCCAAGGGACAGGAAAAGACCCAAAAGAAGGCCACATGGGAGATGGGTGGATGAAATTCGAAATTATGCGGGAGTAACATAAAGGAGACTGGCACAAGACAGATCGTTGTGGAAGAAACTTGGAGAGACCTTCGTCCAGCAGTGGATTGATAATGGTTGACAATGATGATATATAATTGACACTTTTTTAAATTTCTTTTTGTCCCATGAATCTTTTGTTGGACCCTGTCCTTGATAAAATTCTGTATGAATATAGACAGAAGAAATGTCCATGCTTATCATTGTTCTTTGCTGTAACCAAACTACCAAGTTTTTAATTTTGCTGTTACAAAATTTTTAATATGCAATCATGCTATCATATGATTTGACAGGGGTTGAAGCACCTTTCATAATAGATAAATATTATCTGTAAATAAGTTCATGGAAACACACACCAAACATTTAGGTGATTATGGAAGTAGTCGTAAAAGAAATTGTTCGAGCAAGAAAGGTAACTGTAGAAGGAACCATAATAAAATTGTTTGTTGAACTAGATTTTGATTGCTTTCTGTTTTGCACTGAAATGAATATCGTGCATGATGATATGATTAATAAGCAAGTAGACAGAAGTGTGGTATTATTGAATGTTATTTTTTATTGAAAGATATTCTTCTGAGATATTAAAATAACAGAAACGTTTACTTCAAGTAATGTCATTTGTAAAGATTCTGAACTTCCATCATGCTATCTCCTAGATTTCTGCTTCACAAACATTCACTTTTACCTTTTGCATCCTTTTGTAGACTTCTAATTCTTTTCCATATGAAATTTCAATGTGTGATGCTTAATGTAATCACTTGGAGATATTTTGAGGATGAGAATTGGATGATGGCATTAACCAACGAGTTCAAAATTTTTCAGTTACAGTTCTGGAACCGGATCTCAAACATATTGCCTGAAAGTTTGAGATTTAAATTTGTACTTTTAACATACTTATAAACAATTAAGAAATAAAAAAATTAATTTACAGTTGACTGTAATTTTTTCATACTATTATTATATTTGTGCTGAATCCCGAATAAATTAAGGTGAATGATGTAAATACATGTTTGTACATTGTATGTACCACAATTTCTGTTTGTAAATGACAGAGTGGGAAAATTCTGTTTCACTGAATAAATGTAAAATTCATCCAAGGTTTTCTGCTTATTTGTCATATTTTCCTGGTCCACAATTGAGGTTCTCAGTGTATAATTGAGCCACGTTAAATCACCATAATTTGTTCAACATGCTGAACTGACTTAAAGAAGTTCACCTGAGTATAATGTAAAATAAAACTAAGAGTATAAAGAAGAAATAGAATAAATGTACATACTTGTGTATCAGATCTCTAACTCTGGGATTTAGGGATTGGAAGCACACTGAATAAGTAAAGCTCATAGTGATTTGAAAAAGTGATAATCTTCTGAGTTTTTTTAGCATTGCTAATTCTATCCATTTCCTTGCCAAATTCTGCAACAAACAAAATCCATTGTTGTTTTATTATACACTTTGCTGTTTAAAAACACATCATAGTTCTGACAAAATTGCTTTAGCTTCTGTGCACGATACTGTTCTTCTTGGATAGATTCGTCATCATCTTCATGGGCAACAGGAGATTCACTGGAAGGAGGATCAGTGGCCTTAGTGTGAAATGTACTTATTATGTCAGTATCATTTTATTTCTTCAAATGCCAGCTGATCATTACCAATCTCTAAAATTTCAATTGATGACATATTTCAAGAGAAATGCACTTCAGCATCTGCGCAGGTCAACTGAAATAATAAAGAGCTTGATCTGCTGCATCCTGAAGGGGTTGTTAATAATTTTTTTCTGTACCGATTCCATATGTTTACATCACTTGTTTCCTGCCTTGGGAATAGGATCATGCCTTATTTTATGTAGTGATTTGATGCCTTAATTAGTAATCCTTCCTTTTACATATAATTGGAGAATTCACTTACTACTCCTTCACTTTCTCCTCCAAACATTGACAGCTGACCTTGATAGTCACTGGAAGGCTAAAAAAATCAGAACAACAATGGCACACACACACACAACATCAACTAGGGCCTCTGTGAATCTTAGGTGGGTGCCAGCTAGTTCTGTGTGACAATGGCAAAAAGACCCCAAATCATTGGGTTTTGTTCCAGAATCCTTAGGTTGAATGACCAACTGGATCTGTCAGCTGTGGGCTAATCCCCCACACTGATGTACTTATATGATTAAAAAGGCAAAAAGAAATGCAAAACCCGACTGAAGTGTGGGATATGGTGGACCTACCACACTTGAGAACGATGGTCCCCCACGGTATCGACCTGGAACTGGAAGAAGGAAAATCAGAAAGAGATCTTGGCTGAGTGAATGTAAGATTGGTGTATGGAATACAAGAGGTATAAATGGCAAGATGAATGAGATGATTGAGGAAATGAATAAGTATAGGTTGGATGTGCTGTGTGTAAGTGAAACTAAAAAGAAGGAAATTAAGATAGAAGAAGTGAATGGAACAGTGAGTGTGTGGTCTGAAGTATTGGATAATGTGAGAGGACAGGCTGGTGTAGGTGTGAGTTTAAGTGAAAAGATGAAAAACAACTTGATTCATTATAGTTGCATAAGTGAGAGAATTCTTTGGATTCGTTTGAAAGTGAAATTTCAGAGAATAGTAATTCTTGTGGTGTATGCTCCTTGTGACTCAGAACCTTCTGATAGAAAGGAAGATTACATACATACATACATATCACTAAGCTGTTCTCTAAGATTCAGAGGTTAGCTCCAAAAAGAAATGCAAACTACCTGATATTTTTACTTACTGTTGTCGTATCAAACTTCTCCATTTACAGCGATCTAGACATACAACTTGGGCTTCACTGATATCCATTACACGCCATACGCAAGATCTTTTATATTTCATACTCATAATCTTTTTCTCATGCAGACACTCCTGAATCTGATCCACCCATGTCTTCCTTGGCCTTCCTCTGCCTTTCCTTCCTGCCATTTGGACTAAAAAGATTTTCTTAGTAAGCATTTGATCACTCATTTTTTCAACATGGCCAAACCACCAAAGCATATTAGTCTCCACCTTGCTAACAATATTTTGCTTCACATCACACAATTGCAACACATCTTCATTCCTCACACAATCAGACTGTGTTTTACCACAAACCCCACGTAAGTAACGCATTTCTCCAGCACACAAACAACTTCTATGTTTCTTCTGTAGTACCCAGGTTTCACTACTATACATCAGAGTAAAAACAATTACACTTTTGTACACAGCCATGCGGGACTCTCTAGAGAACCCATCATTCCTGTGAAAACCTCCCAAAGCAGCTGTTACTTTCAAAGAAGAATTCACTCGCCTACTAATTTCACCATCCAATTTGTTCTCTCTGTCAAACATGCTTCCTAATTACACAAACTCACTCACCTGGTCAATCACTGTGTGATTTAGACTTATTTTGCATTCAGTACTACTAGTTCCTTTGTCAAAAACCATAACTTTGGCTTCTCCCTTATTTATAAAAAGTTTGAATTTCATGCAAACTTCGTACATCCAGGATAACATACTCTGCAACTCACTTTTGCTCTCTGCCAACAGGACAGTGTCATCAGCATACAGCAATCTGTACACACGGATATCACCAAGACATAAACCACTATTATCTATTTTGGCATCACACATGCACGCATCCATAAAAATATTAAACAGCCATGGTGACATTACACAACCTTGTCTAACTCCTGCGCCAATACAAAACCATTTTGATAAAACACCATTTACTCATACACAAGCTCTACTACCAGCATACATGGCTTTTACACTATTAAGTAGATTCCCAGTAACACCATATTCATTCAATACCTTCCACAAAAGTGCCCTGTTTACTCAGTCATAAGCTTTCTCTAAATCTATGAAGACAGCAAAAACTTTCTTACCAACAGCCAGATACTTTTCAATCATCATGCGTAATGCAAAAATTTGGTTAGTGCAGCCTTTACCAGGCATAAAACCACTCTGAACACTTTCTCTGATGTAAGACCCCGTACTTTTTCAGTAACAACCTTACCAAACACTTTCCCTGGCACACTTAGTAGGCTAGTTCTTGCATTCAGTCTGATCACCTTTTCCCTTATACAAGGGAACAATGATAGCATCCTTCCAATCCCGAGGGACAATTCCTAACTCCCAGCACAATTGACAAATTTCAGTTAACCAATCAATTACAGAGTCACCACCATATTTCAACATCTTGGCAGTTATGCCATCAACTCCTGGAGCCTTACCATTTTGAAGAAATTTTAGAGCTTTACACACTTCTTCTCTTGAGATCCCTGCTGTGCTTACATCCCTCACAGTGACATCATCTGTATCTGTCTCAGAATCATGTTTGCTTTCCTGATCTAATAACTCACAGAAGTATTCACCCCATCTTTCACTTAACTCATTGGGCTCCCATATAATTTCTCCAACCTTATTCTTCACACAACTTACAACTTTGTTTCCCCTATTTTTCCTGAGTCTCATGTACTTCCAGAAGGACTTCCTATCTTTCCAAAAAGCCAATTCATGCCTTTCCACCTTCTCCTTCCTATCTTTTTCCTTACTCTGGCGAACAAGCTTAGCAGCTTCACACTTCTTACAGCAATATTCATCCACAGAAACTCTACCTTGCAACATCCCCAAATAGGCTTCCTTCCTTCTCTTTACTGCCTCTTCAATCTCACTATTCCACCAAGCATCACCTCTATTGTTATTCACTATTGTGGTGCCACAGACCTTTTTAGCAGCAGTGACAACACAGTTCTTAAAACATTCCCACTTCTTTTCTACATCTCTCTCACAAAACTTCAGCTCCTTCAGTCATTCTCTGAGAAACTCAGAATAACGCTGATGATCTTCAAGGAGCCTTTCAACCTTTATTCTTTCTATCCTGGGCCTCTTCCTATTGCTTTTCCTCCAACCAACATTCAGTTTCATTTGTGACACTACCAAGTAATTATCAGAACCAACATCCGCACCTCTCATCACACGGGTGTCAACAACTAAGGGGCTGTCCATAAAGTATGTTCAAGATTACAGAGGGGGGGTCCTGAAAACCGGACCAAATGTGACATGTGGGGAGGGGGGAGGTTTAGTAATTCGGACGTCCGGCCACAAAAATATAGTGGATGGTATTTCTTCGTTTTGTTTTGTCTTTTGTCGCACGTCTTTTGTAAAAAAAGATTGTGGTTATGTTATCGGTTGGTCCGTCCGTCCGCTTGCAGACACGATATCTCTGCAACTAATAGTCCGATTTGAAAAATTCTTTTTGCATTTATAAAGCTTGAAATGTGCGAATGATAACTTTTTTTGGTTTTTTTTTTTTTTTTACGATGCAAAATTTTCCCGCTTGAGGGCGTAAAGGCAGTTAGTATGGAATTCAAAACACATTCTATTTCATATATTTGCTTCTTGACATCCAATTAAAAAATTCATTTACTTTTCGATTCCATTTGTATCAGAAATTATTTTAAGCATAGTCACTTTTCCAAATTACGCATAGATTCTTTGCTAATGGGCGTAAAAATAAATTACTTTTCCTCAGATATATCTGCTTCTAAAACTCTGATGTGAAAATTTTTTTCCTTCAGCGGACACAGCTCGTGATGGGAAATATTTTGCATATAATTTCTAACAGGGGCGAATAATTGGGGTGTGCTAGGTGTGCTGTGCACACCTACACAGAGTCGCAATTTAACCTATATTATCGATATTATATTTTCGGATTTGTTTCTAATAAAACTCGCCAGAGTTTGTCCTAAGACTTTTAGTGGTGGTTAAAATTAATCCCCCCCCCCCCATAATGTTTTCATTAATAAGAGAAGGTTCGTTTAGTGAGCATATCGCATTCGCACTAGTATCACGGGGTGTGCTGTTTTGTGTGCACACTTCCGATGATGTTAGAGCAGCTGTGGTGTAAGCGCTCCCCAGATGGTGGTGCATGTCACATTCTTATTTCCCTGTGGTCTCAAACGTACCAGTGGAACTCGCAAGGTGTGCTACCCAAAATCAGCACCGTTTGAGTCTCACGAAGCAGCCAGTTGCTGTTACATTGTTTTTTCTTTCTTTATATGCATTTCCAGTAAGACTCGCTGAAGTTTGTCCGCTAAACTGAATTCCCTTGTGCAATATTTTCGTGAGGAAGAGAAGGTTCATTGCTTCGTGCAGTAAACAAAACGTAGTAAATAATATTTGCAGCTGCATTAGTGCTACTTTAACAACTGATATCCTAAGCAACTGCAATTCAAAGCTTTCCAGATGGCGCCAGAGGTCATGTTTTTATTTCTTCGTGGATCCAATGCAGAGGTTTAAATTTCCAGCGTGTGCACGCTTAAAAAAGCACCACTGGTCATACTTGTTTGCGTTTGGATAGCATGGAGTCATAAACACACTTCATCGTTCTGCTACGAATTTTCTATCTTTTTGTCGCTGAGTGAATCGGTGTGTTTATGAGCGCAGATACAATTGAATTTTGACATCCGTTTAGGTTGAGGATGTACTAAATGTTCCATTTTCGGCAGAGATTTCGCAGATTGTGTAAAGCGGGTTAAAGAAAGTAAGCCTCGTGCTGAATTTAAAACTTATATAAAGAAAAAGATACAGAAAATTGGTTCATCACTCTAGTATTTGCACAGGAAATTCAGATTTTTCTTACAATGGAGTGTACGCAAACATCTTTATTACCGTAAATTTTTAGACGACAGCTAAATAAAAGAAATGCTTTTTGTATGTTCAAAATCAATTCGCGAATTGTGCAGTTTGGGATACATAATAAAATGTTTGCGTGCTTTTTCCTGTAACAGCGCACACCCAACCTTAATGGGCACTTGGTGCCACTGATTTCTAATTTTTGGTATAAAATCGTTTGATCACGAGGGGCGTAATGGTTGTTTTCTGCTTTTGACGTATTTGCAGCAAAATTTGAGCTTCTAAAATCTCGATCGAAGAAATTCTTTCGTGGACCGATTCTACTCACATAGACAAACCTTTTCTGAATGTTTTCTTCTTAAAATAACGTATGTTTTTTCCACCAGGGGGCGTAGATATATATCCTGTTTTTGTCAGTATCTCTACTTCTAATGGTACGATTTGAAAAAATTCTTCTTTGTTGGACAGTTTCTGGTGCGACATGTTTTTAATATCATTTCAAAATTTTCAAGTAATTCATTGACTTTCCGCTAGAGGAAGTAAAGGTAAAATGCTCTTTCCCCGATATCTCTGTTTCTAAAACTCCGATTTGAAAAATTCTTCCTGCACCGGATACAGCTGCTGATGGAAAAAATTTTTGTTGTAATTTTTAATTTTTAATAAAATATGGTTTCGCCACTAGTGGGCATAAGGGTTAAATTTCTGCTTCGTAGGTATTTACAGCAAAATCTCAGATTCTAAA
This sequence comes from Macrothele yani, assembly GCA_039090855.1. Classification (NCBI taxonomy): domain Eukaryota; kingdom Metazoa; phylum Arthropoda; class Arachnida; order Araneae; family Macrothelidae; genus Macrothele; species Macrothele yani. Next base: position 115,175,644 of record CM077029.1, on the reverse strand, counting down.
ATCCTGATTAAAAAAATTCTTTCATGGGCTGATACTGCTCATGTCGATAAACATTTGAGAATATTTTTTTCTTAAAATAATGCATGGTTTCTCCAGCAGAGGGCATAGATGTCTATCTTATTTCTGTCAATATCTCTGCTGCTAAAAGTGGGATTTGAAAAATTCCTTCTTTGTTAGACAGCGTTTCCAGTGTAAAATGTTTCTCGCATAATTTAAAAATTTTCAAGTAATGCATAGACTTTCCGCTCGGGGACGTAAATATAAATTCCGTTGTCCTCAATATCTCTGATTCTAAAACTCCGATTTGAAAAAATCTTTCTGCACTGGATACAGTTCCTGATAGGAAATGCTTTGCATGTAATTTATATTTGATAAATAACTGTTTTGCCACCAGGGACGTAAGAGTTAATTTCTGCATCTGATGTATTGCAGTAAAATCTGAACTACTGATACTCAATTTTAAAAAAATCTTTCGTGGACCGAGACTGCTCACATTGAAAAACCATTTGAAAATACTTTCTTCTTAAAATAATGCATAGTTTTCCAGCAAGGGGCGTAGATGCATATCTTATATTTGTCGAATCTCTGTTTCCAAGAGCCCCATTTGAAAAATTCTTTCTTTGTTGGCGAACGTTTCTGCTGCGAAATGTTTCACATATAATTTAAACTTTTTCTTAATGCACAAGTCTGCTACCAAAAGGCGTCAGAAGACATTTCAGTTTACAGCAATATCTGTGGGATTAAAAACCCGACTTAAAAACTTCTTTCTTCAGTCAGATACTACTGTTTTCCATACCAGTTCCATTAATTTTAAATAGCTTTGGTAAATTTAATACGCATCAGAACGTATTCAAAATTCGGTGTCATGTTTCTTGTTTCTTCATTGGGTAATTAAAAATAGGTATGAAATATTTCAGATTTCTGATGATATTTAGCTAAACCAAGATGTTATGTTCTCGTATTTGTACTATCAAATCTATCGTGTTTTGTAGATGGTATGATCAAGACTGTTGCAACCTTGAATGCGTGCATTCATTTGTAGATCTTTATTTCAAAATAATAAAGTTCGAGTAGGATTAAGGAATAAATTAATGCCTAAATAATAAATATTTTCTGATGAAAAAGTGTAATTATATGGAAGATTCCTTTAAATAATTACATTTTCTTCCTGTTTTTCATCGGACTTCTAAAAGCAGTCGTCAAAAGAAAAGGGAATTGTGAAATACTATATGGGCGGTCCCCAAGTGTTTCAGACGCCGATTGTAGACAACAAAATCTATCACACTCTTTTGACCAAGAGTACGGTTTTCCCATGTATATGTGTAGATATACTTGTGGTTCAAAGTTGTTTTAGATACACACAAACCATTCTCAATGCAGAATTCAATTAATCTTTCACCATTATCATTCACACAAGGATCATTAAACTTACCCAGAACATTGTCAGAAATTGCATTCTGCACACCTACTCTAGCATTAAAATCCCCTGCTATTATAACTTTTTCTTTAGCACCAAACTGGCTCAAAACAGCTTTTAGCTCATTCCAGAAATCTTCTTTCTTATCAGAAGGTTCCGAGTCACAAGGAGCATACACTACAACAATTACAATTCTCTGAAGTTTCACTTTCAAACGAATCCAGAGAATGCTCTTACTTACGCAACTATAGTGAATCAAGTTCAAAAAGTAGGAACTGTACACCAAATTACACTCAAAATAGTATAACTATACTAAAAATCCGAAAATTCTTGGCGTAGAATAAAGATAAAATTTCCAAGCTTTCACACATCAACCAGATGGCTTTCTCAAGGAAGGTAGACAGGTAACTGCAAACTGGATAATAGAACGTTTCAACACTTTGAACGCGGTGACTTGACTAGACAATAAATGATTAGGAGCAAACATGATATTTCGAAGAAACGAGGTCACGTTGGTTGGGAACGCGGTACAATGGTAAAGAACTCAACATTATTTGAAGAATTGATTCCAAACACATGGCAACTCCAGAGAAACGCTATCATTGGAAGCCTCGCAGCTGGTCAAGATTTCCAAGGTTTCGCGAATGGCGGTAGATTTGGGTGTGGAGTATGAAGCTAATTTCTTTACATCACTCCATATAGGATTGGCGGACTTCAACTTGACTTCTCTTGATAAGGCAATGGTTAATAATAACCACTGCCCTATCAAGAGAAGTCAAAGTTAATAATAACCACTGCCCTATCAAGAGAAGTCAAGGTTAATAATAACCACTGCCCTATCAAGAGAAGTCAAGGTTAATAATAACCACTGCCCTATCAAGAGAAGTCAAGGTTAATAATGCGTGTGATGGATATCAGTGAAGCCCGAGTTGTATGTCAAGATCGCTGTAAATGGAGAAGTTTGATATGGCAACAGTAAGTAAAAATTATCTCGTAGTTTGTATTTCTTTTTAGAGCTAACCTCTGTATCTCAGAACAGCTTAGTGATATGTATGTAATGTTGAAAATATATCAAAATTTAAATTACACGTTGTGTTGGAGAGATAGTTTTTGTTTGCTTACAGTTTTTTTTTTTTTTTTTTATGTTCAAACTAGTTTAGAATTTTGTGTTTTTAGTTGACAGAAAGATGTGACATATATCAGAAAACACTGAACATTGTTAGTGTTCAACGCACATGTAATAATAAAATAAAATTGTCTTAGATCTATCTTATATCATCACCATTATCATCATTGTCAACCATTATCCATCCACTGCTGGACGAAGGTCTCCCCAAGTTTCCTCCACAACGGTCTGTCTTGTGCCAGTCTCCTCCATGTCACTCCCGTATACTTTCGAATTTCATCCACCCATCTCCCATGTGGCCTTCTTCTGGGTCTTTTCCTGTCCCTTGGAATCCAATCTAAAATTTCGGCTGTCCATCGATGGTCTGTACTTCTGGCAGTATGTCCAGCCCATTGCCATTTCAGGGATTTAACTCTGATCATGATGTCTTCCACTCTTGTCATTTTTCGGATCCACGAGTTCCTCTTCTTATCTCTCCTGGTTACACCAAGCATGCACCTCTGCATGCTTCTTTGAGTTGTCTGCAGCCTTTGTATGTCTCTTTTAGTTAAGGTCCACGTCTCTGCACCATACATAAGCACTGGAAGGATGCATTGATCAAACACTTTTCTTTTAAGACATAATAGCATATTGCTCTTGAAAATTATGCTGTTTCTTCCAAAAGCTCTCCAGTCAAGTTTTATACGCCGATTAATTTCTTCATCAATGTGACCCGCACTTGATATCTGCTGTCCAAGATAAATGTACGTGTCTGTTATCTCCAGCTTTTTTCCATCAATCGATAAATCCTAATTTCTTGTAAAAGCATTGAACATCACTTTCGTCTTCTGAAAGTTCATTTTTAATCCCACTTCTTTACTCTTGTCAGCAAGTTCCTGGATCATACTCTGCAGCTCTGATGGAGTAGTTAAAAAGATGACTACGTCATCAGCAAAACGAAGGTGGGTTAGATAATCTCCATTAATCTTTATCCCTTTGTTTTCCCAGTTCAGTGATTGAAAGACATTTTCCAATGTGGCATTAAAGAGCTTCGGAGATATGGTGTCACCTTGTCTCACTCCCTTTCCAATTTTTATGTGTGTTGTATTTTCAAACAGCCGAATCTTTGCACTTACATTTTCATAGATGTTATTAATAATGATATATGCATCTTCAATACCGCAGGATTTCAGAGCCATTGTAACTGCTGATGGTTTCACCGAATCAAAAGCTTTTACATAATCGATAAAAGCCATGCACAATGGAAGCTCATATACCCTCGCTCTTTCAATTAGTTCTCTCAGTATGTGGATATGATCTATTGTGCTGTAGCCACTCCTGAATCCAGCTTGTTCTCTCGGTAGAGCCATGTCCAGTGTTACCTTCAAACGGTGTGAAAGAACTTTAGTGAAGATTTTATAAACCACTGATAGGAGGCTGATAGGTCTGTAGTTCCTGAGATCCTCAATGTCACCTTTTTTATGTAGCAGAATCATTGTAGCATTGTTCCAATCCTCAGGAATCTTCCCTTCATTAAGGCATAGAGTGAAAATTTGGGCAAGTACTGTTTCGATTTCTCCACTTGCTTCTTGTATGATGTCTACAGTAATTCCATCTTCTCCTGGAGCTTTTCCCCACTTCATGTTCTTGATTGCATGTGCAACTTCTGCTGGGAAGGACTGGAAGAACTCTGGTACTGGTACCTTTCATGATGTCTGGAGTACATGTGTAATCCCTTTCATATAATTTGGAGTAGAAATCTTTCACTCTTGTCAAAATTTTCCCTCTATTTCTTGTTACAGAACCATCTTCTTTTCTCAGTGCCATAATATGTTTTCTTCCCTTACTGAGATGTCCCTTTTGCTATCTTTAGGCTTTGGTTGTTTTCAATTGCTTTCCTCACTAGTTCACAGTTGAATTTCCTTACGTCTTCAGTGATACTTTTTTGTACTGTCTTGCATAGCTCTATATATTCCACTTTGGAAGTCACATCTTCTTTAGTTGTCCTCATCTCTCTTCTTTTTTGCATCAACATTTTGGTTTTTCCTGATAATTTGTTCACATGCAACTTGTTCTTAGACCCAGCTAATTTTGTTGCTGTTTCCATAAGAGCATTGGTTACTTTTCTGTTAACTTCAGAAATATCCACTTCTTCTGATGTTAGGCCTTCTAAAGCAGAGAATCTGTTCTTCAGTTCCAACTTGAAGGTATTATGGTGATTTTTAAGGTTGGTTATGTCAATACATTTTGGTTGTCTTATGAGCTTGCCACGTTCGAGTTTAGTGTTGAGGTGCATCTTACATCTCACCAATCTATGGTCACTACCTGTGTTGAACTTGTTTAGCACACTGCAGTCTTCTATGACGAATTTTTTGTTACACATAATAAAATCAATTTCACTTGTCGTCCCACTTGGATGTCTCCATGTCCATTTCCTGTGTGGCTTTTTCTTGAAGAAAGAGTTCAAGATAAAAAAAAAAACCCTTCTGCCTCTGCAAACTCAACGAGAGTATTTCCACGCTGGTTTCTGTTGCCATGACCGAATTTACCTAATGAAGTTTCTTTCTGTTGCCGTTGCCCTATTTTTGCATTGAAATCTCCCGTAATTATCTTCAAGTGCTGCTTAGCTTTATTATTTAGATGACGAATTTCCTCATAAAATTCTTCAATTTCTTCTTCAGGATGACTTGTGGTGGGTGCATAAGTTTGAATAATCTGAGCCTTGTATCTTTTCGAGAGTTGGATAACGAGTCGTGCAGCTCTGTCAGAGGAACTTTCAACTTCTACAACTTTATCCTTCAGTTTCTTGTTTATTATAAATCCAACACCACTAGTTCTGCCAGTATCTGTCCCACGATAGTAGAAGAGATGTCCACTTTTCAGTTCAATGAGATCTTCTCCTTACCTCACTTAGCCCTGACGATGTCCCACTTGATCCTTTGTAGTTTCTCTTCCAATTCAAGAAGCCTTGAATCAGAAGATAGGGAGCGTCCATTATACGTAGCCAAGGTCAGCATCAGATGGCAGCCTAGTCCAGTCCTCCGGGGATTCTTAGCACCCTCTGCCTTCATGTCGCACTGGCCACTGCCTTGGCCAGGTACATTCCAGCTGCCGGAGACTGAGGGCCCAGATTTAAGTTGTGGAGTCATTTTGGAGGGGTTTGGCCATAACTCACCACGCTGGCCAAGCGGGTTGGTGAGTGTGGGATAGCATTTCCTCTAATCCCGATGGTATAGTTATACTGCTATTGGTGGTCGTCAGAGCCCCTTTAGTGGGAACAGGATGCACCACGAGAAGGCGGGGTTGACATTTGTCAAGGAGAGGCTGTGATGTTACGCATCACCTGACCTTACATCCCCTATCTTATATATATATATATGTATCTATATTCATATCTTTCAAACTGCTTTGCTTTTTTTTTAATATGAAGGTCCTTAACAATAGTCATGTTTTAGTTCAGTACAGCAATCTTACTGGAAAATTATGATGGATTTTTAAAGGTATTTCATTTTAGATTGCATTATAAACCACACATTTGTTAATTTATTGATTACTTTTTTTTATAATGACTATGTAACTTTAAACATAGAGTTCATTTTCAGAGCCATATTACTAATACTTCTCTATGAATCTGTTCAATGTTTTTATTTGTTTGTTTTTTCATCTTTTCAGATATCGTCAATAAGATTTTGTCTTGGAAAATGTTTATACCTCTCAGCCGGCTGACATACTGTGCTTACCTTGTCCATCCCATAGTTGTGATTGCGTTTTACCAGTCTATTCAGCAGCCTTTGTATTTCACTCATGCTACGATAGTATGTATTTCCTTCCATTTTTGTTATATATATATATATATATACCTGAGTGATCACTGAATTATGACCACCTATCTAATACTTCGTAGGTCTTCTTTCCACCCTCAGTACAGCAGCTATTCCAAAGTGAAAATCCTCCAAATACATGGCATCAGTGAATAAACAAAGACATCGTTTTTTCCATGTTTTATCAACTCATAGCAACCAAATAATTGTTATCGGGTATCGCTGGGGATCTGAATCCCAGATCTCTCGATATTTACCCGATTGTGTTAGCCTTACGCTACGTTGGCCAACAATCAACGGCACTATGTTGTTTTTCTGTCAACTTCTGAAATCCTAAAGCATATAGGCTAACACACTCGACTAGATATCGAGAGTTCTGGCCTTCGGATCCCCAGCGGTGACCCAATAAAACAAATTTCGGTTGCTATGTGTTGATAAAACGTGAAAAGAGTGATGTCTTTGTTTATTCACTGATGCCACATATTTGGAGGATTTTCACTTTGTATCTCGCCCTTTGGATTTTACTGCTATAACACAAGGCTCATATTACAACCAAGACTTTTACTAATATTTGTATGCTGAATTCAAAAATGCATTTGGTTCTGCTGTATCACATCGGGTTCCTTGGCAATATGGTATAATGTAAGTTCATCAATTTCTGTTGACCGAAGTGATACATTTCACGTCTTTGCATATATAGCATGCATATTTAACCATTTTTAAAACTAAGCATAAGCAAGAACAACCTTTAAAAGTGAAAGGGAATAATCAGAACAAAACTACATAGAAATAAAATAAAAAGTTTACAAGAGTTGAAAACGTACCTAATTACATTCCTTAATGTTAGTCGGCAGTTCTTTTTCTTCCCTTGCCATGGAAACTCAGTGTTCGCGATGCCCTTGAGTGTACTCTGGAAGGATCCTCACGTGCAATAGACCAACAGTAATCAGCCATCATACGCTCATCCCAACGTCCCTGATAACGTCGCTCTGCCTCTTTTAAGTCCTGGTGGAACCTTTCACCTTGCTCTTCACTCAAAGCTCCCAAGGCTCATATTACAACCAAGCAATTTGGATTTGTCCAACATATTTTGTACAATTGTCTTATATGACGGGTCCTTTACGTTTCCAAGAAAACTTTTCACCACTTCTTTGAAAGCGTTCCACGCCTCTTCTTCAGTTTGATCATTGTACAGGTGAAATTGTTATCCATCATCAGTTTATGAATTTGCGGGCCATCAAATGTTCCCTCTCTGGTTTTAGCTTGTGACAATGAAGGAAATGTTGTGCATAAGTACTGGAAGCATGGACGACTTTTGTCTAGTGCCTTTACAAAATGTTTTATAATGCCAAGTTTTATGTGTAACAGGGGGAGTAGAATTTTCTCACGATCAACTAGACTTTCATTAATGACATTCTTGGAACCTGTTGTCAGTTGCTTCCTCTCAGGCCAATGTGCAGTATCCCATTGTTTGTCCCTGGCTCTTCTATCCCACTCGTAAAGGAAACAGGGAAATTTTGTGTATCCTCTCTGCTGTTTTAACAATATTCCAACGACTTTCAAGTCACCACATATTTTCCATTCATGTTAATGAATTTAATTTTTTCAAGCCCTAACTTTTTAATGTTTCATATGATTCTGACAATTTTGTGGAATGAGCAAGTGGTGCAGAAGCGAATTTGTTGCCGTTATGAAGTAAAATCGCCTTGTTCTTTTGGAAGAGTCAATGAAAAGACGCCAGGAACTAGGTTGATAGATTTCCTCTCCCAACTTATAAATAAGATTACGGATGTCCGTACAAAACCAGATCATCTTCCTTCGAGTTGTACTTCCGAAAACACTTCTCACGATTCCTGTACCAAGAAAATGTAACTCCAGGTGCCAGCAGGTTTTTCTCATAAAGTCTTGAGCCTAGTAATTCACTCTTTCCCATCGTGAGCCCCAGTACTCTTATCAAGTCATTCAACTCGAATTGAGTAAACATTTTTGGTGAATGGTCAAATTCTTCTGGTTCAAAACTTATGTCCTCAGTGTCTGAAAGTAGAGAACTGCTTTCAGATTCATCACTCAAGTTAGCTGGTGGTGTAGGTACTGGTAAATGAAGTCCATCAGGAACAGGTCGTATGGCTAGCGATGGCAGATTTGAGTATTTAATTCCTTTCTTATTCTTTTTGTTATAACCAGCAACATTGCACATACAGAAATAACAGTCATTGTGGTGGTGGTTCTGTTCACGCCATATCATTGGAATTGCAAATGGCATTGCGTTCCGTTTTGCTTCGTACCAGTACCGCAGTCCCTCGACACAACTGTTACAAGCAGCGTGAGGCACAAACGACTTATCTTGGTTGCCGACTTTCACTTTGAAGTACGCAAAGTATAGTTTATTTATGAATGAATCTAGTTTACGTACCTTACCATCAAACACATAACATCCACAAACGTTACAAAATTGCTGAGGACTTTGCACACACTGTCTTCTACACAATCACGACACACTAGCCATACTTACAAACTCACGTTTTACTTTCACACTTCCAGTGTAGGACGGGTACATGCACAGGTATGCCTTCCCTCTGCTCAACCGATAGGATATTCAGTGAGGGAATGTGAGGGTTCTTTAAACAGAAACTCCTAGGGGTACAATAAACAAGCGGCGGCGCGCCGACGGCTTTGACGCAACGCAGCGGCGTCTGAAAACATAAACAATAACGAAACGCAGAAGTATGCAGGAACATTCGTTGACAAGGGGCATTTCTCATAGTAATATAGCATTTCCTAGGTTTAAGTCAAGTTCTTTGTGGATATTTAAGTGCGATTGTGAGGAGATAGCTCTACATTACATACAATGTGGATACGTCAATTCACATATACAGAAAAAACTATATTGTGAAACAACTAGATGTGATGGACCAAAACTAACGTTATTTTCGGATTCAGGACACAGATTTCCACAAGAATCGCCTACTTTCGCTTTCACCACAGAACCATTGTTGGCTAGTGTAATTAATATATAGCCAATGCCGTTAATGCCCACCAGATAGAGACATCTCAGTAGCTAAGCGCATCTTATGGATTTATGATGTCAGAAGCTGACAGAAAATGACACATAGTGCCATTGATTGTTGGCCACCATAGCGTAAGGCTAATGTGCTCGGCTAGATATCAAGAGTTCTGAGGTTCGGATCCCCAGCGGTGACCTGATAACAATTTTTCAGTTGCTATGTGTTGATAAAATGTAAAAAGAGCGATGTCTTTGTTTATTCAGCAGCTATTAGATGTGGCATCAATTCAATAATATGCTGGAAGCAGTTGGGAGGTATGACCAACCAAACAGTGTGTAATGTGACCTTCAATGCAGGTATGGAGGTGATTGGTATATCCAGATGCCTGATATGCTGTTCCATAGTGTCCCACAAGTGCTCTATGGGATTGATATCAGGGGAGTTCTGAGGCTAATCAATATGCTAGAAGTCTGAACTGTGTTCCTCCAACCATTCCTGCACAACATTGGACCCGTGGCTTGATGCATTGTCATCTTAGAAGACATCATCACCATTCGGGGAAAAGTGCGACATTGATCGGTGTACAGAGTCAGCAAGCAATTCACAATAGTGGGCACCAGTCATATGTAGTTCCACATGTACCAGGGGTCCAAGTTCCTGCCAGGTAAACATGATGTCTCATGTTGTTTGCACCAAATACATACATGACCATTCACAGAGTAGTGTAATAAAATGCGACTCATCAGCCAGCATGCTTTTTTCCAGTCATCCAGTGTCCAACTTGCATGATCTTTGCACTAGGCAAGTCTTTTGCGCTGATGAACCATGGTTAGGAGAAGATGTCGTTGGGGTTGTCAGCTGTTATAGCCTATACATGCAAGCGTGTGAGGCTATCCAAATTAGCAAACTCCAAATTACCGAAATCACATATTACCAAACCTTAGAGAGAGAAAAAGAGAGAGAAATCAAATATTACCAAACATTTTCCAGCTTGCCAATTTACTTTTAGTTCATTATGAAAAGCTGCCTGCTATTTAGCTATAAATAAAGTCTTAGATAAACAACAAATTAAAAAATACTTAACTACGGAATTATCAGTGGTTTTTGTTACTGTAAGTGTTGAACAATTTGTGGATATTCACTGATTGTAAGTTATCAAACAAATCATTAAAATCAGTTTCAAACTTCATTAAAATTAGTTTCAAACTTTTCAGTTCATGGGCATTTTGTTGTATTCACGTAAATAGCAAGCTGTTGAAGGTGATTCACAAATAGTATTCATGTGTAGTCTTGACATGTTTGAATTTTTTACCTGCATCACTCGTAGCAGATAAATCTTCCATTTCATATCCAATTTGCATTAATTTGGCATTTTGTTGAATGGTACTACGCAGATGATGTACCACTTGTGTCAGCCAGTGTTTAAGCTAGAATTTTTTCTCTTGTAGTGATTTGGTTACTTTGTCAGCAAAAGTTGTAGCAAAATGCTTTGCAGATTTGCCAAATTTATGGTTCTTTTTTTTGCTATATTTATGTATGAAAATATAAGCACAATGTGTCAACTAAAATGTGATTTTAATCAAACTAAATGTTTTGAAAACATATTTCACAAAGGTTGAACTCAATTACCATGTGTTGTTTCAGATATGTTTTCTGTTTTGATATTTTCATGTTTGCATTCTGTATTAGGAATGATTCTTCACTGGTCAAAATGATGAAACTGAAAAGTACATGATTCCATAGTTGTTTTTCACAGTTCCTTCACCAAATTTGATATTATTGGTTGCTATGTTGATTGTGTAAATTATTGTGTTTTAATGTTTCCTTAAAATTTAAAATGAAAAGCTAATTTCTGGTTTTTTTAAACACGCTCCTTTTCAGTTTTAATTTAAGAAAAAAACATTGAGGGATAACTTTTCATTTCATATTTTTCCACGCAACTTTAACATTTATTGAAATCATGTCAAGTCGTCTTGGGTTATGTCCATGTGGTATTACTGACATTGCCATCTGTACAGAATGTTCTTGAAAAGAACAGTAAAATATTTTTGAAAGGCATTTAAATTCAATTTTTTTCCCCTGAAAAACGTGTAAGGATAGAAATATTCATAAAACAGTGTTGTTGTTTGCATTTCTCAAGAAATGAGGTAATTATAAAAAACAAAATAGATATACTTTTTAAATGTTTTTTGTTTTTTCTGCAAGAACATTCCATAGAAATGGTTTTCCCAGGATTTTCATATGGATTTTACTGTATGAAGTCCTTTGAAGCGTACATCATCAAGCAGATGTGATTTTATATGAGTTTGAAGTTGCATGTGAAAATATGAAGTGATAAATTACATTTAGACTTTCTTTTTTACTAAAACTTTTAAGGAATATGTTTTTTTTTAAATAGAAAATAACTTTCAAATTTTAAAAGATATTTTAACAGAAATGTTAAACAGTAGAGAGAGAGAAAGGGGGGGGGGGTACAAAACATTATAACCCCATCTGATGTTTTGATTATTTTCAGTATATTGGTGCACACATGTGAAGGTCAAGGTCTTATGCAGCACTGTCTGTGATATGTTGTGCAGTGTCAGTCATAGCTGAAATGATGTATGGGTAAGGAACAAAATTTGATCCCCTTGGAAAAGAGCGTGATTATCAGATACAGAGTAAATAGTTAAACATCCAGGAAACAGTGAACTTGATCAGCTGTTCACAGGCTACTATAGTTAAAGTGTACTGAGAGTTAATAGAAAGAGGCACAACACACAATCAGTGGGTGAATATTGTATGGCCACAGCTGCTTAATACCCTGAGAGAGAGAGAGAGAGAGGCAGCTCAGACATATTCTCCAGAACAAGAGGTGTGCTACCTCGGAACAGCTGAACAATGTCTGCAACTGGGGAGCACAGAGAAGTGTATCCATAGCTACAATGAAATAATCCCTCCACCATATGGGTCTATAGTGTAGACACACAACCATAACACCCATCAGTACTGCACATCATTGGCAACAATGATTGCAATTTGATAGAAAATGTCAGGAGTGGACTGTGGAAGATTGCAAGAAAGTTTCCTTCCTGAAGAATCACATTTCCTGCTGTATCAAGTGAATAGACAGTGGTGGGTAAGATGATCAGCTGCAGAGAAGATGGTAGAAGATGCCGTGATGACCTTCTGATTCTGATTGTATTCCTGGGACACTCTTGGTCCCCTGATAGCTTTAAATGCATCCCCGAATGCCACTGCATACCTATCCATCATTGGAGATCAGGATTAACCATTTATGCTGACAGTGTTTCCAGACCATAATGGGGTGTTCTAACAGGACAGCATGCAGTGTCATGTTGGAACACCCTACATCATCCAGGACTGGTTCAAGGAACAAGAGGATAACTTCTGTGTTCTCCCATAGTTACCCACATCTCCAACACAAACTGGATTAAACATATTTAGGACCATACAGATCATTAGCTGTGCCAAATGAACCCTATGCCAAGGACACTAGATGAGCTATGAATAGCGTTTTTATGCAAATAGTATGACATACACCAATGGATACCTTCCAGAGACTTGTGGAGTCAATACCTTGTTGCATGACCGCACTGGTGGTGGTTCAGGGAATGCCTACACAATACTAGGTAGGTAATCATAATATTTTGCTCCTACAGTTTATACCACCAATGCACCAACCGATAATATCATAGTTTTGATTAAAACATAACAAAACAAAAACACAGAATTTTGCATTTTTTATTATTCATTGTTTTTACCAATGAAGTTTCATGTGTAATAACAAAGAAATGTATATGTGAAAATGTTTAAATGAAGAAAATATATCTTTTGATTGATTGGGAGGTTAGCATTGTCATGGTCGAAGCTGACCTTTTAAAACATAAGGTAATTAAGTACAAACTTTGTGAAAAGTGTTTTCCATATTTTAGCATTTTATTTTCTAAGTTAGCTTCTTTACAAAATTCAGAGTTTGATTCATTAAAGACAAATTATTTATCAAATCTGAATTTATTCTGATGCATCAAATGTCTTCATTAATTGCCAGCTCAGCTTGTCCATGCTTAGGTTTATTAGATTACAACATCGGTAGCCATTTCAGCTTACCACATAGGTTTGGCACAGATGTGTACCACACACTTATACATTATTTGTTATGGTTCCTCATTAGTGTTCTTCTTTTTTAGACATTCATACATCCTCCCATAATTTTTCTTAATTCTGTCTTTAGTTCTCCTTTCATTGGCATGCTATTTTTAAAATTTCTGTCTTTTGGTTTGTGCCATTGTGTTCTTTATTTCATTGTAGCTGAACCACCTTAGAATGTTAGTTTCCATGACCTATTTACACAGCATTCTGCATCAGCAAAATACTGTGCATTATTTGAATGAGCCTTGTGACAAAACACATGTATGGAGAGACACACAGTCGATTGCTAAATTTCTTTTGAGAGATTTAACATTTCTCTAAAATTTATATGAGAGAAATGTTGATACTCCCATATGCAGCCATTTAGATCTTTATGACTATCAATTTTTTTGGAGGAGGGAGAGGGCACCCCATGTTCATATAATGACTCAAAGCTCAGTCTATTATTTTTTTATCATTGTTGTCTAAAACCTGTTTTTTCTGTCAAACATACATCTGAAATTCATCAGATCATTTATTTGTTCTGATCTTATACAATTTTGAGTTATATTCTGTACTAGGACCATTTTACTCAAAAACTAAGACCTAGACATTCAACCCAATATTTGAAGACCAATGTGTTAAATATCTTGTTTTAGACTTCATATATGAGCAGTTATGATGTTCAGTTTGGTTGATTTATTTTGAATTACTAATGCAAGGTCATTTTCGGCCAAATAATGCTGACTGAAACATTACAGATACACTGAAGTAGCAAATTATTATTAGTAACTTTTACCTAATTACATTCAGTATTATAAATATTTAACGGGAATTACTGAGGATAAATTTTTTAAGGTACATTACCTCTGAAATTTTCGATCTATACACTAGATCATCGTCAGGAATTCCTGTGTCTTACTACTTCCACAGGTCTGCTGACCAAGCCTGATGGATTTTCCATCCAGCATGGTCATTGATGTTGCCACCTTGTGTCTTGTAAATTTCCAGGGATTCCTCTAATTTTCAGATAATTGCGTGGGATTGATGTTTGATCACTTTTAAGGAGTCCCAGTCCATTTTGTGGTCAGTTTGTTGTATGTGCCTGTCTAATCCTGTTTTATTTGAGATGTTCTTTATTGCTGCTTTGTGTTCTTTAGTTCTGGTGGTTAATCTTCGTCCTGTTTCTCCTATATATGGTAATCCACATGAACACTCGATTTTATAAATGACTCCTTCCTGGAGTAAAGCATTTTCTTCTTTTTGTTTTAGAAATGGTAAGTATTTTTTGATTTTGCTATTTAAACCTAGAGCTAACCTAATTTTATATTTAGTGCTGATTTTCTTTAGTTTTTCAAACAGTCCCTTGTGGTAAGTGACTTTTCTTGTGAATAAATATTCAATTTTCTCTTTATTTATGTCTGTAGTGCCAGTTCTGTTCCTAGTAGGATTTTCTTCCCGTAGTTCACAAATTTCTTATGAAGGGTAATCATTTTCACGAATTTCTTTTGAAGGGTAATCATTTTCTAATAAGATTGATTTTAACTTATTTTTATGTTTGTCCTTATCTTCTGAAGATGAATTCAGCTTTTCAACTTTTTCTTTAAATTGTAAAGCTACATTTTTCTTTATATAATTAGGGTGATCTGATTTATAATTTAAAAAATTTCCTGTATTTGTAGGCTTCTTGTATAATTATGTTATAATATATTTTCCTTCCCACTTCAAAGTAATATCTAGGTAATTTAGCTTATTTTCGTTTTGCTCTTCTGAAGTGAATTTTAGGGACTCATCTTGGGAAATAAAACCTTCTATAATTTTTGATGAGTGTCCACTCGAATCTTGATCTAGTATGATGAAAAGGATATCATCCATGTATGTAGTATACATGCAGAAAATTGAAGGTTTCAATAGGAAGGCCTCTTCTATTTTACTTACAATAATTTGCTAAGAGAGGTGCTAATGAAGAACCCATTGCTAGCTCTTATAGAACCAGCCTTGGAATTGAAAAAAATGTTGTTTAGAGCAAACACTGTAAGTTCATAAAGGCCTATTGCTTCTTCTTCATTATTATATTCATGAAACACTAGTAGGTCAGATAGGTCGTCTGCTATGTAATCTATGAGTTTGTACAGGTTAATATTATTACATGTTGTGCCTCCCTTGGCCTTCAAAACAGCCTCAATTAAGTGTAGCATGGATTCAATGAGGTGCTGATATCATTCTACAGGTATGTTTGGCCAAGTGGATGTGATGGCATCTACCAATTGCTGAATGTCCACTGGAGGAGGATCTTTGTTACAAATAGCTCTCCTAATCTCATCCCACAGGTGTTCAATTGGGTCAAGTTTTGGGGACTGTGGGACTGTTTTAGCATTTTGAAATCCCTGTTGTGCTCTTGGAACCACTGTGTTACAATCTGGTCCTTGTGGCATGGTGCATTATCCACCTGGAGGTAGTCCTCACCATCAGGAAACACCATGCGTATGTGCTGGTGTGCCTGATCAGGAGTGATGTTCAGATACCTCATGGCATCTAAATGTTATTACAGAGGTATTAAGGAACCCAATAACCTGCTATGAAAACAGATCTGGATTCTGTATTCACTAATTATGTAGAACAAGGTCAGGATTTTAGCAATAAGGTGTGAATCAATAAATTTCAGTTGCTTAGCATTAACTGTACAAGTCAGTGAAGGCAGTGTAATGCTCTGGTGTCAGAATTATTAACCTAGCAATCAGATATATGTGAATCACCAGTTTTACTGTTCAATACATGACATCATCACATCAGAAATCTTTAAAATTGTATTCCCACTCCAGGGCAATGTGATTTTAAAGCTTTCTGATGGGATGCTGTTATGTATTAAGCAGTAAAACTTGTGATTCAGGCATGTCTGATTGTTCCCAGAGCATTACACTGCCTCCAGCAACTTGTACAGTTAATGCTAGGCAACTGAAATTTATCAATTCATGCCACTGATGCCATATTCTGGCGGCTTCCATTGGTGTTTATTAACTGAAAACACAATTTATGTGGCCAAGTGACCTATTTTAATTTCTCAAGTGTCTAGTTTGGTTCTTGTGTGCCCACTTCAGACAAATTTGTGGGGTTTTAGAGGAGATAGATAGTACAGGAATGGAATGTTTATTGTTGTATCCCATTCACACCTGTGTGCAGTGGACTGTGTGTGTGCGTGCTGAAATTCTCCTCTGGGTACCACTTTTGTACTGCATGGTTACTTGAAGCAATGGAGCTTGTCTGTTACCTCGTACAATCCTCACCAACCACAGTTGCCATCAAATATCAATTAGTCTTTTCTGTCCATAGGAAGACTGTTGACTTTGTGTTTTGTTGTTGGTGCACCACTCATAGTTCACCCGCCAAAAAAGTTTGTCATTTCCGAGATGCTTGCACCTCCATCCCTAGTGCACATATCATGCCTCTTTCAGGGTAGCTTAAATCATGAGTTTTTGCCATTTGTTATGCATTGTACGCATCTGAATCTTGCACGCTGTTTATGAGGCCATTTCAACATCAAAGATGTGTAGGCAAGTAAAGATAACACATATCTCATTGCTGTTTGGTGTTTCTAATAATTTGCTACTTCATTGTTTGTGCAAAGTTCAGCTTGAACTATGGGGGTGCTAACCCCCCTCCTCCCCCAATCAACTGGAAGAAGTAGCTTATTCCATTCACTTTTACAGTTAGTATTTTTTCTTGTATACATAACATTCTGTCCTATGTGTCAACTGTAATTTCCAGATTTAGCTATATTGCTTGTCAAGGAATACATATGGCACTTTAAAATTCATTAAAGTAGTACAACTTACACTATTAATTTACATAGATATGAATAAGTTGATGAACTCAAGCCATGTTTGCATATGTCTGTTCCACTGAATTGCTGAATGAATTTTAAAGCAAATTAAGCAAATTTTAATGAATTTTTAATGAGCATTGAAAGCACAAATCTCATTTATCAAATATAATTACGTGAACTTTAAGTAGATGAATTTATTACAGCTTGATCACAGGTTGCAGCAGAATTGTTTAAACGTTTTTTCACTGAGAAATACCCTAAAATAAGAGATTTGGAATTATAAATGATATCAGTGTAATCATATGAGAGGGTATTTTATGACATGAAATACATAAAATCAAAACACAGGAACAGTATGAATGACTCTACTCTTGAAAAATTACTTTAACTTTCAATGGAAAGCATCAAAATGGACAGGCAACAACTTTTAGTGGATTTTAATCATCCACAGTGCTCCCATTAAATATATGTTGTTGTATTATTTTAAATTTCATCTGTTCTAACATTAATTGAAAGAGCTAAATAAATGTTAAGTAAGTGAAGCTCCAGGTCTATATTATTTTTTTAAATATTGGGCGCATCATATAAATCTATTAAAACTGTTGACCGTCTAGTCTGCTAAAAAGTGTGGCCTACGGCTTTATAGAAGTTGGACAGCACTGATCTGGACGTAATGCTTCGTGAGGTCAGCTGCTGTATCAGTGATGAAGTGGTTGTGACCTTATGGTGCAGTATGGCTGTTAGTTTCACCTTTCTTTTAATTTATACTCTAGCTTTTGTATCATAAAGCCCTATAATTCACTCATGTCATAATCTCACTTTTTACAGTAGGAATTCTGTCAGTGTGGAATAACAACATACAGTTTTATTTAAGTCACCATGCCATAGTCATAACAAACCTGATTTGTACATTCATTTTTTAACATACAAACTCTGTGTCAGTGAGAAACAACAGCATGCAATTTTATTGAAGTTATCATGCCACAACATGACTAATGTAAGCAATATTTTTGTCATATATATGTGTGCATATATGTTATATGGTTTAAATGTTTCTCAGAAATTTTCATGTTATATCTAATTACTTACACTGTTTTTGTAGGTTGTGCTTTTCCTTGGTCTTCTAGTTATGTCATACATGGCTGCATTAGTCACATCTCTTGCTCTGGAATCACCCATGATGGCCATAGAGAAATTGCTTATCAAAAAAAGATGATGCAGTGTCATGTAGAAGAGATTAAAAACATCATGTCTTTTGCTAACTGTTAGCAAGTTGTTCTGTTAAAAAGTATGAACTCAGGAAAAATATTTCACTTCTTCTCCCTTTCAAAAGTATTATTCCATATTTTATATGTGTTTATATTTTATGTAGTTAAGGCCCCAGATGTTTTTAAATCTGTTGTAACTTTAAAGTCTATATCAGTTGTTTTAAATTGGCCTCATATCTAGTGAGATGGGGAAGAACAGTGCTGGATTTGTGATAAAACATGAAAGTTAATATAATGTAACTATGCATGGAAAACAGATGAAACCAAATCATGTATGTTATTCCTAAGGAGGAATTTTATGACGACTCAGTTGTGTGAATAATGGTGCACCCAACACATAAGGACTGTATATCCAAGTTTATTTTAATAATTGCTAATCATTTATAACTTGAAATGTCACAAAGATTAATGAAAATATTCAACAGTAAGATACCATGGATGCAAGTGTGGCAACCAACTCATCTACAGAACTGAATTACTGGTAACAATAACAAAAAGCTTAAAATGTGGAAACTGAATTGAATTGTTATGTAAAATTGTTGAATTTACCGTTAATAATGCACAAGATTTGAAATGTTGATATTTTTTAAGTGAACTTCTCCATATTATTGATGTACTGAGTCTTTTAAGTGACAATCGTTTCATAAATCCATTAGTTTCAGCACTTTTTCTTCAAAAAATAATTCAAAATGGTAAACTGACATTTTCTTCTTAATGAGCTATTTACTAGGTTTGACATGTTGGCTTATACAGAAAAGAATGACACTAGATTTGTTGCATTTTATGTAATTAAACAACCTTTCATTGTTGATAGAATGAAATTTTCTCTAATTTCAAAGTTTTACTTAACATTTTATTTAAGAGATCAGTTACTTAATGTTCTTGTTTTGTATGAAATGTGAACTCTGTCAGACTACAACATTGCTAACACTCATAACTAGAGCTTGTTAATGCATCATCATTCTTTTTATGGAGTTAAATGCATATTTTTGTACAGTCTCCACTGAAAAATTGTTGTGAGTAAATATTACTTTCCTATGTAAAATATGTTTTATGTGTAAGAGGAAATAAGTATTAATTATTAGATTGATTAATTGGTGTAGCTAAAGATTTTTTAATAAGCTTTTCGTGATATGCTTCTGACACTGTGTTAGAAATCAGTTTTTATTTTCATTTTTTTATTCACTTTTATGTTAACAATGCCTTTTAGTTTGTTAAAGCTGTCTTACCATTATTATTTTTTTCATGCTAAATATTGTTATTTGGTCTGTTATTTTCAATCTGTTTTGCAAAATACTGAGCATATATATATATCACATATGATTACCCCAAGTATGTGTACATTCTTAATTCATTCTACCTGGCACATGGAAACAGTGCCCAACCATCAATTTTTGGGCCCCAGTACAAGCACATGAATGGGCCTTCCCCTTCTCCCCTCTCTCTCTCTCTTTAGAAATGTCAATACCGTCTTCTATGAAAAAAAGTAGTTTGTACAATCAAAGGAACGAAAAACTATGATGTTTCGTTTTTAATAGTATAATAATGATTTTTGCTTCACAGTGGTTTTTATGCACAGCACAAAAGGTAAAAGTAAAAGAATTAGGTTGTTCTTTGCACAATTTTAATCACAGACCAAAAACTCTGGATACCATGTAGCAGTGGCAGCTAAAACCATTAGCTGGCTAATATTTCCTGTAGTTTTATACATACTTTCCCCCTACTTTTTATTTTTTTTTATTTTTGCTGGATGTAGAGTTTTGCTTTTCTAATGGATTTGCCTGTGATCTAAATTTCATTAGTAAGCAATAAATTAAATGTAATCAATCGGAATATGTAATGCTAACTGTTCATTCTAAGCTGCAGCCCACAATTTGAAAACCTTCCACTCATGGTTTAGAAGGGTTGGAAACAAATATGAAAAAAACTAAAGCTGAATGTGAGGTCAGTTTAAAGAACTCTTTTGCAGTAGAAAAGCAAAGAAAAAGTTCAAAAGGAATAAACGTGTATTTCCAGAGGAAAAAAGTTGAGAAACATCTGCAACAAATACCCCCACCCCCACCCCGTACAAAGCAAAATCTACTTAGCTTGACTGTGACATATACTGTAATTTAACTTTCCTTTTTTAGTTACTATCTCTATGTAAATTTGAGTTCATTCTCCTTAGCGTTTTTCAAAATTAACATTATATCCTCTCCCTCTCAAGAGTATGGTTGGCAACACCTTGAGGTCAGAACACATGACATGTGTATGTGTCCAATGAGAACTGAACGTTATATAATGTTTGAGAATAAGCAAAAGTGTGGAGATGGTGGATATTATAATGTTAATTGTGGAAGAGGTGTTGAATAGTTAAAGCTGTGTCTATTTAAAGGCTGCTATTGTGCTAATATATATATATTTTTTTTATCGTTAAGAGTTCTGCTGATTAACATTATTTAGTTCTGAAGTTTCTACTATTCTGATACGTTTAACATTCGACGTAAAGTGTACTGTTCCATTGGAATATTACCGTTTCATGGATCCATTGAAAGAATAAAGGAATCAATCTGTAAGTAACTTTTTTCTTGACGTTTTCTTGAAAGACTCCTGTTGCACTGTAGGTGAAGTTATAAAGTACTGATTTATGTCGTGTTCAGTCAGCCATAATTCCATGAACATTACATGACTTTTGTCCAAGAAAAATTTTAACTGCACACAGGCTGTAAAATTTTGAGGTGATACTGATTAAAAATGAAAATCAGTTAACTGGTTCCTTGTCAAGCTTTTTGGGTATCACTGAAAACATGCCTAGAGAAAAATGCCTACAGAAAAATTCCCACAGAAGGAATGCTCAAATCTAGAAAATACGCAAAAATGCCCACAGCATTCCTACATAAATAATATTGTATAGTTTTGATTATCTTCCTGATTTACTAGGTGTGATGTAGGTTTAGTTTGGGAATGTAAATTACTTAAGTTTCTGTTAACTTGTTTCACATGCCTCGGCAATAACTGAACTTGTTAATAAAATATAGCAAAGGAAAAAAGCAGACTTGTGTTGAGTATTTTGAGAAAGGTGTAACTCTAAGAGATAAAAAACAGTAAAATTCCCATAAAAATGCTTTAGATTATTAATTCAATTAAATTAGGAAGCCATTTCTCAACATGAGCTTTATTCAAAGAACGAGAGAGTCTTAAATTCTTATGCATATATGAAATTTGAAATGTGTGCAGTTATGGCATGCTACAGAACAATTGGGAACATACATATCATACTAAGACATAATAAAAACTATTAAAGTTACAAGAGCACTGCTTTGCTATTTTGGGTTATTCAAACGAGTGATTTGCAGTGATGAAACCAGAATATTTTTTCACGGATAGAGTGACAATATGAAAATATTGCTTTGCAAACATTATTGACTGAGAACTTTTTTCAATACTTTAAACTTCTAAAAAAACATTACTGTGTGTGGGTCCTTTTTCCAAAAGAACATTTGGCCTCATTTTTGATGTGGAATCTGGCATTTGTACCTAGTCAAAAACTTTCTTTGATGGGTATACACTGTTTCACATAAATTTCACAGTATGCTACCATGCCGTTTCTGTTTTATCTACCATTTCTGTCCACATTTTAAACTGTCATTTGTCCTGCATTGCCAGACCACAGGCCACCTGGTAGCCTGGGCCCCAGGACCCTGCCCCCCCCCCCCCTCATGGTTGGATGCTGCACGGGAAAATAAAAGCAAAATTAACAAAATAATTCAGTTTTGATATCATTTTTCTATACTTGTTATCCCTACCTCCTGAAAACAAAATATAAAGAACTGAAAACATAAAGAGTAGCATGTAAAAGATAAGGTAGCATGTAAAGGATAAGATAGCATGTAAAGGCAACATATTGTCATGGGAAATATCTGAGATTGATCAGTGTGTTTAACTGTCTCTGTTAACAGGTTTCTTGAATTAACAGTCTTCATAGTGCTTTCATTTACACCTAAGTCAAACTCTCAGTTTTATACATGATTATTTTTTAAATTAATTTAATTTTGTAACAGGTAGAACTTAAATTACTTCATTTGTTGAGTACACATTCCACCGATAATAATGATAATAATAATAATAATAATAATAATAATAATATACTGTGCTGTTTACTGTGATAGCTTCCTGAGAAAAATGTAGCTATTATATGTTAATATATGAAACCTATTTAGTTTATTATGTACAATATTTTGTAGATACAACATTTTGGTTTTTAAAGTTTTAAAAATCATATTGGCACACTAAAAAGCAAGTGAAAAACACTTCTTTTGTAATTCATCTGTTATTGTATTCGTGCAAATAAAATGTTGTTATATATATATATATATATATATATATATAAGATGTGCCAGACTTAAGCACACACCAAAATGTTAATGTTTGGGGAATTAACTTTTAAAGTATTTAACAACAGTTCCATGAAATGCTGTGATTGTATCATAAAGTTGTGACCATGTAAGATTTATTGATGTTGTTACTGTCTTTCAGAATTATATTGCAATATATAAAAAAAAAACAGTATATTTTGAAGAGATTATTAATTGAGAATAATAATTTCCTGTTTCTGAGTTTTAAGTCTACCCTAATTTAAATATTCAAAAAACAATGAAGACTAAAACTGTGATATCTAAAAGATTCCCAAATCTATGGTAATTGGAAACCTGTATGTTTTTTTTTTTTCTCTTTTTTCCCTTTTGAAAATAAATACCACTGACAATTGTTTTTTATTTTTTTTAAGTTCAAAAATATTTCTTTAGACATAATAAAGAAGTTTACATTTTAAATATGTCTCATGTTTTAGTTTGTTATTGATGCGTACTGCGTCTAGGCAAATCAGGTCGTGCAACGTCACAGACTGGAAAATGATCGTTATTCTCTTATAAGCGCTGCTTGGCTCGGTCGGCATGTCAGTGCTTGGTCATCAGTGGTTAAGGCTGATGATTTTATCCTATGCCACCAGCTACTGGCTCTACAAAGACTAATGGGCCATATTAAAGAAAAGTAGATGATGAAGGTGCAGCGACAGCACTCCGCGAGGAACACAAATTGTGCCCCGGTACGGAATCGGACATAGGACCGATGGCAACCATCCTGCCACTGCAAGACCTTTACCGGCCACTGCCAGCCATCTTCCCGTTGGTGAGATGTGCAAAATGGGCAAGCTGCCTTATTTTGAAACCAACTAAGAGATTTTTCTGCTAACACAAACTTCGTTTTGGGGGTTGGTTTAGCCCTTTATTTCAAAGAGAACAAAGTTTTACAAAGAACATTTATGATTATACATAATATCTAAGGTATGTTTACCTGATATTGTCAAAATATTTTGCACGTTGTTGCTCTGTGAGGCACGTGCTCACTGCCCGAGAGATCTTTATATTACGGGTTTTTGGTTAGTTATAAAAAAAATTTGAAATAAAACAATTAGGTTATATATTTTCAGTTCTACATTCATTCATTCGTACAATCAAACGTTTTAAATTTACTATTAATTAAAAGATTTTAGTAGAAAGAGTTATACTCATCGGATCAGGAGACGTCTCACAAGGGCACAAGACAACCCTTAAGGTTGCCTCATGAATTGCATATTTCGTAGGACATTTATGAGTTGCACTTTCTCCTGCAATTTTACATTGTTCTCTATGGACTCGCAAAGGCAGTGATGATTATGTTATTTACCTTGAAATCATAAAAAGGCAGTGATGATTATGTTATTTACTTCAGATCATTCTAGGTTAATATGAGTTGACAAATGGTGTTTACACTGATGACGGTGAGCTCAAAGACATTTTGTTCTCGCTCAAAAATCTGATTCGTTGGAGTGGGAACTGTCCTCTCTTTCTGACTGCTCCGTTGGTGGAGGAACTTCATCGTTCACCACCACCTGGAAGAAGCAGTCCTGGGTGGCGGTGACTTCCTTAACCAGTTCTGCTGTTTCCTCTATGGCCTTTGCAGACCTAATGAATAGGGAAATTCCTTCATTCTATTTAAACCTGGAATTAACCCACTACGTATTTCCTCTAGGGTCGGACAGTATAACACTAAATGGGCAATGTTCGCGGGGTTGGCCCCACAGCAACATGCCCTTTCCTTAACGGCCGAAGTATTCAGGGGAGGTGCCATGCCCGTGGAGTACTTGATTAAGGAATTTATTTTTACTTTTCACTGAAACCCGGGGGAAAATTATATGGACTCTCCCACCTCTTGCCATTCACCGAGAACGACCTGCTTCGTTCTGGTGCGCACGCTTTGCAGCGGCGATGGCATCTGGTAATCTACCGAGGTTTTCTTCGTGATTTCTTTCGCTAGCTGATCCGCCCTCTCATTTTCACTTGTTCCGACATGGCTTCGTACCCAATGAAAACTACACTGCCGGACAATTGCTAAGGACGGATGACAATAGCAACCATGAAATGGAAGGCAGGAAAATGTGGAAATTAGCATAAGTACGGGATACAGTAAGACGTGTTGTGCGTATGCAAATTTTGGATTGCCGAACTTGTTCGTGACGTCATAGCGCTGATAAGAGATATAAAGGATTTGACGCGTATTGACCGTTGTTGTTCAAACGCAAAGTTGAAAGGGAAAGAATCAATTGACGAACTTGCAATTTTCAGTATGTCTTCCCGACATCACCTAGATGATTTTACGCGTGGCCGTATTATTGGCAAGATTGAAAAAGGGCGAAAAATAACAGATGTTTGCCAGGGTGTTCGACGTCAGCCACAGTATTGTTTCAAGGCTTTGGAAATCATTTCAAACAAATGGAGAGTGTAGCAAACGTCACGGGGGAGGTCGTGTTCGCAGTACGACACCTGCAGAAGATCGGTACATAGTGCTATCACCGCCCCAGTGGCGCAGTGGTCTAAGCGATGGCCTCTGATCATTCGTCCGAAAGGGGTTCGGGTTCGAATCCCGTGAGGCATGGATGTTGTGTTTGTCTTACGGCACTGGCTCTCTCCCTTCCCTGGAACCAGTGACCCTAAATTAGGGACGGGCGACTGCTTATAGCCCACTGAGTTGCTCACGGTGGTCGTTAAACCTCCAACCAACCAACCATAGTGCTATCAACAAAAAGACACCGGCGCAGCACAGCTAGTGAGGTAGCAAATCAGTTTATGGCTGCTACTGGCAAGCGGATCTCCAGAAAAACTGTCGCCAGACGTTTGCATGAAGGAGGACTATACGCCCGCCGTCCTGTTGTTTGCATCCCATTGTCCAGACGTCACCGTACCGCCCGTTTGCAATGGTGCCATCAACATCGCAATTGGACTGATAACGACTGGTCTGCTGTCCTCTTCTCAGATGAGAGTAGATACAGTCTATCGTCTGATTGTCGACGACAACTGATCTGGCGTGATAGTGGTACTGCATATTGTCCAGCAAACATACAGGAAAGGGACCGATATCCGACATGTAGTGTCATGGTATGGGCTGGAATCATGATCAATGGCCGTACGTCCCTCTATGTACTTCCAACTGGGACTATGACTGGCCAACGATACATTAATGATGTTCTGCTACCTCATGTTCGCATGTTCCGTAGTGCTGTCGGTGATAGATTCATTTTCATGGACGACAACGCAACATGTCATCGAACAGTCGCTGTCCAGGAGTGTCTTGAGAGCGAGGATATTCAACGCCTCGTATGGCCAGCACGTTCTCCAGATCTGAATCCCATTGAAAATGTGTGGGATGCTTTGGGGAGGAGTCTTGCTGGTCGCCAATGCCCTCCAATAAACAAGGACACCCTCATCCGTGCACTGACAGAAGAATGGGATAAATTACCCCAACAGCTGCTTGATAATGTTGTGCAAAGCATGACACGACGTGTGGATCTTGCAACGCCCTCCATGGTGGCCATATCCCGTATTGACATCTTACGCAGGAACGCCCGCGGACGGTAATTGCATTTTTTTCACGTTTACGTATTCTGCACAAAATGGCCTGTTTGTCCCTTGAACACGTTCCAAAGCCTTCTGGATTTCAGAGCACAATAAATTGTCTTTCTTGTAATGTCTTGGCATTCTGACATTATTTTATTTCACTTGGCATCCAACCACACTTACTTTTTTATGCGCTATATAGCCGTTTATGATCCGTCCTTAGCAATTGTCCAGCAGTGTAATAGTCCCTTCGCCAGTCCTATCTAGCAGCGAACTGATGTCTTTGACTGGGGGATTCTTGTTCCTGAATTTACAGAGTGCCTTTTGCTCCGCTTGGCTGTCTGAAAACACACTTATCTCGTCTTCGCATCTGCGTGGGAGGGTCCAAGCCAGTGCTTCTCTTAATTACAACCAACTCAGCTTGAAAGACTGAGGAGTTACTCAACAACTTTACCTGTCTTTTTTTTTTTTTTTTTTTTTGCACGCTTCGTGTTCTTCCGAGAACGCGCATAATGCTGCCCCGACTTCGTTGTTCAACTTAGATCCATCGGTGAACCACTCTTTACTCACACCAGTTGGTTCTTCGTAGTCCCACTTTAGACAAATTTCTCTTCCCGGGTAAGCTTCTCATTCTATCCGGCTCTTCCCCACCTCGGTGGCTCGGAATTGTTCCCCAAAGAGAGACATTCTAATCGTTGTTAAGCCGGAACATGGCTGCCTTTCTCGCGACTTCTAGGTCTTCCGGTTTACACCCCGCCAGCAGTGCTCGAAATGTGCCGGTATACGCCAGTATGGCATACCGTCACTTCTTTCTTCCTAGCATTTCATGCCGGCACTTTTTCTACCCGGAATTTGCATACCGGCACTTTTTTTATTCTGAATTTACATGCTGACAGTAATTTTAGTAGTGAAAACTGCAGAATTTTTTTTTACTGACTTAAGAGCGCACATTATTAAAGATAGAAACCTTATGTGCCTCGTGCCTTTAAGAAATAGCTGTGTGGGAACCGGTGGTGGCGTAGTGGTGTAAGCAATGGCTTCTTATCATTCGTCCGAGTTCGAATCCCGATGAGGCATGGATGTTGTCTTTTTCTTACGGCACTGGTTCTCTCCCTTCTCTGGAACCAGTGACCCTAAATTAGGGATGGGCGAATGCTTATAGCCTACTGAGTTGCTCACGGTGGTCGTTAAACCTCCAATAAAAAAAAAAACCGTATAGGGTAGGAGAATGGTGGACACATGAGCTACATGTTCAATACTTCAAAGGATGGAAATGAAACTACCCATTGCGCATGATCACATCTTGCCCAAGCCCCAGGTCATCCCACTGAAGATGTCTGTAATTTTTTTTAAATCATTTATTTAATATTTTCAATTTGAAGAGTTCCTTCATAGAATGAAGAATTGGGACTAGACTAATAGATTAAACACAAATTTTAGTTTTGCAGCAATGAGTATAAACTTTTTCTACTTCGGACTTTTTGTTTTTCTTGAGGGTGGTGAGATCGCTATTAATTTAAGACTGAATATTCATTCTGATTGCGGAGATTCTAATTGCTTCCTTTCTGCTTCATGAAAGTTCCTGTTGGAAGGGACTTTCATGAAGCAGAAAGTGAGCAATTAGAATGTCTTCTCGGCGCGGGACCTTAAAGTTCTGGGTTCAAGTATAGCTGAATCACTAATGATTAGCCATGGTTCGGAAGTCTCGTTGATCCGTTGGTCCCGAGGTAAAGACCTTGTTCTAAGCAAGTCTAACCCCAGTCTTCGGTGTAGCATAAGTAGTGTCCGCTGGATTCACAAACCTACCAACTGAAAAATCGACCGGCATCGTTTCTGACTTATTGTGCAATCTTTTTCCTAGGAAGTGTCAGTTACATTTTCAAACAATGGAGTTTTTCTTCCAGGGATTTTTTCTTTACTTTTTTAGTTTAGGAGATTTTCTGGAGAAGGTATTTCTTCCGGATGAATTTTAGCTAAATATCAGCATACCGGCACTTCAAATTTTCCATTTCGAGCACTGCCCGCCAGGACCTGTAGGCCCATGAAGATGCCATGCGGAAACAGCCTGTAATACCCAGTAGCGCAATCCTTTAGATCTGAACTAATGTTGCCATTCTACTGATTTATCAGTAGATCTACTGTTTTGACTCCTCTACTGATAGAGTTTTGTAAATCATGGAAAACTATTGATTTTTTCTTGGTTTTAAAGGAACCTCCTGAATTTTTTACTGTTTTGCGTAAGTCTTTGGCTTGTGGCGGAATGATACTAATGTTATATAATTTTTCAAGTTTTTTTATAAGTCAAAAAGTTCCAGGGGTAGTTCAATGAATTCCCATTTTTCGTGTACATTGACTGAAACTGAATGATGCATGAATACTACTGGAGAGGATTTTAGGAAGGGAGTGTCTTACTTCAGGTATTGAGCAGACCTTAAAAGTAGGATGCTGGGAAATTCGGACTAAGGTTTCCGATAGGAATGACACGTTAAAGTGATATAGAGAAAACTAAGTGTCTGTCAGTCATTTCTGACTTCCATCCAGTTGCCACCCGTGCGGTTACTCTAACACCACTGAAGGACATGATGTCTCGAAGACTTAGCGTTAATCCTGTACTCACTATCTACTGATCCAGTTGATAATATTCAAACCACCATTTTCGGAGTAGAAAAGGTTAACTGCTCTTGAAATTTTTGTAATAGCTACTACCCAAATTATTTTATTTCCAAATCCATACTGGGTATCATGAAATATTTTTTCAATCTAAATCACTAATTAGGCTATTATCAAAGATTCTCTCCAGTACTTTGCTAAAACCTTAAGGTGATTTATAAAGTATTCTCTCCAGAAGTTTGCCAAAACCGTAAGTTAACCGGGCGACATTTGAAGTTCAGCGTTGTACGGAATGAATCTGTCACATCTCGTTCTTTACTATAGGCGTTCTTGTGTTTATATCAATTACATCCATTTTTTAAAATGTATAACCAGAAAAGATTTAATTTTTTGTTTTTATAAATAGTGTGTATATACACTGCTGGCCACCCAAAATGCAACACCAAGAAGGACACGAGATAGCAAAGCCAGATTTACTGGACACAGCAACAGATACAAAGATGAGACGATTAAGCTTACAGGCCCGTGCGACTTGCGGAACACGCAGACATCAATAGTTCGTGTGGTCCCCATGGCTGGCAATAACGGCCGCTACACGCCGCAGCATTGAACGAAAGGGGCTTTCGATGTAGGCTTGGGATATTTCGGTCGACGCTGCTTCCTCACGTTGCCACAGTTCATCAGGCGTAGACGCGGGTGGTGCTTGCCGGGCCACTCGGTTGCCGATCAGCGACCAGACGTGTTCGATGGGCGACATATCGGGAGAACAGGAGGACTACAGACTCCAAAACGTCGGAGATGTAGCGGTGGCTGTTGAGTGTACCGGCGATGCGTACCAGAGGGGTGCGGGTGTCATATCCAATTGCGCCCCAAACCATAACGCCTGGCGATGGACCGTTATGGCGATGCATAATGCAGGCGTCATACAGTCTCGCCGCGGTGCCGCCACACGCGGATCCGACCATCGTGGTGTTGCAGGCAGAAGCGGGATTCGTCAAAGAAGACAATGTCGTGCCATTCCGTAGTCCAGGTGTATCGTTCAACGACCCACTGCCGCCGCACTGGCCGGTGGTGTAACGTCAATGGTAATCGGAGCAATGGGCGCCGTGCGATAAGTCCCCGCTCCTGCAGACGACGTCGAACGGTACGTGCTGACACTGGATGTTGCGCAACACACCCTAATTCCTGCGCTAACATTCGTGATGTGGCGGTGCGAGCCGTCAATGAACGCCGCACAACATGCCGGTCCTCTCGTTCGGTGGTGTGCCGCGGCTGCGTCAATCGCTCACGTCGGTCCGCCCGTCCCTCCTGCACCCACCGAATCCATACTCGCCTCAGCATGACTGGATGTCGTCCCACACGGGCGCCGATGTCTCGGTATGATAAACCGCTGTCGCGATAAGCCACTATTCGTCCTCTGTCGAACTCCGAAACGTGCTGGAATGACTGCCGTATTCTGCGACGAGGCATCAGGAAGCTTCCCACGCACAGGTCCGGCCGCACAACACACATCCACTACTTACACCCCGCCTTCTGTGCACCCTTCTTATAGGACTTCTCGCTGGCGCGCCGGGCCCACATGATTTGCATATGCCCTGCAATGCTAATCGTTTTCATGTTCTCTCGCGGAAGACGCATGCTGCGAATTTCAGGCCAATCGGATGCTTCCTTCTTGGTGTTGCATTTTGGGTGGCCAGCAGTGTATTATAAAGTATTTCAGAAAATAATATAGCCAAATTTAATGAGCTAAACAGATTTCTAAACCGCTTATATCTTGCGTATCGTACGGATGTACCAATAAACAAAACTGGTCAGCAGACACTTTCATTTCGTAGGGTTCCTCATAATAATTGTGATACTTTGGGGAAGTGGGTAAATGCTCTAAGGCGTGCTAACTGGAAACGAAGCTAAGCCAAGCCAAAATCTTACGATTGCCATTTAGCAAGAGGTATCACACACCTTTGCGGTCTCACTATACCGGTATCCCCTGTCTGGAAATAGAAAAGAGAAGTGCGACGACCAAGTTGTCCCCAAGAAAAAAAAGCGTGAGAAAAAAAAAAGGAAACATATTCATATTTGCATCGGGATTTAAGTGAAAATTCACAGCAATGTTGCCGTGACTTGCAGTTTTAATTTAGGCTTCTCACTTCCTTTCGTAATCTTTTCCTTGAAATAATAGAGGTGTTTTAGTATTTTAAGTGCAAGATAGTAAGCTAGCAACCGTTTTCACTTATTTGATCTCTAAATATTAAATTGAGGGACTTAGTTTTTACTAGACCCTTGTGTCATTCACCAGACTGTACGGCTCTAAAGTGAAGGTTTCTGGTTAAAAATATAAATGGTTTGTTAACACGTGTTTCTTTTCCCAGACTTTTCATCCTCGAGATTTGTAATTGTCTAAACTCTAAATTATATGAAGAGAGAATTTCTTTCTAACATATTTAATTTTACTTTTTTCCCCCGTTGAGTAGCTATTACGAATTAATGATACTGCGGGAAAAACTTCCGAAATTAAAAGTTTTGCTCTCGGCAATTTCTCTTAAAAATAAGCAAATGGCCACATTAAAATGATTTTTGACATTACTTAGAGTGTGAAATACGAATTTCATGCAACCAGATCACGCAGTTTGCAAGCAACTGAAATCAAAATATATTTTACACGTAGGACAAGCGACGTTTCCTTTCAGTTATTTCATATCCCCCAAAATTACGATAATGATGTTTTCTTTAATCGTAAGTAAAAAGGCGCAATGTCTAATTCATACCTCATTGAAAAAAAAATTAATACGCAGTTATAACGAAGTAAATTTCTCCGTCATTTTTATCCGCGCCCTGATTCGAACCCGGGTCCCCTCATTCCGGAATAAGTTGCTCTACCAATTGAGCTACGCGGACGTTTTATTCTGATTCCTATCTGCCTTTATGTCGTGTGCGTCCTTCTGGCAGGTAAGTCACATCATCTCCCCCTTAGTTTTTTTTTTTTTTTTTTTTGAAGTACTGGAGAAGGGATTCTCTTATTTTTCCTATCTCGCGGTGTGGAAATAACATCACACCATTGCGAGATTTTGAACGGTCGGGTCATCCGGATAGTTCGGGCGCCATTATAACGAAGTAAATTTCTCCGTCATTTTTATCCGCGCCAGGATTCGAACCCGGGTCCCCTCATTCTGGAATAAGTTGCTCTACCAATTGAGCTACGCGGACGTTTTATTCTGATTCCTATCTGCCTTTATGTCGTGTGCGTCCTTCTGGCAGGTAAGTCACATCATCTCCCCCTTAGTTTTTTTTTTTTTTTTTTTTTGAAGTACTGGAGAAGGGATTCTCTTATTTTTCCTATCTCGCGGTGTGGAAATAACATCACACCATTGCGAGATTTTGAACGGTCGGGTCATCCGGATAGTTCGGGCGCCATTATAACGAAGTAAATTTCTCCGTCATTTTTATCCGCGCCAGGATTCGAACCCGGGTCCCCTCATTCTGGAATAAGTTGCTCTACCAATTGAGCTACGCGGACGTTTTATTCTGATTCCTATCTGCCTTTATGTCGTGTGCGTCCTTCTGGCAGGTACGTCACATCTCCTGGTACGTTACACAGTATTAAAACAACGTAAAATTTCTTCTTTCGCGCAGGTAAAAGAGCTTAATCAACGTTGCTCACATACGACACATGCCGTTTTTACCGTACAAGCTCTGCGATCAAAATGTCGCTAGCTGCTGCCACACATTTACACAAGAACTTCCAGTCTACGTATCTTAAAGGTCTTTTGGGTTCTACCTAAAATTTCTGCCTTATGTTTCCAATGGTAAAACTTCTTTACATATTTTCTTTACAATTAGTGTATTCCCAAGGATGAAAATTTGCACATCGATAAAACTAACTTTAAGTTATAGCATGGGGATACTTAATACTTGCTAAAACATAACCATAATTAAGCAATCTCACATTTGTTTGTTTACTGACGCCATCAATGTACGCCGTCCCGGTGGCGCAGTGGTCTAAGCGATGGCCTCTGATCATTCGTCCGAACGGGGTCCGGGTTCGAATCCCGTGAGGCATGGATGTTGTGTTTGTCTTACGGCATTGGCTCTCTCCCTTCCCTGGAACCAGTGACCCTAAATTAGGGACGGACGACTGCCTATAGCCCATTAAGTTGCTCGCGGTGGTCGTTAAAACTCAAAAAAAAAAAAAAATCAATGTACAGGTCGTACCATCTATTAACAGGTCTGAACATTACTGAAAGGAAAATGATTAATTTTTAATGTAATTATGGTTATGTTTTAGGAAGTATTAAGCATCCTATGCCGTAACTTGAAGTTAGTTTTATCGATGTGAAAATTTTCATCCTTGGGAATACACTAATTGCAAAGAAAATATGTACAGAAATTTTGCCATTGGAAACATAAGGCAGAGATTTTAGGTGGAACAACCTTAAATATTAAAAAAACTTGTGTGATATTTTTTTAAGTATGGCAGATGTTTCACGGTTCACCTATTTTGGAAACATCTTAGTATTTTCCAATAACAAATGTAAGATTATATTTTACTTTCTTTCTTTCTTTTTTTTTTTATAGAAAACAAATGAGACCAGTACAATTATGACTATGACAAGGCAAATGTCATTATTATCTCCACCAAGATTAGTTTTAATTGTGTGCCATATTTCATTAGTAATGTCATGTATTAATCCCATTGAGATTCGATCCATTTGCCAGGCGGTGCATACATCAAGCAAAAAACCAGATCTACTGTTTTCCATCGATCTTTTAAGCTGCAGTCTATATATGCTGAATATATTTCAAATACGTGGAGATAATGTAAATATAGACCATGTCATCTCTCTGTCGACGTTATTTTGTAAACGCATAGCAACTGAAAAATTATTGTTCCGACACCGCTGGGATCGAATCCCAGATCTCTCAAGAACTAGCCGAGTGCGTTCGAATTGGTCTGAAGTAGATCAATCTCAATACATTGGCGAGTGAAACCTCGCGGTTTTCTCGCCACTGCTCTGATTTTCAACTTCACGGGTTTCGAAATCTTGTTGCCGCCGCCCCGGTGGTGCAGTGGTCTAAGCGATGGCTTCTGATCACTCGTCTGAGATGGGTCCCGATGAAGCATGGATGTTGTGTTTGTCTTACGGCCCTGGTTGTATCCCTTCCCTGGAACCAGTAGCCATAAACTAGGGACGGGCGACTACTTATAGCCCACTAAGCTGCTCACGGTGGTCGTTAAACCTCCAATAAAAAAATCTTGTTGTTTTTATCCGCCAAGATTTCATCGAACTCCGATATCAACGTTGAAATCTGATTTGGGAAGCACAGGGGCATCGCAATCTCTGGACGGCCAGAGACCTCAAAGGTTTGCACCTCTGTTGCGACTGTGCCATCATCACTGGCTGTCATTGCTAAGTGCTGGCTGGGGCTCTCCGACCTCGGCAAAACTGAGCTGTTTGTTCCCACAACTTGGCTCACTCTTTGGAGTGATGGGAACCGGCGCGAAGACGACGCGTCGGGGTCGGATAGGCAGGAAGCTTTCACTGAGCTCTAAGAACAGCTGTTTACGAATGAGTAACTGGACTACGAATTGACTGGCTCAGTTAACCTTTCTGTACTTTAGCACTTTTTCGCTTAACTCCAATACTGAGATTCGCATAATAGCTTCCAATCATCCCGGCTGGATGTCCTATAAGGATGCCTCGTCATCATGTAAGACAGGAGTACAATCCCATCAGCAACTTTGACAGATGTCGCATTATCGTCATGAGAGGCTGCAATATTTCCTTCCGGGAGATTCCCTCCGTGTGTGACGTAGTGTGTCCGTCGGAGCACAAATGTGCAGGGAATGGTACGAAGGAGAACGTAGGACTCGAAGAGAAGGTGCTGGATGTCGTACACGGACAACGCCGACGGGTAACAATCTTCTCAGGATGTCTTAGGGTGACCGTTTTGCGTCATCAACGACATAGGCGCAGCAGTGGCGAACTGTGACATATTCTTCCATGTCAGCCGTAACAGTACGTCGCTGGTTATTATAGTTCGGACAAAGGCTCCTCGACCCCTCTTCAGGCTGCCTTTGACACCGGAGCAACGGATTTCCACGCTGCAATGGTGCATCGGACTAAGGGAGTGGCGTGACGAATGGCACAATATCGTGTTGTCGGATGAAACGTGCTTCTGTTTAGGGCCGCATCTGTGTCCGCCGACGATAGGGGAAGAGGCTTCGGGAAGAGTGTATTCGTACCAGGCATACTGCACTAACACGAAGCATTATGTCCTGGGTTCTATCGTGTACGAAAGCAAATCACCTGTCGTGAGAGTCTATACCACGATAACGAGTGCCCGTTATGTCAATGACATTCTACGGCCGGTCGCTCTTCAGTGCCTGTAGGACGTCCCCGGGACCATATTTCAGCAGGACGATGCCACGGCGTGTTATAGCGAGAACACGTGCCACTTCTGCCGTGGCCAGCTAGATCGCCGGGTTTATCACCCACAGAAAATATCTGGGATATGCTCAAACGCAGGGTTGGAGCAAGCTTTTCTTATCTGGGAGAGCGAGACTTCAAATTACGCCCCTTCGAGTTTAAAAGTTCCCTACTTCCACTCAAATAACGTGCGTGCACTTTTTTTCTTTCTCAAACCTCTGTTGTTATAAGAAAGTATTGTGATCCTTCAGAAAACTCACTTTTAGTTTTTCACATAATATTACTAAAAATGTTAAAACTAGGTAATTACCCTCAAGAACAAATGGTTGTAAATATCAAGTAAAACCTAAAAGTCGTGTGAACGCAGAAAACACAGTACGCAGCGGAAACGCAGAGCGAAAAACAAGTCAGCACAGAACGAATACGTATCAAATAGTAAGAGTAAATAGGAACATAATCTTCGGATAGCTTGGAAAAATTATCTTCAAGATTAAAATCATGGTGGAGCTTTCTGCGACAGATCATTAATTAGTTCCTCACCCCTACAGCGTGTTCCAAAAGATTACGGTGGTTGGGCATATCTGCATATCGTTTTATATTCTTCCATTTTCTGTTTCAGGCAATTCCCTTCATGCATGTGAGAGGTTCACGCCTCATAGTATTTGTTAGTCTGTACTGGTTAGTTACGTGGAGTAACTATATAAGGCAAACTGAAGTTTGTAAAGATACTTGAGAGTGTATGACTCTCTTCAATAACCATTTTCAGTACATTTATTCACACATTCTCCATTTTTATTTTTTACGCTCCTCAGAGCATGAATTTACGTCCCTAGTAGGACCAATCTGGGAGGGCAACAGCCCCCTCCCTCCCAGTAGCCACGGCCATGCTCAAACGACATGTGCAGCGGTACGGCCGTCCGCTAGCAACTCTTGATGAACTTTGGACGCGGGTCAATACTGCCTGTGTAGTTATTCCACAGGACACAATTCACACATCATTTGATTCAGTGCCTCAGCACGTGATACAAGCCATAGGTGGCCACACCGATTATTTTATTTATTTATTTATTTATTTTTGATTGGAGGTTTAACGACTACCGTGAGCAACTCAATGGGCTATAAGCAGTCGCCCGTCCCTAATTTAGGGTCACTGGTTCCAGGGAAGGGAGGGAGCCAGTGCCATAAGACAAACACAACATCCATGCCTGACCGGGATTCGAACCCGGACCCCTTACGGACGAATGATCAGAGACCAGCGCCTTAGACCACTGCGCCACCGGGGCGGCACACCGATTATTAGCTGCATCGACCCATCTGGTACGTATGACATCGAGATGCTAATCGTTTGTTCTGTATTGCCTAATGAACATATCCTGTAAAAATCAAAGTCGTAGTTTGATTCCTTTCAGGTTTTCTGTTTTTTTCATGAACATGAGTGTATATTTCAGAACTTAAACAGTTTTTCTCTAAATCAAAGTGTGAAATATAGACAAAAAAACTGACATTAATTGCTAACCAAAGAAAAGCTTCAATACTCTGTGTTAGAAACAATATTTCTGTGAAATCAGTTGAATAAAATTGATTTATTCTTGCTGAGAATAAATGAAA
The DNA here is from genome assembly GCA_039090855.1 of Macrothele yani. Taxonomy (NCBI): domain Eukaryota; kingdom Metazoa; phylum Arthropoda; class Arachnida; order Araneae; family Macrothelidae; genus Macrothele; species Macrothele yani. Next base: position 115,138,521 of record CM077029.1, on the reverse strand, counting down.
GCTGCAAGTCTATTTTGACTTGCTCTGTAATCTGCGTTTGGAAGCAAGTCCAATTTATTTCTCAAACGAAATTCTATTTGTAAAAATTGTGAATTTGTGTTTGATAACTGTTGTTTGTGTGTACATATTTAACTGTCTGTACCGAAGTTTGCATTTGCCTACTGTAACGTACCAGGAGATGTGACGTACCTGCCAGAAGGACGCACACGACATAAAGGCAAATAGGAATCAGAATAAAATGTCCGCGTCGCTCAATTGGTAGAGTGACTTATTCCGGAATGAGGGGATCCGGGTTCGAATCCTGGCGCGGATAAAAATGACGGAGAAATTCACTTCGTTATAATGGCGCCCGAACTATCCGGATGACCCGACCGTTCAAAATCTCGCATTGGTGTGATGTTATTTCCACACCGCGAGATAGGAAAAATAAGAGAATCCCTTCTCCAGCACTTCGAAAAAAAAAAAAAAAAAATGAAGGGGAGATGATGTAACGTACCAGGAGATGTGACGTACCTGCCAGAAGGACGCACACGACATAAAGGCAGATAGGAATCAGAATAAAACGTCCGCGTAGCTCAATTGGTAGAGTGACTTATTCCGGAATGAGGGGATCCAGGTTCGAATCCTGGCGTGGACAGAAATGACGGAGAAATTTACTTCGTTATACTACCTTATATGACATTTTAACACATTTACTGTCTAACCTCCTGTAATGACTGGATCCATTAATGATTGACTTCCAATAAGGCTACATTGATCCAGTCACCTATGATGAATCCATGAACGATTTCTTGATGCTTATTGTACACCTACATGCGATGCCAATTTTGACCATTCAGAAAGCTTAAATATGGACTGAATGGTAATCAGCTAATCAGTAGTGCTTTTGTTTTGTAAACATAGTTTTGGGTGAATTGGCAACGTAAATAGCTCTTATGTTTCTTCACGGTCTGATACAAAGGAATTTCGCAATTCAGGGGCTGCAAGATTCATTCGCCTTCCCCATTCAGGTGAAATATGTATTTATATTTTATGTTCGAGGGCTTTATCAAAATGTTGAAGCACGCAATGTGACTACAGTAGAGTACATACAATACGTGGTATGCATGCAAATCACGGTGACAACGTCACATGCAATGGGGGGCATGTAAAAGGGTACAGTACAATGTTGGTTATCACGCTTCAATGCCACAGTCACAGCTGTTATGAATAATTGTTGACAATGTCACAGCACACTGACTCAAAAAAAGGCATGATCATTTTGTAACGTACCAGGAGATGTGACGTACCTGCCAGAAGGACGCACACGACATAAAGGCAGATAGGAATCAGAATAAAAGTCCGCGTAGCTCAATTGGTAGAGCAACTTGTTCCGGAATAAGCGGCCTCGGGTTCGAATCCCGGCGTAGACCAAAAATGACGGAGAAATTTACTTCGTTATAATGGCGCCCGAACTATCCGGATGACCCGACCGTTCAAAATCTCGCATTGGTGTGATGTTATTTCCACACCGCGAGATAGGAAAAATAAGAGAATCCTTTCTCCAGCGCTTCGAAAAAAAATAAATAAATAAAAAACTAAGGGGGAGATGATGTAACGTACCAGGAGATGTGACGTACCTGCCAGAAGGACGCACACGACATAAAGGCAGATAGGAATCAGAATAAAACGTCCGCGTAGCTCAATTGGTAGAGCAACTTATTCCGGAATGAGGGGACCCGGGTTCGAATCCTGGCGCGGATAAAAATGACGGAGAAATTTACTTCGTTATAATTTGTGCGCGTCTTGCAGGAGCTTCAGTAAATAGAACGACAGAATTAGTACACAAATAAGAGGAACTGTGTCGAACATTTTGACTACTTATCATAAAGGACACGGCATTGCCTCCAAACGTGCAAATTATGGACTCCATAGGAAGACGTCAGATAAAGATAGGCGAACTTTGGTAGGGATTGTGCAACGGAAGCACCAGACCACGGCGCCTCAAATAGCAGTGGAGCTGAACACCAGTTGGAATTATTCCGTTTCCGTCATAACAGTTTGTCGGGAACTCCATTACGCAAGTATTTATGGCTGTGCTGCAATCCACAAACCTTTTATTACCAACATCACTGCAACAAAATGTGTAAAGTGGTGCAAAGCACATAAAAACTGGCTGCGAGTCATCTGGTCTGATAAATCGTGCTTAACATTGTTTTCTACCACTGATAGAACACACGCCTAGCGAAAACCTGCAGAAGCGTACCATCCCAACTGTTTGGTTTGGACTGTGAAGCACGGAGGTTGAACCCTGATGCTGTGGGGTGTCATATCATGGCATTCCTTAGGGCCACTGGCTATTCCGCAATGTTGTGTCACATCTTCAACGTACGAATCCATTCTTGGGGACCATCTGCACCCAGTATTTCAAGCATTGTTCCCAGTTTCAAGCAGATAGTGCATCGGCCAGTGTGCAAAACATGTCAGGTTGTGTTTTGCAGAACGTAAAAATGAGATACAGCAGTCATCCTGGCCACCTCAATCTCTAAACCTTGATGTTCTCGAACATTTATAGGAATCTCTTGAGCGAAAGTTCAGACCACACTTCCAACACCACTGGCATATTTGACACATATTTTACAGGAAGAATGGTCCTAAATTCCATTATCATGCGCATTATTTGTATAAGTCTATTCCACGTCGAATCGTTCCTGTTCTGAAAGTCCGAGGTGGGCCTACATCTTATAATTAAAAAATTCTTTAGAAAAAGTAAGTGTTTCCATTATTTTGATAAACCTCTGTACCCAGAGGTGTAACTAGGTATTTTTACGCCCGAGGCAAGCCATAAAATATTGCACCCCCTTTTGTCTTTCTATCTTATAGCATCATCATCATTGTCAACCATTATCAATCCATTGCTGGATGAAGGTCTCCCTAAATTTCTTCCACAACGGTCTGTCTTGTGCCAGTCTCCTCCATGTTACTCCCGCATACTTTCGAATTTCATCCACCCATCTCAAATGTGGTCTTCTTCTGGGTCTTTTCCTGTCTCTTAGAATCTAATCTAAAATTTCGACTGTCCATCGATGATCTGTCCTTCTGGCAGTATGTCCAGCCCATTGCCATTTCAAGGATTTTACTCTGATCATGACGTCTTCCACTCTTGTCATTTTTCTGATCCACGAGTTCCTCTTCTTATCTCTCCTGGTTACACCAAGCATGCACCTCTGCATGCTTCTTTGAGTTGCCTGCAGCCTTTGTATGTCACTTTTAGTTAAGGTCCACGTCTCTGCACCATATGTAAGCACTGGAAGGATGCATTGATCAAACACTTTTCTTTTAAGACATAATTGGCATATTGCTCTTGAAAATTATACTGTTTCTTCCAAAAGCTGTCCAGGCAAGTTTTATACGCCGATTTATTTCTTCATCAATGTGACTTTCACTTGATATCTGCTGTCCATGTGTATGTATTGGTTATCTCGAGCTTTTCCCCATCAATCGATAAATCTTTCATTTCTTGTAAAAGCATTGAACATCACTTTTGTCTTCTGAAAGTTCATTTTTAATCCCACTTCTTTACTCTTGTCAGCAAGTTCCTGGATCATACTCTGCAACTCTGATGGGGTAATTGCAAAAATGACTACGTCATCAGCAAAACGAAGGTGTTTTAGATAAACTCCATTAATCTTTATCCCTTTGTTTCCCCAGTTCAGTGATTGAAAATTTTCCAATGTGGCATTAAAGAGTTTGGGAGATATAGTCAGCATCAGATGGCAGCCTAGTCCGGTCCTCCGGTGATTCTTAGCACCGTCTGCCTTCATGTCGCACTGGCCGCTGCCTTGGCCAGGTACAATCCAGCTGCCGGAGACTGAGGGCCAAGATTTAAGTTGTGGAGTCATTTTATAGGGGTTTGGCCATAACTCACAACGTTGGCCAAGCGAGATTATACTCTGCAACTCTGATGGGGCAATTGCAAAAATGATAAAACTTGCCTGGAGAGCTTTTGGAAGAAAGTGTGGGATAACATTTCCTCTAATCCCGATGGTATAGTTATACCGCTATTAGCGGTCGTCAGAGCCCCTTTAGTGGGAACAGGATGCACCACGAGAAGGCGGGGTTGACATTTGTCAAAGAGAGGCTGTGATGTTACGCATCACCGGACCTTACATCCCCTATCTTATATACACACCTACATATACATATCTATGCACACTGCTTGACCAAAACAATTTTCACACCCCAACGTTATCTCTACGGCGGACGTACAATAAAACTGTGGCTGTTTGCATAGCATTTTCCAAATACTTCGGAGTTTGGATCTTCGGTAGGACATCAAACGAATCAAATGCAGTTGGCAGCCGTAGCTCTCAGTAATATTCGAATAGTCCCCATAGAATCTTCAGCAATGTGAACAATTGCAGCTATACGTGCGCATAGCTGCGCCTTCATTTCGGATTGTGAGCCACTTACATTCCCTGAACATTTCGAGAGAGAAATAAGAATTTAGGCTACCGAAACTTCCGTAACATAAGCAAATTTTGTTATTGGACAAATGAAAAAGCATAGGACGAAGAACCTGTTCCTGAGACTGGTAGCCAAGTTTCATTCCAATTTAATTCAGATTGCAAACAGTGGTTTTTGAGCTGCGCCCTTGCCCCGCCTTGGTTACGCCTATGTTTGTACTTGTACAAAGATATCAGCGCCTAGTTGAATTCATGCTGCATCGAATCGAGACTGTTTCGGAGCCAAGGGCGGTTTGCACGTTTTTAGGAAGGTGTTTGTAATAATTTCCTACTTCAGTGTAGAAACGGAAATCGGGTGGGCTTCGTTCCTCTACTCAAAATACAGTTTCAGGACATCCGTCTTTCTATTTTCAAAAATAGGACAAATCTGAGGGTTTATATTCTTAAATAAAAAAAAAGCAGAGTGATTCTACTATGAACGATAAAAAAAAAATACTGTTTTGGAAGGACGCAGGGTGGGAGTTTTATCGTAAAAACTTGCATAAATTGTTCGCAAGGGGGAAAAGAGTGCTTAGTTCTGTAGATTATGTTCTGAAGTGTTTAGATCAGGTTTTCCAAACAGTGGGGCACGAACTGAATTTTGGCAGGCTGCAAAAAGAATTTGAAATGTGAAAATTTTGTAATTACGTAAAGATAGAAAGGTTTGTTCTGAAGCTCACGTATTTGGCAGACATATTTTTAAAATTAAATGAACTGAATTCTTACAGGGAACGGAAGGAGTCGATATATTCGCAGTTTGCGACAAAATTCGAGATTTTATAAAAAAAATGTATGTTGTGGACGAACATTAAAAACCAACTGTATGACTGTTTTGAAACATTTGAAACCTTTATCATCGAAAATAAGGTGAAACCAGCTGATGGAATAATTAATCTCTGCGATCTCCCCACATATGAACGCTTTGAAAGAAAAATTTACTTCCTTGAAGAGATGAAACACTGCCATAAAAAGAACTGGATTGTGAATCCGTTTCAGGCCGGCATGGCTCGTTGATCTGTTCGAAGGTGCCTTGTTAAAAATGATTTTCAACTGCAAAAAATTGACGCAATTCTGGCTGTCAATTCAACAAGCGTATCGAACGCTTTAACTGAAGCTTTAAAGTTACTGCTCCCTTTTGCCTCTTCATACATCTGTGAAGTTGGAAATTTCGAAACAGTCTGCGATTGTCCAACTCCTTGCGCCTGAAAAGGACTCGCATCGATGTGGACGTCAATGACGTCATCAACAGAAACAGAAAACAAGCGCACCCTACCCACACTCTTCATTAGGAAAAATAGATAAGTTTTTGTAAAATTATATTCATTAGTAAGTTTAAAAAGCAGTAGTAAAAATAATTAAATTAAAAAAATAGATTAGATTTTTATGACATTTATAACAATAAAAAAAAGCAGTAGAAAAAATAATTAAAGTAAAAATACCCCCTTTCCACTCGTGTTTTTAAAGCTAGATGGGTTGCGAAAATTTGTTCTAAAAATTGGGTCACGGTTCTAAATGGACAGTGAACGAAGAAGAAAAAAACAACCATCTGTAAATTAATTATGAGTTATGTCTCGTGCCGCGCGCGGTTTTGTGCGTGTAAGCAGTGTTATGAATTTAGCTGAGCAGATCTGGAAAACATTTTAATCTTGCCAAAAGAAATTGCCATTGATAATTGCGCGCCATTTTCATTGTTCCTTATTACAGTGCATTCTTCTCCTATAAATACCAACGTGTTTTATAGCGTACGTGCTCTTTAGAAAGAAATTATCTCAATCCAAGAGAAACAATGTTTGTGGTGCTCAATTAGCCCATTGCTATGGGGGTTTTAACCACGAATGACACTTTCTTCTGGGCTATGTCAAAGCCGTCTGTAAAGTAGCAGATCATGACTTTATACAGTTGAATTTCCTCTTTTAGTGACGTCACGCTAAAACCAAGGCTTCCGATTCGCTCCTAACGCCGTCGTATGTGACGTTAAACATGACACCGACGTGCCAGGCAATAAAACGTGAGAAAATTCTTTCTATTGTTATGGTCTCCTCCAGTGTTGCATTCAGAGAGCTTTTTCCGGGGGGGGGGGGTACAAATGTCGAGGTGGCTGAAACTTGTTGACACAAATTTATATATACAGGGTGTCCGAGAATTATTGGACACATTACAAAATTATGTACAAAAAAAAAACTATGAGCATTGTCTGTTTTTCTATGTCACGTATTACTAACACGGTTTCTATATTTTTGTTTTGCAGAATTGTTATTCCCGGAATCCAATAGATGGTGCTAGGTGTGGCCTGATGAGGAATGTATGAGAAATGCGCAATCAGTAGTCATGTCATCCGTACAGCAGAAAGCGATGTGTGTGTTATGGCTTGCAGAATTAAAGTCTGTCATTTAAGTTAAAAGACGGTACCGTTTAGAGTATGGTTGTAATCCTCCGTCAACGAATTCAGTTAAACGGTGGATGAAACAGTTTAAAGAAACTGGCAATGTGGAATATCGTGGAGGAGCCGGTAGGCCTAGCGTCAGCGGTGAGACGGTTGACCAAGTAAATGAAAGTTTCTGACGAACCCTAGGAAATCCGTTTCATGCTTATAAAATTCAAATAGCGCAAAAGATGCATGCAAATGATCACACCCTGCGATACGATTTCGCTGTGGATATGCCGAATCGAGTGGAAAATGAAGAAAACTTTCTCAGTACTGTAATTTTTAGTGATGAATCCACATTCATGTATCAGGTATTGTGAATCGTCACAACTCTAGGATATGGGGCAGTGAACCGCCTCATGCTGCTATTGAACTGGAACGTGATTCTCCAGAAGTTAATGTGTGGTGTACCCTATCAAAAAGAGAAGTGATTCGCCCTTTCTTCTTCTGCGAAAAAAACATAAATTATGACTTTACTTGGATATGCTAGAAAATTTCGCTATACACCAGATCAAAAGATATGACAACGTCGTTTTCCAACAAGACAGCGCCTCCGCATTGGTCAACGTGTATACGTAAGTGCCTAAATGAGCATTTCCCCAACAGATAGATTGGGCGTGGTGGTCCAATTCCGTGGCTTCCTCGCTCTCCAGATCTAACTCCGTTGGATTATTTCATGTATGGTTATGTGAAGGATCGTGTCTATCAGATGCCTTGTACTGATTTGGGGGAACTGAATCAGCGTATCACAGCTTCTGTTAATTCCATAACTCCTCAGATGCTTGCCAATACATGGCATGAAATCGAGTATCGCTTGGACGTACTACGAGCAACCAAGGGATCTCACATAGAAATTTATTAACTTGTGTAGCAACATTGTAAGTTAGTACAGTCAGTTTCTTTCTATCGGTTTAATGTTTTGTTTTATATAATTTTGTAATGTGTCCGATAATTCCCGGACACCCTGTATATTAATCGCAATTTTGTTGTTAATATATATATATATATAAATTTTAAATGGAGTACAATTTTCTTCTGCTCTTATATCGCAAATTCAAATTCTAAGAATTATACACATCAAATAGAAGTCATCGCTCTTTCCACGTTTATAAGTGAGTCACGAAAAGAGCGATGACTTCTATTTGATGTTCCTAATCCACGTCAACTGCGTATTTATTAAATACATTAGGTGTACAACTTAATTCTCGGCCACAGGCACGACACGTTGACAGCAAATTATAGCAAATCGAATACGTACGGTAACGTACCTAATCATGGAAATAATCCCCGTCGTGTTGGATATATTTGAGCCATCGATCAGGGAGCTGCCGAATGCCACTGTGGAAAAAAGAGGGCTGTTTCGAGTTGATAAAGTCATCAATACTTTTGTGGACCCCCTCGACAGAAGTGAAGTGCGAATCACTCAGGTGATGTTGTAGGTAGCGAAAGAGGTGATAATCCGACAGGGCGAAGTCTGGAGAATACGGCGGGTGGGACAAAATCTCTCATCCCAGGTCGGTGATCGTGTTTAAAATCGTTCTCGCGGTGAGAGGACGCTCGCTTTCCTGAAGCAACAGGACCGACTTTCTGACCTTGCCGGTGTATGACCTTTTCGCCTCCATTGCGTCACTCACACGAATGAGTTGCTGACAGTAACGCTAAACATTGACTGTTTCACCAGGTTTGAGCAACTGATAGTGTACAACACCGCGCTGATCTCACCATATGCACAGCAACAACTTCCTGGCATGGATATTCGGTTTGGCGGTACTGGTGGTAGGCTGACCTGGATGAACCCACGATTTGCGCCTCATAGGATTATCGTAGAGGATCCACTTCTCATCACAGGTCAACATCTTGTGGAGGAAATCCTTCTCCTTGAATCTGGAGAGCAAGGACTCAGCAACATCGTAACGCATAGACTTGTTCGCATCTCTGAGTTGGTGGGGCACCTAATGGACCTCCTTGTGAATCCGTCCAAGCTTGTGCAGGCGCTTTGCAATAGCTTGCCGTGTTACTCCGAGTTCCTGGGCGAGATCTGACTGTGTTCGACAGGGATCCGCGTCCAACAATTGTTCCAGTTCCTCATCGTCAACTTCCTGCGGCTGTCCCAGACGTTCTGTATCACGGAGATCGAAATTTCCCTGCTTAAACCGCTGGAACCACTTCTTACACGTATACTGTAGGACACGGCAGCCTTACGCAAAGCAACACAGATCATTTGCTGGGTTCCGCGGCACTTTTTTCAGCTGAAACGTGAACAGGACGCAGTGCCTCAAATGTTTGCTTCTCGAACGAAATTGTCCTTTCTGTCACTACAGCTGTGAGGGGTTATGGTTGTCTGGAAAGCTGTTGGATGGCGCTGCAATCAGCCATTATCACACACAGCTATTTGCATTTGCCGACGTTCAATGATCGCTTACGGTTAGGGGCCGAGAATTAAGTTGCACACCTAATACACATAGAAGTGATTAAAAATAAATATGCACATACAAGTGATTAAAAATAAATATGCACATACAAGTGATTAAAAATGTAAAAATTTTATAGCTTTGCTTTAATTCAGTAATGCACCACGGATGTTACCATGGGGTGGTGTAAAATAGTAAGAATGCTAGTAAGGTAAGGCTGTGCTAGAGAAAATCCCCCCAAGAGAGGAGTGGTAAAAATGTCCTCGCCTTACTACAAGAGTGTTTCTGATTATTAAGGAATCATTACAGTATTGCCTGAAATCGTATGGTGTAAGCCATTCCCCTGCCATTTTGTTTTTGCCCCCTTTAGGTTATTTAGATTAGCAAATAATAGTAAAAAAAAAAACCTAATTAACCGTTTGGATATCAGTTTGGCGTGCCTCAATTATTATTATTTTTTTTTTATGTCACAGTGTGTAAATCACCACCGCCAGGAATAAAAGCGAACCATATTATGGGAACAGTTTCTAATAAATTTTTATTGTTAAAAATTAGGTAGGAAATATTTTGTTGTATTGGAAGCACTAACGTCATGTTAGCTACACTATACATGGAATGTCGGCATCCACAAGACTGAAATAAAGCTGAATGCCAGCTTCCAAAATATGATGATGTATTGCAGTGCAAACATCTCTACTCTGTGAAATTTGGTTTTCATTGCGGAAGTAGTCCGAGTTGTCAGTGCTTGAAAAATTGCCCCTTCAGCGAGGACTGTTTAATGTTTTGTTGAAGGATGATAGAAATTTCAGATTGAAGTCCACGTGAATTTTTTTTTTTTTTTTTGTATTATTATAATATTTTTCTTCATTTCCTTCATTTTTTTAGTTATTTTCTCCAAATATTCAGCTATAAACGAACACAATTAGACTAAATATAAGGGGAGATCGCCCAAAAACCTACGGGAGTGCATTCGTGGATTGGGGAGGGGGCTTAGCACCCCCGAGAAGATGCTTGAATACATCACTGGCCTCCTCGCTTTCAGACGGCGTTGGTTCTACCAACCCACGCAGTTTTGATATTTCATTTAACACAAAATACGACTGGCCTGTTTATACGGATGCCCATAATCTCCTGTGCCATATGAAATGCGCAAAAATGCAGTCATTAACTTATTCACAGCGAAGCATTATTCTCGAGAAAAAAAAATGGTGAAATCAATATAAAACAAAACAAAAGTAGTGATGCCAAATGTTTTGTTTCGCGGTTTCGCCCTGTTTTTTTTTTTTTCAATGTTTGGTTTGGTCCTGCTGTTACTGTACGCGTAATGTTCAAATATCCATGTGACTCACATGAAACTGGAGAATATCATATGTGTTCGCTAATAAAATCTCAGTTTCTGTGATTTTTGTGAAAAGTTTTGGTTATTTTCCCTTCTAGTCAAAATACGATTAAATATAAAATTTAGCAACGGATATATTGTAAACAAAACAAAATACAATTAAGTTCTGCAGAAAAATACTTGCATCTAAATTTGATTTCCGGTGGCGCAGTGGTATCAAGGAGGTTAGAATAAGACATCTGGAGATGCCGTTGATAATGAAGCAGTGCCCAACGAGATAGAAATACATAGAGTGCTTCTGTGATTGGTTCTCCGCTGAGGCAGCTGAAGCCAACGAGAGGAGAGGCCGCCATCTTTGATGAGGTACAACTTCTGTGTATGTCAGAAAGTCACCTCAGTTCTTTCAGCTGTTTGGCGATCGTGTTATGTTCCAGTATTGTAAATACTGGAACATAACCGCGAGCGACGGCCGTCAAAGTGTGGGAAAGCTGATGGTTTTCAAGGCTATTGCAATGCATTTTGTGTTGGCCGAATCGCCTTCTTTCGTCGCAAATATTTCCAATTTCGCATCGTAACTTGTTGCCAATGTGTGAGAAAATGCTGAATTTATAAAAATGTTTATTATTTTGAGGCTCCTTCCCGTTTTTATTTTAAATTGAAATACACGAACATTGGTGCGAATTCTAAACAAAATATAACGTTAGAATTGTAAACTTCACTCGTGTAAGAAGTATAAATCATTTCGGTTTGAAAATAACACGGTTTCTGCAACCCAAAACCACGCAATTCCAAAAAACAAACAGATGAAATTACGTATGTAGGTATCATGTAAACAATGGCAAATTCCCACTCCTTGCGGCTTCACGGTTAAGGGCATCTCCAAAAGTATTATTCTAACCTCCTTGAGTGGTATAAGCGATGGCTTCTGATCTTTCGTCCGAGATGGGTCTGGGCTCGAATCCCGGTGAGGCATGGATGTTGTGTTTGTCTTACGGCACTGGCTTTCTCTCTGTTCCCTGGAGTCAGTGACCTTAAATTATGGATGGGCGATTGCTTATAGCCCACTGAGTTTCTCACGGTGGTCGTTCAACCCCGAACACGGTGTATGATAAGTCAGGGGATATCACTCTCCGTGCTGTCAACAGTTTGAAAAACGGACTGTTAATGTCACAGCTCGCCAGGGAGCGTTCAGGAGTTGTGGGCCGATCGTTCACGCTAACCACCATGGGATTATATGGTGTTTATGAATTCATCAGTGCAAAATCGGTATTTATCTTGAGTATATTTTATTTATTACTTTGTGTAATCATATTGTATGGAGTTCCAGAAAATTTGAAGTTTCTATACAGCAGGTAAAGTACGTCAACTCTGTTTTTCTTAACGGGAGATTAATTTATAGTGTAACTAAATTTCGGAGTAGAATCTGTTCAGTTCTGTTTTAGGTATGGGCGAAAGTGTGTTGTACCGAACTATAGGTTATCGAACAGATTATGCAGCATATAAAGAACTTGTATCAACCTTTATTGACCCAACTGTAACATAATAAAGAATTACTAGGGACGTTGGGGGTTGTGGCAAGGAGGTATGTATTGCAATGGCGGGGTTGTTACGAGGCGGACGAATGATTTTTGTTATGAAATAAAAGTTTATGTTCTCGAATGGAGTTCGTTACTGCTTAAAAGTAAGTTCGTTTCTCTTATTAAGGCTTAATATGTAACACCAACAGAGTTGGAAAAATGGCGGCAAGCATTATGATGTGATGCATTTTTCCACAGCTTAAATAAAATGTGGAAAAAGTTTGCGTTAAGAGCATTAACCGTTATTTAAATGTAGGATCACAAATTTTATCCCTTGATATCAAATATGTTCATCGTACTATATGCACGTAGGTCGGGGAAATCTCCCCGACCTACGTGCATATAGTAGCCTACGATGTCACAATGCACTTTCTCTGCCGTGATGCCACGATACACTTTCTCTGCCGTTATCCCAGCACAGATGGAGGGAGCGCCTTATTTATTCGTGTGATTAGGTACAAAAATAAAACAAATGTGTAAGATATATTGTTTATTACTAAACGTAAACATCAATAGTGAATGATTTCTCGAGCTGAAGATTGATCAAAATTATTTTTTGCGAAAATTTCGGTGTTTTCAAAATCAGCAGTTTCCGTTAACGATACTCCAATAACTTACGCAAAAACTGATATTCCATGTTAAAATTGATCCTCCAAATGTACAGCACCATCTCATTTTACAAGAAGTACAATGTTTTTGACGATAAAGGGCCTATTCTCTATTGCCTCAGTAAAAAATTCAGCATCGTCTGCTCAGAAATCTTCACGTTAAAGTTACTCACTCTGTGGCCAAATATATATATATATATATATATATATATATAACGCTTATTCGACGAATTCCATGTGATAAGCACAAAAGTGCATGCTTGCGAAGCGTTCCGGGTTACTGTTTTTTTAATTCCAAGCAAAATAACATTCGTAAAATACGAATGTTTCTGCCGCTTCCTCCCATAAGAAAGCATAGGTTATATCAAATCATCGGCCCAAACGTTCGTCGCGTCATCTAGTGACAAGTGACAGTAACGGCGATTTTTGTTTCCAGAGTCGTATCACCTGACTAGCATCTCTTTTCATACACCGTGACCCCGAATAATTAAAAAAAAGGTTTTTTTTTCACTTACCTCGCGGAGCGAAATTTTCACTTTCTACCCCATGTACATTCTTTTTAACAAAAATCAGTGAAGTTACTCCATTGGGTACATTCACTTAAATATTTTTTGCTTTCTGTGACGCAGTTTTTTTTTTTTTTTTGTAAATCAAATTGGACGTTTTGGTTTTGGCAGTGTACTATTATTTCCTTAATGACAATCGGAGACGTACATGTAAGCATTAACGGAAAACTAGCATCTTTTTCGTATTATCTTGCAAAGAAAAAAAAAAGAATGCAGGATAAGCGCGGTCTGTTCAAACCAGTCTTTAAAATGTAGCGCTTATTGTTTAGAAAATTTACGAAGACGACATATTTTCAAAGCTAAATTTTCTACAACAAATTTTTGTGATGGTTATAAAATGAAAAGTGAATGTGGCTTTAATCTGTACAATAATTAAAGAAAATTCTCTGTGTGTATCGTAGTGATAACTCATTGCGAAATAGTGGCAGCTACTTCTAAATTTGGCACAATGATTTTCATTGTCGAAGTTCCAAAGCGGTCATAGTAGAAGCAGTAGAAGAAATCATCGCTCTTTCCACGTTTATAAGTGAGTCACGGAAAAATCCTCATTGGCCGCCACCGGGAATTCATCATTAGTAAATCCCCAGCATTGTGCGGGGCTCCAAAGAAGCAACTTGCCATGTGGTTTGGAAGTTTGTCGTACGTGAGTCTGGAGAATTTCGACGGCGATGTGGTGCAGTGGAAGCATATCCGGCGCGAAGCAAAACAAGTTCTTTAATTGGGTATTGCTATTGGTCGCAGTCTTTGGTAATGACAAGTGTACGGCACTCTCACGAAGCATGCATCGCTTCACTGTTAGCCTCGAATTGGGGTTAATTACATTTTACCCGAAATTTATAATAACGAATTATGCAGGGTTTATTTGTTAAACACAATTTTCTTTACGTTCCTCTAAACACCATGGCTGCAGCTACATCAGTGGAAGACGAAAAAAAGGCAGAAAAAAAGGAACAATTCAGCACCTAATGAAAAGACGATGATTGCCGTAGTTTATGAAGAGGTGTTAGGAACTGAGGTTTTCTTCTGTATTCATGTATTTCAAATATGTTATTACTGCGCTGCTAACAACTTTTGCGCACATAGAGTGAAACGCATATATATTTCGTGGTTAGGGAATTTTCTGGCTCATAACACAGTCATTCATTGCAGTAAAAATCAGAATATACAGATTGCGTCTTAAAAGGTATACCCGGGCTCCGCTGAGTACAATTCAACTAGTTAAAAGTAAGTCCAAAAATGTATTCCGTTGATGAAAGTGGATTAAAAGGAAACGGTAAATCTATGAAATAAAGTAAAATCGGTACTTCTTTAATAGCTTGCATTTCTTATGCCACGATTTCGTTTGTCCAACACACTCATATCATAAATCTGCTGAAATATCTCGCTGTATGTAGTGGACACTATTTCAGCAATGAAAAACGTTAGAGAACTGGCAGGCTCACAATAAGTGACATCTATCTACATATTATTATGCCCCTCCTTCTTCTTAGCTTACGACAAATCGCTAATGATTAATTTTGAAAATTTGGTAGATTTTAGGGAGATCTAGGTCACTAGAAAGCGCATTGAATTCCCTCCACAGCATTTCTGTTTTTTAACGTGGAGTTTAACCACCACCATGAACAACTCAATAGGCTATATGCAATCGCTCGCCCCTAATTTGGGGCTCCAAGTTCCAGAGAAGGGGATGAGCCAGTAGCGTAAGACAAGCACATCACCCATGCCACAACAGGGACGCGAACTCAGTCGCACTCGGGCGAACTGTCAGAAGCCCCTGCACCACGGGGACGGACAAGCAACGTGCTTAAATAACGAACATCGATAACCTTTTTTTTCAAATGCGTGTTTAGTTTTGTTATTATACGTCTCTAGTAAAATTGCCTGTTTTGAATTTTTCGCCGTTAACTGCATTGAAAAGCTAAGATTTAACTCTCCAGCTTCCGTGTCCAGGGCCTGATTTACGGGAGGGCGTTCGGGGCATAATTGAGGGGCCTCCAAAATATAATTATACAGGGTGTTTCAAAAGGTTATTGACAAACTTAAAGAGCGTATAGAGGGGTCCGTAGTGTATGTCTATTCCTAATTCTTCCTAACTAGCTAAACACTACATATGCTAAATGTCAAGTTCACCAATAATGAAATAGGCGTTCACTCTAAATAATGTCAAGGGTTGGTACTTACTAACCTTTTATTTCCATCCAACTTCAAGAAAGCATGGTATATTCCAACGTCGTTAATCCAACACTATTATTCAATCAACAGCATATCACGCACACATTTACAGCATAGTTATGTAGATGCCAATAACAATACAAATTTACAAACGCAATACGGTCAGCAACGATTCAACATCTCCACACAAACAACTACGTCGCAAAATATATATATCCTTTCTGGTTCTTATCACATGCTGTGACGTGCCTGCCCCACAGGACGGACACGACATAAAGGCAGATAGCAGCAAGAACGAACGTCTGCGTAGCTCAGTTGGTAGAGCGACTTGTTTCGGAATAAGTGGAGTCGGGTTCGATTCCCGGCGTAGACCAAAATGACGGAGAAATTTACTTCGTTGTAATGCATACGTCACAGGTTGGAATATAACAACTTTCGAATAGGAACCCGTGTTCTCTGAAGTATTCCTGTGCCAGTATAAGCCTTAGAATGTAAGGAACTACATTGCTAATAATGTAGCTGCGTATATAGTTACTGCATCAGTATTGTGTTTCGCCCAAGCATGACTGTTACGGCAATTGAAGAAGCCATCTCTAGTAAATGAAACTCTGCTCACAAAATAGGACTCGTTCTGACAACTCTGCAAAATTCATTGACAAAATTGCACCCGTGATGAGAAATCCTCCACAGACAATCCGTGCACTTCCTGTGGATGATAAGGATGCAGATGGTTATCATGCAAGTCTCGCCACGCAGTGCTTCGTGAAATTCCTACGTGATAAACGATGACACGTGTGCTGGTGGATGGCTGCTCTTCCACATGCGAAAGTACATCCTCTTTGACAGCGACTGTTCGAATCTGTTGTGGACGAACTACATGATGCGCTGCGCGCAGGGAACTTTTGGAACGTCGCATGTACTGGGTGGCACTAGTTCGGATATTGTTCCTGGTACAAGCGTTCAGCTTTACGTGCATTTACAGCAGCTGCGTCGTAGACGCAGTGCATGTCACGGAGTTCTGCATACGTTTATTCCATTTAATGGATAGCAAGAGATTACGAAAGCACTAAGATACCAGTTACCTTCAATTCAACAACGCAAGTAACCAACCGGCCTCTGCGCGCCCGAATAACAAGCACACGTAACCGAATGCCACTTCGCATAGTACGATTACGCCCACAACGCAGTTCCTTCATTCAAAGGCTTGCATTGACTCAGGATTACTTCGGAGAACACGGGTTCCTATTCGAAAGTTGTTATATTCCGACCCCTCTTATACGCTCCTTAAGTTTGTCAATAACCTTTAGAAACACCCTATGCATTACTTGCCTTGCATCAAACTCATTCGCAATGTTCATCTACTGGAAAAAGTTAAAATTATATTTTCAGAACTGTACGTTGAAACACATTGAAATGACAATTTTTATTTCCACAAATAAATAGAACACAAAATTATTGGCAAATTAATGTCTTAATCTGCCAATAATAATTATGTAACCGGTCCCAGCAGAACAACATAGTGTACAACCAATCACTGTCGCTTTGTAATGGAAGAAGGGACCCTGAAAGCCAGGGCCCAAAACTATCTAAGTCGGTTCCTGTCCGTGTTTCAAAGCTTTTAATTATTTAGACAAAACGCAATAAACATTCTAGCAACATTTATTCTAAAGTCTAATAATATTTGGTGATATAACATATAGAACGGACATTTTGAGGAATTAGAGGAAGAGAGGTGAGTGTGTCGTCGTCACTCTAACAACCGAGGTTTGTAGCTTATTTCAACAATTAAAGTTTGAATATTTCTTCCGTTTCTGAAGCGACAAAATGCGAAATTTTCCGCAACTTTGAGGAATATGACGTTCTAAAGTACTGGTATAACAAAATGAGACGGATTTATTTATTTGAAGACATTCTAGAGGTCAACTAAATAAGGAAAATGTCAATTCTGTGCTTTTATATTTTATACTGTCTCTCTAGCTGGACAGCTGCATCGGCGAAAACAGTCTGGAGGGAAGTTCCCGATCAAGCAAGTGGCAGAACATTAAGAATTGGAGCCTTCCAAGTGGATTCTGTGCCACCTCAAGTGCAACAATGGCAGCAACCTCTAGCTAAGAATCTCCGACTTTTGACTGCACAAGTACGGAGAAAGAGGGACACAGAGAAGATGCGTAAGCTACCCTTTGAATCTTACAATAACTGCAAAGAAAAAAGCATCATTTTCGCCAATAAAGCACGATAAAATATCTATCCAATGTAACAGATTAACGAATTATAGACACTGACATATGCGATGTGCGTTTTCTATAACACAAATTTAGCTTATAAATTTGGCTGAAAGAAAAATTAAAACTAGAGTACTACTTTCGCATTTCTAAGAAAGGAAATTTATTTCGGTTTCTCTTCCTTAACGTCGTGGTTTCCGTGAAAATCTCGTGGAAATCTTGTACAATTGGCTGCATCTCTATAGCTCCATTAGTTATTTGTTATTTTCCATTAACACCGCATTCAGCTCAACAATCCCCGCACGGGGATAACTGGTTTTCCAGTTATTTGGGGAGCGGCGCCCCCACGGCCCGAGCTGACCTTGTGACTGGTCAACATCTGATGTCATGCCACCGCTTGTTTTTTGTTTTGGTGTTTGCAGGGACGGCTGTTCATCCAGCTGTTGGGGAGTTGCGGCCCCACGATCCCTAGCTGGTCTTGTGTCTCGCTTTTTCGTTTTTATTTATTTTCTCCACTGGCTAGTTGCCCGTGTTGTATTCTCTACCTAATCGCTACCACGTTATGTACTAACACCCCGGTCTTGTGGTTTTGTTACCCTCCACCACTAACTGATTTATATTAACCGCTCAGTTCGTAGGTTGCTGAGATTCCGTTTAGGTTCCCTGCCAGGATTTGTCTTCTTTGGATTTCTTTTTTTTCCTTTTAGCTGGTTTGGGTGCTAGACCTACCTGCATGTTTGCCGCGTGCGGAGACCCGTGAGGCGGAAATGGGATGTCTGGCGGCTGAGGTCGCAGGAGACCGAATAAGTGCCTCCTGTGTACCAACACTCCTCTTCGACCCCGGCTTCGCTGTAAACGGGAGGCTAGAGTCTAACCCACCTCTAGTCAGCAGTCTTGTACCAAGTTGTGTACAGGGCTTTAGCAGCTTTTTTGTCGTATAGCACGGCAGGGTGAGCCCGGGGGTTGTGGGATCATGCCAAAGGCGTTGGCATGACGGTACTCTGGAGGCCGAAGTGTCCGCCGAGTGCATGTGAACACAACCATTGGACTATATTTGCAACTAAGCTCTAGAACTGTGTCTTGCGTCATGTGTTTGGCTTGCGGACCTCCAGTTCTCCCCTGTTGGGCTCGATTGTGGGCGGAGTACGTTGCTGATGAATTTTTCTTACTCCCATGGGGAAACATAAACCCTCCTCAAAATTTAAGAAACAACAGGATATGGTGATTGATCAGGCGCCAAATTTGCCTCAACCACCTCCCAAACATACCACACTGAAGAGAACTTTCGTTGAAAAACGACATCACCGCGACGTATCTTTAGATCCAGGTGTTGAGCCGTCAGCTCAGAAACGTCGCATTTCACTTGCAGATTCGATACCTCAAGCTACTTTTCTCGTCATTTCTTCAACTGACCAGATGTTGAAACTTTCCTTAAAGTCTCCTTTTTTCATCTCGAAGGCACTTGCGGGTGTTGCTGGCTCTTTGAAGTCAGTGAAGAAGCTACGCTCTGGAGACCTGCTTGTGGAAACTTGCACTCTCTCTCAGAGCAAATCTCTTCTGCAGTTGACCAGACTTCAGGATATTCCAGTTCAAGTGACGGCACATCCGTATCTCAACACCTCCAAGGGAGTCATTTCTGAGCCCGACTTGTTGGTCTGCGATGAAGATGAACTTGTGTGTGAACTTGCTGATCAGGGTGTCGTAGCTGCCAGACGCATGACTTTCAGGCGCGATGGCGCACTGATCAAATCACGAAATGTTATTTTGACTTTTAACAGCCCGAAGGTACCTACTGACATAAAGGCTGGTTACTTGTTATGTGCAGTTCGTCCTTATATACCAAATCCTCTACGCTGTTTTAAGTGCCAGAGGTATGGACATTCCCAGCGGTCCTGTAACAGTGCTGCGAGGTGCGCCCATTGTGGATCCCGAGACCACGAAGGGACTGGATGCACTTCAGAGCCCTGCTGTGTAAACTGTGGTGACTCCCACGCTGCTTATGCCCGGTCTTGTTCGAAGTGGAACGACGAGAAGGCGATCCAGCGCCTCAAGACCCTGGAGGGCCTCTCGTCCCCTGCTGCCAAGGCCAAGTTGGGTATTCCCAACAACCGTCAGCGTACTTTTGCCGCAGTTGTTCAGTCTCAGCCACAACCCGTGCAGCCCTTTGTTCCGCGCCCTGTAGCTCTCGCCGCACTTGCCAAGCGATCTACAGCTGAACAAGCGACACAGGTGGATTTCCCCGAGCTCCAGATTTTTCAATTAGCTGAGTCTGCGCCTTCTCTTTTGAAGACGGCCGACTCTTCCAGTTCCCAGCAGAAGGCCTGCACGTGCTGGAGACCCGGCCCTCAATCCGCAAAGGTGTGCAGTGTCCATCCAAATGACGCGGTCTACATGGCCGACTTTGCAACTGTCTCGGACTCAGCGAGGTCCCCACCCTCAACCAACATTCTAGAGGAACATAGGGGGAGGAGAGTGACAGTTCGTCCCCGCCCTCTGCCAGCATTGCAGAGGAGTGTGGGGGGAGGAGAGTGACGGTTCGTCCCCCTCCTGGTGAATCATCCTTTGTGTAGTTGTGTTTAAATCTGCTCTTCATCATTTTCCGCGCTTTTAACAATCTGTACCTAATAGTTCTTTGTCTGGCGCTCTTTGGCCAAACCTGGCCCTTGCGCCAATAAAATCAACCAACCAACCAACCAACCAGCTCAACAATTTCCTCCTTTCAGCTCTCTGAGAAAGTGTTTATTGTTAAGTCATCAAACGTTTGTTTAAAAATATATATATATTTGTTTGGAACAGGTGTGTACCAAAAATAGTCACGCATCGTGGGTTCTAACCATTATCTTTTGTGAACATTTCTTACGCAAGAAAGATGATACTGAATTCTCAGGTGTAATGAGCACGCTTTACGTCTTTTGAATCCTTTCAGACTCAAAAAAAAAAAAAAAAATGTTCAAAGCTGATTTTTAGAAAAAAACAATTCAGAGAAAAAGAAAATGCATTTTACGCGTTCTAGAGAAAATATAGACATAATTTAAAATGCGCAGTATAAGCAATGTTCTATAATGCATTAAACCAGTTGAAAAAAAAAGAAATATATGAACCGGATTTCTACACAATCGGTAAAACATTCACAAATAGAAGTAGACACTTTCGGCCGCTAGTAGCTGAAATATGTGCTACGAAAAATCACAATTGTGCGCAAAGTATTTCTCATAATGGAGGATATCTGAGGCAAAAAGGATTTATTTAAATTGGTTCATATAAACGAAGACATGGTATCCGATATGGTACAAATAGAAATGAGCACTTGCATCTCCTAATGGCAAAACTGTGTACGAAAAGTGGCAAATATATGAAAAACGCTCCTTGATATAAATGCTATTAGTAGCAAAAATTATTCTTTAAATCTGATATTTTGAAGCGGAAATATCATCATTACAGAGAATTATATTCACATTCCCAGCGGGAAAACTAGACATTATTTTGAAGAAGAAAAATAAAGATGACACCGAATTTTCGGTTATAATGAGAGCGTGTTTTGAATTCTTTCAGACCTAAATAAAATTCATCAAAGTCAGTCAATGGAACCCGTTAGAAAAAAACCCCAACCGAATTTCTGGAATCGATAAAACATCCAGAAATATAAACAGCTACTCACTCCCACCGGCCGCTAAAATGCATGCCACGAAAATTATTAAATGGAGCAGAAAAAGTGTCTCATAGCAAAAAGAAGGTACCGGAGACAAAGATATTTTCAAATCGAACAGTTAAAAGAAGAAATAAGAAGGAAACATGATGTAACTCTACGACTTTTAGCTGAGGAATTTTGCATAATGGAAAAGTTGAAAATAGGCGAAAAACATTCTTCATGACAAAAGCAATGCTAATGAAAAAGAACTTTTCAAATACGTCTCCCGAAAGCAAAGACGGCGAAAAAAAGGTTTTGACTTTTACGCCCTCTAGCGGGAAAGCTGTGCATTATTTAAAGCGGATAATGGTCCCCATCTTTACTGTAGCGAATGGCATGCAATAAAAAAGAAATTTCTCAATAGGGTTTTTAGAAGCGGCCAGAGACGCAACAAGCGGGGATTCAATGGGTGCGAAGCACCAGGGCGCCAGCTTCCGGGGGCGGCAGGACGCCTCAATCAAATTTTGCAGTTGTCAAATTAATCTTAGTGACGTGGAAGAAGTTGAGAAAACGTTTTACTGTGAGAAATCGTAAAGCTACAGGCCACGTTTATTTTTCTAGTAAAAATATTCATTATATAATTCAATAAAAAGGACTTGGAAATCAGAGAATAATTTTTATTGTTTTGTTCAGTAACGGATACCGCTGGCAAAGAACTAACGATGTTTTTCTAAAAAAATTTTTAAATCTTGAGGATTTCAGTATCATGACATGCGTGGCCAGCGCTATGACAATGGGGCCAATCATGGGAGTCCGTAGCTTAGTTTCCAGGAGGGGGCAAACAGAATTTAGTTTTCAGGAGGGGACTAACTGAAATTAGTTTTCAAGAGGGGACAAACAAATAGACGTGCTGGGTTGGAACTACGGCTTAAAGTGTCAGAGGCGGTTCTTTCGTTTTTTATAACAATAAATGTTTTATTTTTATTTTTATAATAGTTTTTTATGTGCCTGCAGATATAAGTATGTGCTGTTTAAAAACTTTAAAACCTGAATTTCTCAGAACCATGTTGTTGTGGAAAAGTCGTTTTTCTACCTAGCTGCTCAGTTGTAACTATAATATACAAACAACATACAAAAACACCACATGCAAGATTCCTTTGTCCCTTCTTGTTGTCTAACCAGTTTTACCACACATACAATGCATAAATTTAACTGAAAATCAGAAGATCCAGAAACTTTATAAAAACAGGTTGATAAAGTAAATTCGACAGCTTTTTGAGGCAATAGTGAAATTTCTTTATTTTTCTGAGCCTTGTCCTTTCGACTACGCGTGGCCCATGCGCCACGAAACTCTAGGGATCACTTAATCGGTAGGTCTTCAAGAAAAAGTTCTGGAAACAATTTCAAATCTTTGTCAAGCAGTGAAAACGGCTGCTGCAGAGAATATATTTTTCATTCCTTCGCCTTTCATGGTGTACATTTCTACGTTGTTCTACATTCAATACAAAAATGTATTATTATTTTCTACTGTACATTCACAACGTTTTCCCTACTTCTACTGCATACATACACATTCAGAAATTCAGCAGACAAATGAGCAATCCGAAATAATGTCATCGCAAAAATCTTTGTAGTACCATCCAAAACCAGAAACTATATAGTCAGATTTCCAGGGGAGGGCAAGTGCCCCCTCTTACCCCTCCCTATGGGCGCTCATGGGACCAATATGAAGGAAAAACACAGTGTACTTCAAGTAACATAATTTCCGATCTAAAACCCTGATGAATCATTTTATGTACTTTGAGCGGCTTATACTTTAAATCTGGTTGTATAACGACGAAAACATTTCTCTAGAATTTTTCAGCATTATTCAACAAATATATGCTTTCTTTTCTGCATCATCTTATCTTTGGCAAATTTTAAAGAAAGAGCTTCTTCCAGCGTTGACCGTAAAACTGTGCTCTGAAACAAGGCGGAAAATCGATGCAATAAGGGTATCGAGCTTTATAGGAAAAAAAAATCAATATGAAAACCAGTTATTTCGAATTCTGTTTTTAGTTTTAAACAACTTATTTGTACACTATCTACCAAGAAGTAATTGGACACCTGTGATAGCAAAGGAAAACGAAGTTTATTCACCTTCAATAGTTGGTTGAGCTTCCACGAGCGGCGATTACAGCTGCGACCCTCCGGGGGCAAACTCTCAACCAGGCGTTGTACGACGGCTAGCGGTATTTTCTTCCACTCGGCTTGGAGAAGACAGGTTAGTTCCTTCACCGATTTAGGACGGTGGGGGCACCCCTTAAGTCGAGGCTCCAACTCGTCCCAGAGGTGCTCGATAGGGTTAAGGTCCGGGCTCTGCGCAGGCCAGTCCATTCGATTAAATCCATTGTCACCATACCAAGCCATGGTGGACCTCGCAACATGATAGTTGGCATTGTCATCCTGAAAGTAACATGGGTCCACCCCATAAAACTGCCACAACGTAGGAAGCGCATGGTCATCCAAAATGGTGCAGTAGGTCTCGGCGTTGAGTTTACCAGGAATTGCGAGCAAGGGTCCCCGTGCCATACCAGGAGAAACACCCCCATAGCGAAATTCCACCGCCGCCGAACTTCACAGTTGGCACAATACATTCCGGCAGGAGGCGTTCTCCAGGCAGACACCAAACCCAGACTCTTCCATCCGAAAGGTAGAGGGTGAACCTTGATTCGTCGCTCCAGAGAACCTGTTTTCACTGTTCAACGGTCCACTGTCGACGTTCTTTGCACCACGTTAGCCGAGCAGCGCTGTTGGACTTGGTGATCAAAAGCTTGTGGGCGGCAGCACGTCCATGATAACCGAGCAGATGGGCTTCCTTACGGATGGCATTCATCGAAAGAACACTCCCGGATGCCTGTTGAAACTCCTCGCGGATGTGGCCCATCTATTTGGAGCGGTTCTTCCGAATTTCTCCGGTCAGCACCCGTCGGTCTCTAACTCCCAGTTTTGTGGGTCTGCCGGGTCGGGGCACATTCCGACAGTCACCTTTCATCTTCCACTTGCCAATCACGTAGGCCACTGTCAATTTTGGGTACTTCAACTTGCCGGATGTGTCAAGTATGGATAGTCTATTTCTGTGATACCCGACGATCACACCTTTCTCGAAAGCAGAGAGCTCCAACTGCGTGGCATCTTGCATGCGACTGGTTGCGTTGTTGTTTCCCACACGATATTTAACGGCGGCGGCCGTGACGTGTATCAGGACCGCAGATATCGTCGATTGCAGGGGTGTCCAATTACTTGTTGCTAGATAGTGTATATGAACCTATATGAGAGATTTTTTGGTTAGTTGGTTAGAACAGTTAAACAGACGCCCGTCATGTTCAGTGTTATGCATTGTATACTGTATAACGCACAGTGTTGTCCGCGCCGGGCATCGAATTCGGTCCCCTCATTCCGGAGTAAGTTGCTCTCCCAACTGAGCTACGCGGACATGTGATTTCACTGCTATCTGCTTTTATCTCACGTGCGTCCTGCGGGGCAGGAACGTCACATCTCCCCCCGAAAGAGGGCCGGGGGCATGGCTCACATGTCAGTCGGGACCATGTGTCGCTGTGTAGACAGTCCTCCATGAAGAACGTGCATTTGAGAAATCCCAGACAATTTGGTGTGCGGAACGTAACATCACACTGATTTACTTTTTCGAAGCACTGAAGAAGGGAATCTCATTTTTCCTGTCTCGATGTGTGGAAAGAACATCACATCATTGCGCGGAACTTAGCATCCTGGAAATTTGAGCGCCAATATAACGTACAAGTTTGTCCGCGGCGGACATCGAAGTCGGGTCCCCTCAGTCCAGAGTAAGTCACTCTCCCAATTGAACTACGCGAACATGTGCTCTCACTGCTATCTGCCTTTATCTCATATGCGTCCTGCTGGGCAGGTACATCACAACTGTATATATATAACTAGGTCTTTGTGGAAGTGAGAAAATGCAGAGTTTTTGCTGGTCCTTGATAAAGCCAAGGCTCAGTATTCTCGACACCTTCTACATTCAGTTGTTTTATTTTCTTTTTTCTTTTCTCCTTTTACTCACGCAGGTAGATACATAACCTTTTCTATGTTGTACTAGGTGTGAGTCAAAATTATATATGTATTTTTTTGCTTAGGTATCTTTATAGTATGTGAATTCTGAATTTTCAAAACTGCTGCGTTGCGCGTTTTGATTTTCAGGTTATTTTGCACCCTTCGTTTTAAATTCTAAAATTTTTTCCTTAGTCTTCAGTTTTGCTCTTAAGTATATATATATATATATATATATATATACTGTATTACGAAAACTCTTACTTTACGGTAAATAGAAAATGATGTTGCTAAAGATATTTATTTCATGTAAAAATGAATAAAAATTGAAAAAAATTATCGTACAAAGGGCTGCAAATATGTTTGGCGCTCCTCTGAAAGCGGAGATACAGCTGCAAACAGAATTACACAAACACCACATAGAGACAGAACTGTGAACTATGAAACTCCTCAAATACAAACCTAAAGAGTGCCATGAGGTAAACGACATCCGGTATTGAAAGAGGTTTTTAAATCTCAGATGTAGAAGCAAGTATATTGATAAAAACATATTAAACATTTGCTTGCCCGAGCGTGCGAAATTGTGCATTATTTTGGGGAAAAAATACACACAAAGTGTTTTTATAGTTAGTAGTAGCTGGCCGAAAAAGCTTTTTTCAGGCGGGATTTTAGTTCCGCAGATATTGCAATAAATGGAAACGTGAACTTACGCCCTCTAGTGGAACACTTGCGTGTTAAGAAAAATTTGAAATTATATGAGGAACATTTCACACTGAAAACACTCTCCAACAAAGAAATAATTATTTAAATCGGACTCTTAGAAGCAGAGATATCAACAAAAATAAGATATACATGTACGCCCTCTGGCAGAAAAACTGTGCATCATTTTATGAAAAAAGTGTTCCGGGAAAAGGTTTTCCGAAGTAAGTGGTGCTGGTCCACGAAAGGATTTTTCCAATCGAGTTTTCAGAAGCTTAGATTTTGCTGCGAATACATCAAAAGCAGAAATAAACACTTGCGCTCTCTGGTGGCCAAACCATTCTTCATCAAAAATTAGTAATTGTATGCAAAACATTTTACATCGCGGACTGTATCCATTGCAGGATGAATTTATCGAATCGGAGTTTTAGAAGCAGAGATATCGAAGAAAACACAATTTACCTTTACGCTCCCTAGCGGGAAAATCTATGCATTACTTGGAACACTTGAAATTATATGACAAACATTTCGCACCGAAAAGGCTCTCCAACAACAACAACAACAAAATTGCACTCGGACTCTTAGAACCTGAGTTATAGACAAAAATAAGATATACATCTACACGCCCTAGCGGGAAAACTATGCACTATTTTAAGAAAGAGCATTCTCAAAAAGGTTTTCCGAGGTGAGCGGTACCGGCTCACGAAAGAATTTTTTTCAATCGAATTTTCGGAAGCTCATATTTTGCTGCAAGTATATCAGAATCGGAATGAATATGTACGCCCTCTGGTGGCAAAACGATTCTTTACCAAAAATTTGAAATTATATGCAAAATATTTCCCATCATGAGTCGTATTCGACGCAAGAGGAATTTTTCAAATCGGAGTTTCAGAAGCAGAGATATTGGGGAAAACGGAATTTACCTTTATGCCCACTAGCGGAAAATCTATGCATTACTTGAAAACGAAGCTGTACCAAAATTAATCTTCGATATAAATGGCATCGAAGGGAAAAATAATTTTTCCCTTTCGATGCCATGTATATCGAAGAACCCGTGAACAGTCGACAAAGCACTGTGTTTCCCGGATGTCTATTTAGTATACAATCGAAACTCGTTATAATGAAATTCAAGGGGGACAGAAAAAATTGTAACAACGTGTTTTCTTTCAAAATTTATTACGTATGTACTACAGAAATTTTCATTACGCATAAAATTGCAGCGCTGTAATTGCGAAATAGTGTCCACAGAAACAAGCAAAGGTAATTTGTTTGTGATGGGAAGTTTTTGCTAAAGAAGTAGTGAATTATATAAGCTTTAATTAATTTATAAGTATGAAATTACGTACTGTACATATTTTTACTTATATGTATGTACGCACATACTGTATTTATTTTTTTATTCCCCCATATTAAGAACTTATCTCTTTTATACATCTTAATAGAATACTGTCATATGCTTCAAGAAATAATGTACGTACATTTGGCATTACATATTTTTAATTTTAAAGTAATGCAATTAAAGCAATTCATTTAGTTCCATTTTGATGCAAAGCATGTTTACATACCGCAAACTGTAAAACAGGTCAAACATACCTATTGGGTTTTGAAATATGATATGGTCTGTTTTGGTTTTTCCATGGCGTCTTTAGTTATAACTGTATTCATAACACTTAGATAGCTACTAATTTCTTTAGTATAAAGTCCTCGGTTCTGTAAATAGTATCCAACTTTCCCTAAACATTCAACTGCGTTTACTGGAGAAACATCAGAATAACAGTTTAGATTTTCCGTCTCATCTTCATTGGGTGAAATTTCATTTCTTCAAAGTTTTTTTGGCGGAACGTGTATAGACACTTTTATACTTTTGTTGGCGTTCCATGACAGCTAAATTGTTTAGAGTTTTAAAGAGGGGGAGAAATTCGCTAAGTATGAAGTTTTACTTTTCCCTAAGAATTTTATTTTGTAACAAGGTATTTTTTGTTGTAATGTATTTCGTTATAACGTTTTATATTTCTAATATAAATACGGTACATAAAATAAACCAAATAAGTTCACGTTTTTTTTCGTTGTGACGTGCTTTTTGTTTTATCGTATTCCGTTAAAACGAGTTTTGACCGTATATGGAATCGCTATCGCGATTGAAGGCGATTCCGTACATGCGATTGCTTGGGGGACGATTTGTAGATTGCGTGTGAAAAGAGCGTATAAAGAGAGTCACGCGATGGAAACATGTATGCCTTGCTGAACTCACGTAAGTCATTTTAATGCTTTTTTCTTTTACGACCACCGTGAGCAACTCGACGGGCTGTAAGCAGTCGTGCGTCCCTAATTTAGGGACTTAGGGAAACTGACTCCAGGGGAGAGAGCCAGTCCCTCCTTGAGACAAACACAACATCCATGCCTCACGGGAATTTGAACTTGGACCCATCTAGGACGAATGATCAGCCAGCGCTTAGACCACTGCACCACCGCGGCTGCTCTGCTGTTTTTATTATTATTATTATTATTATTATTATTATTATTATTATTATTATTATTATTATTATTATTATTATTATTATTATCATTATTATTTTTATGATTTGTTCTTTCAGTATTTTCCTTGCGACATTGATTTCTTTTAATTGTTCAACCCGTTGCAGTGGGAATGAAACAGGAGATAAATAGATATGGTACTTTATGGGTAGTGTAATGTGTCGCCGTTCAAATCAATTAGGAATGCACAGTATTGAAGATAAAATACTTCTTACCTGCCATTCATTTTTGGACAACGGCTCTTGAATTTCGGGTGTTGAGGTATTTATAATCAGTTGACAATAGCACATTAATCCAAAGGAAATAAATAAGTCCGCAGTAGTTGATACAATGAATTCCCTCAAGACACAAAATAAACATCTAACATATAATTAACACAAACACATGACCGACCGCACACAGACTAAAGACACGTAACATAAAACACTGGCGTTATTTTTCACCTTGAGTTCCATCTGTTCAAAACACACGACTTTCTCCTTTTCTGATTTCAAGTCACACGATTTTTCTCTCCTCTCACTTCCCACGGAGTGACAGCGCTCTCTATCAGAATCGTCTCCACAGCTGCTCGGATTTTATTTATTTTTTCTCTTCGGGAGTTGTTGTTCTTCCGACATCCTCCCACCTTTGAGCTTCGGGATCAAGTCACGAAACTCAAACACATAAAATGTCATAAGTCCAATCGCCGCATTGGCTTTAAGATTCGTCCATAACGGTATCGCACGTCTCCACCACCCGTAGCTTCTTCTTGCTTTTCTGACACATTGTTTTATAACTTGCCGTATCGTCTTTCTACACTTTATTATCCAATAACGTTCACGCGAGTCAAGATTAGGACCTGCAGACCATCACGGCTAGTTCAACATGTTTTTCCCAAAGCAATTTTTTCACTGTGATGTTTAGAAGACAGTACTGCTGGATGACGAAATGCCTCCGAGTCCTTTCTCAAGGTGATTCTCGTATTGACTCGAAGCAGCTCTTCTACGTCGATAAAGGTTTTCAGAGAAGTTTCTCTATTTTCGCCATAACTCTGTCTTTGGTTTTTTTCAACATTACCATTTCGGCCTTTTCGACTTGCTCTACGCTTAACTCACCGAAACATCTTTTAATTCGTTTGGCCTTTGCATTCCTGTAAAAACGAAAAATCCACGCCATGACTCTGATTATTCTGCTAAATGAGGATATCTTTGTAGAATATTCGAAAACCTTCTCAATTTCTGTGTTAGTAGCAGACACAATAGTTTTTCGCCTTTCTGAATTCACAACCTCCAAATTTGGAAGCGCTTCTGAGGCTGGCCATTCATCATACGGTAATCTTAGCCTCTTCGGACCTTCCCACCAACGAGATTTTTTCAACTCTTGCACTGTACATCCTCTCGAAGGGAAATCCGCAGGATTCATAGACCCGGCAATGTGCCTCCAGTCTTCTGGGTCTGTTAGCCGCCGAATTTCCTGAACACGATTGTAAACGAAGGTTGCCCAATTTTCATTTCCTTTTATCCAGTATAACACATTTACAGAATCAGACCAATAGTACGTAGGCACGTTCTCCAGCCCCAAGTCTGATTTCGTTGTTTCTGCTAATCTAGCTCCGATAGTGCAGGCTAAGAGTTCCATCCTGGGTATGGAAGGTAATTTCAAAGGAGCGACTCTACAACGTGCCTGTATTTGCTGACACGTCGTGGACCGATCATTTTGACATCGGACAAAAATACAAGTAGCAAATGCTATCTTGCTTGCATCACAGAACACATGCAGAGATACCTCCCAATTGGCTGAAACATCCTTTAGTATGTATGCATCGTGGAATCAGCACACCACTCAAACCTTCCAACTGCGTCTTCCAACGTTCAAATTTCCTAGACATAGTCGGAGGCAGCTTAGAGTCCCAAGTGATTCCGTTTTCCCAACATTCTTGCAGCAAAACCTTTCGCCCCAGTGTGACTGGGCACGTGAATCCAATGGTGTCGAATACTCGATGGACGACTGAGAGGATCTCTCGTTTTGTTAATGGGAACTTTTCATCGCTAGAGAGCCCCTTCACGTCAATAGACAGCTCATATGAACTCAGTGCCCAACTCAGTCCCAGCACTGGGACCTTCCTTGCATCTCCATCTTCATCCTCCACTTCTGACAAACGCAGGAGCATGCTCCCACCCTCGCAAATCGAACTTGGCTGCACTGAGGGCACTTCGTGACTCAAAAATGAACTTTTCAAGCTCCTCTCGGCTATTCACGCTAGAAACATAATTGTTAACATAAAACGACCCCAATAGCTTTCTCGCCGTTTCCTGCTGATGATGCGGCGCGTTCTTCAGGTGAAATTCCAAACTTGCTCCCAGCAGGAAAGGGCTCGAAGAAATTCCGAAAACAACTCTTCGGTGCTGGAAGGTTTTAAGATTTCCTTCCTTACCGTTATCCCACCACAGGAACCTCAAAAATGGTCTATCATGCTCCTGAAGTCCAATCTGTAAGAAAGCTTTCTTTATATCGGCAGTTACCCCAATTTTTCCCATCCGAAATCTGTTTATAATCGAGGGTATAAGTTCTACAACATTTGGTCCCTTTTCCAGACCATCGTTAATGGAGGAAGAATTCTTCTCTCTCGCCGAGCCATCAAAGCCAGGTCTCACTTTGGTCGTTGAGTTCTCCTTGAAAACAGGATGATGAGGTAAAAAATGCTCAGTTTTTACATCCTCCTCAGGAGATTTAACTTCTTCTATAATGCCTTACTTCAGCCACTCCCGGAAAACATCTTCATAAGCATCTAACTTCTCAGTCCGTTCCAAGGATTTAACACAGCCCTTCAATCTTTTAACTGCTATCTCCCTGCAGTCCGACAGAGGATGGTGATCTTGAATCAACAGCAAACAAACCATATATCTTCCTTCCTCGTCTCTTGAAACATTACGAATAAAATTATCTTTCGCAGCGTCTTCGAGCTCCTTTCTCGCGATCTTTTCACCTGGATCGAGAATCCCCAAAGTATCAAGTCCAAAAATCAGAAAGGTTTAATTCGCCAACGTAGAGAGATATAAGGACATTAGGTTTACTGCCTTCCTTTTCTTCTGTTTTCCCATAAACATCCATCCTGCCACCAATTCATTGGAAAAGTGCTCAATTTCGCCTGTAAATAACTTCCCTGCGAAGTCAGCTCCTATCAGAATATGAATTTTCTTCGGATCTTTCTCATATAGACAGTCATGTTCATTTATAGAAATATCGCTAATGAAAACTCCACGATTTGTCAGTTTTTTTATGCATTTAGAGTCTTCTAACTTCGGAATGAAAGCACAGTTTCTTTTTTGATCTATCACCTCTAATTCGCAAATATAATCGCCTTCAATATTGCTTAATTGAATCGAATATCTTTTGTGTTTTTCACCTTTTCCTATTCCTCCAAAAAGTCCATGAGCGACTTTTTCTTCCCCTTGCATTTCAACTTCAGTGCTTTAGCGACAAATTCACTTACATATGATCTCGAGCTACCTGTATCAATAATCCCTCGTACATAACGACTGATATCATTCTCCTTAGTACAAACAATTAAAGTCCTTGGAACAGGAATTGTTAGTCAAAACACTGGCCTCCAGAGCTTTATCATTTTCTTTATTATTTTCTAGTTTATTATCTTTCCCTTCGTGTTTATGAAAACACATTATAGATAGATAGATGTCTATGAAGAAATGAACTCGTGCACCAAAAGCTATTGAATCGAAAACAAATGCCGTCTCCTGCACGATACACTTTAATGATAGAAAAAAATATGTACAATTGAAATAATATATGTTTAAGAACTTTCAACACCGCAACGGCGTCATCCTCAGAAACAGAGCAGCAGTGAGCACAGAAGTGAGTAGCCTATATACTTTACAAGACGCGTAGCAGTTAATGCGCATGTGCAATAATCGGCAAAGTCCAAATCAAGTTCAGTGGGTACAAGCATAGTTAGTGGGCGTGACCTGGCCCCAAAAGTGTTCTCCAAGGAAGTGGGATGATCGTTACAGTATCTTTCACCATTGACGAATATGTGAATACTTTCACAGAAAAGTGTTGATCGACGGTTCCTGGGAGAATCTAGAATAATGGTGTCATTCCAACATGATAGATAAGAACCGTTTAAACAGAGTCTCGACAAAGATGTAGCACCAGAATGCGTCCTGAGATAATACTGATAAAACAGTTTGCCTTGTCTTAGGATTAATTGAGGATTAAACAGCTTGCCTTAACTTTCGATTACCCTCGTCGCATGATTGATCGCTTGATTGTTAAGAAATCGATTGGTCGACCGCAGACAGCTTTGCTTGCAGATAAATTTGACTACCAATTTGTGGGATCCATTCCATATATACCACCTGTATGTAACATCTTAAAGAACATATGTCATAAGTACAAACTCAAGTTTGGTGTAAGGTCTCGTACTTTATTTAACACTGTTAAAAAGGACAGAGATTGTGTTGAATGTGTGAACCGTCACGGTGTATATTTGGTTCCACTTAAATCTACTAACCCTGCAGAGCTCTATTTATGTTATGTGGGCTCTACGACTCGTAATTTGGGGTGCCGCATTTACGAACATCAGTATAATCTCAGGACGCATTCTGGTGCTACATCTTTGTCGAGACTCTGTTTAAATGGTTCTTACCTACCATGTTGGAATGACACCATTATTCTGGATTATCCCAGGAACCTTCGATCAACACTTTTCTGTGAAAGTATTCACATATTCGTCAATGGTGAAAGATGCTGTAACGATGAACCTACCGTGTTCATCCCCCTTCCTTGGAGAACACTTTTGGGCCAGTTCACGCCCACTAAGTATGCTTGTACCCACTGAACTTGATTTGGACTTTGCCGATTATTGCACATGCGCATTAACTGCTATGTGTCTTGTAAAGTATATAGGCTACTCACTTCTGTGCTCACTGCTGCACTGTTTCTGAGGATGGATTGGATGTATTGGAGGTTTAACGACCACCGTGAGCAACTCAATGGGCTATAAGCAGTCGCCCGTCCCTAATTTAGGGTCACTG
Source organism: Macrothele yani (assembly GCA_039090855.1). Lineage (NCBI taxonomy): Eukaryota > Metazoa > Arthropoda > Arachnida > Araneae > Macrothelidae > Macrothele > Macrothele yani. The sequence continues at coordinate 115,104,757 of CM077029.1, read as the reverse complement.
GTTCCAGGGAAGGGAGAGAGCCAGTGCCGTAAGACAAACACAACATCCATGCCTGACCGGGATTCGAACCCGGACCCCTTACGGACGAATGATCAGAGGCCAGCGCCTTAGACCACTGCGCCACCGGGGCGGCCTGTTTCTGAGGAAAACGCCGTTGTGGCATTGAAAGTTCTTAAACATATTTATTTTAATTGTACATAGTTTTTTATCATTAAAGTGTATCGTGCAGGAGACGGCATTTGTTTTCGATTCAAAGATAGATGTCTATTACCACAGTGTGAGCAGGTAATTTTTACCTTACAAGAACGTGAACGTGAAACGTGTCTTGGTTTAAGACACCTAAAACAGCACCCCCTTTTTAATAGAATAGATTTTCTTTCCTCCAGAGACAGACTTCGAGCTTCTTTGCACTCAGAGTTTGCGTGCGGCTAGTCACAAAAAACACAAACGAGTTTTTCTTTTCTTTCAGTTCAGTGTTGAATAGCTCAGTTGCGGTCAGTGTCTTTCCCTTTTCTCTCGAGTCACGTGAGAGCTTCCGGCCACAGTCACCTGACCGAGGAGCAAGGGTGGCTGGAAAACTGTGGTGCCAGTCTCTGGCGACCGAAACACTAGCACTAGTACGTTCCATAGAGGTCAGTTCCTTCCTCAAAAATTCAATCAAATCTTTGATGCCATAACTGGCATTGGTACTTTGTTTGTTGAATTCTAAGATCAGATCAGTGGGAGCACTTTCAACATCATCGGACACATAAGATTTCCATACGTGTCTGACAAAACTCCCAGCGACTCTAAACTTCTTATTTGCGTTTGAACATTATCAAACAAGTTTCGAAATGTCCCGATATCACTGGAATTCCTGAGAGGGGAAAGATCAAGCAAGATACTCATATGTGCATTTATTAACAAATCCTTTCTCCCAAATCGCTCTTCTAACATGTTTACAGCAATGTCGTAAATTTCCGGCGTGATCGCAAATCCTTGTACAGCGTTTATAGCCGTACCTCCTAAGTGAGCTTTAAGATAATTAAATTTATCTACTTTGTTCAAAGAATCATTCTTATGAATCGCCGATTCAAAAGAATTTCAAAATGTAAGCCATTGACTCACATCCACGTAAAACCTGGAAATAGATAGTTTCGGCAATTTATAGTCACAGAGTCCCTCACTCGTTCTATTTTCGATTCATTTAGCTCGGTGCTCTGACCAAGTGACACGCCGTTTTTCACAAAATTTTGCCTTAATACACTGCTGGCCAACCAAATTGCAGCACCAAGAAGGAAACGAGATAGCAAAGCCAGATTTACTGGACACATAACAACAGATACGAAGATGAAACGATTGAGCTTACAGGCCCGTGCGACTTGCGGAACACGCAGACATCAATAGTTCTTGTGGCCCCCATGGCTGGCAATAACGGCGGCTACACGCCGCGGCATCGACGAAAGAGGCTTTGGATGTGGGCTTGGGGTATGTCGGTCCAGGCTGCTTCCACACGTTGCCACAGATCATCAGGCATAACCGCGGGTGGTGCTCGCCGGACCACTCGGTTGCCGATCAGCGACGAGACGTGTTCGATGGGCGACATATCAGGAGAACAGGCGGGCCACGGCAGCAGTGACACCTGGTGGGCCATGAAGAATTGTCGCACGATGCGTGCCACGTGCGGGCATGCATTGTCGTATTGAAACGTGGCCGCTGGCAGGTCCTGCAGGTAAGGGAGGACTACAGGCTCCAAAACGTCGGAGATGTAGCGGTGCGTACCAGAGGGGTGCGAGTGTCATATCCAATTGCGCCCCAAACTATAACGCCAGACGACGGACCGGTATGGCGATGCATAATGCAGGCGTCATACAGTCTCTCGCCGCGGTGCCGCCACACGCGGATCTGACCACCGTGGTGTTGCAGGCAGAAGGGGGATTCGTCGGAGAAAACAATGTCGTGCCATTCCGTAGTCGAGAAGTGGCGTTCAACGGTCCACTGTCGCCACACTCGCCGGTGTAACGTCAACGGAAATCGAAGCAATGGGCGCCGTGCGACAAGTCCCCGCTCTTGCAGACGACGTCGAACGGCGTGTGCTGGCACAGGTTTTTGCGCAACACACCCTAATTCCTGCGCTAACGTTCGTGATGTAGTGGTGCGAGCCGTTAATGCCCGCAGCACAACATGCCGGTCCTCTCGTTCGGTGGTGTGCCGCGGCTGCGGCAATCACTCACGTCGGTCCGTCCGTCCTTCCTGCACCCACTGAATCCATACTCGCCTCATTGTGACTGGATGTCGTCCCACACGGGCGCCGATGTCTCGGTACGATAAACCGCTCTCGCGATAAGCCGCTATTCGTCCTCTGTCGAACTCCGAAACGTGCTGAAATGACTGCCGTATTCTGCGACGAGGCATCAGGAAGCTTCCCACGCACAGGTCCGGCAGCACAACACACTTCCACTACTTACACACCGCCCTCTGTGCAACCTTCTTAGAGTGCTTCTCGGTGGCGTGCCGGGCGCACATGATTTGCATATGCCCTGCAATGCTAATCGTTTTCATGTCCTCTCACGGGCGACGCATGCTACGAATTTCAGGCCAATCGGATGCTTCCGTCTTGGTGTTGCATTTTGGGTGGCCAGCAGTGTATATGAACTAGTTTGGATGCTCTATATCTCTATGTAGTTATATTTTTCCCGATATTCTTCAGCACTTTCTAACTCAGACTCCAATTCTCCTGGGTCAAAAACCTTTTCCAGCTCGGAATCAATTAATTTTAGTTCTGTTGATTTTTCATTAAGGTGTTCTAAAAGTTCTTCAAGATTATCTATATCCACATCAGTTAGTTTAAGTTCCGCTTCCAATCGCTTAACAATTTTGGTAACGGAAGTTCTCATCACGCCGCGTTTCTGTCTCAATCTAGCTCTAATTTCTTCGGCCATCTTTTCGTACGAAACAATATATCAGAATGTCAAGAAACGGAAGAATTCTCTCGGTTACGAATTCTGTGCGATATGTTCAAATTACCTTAACTCAAAGCCCCGACAGGGATGCCATATGTAATGTGTCGCCATTCAAATCAATCAGTAATGCACAGTATTGAAGAAAAAGACTTCTTACCTGCCATTCATTTTTTGGACGACGGCTCTTGAATCCCGGGTGTTGAGGTATTTATAATCAGTTGACAATAGCACATTAATCCAAAGGAAATAAATAAGTCCGCAGTATTTAATACAATGAATTCCCTCAAGACACGAAATAAACATCTAACATATAATTAACACAAACACATGACCGACCCACACAGACTAAAGACACGTAACATAAAACACTGGCGGTATTTTTCATCTTGTTCAAAACACACGACTTTCTCCTTTTCTGAGTTCAAATCACACGATTTTTTCTCTCCTCTGATTTCCCACGGAGTGACAGTGCCCTCTATCAGAATCGTCTCCACAGCTGCTCGGATTTTATTTGTTTTTTCTCTTCGGGATTTTTTGTTCTTCCGACAGGTAGGGACCGACCTTTGAGTTCTACATTAAGATGACATGCTTCATGTATCTTCTGACTTACTTCCGAATTGGACTTACTTGACCTAGTTCTCACAGGGCCGAAAGATGGCAGCACGTCAGCGCTCACTCTTCTCCCTTGATTTCGCGATCTACCCGTTAGCCCCAGATTACAACGGTGTGTTTTGTATAAAGAACCCACAAGTTGTATCCAGTGTCCGTTGTGTATAGTCATGCAAAAACAAAAACAACAAAAACAACAAAAAAATAAATAAATTAAAAAGCATACGTCATTTGTAGCGGTATTCCATCCCACGATTTTTTTTATTCTTTCTTTACATTGTCTAAAAATATAGGCTTCGACATCAAAATCTTTAGTACAACTTTTCAACTGTTATCTTTTTTTTTTATTGGAAGTTTAACGACGACCGTGAGCAACTCAATGGGCTATAAGAAGTCGCTCGTCCCTAATTTAGGGTCACTGCTTCCACGGAAGGAAGAGAGCCAGTGCCGTAAGACAAACACAACATCCATGCCTCACCGGGATTCGAACCCGGGCCCCTTTCGGACGAATGATCAGAGTAATTTAAAATCCGTAACTGTTTTACGATTTAGAACAGCGTCGTGACGTTAATGCATACGGTTTGACGTAAAACGGAGCAGGCTTTGGCGTTCCTTAATTTTAAATCAAAATTTGAAATTTTCAAAGCATTTCAGTGATTCTGACGAAATTATCTTTAAACCTATTAGCATTTTGAAAGAGTAAAGCTAAGCCACCCTGTGGAATTTTTTGTTTTCAGACTTTTTCTAGGTGTAGAAATGGTAGAAAAATTCAGGCAGACAATGTTTCAAAGCGCTGTTGTTGTTGTTTTTTCTTTTTTGTTTTCGTGCATGTGCAGGTATCCGGACTTTAAGACCTACCAGCATGACAATTTTTAGATCTCTAGGTTATTTAGAAGTGGCGTAACAATTCGCGAAAAATTCAAGCAAACAATGTTCCACGGATGCAATTTTTGTGTGTGTGTGTGTGTGGGTGTTTTCGGACTTTTCTAGGTATCTGGATCAAAAGACCTATCAGCATGCCAATTTTCAGATCTCTAGGTTGTTTATAAGTGGTCAAACAATTCACGAAAAATTCAAGCGATGTTTCAAAGTCGACTTCTTTTTTTCTAATACTTTTTGCGCTGCATCGATTCCAAGATGGTGGCTTGTTTACAGTTTTTATTTCGCTCCTGGTGAACTATCTGTTGGATTTTTGCGGAACTTTTTTCAATTTCCTTCTGTTTTTATTGAAAGACTTTGCTTCGCCGCCATTCCGAAGTTTCCGAGTTTTTTTACTGTCGTTAATTTTGGAACGGCGGACTTTTGTCATTTGAACTTATAGCACTTACTAAATTTACCACTAAGGAAGACAAAAGCGGTCCAAAAAGCATTTCCGTAAACCGTTATGCTAAACCATTAAGCAACTGAGATAGCTTTACCAACAAAACATATGCAGAACAAATTCTCTGCGTCACCATGGCAGCAGGTCACGGGACCAGAACGTTCCTGTGTGGTTATCGTGAAGACAGACAAGCCGTTCGTTTCCTTCCTTTGCGTCTTTAATAAATGCTTAAAAATCAGAAAATGACTTTTTCTTAATTTTTCTTTTTTGTAAAAAAGGAATGATGGTTGTAAGTTGACTCAGTAAAAATTGCAATGCGTTATGATTTATAGTTTGCCATATATCCGTTTTTTTAATGGATCCCATCGGGAAATAGAGAATTTTGTGAAATTAAAAAATTTAATTTCTCGTAAACTAAATCGAAATTAAAAAAAGGGCGACGAGGTGCAAAAATTCGGTCATGGCACTATATGCCTACAAAGTTTCGTGGTTCTGTTTGCTGTTAGTGTGTTCGGAACACGACCTGATAGCACTTTTTTGCTTACCTTAACTTTGAAATATAAAAGCTCTTGAAGTATCGCCAGAATCGAAAAACGGCTTATTTCAGCGTGTTCTCGCAAAACAATTCTCTACAAACGATGTAAATTTTGTATTTTCGTGTTCAATACGTTTTGCTCTGCGAGCTAGGAAAGAAAGAGTGTCGCGAAATTTCTAAAACAGCAGCAGCAGCTACTTTTTTTAGAATAGAGAGATATAATTTGTCTTTGTGCATATTGCGTGACCAGTTCTTTATTCGCGCAATTTAATGTCACAACGTGTTGGTTCCCTCAAGCGTTTATCCAAACCAAGTTTGTAAGAAGCTCCGAACAATTTGCTGATTGCTTTACTGCTTAATCCATGGGGGAGAGGTAAAAAAAAAAGCTTAATTCACTTTTTGGTAGTGATGGTCGAAAATAGGTGAGACGTAGAGTAAGAAAAGTGTTACATTCTGACTGCATGGAGGCCAATGTAAAGCACCCAACAAGCGTTATGATTTGGGCATGTATAGCAGCAAATGGTGTTGGCCGCCTTCATGTAATCGACGGCACGCTGAACATACATTGATACCTTCCTGGAACCAAAACTGCTACCTTCCATCAGGGATCTCTTTCTCAACAACGCACCATTTTCTTTTCAGCAGGATTTAGCTTCCTGCCACACAGAAAAAATATGCAATCAGTAATTCACAACAAAGTCTATTTCATTGTTAACCTGGCCAGAAAACACCCCTGACCTGAACCCGATAGAAAATTTGCAATGGTCATGGTTCAGCCCTGACCTGAACCCATCAAATAAAAGGCAATTAATTAAGGCTATAATTGCTTCCTGGCACCATTAATAATGAAAGCACAGCTTCAAACACTTGTTGGCTCAATGAGACGTCGCTGCGATGCAGTTTTAAAGAATAAAGGCTACCCTATTAATTACTGATAGTGCATTGAAATCGTAAGTGCATTACAGTATATTCAGCATGATTGTAGTATCCCCTGCATAACTTTTTTTGTGCTGCACATATTTGCATTATGTTTCTTGTATTGAATTCAGCATTACATTTTCTTCAAATTGACATATAAACATTTTCATTTGATGAAAAATAACGTTTCCAATAAGCCTGGAAAGTTGCAAAACATGAAAATTTCAAAAAGTGTCCACAATTTTTGCCACCACTGTATATTGTACATTAAAGACCACATTGTGCAATATTTATTCGGTCGAAACTGCCGTATTTCCACAGAACACTGCTTTCAGGTGTTACTTCGCATCATGAGACAGTTAGTTCTTTCTTGGCAGAAAAACAACCCAGTTGATTTTTTCTGCTAGATAGACATTTTTACATTCATGAGGGAGGAAAACTGTAACTTCAAAATAAATATTTCGGTGTGAGGAGACACTTTTCATGGTTGAAGGTCCTTTTAAGGGACAGCCAAAATCTAGCAGTTCGTTTTAAGGCACTTTTACAACAGAACGAATCGCGATGGGTACTCAGCTGACGTGCTGCCATCTATGGGCCGGTACTGAGTCTGTGATAATCCATTTATTAGCTATTCATAGAAATCGTCCTGAGCTTTAAGATGGATTTCGTACTTGAATTCATCTGAGGAGGTGCAAATATTATTTATGATATCGTAGCCAAAATTACTTTGCAGTAAATTATTCAATAAACAGATCATTTGGCACAATATGTTAAGTGACCTCACAGTGAATTTCTTAGCTAGCAGAACATCCCACAGTAGAAGACACAGTGCTTCCGTCATGGGACTCTCTTTCTAGGACCTACGTACACCCAATCTCCAAAACAGCTTCGAACCAATGGCGTGTCCGAAATGGCCTTAATCACGATTTCTTGTGTATGTTATCGGCAATGTCAGAAATTAGACATTGTACAGAATGCCTAGGAAATCTGTAGAATGCTGAAAATGGGACGTCAACGTATTAAACACTTAAAATTTTCACACATTTCCTAGGCATACTAAGCAGTGTCAAAAGGCAAATCGGCGAAGTATAAAATACTCCCGTCGGTGACTTTTTTTTTTCACGTGGCGAGGCACGTGACTTTCAATGCTTGCGTTAAGCGCCACCTATGACGTTGTTGTTTTTTTCACTTGGCGGGGCACGTGACGGTCAAGGCTCGGTTCAAGCGGACTGTATTTAGTATTATTCCCATTTACATTTCTGTCTTTGTTCGTCAGTGACGAAACACGCGAGTTCCAATTTACGCAAAAGACGTTAGCCCGTACTGTGTTGCATGAGAATGGCAGAGCAAAGTGTAGTGCCAGGAAAAGAATCACTGCATGTTGGCATGCAACGACGATTCAACGAAGAATTATCTGAAGTGCGAGCCAATGCTGCTAAAAACTGTCTTTTTCTAACCGAAACTACTTACCAAAAGTATGTGAGCGATGTGAAAAAGGCTCAGACGACCACTAAGTAGGAACCAGGGACTATTGGCTGCTGAATCGCTATGATGTGATAGTGGTAGAAAATAAAAGTAAGTTGATTTATTTTGTTAAAGAAGGCGTCAGTGCTATCCAGTTTTACGTCACGGTTTCTGAGTTATTTAACGTACTTCATGATGCTCATTTGGTCATTGGCCATGGTGGACGTGACAGAATGTTGAAAGAAGTTTCAACGAAGTACAAGAATATTACTCGTCATGATATTAAACTTTACATTCACCTTTGTGAGCCATGTCAGAAAAAACAAAAGGTGTTAAAAAACACCTTTTGTTTTTTACAGTGTTTTTAGCACCTTTTTGTCTTCACACCTTTGTTTTTTCTGTTGTGAGAAAAAAGAAAAGGGTGTAAAGACGTTCCCGACCACGAAATTCCTCTTAGATCAGCTGCTAATTCCATAGGAAGTGGTCAAGGATTCGTAAGGTGTATGTGCAAGACCAAGTATCAAACTATGAAGTGCTTTTGTGTGAAAAAGACAATTAAATCTAATTCAAAATGCCATTCTAGCCTTCCTTGTTGCAACAAGGTCAGTGCTAGTCTTTTTCTCTTGTCTTTCAGTAAGAAAGTCGTATACTTTATTTTGTATTTCTTCCTTGATTTTCACAGACGTCTTTTCAATAAAGGCCTTTTCATGATTTTACTTTGCTTAAATAGTCCTTTTCGTTTTACATAATGTCTAGGATTTATATAAAATGCCGAGGGGAAGAATATACAATATTAAAATAACATAAATATTGCATACTTTACCTAAAAAAGTCACTTATTCTATAGATTTCGTAAGCATTCTGTACAATGCCTGTTTTTCACACATTGCTGGTAGCATATATACACCGAAGAGCAATTGAATTAGAGACAGCTGGCGTTATGTAAATATGGCTCTGTGGGCGGCCCTGTAAATGGAAACGACATGACGTATGCAGCGATCCGACAATATAAGGAGTGGTGTGACGGGAATCAGTAAGAGTCGGACGCAGTATGGGTAAGACGAAGAATCTAAGCGCATTGGATCGTGGGCATGTCGGGGTCTGACGAATGGGTCATTCCATCTCGAAAGTCGTGCAGGCACTGAGATTTTCACGAGCCACGGTGACACGGGTGCACCGTGAGTACATCGAATCCGGTAAAACCATTCCTGCAAGGGCCAACTGCCGTGGACAACAGCGTGTGGATGAGCGGGGTCATCATCGGCTAGCTCGCATTGCAATAGCGGATAGACGGACCACAGTGCAAGAAATCACTCGGCAATTTAACGCTGGTGCACAAAAACGTGTAAGCAGCCACACCATCCAGAACCTTCTCCTCGCTATGGGGTACAGAAGCCATCGTCCCACGAGGGTACCGCTGCTGACCGCACATCACAGGGTGCAAAGATTAGCATGGGCGCGGGAACATCGCCACTGGACCCTAGACATGTGGGAAAATGTTGCCTGGACTGATGAGCCGAGATTCACGTTGGTACATGCGGATGGCAGGATACGAGTACGGCGCAAACCACATGAAGCGATGGATCCTTCTTGCCAGCAGGGTACTCTTCAAGCTGGTGGGGGTGGCATTCTCGTCTGGGGACTGTTTACGTGGACTGAAATGGGACCCCTGGTACGTGTGACATCGTCCCTCACAGGTCAACGTTACCGGGATGTCTAGGACGACCATTTGCTCCCGTTTGTGAGTCTTCAACATCCCACTGGGGACCCCATCCTGCAACAAGAGAATGCACCGTGCCATCGCTCCCGAATTGTATCCGAATAGTTGGATGAACACTCCACCGACGTGGCCTCGCTTCCTTGGCCAGCTAAGTCACCTAATCTCAATCCCATCGAGCACATCTGGGATGCCATCGAGAGAGATGTTCAAGGCTCTGACCCCCTTCATCGAATCTTCGTGAACTGTGGGAGCTTGTTCAGGGGTCGTGGATCCGTATGGCTTCCCAACGCTTCCGGTGTCTTGTCGCGTCCATGCCGAGACGAATCGCCGCCATCATCAGGACGAAAGGTGGTGCTACACGTTACTAGGCAGGTATCTCTAACTCAATTGCTTTTCAGTGTACTTATGAAATACGCTTTCCGGATACTTCCAGTTTTTGCTCTGTATCCGATGATCATGCCCCTTTCCAAGGGCTCGAATCTCGTCTTTTACCAAATACAATATCCGTTTCAGCTACGACTCGCAGTGCACGCGTTACAGAAAGCGCTATACACTCCATTTACCTTCTTACATATGTACCGCCGCGTCGGAAACGATCCGAACGTTAGATAAAGGCGGGAGGTTGTCATGGTGAAAGTCATCGAAATACGTGACGTCAGTGAATAAACAAAGACATCGCTCTTTCCACGTTTTAGTCGCACACAGCAACCGAAAAATTGTTATCCGGTCACCGCTGGGGTTCCGAATCTTAGATCTCTCGATATCTAATTCAGTGCGTTAGCCTTACGCTACGGTGGCCAACAATCAACGGCGCTATGTGAGGTTTTCTGTCAGCTTCTGACATCATAAATCCGTAAGATGGGCTCAGCTACTGAGACGTCTCCATCTGGTGGGCATTAACGACACTGGCTATTTAATAATGATAGTAGTTAAATCCAAAGGGCGAGATCCAAAGTGAAAATCCTCCAAATACATGGCGTCAGTGAATAAACAAAGATATCGCTCTTTCCACGTTTTATCAGCATATAGCAACCGAATACGGTAGCAGCTGGGGATCCGAACCCCAAGATCTCTCGATATGTGGTCCAGTGCGTTAGCCTTACGCTATGGTGGCTAACAATAAACGGCGCTATGTGTGTTTTTCTGTCAGATTTTGACATCATAAATCCGTAGATGGGCTCAGCTACTGAGACGTCTCCATCTGGCGGGCATAAAACGTGGAAAGAGCGATATCTTTGTTTATTCACTGACGCCATGTATTTGGAGGATTTTCACTTTGGATCTCGCCCTTTGGATTTAACTGCTATCATTATTATATAGCCAGTGCCGTTAATGCCCACCAGATGCAGACGTCTCAGTAGCTGAGCCCATCTTACGGATTTATGATGTCAGAAGCTGACAGAAAACCCCACATAGCGCCGTTGATTGTTGGCCACTGTAGCGCAAGGCAAACGCGCTCTGCTAGATATCGAGAGATCTGGGATTCGGATCCTCAGCGGTGACCGGGTAACAATTTTACGGTTGCTATGTGTTGATAAAACGTGGAAACAGCGATGTCTTTGTTTATTCGGTTGTCATAATATTTTGCTCTTACGATGTATACAACTTTATCAAGTGCACGCGTTTTTACCTGCCACAAACATTTTTACGACAGGATGGAAGAAACTGTTACAGACGATCCTTGGAATTACGTGACCAATTTGAGTACATATGTATCTGCTTAAGATTTATTATGAAGTCGAAACTGAAAAGCCGTGCGATTTTTATTTCCTTATTTTCTATGGATAAGTTGCCTAAATAATCTTAGCTGACTAAGATGTAGGAATTTTGGCATTGGTAAAAAGAAAAAAATGTTTAAATCTTTATTTATTGTTGTTATAAAGACGCTAACACAAAGCAAATATTATTGAAGGATGTAAACGCTTAGTGCAGTTTTTCTTTCTTTCAGATCCTGTTGACCATATAGTGTATTTGGGATCCAAAGCTGAAATCCCATGTTTTCGTAAAGGAAAAACAGCGGAACCGACTTTCTCGTTTACTTGGGAACATCACAACAATGAACCACTGAAGGACAAGCGGTATTCCGTCAATGAAAAAGGTCTCCTGAGCATAAGTAAGGTGTATCCCAAAGATTCCGGCGAATTTATCTGCACGGCAAAGGACACTGCAAAAGAAAAAGTCTTTACAGTTCAACATAAGATCAAAGGTGAGCCTAGTAAATGTCATTGCATGGCTTCCTCTTATCTCCAAGTGATCTTGGAGAATATCAGCCGGCCAGTGTGTTTCGTTTTGTGGTCTGCAAACACGGTCAGGAAGATCTTTTTGCCGTATAAAGCCTACAATTTTCGAAAGTTTCTCTTTTTCCTATCTGACTGTTCACATTATTCTCTCTCTCTTTCTTTCTTTCCCTTTTTTTTCTTCATCAGAAGTCCCAGGGAGGGATAAAGATTTTAAAAAAATACCCTATTTTTACTGTTATGATTTCTTCCTGATTCTGTTATAACTCTCATCGTTCCCTATTATTAATCAGGAAAAGTGGTACAAGCTTTCTGGGTCTCTTTGCTGCCATTGCTTATGACCCCATTGAGAGTCTTCTTCCCCCCTCCCTTTTATGATTTTTGTATCCAAAGAGATTCCCAATCCCTTAAAAGAGGCTGTCTTATTTTGATTTTGCAAGGAAATCCTAGGATTAAAGGAAAACTAAGGAAGAAAGGAGTAAATAACTTTTTGATTTAATGTCCTCAGAAAGGAATTTGAGAGAATAAAGGAGACGTTTGAAAACAGTAATTTCATATAAAACATTTAGTTTTCAAAGATAAAAAAAAATACTTGAAGGCCAACATGGATGATAACAGATTGTGAGCAGCAAGTTTTTTCTTTCCTTTATTTTTGTCTTCCATGATAGCGTTATTGTCTTGTCACATATAATCATTCTCCAGTTCTACTAACAAAAATGAACAGAAAAATTAAAAAATAAATTGGCCAGGGTTTGAACCAAAGCAAGTTTCAACAGTGTATGAGAATGGAGGATTAATTACCGCCTCCACGATGAAGCGCACTTAGACCTTAATGCATCCACACCCTATGTTTGTGCTTTTCCATATCGCCTTTAATAAGCTGAATAAAATTATTTTATTCGTTTATTCGTAATTTAATGTGTCTGCCTCTTTATCCTTATTCTCTCCCTCTCTTTGTATAAGAATTTAACGAAATAGCAGGAGAATGAGGTTATTGACGAGAATGAGGTCTCTCTCTCTCTCTCTCCGTTCAAAAGAATTTAGCGACATAGCAAGACAAGGAGGTTATTGCCTAAAACGAGGCCCAGGTTCTTCCCAGGGCAGTAGCTATAGCGGGAGCTAGAGGAGTCTTAGCTCCCTTTGGAATGACAGTAAGTCCTTTCTGAATAATGAACGTTGTTGTAATTACTCTGAATTTATTTTTTCGGTGGTTTATGCAAATTTCTACGGTATTTCGTTATGAGCAAAAGTATTTTGCGTAGTTATTCATATATTGCACTTCTTTTGAAAAAAAATTTAAATGGTGATATATTCGAAAGATTAGTAACTCAGAAGAAACGACTTTTCGAGGTGAATCAATAAGAATAGCTGTGTGTTTCTATGCCGCATGGACACGGGACTTGTTGGAACTAAGGGTCAGGGGAGAGGAAAATGCCATTCCTGGATGAGCGGGGAAAACGGGAAATTCAGAAGAAAACAGAAATAAAAATAGGCGGTGGGTGGAGGAGTTTTTGCGTTGAAGACTAAAATACAGTTCGTCACTTAGTTAGAGCCTATGTAATGCTAAACTACAGTTGAAAAACTTCCAGGTTGTAACGTATACTCCAGATTCAGTTTCTTTTTGATTTTGCTATCTCTTGTTATTTTATTTTCCTATGCAAATTATCTTCTCACTTAACGAGATGTTGTTTCTCCCGCTGAATTATATGTGGCAACGAGTGTAAGTCATGACGTGGTGGTATGCAGTATATATAGGCGCGCTCAAGTATACCAAAGGGGTTCGTTTTATATGTGATAGGTTCTTCCTGATTATTGATATGCGATTTACCTACGTTTCTACGATATTACGAAAGTTCGAGCTATCAGTAGTTGTGTTATTTTGGAGTGTGTATTTGAGTAATACCAGGAGCTCCCCAATAAAAGGTTAAAAGTGAGTACGTTTTCTTAGTTCATTTTATTGTCAGACCTCTGTCTGGCCGTTAAGTCTATTTCATTGTTTTCGTTAAGTTCAGGGTATATTGTGTTTACCGCTCTAATAAGGAGCCTTCAAGGTACTAATGTACTAAAACTGAAGTTATATTACTGATATTCAAGATAATGAGGAACGCTGAGTAAAAATAAATTCCATATTCTTGGAATTTATTGCACGTGCGTGTCTTACCTAAACAAACTCTAGCACTTTGAAGATTAAGCACACTTTAGCTACGTCAAGTAACCTTTCAATAACCCTAACGTGACTTAACGTAAGCTTTCCTGCACTACACGTCCAGCCGGAGAATTTTATTCATTATAAGGTGCTTAATTGCCTGCAAAGAAGTATTGTCGCTGGGAGTTTTTAGCCAAATGTAGGCGTGAGAAAGTAATGTTGGAGGGAATTCCTTGGGCGCACGAGAGAGTAAGAGCATTCGACGTCTTTGTTTATTACTGTGCTGTCAGTAGGAGTAGTTCTACGATGCTTTGTGTGAGAGAAAGGGAACTTCTTAGCAGGAATCTAAAGGTTCTTAGTTTTTGAGTGGGGAAAGAAGGTTGGCTATTGACCACTGCTCCTGGTTGCACGGAGCACCAGCGAAGAAAAATGCCTGACTAAAGCTGGAGAAAAAAGCGGAACCGAAGAAGATAGGTAAAAAAAAAATCAAAACACGACACGAATAACTCGCAGATGCTGTTGCGTGAATCAACGATAAGGGACCAGAACTAGAAAAGCAAATAGCTTGTCGATGCTCGTTAGGAATTATTGTTCCGTCAACGATACCACGATGGCCACCTCTGTGGTGTAGAAGTTATGTAGAAGGGGCTTAGCGCGCCTCAGCGGGGCTAAGGCACTACTTTTCTAGGCTGCGAGACACTTTTGGTGGTTAGATGGCTAGAAAATTTGGATAAAGAATTGTTTTTCAGATGAAAATGTATGCAAAAACAGGGAAAACTGTGTTTTATACGCAAACAAACTTGTATCTTACCGGAATATTTGTACTGTAGAGACAGCCGGGCAGTCATCTCTGATGCGTATAAGCTTCTGATAATTCGTTCGAGCTAGGCCCAGATACGATCCCCGGATGAGGCACGGGAGGTGCGCTTAGACAAAGGTGCTGAATCGGTCCCTTCCCTGGAACAATTGATCTGAAATGAGGCATGGGTGGTGTGCTTGGACAAAGGTACTGAATCTTTCCCTTTTCTGGAACATTTAACCCGAAATGAGGCATGGGTGGTGTGCTTGAACAAAGGTACTGGATTTTCCCCTTTTCTGGAACATTTAATCCGAAATGAGGCATGGGTGATGTGCTTGAACAAAGGTACTGGATCTTTCCCTTTTCTGGAACGTTTAACCCGAAATTAAGGACTGGAGACTGCTCATAGCCATACGAGTTGCCCGTGGTAGTTTTTAAATCCAGGAACATACAAACAAAACAAAAAATACTGTATAGATTGAACTATACAGTAGCATCACGCAGTAGGGTATCTCACGAATACTTGGGTTCTAACTCCAAGAGTATGGGAGCTATTTTGTCTATACAGCAGGCAAAATAAATTTATTGGAGATGGCTATTCCGTGGGAAAACGAAAGATAGTAGTGAAGGACATCTGTACAAAACCACACGCTATTGGCTCCAATAAAAGTAAATCCTCTGACTCCTTATGGGAACACAAAAATCTCCTACATCTACCTTGTAATCTTTGGGAAAACGCAGCGTTATTCATATTGAATGGATGTTACTATGTTAGTTGGACAAATAGCCCCCATAAATATTTTAAATCGTATAGAAAGATACAAAGCGGTATTTAAATAAAAAAAGTTTTATTCTTTCCATGTAACGTTCATGTACATTCTTCCTTTTATTTTAAGTTGCTCAGATTACGCAGTCTTAATATAAAATGATACGGTTAATTAGTAATGAAAATTTGAAAAAATAATGATAAAAATAGCGAATCAGATTTTGAAAATTTTGAGCGTATTTTTCCCGGGTTTTTTTTTCCTGGTCCGTTCACCGCTAAGGCACTTTTTTATTTAGAATTATATTACTGTGACGCAGTAGTCTAAGCACTGGCTTGCAGTGCTACAATCCTGAAAAAAAGAAGTCTGGCGCTTCGAAGACCGGCCCAGGCGTTATGAATCCCAGCAGGTGGGTGTGTGGAAAAGGGGGCGCCAAGAAACCTTTGAAATCGAACATACGCACACATATCATCAACATCATCATCCTCAACCATTATCAATCCACTGCTGGAGGAAGGTCTCCCCAAGTTTCTTCCACAACAATCTGTCTTGCGCCAGTCTCCTCCATGCCACTCCCGCATGCTTTCGAATTTCATTCATTCATCTCTCATGTGATCTTGGTCTTTTCCTGTCCCTTGGAATCTAGTCTAAAATTTAGATTGTCCATCGTTGGTCCGTTCTTATAGCAACATGTCCAACCCATTGCCATTTCAGGGATTTTACTCTGATCAGGATGTCTTCCACTCTTGTCAATTTCCTTTTCTATGAGTTTCTCTCCTTATCTCTCCTGTTTACACCAATCATGCATCTCTCCATGCATCTTTGAGTTGTCTGCAGTCTTTGTACGTCTTTTTTAGTTAAGGTCCACGCCTCTGCTCTGTACGTAAGCACTGGAAGGATGCATTGATTAAACTCTTTTCTTTTTAAACATAATGGCATGTTATTCTTAAAAATTGTACTGTTTCTTCCAACAACTCTCCAACCAAGTTTTATACGTAGATTAATTTCTTCATCAATGTGACTTTTTCTTGATATCTTCTGTCCAAGTTAAATATAGATATTAGTTATCTACTCCAGCTTTTCCCCATCAATCGACAAATCTTCATTTCTTGTAAAAACACTGTACCTCAGTTTTGTCTTCTGAAAGTTCATTTTTATTCCAACTTCTTTACTCTTGCCAGCAAGAGTAAAGAAGTTGGATCATATTCTGAAGTTCTGAAGGTGCTGGTACAAAAATCACTACGTCATCAGCAAAACAAAGGTGAGTTAAATAATCTCCATTAATCTTCGCCAATGAAAATTGAAAAGGGAGTGAGACAAGGCGACACCATATCTCTCAAACTCTTTAATGGCACATAGCATATATATATATATATACATGATAATGAATGCCTGTGCAGCTGGGGTGGGAAGTGCTGCTTCGTCACGACCACCATCCTTTCTGAGGGTTCTTCCCTTACCTTCTGCGCATGCTTCAAACTGCTTGAAGTCGCGGAGTGCATTATTTCTTGTTTTTCCAAAGAACTTGTGATGATGTAAAGAAACATTTAATAAGAAGAGTATTTTAATTTGCTTAACCGAGGCGGCAAAAAGTATCCGTTGCGTGAAACAGTTGATGCTATTTCAGTAGCACAAATAACCTTCCAGAAACTTCTAAATAAAAAGTATGGATTTTTTTTAAATCCAGTGCTCATCATTCCATAGTTCTATAACTAACTAGAATTTTTTTTGAGAAAAGTAAAGACGTTTCCTTTTTTAAGCAAATGCATTCAGTGTGAAAGAGGATTTTTTTAGCAAAGTTATTAAAACTTTTGCAAATATATGCTTGAACAATTACACAAAAGTGTCAGCTGATGACAAAGTTAGTGCTTCTGATAAGAGGAGAGTTAAAAATATATTGTTTGTTATTGGAACCAGGGGCGTATGTAGGTTTTCTCAGGCGAAGGGGGGGGAGGGGAGGGGGCGACGAAACATGTAAGTTTTTGAAATCCATCAGGACAAAATAAAAGTCAATGAAAAACAGAAGTAAAAAAATTAACGCATCACTTCCTAACATAAATTGATGCATTTTTCCTTTTTTCTAATGCAAGTCGCATTTTTAACAAAAAATGAGATACTTTCGGTGGCGTGGGGCAAGACCTCTTGAGCCCACCTCCTCTAAATACGGCCCTGATTGAAGCCATGTCTTTTTGGAACAAAGGTCAGAACGTTTTAAACTCCTGAAAGTTTGTTTCGATCATACACCAGAGAACGTAAGTCATTCAAATTCTCAGAAAGCTGTTAAACTTCCGAAAAAAGTTATTTTAAAGAGATGCAGTTTAATTACTATACATTTTGATAAAAAGTATTCGGCTACTTTAATTAATTAGGTATATACATTTTTTTATTTAACGTAATTATGTGCTTCGTCATGTGTGTTCTCACTTTAGTTTTCGTGTTTGGTTGTAGCTTGTTAAGCGAGATCGTATGAGTGTCGAACACAAAAGTAATCATGTAAACCTTGCAGGAATGTACAGCTTTAGAAATGTTATCAGTTTCATGTGTTAAATTAAAGGTTCTGTGTTTACATTTGTTTTTGTTTTTTTCCCTGTTGATCCGTGAGCCAAACTGTTAGCGCAGACAAGTATATAATAATCTTCCGAAAATTCGCATTGCTCTGTGTAACGAAGGACGGTGGGACGGTGCTGCTGACGTCACAAAAAGCTACCCTGGCCTTCAGATCTCGTTGGCCACGGTCTGAGTGAGTAGGTTTTGCCAGGCGGAATATTTTTAGTGTGACTCAATCTATCAATCTAACTCATGATTAACCGAGTGTTCTTTTTGAGTTCGCTGATTCTCAAAACCTTTCCTATTGTTGAAGGGCGGAGAGAATTTTGCTTGAGTACTCTGCAGCAATCTCTGAAAGTCTCCTCTTCCAGGTGTGCCTTATCTCAGAAGGCAAGGTCTTGGGATGAGCACTGTAAAAATATAGAGTCCTCCGATTTTTCTTTTTATCTATTTTCTTATATTAATTATTGACATGCTCAGATTCTTAGAAAAACTATAAATTTCTAAACAGATTTCTAAGCTTCATCGATTTCTATGTTTCCTGGCAATCTGAGAGGGCTTAAACAAGCCTTGCGTTACTATACACTCCCAAAACATCGGATACAACTGTATATTTCAGAAATATACAGATATCGATAATAGAATTTTCATACGTTCTGTAGGTCAGTTTGCACAGAATTTAAAAGAACCATTAAAGAAACTTTAATTTTAAATACATTTTGTTGCAGTGGTTCAAATGCCTAGTGCTGGGATGCACTTGACGTTCACTTACCAGGTGGAAGAGTGCAACAGAAAGCTGGAATACCTTGCAGCTAAACATGTTGAACAGATGGTCAAGTCAAAATTCTGCATGAAAAAGGAATGCAAGTTGGGAACCGTGCATGGAAATTGTCACCAAGAGGTAAGTAACAATATCACATGAGTCTCTGGCACAATCTGATAAATATCTAAAGTAATGTTTTAGAAATGAGAAAAGCGTTGAAACAACAGTACGAAACTAATTTTATCAATTTCATTTGATCATAGTAGGCGTGACACTACGAAAGGGTTATCAGCTCCCACAACTTTTCTTCGAGCCCACCCTTTAGGTTAGCCCCCCCCCCAACCCCCAATAATTAAGCAGTTAGAACATGACGAGTGCAACCATCTAAGATTTTAGGTGACTACAATAAAGGTGTAGAAATTTTGGTATGTAAAATGATTTTTTTTTTTTTTGTTAAATTTAGTGTTGTGTTATTCCATGAAATAGAGGGAGTCCTCTCAGCGAATGTCTAAGACAGTAGTAGAAAGACGACGCGACGTTTTCGAAATTATAGTTTAAAAAAGTCGGAGAGAGAAAGAGAGAGAAATAGATATTCTTTGTCAGGTTACAAACTAAAACTCATAAACATAACAGCCTTATGACAGCAAATATTAAAAAAAAGATTAAAAAAGTGACTTACGTAAGCTGAAATTGTGAAGAAATAGTAACTTGTTAAAGGATATAATAGTAACTTGTTAAAGGATATGGCCACTTTATTATGACCACCTGACAGTTTTAAGCAAATGAGCTATGGCTGCGCGCTGTTGACGATAGAGGGTGATGCTAGAATGAAAAGGGAAAGCTTAGTGCTTGCGACAGTAGTAGAAGTGATTTTTGGGTGACGAGATGGGTAAAAAATGCGATTTGTCGGACTTTCAACGTGGGATGATTGTTGGAGCTCGGAGCGAGTATCACCGAAACCGCGGCATTCGTGAAATGTTCCACAGCAGCTGTTGTTAAAGTGCTTAAAGACTGGACGATCAGCCAAAAACCTGGGTCTCTACGTGCAACGTGTGGTCGTCATCGACTAGTGACTGCTCGGGCGGAACGGAGAGTGTCCAGACTGAAACCAGACAACAGACGGGCAACAGTGCAGCAAATTACAGACCACCTTAATCAAGGATCTCCTCAAATGATCTCTGCACGCACTGTTCGCCGTACACTGCATCGGATGGGATATGGCAGTCGAAAGCCTGTTCGAACACCTTTGCTGTCTGCAGTTAACAAGAGAAAACGTCTCCAGTTCGCACAGGAGCACAAGAATTGGACAGTCGATAATTGGAAACAAATTATGTGGTCCGATGAATCACGTTTTCAGTTGCACCATGCCGATGGCCGAGTGAGAATTTGGCGGAAAAAGCACGAAAGCATGGACCCCAAATGCATTGCTACAAACCTTCAAGCTGGTGGAGGCAACGTTATGACTTGGGGAATGTTTTCCTGGCATGCTTTGGACCCTTTAATTCGTGTTGGTCAACGTCTGACTGGCACATCATATCTAAACATCGTTGCGGACCAAGTGCATCCTGTCATGTGGATGGTTTATCCGAATGGCGATGGCTACTTTCAACAAGATAATGCGCTCTGCCATAGTGCTCGTATTGTACAGGATTGGTTTCAGGAACATGTCGGTGAGTTTACTTTGCTTAGGTGGCCACCACAATTTCCAGATCTCAACCCCATTGAGAATTTGTGGGATGAAGTTGAACGAGCCATCAGACAGCTGGATCCACAACCCTGCAATCTCCCACTCCTGGAAAGTGCTATTCATCAAGCATGGTCTCAGATTCCACAAAGCACCTATCAACATCTCGTGGAGTCCATGCCACGAAGAATCGGTGCAGTATTAAAGGCAAAAGGTGGCCCAACGAAGTACTGAGGGGGTGGTCATAATAAAGTGGCCACTCAGTGTATAAAGATTCGTATCAATGGTTTTTAGTATTTCATGTATTGAATAAATACTATGTACAACATGTACTTTATTTTTTTTTTTTGTTGTTGTTGTTTTACTGGGAATAACATCAGCTTTCGGTGAAGCCGAAGTTTTTTGCAAAATTTCTTTGGGTAAACGGAATTTTTTTCTCAAAAGTTTTTCCAAGCACTTCAAAATTTGTGCCCCCCCCCCCGCCCGCAACATTACGCATCCCTTCAGTTCTGAACTGCTGTCGTCCCCACTGATGATAAGTGAAAAATATTTTGCATTCTATTCACTCAAAAGTTCCTCATACTATGTTCATACATACGTAGTAACCATATCGACGACGTCTGTTTAAATGCATTTGTTCGCATTACGTTAACATCACCTGCCAACGTATCCATGCCGCCCCGGTGGCGCAGTGGTCTAAGCGATGGCCTCTGATCATTCGTCCGAAAGGGGCCCGGGTTCGAATCCCGGTGAGGCATGGATGTTGTGTTTGTCTTAAGGCACTGGCTCTCTCTCTTCCCTGGAGCCAGTGACCCTCAATTAGGGACGGGCGACTACTTATAGCCCATTGAGTTGCTCACGGTGGTCATTAAACCTCCAATAAAAAAAAACGTATCCACAGAGCGAAGTTCGTATTTGAACCTCCTTGGTGAAGTGAAGTTAACCGGAAAGTGAGTATATTCTTGACCCCAAGTAGTTTCAAGCTCATAGGCGAGTACACAGAAATGCGAATTCCTTTTGAAAAAGGCAGCATGGAAGATTTTTCATGCACTCTTTATCAACTAATGACGTTTTACACTGTATTTAAAATCGACACTTATATTTTAATGTATCCGCAACAAATGCATCCTTCAGAGATTTTTTGGAGGGATGATGGCTTTCTGCTACAATGCCGAACAAAACATCTATGAATTCCAAAAAATCATATTCTTTTTTATTTTGTGGAAAATGCAAAATTTCTTTTGCTGTATTTGCTGAAAATAATGCTTCTGCAAGTGTTACTTTCTGTCGCTCGTTTCCTTTCACAGTTAGAAAATTTGATTTCAGTTTATGGAATAATTTAAATTCTCTTGAATCTCTGTTTACAACTTCTTATATCATATCAGCTATAAAAATAGTGCAATCTTGAAGTATAAATCCTTTGTCCAGAAAGTGGTTTGTAAGCAATTTTCCATAATGAATTAAATCTGCAAACACTCATGTCTTTTCCACAGCGCGGTACAAGCAAAAAACACTATGTCTTTTGTTTTTACTGCGGCAATTGGGAACGAATAATGGGTAGCAGAAATTAAAAGAAAAAAAAGTTTCTTCCACAACGTACCATATCGTTCTAAATCAGAAACCATTGCCTTTACTTCGATGCCGTTTGATTGTATCTGCTTAATTGCATAACAAAGCTAGCTAGCTCATTTGTTATGGAAACATTTAAAATCGCAGAAAATTAGTATCTTCCATTGAGAAATCAACCTCTTATTAAAATAAACTGAACTTTCCTTAAGACACTCAGAATCGTTCGAGTATCACAACGCAATTTAGAATCAATGCGCATTTCGTCAACAGAGATTTTTTCAAGGCAGCCTGAACTTTCGCAGTTTCTTTTTAAGGGGTTCCACCTGAAATCTCTGCCTTATGTTTCTAATGGTAAAACTTCAGTACATATTTTCTTCGCAATTAATGTATTTCCAAGGACGAAAATTTGCACATCGATAAAACGAACTGTAAGTTATAGCATGGGATTCTTAATACTTGCTAAAACATAACCATAATTATATTAAAAATCAATCGTTTTTCTTTCAATAATGTTCAGACCTGTTAATAGATGGCACGACATGTACATTGATGACGTCAGTAGACAAAAAATGTCGGATTGCTTAATTATGGTTATGTTTTAGTAAGCATTAAGTATCCCATGCTATAACTTAAATCTAGTTTTATCGATGTGCAAATTTTCATCCTTGGGAATACAAGAATTGCGAAGAAAATATGTACAGAAGTTTTAATAATGGAAACATAAGAGCAGTAGAAAAGGGCCGATTCTGTAACAAAGGAATACTGCCCACTGCTGCCCACTGTAACAAAGGAAAACTGCCCACTGCTGCCCACGACCCCGCTCACTGCAACAAAGGAAAATTCTGTAACAAAGGAATACTGCCAACTGCTGCCCACGACCCCGCCCACTGCTGCCCACGACCTGATTCTGTAACAGGAAAACTACCCACCCCGCCCAATGCTGCCCACGACTGTATTTGTATGTCTTTAGATCAATGGCGTGAAATGATGGAAGAGAAGGAAACAATATCACATCATCTAGCCTATGGAATATCGGATCATAATTTTTCATTTTCGAGGTTTCTAAAGGTAAAAGTTATCTCACAAACTCGTGAAATCAGTATCAGTAAAGAAATTTATAGTTGGAAGGCTGCAAAAATGTACAAATCGAATATTCTTCTCTCTGAAAGTCTGTGGAAAGAATTGCTTCATATTTCTTCCAGTGTATGGCATCAGGTGGTAATAGAATTTTATCGAAATATATTTTTTCAAAGTATATTCAAGGAAGAGATGCAATCAAATGGGCAAACCTTGAATAGCAATTTCACATCTTCAGAGCAAAGTGAAATGCTGATTAACGAACTGAAAACGATTCTTACAAATGCAATAGTTGAGTATTTGAATGAAACAGCTAGGTCAAAGTCTTTAGATTTTTCTGAAGTGTATTGTAATGATGAACATTTCCGCACAGCCCTTTTAAAAATAGAATGTAGTAAAATCGCAGAAAAATATCTCGAATCCCTAGAAAGAAGAAACTTGCTATCGTTTGTAACGGATGCTTTTTTACAAGCAATATATCTACAAATTATTTTCAGTATGATCAAAGCAGAAATTCGTGAAAGTGACTTTGAATAAGAAATCATACGTAAAGCAAGCACCTACACAAAAGAAGGAAAGAAAAAACCAACGGCACTTTTAAGGGCCACACATTTTTATAAGAAATCATACGTAAAGCAAGCACCTACACAAAAGAAGAAAAGAAAAAACCAAAGGCCCTTTTAAAGGACCACACATTTTTATCAAAAATGATTACCATAATCGTGCAATTTTCTGTGTGTGTGTGTGTTAATGAAGGTTTCTATCTAGTTTTCTCAGTTTTTTTAAACGCATGGAATACATTATCCACCTCTACCCTTCCTAACATTTTGTAGATAGCGAATTCAGTGACATGTAAACGTAATTACAATTATTCCATAAGCATTGTTAACTTAAATAATTCCTAACACACGATCATCGAAAACTCTCGTATGTGTTTGACGCAGTTATTCCTATTCATTCTTCCAACAACTACTGTTTTAATTTTTAAAAAGTTATGTAATAAGAGAAACGGTGTTTTTGATCGGAATCACCATAATTTGGTACATTTAGATAGGTAACAAAGCACAGAATTTGTTTTAGTACTTAGGTGATCTTTTTGTTTGTTAATGGAAAATATTTGTTATGTAAATATGATCTTTTTTTTTTATTCCGTTTCCACATCACCCAAGAGGTAGGAATCTCTAAGCGTTTTATTTTTAAGTGGTTTCCCCGCGTAGGCCTATTCCACTGTTGTTGTTTCTTTTGTTGTTTTTTTACCACCTGTTTACGTAAATTGTACTAACTTCATCCCGTACGGTTTTTCCTTTCAGAGATTTCAGAAATACATCTGAAATGTAAAGATGCATTTTGTTTGCTTCTACAACAAACGGCTCGGCGAGCAATCTAGGTTGCAAGTAAGGAATTGCATCATTTTTGTAAAATCTCCACTTGTCTTCACTTTATGTTGTAATACAGTCAGGGGCTGTCTGGTTCTGTTGTTGGAGTTTCAGAGGTATTCTACATTAGTAGCAGACAAACACTTTTCCAATACAATCCTCTACTGCTTCAGTGACAGTCTTTTGAAACATTAGTAATAATGTATCATCTTTTGACTTGATACATTTATTCTGAGGAAGTCTCCTGTTTTTTAAGAAAGTTTGAAATGCTCTGCCAAACAACACCTCTGTCACGGAATCTGACACATCATCACAGATATTTTGCAGTTTTTCGAATTGATCTTCGGTGAAGATGACTCCTCCTGGAGCAAAACAGAGCATTTCATTTCTGCCAACGTACATTTTTTGCCATAATACTTCGAGTCCTTTGCAAGGTGTGTAGGTGTAAGACATAAAAAGTTCTTTATTGAATTCCATTGCTACCTCTTCTGGCATCATACCTGAAATTTTGGCTTTGAGTTTGTAGAATGTTGCTGGTGTCATTGTCACACCTGTTTTCGAAGGCTTGTATGTAACACCGCAGGGATAATATTTTCTGAAATGAATTTTTATTTCCCCCGTGAAATCACTCACAATTACAAACATCCATCCACCAAGGGAATAACGATGCTTGGGAGGATCTTTTTGAAATATTTCTCCTGAAGGTAACACCGTTTCCACCACTAAAATATCCATGTCCTCAGAATTACTGATATCCGACGAAACGCAGTTCTTAGAAATATCAGTCATTGAATGATTTTTCGGCTGTGTTGTAGGAAGATCATCTTCTGTTTCTTCAAAACATACTTTCTTGTTAGTAGAACCTGATGCGTGATCTATAGCTCTAATACATCCAAGATAGTTAATTGATCGTTTCATTTCACAAACTTAAGGAACAGTGAAGAAACACTAAAGTTGACTTGGAAATAAAATGTACAAAGTAAAACTCGAATGTAGCTGAACGCTGTCTGAACAGTAAATGAAGGTGTTGGCATATGTCAGTGCTAAATCACAATGTTGCATCGCTTTGTCCTTAAACATGTATTTACTTGCAAAGGGCACGACTTGATTAACAAATATCTTTGTCACAGTACCAACATGCACCTGGCCGCCCCGGTGGCGCAGTGGTCTAAGGCGCTGTCCTCTGATCATTCGTCCGTAAGGGGTCCGGGTTCGAATCCCGGTGAGGCATGGATGTCGTGTTTGTCTTACGGCACTGGCTCTCTCCCTTCCCTGGAACCAGTGACCCTAAATTAGGGACGGGCGACTGCTTATAGCCCATTGAGTTGCTCACGGTGGTCATTAAACCTCCAATCAAAAAAAGAAAAAAAAAAAAAAAAAAAACATGCACCTGCCTGCTGTACGAGTTAAGAGGATTAACAAAGAACTGGGACCTCCACCTACGTCATGTAGTTGCTTAGCTCTTAGGGGAAGTGGGGGCAACGTAAAAGGTCGCACTGACCTTTACGTTGTTGTGTGTGTTAGATGTCAGTTTTTTAAACAGACGTTGTGTGGGTGAGTTGTAGTGTTCGCTTCTTCAAACAATTGGATAATCATTATGGAAGAAAAACATGAAGAGATAAGAACTTTTTTTCTAACTATATTCCTTCATTTTGTTCATTTTTCAATGTTAAGCACTATCCCGATTAGGAAAATTCATGAAGGATCTGTGTAAAATGATGTGACCATTTTTTTTACCTAGACGAATTTTAGCTTTCTCGAAACGAACCTTATCTAAAATAAAGTTTAAAAAAAATAAAAATAAAAGCAGTCCTTGTCAATTATGAACTTTTTAGAAAACGTACCTGTCACTTTTCAAGTGAAAATATTTCGCTCTTTTAAGATTTCTAACATGCCAGAAAAAACGCTCTTAAGGCAAATGATTCCCCCATGTTATTCCATGGGATTTTCTCCTGCTTTTTAAATCTATGTTTTCCCAAAACCATCCTCTAAGTAAAATGAAGTGAAACATTTTTTAACCTAGACGAAATTTAACTTTCTCGAAACGAACCTTAACTAAAATGAAGTTGTAAAAAACAGTCCTTGTCAATTGTGAACTTTTTAGATACATTTCAAAAAAGTAAGAGACCAACTCAAAGGAAAAAACTTTATATTCATTCCATTTTTTAATAAGGAATCTAACGAATTGATACAGAGTTTGTTTTTTTACAATTTTTTTCGTAGTTTTAACACGTGTCTTAGAATTTACAACAGAATTTCCTTCTTGTATAGGATATTTTAACATTCCTTTATTTTTAATGTACTTTGTAGGCAAATTAATGTCCTTTAATGCTTTTACAAATTCTGGAGGTATTTTCAGCTTTGAACCTTTACTTTGAAACATGGAATCCACGAGATCCACATTATTCGTGTCTTCCACAATGCGTCCATTACATTTAAATTCAGCTTTGGGACTCCATCCAATAGTATCAGAGTTCGTTTCAAAGACACCCAACGCATTTCTTGCATAACGTTTCAAGCTAGTAGGAACGGATTGTATGATGAGATCTTCCACAACATCTTTTTCTTTCTTCACAAGTTCTTCTTTTACTGGTTCTGTGTTTCTTTCTTCAGTTCTTGAAGGGGTTTCATGAGATGTTACTGGAGGATTAAAGCTGACTACATGAATAAGTTTATTCAAGACTTGGTTGTATAATTTCACTTTCACTTCATCAGACTCTTTGCTTAGTAGAATTTTTTTCATTTCTCTATCTAATTCCGTTAACGTTTCATCTGTTGGCATATGACGAGAAATCCGTTCTTCGGGAATCAGAACCATTTTCTTGGCAAATTCCATTATTTCGTAAGCAGAGTCGTTAACACACTGAGAGCAGCAGGAATCAACACTCCTAGAAATCCGCCTTTTTGAATAAGGAGTTTCCTCTTTTTATACAGGGGCGTCTTCTTTCGAGAGAGTGCTCGCAAGGTGCACTTATGACGTTGCAATGAGTTGGAGAAAGTGGAACATTTTCCTTTTAACGTATTCAGACAAACTTCACAAATAGCTTTAATACCATTTCCCCACATTTCGATAATAGATCTTTTAATACTTTTTTCGGACAAAGTTGAGTCATGCGTAAAAGTTGGACTTGTTTCTTAGACAACGTCATGATGAAAACTGAGAATCACAGAGTCTTTGATGCTTCTCTTATTTCATCGAGGTTGATAAATTACTTGAATGTCTCCCGGAAGTATATTGGTGCGCAATCTTAATTCTTCCTTTGTCTCAGGTTTTAAATCGATACACAAATAGCTGTATGGGGATTTCGTGGCATCCATATACACCTTGAAAAAATTTCAGTTTGCTACAGTACAACTGTCTCCCTAAATGAATGATTTGATTCACATCTCTTCGGGATTTAAAGAGAAACATGTAACGAGCATTCAGTGAAATTTCCCGCATTTCTTTGCCTTTATGAAAAATATTTTGAGTAATGAATATCACCGACACATTGAAATGATGACTTCCTGTAGTGAACAAGGGAGTTAATTTTTTATCGCTTCCACATTCAGTCATGAGATCGTCAATGACAAACAGCGTTCTACCTTTCACATGGTCACGGAAATTGGAGGGGAGACCTTCCACAAATATCACGTTTTCTATTTCATCATACAATGTTTGGTGAATCCCGTAGAACCATACCACGTGTTCGGGAAATGGGGAGATGAGTTCCCCTTGATAATGAAGTAAGCGTTTTACAAACTGAGTTTTCTCACATCCTGTAGGACCTGCTATCAGAGCTGTGAAAGGATGTTGTAGTCTCAGCATCAGCACTTCCATGTTGCAACTGAGGTCATTAAAAAAGAAACAAAACAATTTAAAGACAAGACGCATGAAATAGAGTTCAATAAATTTTTTATTTTAAATTCTAAATTTTGTTGCAATTCCAAATTTCTTTCGAACAAAATGATAGACACGCACATCGTTTGTTTCAGATTTCCATCGAAAATTTCTTACAATGGAGTACAAGCTTTTTCTGCGACATCTAGAATAGAGATAGAAAATACAAAATTGACCACATAAGGTCGTAAATGAGCTTTGAAGAGGTACATCGTTAAAATTCACAGTATCAAACTTGGAGACAAATCGATCAATAGGTCCTTGAAAATATTCTGGAGAATGTCCAAAGGAATCAAAAATTCAATTGTTCTTGGGTTTGGCATATACATAGCCAAACAGTGTTTCCCAGGATTTCCATGTCGATCCGTATTCACAACGAGACAGGATGGGAACTTGTGAATTCTCTTGGGAAGTTGATCGCAGGCAAACACTCCGATGAAGGAACGTCTGGTCACGAGATCTTCCTTAAGGGACTTGGTTATTTGCATACTGTTCATTTCTTCAATTGGAAAAATCACAAAGAATGTTTCTGGACTTGGAAATTTCAATAATGTTCTGGAACTCTGCGTAGATTAGCACCGAAATGGTTTTTGTTAAAGCTTTTCCAAATTTGATTTCCACTCTTAAATTTCCTTGCTGGATCAGGTTCATATGTCCTCCATCGCATAGATCGGGACTGAGATCGAATGCATAGAGAGTGTATCCCTTGGAAAATTCTTCTCGGTTGATGAAAATTCCTCTATCTTGACCCAGTTTCTCGGTTCCTTGAAATAGGCAGTGGTAGGAACGAATCGTGTTTCCATTTTCAAAATTGGGTTCTAATGGTTTATGAGGAACTGGCTGTCCGTCGACGTACACGGCGATAAAGTTGACATCATAATGTTTGAATTCAAATGGGTTTGATTTATATGTACCATTAAAAGCGGCATTATCAACACATCCAATAACCAGTCTTTTGGGCATTTGTCCGAGGAATACATTGTCTTGCACGAAGGACACACTTCCTTGAGAAACGGAATATACTTTGCATAAAACACGATCAATGGGATACTTGGCAGGAGATTTTTCTAAAGCTTTTGCATGACCGATGGCAACTCCTGGATTGACTTTAACTTTTCTCACAAAAATTGATGCATGCTCGATGAGAACTCTGTAATTGGGGGTTGCGGACTACGAAACGAGGCAGAAATCCGGTTTGCTTCGATTCAGTTTGATTTTCACATCCACTAAATTGAGCAGCAGTCTGTTTTGAAAAAATAAATCACAGTGCAAGGTTCCAATCATATCCAGCGCCTTGCTCTCTTTTACGAGTTCGTAGCGTTGATGTAGTGCCTTGTTCGTTGTAGCAATCGAGGGATTAATTTCATGCAGATGTCCGGCTGTACCCTTGTAAAATCCTTCACTTGCTAAATAGGTTTTCTTTGCTTCTTCTCCATAATTCAGTAGAGTTTCAATATAAGCTCTATAAGGATACGTGTTGCTTGATGATGAAATGACTCTTTCGTTTAAACTGATGTCGACTTGAGAAAACAGAGAATGAAGTAAACAGTTAATGGGACCCACAGGCTCTTTGTCAGGAAGGTCAGAATTGTCAGCTTTCACAATTTTGATTTTCACGTAGAGTTGGCTGGAAGACAAGCCCATGTATTCTTCTCCACTTCCAGAAATATTAAATTCCATGGGTCCTTCATCTTGAATGTTGGATAAAGGGTGGTATTCAATCCATTGTCCTTTTTCTATGCTTGTTTGAGTAGGTGGTAAAGCAAATAAATCTAGTTCCGACTTGATATATACGGAAGAATGACTGTGAATTAGAGCCATGTTTTACGGATCAAAAATATCGCGTGCTGTCCTCTTGACTTTCTTTGAACAAATGATACATGTCTTCGTTTTCTTCTTCCTTTTAACGCTTCCTCCTAGCATCTTCACTTCGTTGGCGGCTTTGTCGGTGAGTATTTGTCCTGCTTCTTTAGCTCGTTGTTTGGCTGCCGTTTTCACATCTTTTCCTTGAATAACATCCGCGGCGAGATCCATCCCCGTTCGTAAGACTTGTTTTCCGAGCGTTTTAACACCTTGTTTGAATAATGGCACTGCCGCTCTAAATAACGAACGAAAGAGACCTCCAAGTCCATACCCTTTTTGCAGTGGCAATCCCTGATAGTAAACTATTCCTTTTCCACTCTGACTGACAAAATAATCCTCAAAGGATTTCGTACAGCAGCGGTATGGTTCGTACATGATTACAGATGCTTCAGACGAAAATGAAGTTTCACGATCGCTGTCCCACGCTCAAATGGCACTAATTGGCCTATGTGATTTCTTATAACGATTTCGATGGTTCGGAAATTTTTTCTTGCAAGAGGCAAATAATGAGGTCGATCGAACAAGATGCTCACCATCCCTACATCCACACCGCTCACTTTAACGATGCGCAGGAGAGGAGCAACCATGTCTCCTACCGGTTGCAGTTCCGCAATATCGCTGTACACATACAACAGAGAAAACCGACCATTTAGATCTGCGATAAATTCATCATTTACCGAGAGAGCTCCACTCACAGCCGAAAGTTGCATGGATTGGTAACCTAAGAATTCCGAGATTCCTGGGGGAAAACTAAGCGAGTACCTTTAAGAAGAGTTGACTTGACCTTTCGAGTCGCTTTATTATAATTCAAAAAGATTTTATTGGCAAAGTGATTGCTCATGGATTTAACAATGTCCGCTATAGACACGTAATGACCTGGAGAGATTCTTCCAGTCTTAAACTGACCGGTTCCCAAATCGTATTCGAAATGGTTGGAATTTTTCGTGATATTATACCATGAATGTGGGTAGATGAGTTCGACGAGTCCCACTTCCCAGTCTCCATTCAGTTCGATTGGGGAAGGAAGACGCGTTATGAAATGAGATATTTTGTTGTCCAAAACGTAGCCGAGAGAGCTGTCACTAGGTAGTGTCAGATAGAAACTCATCTTGACGAATGATGCTTCACCGAAAAAACGTGTTGTTTTTATAGCGATGTTAAGTCTTCCGCAGGGATCCATGCATTGAATTTATCGGGGTAGCCTTTAAACATGACAAAGTATTCCATTTTTCCTTTTCTTTTGTGTTTCTTTAGAACACGTTCCACAGAAAATGTCTCGGAAAGTGTCACTTTTTGAAGCTCTTCGGTATAAAATGTTTCTTCCAGCTCTTCATTCAATAAATCTTTTACTTTATACACGGGAGGTGATCTTGGAATGAGGTCGCTCACAACTAATATTTCTTCCGTCCAATTTGATTCGTATCCTTTTGCAAACGTTAATTTGATTTTACTAATCCTTACGTGATCACCGATTTGAAATTTATAGGAGGGTTTTTCCCTCTTGAGGTCACTATACAGATTTTGAAGCACTTGCTTTTCATTGTTTTCGTTCACATCCACAGCTTTCATTTTTATACTCCGATGTGTGGAATGATTGTATCCATGGACTAAATCATCGAGCACATCTATGAATCTGAAGATGTTTTGACTTGTAAAGTAACGCCACATTCTAGTTTTGAGCGTACGATTGAATCTTTCCACAACACTTGCTTTCGTCTCGTTGTTCGTCGTAAAGAAATGCACTTCTTGTTGTTTTAAAAACTTTTGAAACTCTTTGTTCTTAAATTCCATTCTTTTATCTGTCTGCAGTTTCAATGGTTTTCTACGTTCAAAAATCTTGGAAAAGGCTTGGACGATGAGGGACCCCGACTTTTGCTTTAGGGGAATCACCCACGCATATTTGGAAAATATATCGATGCATGTGAGTAAGTAGCGAAATCCATCGTTATGACGGCTCAAACTGGAGAGGTCAACCAAGTCTGCTTGAAACTGTTGGTCTATTTTATTCACCAACACTCTATTTCTCGGAAAACGACGCCTCACCGGTTTGTGAAGGGAGTACGTTTTCACCCCTTCAGCCATTTTTCGACGTCTTTTTTCTTGATTCCTTCTTTCTTGACAGCACGGAATAATGCATTGACACCACCGAAACTTCCTTCTTTTGGGGTTGTCAGATATGCTTGTCTCATTACATCCTCCATTACAACAATTCACTGAGAGTTGTCCAACAGTGACAGAAAATTTCATGTTGTTACCATCCCTCACACAACTCAAATGATGTCAATTTCCCCTCCCACCCCATTTTAAATACCTTCCATTAGCGAAAACAGTCGAAATAGAAAAAAAGACTCCCTCTATCAACCACCTTTTCTCAATGGTAGAGTGATCGGTCAAGTGGTGACGTCATGAGACCACACCCACATAAACCCTCCACGTGGAGGACTGCAGACGTCATGGTTGCTCATGGGGGAGGAAAGACGTCCTCTTTCGAGCATGGACCCGCACTTGATTCCATAGTCGAGTGGTTTAAGGCATCACTTTGAGTAAAAGTTTCCCCAGCGTGATGATGTGATGTTGTAAAATTTCCTCTGGGGAAAATAAAATTTCCGAGTCGGGAAAAATAAAAAGGTGAACAAAAGATGGTGACTCATCACAAATCACGTGAAGGGAATAAAAATTTCCCGGTCAAGAAAAATAAATAAAAATGGAGCTCGGCAAGCAATCTCCTCGAATCATCTATGGTTGCAGTGGGCGGGGTCGTGGGCAGCAGTGGGCAGCAGTGGGCAAGGTGGGCAGTTTTTCTGTT
This sequence comes from Macrothele yani, assembly GCA_039090855.1. Classification (NCBI taxonomy): domain Eukaryota; kingdom Metazoa; phylum Arthropoda; class Arachnida; order Araneae; family Macrothelidae; genus Macrothele; species Macrothele yani. Next base: position 115,071,737 of record CM077029.1, on the reverse strand, counting down.
ACAGAATCGGGTCGTGGGAAGCAGTGGGCAGTTTTCCTTTGTTACAGTGGGCAGCAGTGGGCGGGGTCGTGGGAAGCAATGGGCAGTAGTGGGCAGTATTCCTTTGTTACAAAATCGGCCCTTTTCTACTACTCATAAGGCAGAGATTTTAGGTGGAACCACCTTAAAGCAATAAGACATCGTCTTGACTTCATGTAAATTTCAGAAACCAACGTTTTAGTGTGCTAGCACTTGCTAGTGGAACGTTCACCACCTTTTTTTTTTCAAAATCGTACTATACATCCAGTTATATCTTCTGTTGTCTATTTTATGCTTTTCATTTCTGAAGCCAGAAGAGCATCGACTTGGTCTGGGGAAAAATGAGATAACACGTACTTCCAATTTTTCTAATTTTCGTTTTCTTTTCTGAAGTTTTCCAATTTAACTTCTTAATTCCTGAATATGAGATATTAGTGATTCTTTAGAAGCAGCCCAACTTTTCGACGGCTGAACAGAAACTTAGCGATATCTAAATACACCGTTCTTTCCACGTTCCAGAAACACATAGCAACCGAAAAATTGTTTTCAGCCGCCGCTGGGGAATTGAATCAACGGATCTCTCGATATCTAGCCGAGGGCGTTAGCTTTACACCACGGTGGCCAACAATCCACGATGCTATGTGTATTTTTAAGTCAGCGTCTGACATCATAAATCCGTAAGATGGGCTCAGCTTATGATGTCAGACGCTGACTTAAAAATACACATAGCACCGTGGATTGTTGGTCACCGTGGTGAAAAGCTAACGCGCTCGGCTAGATATCGAGAGATCCGTGGATTCAATTCCCCGGCGGCGGCTGAAAACAATTTTTCGGTTGCTATGTGTTTCTGGAACGTGGAAAGAGCGATGTATTTATTTATTTACTGACGCCACGTATTTGGAGGATTTTCACCTTAGCGATATCTATTTTCTATCTTGCCTGTGATTTGCAAGCCGTTCTCAAATGTTAAATTATTTTTCGTTAAACTATCATTACAGATTTGTAAATACACTGCTACACATAGAAAATGCTACACCATGAAGGAATGTACAAAATGAGATGATGATTACCACGCATGTAGAGAAGTATGTAGGGAAAAGGCTAATTCAATTCCTGAAAGATCACATGTGTGGGATGGGCAAGGAGACAGTATAATGTGGCATGAGTGAGTAGGTGGGATGACCACCTTTGCTGGGTTATGCATTCGACAACACGGCGTGTCGTCGCGTGGAAAAGTCCCTGGATTGTGTCCTGATATCACTGACTATGCGTCGTTGACCTGTGTACACGATTCATCTGCATCACGAAGAGAGGGGCATTAAGTAGTCTGCCAATGACGTCACACTCGTTCTTTATTGGGGAAAAGTCTGCGGATCGCGCTGACTAGGGTAGCATCTCGACGCCTTGCAGGCACGGTCTGCTGATGTTGGCAGTGTATGGACGGGCATTATCTTGATGAAACTGTGCATCAGAGATAACACGGAAATACGGCAACAAAACGGGCTGCAGTATCTCATCGACGTGTGCTGTCGCTGTACCAACTATGCGTGAGCAGTGAACGGCTGTAGAAACTGATGGCGCCCCAAACTATGACGCCAGGACGAGGAGCAGTACGACGCTCTTGGATGGGAGCAAGATCGTCTCGGTGACCACGTCGTCTCCATAATATCAATCGGCGATCGTCAGCGCTGAGACAGAAGCGAAACTCGTCGCTGAATATGACATGGTTTCATTCCTCTCACGACACATATCTAGTACTCCACCACTTCAACCTTGTGCGCAGATGTGCTGCGGTGAGTGGCAGGTGCCGCAATGGGTGGTGAGAGCGCAAATCTACCTTAGCCACCCTGCAATTCACAATCCATGTCAATACGGGGATGTCCATACCTACCTGTACACTACGTCGCTTGCCGTCCGTTGTGGACTGTTGGGATGCTACGGCTTGCGACCGAATGAGGTGATCGAGTCGTTCGGACGTTCGCATAAGTGCACCAGACCCACTACGATGACGCATGTTATCTTCCTGCAAACACTGTCGTCACAGTCAGCCTACAGTTGTTGCATCTCGATGCGTTTCCGCCGCGATGCAAAGCAGAGACCAGCCAGTCATTCGTCCCCTATTATGAAGCCTCTATTAAAGGTGTCCAAGAGATGATAGGACTTCTGATGACGTCGCCTAGGAATTCTAACTTTATGCGCATGATTTCGCCACCGAAACATGAATTTCGCCACCGAAATCACTCCGATACAGTTGTCTGCACTCGCAGGTGAGGACGATGAAACTTAGCTACACCAGTGGCGCACCCAGGAATTCCTGTTGGAGGGGGCTATATATACAAGTATACGTACACAATGTGTGTACATATATATAGTGTACGCCTATAGTTTATATGCATCCAGGAAAACTCCTACACCGGAAAACTCGTACACTTTTTTGTACTGCTGAGCAAAGTGCAAAGGGCGGAAAACACGTACACCTTCTCAAGTAAGGAGATGCACACAAATTGCGTTTTGTTCCGAGATCTTGCCTAAGCGTACAAGTTTTCCTAGCTGAACAAAACGAAATGTACCAGTTTTCTTCGGGATATCAATGGGTATGTAAGATCAAAATGGCACAAGGTTTATGTAGAACCTTTCTGACCCCCAAACCTGGAGTTATGATTTCAATATTGCCCCTGTGATAACAAGCAATAAAGACTAATTAGCAGGGGCTCAACAAATCGATCTTCAGGTGCTGATCTTTTCAGATTTTCAATTAGAACCTTGATATTCCGTATTTCTAAACATTTTGTGAAATCTGATAAAAGGCACTCAACATATTGGTTCTCACGTACTAACGAGCAACCTAGGCAGCGGGCCTTTTTAGAAGATATTACGTTACAACCTAGATACGTATTTCGTATTGTAAACATTTTCCGAAACCTAACGAAAGACACTCAACGAATTATTCCTCAGCTCTATTCAAGCTACCTAGGCCGCAGACCTTTTAAGTAGATTTTAAGTTAAAACCTTGATATTTCATATTTATAAATATTTTGCTAAACCTAATAAAAGGCACTCAAATGATTATTCCTCTGCTCTTTACAAGCCACCTAGGCCGCGGGACTTTTTAGAAGATTTTAAGTTACAACCTAGATATTTCGTATTTGTAAACCATTTATAAAACCTAATAAACGACACTCAACGGATTACTTCTCACCTATTTACACTTAGGGAGCGGGCGTTTCAAGAAAAATTTAAGTTACAACCTAGATATTTAAGTCATATGCCTTTTCAGTAGTTTTCATTCCGTCGAGCTGTCATGTTCATAACGTTTACGAACCATGTGCAGTGGCTAATATTGCGCCTTTATTTTGGCATTAATTATTTAGCAATAGGCCGTAGGCCTAAGCACAAGGCCTATGAGTTAGTATTCAGTGCCCAAGTGAAAGCGCAGTTATCAAACACAACACTTATGTAAATGTTATGAATATCAGGGGCAGATTTAAAACTGGTTAAAAGGCACGCTGCCTAAGTGCCATGTCAAGAGCTGAGAAATAATTTGTTAAGTACCTTTCATTAGGTGTAATAAAATGTTTACATATACGAAATATCTGGGTGATAATTTAACATTTTCTAAAAAGGCCCGCGGCCTAGGAGCCTTATAAAGAGCTGACGATTTATCTATTGAGTGCCTTTATTAGGTTTAGTAAAATGTTTGTAAATATGAAATATCAGGGTTTTAACTTAAAATCTTCTAAAAAGGCCCGCGGCCTAGGTGGCTCGTAAGTACGTGAAAAACAATCTGTTGAGTGCCTTTTATTAGGTTTCCTAAAATGTTTAGAAATACGAAATATCAAGGCTCTAATTGAAAATCTTCTGAAAAGATCAGCACCTGAAGATTGATTCGTTGAGCCCCTGCTAATTAGTCTTTATTGCTTGTTATCACATGGGCAATATTGAAATCATAACTCCAGGTTTAGGGAGTCAGAAAGGTTCTACATAAACCTTGTGCCATTTTGATCTTACATACCCATTGATATCCAGAGGAAAATTGGTACATTTCGTTTTGTTCAGCTAGGAAAACTCGTACACTTTGACAAGATCTCGGAACGGAACGCAATTTGTGTACATCCCCTTACTTGAGAAGGTGTACGAGTTTTCCGCCCTTTGCACTTTGCTCAGCAGGATGAGAAAGTGTACGAGTTTCCTGGTGTACCAGTTTTCCTGTGTACGAGTTTTCCGCCACCCAGTTTATATACGGTTGTGACGTAGGTCGCTCTTAATTTCTTTGGGAAGAAGACACCATGTCAGACACTATGTAATTTTCTGAACATGTAAAAAAATATTTTGGATATTTAATTTGTGACGTACGTCGCTCTTAATCTCTTTGGGGCTTTGGGAAGAAGACAGTATGTAATTTTTTGAACATGTAAAAAAATATTTTTGAATATTTAATTTGTGACGTACGACGTTCTTCTCTTTGGGGCTTTGGGAAGAGGACACTATGTCAGACACTATGTAATTTTCTGAACATGTAAAATAATATTTTTTGAATATTTAGTTTGTGACGAACGTCGCTCTTAATCTCTTTGGGGTTTTGGGACGAAGACACCATGTAATAGAGGACACTATGTCTGACACTATGTGATTTTTTGAACATGTAAAATAATATTTTTGAATATTTAATTTGTGACGAACGTCGCTCTTAATCTCTTTGGATGGGGCTTAAGTCCCCAAGCCCCCTCCGTGGGTGCGCCAATGAGCTACACTGAGACGTTTTGCGCTTGTAGGTCCTTCACCTATCACGTGATTGGTCCGCATCTGAAGTCCTTTCCATAACCCAATTGTCTACACATATCCACAAATTTGCATGACGTTCCGACAAATAATTTCTGGTGTTGCATTTCCTACGCTAAGCAGTGTATTTGGACTTAGGCATTGTATCATCTCCATATTGCTATTGATTTCACCCTTTGTACCCACATTCGTTTCAATTTCAATATTCAGATGAATCCAGTCTATTTACTTAATTCATTTAATCTTTCCAAAGCACTTCGAACAATCCAGAAAGTAAAATTCATGGAACAATTTTCCCCCTTGTGTTTCTGTCATGTTCGTATGAGTGCTGTAACGATTAGATTGAAGCTGTAGTGCAGATGTATGGGATCTGATTCCAATGTATTAAGATTTTGCCTTTTTTGGAATGTTTGCAATTCTTATACCGTTATCTCAGTATTTCATATTTCCCTTTAAAATTTACAATATTTTTGTGTGCCGCCCTGATAACACAGTGGATTAAGCGCTGACTTACGACCATTCGTCCGAGATGGGTCTGGGTTAGAATACGGCACTAGTTCTCTCCCTTCCCTGGAACCAGTGGCCCTAAATTAGGGACGGACGACTGCTTATAACCCATTGAGTTGCTCACGGTGGTCATTAAACCCCCAATAAAAACATATATATATATTTTTGTAGGGCGTCGAAATTAATCATATCCCATATTTTTGAACTTGCCCGCTTATACGTACTTACTTGTACTTGCTTTTGGTAGGTACGGTATTCTACAAATGACAGGGTATTTCTGTTTGCCATATATGGTTCGTTCTGACACTTTCTGTTCCATAAAGTTTAGAAATAAAGGAGAAATACTCAAAACCAAGACTTTTTGAAAGAAATGCTTTAATGAAAGTTAGCAGAAATGCTGCAAAAAAACATGCATACTAAAGGTGTTTTATTTGAACAGGTGGGACAGTGGTCTAGGCGCTGACTTCTAGCCATTCGTCTGAGATGGGTCCGGGCTCGAGGCATGGATGCCGTGTTTGTCGTATGGCGCTGGTCTATTCCTTCCCTGGAAACCAGTAGGCCAAAATTAAGGAGACGGACGACTGCTTATAGCTCACGGTGCTAGTTAAACTCCCAATCAAAACAAAAAAAAATCCTGTGACCTAGCTGTGTGTTTTTACAAATATATTCACGGAATCTTTTTATTCAGTAACTATAGGTACTACAAAGACCGAATTTTTCAGCAGTTATGAATTAAAAACAACTTCGTTTGCTTATTATTTTTATAATACGACATTGGAAAAATATTTACATCTTTTAAAAATTCACAAAACCATATCTATCAACTGTATTTAGCAGAAAAATGTACTCTAGTTTATCATATAATATAAATGCATGCATTTATAACGATAAAATAATGCCGATTTTTATCGTCACTTTCATACGAAAAGTCAATTTTCTTTTCACATCGAGTGATATTCTGCGGATATTCAGTTTACGTAAATCCTGAAAAAGATGAGCTGTGGATTATGTTTTTTCTACGTCGTGAAAGAGATTTAATTTAATCTCGCGCCTGATCTTGTGAGACGGCTATCTGGTTTTCATCGAGAATAGAAATCCCAATGAGCTTGTTGGTTGGAATAACGGAGATTTGGAAATAATTTTAGCACATTGCGATTGCGTTTTATTTTAGCATTTTGTAATTTTGTGACTCTCGATTCCGACTGAAAATTTCAGAATGAAACTGGAAGAATATAATTGCTGAAGATTTTCTTTCTTTTTCAACTATGTGTACGCAGATGTAAAAGAAAAGAAGTTGTAAAATTGTAACTGAGGTAGTTTGGAGATCCGATAATGATATCTTTCATATCATTTATTTTCCCAATGCAAAATAGAAGTCGGACAAAATCATCCGGGTTACTGTTCCAGTCTCAGTTCCGGAAGCTCCGACGGATAAGTGTGACAGCATTTGCACGAAGAAAAAGTTCAAAATCATTGAAGACTCGGTAAGTTAATTTTTTTAATATGTTGTCAAAAATTCCCTTATTGGTAAAACTTTACAAAACGCAGAACGGCTACGATATACTCTAAGCACATAAGAGGCAAGTAGCATGTTGCACAAAAACAAGATTGCAAGGATTATACTGGTTCCACAGCTGGATAATTCTAATGAACGTAAAACCTATGGTTGGTAATTCAAGCTCTAATGGAGCTTGAACTGATCAGCGCTTGAGTTCCGATGAATAAAACTTCCAGTATTATCGGGAGCTGATGATTTTGGAAGTTTTATTTTATTAGTGATAAAGTAGGGATCATCTGTATTGGTCTCTTTTCATATTTGGCCGCAACACAAACCCATCAACCATTGGTACTTAACGAGACGAAAGTCATGCGTCGATCTAGCGTCTGGCTGTACTAATTCACAGAAGCTTCAAACAACAAATTTACCGAATGCTGTTAATGTTCAGGAATATTGTGGCCTTAACGGAACAACCGTACTGCATTTGTACTGCACTTACAATGGATTTGCATCATTTATTACGTGGGAAGAGCGTAACTGGAGTCCACTTCTCCTAATTCACATATACTCTATCTACCAACAGGTAATTGGACACCTGTGATAGCAAAGGAAAACGAAGTTTATTCACCTTCAATAGTTGGTGGAGCCTCCACGAGCGGCGATTACAGCTGCGACCCTCCGGGGCATACTCTCAACCAGGCGTTGTATGACGGCTAGCGGTATTTTCTTCCACTCGGCTTGGAGAAGACAGGTCAGTTTCTTCACCGATTTCGGACGGTGGGGCACCCCTTAAGTCGACGCTCCAACTCGTCCCAGAGATGCTCGATAGGGTTAAGGTCCGGGCTCTGCGCAGGCCAGTCCATTCGAATAACTCCATTGTCACCATACCAAGCCATGGTGGACCTCGCAACATGACAGGTGGCATTGTCATCCTGAAAGTAACAGGGGTCCACCCCGTGAAACTGCCACAACGTAGGAAGCGCATGGTCATCCAAAATGGTGCAGTAGGTCTCGCCGTTGAGTCTACCAGGAATTGCGACCAAGGGTCCCATACCATACCAATAGAAACACCCCCATAGCATAATTCCACCGCCGCCGAACTTCACAGTTGGCACAATACATTCCGGCAGAAGGCGTTCTCCAGGCAGACGCCAAACCCAGACCCTGCCATCCAAACGGTAGAGGGTAAACCTTGATTCGTCGCTCCAGAGAACCTGTTTCCACTGTTCAACGGTCCACTGTCGACGTTCTTTGCACCATGTTAGCCGAGCAGCGCTATTGGACTTGGTGATCAAAGGCTTGCGGGCGGCAGCACGTCCATGATAACCTAGCGAATGGGCTTCCTGACGGATGGTATTCATCGAAAGAACAATCCCGGGTGCTTGTTGAAACTTCTCGCGGATGTGGCCCATCGATTTGGTACGGTTCTTCCGAATTTCTCTGGCCAGCACCCGTCGGTCTCTAACTCCCAGTTTTGTGGGTCCGCCGGGTCTAGGCACATTCCGACAGTCATCTCTCATCTTCCACTTGCCAATCACGTAGGCCACTGTCGATTTTGGGTACTTCAACTCGCTGGATATGTCACGTATGTATCGGCGATTTCTGTGATACCCGACGATTACACCTTTCTCGAAATCAGAAAGCTCCGAACTACGTGGCAGCTTGCATGCGACTGGTTGCGTTGTTGTTTCCCACACGATATTTAACGGCGGCGGCCGTGACGTGTATTAGGACCGCAGATATCGTCGATTGCAGGGGTGTCCAATTACTTGTTGGTAAATAGTGTACTTATTCACAGAAAATTATCGAAAATTGAATGAATTGGCGTACAAAAGGTTATAAACCTCACTTGCGAGTACTATTTTCTATTGTTTACTTCCTTATCTACTGCCTGACGACGCCTGCAGAAGAGCTTGTACTCCTACACGGAAGAAGGTTTATGGAATCTAGCCAGCGACATTTTCTGCCCCGTTACTATCATTAAAATTTTGCTTACGAATGACGTTCTTTGGGAAATCAGAAGCAGCAGGTCAAATTCTAGTCTGCTGGTAGATAGAGTAGTACGCGAAGAGTTCAGGACTATACAAAGTCATCAAAAAATTAGGCCTAACACAATCGGATATAGTTTTGTAATAACTTCTTTTATCTTCAGTCTTCTATCCGGCCTTGTGCCATTATGCAAGAATAAGACATCCGCTTTTGTTTTCTGATCGATTCGTGGGATTCGGCTCATCCAACGTATGCCTCGAAATCTATGCCTGGATAGTGTCAACCAGAAGTACCCTTTTAGTGCCCTAGAACATAGTGTTACTGACATTTCCGTTAAGAGAGTTCTCTGGATTGTATTCGGAATGATATGCATTTACAAAGAAGGAGATAACGCAAGTACAGTTGAAAAACACGGATAATTCGAAATTTGTATTTATATGTGTTTTTGCAGTTATTGTAAATTATTCATGGTAATGTTTTTGTCATGCATATGTACATATTACTAAAATATATAATCTGTACTTTTGGTTGTTAACTTGTTAGTTTTTAAGGCTCAGTAAATCATTTATCACAGTTCAATTTTTTTCTCGAAAACCATTAAATTTTCACCTTCATTAGCAAGAGTTCCGAGAAGGTAAGTCCCATAGTGGCGTTTTTTTTCATGAAATAGCTCCTTGATTAGTGAGAGTATATACAAGCGTAACGTTTCAAGGAAAATTACGTATTTTCCCTTCAAAGTGCCATTATCTAAATTTAGTATGCCCTTATCTGAACGTAAAGGAGCACGTCCAAGGGCAATTTCGCTTTTTGTGGCAATTTCAAAGAAAAGTTGAACTTTGGACTGTCTCCCGGGTGGTCGAGTAATCAGAGGCTTTGACTTGTGACTAGTCGTGCGAGTCCAGGATGGAGTCTCGGATGAGGCACTGATGGTGCGCTTGTCACACGGAGCTCGCTCTCTTCCCCCTGGAAATCAGCAGCCTCAACCAGATTAGAGACGAGCGACTGCTGTGTAGCCATTCGTGTTGTTTAATTAATTCCGGGAAACAGCTGGAGCAACAATGAAACCCGAAACAAACAAACAAAAAGTGAAATTTCGGTATTGTCCAAACTTTGCTCCTGAGTCTCAATGGCACATTTCTACAGTCCAATTAACGAAAAACGTTAATTGACTGTAGAAATGTATAAGGGTAGACCAGTGTGAATACTCATATTTGTATTTAATTGTTACAGATGTTGATGAAGAACGTCTCTTTGCAAATACATGTCAATTGTACCAAGCATATTGCTATTAGGCTTAGATGTGCTGTATCTATGGTAGCTATCTTCTCAGGAGATGACAGTATGGTAACAGTTAGATGCTGCACTCACGGGTGAGTTTATGGCACAGGTTGGCCCAATATTCCTGCACTCATTGGGCCAACCTGTGTCATGTCCTAGGACACTGCATATTGAGCAGCGCCAAAATGTTGGGCATACATGAGGCAAAAGCCGTTTTACCTTACTAGGGAAATAAAAAACATGGCAAAGAAATAACATTTTTTCAAATAAAACTAACTAGACAGAATAATAAAGCTAATATCTAACATTGTAATTGTATTAGTACTCTTTCAATTAAAAAAAAATTGAAAACAACAATTCAGTTTGAAACAAGGCGACAACTCAGCAAAACCACAAGTGCTGGGAAACCAGTGATGGGTCACTGCTGGCTGAAATCTGCCGCTCACGGCCCGGTAGCGGTCCGTTGTTGGCAGCCATTGATAGCCCTGCAGCATCGCAGTCAATTGAGGGCCTCCGAGCAAGTGCCACTAGTGGCCGGTAGCTGGCAACCGATGCAACCCTAACACCAGGTGGAAGCAACGAGACGGCGCATGCGCAGAAGCAAGACGTGCTGTATCTCTCGTGGTACCAGTTAGTTGAAGACGACGCTATCGTCATTGTGCTATTTTAGTGGATGTTAAGAAAAAAAAACGCATATGCAGAGAGGTGAATTAATTTCTATGAAACACACCCACTCCATTCCCATGAATAACAAGAAATAATTTCTGTGTAATCTTTCATTTTAACATACACTAAACCGCTTGAAACAAAAAGTCGTGGAAAAACATTAAAAAGAAGTTATGTTAAAAAAAGAAAATAATTATACTCGTACAAAATTTATCAATTATTAAAAAAAAAAGTAACGCTGTGTGGATATAATGTACTTATTCATGGATTGAATACACAAGACTGGAGGAATTCACTTCTAAAAATAACGAGAAGTAAAATAAAATATCTTTCCTCTTTAAAACAAATGTAGCTTCTGACAGCGGAAAGGAAACCTGCAAAGTTAAAAATGTAACAGAATGTGACATGAACGGGTAAATGTATGAATTCAAAAATCGCGTTTCAAGACGACAAGGACAGCACGAAACTTTGGAAAGCGCCTTTAAGTTGGTACACTCGTTGAGAATGAATGAAGTTCCCTTAAGGTAAAAAAAAACAATCGTTACGTTGAGAAAATAAATTTATGAATTATATGAAACTGACGTTTATGAAAAATATCTCGCAATATTGTAAAATTAAAAAGAGGACCATTCGTTACACTTTCCGCAGGAAGAGGCTCCGCTTCAAGCAGACGCTCGTACGTGGTAAATCAGTCCCGTTGGTATAGCGCCCGCTTCCCACGCAGACTGTACTTGGTTCGTTTTCACCCAGATCCAAACGGGCGATTTTCAGGACCTGTTGAGAAAATTTCCCCAGCGCAGTGCTTGTAATGCAGAAGTAAGGCGGAAAACAAAGTAGTTGTAGCTTTGGGAAACTGCGGCTATCCATTATTTTTCATGGCTACTTCTGGGAAATTGGCGGACAAAATTCAGCAAGCCATCAGTTACGTCACGTGTTTGTCGGCTGCCACTGCCGGGAAACTGCCGGACCACGTTAGGCTAGACATCATTTATGGAACGTGCTTGCAGAGCCGCAGACTTGTGGCAGCTACTGCCTGTGATGGATAACAAATGGCCCTGTTCTGGCATATGACAACTGATGATGGTGCCACTGTTGGCCTTGTGGTGGCAGCCCCGACATTTTATTAACGGTTGGGCGGCTGCAACATAGTGCTGGGCCAGCAAGACTGTTTTTGCTGGAAAGAATCACGGGATCAGGTGATTTCAGTAAGTCAGCGATGCTACTTCTTCGTAGGAAGGTCAGCCCCAGAATTCAAACTCAAAAGAGAGGAAGAAAGGGAAGGGGTGCATTTCTTTAACAGAGCACAGTGACTCCCGAGGGTGCGTAAGAGTCGGAGGCTTGGAGGATGGAGCTGAGAGTTTTTACAAGGCATTAATTTGAGGGGAACAGTGGGAAGCACGAAATATCGAAATGGTTTACTCCATGAAGTAGATTTCTACAAGATCCCCAGGGTGGGTGACAGAGGAGGAGAGCGAAATAGTTACATAATACATTCCGCAGCGTGTAGTCCTAGTGAATTATTTATCTGAACGTGAATACCCGTATTTTTAGAAATTTTGACATAATTTAGCAACAGATTACAGTGTTCGTATTGCGGATATATGTATAATAGTAATATGATTAGGGGGGAAATCGATTTAACTTTCTCGAACATTGGGGTTATCCTAAGGGTTCCCCATGCATAAATCATCCATAATTAATTGAGAACATCAACTTCTCAGGAAAGAACGAATGGATTTGTCACTTAATTCAAGCATTATGTAAACATTATTATTTGATGATATAGTAGAAGATTTTGTCCCAAGAAATCGAGAAGGAAAATCTTTTAGTCGCAAGTAATTTTACTAATTTATGTTTATTCATTTTCTCTTTTTCTCAGTCATTCAATCGATTTACAATGAATATTGGTAGCAGCACTATATTTTAACAATCCCGAAAATACATAGTATTGCTTACGTTGAAAATTTAAATGCAAAATTTGCAGGCAATAATTTCATAAGTATGTTAAAATCAAGGAATTTCATTCGTAAATATAAAAATTGACGGTGAAATGAAGTATCAAAATTGTGCAAATTAAACTTGTGTGAGAAAACGACATTTAAAACTTTATTTCGATGTCCAGTTTTAAGTAATACATGTGCTAAAAATTCTTCAGGGTTATTCTTCAGAATAGGCTGATTCTTTTTGTGACAAAAAACCTATATATAATCTAAATGTGAAATTCAAATTGAAAGTAAATTTTTTACATTAAAATACGTTTACGTGTGGGCATTTTTGTTTAAACCCGTCTGTAGCTGCACTTCTAAGCCAGCCACACACACACACACACACACACAAAATGCTTAATATATATTTTCGCATTTATGTAAATCGATTCATATAATCAATAATAGAGACTGATGAACATTAGAGTTGTACAAGGGTACAAAGTTTCTTTCGCACAAGAGTTTCTTTAACCTATTTAGTAACTACGGGCCAAAGGAGACTAAGTGAGCCTGCACGAAGATTTTTAACAGGGGCTCTTCATACTCTGCATGAAATGAATTTTATGATATTTTGGAAGCGTTCAAGGCGTCAAAAATGGTTTGAGAGCTAAACATCTACTTTGGAATGGTTTAATAATTCAAATCATTAGCACTTTTAATAATTCTTTTTTTATGTGGAAATCATTGATCCCATTTCTAAAACCAGTCTGTCAAGCTAAATTAGTTTTGAAGCCCAAAATTGCAAGCAACGCAGCCGATCTTGTGACATTACTGATCGAAATTCTTTGTCAACTTCGTTTTTATTGAAAGTTCTATTAGCATTAGACGCAGTAATCGTGTAGAAATTTTATACAGAAACGGCAACGTTTGGAAACCTTTGGAAATAATTCAGAAATACACTGCTGGCCACCCAAAATGCAACACCAAGAAAGGACACGAGATGGCAAAGCCAGATTTACTGGACACATAACAACAGATACAAAGATGAAACGATTAAGCTTACAGGCCCGTGCGACTTGCGGAACACGCAGACATCAATAGTTCGTGTGGCCCCCCATGGCAGGCAATAACGGCCGCTACACGCCGCGGCATCGAACGAAAGAGGCTTTGGATGTGGGCTTGGGGTATGTTGGTCCAGGCTGCTTCCACATATTGCCACAGTTCATCAGGCGTAGCCGCGGGTGGTGCTTGCCGGGCCACTCGGTTGCCGATCAGCGACGAGACGTGTTCGATGGGCGACATATCGGGAGAACAGGCGGGTCACGGCAGCAGTGACACCTGGTGGGCCGTGAAGAATTGTTGCACGATGCGTGCCACGTGCGGGCGCGCATTGTCCTGTTGAAACGTGGCCGCTGGCAGGTCCTGCAGGTAATGGAGGACTACAGGCTCCAAAACGTCGGAGATGTAGCGGTGGCTGTTGAGTGTACCGGCGATGCATACCAGAGGGGTGCGGGTGTCATATCCAATTGCGCCCCAAACCATAACGCCAGGCAACGGACAGGTACGGCGATGCATAGTGCAGGCGTCATACAGTCTCTCGCCGCAGTGCCGCCACACGTGGATCCGACCATCGTGATGTTGCAGGCAGAAGCGGGATTCGTCGGAGAAGACAATGTCGTGACATTCCGTAGTCCGGGTGCGGCGTTCAACGGCCCTTTGCCGCCGCACTCGCCGGTGATGTAACGTCAATGGTAATCGGAGCAATGGGCGCCGTGGGACAAGTCCCCGCTCCTTCAGACGACGTCGAACGGTAAGTGCTGACACAGGTTGTTGCGCAATGCACTCTAATTCCTGCGCTAACGTTCGTGATGTGGCGGTGCGAGCCGTCAATGCCCGCCGCACAACATGCTGGTTCTCTCGTTCGGTGGTGTGCTGCGGCTGCGGCAATCGCTCACGTCGGTCCGTCCGTCTCTCCTGCACCCACCGAATCCATATTCGCCTCGCTGTGGCTGGATGTCGTCCCACACGACCACCGATGTCTCGGTACGATAAACCGCTGTCGCGATAAGCCACTATTCGTCCTCTGTCGAACTCCTAAACGTGCTGGAATGACTACCGTATTCTGCGACGAGGCATCAGAAAGCTTCCCACGCACAGGTCCGACAGCTCAACACACTTTCACTACTTACACCCCGTCTTCTGTGCACTCTTCTTATAGTGCTTCTCGGTGGCGTGCCGGGAGCACATGATTTGCATGTATGCCCTGCAATGCTAATCGTTTGCTTGTACTCTCGCTGGCGACGCATGCTGCGAATTTCAGGCCAATCGGATGCTTCCTTCTTGGTGTTGCATTTTGGGTGGACAGCAGTGTATAATTTCCCATAGTTTGGTTCAACAAATTAAGAAGAGGTCAGAATGTAATGTTTCATTTCTGAAATTTGCTGCATGGAATTATTTCAAAATTGTCATCTTATGTGTCGGATCAGTGCTCAATATACCACCACTGCAGAATGTAGGAAATTTATGAGCAATAGCAGCCAGCTTTGAATTATTTCTTCAGAAGCTTGGAACCAACCGTTTAAGTCTTCTGCGGTGAAATCAACAGGGACCCAACAAAACTGAAATCCGAAAAACTGCGTCCTCGCCTCCCCCTTCATTGTTTAGTAAAGTGATAATGACCTTTTAGCTTCGTCTTTGTTTCTGCTGTACGTGCAGCGTTAGTTACCAAGTGTAAGTCCTATTAAAATGTTCATTACACTTTCCCTGGAGATCTTTGAATCTGCGGAAAACAAAACGAATGTTAAAAATTTCAACATCGATTTTTAAATTCTTTTTTGAATGATTTGATTGCAGGTGTCAGAGGAAATTATATCTCTATTAAAAATTACGAGTACAATGAACTTTCGAAGCATAGCGGATCTCATTTTTGACTTTATCAGTAATATAGAAGGTCAGAAGTTCTTCGCAAAAGAATTTCGTCTAACAAAAGAATGAAAAACGAACTGTAACGGAAGAGTATATAAGAAAAATGCATACAACAGTACAAATATAAAAAACATGAAAAACATAAATAAATGGCAATGTCCGACCATTAAAATAAGAAAAAAAAATTCATTTTCCTCAGAAATTGGTGCTACATTTATTCCTAGGAGTTCCATGGAATTATCCATGACAATTCTACTCTTCTCTGAGGCCTCCAGGCACATGCATTATTCCCATGTTTTGTCTCCCACACTATTTGGTCAAGCGAAATTTGCAATTATTTCGTTCGTTGTGGGTATGAAGCCCACTCTTATTTGCTCCTAAGTGATCACTAGGTAATCATAACTCCATGTGTCGCCATTCTTACAGTTTTGTCCCCCCCCCCTCTTTTTTTCCAGTGGACGGTGCAGGACGTCACAATTTCCCATGCACCGTATATCCGTAAATGTGTTTGATATTTCGCTGACAATATTGTTATGTCTCAGAGAAAAGCAGTTTTTCTTATTACAGTGAAACCCCGATGTTACATACCCGCATTTTACGTTTTTCCGTTTCGAGCGACTCTTTGTGACAATTTTTGCCTTTCAAAAATTGTGTGGAGGACATTTTCAGCCATCACCATAACTGGAACAACGGCCATTCGCGGTCACTTACTGTAGAGGGCTTTTACAGCACTGATTCGGAGCCTTTCTTATTAACCGTTTATATTGCATGTCGAAATAGGAGAATGTTTTATCTGGACTTGCATTCCCATTTTACCCGAGCGAATTATCATGCTTTTTGCGTAATCTTATATATGCCATTAATCATGCGTTGTGGCATCCCGATAGCGCAGTGGTTTAAGCTCTGACCTGTAACCGAGTGGGTGGCGGGCTCAATCTCCGGATGGGGTATGGATGGTGAGTTTGTCTTTCGGCACTGGCTATCTCCCTTCCCTGGATCCAGTGAACCTAAATTGGGGATCGGCGACGGCTTAGAGTTGCTCACGGTGGTGATTAACACCCGAAAGAAAACAAAATCAGGAGTTTTTAATGTTACTTGTTCTGCATGGATTGTACGCCGTCGCTGTAAAGAAGCAAGCATCTTGAAATCTCTCATTGTTCGTTTGCGCCATTACATGCTTCCTTTGAAAGTCTGCTTGAAAACACCTAAAACATGAGCTTCGTCGAGGTCTTTGATCGCTAATGCTTCACCTATTTTGTCCTTTTGAGTGTTTTTTTGCCAGATTCATATTTGTTCAGATTTTTTGCGCTCTAAGTGTGCGCTGACTTTGAGAACTTTTTGTGAACCTAAAAACTGCTTTCCCTTCGACTTCTTTCCCAGTAATGACTTCTAACGTTCGTGTCATACGTGCTTTTGCTAAAACATTTTATTTATTTGGATAACAGCAAACACATTTTTTTTTACAGGGTCGATTTTTTTCTTTCGTGGGCGTTAATTTTCAAGAGGTAGGAGGGGGGGGCTTGCGACCACATAACGAGAAACTAGGAAATTTAATCCTGTCGACGAAAACAAGGGAAAAAAATTGTGTTTCGAAAACTTAAACTGTTGCGATCAAAAATTTCACTATGACCAAGATTTGGAACAGAATGGGATAAAAGCAAGGACAAAAAGAACATTCCCTTCAGCAGATATCTCTCGCAAGCGAACCAGTGATGTAGAAGAGCCTATGACGTAGAAGTCTTTTCTTACTTCTACGTTATTTAAAAAAACATAACCATAAGATGAAATAGTTTCTAAATTAAACCTTAACGGCCAGACGAAACATGTAAACAACAGAAGTCAAACTTACGGAAAAGATGCTTTATTCAAGGATGTAGCAAACGCATCGTAACATAGCATAGCATATTGCAGTAAACGCTCCACACACTACACAACGCTCCTTTCAATAATCAGTTTAAAACCCAACGCTCAACTTGCAACACTTCTCCAAGCAACGCTCTCTTTTACAACGCTCGCCAAGCAGTTTAGTCGTTGTTTTTATCTCTCGTTCTTATCTTATATCAGGCATATGTCACGTTCATTCAACCTCAATTATGTTGCCAACAGTATTCGTTTGAGAGAAAAGATATCACGTTAACAGTGAAATATAACTGAGAATAAACTCAAGATTTACATAGGGAAAGAAACTAAAAAGGAAAGTTAATTTAGAATATACGTCACAAGCCTTAGCGTCCCTAAGGAACTTCTTGTGGTTAAGTGATTACAGAAGCTGGGCAAAAGAATTCTTCCAGGTAGTTAGATCTTCGAAAAAGAAAATGGGATAATGTGTTATGCATGCTAGCATACTCCTATCTTAACCAAAAGTTTGTGTTCCAGTGATGACAGTAGGATCGAGCATTAGTGCTGCTCACACATCATATGTCTTCTAGTACAATGCCATTTCCTTTGCGTAGATGGCAGTATTAAGAACAAAGTTATATGATGTTGCTTCTCAGTTGGTTGAGATTGCACTGCTCACAGGAAACACTGCACAAAAAATTTCATAACCATGGAAACTGAGTGAAAGAGTTTTACAGTTTTTGATAGGTATTTACGCACTAGAAAACTCGTCACCAGTTCAGATAAAAGCGATCGTCGTACCTCATTCTGTAGTTCCTTACAGTTAATACAACAGAAAATTCCTACACCCACTTTATATTCATAACATGCGATTCCCTCATAATATTTTTCTATGTAACATTGCCCAAATTAAGTATTTTTAATAAAAATTAATAAGAGTAATAAGTAATAAAACTTCAATAAATAGTACTGCGTAATGAAATAAGCAAACCAGAAATTACATTTCTTTTAAGAATTCTCGAGGTCTATTTTTCGGTTTGTTTTTGCCTAACTAGAGTTCGCAGCTAAGGCACTTTTTATTCAGAACTTCATTATTGAAACGAACCAAGGATTCATTAAATCCGAACCAAACACATCCAGTTAAGCAACAATAGCTGATATTCTCACAGCAGCCTTTAGGCCTTTTTCTCAACAAAAGGCGTATACAGCAAAAAATAGCACAAAAAACACAAGATAAAGGGGAAAAATCCACACAGACTATATGCGAATCACAGCAGTCTGTACCTCTTATACCTACAATCCTGCAACCTGAACACATCCGTAAGTAATACAACGCGACCATGGGCAACCGGGAAGCAATAAATGGAGTGTATACTGTTTGCTTTTCCTTTCATTTATTCATTGCAGTAAATGCAATTTCTTACTATATACTGCATTAAGTATGAATTTATTTTTTACATGCATCTTATTTTTGTTATGTGTGGAAAAAAATAATACTGTACAGAAATGTACATATTGAAAAATATGGTATATACTGTATAAAAATGTAGTTCTCAAGTACATTATTGTTTAGGTCTCAACTGGAAAGTCGGTGCTGTATATTGATAGTTATGTCAAGAAAGAAATCACATCGTGCTACATTTCGAGCTAATACGTTCGTTTCGAGAGGGTTTTCATTTACTTCGAGAGCAGTTGAAACTCACCAGGCTAAATTCAAGTTAATTTATTGTCATTGCAACTGGAATTTTGTTTTGTAAACTTATACTGGAAAATCGCGATGAGGTATGGTAAGAAAATTATTTTCCTCATTTTTCTAGATAAAAGGCAATATAAGCGATGTGGTAATGAAAGGTGATGAATTAGTCCTTCCAGGGGAGAAGAACGGAAAAAAACCATCCACTTTTGATGAAAAGACCGATAAGATGTGCGCTCCGGGATTCGAACTTATCAAAGAAGTTTGCCGTAAGTTGCAACAGTGACAGAATCTGTACTTTTAGACTCTTTCATTCTTATACAACATTGCATAAATATCATCATCATCATCATCATTGTCAACCATTATCAATCCACTGCTGGACGAAGGTCTCCCCAAGTTTCCTCCACAATGGTCTGTCTTGTGCCAGTCTCCTCCATGTCACTCCCGCATACTTTCGAATTTTATCCACCCATCTCCCATGTGGCCTTCTTCTGGGTCTTTTCCTGTCCCTTGGAATCCAATCTAAAATTTCGGCTGTCCATCGATGGTCTGTCCTTCTGGCAGTATGCCCAGCCCATTGCCATTTCAGGGATTTAACTCTGATCATGATGTCTTCCACTCTTGTCATTTTTCGGATCCACGAGTTCCTCTTCTTATCTCTCCTGGTTACACCAAGCATGCACCTCTGCATGCTTCTTTGAGTTGTCTGCAGCCTTTGTATGTCTCTTTTAGTTAAGGTCCACGTCTCTGCACCATACGTAAGCACTGGAAGGATGCATTGATCAAACACTTTTCTTTTAAGACATAATGGCATATTGTTCTTGAAAATTATGCTGTTTCTTCCAAAAGCTCTCCAGGCAAGTTTTGTACGCCGATTAATTTCTTCATCAATGTGACCCTCACTTGATATCTGCTGTCCAAGATAAACGTACGTGTCTGTTATCTCCAGCTTTTCTCCATCAATCGACAAATCTTCATTTCTTGTAAAAGCATTGAACATTCCTTTTGTCTTCTGAAAGTTCATTTTTAATCCCACTTCTTTACTCTTGTCAGCAAGTTCTTGCATAAATATATATATATATATATATATATATATATATATATATATATGGGATGTAAGGTCATGTAAGGTCAGGTGATGCGTAACATCACAGCCTCTCCTTGACAAATGTCAACCCCGCCTTCTCGTGGTGCATCCTGTTCCCACTAAAGGGGCTCTGACGACCGCCCATAGCGGTATAACTATACCATCGGGATCAGAGGAAATGTTATCCCACACTCACCAACCCGCTTGGCCAGCGTGGTGAGTTATGGCCAAACCCCTCCAAAATGATTCCACAACTTAAATCTTGGCCTCAGTCTCCGGCAGCTGGAATGTACCTGGCCAAGGCAGCGGCCAGTGCGACATGAAGGCAGAGGGTGCTAAGAATCCCCGGAGGACCGGACTAGGCTGCCATCTGATGCTGACCTTGGCTACTTACAATGGACGCTCCCTATCTTCTGATTCAAGGCTTCTTGAATTGGAAGAGGAACTACAAAGGATCAAGTGGGACATCGTGGGGCTAAGTGAGGTAAGGAGAAAAGGAGAAGATCTCATCGAACTGAAAAGTGGACATCTCTTCTACTATCGTGGGACAGATACTGGCAGAACTAGTGGTGTTGGATTTATAATAAACAAGAAACTGAAGGATAAAGTTGTAGAAGTTGAAAGTTCCTCTGACAGACCTGCACGACTTGTTATCCAACTCTCGAAAAGATACCAGGCTCAGATTATTCAAACTTATGCACCCACCACAAGTCATCCTGAAGAAGAAATTGAAGAATTTTATGAGGAAATTTGTCATCTAAATAATAAAGGTAAGCAGCACTTGAAAATAATTATGGGAGATTTCAATGCAAAAATAGGGCAACGGCAACAGAATGAAACTTCGGTAGGTAAATTCGGTCACGGCAACAGAAACCAGCGTGGAAATACTCTCGTTGAGTTTGCAGAGGCAGAAGGGTTTTTCATCTTGAACTCCTTCTTCAAGAAAAAGCCACACAGGAAATGGACATGGAGACATCCAAATGGGACGACAAGTGAAATTGATTTTTATTATGTGTAACAAAAATTCGTCATAGAAGACTGCAGTGTGCTAAACAAGTTCAACACAGGTAGTGACCATAGATTGGTGAGATGTAAGATGCACCTCAACACTAAACTTGAACGTGGCAAGCTCATAGGACAAACAAAATCTATTGACATAACCAACCTTAAAAACACCATAATACCTTCAAGTTAGAACTGAAGAACAGGTTCTCTGCTTTAGAAGGCCTAACATCGGAAGAAGTGGACATCTCTGAAGTTAACAGAAAAGTAACCAAAGCTCTTATGGAAACAGCAACAAAATTAGCTGGGTCTAAGAACAAGTTGCATGTGAACAAATTATCAGGAAAAACCAAAATGTTGATGCAAAAAAGAAGAGAGATGAGGACAACTAAAGAAGATGTGACTTCCAAAGTGGAATATATAGAGCTATGCAAGACAGTAAGAAAAAGTATCACTGAAGACGTAAGGAAATTCAACTGTGAACTAGTGAGGAAAGCAATTGAAAACAACCAAAGCCTAAAGATAGCAAAGGGACATCTCAGTAAGGGAAAGAAAACAGATTATGGCACTGAGAAAAGAAGATGGTTCTGTAACAAGAAATAAAGGCGAAATTTTGACAAGAGTGAAAGATTTCTACTCCAAATTATATGAAAGGGATGATATATGCACTCCAGACATCATGAAAGATACCGGTACCAGAGTTCCTCCAGTCCTTCCAGCAGAAGTTGCACATGCAATCAAGAACATGAAGCGAGGAAAAGCTCCAGGAGAAGATGGAATTACTGTAGACATCATACAAGAAGCAAGTGGAGAAATCGAAACAGTACTCGCCCAAATTTTCACTCGATGCCTTAATGAAGGAAAGATTCCTGAGGATTGGAACACCGCTACAATGATCCTGCTACATAAGAAAGGTGACATTGAGGATCTCGGAAACTACAGACCTATCAGCCTCCTATCAGTAGTTTATAAAATCTTCACTAAAGTTCTTTCACACCGCTTGAAGGTAACACTGGACATGGCTCAACCGAGAGAACAAGCTGGATTCAGGAGTGGCTACAGCACAATAGATCATATCCACGTGCTGAGAGAACTAATTGAAAGAGCGAGGGAATATGAACTTCCATTGTGCATGGCTTTTATCGATTATGAAAAAGCCTTTGATTCGGTGAAACCATCAGCAGTTACAATGGCTCTGAAAACCTGCGGTATTGAAGATGCATACATTAATATTATTAATAACATCTATGAAAATGCAAGTGCAAAGATTAGGCTGTTTGAAAATACAACACACGTAAAAATTGGAAAGGGAGTGAGACAAGGTGACACCATATCTCCGAAGCTCTTTAATGCCACATTGGAGGGTGTTTTTCAGTCACTGAGCTGGGAAAACAAGGGGATAAAGATTAATGGAGATTATCTAACCCACCTTCGTTTTGCTGATGACGTAGTCATTTTTGCAACTACCCCATCAGAGCTGCAGAGTATGATCCAGGAACTTGCTGACAAGAGTAAAGAAGTGGGATTAAAAATGAACTTTCAGAAGACAAAAGTGATGTTCAATGCTTTTACAAGAAATGAAGATTTATCGATTGATGGAGAAAAGCTGGAGATAACAGACACGTACGTTTATCTTGGACAGCAGATATCAAGTGAGGGTCACATTGATGAAGAAATTAATCGGCGTACAAAACTTGCCTGGAGAGCTTTTGGAAGAAACAGCATAATTTTCAAGAGCAATATGCCATTATGTCTTAAAAGAAAAGTGTTTGATCAATGCATCCTTCCAGTGCTTACGTATGGTGCGGAGACGTGGACCTTAACTAAAAGAGACATACAAAGGCTGCAGACAACTCAAAGAAGCATGGAGAGGTGCATGCTTGGTGTAACCAGGAGAGACAAGAAGAGGAACTCGTGGATGCGAAAAATGACAAGAGTGGAAGACATCATGATCAGAGTTAAATCCCTGAAATGGCAATGGGCTGGACATACTGCCAGAAGGACAGATCATCGATGGACAGCTGAAATTTTAGATTGGATTCCAAGGGACAGGAAAAGACCCAGAAGAAGACCACATGGGAGATGGGTGGATGAAATTCGAAAGTATGCAGGGGTGACATGGAGGAGACTGGCACAAGACAGACCGTTGTGGAGGAAACTTGGGGAGACCTTCGTCCAGCAGTGGATTGATAATGGTTGACAATGATGATGATGATGATGATATATATATATATATATATATATATATATATATATATATATATATATATATACAGTAGTGGCCAAAACTGTGGAAACCTTTTGGAAAAAGTGTATTTTTGAGGTTTGATGGCTCATAACACCACTTTGTTTTGTAGTAATACCATAAAAATGTATATCAATGGAAATATAATTTCATCAAAAATGTTTTGCAACAAAGTTTGTTCAATTATCTGTATTCTATGAAAAGTTATAGCCAAATAACCAGAAAAAGGAAGCTCAACTTGCTTAGGTTGATATGAAGTAGCTTTCCTTCATTTGAATGTAGCCAATGAGCACGAGTGTATAGAGAGCCAATCAGGTGTCATCTTGTTTTGGCAATGAACCAATCAGGTCACAGTAGGATTCAGCTATTGATGTCATGTATTGGAGCTGAGAGGAGGACATTTGTCAGTGTGTTATGTGATTGCTATCAAGTTGGTAGGATTTGTGTGTGTGTGTGTTCTTTCATTTAGTGAGCTTGTAAAATGCAATAAAATTAAAGAAATGGCGCAAAGAGTGGACTGGTCACCCTGAAAGCGATGTAAAATAGTACTATTACGTAAACAAGGCTTCAGTTATGAAGAAATTAGAAAAAAGAAATGGCGGAAACTTAACCAAAGGTAGCATTTCTAAATTTTGGAAGGGGTGTAAGGAGACTCAGTCACTACAAAACCAGACTGGTAAAGCCAGGAAAAGGTGCACAACAGCAAGTGATGATTGTAGAATTAAGAGACTGTGCCTAGGTGACAGAAGAAAATCACCTGGGTGTATACAAGATGAAATGGCGTAGTGCAATATGAAGTTGAGTGCAAGGACTGTTCGGCGCAGACTGCAGGAATTTGGTATAAAAGCTAGAATTCCACGAAGAAAGCCATTTTTATCTCTCAAACAAGGTGGAAAAGATTAAACTGGGCTAAAACCCATGTTAACTGGGCAGCCGAACAATGGGACAGTGTTATTTGGAGTGAAATCGAGTCAAAATCTCCATGTTTGGTGGTGATGGCATAAAATACGCAAAGAGAAGAATCGGAGACGTTTTGCATCCTGATTGCATTACATGTACCGTTATAACGAAGTAAATTTCTCCGTCATTTCTATCCGCGCCAGGATTCGAACTCGAGACCGCTTATTCCAGAACAAGTCGCTCTACCAACTGAGCTACGCGGACGTTTTGTTTTGATTGCTGTATGCCTTTTATGTCGTGTGCGCCCTGCTGGCAGGTACGTCACATCTCCTGGTATACGTTACATAATCTCCCCCTTATTTTTTAAGTGCTGGAGAAGGAATTCTCTGATTTTTCCTATCTCGCGGTGTGGAAATAACATCGCACCAAATGCGAGATTTTGAACGGTCGGGTCATCCGGATAGTTCGGGTGCCATTATAACGAAGTAAATTTCTCCGTCATTTCCTATCCGCGCCAGGATTCGAACCCGAGACCGCTTATTCCGGAACAAGTCGCTCTACCAACTGAGCTACGCGGACGTTTTGTTTTGATTGCTATATGCCTTTTATGTCGTGTGCGCCCTGCTGGCAGGTACGTCACATCTCCTAGTATACGTTACACCGTGAAACACCCAGTTAGTGTTATGACCTGGGGTTGTATGACATCGAAAGGTGTGGGCAGAATTTGAGTAATTAATGGGAATCCAAACGGCCAAAAATACATTAATGAAATACATGAGCCCAATTTGAAGCCTTCCGCACGTGATTTTTCCAAGATAATGAAGCATTTATATTTCAACAGGATTCAGCTCCATGTCATGATGCTGCTCTGTGCAAAAAGTGGTTTCAAGATAATAATATTCCACTGCTGGAATGGGCTGGGAATAGCCCAGACCTTAACCCCATCGATGATCTATGGAGCCTACTAAAGAAACTTTTTAGGCAGAAGCAACCCAGCAATAAAACCCAATTAACAGAAGCAATAATTCAATCTTGGTTTCACTTATAACAGCTGCAGAACTAAAAAACTTGGTTCACTCCATGGGAAGGCGTTGTAAGGCCGTAATTAACGCTAAAGTATTAACTAACATGATGAGAATTTTTGTATGTCTCATTTTTTCTAAGTGTTTCATTTTTCTTCTTCATAACTGCTGTTCTAATACAAAATCCTTCATAAAAGTTACAAAAAAAAGTGGTGTTATGAGCCATCAAACCTCAAAAATATACTATGTCTAAAAAGTTTCCACAATTTTGGCCACTACTGTACAGTATGTACTGTATATGTACACTCAGTAGACAAAATATTAGAGATAGGGGATGGGCAGTTGGCATGGGCATCCCCTTCGCAGAATGGAACAGACCCAAACCGAACGCAATCAATAAACAGTGGGAAAGCATTGTTACCCAACAGTGTATCGCAATCGACGAACGTAGGTAAATTTGGTGATTTGAGCGACCTTGATCGTCGACGCTTTGTCGGCGCAAGACAGATGCGTCTTTGACAGATGGGCCCAAGTGGTAAGAACCCTAGGGTTCCCGAGGGATACCATATCAAGGGTGCACCGCGAGTGGACCATCAACAGACATACCAGCGTCCAGAGAGCAAGGTGTGGCCGACAACATGCCATTGATTACTGGGGTCAATGTAGACTATGCAGACTCGTAGAGACCTACCTCTTGGCAACGGCGGCGCAAATCACATCCAGGTTAAATGTCGGAGGCCAAAGTAGCGTCAGCAAGCTAACGATACAGCGCAAAGCTGCATACTCTGAGCTACCGGAGCCGACGCCCTACTCGTGTGCCAATGTTGACAGCTCGTCATCGGACATTACGCCTCACCTGGTTCCGGAAACATCAAAACTGTACCTCTACAGACTGGTACCGCTTCGTGTGGTCAGATGATTCCCGATTTCAGCTATACCGAGCTGACAGGAGGGTGCGGGTGTGGCGTCAACAGCATGAGGCCATGGCCTCGTCGTGCCAGGTAGGCTCTGTTCAAGGCGGTGGTAGCTCTGTGATGGTTTGGGGAACCTTCTCATGGTACACATTAGGTCCCGTAGTGTGTCCCTTAGTGGAGAGGTCATTAACCTCTGGGCGCTATCAGCATGAGCTGGCTGATCACCTACACACTTCCATGACCTTTGCGTATCCTGCGGCCGATTGGTCTGTTCCAGCAGGACAATGCGCCGCCCTACCGGGCCGCAATCATCTAGGCTCCATTGAGTATATATACTGTATTATCAAAAGTATTGACACCACAATGTTTTGTGACAAATCGCTTTATTATCGCACGTAGTAGTTTATCGGTCCACATTTTGCTTATATGACGGTGGCAACACGTCGAGGCACACTTTCAACCAATTTCCGGTAGATCTCGACAGGAATGGCTTGCAATTCGCCCTGAAAAGCTGCTGCCAAAGTGGAGAGCAAAGACGGTTGTTGTCGTCGATTTCGTATCCATCGCTCCAGCTGATCCCAGAAGTATTCTATGAGATTCAGACCAGGACTCTGAGCAAGCAAGTCTAATAACCCCACCTCATTTTCAAGAAACCAGTCCTGTACACGCCGTGCAGTGTGGCAGGGAGCTGGATCGGGCGGGCTGGAAGAGACAGCGGCCATTTCCATGATACTGCCACATTGTTGGTAGGGCAGAATTATCCAAAATGTCGAGGTACACTTCAGAGTTCATGGTTCGTGGTATAATAGCCAACGGGCCGAGTCTCATTCACGGAAAAGCAACTTCATACCATGATGGAACCTCCGCCGAACTTAACAGTTGGAAGAACACAATCCGACAAAAATCATACTCCAGGTTGTTGCCAAATCGAAACACGCCCATGAAATTGGAAGAGCGAAAAGCGTGACTTATCACTCCAAAGAACAGCTCTCCAGTTGCCCACAGTCCTGGAACGACGGGAGACACACCACTCCAAACGGCTCTTCGCGTTCACGGTAGTGATGTGTGGCTTGTGTGCCGTTGCTTTACCATAATAACCCACACTGTACAGTTCCTTGACATATTATTTACGGATAGTTATGGTACTAACCGAGCCATTACAAGCACTTCCCACTTCAGCAGCGATGGAAACGAGAGCGGAAGAACGGGATTCCTTAATATTTCTTACCATGGCTCTTCTGTCACGAACCGTCAGTTTGTGCGACCTTCCTGAACGTTTACATATCGGGCCAATATCTGCTACAGTTCGTGAGATATTGGCCTGATCAAGGACTTTCCTGATACCAGGAAAGTCCTTGATCAGACCAATATCTCACGAACTGTGGCAGTTAGTGATTTACTTCGTGTGCAGTTGTATAGGAAATTCCTTATGCGGCACACAGTAACACCACAAGGGATCCCCTCGCCCCCTTTGGGGGGGTTGAAGGGGGATACGCACCCCCTGCAGATAGGGCAAAAAAGTCAATTACAAACTTATTCAGCAAGGCAAAAACAGTACATAAATGTTTTGTCCCATAACAAAAGATGGAAGGGGACCGAGAATGTGGCCCCAAGAAAATCCCAACATCCGGAAGCAACGACAGAGTATTTAGACAACAACTTATTACTTAAAAATTATCTAATTTGGTAAGTTCTAAGTAAATGAAAGCACAAAGGAAAAGTTTTCCTGCAAACCTTATCAACAGTTCTTGTTCTGAAATAAAACGAAGTTCCTTGACATATTCAATATCAGACTTTGATGTTCAATACAGTAAAAACTACACTGAGACAAGGAGAAATAGCATAAAGTGGCGAAACACTCATCCAATAGGAAATCTGTATGCAGATCTAATTGACTTGTGTACATGGCAAAGCTTTCGACTTCCCGTCACTGGTTCACAACGCATATCAACGCATATCATACCGACCACGCATATCATTTTTGTATTCTGGCGACGGAGCAGAAAGCACATTTGAAATCCATGCAAATATGCTTCGGACACAGCGACTCAGATAGCTTTCCGCTTTTTTCGCATTTGAAGAGTCCCCTTCTATCTTTTGTTATGGGAAAAAAACATTTTTGTTTAATTTTTCCTCGCTGAACTAGTTTGTAATTGACTTTTTTGCGCTATCTGCAAAGGGGGGGGGGCGATAGCCCCCTCAAACCCCAGAAAGGGGCCGAGGGGATCCTTCGTGGTGTTTTTGTGTGTGCCATAGGGGGTTTCCTATACAACTGCACAAGAAGTAAATCGCTAACTGCCCCATAGTTCGTGAGATATTGGCCTGATCACGGACTTTCCTTGTAACCTTGCATATACACTGGTGTGCAAAAATTAAGGACGAAGAGAAGAAATTAGCATAACAGCGGAGCGAGCAGGCAGAACTGACCGAAAGACCACTCAGGAGATATACTAGGGTCCGGTACGGTAGGGCATGCGCATATATGCAGCATGACGTTAGGAGGGGGAGGTCGGTAAGGTATAAAGTACGCGGGCGGTGTACGCTCAGCACAATTCGGTGAAAGCTATTGCACGGTGTACATCGGTTTGAACGACGTCGAGTTGCTGCCCCCGTGTGATATGGCCAACAGGCAATCCGGTAGACGACATCTGGAGGACTTTACCCGAGGTCGCGTCATTGAGAAGTTGGAAGAAGGTCGAAGTGTGACTAGTGTGGCCGAGGAGTTCGGGGTCGCTCACAGCATGTTTTACGAGCTTTGAGAGCATTTCAAACGACAGGAACAGCTGTCCGAGAGTTTAGCAGTGGTCGTCCACGAGCAACCACGGCGGCGGACGACCGGTATATTCTCCTACAGGCGAGAAGAGACAGACGGCAGACAGCGGAAGAAATCGCAAGGCACATGCAACAGACAACTGGACGTCCGTTATCGCGTTTTACCATGGCCAGGAGGCTGCACATAGGTGGTCTATTTGCACGACGACCAGTACGGTGTGTGCCATTAACGCCTACTCATCGGAGACGGCGGTTTCTGTGGTGCCAGGAACACAAGAACTGGACACATCAGCAATGGGGTCGAGCTCTTTTTAAGGATGAGAGCCGATTTAGTCTTACGAGCGATTCTGAACGTATACACATCTGGAGAGAGCAGGGAACACGCAATCACACCTCCAACATCATCGAAAGGGACCGGTTTGGTGGTGGCTGAGTTCTCATTTTGGGCGGTATCATGCTTGGTAGCCGCTGACCTCCACATCTTCCAAGGAGGTTCAGTCACTGGTGTCCGCTATTGCACCGAGGTTCTCCTGCCTCACGTGCGTCTGTTTAGAGGTGTTGTGGGTCCTGAGTTCCTCTTCATGGACGACAACGCTACACCTCATCGTACAGTGGCTGTCGCAGAGCTGTTGGAGAGTGAATATATTCAACGCATGGATTGGCCCGCAAGGTCCCCGGACCTAAATCCAATCGAACACGTGTGGGAGCTTCTCGGGAGCCGCTTGGCAGCACGTCACCAGCCGCCAGCAACGATTCCGCAGCTGCGAATGGCACTACAAGAGGAATGGGCCACGATGCCGCTCCTTGACAACCTCGTCCTCAGCCTGGACAGACGTAAATCCTGCAACGCAGTCAGGTGTGATCTACTAAAGACTGGATTTTTCTTGGTAGCCGCCTGTCACATGGACGTTTCTGTCTTCTGTCCAGTTGTGCTCGAAGCTACCTTTTCAATAAAGTGCCTTTGTAACCTTTGGATTCCTTGTTTGGACGGTTTTGCTCACTTGTCCCATATTCTTACATCTTGGGGATCTTATGGTATTATTTGAGTCGATGTGGAGCACTTCTGCACGACGTTACATTCGAAAAACCATCTTGTCCTTAATTTTTGCACGCCAGTGTTTATATACATACAGGGTGTCGAGATGGAAGGTATCTAAAATAAAAAAATTATATCTCGAAAAGTATGTGTTATATTCGCTTCTGGTTTGTGCCATCGCAGAGGGAATTGTAAAAAGTTTGTTTCTATGCACGGCTAACGTGAGTGAGTCAAATGGCATACGTTCACAGGCATGCAGCAGCTAATGTTGGCATCCCGACTGACCGCAGACGAGCTGAGTTAGAATGTTGACACCGCAGGAGAAGGTTAATGCGTGTTGTGGCTTGCCAAATTAAAGCCTGTTGCTACTGTTCAGCGTCGTTTTAGAACGCAATATGAACGAAAAACTCCAATACGGAAAAGCATCCGGTTCTGGGACAACAAACTGAGGACTACCGGAAGTCTGTTACGTGAGAAGTCCTCTGGAAAGCCGCGGATATCTGAGGAAAATGTCGAACGCACCAGAGATGCATTCCTGCGAAGTTCCTGCAAATCAATTCGGACTATTAGTTCGGAGCTAAACCTTTCACGATCAGTGGTGAACGATGTGGTTCACCTAAGGGCGTGCAAGATTCAATGTTTCATGCACTGAAACCGAATGATCATGTCGCACGTACAAACTTCGCTGAAGACACGCTAGAAAGAATTGATACAACACCGGATTTCTTCCATCAAGTGTGCTTCTCGAATGAAGGGACCTTTCATGTCAGTGACATTGAATCATCACAACGGCAGGATTTGGAGTAATGAAAATCCACATTTCACATGTGAGATAGAGAGAGGCAGCACCAAAGTTAACGTCTGGGTCGGCTAGATGCACGATAAGCTGATCAGGCCTTTCTTTTTTCGGAAGAAATTATCACCCGGATCTCGTACTTGAACATGATGGAACTGTTTGCGTTACCCCAGGTACCACTTCAAACCGTCTTTCAATATGACGGAGCGCCGCCACATTTCAGCTTCATCGTTAGGGATCACTTGGATCGCGAGATGGCTGGGAGATGGATCAGTAGACGTGGACCAATTGCTTGCCCTCTATTTAACACCACTGGATTTTTCGCCTGAGCGTTCTGTTAAAAAATATTGTCTACCAGATCAAGATCACCGACCTTCAGCACCTGAAAGTCCGCATAACGGACGCTGTGGCTACCTTTACACCGAACATGCTTTAAGGAACTTGGAATGAGGCCGACTATGTCTGCATGTTTGTCGGGCCACCAAGGAACCCATATTGAAATTCATGGAGACAATGATAATGAGTAAAACGCTTTGACATTTTTCCTTTATAATGACGGAAACTAGAAGTGTATGTAATAAATACCTTCCGAGGAATATTTTTTTATTTTGGATACCTTCCACCCGACACCCTGTGTATATATACACTGAAGTGCCAGAAAAACTGGTACAGGCGAGCTTATGCAAAATACATAGCAACGTATCTTATGCGCGTACTCGGTTGCGTCCGCCATTGCGTATATAAAGCGATAGACATATTTGCCAGCTGTCAGAGCTGTTTTCGGCATGAGAATGACAAGTAATAACGATTTAAGAGATTTTCAACGCGGTGTCATAGTTGGCGCTCGGGAGATGGGCCATAGTATTTCGGAGGTAGAAACGAAGTTCGGATTTTCACTGACGACCATTGCAAGGATGTACCGTGACTACAAGAATTCCGGCAAAACCTCCAACCTACGATACCAGTGTGGCCGTAAAAAGACTTCGGGTGAACGTGATCATCGTCGGCTGTAAAGAATCGTTTCACACGATAGGCGTGCAGCACTGAAGCAGGTATCATCGGAATTCAATGCTGGAGCCTCAACAAGCATCAGCGTCCGGACTGTGCAACGTACCTTGCACGATATGGGCTTTGGGAGCCGACGCCCAACTCGAGTCCCTTGATGGGCGCACGACACAGAGCTATGCGCCTCGCTTGGGCACGGCAACACCGCCACTGGACACTTGATGACTGGAAACAAGTAGCCTCGTCTGACGAGTCGCATTTCCAACTGTATTGGGCAGATGGAAGGATTCGTGTGTGGCGCAAACCCCATGAAGCCATGGTTCCCGTATGTCAACAGAGAACTGTACCGGCTGGTGGAGGGGTCCGTAATGGTATTGGGGTGTGTTTAGATGGACTTCACTGAGACCCCTGGTACGTCTACAAATGTCTGTGGCCGGCCAATGCCATGTGCATATCCTTTCTGACGAGGTACACCCGTTCATGTCCTGCATTCATGCTGATGGGTTGGGCCTATTCCAACAGAACAATGCACCTCCACACAAGTGTCAGGACGCCACATTATGGTTAGAGGAGCATTCATATGAGTTTGGGGTGTTGCCATTCCCACCCAAGTCCCCAGATCTGAAAGTGATAGAACACATTTGGGATGCCATGCAACGCGCTATCGAACACAGGAATCCGAGACCTCGGAATACAACCGAATTGCAGAACGCTCTGCAGGAAGTGTGGTGTGCATTGCCTACAGCATATTTCCAGAAGCTAGTGGAGTCCATGCCCCGTCGTATTTCTGCAGTCCTGCGCTCCCGTGGGCGACCTACCAAGTATTTGATTGGTGTACCAGTTTTTCTGGCACTTCAGTGTATATATTCCAAATTAGTTCAACAGAAGAAAAAGTGAGCTTTTAATTCTGATTTCTCCCTTTTAAAAACCACAATCCTTATCTGTGGCAAAGTCTGTTAAATTTTAAATTAAAAGCTCCGTAGGAAAAATTCGTTGATGTGAAAAGTTCTTCAGCTTTAACTGTTTTTATCTAAATACACTACTGCTTGTGAAAATTTCAACGCCATGAAGAACTCCTGGTAACAGTTTGAAACTTACCGGATATGTACAATAGGTTAGAACATGTAAACGATTAAAATGGCAGTGAAAATGGTCATGCGGTTTCGAAGCAGCGCCCTCTGAACTATCCGGTCTTGGGTTTATAAAGAGGGCTCAAACGAGAAGTTGCAATCGGTGAAGAGCCGACATTGAGTCGAAAGGGTGTTACGAATTCTGAACACCTGATGGAATTTGAGCAAGGAAGGATTGTTGAGATGCGAGAAGTTAGCTTTCCCTACCTCAAAATTACCACTTGTACGGGACGAAACGCCGTGCAGTCATGCAAACGTGACGTTCAGTATGCAGATGACGTTCGAACGCACAGAAATCCGGGAAATGGACCGCAAAATCGCACGACTGCATGTCATGATTCTACCGCATGGCAGTGACCGATAACACAGCGATATCCACGGTGCTGGCGCAGCAGAGAAGCACTGTCACAGGTCAGGCTTCGTCGTCCAGCACAATTCGATGTCGTCTGCTTAACAGAGGACTGGTCGCTAGCAGCGCATTGCTGCACATTCCTTTGACCACAGATGCCTCTGGTTGCAATGGGGTCTCGAACACAGACATTGGTACGATGATTGAAAAGAGCTCGTGTTTTCTGACGAGTCGCGATTCAACTTGATCACCATGATAGTCGCATACGTGTTCGAAGACATCATGGTGAACGACACCTTGCAGCTTGCATTCTGCAGCGCCATACCGGTCCAACACCAAGCGTGGTACGAATTAAGGAAACCCTCAGCAGCTAGCAATACCTTAGGGATGCTTTAGAGGCAGAGGTGATGCCCTTCCTTCACAGTTGTCCAGGCTCTATATTCCGGCAGGAAAATGCTGGGACACATGTGGCCCGGAATGTTCAAGAATCTTTGGATCGAACATGTCTGGAATTTGGTAGCCAAGCGACTGGCCCGTCAAGCGCTTCCTCCAGTCACCACAAAGGAACTCTGGTCTCCATAGAAGCAACCTGGCAGGTTATTTCCTATCAAAAACCTTCTCCATTTGGTGTCACGCAGTGTAAAGTCTGTTATCGCTGCTCGAGGTGGCTTCACACGATACTGAGTTTTGAAGCGAAAAAATCTTGTATAGCTCTACAAACGTAATAACTTATCTCTTGTAACATGAGGAATCTGCGGTATAAGTTTCATCTGAATAGCGCGTTTGTTTCTTGATGTTGCAATTTTCACAAACAATAGTGTAACTTACAAATTTTGAAGATGACAATCCGATTTTTGGCGTAAATGTGACAAGGATGGTAAGTCAGATAATATGCGAAAACTTGAAAATTTTCATCGTCCTGGAGCGGAATCTGCGCAAGAAATCCATTCAGTTACACCTATTCATTTTAAAACAACAAAACCTTGCATATTAGTGTAATTTACCGACTACCATGAGCAACTCACAATGATATATACCCGTCCAGAATATGCACTCACGGACAATGAAGTTTGCGCACCAAGAAGGAAGCATCGGATTTAACTGAAATTTTATGGACGTAATGATACAGATGAATGATACACATGATGGCAAAAACAGAGCTGCAGGACAATTACAGAGGTATCTGTGGAACGCAGTCCAGTCATCTTCAACAGCGCGTCGCACCGCCTCGTGCGGCGATTCATGCTGCAATACGGTCCGGCATGGAGGCAAACAGACGCCTCATGTTGTCCTGCGGCAGGCTGACTCACAGGTGTTGGACGGTGTGCTCCAAATCCCGAATAGTGCGGCACGACGGCAGCTGGCCTTTCAACTGGTCCCAAACATGCCCGATAGGGGACATGCTCGGGGATCGGACAGGCCATGGAAGTGTATGTACATGACGTAGGTAGTCTTGGGAAGCCAGGGCCGTGTGTGGGTGGGCATTATCCTGCTGGTATAGCGCACCTGGAATCCCGGCCATGAATGGGAGCACATGGGACCGTAGGATCTCATCTACATACCGCTGGCCCGTCAATGATCCACGTACTACTACTACTACTACTACTGATCGGCTATCGTAGATAATGGCTCCCCAGACCATAATACCTGCAGTGGGGGAAGTGTGGCGCTCGATAGCAAGGTTTGGATTGTGCCGTTGACCCGGGGATCTCCACACCCGGACACGATGATAATCTGTCCCCAAAACGAAGCGGCATTCATCGCTAATAACCCCACGTCGCCAGTCTGTGGCGTTTTACGTCGTTCTGGCCTGGCACCACTGCACGCGGAGCCGGCGATATTCCGGTGTTAATGGCAGCACACGTAAGGGGCGGTGGGATCGCAGATTCGCTTCCGCGAGGCGTCGGGAAATGGTTCGTAGGCACACAGGAGCAGCTACATCTGCCTGTATAGTGGACCGGGTCTCCGTGGGATACGTTCGTGCCTGGCGCACGATTCGTCGAACCCCTCTACCGGTGATCCTCTTGGTCCGCCCGGAGCCACTCCGCCGTGTGGCAGTGCCGTCACGTGTCCACTGCTCCCAACACAGTCGGACGGTATGGTCAGAACGATCCACGTGGCGGGCTGTACGACGCGCCAGCCAGCCTGTGGTTTTCAGCCCGATGATCAGGCCTCTCTCAAAGTCCTTAAGTTGCGTAGATCCACGTCTCTGGCGTCTACTCGGCATTCTTGTCACTCTGTACTCTTACTTGCGTCGGCCGAAGCTTTTCGCTTTCATGGGGCATCGACTACACCCCGGTTTATAAGGCTGCCGGTTCGTGCTTGCAGCGCCACCACAGGTGTGCGGTCATGTGCACTCGCACCAAACGCGGATCATTTGCAAACCAGCACGCACTCTAGGTATTTGAAAAGTTTCGCGGTTGTAGCATGTTTTCTTCTAGGTGCGCAAATTTCGTTGTCCGTGAGTGTAGGACTGCTGATTCCGGGAAGAGCCAGCCCTATCAGAAAAGCCAATTACCCACGCCTCATCTTGGACTCGGGCCCGGCCACAGCTCAGAAGAATGGAAAGAAGCTAGCGTCTCAGACCACTCGGGCATCGGGGCTGCCACCTAAGCTTAAAAGCATTAATTTGTAAACAAGACACATACACAAGGATTCAGAAATTTCAAAGGAATAAAATTTCTTATCTGTTTTTTGTATTATGTCAATAGATTTGTTTACACTGGAATGAAAACAGTATGAACCAGTGTTGTAATTTTTTTAGTAATATCAACAACCTGCACTATAAGATCTTTTCATGCCTACTATATTTTTGCTAGAACATTGATCTCACTTCTGCAGGATAATAGCACAATGACTTGTTTTGTTAGCAGTTCCCTGTTTGGATTAATACTTTCCATGTGCTTGAGAAATATAGCAAAGAGATCCAGACATTCGATAGGAAAAGTTGATGCAGCCCAGGTGGCTTAGGAATCAGTGGTGTAGGTTGTGGCTAGTCGGCTCCGCGCGGGAGTCCCGTATGGGCATGTATGGTGCGCTTGTCCTGCATCTCTCTCTCTGTGTGTCCTCCCTGGAATCACTGGTCCTAAATCGGGACGCAAGACTACTCATAGCCCTTAGAGTAGTTTCTTGTGGTGAAAACCTGAAACAAAAAAAGAGGTTGATCTGTAAAAACGTGATATCCTCTCAAAAAGTCAAGTTGTGAGATGGATTTGGGTTTCCTCAAAAAAAAAGTGTCACCGAAAATTAATTTATGGTTGATTTTCCAACGGTATTGAGGTATGGAATATTTATAAGATTACATGTTTTTACATAAGAATTGTGTTCTTTTAATCGAAATCTTAAAGCTTTGCGGCTCTGACTTATGTGTGATGTTGGCTACACTGACACTGGATATGATTCATTCACCAAGAATTTACGTCAAGAAATGGGTCTTTTACACTAGAAAAAGTTATTTTATTTATTGGAGCAGAAGTGGTGCCTATCGTACATAAGCCATTGTTTGATGTTAACAGTTGTTCCAAAAACAGTCGCCGTCCCGGTGGCGCAGTGGTCTAAGCGATGGCCTCTGATCATTCGTCCGGGTTCGAATCCCGGTGAGGCATGGATGCTGTGTTTGTCTTACTGCACTGGATTTCTCCCTTTCCTGGAACCAGTGACCCTAAATTAGGGACGGCAACTGCTTATAGCCCATTGAGTTGCTCACGGTGGTCGTTAAACCTCCAACCAAAAAAAAAAAAAAAATACAGTCACAAGGAAGATAAGTAACTAATGTATTAATAAAATAACCTTATAATGCAACTGCAAAAAAGTTGTGAAAGAACTTTGTGTCATAAATAAAATGAAGGCTGCCTTCTAATTGCTCTCAACCTTCTTCCGCACTGTGAAATACATAATAATCTCAGTGGATTGTGCGGTCTCCAAACGCCACTTGCTGGTATATACTGTATATACACTGGCAGAAAGTGAAAAACGAACACCAAGAAAGAGACGTCTGATACCAACGAAATGTATGCAGCATAATAACGGAATACAGAGGATAACGTGATCAAAACATTATTGGAAAATACAGCTGTGTTTGCTGGTAAACTGAAAAATAACATTTCCATGTAACATGGTTAGTACGAGGTTGAACCGCCATGAACTGCGTCACACTGTGCAATTCTGGCATGGAGTCTGTCGTACAGATGTTGGATGTAAGTTTGGGGTATTGAGTTCCAAGCATCCTCAACCTGGACGCGTAAATCGGGGATGGTCGTGGCTGGCCGTGGAGACCGGATAAGTCGTTGTCCCATAAAATCCCACACGTGCTCAATGGGGGACAAATCCGGTGAACGTGCAGGCCATGGAAGTTGTTACACACCCTGAAGTGCATGTTGCGTTGCACGTGCAGTGTGTGGGCGTGCGTTATCTTGCTGGAAAACACCACGTTGGACCGACCTTACAAATGGCACAGCAACGGGCTGAATGATGTTGTTGATGTAGGAGGTGCTGTTTAACGTACCCGGTACAAACACTAGTTGTGTACGGGAGTGATAGCTGATCGCTCCCCACACCAGGAGACCAGGTGTAGGCCCTGTGTGTCGCTGACAGATGCAAGAAGGGTGGAGACGCTCCCCTGTGCGTCTGCGAACACGCATACGGCCATCGGAGGCTCCCAAGCAGAACCTGCTTTCATCGCTGAACACGACAGATCGCCATTGCGTCTCCAGTGCAGACGTTGGCGACACCACTGCAGCCGTTCCTGACGGAGGGCTGGAGTCAGAGGTACACATGCCTGAGGCACACGTGCACGTAGTCCTGCATCCAGTAGACGGTTGCGGATTGTTCGCACAGTCACCTCAAGTGCAACGGCAGCTCGGATTTGCGTCGCAGTGGATGTTCTGCTTGCCAACGCCGCTCTTCTTATGCGTCGATCGGTCCGCTCATCAGTCCGTCTGTGACTCCCGGTTCCACGTCTTCTCATGTGGGAATGTTCCTCGGACCATCTACGCCACCATCGTACCACCACCGATATTTCCCGTCCAATTCGCTCCGCAATACGACGATACGACCACCCAGCCTCGCGGAGTCCGACTAGACGACCTCGCTCAAAGTCCGATAACTGCTGAAATCGTACACGTCTTCCATGTCCAGGCATTGCAGCTTCTTCAGGGTCTTCGCACATGTCCGTACGCCGACGACTGATTACATTCACTTCGCCTTACTACTTAAATACCACCGACGATAATTTGCATATTATGCCGTTCTGTGGCGTAAGCGCTCACCGGTTGGTCCCGAAATTAACATCACACCTACGTAAACTCGACCCCATTAACATATGTAAATTTCATGATTGTCCGCCAATTCCTTCTTGGTGTTTTTTTTTCACTTTCCGCCAGTGTATATAAAACAAATTACTGATCCTATAATATTCGAAACAAAGCAACTTTGAAATTCCAAAGCGCCAAAGGCTGCGTAATAGAAAATTCAAAATATACAAGGACAAACAAGAGAAAAGCAATAAAAAAAAAAAAATTAAAAAACGAACGTGGATTCGTACAAACAAAGAAAATTATCATTTCAACCTGGAGATGAAACAGAGATTGAAGAACATGTGGCAAATTTTACCAATGGCTTCGTCGGAGGCAATCACGAATAAAATCTCTCACACTTCTACATAGACCAGAAAATGTGGGTTTCTGCTTATTTGGTTTGCAATAAAGGATAAAATTAATAAATTAAGGATTTAATTTATTACTAAAAACGGGACATAAACCCCATCCTAGCAAACCGAATAACCATTGCCCTACTCACACTCAGCAATTAACAGTTCAAAAGAATTCCTGCTGAAGACATTATAAAAGAATTACAAACGTCCATTACACCACAAATCCAGATGGAACAACCATTAATTAAAAATAGCAAGTAGAGCATTTTTGAAAAAGTTTACCTATTTACAAATTATTGCTCAAATTAGTCTTAAGGTTTTTTTTTTTTTTTGATTGAAGGTTTAACGACCACCGTGAGCAACTCAATGGGCTATAAGCAGTCGCCCGCCGCCCCGGTGGCGCAGTGGTCTAAGGCGTTGGCCTATGATCATTCGTCCGTAAGGGGTCCGGGTTCGAATCCCGGTCAGGCATGGGTGTTGTGTTTGTCTTACGGCACTGGCTCTCTCCCTTCCCTGGAACCAGTGACCCTAAATTAGGGACGGGCGACTGCTTATAGCCCATTGAGTTGCTCACGGTGGTCGTTAAACCTCCAATCAAAAAAAAAAAAAAAGCAGTCGCCCGTCCCTAATTTAGGGTCACTGGTTCCGGGGAAGGGAGAGAGACAGTGCCGTAAGACAAACACAACATCCATGCCTCACCGGGATTCGAACCCGGACCGCGTTCGGACGAATGATCAGAGGCCATCGCTTAGACCACTGCGCTACCGGGGAGGCGTCTTAAGGTTGAAAAACAGGCATAAGCCTAAAAAGCAAGTGTGCTACTTCAAACTAAAAAACGTGGTTACTTAAACAAAGAAGCACTTACGCAGACCTAAAAAGGACCGGAAAAACTTAAAAACCACTGTGCCGAATTTCAAATCTCAAAGGAGATAGAGGAACCTCCCCACCCCACCCCACCCCCCAAAAAATAAATAAAATAAAAATGCTCAAAGTTACCAGGGACGTCGCTAGACTTCGAAATCAGGATGGGCGCCGGGAGGGCGAGAATTATTTTTGTTGGGGCAAGCTTGATAGCAACTTTTTTCTTTTTACGAAACACTGAAAAAACAAATTTTTAATCCTTTCGTATTCTTTTAATTGAAGGTTAAACGACCACAGTGAACAACTCAATGGGCTATAAGAAGCCACCCGTCCCTAATTTAGGGCCACTGGTTCCAGGGAAAAGAGAGAGCCCCTGCCGTAAGATAAACACAACATCTGTGCCTCACCGGGATTCGAATCCAGCCTCTTCTCTGACGAATGGTCATAAGCCAGCGCTTAACACCACTGCGCCATAAGTTCGGATTCAATGCTTTTCACTACCGGCTACAAAAGAATTCGTGCAATTCCGATCCCCTCCACCTGGACACACAAACATACATGGGGCCGCCCCGGTGGCGCAGTGGTCTAAGCGATGTCCTCTGATCATTCGTCCGAACAGGGTCCGGGTTCGAATCCCGTGAGGTATGGGTGTTGTGTTTGTCTTACGGCACTGGCTCTCTCCCTTCCCTGGAACCAGCCCTAAATTAGGGACGGGCGACTACTTATAGCCCATTGAAATGCTCACGGTGGTCGTTAAACCTCCAATCAAAAAAAAAAAAAATTATCGCCTTCAACTTCTTGCTTGCATTGTCTTAAATTTCTTTTCAAAATTTTCTATTTTTGCTTACGAAAATAGTACTGTACTTAAACAATTTATTTAAAAGAAAATGTCGTTTTTGTTTCTCTAAATGAAATTTTAACGCTGTGTCCCGCAGACACAATACTTCACCCCTCCTTAACTTCCTTCCTTCCAGCCAGCGACTTGACTTTGCACTCCTCTCATACAAAGCAGCCGTCAGCCACTTTCTGCAGTTTCACTGGCAGTCTTAAGGACTCTAGTGTAGCTTTACACTCCACTTTCCGTGTTGGAATCTCTTATTTTGTAAAGAAAACAAACAAAACAAGGAGTAGAGACGCCCTCAGTGAATTCCTATACACCCTCCTTATCAGTTCCCTGCCCTGTCCATACAGACATGAGAAAGAGGCTGAAACTAAAAATTGGAAGATTGGAGAACAACTGTTTTTTTCATGGCCTTGCGGTGTTATTTTGATAACTTTTTTTGGAGATGTAAACAACGCACTTCCTAGGGGGAAATACGTAGGTTTACATAAAATAAAACACAAGACTTATTACTTGGCAAAGTGCAGATTATATTTTAAAGTTAAATACGACGTATATTGAAAAATGGCACACTTTGAACTGGGTGGGCAAGGCAAATTTCAGCCCATCCTCGCTCCTCCTTGGCGTCGCCCCTGAAACTTATCAAACCAAGGAAGATGGGCCAGGAGCCAGCCACGAGTTGCCCCTCAAATAAGATCCATAAGAGAAATAAAGTCGCAGGGCCATCTAGCGGACAGCCGTCGAACCACCTAGAAATACTATGAGTAGGAGGCTATCATTGGAAGAGACAATATCCTTCCAAGGAGACGATTTTCTACAGAAACTGTTTCAAAGATGCAGCAGCAATCCAGAATACTAAAAAATTCCCCCTGGGAACAGAAAATATTTTTTATTTCTGTACCCAGAAGGTTTAAAAAGTATTAAAAACACCCTAATAACAGAATCCTTCCCAATTTTTTAATTATTAATTATTACTATTTTTATTTGATGTTTTGTTTTTTATATTTTTTATATAGGAGTTTTTTATGTTATAAGCACTTTTTTGTATATTTCTAATTTTAAGCTTTTTTTTAATCAAAGAAGAGGTAATAAACAAGGTATTTTAGGTTCCAAAATATGTGGAGGTGACCACATCGTCATCTGAGCCTCTAACATTTACCTTTAATTTAAACGATTCATTAGGTCATCAAGTATTTAAATTAAGTCTGCCATCCTAACTCTATACTTGAGAACTATTTTCCTTAATTCTACTTTAAAAAAGTTTTTAGGTACTTGGTTATTAATAAACTGATTGATTAGAGCTTTAACATGTTTCTGAAGTTCTGAATTTAAGCAACAAATCCTGGCAATATTTCTGAAACAGCGCAGTTTGTGAACTGTTCGCGTGCTGCTGTGGTTAAAGTGTATCGTGATTGGAGAAATAGCACCATTGCGAATAAGCGACGTGGTAACTGCGGAGCACCACGTGCCATTGATGTGAGAGGTGAACGTCGGCTGCAAAGGTGAGCGAGGGCTGAACGACACGCTACAATGGAGCAATTCACTGTCCGAATGAACTAGGGGGCTACCGGGAGTGTGTCTAAAAACGACAGTT
Source organism: Macrothele yani (assembly GCA_039090855.1). Taxonomy (NCBI): domain Eukaryota; kingdom Metazoa; phylum Arthropoda; class Arachnida; order Araneae; family Macrothelidae; genus Macrothele; species Macrothele yani. The sequence continues at coordinate 115,029,413 of CM077029.1, read as the reverse complement.
CAGCGAACCCTGCTGCGTATGGGACTCCGATGCAGACGGATGGTCACTGCACCTATGCTAACGAATGTGTATCGGCAGGAAAAATAGACGAAGAATTGCACAGCAGTATCGGAATTGGACCTCCGCTGATTGGCAAAGGATTGCCTTTTCCGACGAGTCACGTTTTCTGCTTCATCGAACGGATGGACGTTGGCGTATAAGGCGAGAAATATCGGAGAACAGACACTCTTCAACCATTGCTGGAAGAACACAAGCTGGTGGGGGCTGCTTTATGGCTGGGCAATGTTTTCGTGACATTCCCTGGGTCTGCTCATACTTGTGGAAGGCACTATGGACCGAATTCGATATGAATCCATCCTTGCAGACCGCGTACACCCATACATGCTGATTGTCGTCCCTGGGGCGGATGGGATCTTCCACCATGACAATGCGACGCGTCACACAGCTAGAAATGTCCAAGAGTGGTTGAAGAGCACGACGAAGACTTAAAAGTACTTCCCTGGCCCCCTAATTCCCCAGACTTAAACCCAATTGAGCATCTGTGGGACCACCTCGATCGTGTTGTTCGCTCTATGGATCCTGCACGACGCACCCTCCAGCAGCTGTCCAATGCACTGCAGTCATCGTGGCTACACATACCTGTGAGTACCTTCCAGCACCTTATTGAATCACTCCCAGCCCGTGTAGTTGCTGTCCGCGCTGCACACGGCGGTTACTCTGGATATTAGCTGGTGGTCACAATAATATGACTCGACCGTGTATGTACAAAGTATGTTTACTTTTACTTCCAGTGAAACAGGATATTTTGCTATAACTCCACGCTAAAATTTCTAGATTGATTCTTAGGTTTTTGCACCAAGAAAATATTTGGTCGATGTGGGCCCAAGTCTTTGTAACGTTTTTTTTTCTTCACCCCTTAATAAACTGAAAGGGTGTTCCAATAAAAAGTCCTTTTGTTCATTTTGTTTACACAAACGAACTTTACAGATTTACTCCACAAAAGAAAATCAGCCGCTCAATGTCTGACAGACACGGAAGCAAAATTGCTGCAATTGTCACTGTTAAACAGAAATGCGACTAGCCAGGAAGGACAGTTTCACGCATGCGCCGTTCAGCGCCCATCTGTTCAATTAGAGAGATATGCTCGGTTATGGTAAAATTTAGATAAATGATCAGAAAATGAAACAAGACGAAGAATTTGACTGTTGTTAAGATCAACGATCAGTAAACGTGTCTGAAAGTCAAATACGCCGCTGTCGAAACTCCTGCTGATTTAATTGAACTGTGGAAATTGGACGTTTCCCCTTCGAGAAAACTAAAGGTGAAAACTAAGGTGAAAACTAAAGGGGAAGCAAAATTGCTGCAATTGTCACTGTTAAACAGAAATGCGACTAGCCAGGAAGGACAGTTTCACGCATGCGCCGTTCAGCGCCCATCTGTTCAATTAGAGAGATATGCTCGGTTATGGTAAAATTTAGATAAATGATCAGAAAATGAAACAAGACGAAGAATTTGACTGTTGTTAAGATCAACGATCAGTAAACGTGTCTGAAAGTCAAATACGCCGCTGTCGAAACTCCTGCTGATTTAATTGAACTGTGGAAATTGGACGTTTCCCCTTCGAGAAAACTAAAGGTTATAGTTTACGTTGTTTCCTTAGTGTAATTTATCGATGTCACGGACGAAGAAATAAAGTAACTGACAAAAAAGAGAGATGAAGTAGAATGTGAAGCTATCGAAGAATTTTGCGGGGGTTTTATCTTGAGAGGTATGTATTGAGACCGGAAGCCTTAAAAAAATTTCGAGTTGACATGCGCCTCCGTCTCACTGAAAATCACGTCATTGAAAACATTTCCTGATACATCCATTGCAGCGATGCATTTTCACACCAGGGCTCACCAGAAAAATCGCTTACATACTTACAGGTTTCACGTGTTCACGCCTTCCTGACATAAGCTGAGGGGGAGATATTTTCGACCAGTATAAACCAGAAAATGCAAGATACAGTAGTTGTTATCAAATAATTATACTTTAATTTTCAAGGATGTGATTTTTGAAGTCTGTCATTCACACTGCATTACTTTTTGATATCCATAAAGCTACAATTCATAGAAAAAGAGGTGATAGCCCATCAGAATTATATACCGCAATCATATTTGTCTAATGAAATCAGTATTCAACTTCAAAGGATATAGTTATGGAACGTGTTTGTGGGTGGCAAACGTTTTATATCTTCCTTAAAGAACTGCAGTTTAATAGTTATTTACAATCTTTGAGTTTGTTAATAACATCTATAGTATTGTATAGTCACTCCCCACATTCACAGAATCTACGTCCTCTCAATTATATGTCTGGCTAAGCATCACACAAGTTTCTCCACAAATATTTAGACAGTTATCGTAGATGTCACACGACCACTGTCTGAAAATTTGTGGAGAAAGCTTCTGATAACCTAAGAATTATTGTCTATTTTTATACTGTATAATGAAAAATAGTAAATATTGATAAGCATCTCTCTATGAAAATATAGATTTATAACTGAAATTTCAAACCTTTCTCTGATTTTGCTCTTTAAAAGTTCTAATCCAGCCAACCAATTTCTCGTTGATATGTTTCGCAGTGTCCGCGTTTAGCATGAGTGCCACGAAAAATACAGGACAAACAAATAGTAATACTGGACAATATTTAATAGTTGTTTCAGAATGAATCTTTACGTATTGAATTGGTGAATTTTACGTTATACAAATGTGATATTTTTGCTAATTAATGTTGCATGAACCACTATTTAAATTTATGACAAAAGATCAACTCGGCAGCGTTGCATGTACTACAGCACCAATATTTAAAACAAATACTGTAGAAGCAAAATAATATGAATATAAAATACTGGCATTAAACGACCTATCAAGTAGTGACACGTGTCTTTCCAATAATTCGGTGGTATTTTTTGTGACCTTGGTATTTTATTGATACAAAGAAGTGATAAGCAGTTTTATGACTTAGGCACTAATTATATCCTTCCAGTAGCTCTTTAGTAACTTGGGAAGCTCGCACATTTAAGACTAACTAGTCTGAAGATCAAAGGAGAAAACGCACCATGTAAAGACATCTGTAAGAAACTGGTCGTTTCAATCCGTTATTTATTGGTGTAGATAACATACAATGAAGTGCAAGAAAAACTGGTACAGACGAGCTTATGCAAAATACATAGCAAAGTCACCTATGCGCGTACTCGGTTGGGTTGGAAGTGGGGGTTTAATGACCACCGTGAGCAACTCAATGGGTTATAAGCAGTCGCCCGTCCCTAATTTAGAGTCACTGGTTCCAGGGAAGGGAGAGAGCCAGTGCCGTAAGACAAACACAACATCCATGCCTGACCGGGATTCGAACCCGGACCCCTTACGGACGAATGATCAGAGGCCATCGCTTAGACCACTGCGCCACCGGGGCGGCGTACTCGGTTGCGTCCGCCAGTGTGTATATAAAGCGATAGACATCATCCGCCCATTTGGTCTATGACTCTCTGCTAACTGCACTTCTTTCGCTTTTCCCTGATCTTGTCTCCCCCACCGGTCTCGTCTCTGTCTTTTCTGCCCCTCTTCCGCTGCCGTTTTTCCTCCGACTCACAAACTCGGTTCTTCCTCTCTCCTCTCTCTCCTCTAAATCTCTTTATCGTTTTCTAGTGCACCTTGCCACCCCTTCACCGCTTTCTATTCTGGAGGTTCCCCCTGCTTCTCTTCCTCTTGTCTGGGCCGCTGCCCGCTCACCCTTATCTGCCCCTCTTGAAATTAATACCCACTGGCTCTTTTTGCATAATCGCCTCCCTGTTCCGTATTTTCTCTTTCGCATGTCTCTTCTCTCCTCCCCTCTCTGCTCCTTCTGCGCACAGGAGGCAGACGTTTCTCACGTCTACCTTTACTGTCCCATCCTGATGCCTCTCCTCCACCAGGCTTTCCGGATTGCCAGTCGCTCTTGTTCTCAAGATCTTCCGTTCACTGCCTACAGACATCTTCTTCTGCGGGCTCATCCACCTACAACTCTTCCTTCAGTATGTGCCTATCTTTTCGTGCTGGTTAAACACGTTATTTACGTATACCTTCAACAACTCCGCAGCATTTCCTCGCCGGTCTCTTTACACCAGGCCAGCGCAGCACTTTTGTGCCATTTTCAAGATCGATTGCTTTCTCGACTCCGCCTGGAATACCAGTCGGCTTCTTCCAGTCGTCGAGAAGCCACCTTCTATGCTACCTGGGCGCCGGCCGCTCCATGGTTTGCGGTTGATTCTGGACTGCTACACCTATCAGTACCCTAGGACTTTCTACACCTCCTTTGCTGAGTTCCGTGGCACCCTGGTGGCCCTCCTCCACTCTACGACTCGTGCAATCCACGCTACCGTTGAATTGTGAATGCTAATGCCATCTCAGTGTATTTTCATGCTTACTCGTGTACATTACTTACTTTCACCCCGCCTGTATTATCTTGCTTTGGTGCCCTCGTTAAATAACTTGCACAATTGTGCACGCTGTGTTTTTATCTCATGTATGTAATGTTTTACCTTCACGGCGGTGTTTGTGCTGTTCTTTTTCTAATTGTGTACTATTGTTTCGCCTGTGTTATCCTGTAAATCATGCCCAGCCAATGTCATGTGACACGATGTGTTTCTCTTTGTCACTTCTGCAATTTTTATTCAATAAGCTTTGCTTGCAGCATTTGTTATTCATCCCCATTGTCATTGCAGTGTATATACCATCATGTTTTTAACAGTTTTGTATTATTTCCCAGTGAGACGCCCAATACTGTACGTCTCCCTCTTATGTTTTCTTATGATAAATTAGAATAAAGCGATTTTGAAACCTTGCCAGCTGTCAGAGCTGTTTTCGGCATGAGAATGACAAGTAATAACGATTTAAGCGATTTTCAACGCGGTGTCATAGTTGGCGCTCGTGACATGGGCCATAGTATTTCGGAGGTAGAAACGAAGTTCGGATTTTCACTGACGACCATTGCAAGGATGTACCGTGACTACAAGAATTCCGGCAAAACCTCCAACCTACGATACCAGTGTGGCCGTAAAAAGACATTGGGTGAATGTGACCATCGTCGGCTGTAAAGAATCGTTTCACGCGATAAGCGTGCAACACTCTCGCAGGCATCATAGGAATTCAATGCTGGAGCCTCAACAAGCATCAGCGTCCGGACTGTGCAACGTACCCTGCACGATATGGGCTTTGGAAGCCGACGCCCAACTCGAGTCCCTTGATGGGCGCACGACACAGAGCTATGCGCCTCGCTTGGGCACGGCAACACCGCCACTGGACACTTGATGACTGGAAACAAGTAGCCTGGTCTGACGAGTTGCGTTTCCAACTGTATCGGGCAGATGGAAGGATTCTTATGTGGCGCAAACCCCATGAAGCCATGGATCCCGCCTGTCAACAGGAAAATGTACCAGCTGGTGGGAAATGTACCGGCTGGTGGGACTGGATTTCACTGGGACCCCTGGTACGTCTACAAACGTCTGTGACCGGCCAACGCTATGTGCGCATCCTTTCTGACGAGGTACACCCGTTCATGTCCTGCATTTATGCTGATGGGTTGGGCCTGTCCCAACTGGACAATGCACCTCCACACAAGTGCTGGGACGCCACATTATGGTTAGAGGAGCATTCATATGAGTTTGGGGTTTTGCAATTCCCACCCAAGTCTCCAGGTCTGAACGTTGTAGAACATATTTGGAATGCTATGCAACGCGATATCGAACACAGGAATTCGAGACTTCGGAATACACCCGAATTGTGGAACGCTCTGCAGGAAGTATGGTGTGCATTGCCTACAGCATATTTCCAGAAGCTAGTAGAGTCCATGTCCCGTCGTGTTTCTGCAGTCCTGTGCTCCTGTGGGGGACCTACCAATTTTACTATTATATTTTTTTTTTTTACCAAAGGCTGCAGACAGGCGTTAAAAGATTTTCACCTTTCATTCTCATCTATGAGTATTGAATAAATATACTGAGAGAATTTTTTTCCATAAGTTTAAAACACAGCCATAATTGTAGTCTTTGTTTTTGTAGTGTAATTCCGAAATATACTTATCTACAACAACTTATTTTTCAGTTCCTTGCTTTCCTGGTCATTTTTTGGATGGCGAAAAATGTAGTCCGTGTCCAAAAGATCACTACGTATCAAAATTTGCGGCTACTGAGTGCCATCATTGTGACGAAGCTTTACAGACAAAAGATGTGGGCGCTAAATCGGATGATGAATGCGTAGGTAAGTGCATATACAGTAGAACCCGCTTATAACGAGCCCGTATTTAGCGAGATCTTGGGCTTAAAGAGCAACACAGGAACGTTTGTTTGGTACAACGTTAATTCAAAGCTAATTTTATCATTTTAAACGAACAAAATTCAGTTACCGGATTTAGCAAGGGAGATAAAAGCTAAGGTGACCCCATTTTACAAGCAACGTAACACAATTTAATGAAATTCCATATTTTATCAGGCAGAGAAAATCTGCTGCGCACTGTCCTGGAACAGAAGAATAAAAATGGCAATATACAGGACGAAATTGCAACAGCGCAGTGAAATCCATATGTGCTAGTGGAATAATTTTGATAGAAAAGCAATGGGAAAGAAATACACCAAATGCTCAACAAGTGAGTTGTGCAAGATAATCTCTCCTCCACTCACTCTAAGGAGCGTTGCCTTGGGAGTATCTTGTCAGCAGGACTACTCCTCGGGAAAAGAGAATGATCTTCCTCTTTTGACTCACCTTTCATGGGGCTCACGCACATTAAAGTGAATTTCTGGGTGACAATTGCAGAGACAGATAAGAGAGCCATGGAACAGGAATGCCGTATGAGGGGAAACAAGAGATAACAATTTTTGAAATTGTGTCCACTGCCCCTTCCACCCATCAAGTGAGCTTTGCATTGGAAGGATTGCTGCTGCTTTTGCTTCATGTGTGTTTTGCAGTCAAAAAGCGGCCACTTTCACTTGGCCGTCAATTTTAATATTCTTGAAATAATTAATTAAATATATCATTATCGTAGTTAATTACAGAGAGTGAGTCGAAAGTTTTGCAATTTTCATAAACGCATATGCTGCCGCGGGTATGTCACGTGTTTAAACTAGTTCAAGCGGCGCACTGCAGTCAGTCCAAAGGGATATAAAGTGGTAGACATTGTTATGAACAGCATTGCATGTCGTTGTTCTGTCTGTAGTTGGGACGCCTAAAAGATGAACAGCCACAACTGGCTAATTAGGGAATTTTGCTTCACGGGTTTGAACTCGGCCATAACACTGCTCAAGCAACACGAAACATTCGTCATGCGAAAGGGAAGGTTCCGTGGACCACAGCACCGCAACCAGATGGTTCAAGAAATTTCGCTCAGGGGACAGAAACCTCGACGATCAGCCACGGTCAGGTAGGCAGCAAACCGTGGATTCGGAGGCCGTGCGCCCGGCCATAGAGGCCAATTCGACAACCAGCACTCGGAGATTATCAGGCGAGCTGGGCATTTCACAGACCACCGTGGTTCGTCACCTTCAGGACCTCGGCAAGGTCTACAGGAGCTGCCCCTCTCGAACTGACGCCATCTAAAGCAAACCGACGAGTGGAGGTGTGCACGAAAATCCTAGAAAACCCACGCGATGTGCGTTTCATCAAGAGAATTGTTACGTGCGATGAAAAGACGGTCTATTTTGTAATCATAACACACAACGGCAGTGGTTGAGCCTGGGCCAACTTCCTGAACTTGTTGCCAAACGTGGGCGCTTCGAGCACAAGGTGATGCTCTTCATCTGGTGGAATTTCGAGGGGATAGTCCATTATGAATTTGTTTTGGACGGACCATCAACGCCAACCTCTACTCTGAACAGTTGGAGCGAATATATGCCGTTTTGGAGGAGAAGTATCCGGCCCTGGTGAACAGAAAGCGCGTTCTCCTACAGCAGGGCAACGCTCGGCCTCACATCGCGCGAACGACCAGGGAAAAACTCCAGGAACTTGAGAGCATCGAGCTGATGCCACACCAATCATATAGCCCGGACCTTTCCCCGTCAGATTATTACTTGTTCCTGTCCATGGCCCACTTCCTTCGTGGGCGGCACTTCAACAACCAGGAGGAGGTGCCAGCTGGGGTGAAGGTGTTCTTCGCCTCGAAGGACAAGAACTAGTACCACTCCGGAATCGAAGAACTGGCAGACTGATGGCTAGAGACGGTGCAACACGATGACCTATACTTTGAATGCTAGTCAGCTTTCTTCGTAAAGGTACGTATAAAGACATAAAGAGATCCAAATACTGCAAAACTTTCCACTCACCCTCTGTAATTAAATCTTTCAAGCATTTACAATTGTTATGGATTTATAATATACGCATATTATCACTTATATTTAAAATGGTGGAAAATTGCACCCCAAAACGGATTTAGTGAGCGCCCTGATGTAACGAATGTTCCTTGGGTCCCGAGCTCCTCGTTATTAGCGGGTTCTACTGTATTTACATTTTTCATTTACAGTTACCTAGTAAGCAGTTCATCTGATTCTTTTTTGCTTTCTGTGACGCTACAGTGATGCACTTTTCGGGTTTAACGACGACCAGGTGCACCTCACAGGGCTATAAGTAGGACTCGTCCCTAATTTGGGGCTACTGGTTCCAGGAAAGGGACGGGGCCATCAGACAAACGTACCACCCATGCCTTATCAGGGACTTGGGCCCGGGCCCATCGCGCACGAAGGTCATAACCAACGCTTCAAACCACTCAGCCACTTCAAGGGATCTGACGCTTCTAATAACAGATAGCTATCGACATACTGATGAAAAATAAATGAGACAGTTCAGTTTTGATGTGACTTTATGATATTTTCTCCAGCTATCAGAAAAGATGCATAGGAATGCGGGTACACAGGGGCGCTCACACTCACAGAATTCTTGTTATGGATTGGTTAAAAATTTCATTGAGAATTTAGGATTACCATTCTTTTCGGCATCATAATTGCTGTTTGTTGCATTTTTAAGCCGTTTTTTTTGCTAGCTTATTCCTAGCATATGAAAGTATTTGTATTTTCAGAAAAAAGTGTTCTGCCAGCTCCAGCTGGGGTGGTATTTGAATATTGTGTCTCCATTAATTTTTAAATTTCCCTGTAAATAATAGAGGTAGATTTTACAGTCCAGTTCAGCACCAAGTTCATCTGGGCATATTAGAAAACGAGGTTTCTAAATGAACAATGCATACACCCATATGAAAATATATGACTTTTGTAGGAAATACGAATTAAAATGCGGTAACTTTATTCAAGGTAAAAATGGACATGAAAAATGAATACCTTTGCATTCAAGACTCACTTAGAGGGTTAAGAGAAAGTGTACTTTTTCTGAATAAATAAAGGGCAATTAAGAAGAAGCTTGCTTCCTCTGAATAAATCACCGGCAGCACTTGATGCTAAAGAATAAAAGCCAATTCCGTTAGGTTTTAGCCGCTTCGGTGACGCAGTGGTCTAAGCGCTATCGTCTGATCATTCGTCAGAGATAGGTCCGGATTCGAATCCCGGTAAGGTATGGATGCTGTGTTTGTCTTATGGCACTAGTTCTCTCCTTCCTTGTAACCAACGGCCCTCAATTAGGGACGGGTGGCAGCTTATAGTCCATCGAATTACTCACAGTGGTCATTAAACCACCAAATAAACAAAAACTTTTGGTTTTAATTTCAAGTTCATCTGATTGCAATATTTCATTTCTGGATTAGTTAGGACAGTTGATTTGCTTTCGAAACGTCATTTACAGAATTTCAGCTATTACCAAACCGTTTATGCCATTCATGATACATTTAGTTATTTTTCAGAATAAATGATTCAGATTAGTTTAATAGCATAGTGTTGTGTATCCAAGCCAGCTTCGTGAAGAAGAAAGGGTCGCCCAGTCATTGAGTAGTCTGGGATTAGATCTTCTGACTTTTTGTACTTCTGTGTATGGGCTTAATTCCCATGAGCAGATGTTGTATTTATCCTTCCCTTGATGACTCCCTTCAAGGAAGCAACTCTACTTTGGGTGGCACTATAATGCTGTGTACAATGCAAAGGAGAAATCTGACGGTCAGAGAACGCAATAGGGACATTGAGATGTTACAGTCCTGGATCATAGAGACAGATGTTGCAGTAGCTCTTAGTGCATCCCAAAGTGTGATAAGTCGACCCCATGCACGTTGCCAGCAGCATACCGATGTTGCAGAACGACTGAGAAGTGGTCATCCGAAGACAACTTCGTCCTGATAAATTAGGTATCTTATAATAAACGCTCGGAAAAGCCCTATAATGCCCAGCTGCCACATGCGACATGCTATGAGAAGTCGCGGACTTTGAGGCAAGAGATCAAACAGTTGGTAATCTTCTGCGTCAGGATGGTAATGGACGTTTGCTTCGAATGGCCTTATCTAAGGCAAGCCGTCAAGAAGCATGTGAATGGGCTCACAACACCTGTTGTGGAAGGAAGAGTGTCAAAGTGTCCCATTCTACGATGAGTCCAGATTTTGTGTACATTCCGATAGCAGTCAACTTCGTGTCCTGAGAACCCCAGGAATCCATGGCAGTTAATACTCGTGCCAACCTGTACATTCGTTCCTCAGCTATTAATTTAGGTGTGCAGCGGGATCTGCATCGAGGGTCACACAGATTTGTATGTATTTGTCGAAAGCACATGAACTATAGTGTGCCGAGACAATATCATCAGGAATTTCGGTACACACTAGTGTAATTAGTGTTCATACCAAGTTTCCGCGGTACAATGAGGTATGGTTTACTACTCTTTGTGGGTGACACAGTGTACTACAGGACCTCTCCAAGCTCATTTCGAAGTTCGCGTGCTCCAAAAACGCTGTATTCCACATTTATCCGTAATTCTAAGGTTTCCCGGCCTTCTTTCCATTTAGCACGTCTGGAACACACTTCACAGAAGCTTGGGCAAGAATCACTCGGTTCCTCCTACACTTCCCGAACTTTGTGACTTTTTGCATCGTCTGTGGACGGCACTATCCCCAGACCAGCATAATAATCTCATCTGCAGTATGCCACAGATAGACTAAGTGGTTATGAACAACCAAGAAAGTATGAGAACGTGCTGACTGACCAAGGTGAGCTTGTTGTGAATTTCTTCTATGTCAATGAAGTGTTCTCTCGTTTGATATACTGCAAAAGCCATTATGGACATTCCCTGTTATGCAATTGATCTTGCACCAAAGAACAGTACTTTCTTTTAATTTGCAGAACCTAAGTTTCCAAATGATGCACGCCACCCCTTCTGTTCGACTTTTCATCCCCAGTTTGTGTTCTACACTCTATGCTGTCCATAATCAAAGGCATAGCATTGCTTTCATGATGCTCAGTCTTTTTTTCCTGTTCTAAACCTAACCTATTTGAACAAATTTTGAAGATGGCAACCAGATTTTTGGTGTAAATATGTCAAGGATGGTAAGTCAGATAATATCCGAAAACTTTAAAATGTCGTCGTCCTGGAGCGAGAATCGAACCCGCGTCTCCCAGATAGCGCTCAGGTATGCTAACCACTACACCACACAGAACGACCAAGTCTCATATACAGTTTTCTACATGCATTTTTTCTGGTGTGAATTGTATATGAGCGATTTGTTTTCAATATCTGTGAGTAAGCTGATGTGCAGAGAAATCGCTCCGGCGAATAATTGAACCTGCTAGTGAGTATTCGTTACAGAAAAGATATCAGATGTTTTTGTACTTTTGTGGGTTGGAGGATTTTCAAAGACTACAGATGGCTGGATAATGATGTTAAGTGACTTAAGTATCGTAATTTTTCAGACGTCATTGTCTCGTAAAGAAAACAAAAGCTGCTCATCTTAACAGTTTTGTTTTTATCTAAATCTGAATACCTTCCCGCTCCGAAATTTTTATTGAGGGGTTTTCCCACAATCTTTCGCAAAATGCAAACCACATACACACACAAAAGTTTACGTGGAAGTTAAGGTTTATCTCCTAAATTTTTGCCGTGAACGCACATTTCGCCTTTTAAAGGCAATTAATATTTTCACACGAGTTAATCACTCCTATAAGATATTTGAAATCCTCTTAAGTTCCTAACACATATTAACCAACGTTGGCAATGTAACTTGCAGAGGTGCATATATAATAAGATTGATAACTGTGTTATTTCCTCCAATTTCGTTATTTCTATTATTATCGTTATTATTTAAATTTACATGAATTCGAGTTTTCTCTTTGTTGCAGATATTGGAGAAGGATTTTGGTCGATGATTATTGTTCTCTGCTTATTTACTGCGTTTTCTTGTTTGAGCGTGTGCTACTGGATTTATTGGTAAGTGGGTAATGTTTTGTATGACGTAACATTTCCTGAATGGTAATATCACATTTTGTTCTGGTGTGAATTGTATATGAGCGATTTGTTTTCAATATCTGTGAGTAAGCTGGTGTGCAGAGAAATCGTTCAGGCGAATAATTCAGTCTGCTAGTAATTATTCGTTACAGAAAAGATATCAGATGTCTCATAGTATTAGAAATTCACATAAAAAATATAATTAAATCAGAAGTTTCGTAAAATTATGTTTGAATCTGTTGATAAAGATATCCTTCCACCAAAACAGGTAAATAGAAAAAGAACCGAAAAGTGCGAAGTGAAAACGCTCTTTCTCTCCATCAAGAACTATGAAGAGCAAAATAGTTTTTTGTTTTTTGTTTTTTAGTGCCTGTAACTTGGAAGTAACATTCCATTATAAAAAAAAAACTAAATATTTCAATAGGCATGCTCAACGGGAATCAATAATTTATTTCTTTAATTGTAATGTAGCATAAAGGGACGAAATAATAGTTTCGTGGCATTTTGTGAGGGCAACATGTGAGGTTTTTCGAATTTTTTATGTGCATGTGTTTTTAAGGGTGGGTAGGTGTGAGCGAGGCTCGGGAAAGTAGTAGTTATTTTGTAATTGTATCACTACTGATCGGAAGAACACGGCATCAAGTTTTGATGAAACTTTATACTTCCGTTCCATATCGGGTTGGTGATGCGCACTTGTGTTTTAACGTCGGAATGGTGTCTTCCACTACCGGAAGCTGCTTATAAGAAGAAATGTCTTGCTTTCGGGTTCGGTAAAAAATGCGTAGTAACAGTGGCTCCCATACGGAGGTGGTGAGAGGTTCACATACCCTTTCCTGAAAATCTAAGTACCTAGTTGCAATCCTTGAGAATAATTATAAAAGTTTTCATTGGAATCATGCTAATTGTTGATTTTTCTGTTGTATTTCTGTGCTTCTGTACAGTAAAATGTAGTAGATAATAGAAAGGGTAATCGTTATTATGCACAGTAAATGCGACTGCCTTTTCTGAATCTTATTCTCATGTTTACTGAAGTTATAATTATGTGGGATGCTGCTTAAATGTAGTGAAATTCCAATACATATGTAATGAGGTGAATTTTGAAACATTTAGTGTACACTGTTACTCTCTTCCTTTCCAAACCTTAATTATGTACTTGTTATTTTTTTCTAATTTTGTTATCTTCTACATTCGTACCGTGCTAGTTCTTCCCGATAGTTTTTTTAGATTTTTTCACCCGCCATAAAAAGCTTATGTTTTCGATGGCCCGGTAGGAACGAATAGAAGTCGTTTGATGTAATGTTACTTTTTTTTTTAACTGTTATTTACTTTTAAAAAATTGCTCTCACCCGAAAATCCTCAATTTTCACACATATCCATATTTAAATACTACAGGAAACCCCTTCGAAAATCATGAGAAATTCTCGTTTGAGAATGCTGGGGTTTACGCATATTTTTAAGATTATGTCTATCAGAGAAACCCTAACTTTTAACGTACTTGGGTATCATCCCAAAATGCTCAAAACATGCTAAAGTTTCCATTTCTGCAGGGTGGGAACTGTGAAGCTTGGTCATATAAGAATACAAAGAATCGTTTTGTAAGACAACAAAATGAAAAACAATTCGCTGCTCGCTGCGACGACATTATTTCGTATTTGACATTCAGTCGTGATGCCCATTTCCGATACTTAATTTTCTAAATTATTCAAAGCACGTATTAGAAAATTAAAAGAATTCAAAACATGTGCTCGTTCGCGCTTTCTTAGAATATGCTTATTTACTGTGTCACGCAAGTTGAATTTGCTTTACCTTAGAAAATTAAAAAAAAAAAGGAAAAGAAGAAGAGGGAGAAAAAAAAACGTATGAAGGCAGAGAGCGATGATGACGTCACGAATGTCCAATGCCCGGAAAGACATGCAGAACTACAAATAAAACAAGTTAGTAAAATCATGCAATTCATTGATTATTATACGCTTTCCAACATACCAAATATCATTACTAAAGTTAGGAGGATAATGGCTGTGGAATAAATCTCGCCCGTGTGTCCAGAACTTCGATCCCATTTTGATGATATTCAACATAACCGGTAAAGTATACTTCCGGAAAAAAATGATAAAGTTTTGTTTCAATTGAAGCATTTTTAGTCAAGTTACGAGGCATAAGGGCAATGGAATGGATGCCGCTCCTATGTCCTGACCTTTGACCCCATTTCGCCCATTTTCAACAGGGTTCGTCCCCAGTGGCTCCCTACCACATACTAAAATTTCATCGAAATCGAACCATTTTTACGCAAGTTATGACGCATAAGGGCAATAGAATGTAATGGATCCCTCTCCTATGTTTTGACCTTTGACCCCATTTCTCCCATTTTCAATAGGGTTTGTCCCCAAGTGGTCCCGTACCCAGTGCTGTAGTCATAAAATCAGCAGAGGGTATACTACACTGGTGTGCAAAAATTAAGGACGAAGAGGAGAAATTAGCATAACAGCGGAACGAGCAGGCAGAACTGACCGAAAGACCACTCAGGTGATAGACTAGGGTCCGGTACGGTAGGGCATGCGCATACATGCAGCATGACGTAAGGGGGAGTGTCGGAAGGGTATAAAGCACACCGGCGGTGTACGCTCAGCAATTCGGTGAAAGCTATTGCACGGTGCATATGGGTTTGAACGACGTCGAGTTGCTGCCACCGTGTGATATGGCCAACAGGCAATCCAGCAGACGACATCTGGAGGACTTTACTCGAGGTCGCGTCATTGGGAAGTTGGAAGAAGGTCGAAGTGTGACTAGTGTGGCCGAGGAGTTCGGGATCGCTCACAGCATCGTTTCACGAGCTTGGAGAGCATTTCAAACTACAGGAACAGCTGTCCGAGAGCTTAGCAGTGGTCGTCCACGAGCAACCATGGTGGCGGACGACCGGTATATTGTCCTACAGGCGAGAAGAGACAGACGGCAGACAGCGGAAGAAATCGCAAGGCACACACAACAGACAACTGCACGTCCGTTATCGCGTTTTACCGTGGCCAGGAGGCTGCACAAAGGTGGTCTATTTGCACGACGACCAGTACGGTGTGTGCCATTAAAGCCTGCTCATCGGAGACGGTGGTTTCTGTGGTGCCAGGAACACAAGAACTAGACACATCAGCAATGGTGTCGAGTTCTCTTTACGGATGAGAGCCGATTTAGTCTTACGAGCGATTCTGGACGTATACACATCTGGAGAGAGCAAGGAACACGCAATCACACCTCCAACATCATCGAAAGGGACCGGTTTGGTGGTGACGGAGTTCTCATTTGGGGCGGTATCATGCTTGGTAGCCGCTGGCCTCCACATCTTCCAAGGAGGTTCAGTCACTGGTGTCCGCTATTGTACCGAGGTTCTCCTGCCTCACGTATGTCTGTTTAGAGGTGCTGGGCGTCCTGAGTTCCTCTTCATGGACGACAACGCTACACCTCATCGTACAGTGGCTGTCGCAGAGCTGTTGGAGAGTGAAGATATTCAACGCATGGATTGGCCCGCAAGGTCTCCGGACCTAAATCCAATCGAACACGTGTGGGACCTTCTCGGGAGACGCTTGGCAGCACGTCACCAGCCGCCAGCAACGATTCCGCAGCTGCGATTGGCGCTACAAGAGGAATGGGCCACGATGCCTCAACAACTCCTTGACAACCTCGTCCTCAGCATGGACAGACGTTGTAAATCTTGCAACGCAGTCAGGGGTGATCATATTCCCTACTAAAAACTGGATTTTTCTTGGCAGCCGCCCGTCACATGGACGTTTCTGGTTTCTGTCCAGTTGTGCTCGAAGCTACCTTTTCAATAAAGTGCCTTTGTATTATTTGGATTCCTTGTTTGGACGGTTTTGCTCACTTGTCCCATATTCTTACATCTTGGGGATCTTATGGTATGATTTGAGTCAATGTGGAGCACTTCTGCACGACGTTACATTCGAAAAACCGTCTCGTCCTTAATTTTTGTACGCCAGTGTATGTGCAAATCCTAAAAAATCAGAGGCTGTACTACATGGATAAAAAAAAAAAAAAAAAAAAAGGCACGGTACCCTCGTGGGGGTATCGTGCCTTTTTAATAATTGTGACTATGGGCTCACTTACCGATATGAATAAAATATCTTCTCCTCTCTCCCGTCAATTATGACATGTTGAAGAGCATGCACATGATTATTTTAATTTTTATTGAAATATATCCCATAAAGCCAGAGCCGCGGTGGCGCAGTGGTCGCGCAGTTTTCTAAGCGATGGCCTCTGATCATTCGTCCGAAAGGGGTCTGGGTTGGAATCCCGGTGAGGCATGGATGTTGTGTTGACAGTTGTCTTACGGCACTTGCTCTTCTTCCCTGGAACCAGTGGCCCTAAATTAGGGACGGGCGACTGCTTACAGCCCATTGAGTTGCTCACGGTGGTCGTTAAACCTCCAATAAAAAACAAACCTGGACGGGATAAGTCCTTACAGCACTGTTCTTCTATAGAAGAAACTCTTGATCCACTATCAGTTGCTGAACGATGATTCATCAAACATGATCTTACTTATATTTTTGGATTAAATCGTTCAACGGGCGGTCCATTTGAATTTATGAACATCAGGTTAGATACATTGGAGATTAACAAAGATGCTCTGAGATCGGTTATAATGTTGTTCATTAAACTGAATCCTCGTTCTCATTCAGCTGTCAAACAAGGCAGAGTTGAAATCGTTGTTAAGAGGGGTTTTAAGTTTTCTGGTACAACTTGGACGTTTTCAGTATATTCTCTCAGTCTCTGAATAGCTTGCGTTTCATCAACATTTAAACGTCTACAGATTCGCTTTGTTTCCAGTTCTCCATAGGGCACGTCGTCTGTTTTAATATTCATCATTTATTGAATTTAATTTCAATTTAAAATACAGTAGGAATGGAAAGTGTCTCAGAATAATTAAGAATTTTATGAAACCAGTATTTTCTCACACATCGGCAGCAATTTGCAATGCAAAATTGTTTTAGAAATATTTGCAACGAGAGAATGTAATTCGGCCAATACAAAATTGCATTGCAGTAGCCTTGGAAACCACCAGGTTTTTCACACTTTAATGGCCGTCGCTCGCGGTTATCTTCACGCAAAGTTTTACTGCTCTATTGACGAAGGTATTTCCAGATCTTACTCTAACCTCCTTGGTGCAGGCCCGGCCGGGTCCGAGCCCGGAGTTTTTCAGTTAACTGATTAAAAATAGTACATAATGAGTTTGTCCCGAAACAAAAGATCGAAAACATCTCTTCAAAAGGTGGCACACAACTAGAGAGCTCTGATTTCCTCTGTTCACAGCAAATTTTCATACAAAACCACTTTCGTGAGATCTGCTCGTTCAACACGATATTTAAAGGTGGGGCGATGTATAGTGATCCCAGATACATTGGAAAAAAATGCGGGACTCTTACGACTGAGGGTGAAAGTTTAGTATGCGCATCCATCACATATGCCAGTCTTACAAAATGATTCTAACTATTCTTATTAATCAATCAGTCTTTCTCACTCTTGCAATACTTTTCTGAAGAATGAATTTCACTTAACAATTGTTTGTTTTTAAGAATCATGTCAAGAAAAGCTACACAATCCTAATTGAAGAATGATTTTACAATAAGCATTGATTTTACAGTTTTTACAGAAAATTTGTTTTTCTTATCAGTCCACAATGCGTTCATGTGAGCAAATAATCTTTCGACACACTCCTTTGTTCCAGGGATACAAATAACGAACTTCACCACTTTAAATTTGATAGTTATCCTTCAACATTTTTTAAAAGATCCACTCAGACTTCATCTAAATGTTTGGATTTCAACATGTCCTTAACTTCACTATCTTTTTTGGACTTCAGCAGTGGCGGTCGGTGACTACGTGTTGCCGTGCCGCAGCACGCTAAAAAAATTTGAATTCACATTCGTATTGTTTATTGCAGCTGAAAGCCTGAAAGTACATGCATATGATTTGCTGCCAGCCCAAAATTCAAGAACTTTAGAGGGAAAAATTGAAGTAAAGTCCTTAGGTTGACCAACACCAGATTTGATTATAGCTTAAACGGCGAAATGCGGGAAAGTGCATTAAAATCGTAAATAATAATGGTGCAATTGTATATTGAAGCACACTGTAAAAAAGTTTCGTATTAAAAATATGAAACTGAATAAAAACCTATTTTCAAAATAAATAAATAAATGAATAAATAAATAAATAAAAATAAATAAGTAATGTTTTCTAGGCAACTGAAGTTGGGGCAGATTAATCAAGCCGTATATTCCGCAAAATATTAGGCTTAATACAGTGTCAAATATACGATTACAAATTTAACCATTAACGCCAAAGAGGTGAACAAAATGAATAATCATATTATTTTATATGTAATTACGAAAATCTGCTCTCGGGTATTTTCCTCGATGACCAAGATGATCTCTGCCCAATTCCTAAAGCCTTTAGTGGTAGTGTGTGTGTGTGTGGGGGGGATCGCAGACGGCGTGTAAATCGGTAAGTCGCAGCACGCACACTCTCAGGAGCACGAACCGCCACTGGACTTCAGAGCTGTTTTCACTACCATTACTTCATCAAACAAATCAAACTCAGCAATGTTTGATATGGCAGCGGTCTGATTAATAGTTTGGTCTATTTGAAGAACATTTTCCCAAGATAATGCTGTTGTCAGTTTCACCCAAGACATACTGCCTAATTTCAGCATATACTGTGACCATTCTGTTATACAGTATATGACACACATGTGTTGTAGAAATCAATTTTATGAGATTGGAATGCCTTTTCACTAATCAATCCGTCCTCTTGCAACTCAAGCTTCTTTTCGGTGGCAATTGCCAAATTTTCATCTTTTCTCATTTCAATTTTTCCAACCAGTGACTGTATAGATGACTGTGCTTCAACGAAAGATATCGTTTCGCCTTCTATCCTCCTGATAGTAGTATGGAACATTTCACATTGGAACTCCAGAAAAGTAGAAAATAGCTTCGACACTAGGTTCTGGAAAGTCTTTCAACATTGTCGGACATTTATCTATTGAAAGAAAATGGGCTTTAAGTCCTTCATACATTTCATTCAACCTTTTAATAGCAGGATGCAACGACAGCCACCTTGTCTTCGAGTGTCCTAGAACTGTTTTATACTCATTGTCCACAAGTTCACAAAATTATTTTAGGGACTGGACTCTTACAGGGTATATATAAAAGTGTTGAAATATTTTAGCTGTAACAGCCTCATTGTCTACAGGCAATGTATCAGCTGCAGTTTGCACAGCATTGTTTATAATATCAGCTGAGCAATCAACTCCGATCAATCCGCTGCCAGACCTTGTTCTCAATTTATGGTACACGTTTTTTCCCTCTCTCGAACATCCACCGAAGTTAGTATTAGTATTGTCCGCTAACAAGGCTACGACTTTATCTTCAATCTTCCAAGATTTTAATAATTCCCATATGTAACCCGCAAGTCGTTTTGCACTTTCACTAGGAAGTTCTGTAAATTGAATCATGGCTTTATACCTTTTTCTGGAGTGAAATATCGAACCATCAATGGCACTAATTTTGAAGCACCATGGTTTGAACAAGGAGGTTAGAATAATACTTCTGGAGATGCCCTGGTTTCTTAACCGTAAAGCCGCTAGGTGTGGAAGTTTGCCATTGTTTACATGATACCTATGTAATTTCATCTGTTTGTATTTTGGAATTGCGTGGTTTTGGGTTGCAGAAACCAAGTCAATATCAAATCGGAATGTTTTATATTTCTTAGACGAGTGAAGTTTACAATTTTAACGTTATGTTTTGTTTGGAATTTGAAGCAATGTTCGTGCATTTCAATTTAAAATAAAAATGGGAAAGAGCCTCAAAATAATTAAGAATTTTATAAATTCAGCATTTTCTCACACATTGGCAACAAGTTACGATGCGAAATTGGAAACATTTGCAACGAAACAAGGCGATTCGGTCAACACAAAATGCATTGTAATAGCATTGAAAACCATGAGCTTTCCCACACTTTGACAGCCGTCGCTCGCGGTTATAGGCTTCACGCAAAGATGTACTGCTTCATTAACAAGGGCATCTCCAGATATCTTATTCTAACCTCCTTGGATTTGAAGCGTCAATCAGGATAGATATACAGTTTGCTTTCTACATTTCCAGTTTGATTTGCTTGATTGCAAATGGAGCCAAAACATTTACAATTAACGCTTGTGTTGTTGTTTACCCACATATAAGTTTTCTATCATATGACTAACGTATTATTTTAGATGTACAATCCATTGATCGAAAACTCTGGTTGTGGAAATCGTGTGATACGCGAAAACTGCTTCCTCTGCAGCAAGATTCTTTTCCACTTCCCCCATCACTTTCTTGGTAAAAAAATCAGTGACTTTTGCACGTGTACTAGCTCGAGATGCAGATTTATGTCTTTTCGTAGCAATGTACTGGGTAATGTCGGACTTTCCGCCATGCTCGACGCTAAACAAGCCACCGCAAACCGTACACTTCACTTTATCTGTCTCGCCCAATTTATAATTTTTTAAAAACGGAAATTCAGTTTTTAAAGTGTCTGTAAAATCACACTTCCTTTTCGGCATTTTCAATGTTCAACAGGGCCACAGGAGAATTGAAAAACCATACATTTTAAAAGCAGCTGTACAGTAATTAATACTCTGCAAGCACCAACCTGTTTCCCTCGGAGCAAGCTACTAAAGTGGCGTGGGCCAAGTGGACCGTTCCGCTGCGGTTAGATTACTGACTGCATCCACCAGGTGTAGAGGTCACGTGCCCTCCCCTCCCCCGATATCAAACTGCCACGGCTGTGCTTGCCTACGTAATAAGAGCATTGACCACAGAGTCAGACGCGGGAAATAGCGTCACGGGAGATAACAGTCAGCTTGGAGGAAACTTGGCGTGCAAGTAAAAAATATGTTTGTAAAAGAATAAAAATTGTAACTCATCGATTTTGTTTTTCAGTGTTGAACTCTTTTTTTTTTTTTTTTTTTTTTTGATTGGAGGTTTAACGACCACCGTGAGCAACTCAATGGGCTATAAGCAGTCGCCCGTCCCTAATTTAGGGTCACTGGTTCCAGGGAAGGAGAGAGCCAGTGCCGTAAGACAAACACAACATCCATGCCTCACCGGGATTCGAACCCGGACCCCGTTCGGACGAATGATCAGAAGCCATCGCTTAGACCACTGCGCCACCGGGGCGGCTCAGTGTTGAACTCTAAAATACAGGACAAAAAGCTGTCCCGGAGAGTTTTCTCGGGACGATCCCGTATTTTACGGGACGTCTGGGATCCCTAGCGATGTACCCAATGATGTCAATCTGTATGTGATGCTCGAAAGTAGTGGTTTATCTGAAGTTGTGGTTTGGGGCAAAGGTTAACAAAGGATCGTATTTTCCTTGGAAACAATGTCTGCATTTACGAACAAGGAATTTTGAGAAATGGTTTTGTTTTATAGTTAAAGCAATCGGAATGCTTGTGCAATGGACCAGTGTATGCACAGACGTTTCCTAATGCCAGAGTCGTTGCCGCTCACGTACAGGCCAGCAAAGGCGGAATGATACGGATGGTTTGTCATACGTGTTTACACATCCCCACTGCAGCTCACTGAAAGTTGGGGAGGAGAAAGGATTGAGCCACCAGCGAGTGCTACAAATTTTCCTACACCACATGAATTCCTATTCGTGACATTTTCAGCAGACACTGTCCTGTAGGTCCAGAGAAACGGCTGGAATTTCGTAACTTTATTTTGAAGACTTTACAAGAGGAACCATATTTCTTATCGAGCATCTGATGGATAGAAGAGTCGCAGTTCACAGGTGTAGTTAACACATGTAGTTAGAACCATGATACAGATCACCACATAATCCCTGTTGGAAGAGAGGCACACCTTAACAGGTCGAGTGGTCCATCAACGTTTGGTGTGCCCTGCGAGGCAATCGCTTAGCAGGGCCTTTTTTTTAATTATTTAAATTAAAATCATCTGGACGCTAAACAGTATTTGCATCTTCTAAGAATGGGTGTATAAAATTTCTCAGACATTTTGCCATTACATCTATTTAACAACGTGTAGTACCAGCATGACGGGGCACCAGCGCATTTTTCGCCGGTCATTTTCACCAGCACTGGATAGGACACGAAAGCATTGGTAGTATGGACACCAGAACTTATTCATTTGGACTTTTTTACTTTGGGACACCTGAAGTCACGGTTCCATGCAACACCACCTTGAATGTAATAGATTCTCAACAACGGATCACAGCTGCATGTGTCAATTTTGGTAAGGGCATATCGAACAGCATACAGAGGTAACTGGTTGAATGCGACCAGGCATGTATAGTTGCTGATGGTGGACACTGTGAATATACGAATTTAGTTTTATATGCCCTAAAATCTCTTTTATTCATTCACATGTTGTAGGAAGGTTTAAATTCTATGATGTTGCTTCTTGGTGCTTGGATATACTGTCGCAGATTTTCGGGGCTTTGTTTGTTCCCTTTTTTCGGGAAAAACGCGTTATGTATTATATTTGCCTCTCTCTACAATACTACTTGACTTTAACAAGACAGACCCTTTATCTCCCCCACTGGGGCGATGGGACCCAACGCTGCTTCATCACGTAGTACCATAGGGGTTTCCTATATACCTGCACAAAAAATAGAACGATAGTTCAACTTTCTTCTCGAGATATATCAGTTTTCGAGAGCCCATGACTTTCCTTGCCATCCCGTATAACCTAAATAAAAATAGTTTAAGAGGTCCTTTTTCGAAATGAAAATAGAGCAAAACATGGAAATACAAACAGATATTAGCCCTGCAATAAACTTAAACTAACTAATCCAGGTCACATTAAAATGGAACGATATCGGATTAATGTTAACATATTCATTCTTTTTTTGATTAGAGGTTTAACGACCACTGTAACTAAACGGGCTATAAGCAGTCGTCCGTCCCTAATTTAGAGTCACTGGTTACAGGGAAGGGAGAGAGCCAGTGCCGTAAGACAAACACAACATTCATGCCTCGCCGGGATTCGAACAGAGGCCATCGCTTAGATCACTGTGCCAACATATTCTTATTCTCCATATATAAATATTTAGGAATCCAGGAAAACCTACGAATAAAACACCGGTCTTTAAAATGGGATTTTATACATATAAAATGGTGTTTTAAAATTCTTGGAATGTTAACACCAGCCACCTTTCTTCAAGCAGTTTTCTTTTTTCCTAAAGAAGTAGCATTACTGTAACTTAAGTTCCTTTAAATGTTTCACATTACATTGCTTGCAGCGCACAGCTATAATGATTAAGTTAGATCCATGTTCTTACAGTGATGTGGCTGGACTTAAATATAAGAGGTGGCGTAGAGATAACGTAACGAACAGGGCGGGGGGACTGTTTAGAAGCAGGTACAACTTTCTTTTATTAAAAAAGTAAATTTAGAAAATAAATGAAACGTAAAACGGATGTTAACATTTTATTCCCCAGAGCTAAAAAATTGCAAGATGTTCTTAAAAACCTTTAAATTTTGAGGTGGCGTGTAACTTTGGGAGGGGGGTATTAGAGCCACCGGATAACAACAACGCAGCTGGTATTAGAGCCACCAGATGCCGTCCCAAATTGACGTTGCAACGTTTGGACACAAAAACAGTGGTAAATAATATACATAAATGGGCACCAAAGGCATGTTAAATACCCTAAAAAAGAAGACAGTTTTGCTTCTGAATATTCACTTTACCTAAATGTTCAATTTCACACTGTTCTATATATGGTGGTTTTGCGGAAGGTATGCGCGCTCCAGATCAAGGCTGAACTTTAATTTCCCGCCCCGGTGTTCATACCAGCTGGTTTCTGGGTAGTCGTTGGAGTTTAGCCAGGATCAAAGTCCCATATTAGGCATGGATGGTAGGTGCACTTGCCCTACGGCATTACCTTTCCCCTTTGCTGCAACCCTCCATCACCAGAAAAAAATGTTCTTCAGAAATCATTTTATCACATATTGTGCAAAGATCAATAAGCCGCCCCGGTGGCACAGTGGTCTAAGCGATGGCCTCTGATCATTCGTCCGAAAGGGGTCCGGGTTCGAATCCCGGTGAGGCCTGGATGTTGTGTTTGTCTTACGGCACTGGCTCTCTCCCTTCCCTGGAACCAGCGACCCTAAATTAGGGACGGGCGACTGCTTATAGCCCATTGAGTTGCTCACGGTGGTCGTTAAACCTCCAATAAAAAAAAAAAGATCAATAAATATCGTATTGAAAAAGCTTTGTCGTAACTTACATATTTTAACACGATTCTTTAAATAATAAATACTTTTTATTTCTGATAAATTTTGTTGCTTTTTTTCTTAGGTGTGTTCGCAACGCAGCTGGAGATTCAGCATTTGGTCATGCTATGGATATATGCTGCAAATGTATCACGTGCGACTTCAAAGGAGAAGAGAAACAAAAACGTACTGTTGTCACTTTTAAGGTGCCACCAGAAGAAAGTGAAGATGATAAAACGGCATCAGACACCGAAGGCAGTGAAGAGACACCAATAAATGATGAAGAATCTCATAAGACAAGAATTGGGTCTTTTCCTCCTCCGCCACCGCCTCTCCCTCCATTATCAAATGTGAATAAAGTCTCGAAAGAACGTAAATCTTTAGCACCAGAGTTGCATCAAACGAATCCTGAGACAGTAGTTTCTCACGTGACACCTCGTTATTCTCAACTTGGAAGAGGCGATGAGATGTTGATACCCAATCGACACATCGAAAAGTCTTTGAGGAATTTACCGAACAAAAAAGATTCAAAGCAACAAGTGGCACGTATTCCTGTGCTGAACAAAAAGTCCTGGAAAGAACTTCCCAAAAAGGATTCATCAGCCAAGAAAGGAGAAAGTGAAAGATTCAGCAGGTCTAATGTCCCCCGGCAGCCAGGTATGGCACGTTCCCTTGCAGCAGCAACTGCCTCTCTGAATAAGCTGCGAGATCAACCGCAGTCACAACTGACGAGAGCCACGGCGTCAGAGAACGTACTACACTCCAAGAAAACAGAAATCAAGAAAAATTGGAACTCAAAATAAAAACCCCATATAAAAAAAAAAAAAAATACCTGAATTATTGCACCTAAAATTCTTTTATTTCAGTATTAACTTCATGGGACCGTTCTTCAAAGAACTTAAAACGCTTATTCACGTAATCGTTATTGTTTTGTGTTTGCACACTGAATGTGGATACAATATTTCATAAAATATTTAGGCAAGTTTGAGTATTTTGTTATTATAGTAATCATACAGTTTTTCTAGCTTTGTAGAAAGAGCGTCTTGGGAGGTGAGGGGTTTGCTTTGTCCGTTAAGTCGTTGGAGTCATATCTCTACAATTATTACTCCGATTTGAGAGTTCTTTTCCATGTTGGAAAGTATGAGAATGATGACCTATACTGTTACACTTCTACTGGTGCACAATTATGCTGCTAGTGGATGAAAATGCAAATTTTATTCATTATATCATTTCTTCTAAAAATTAGATTGAAAAGTTTTTTTTTCTGTCGGACAATTTTTTCTTAAGACCTTGTTGCGCACATTTCTTATTTCAAGTAAAAGTTTTCCCGATATGGGGTAACTGCCTTACTTGAATCCATATTTATTTTCCATGCTACTTCTGTTTCTAAACTTTACATCTGGGAGATGAGCGGGGGACGGGTTTACAATGGAAGCCCATGTATGGGGCCCACGATGCTCAAGAGCCCTCAAAATAACAATAATTTTTTTCTTGGAGTAAAAAAAGAGAGACATGGAGTGAAGAGTAAATACGTTATTTTGGGTTTTAGGAGTATGATTCTGCCTAAACTCAAAGTATGTCATCTACAAGAATTAATTTACTAACTTAAATGAGGGCAAACTAAAAATTATTTTGAAAGTAATATTTCTTAATACTACAGTACAGTCGAGCTCAGAGACTGGGATATTTCTGACCGATTTGCTTAGAATATAAATTAACATTTTGCTTTTTACTTCGGTATTTAAAGTGATCTCTCACTTTTCCCTTTTCTTATTGTCCAGTTCAAGAGGCAATCACAGAACTTACCGTACAAGTAAAATGGCATTGGAAAAGCTGGTTAATAAATTCCGTCAATGTTTGGGGTCTTTAGGGGAATGGCAATTCTTTTATGATATACTATAGCAGATCCCACATTGCATGTAGCATAATTATCAATGTAAAGCAATTCCATAAAGTAACTGTGTGTAACATGTATTTGGCGTGTGCAAAAGCTCTACCTGCATTTTCAGTAGAGAAGAAAAACAAATTTTTTTTTGAATAAATAATATCTTTATTCTTTTACATAATTGCCATTATTATCCATGACCTCTTGCCATCTTTCTGGTAGTAACTAAATTCTCCTTCTGTGGAACCCTCCGTTTTGGAGTACCCGCACGGGGATAACTGGCTTTCCAGTTATTTGGGGAGCGGCGCCCCCACGGCCCGAGCTGACCTTGTGACTGGTCAACATCTGATGTCATGCCACCGCTTTTTTTTTCTTTCGGTGCTGTTGGAGTTTGCAGGGACGGCTGTTCATCCAGCTGATGGGGAGTCGCGGCCCCACGATCCCGAGCTGGTCTTGTGTCTCGCTTTTTCGTTTTTATTTATTTTCTGCACTGGCCAGTTGCCCGTGTTGTATACTCTACCTAATCGCTACCACGCTATGTACTAATACCCTGGTCTTGTGGTTTTGTGTTACCCTCCACTACTAACTGTTTATATTAACCGCTCAGTTCGTAGGTTGCTGAGATTCCGTTTAGGTTCCACTCCAGAGTTTTTTCTTCCTTGGATTACTTTTTCCCTTTTAGCTGGTTTGGGTGCTAGACCTACCTGCATGTTTGCCGCGTGCGGAGACCCGTGAGGCGGAAATGGGATATCTGGCGGCTGAGGTCGCAGGAGACCGGAGAAGTGCCTCCTGTGTACCAACACTCCTCTTCGACCCCGGCTCCGCTGTAAACGGGAGGCTAGAGACTAACCCAACTCTAGTCAGAAGTCCTGTACCAAGTTGTGTACAGGGTTTTAGCGGCTTTATTGTCGTATAGCACGGCAGGGTAAGCCCGGGGGCTGTGGGATCATGCCAAAGGCGTTGGCATGACGGTACCCGGAGGCCGAAGTGTCCGCCGAGTGCGTGTGATCACAGCCAACGGACTATATCTGCAGCGTATAAGCTCCAAAACTGTGTTCAGCGTCATTTTCTTGGCTTGCAGACCTCCAGTTCTCCCTTGTAGGGCTCGGTGGTGGGTGGAGTAGTCTGCAGACGAATCCTCCTCCTTTTTCCCATGGGTAAAAACAAAAACTCCAAACTCAAGTCACCTGAGAAAATGATAGTTGACAACGACTCTCCTTCGTCTTCTCAATCTACCAAGTCCCATAACCTTAAACGATCTTTAGATCATGACCTGGATCAATAACGTGGAACCTCTTCTTCGGCAGCTGTACCAGTCGCTCCGATGCGTCGTCTCCCCTCGATTGCTGTGAATACGCATGCTACACACTTAGTTGTAGAATCCATCGATCCGAATGAGAGACTGTCCACCAGACCTCCCTTTTTCATTTCTAAAGCTTTGGACGCTGCGGTTGGCTCCTTGAAGTCTGTGAGGAAGCTTCGCTCTGGGGACCTGCATGTCCAAACTTGCAGTGTTTCTCAGAGTAACACTCTTCTGCACCTCACTAGTCTTCAAGGCATTCCTGTCAAAGTGACACCTCACCCGTTTCTTAACACCTCTCGGGGTGTTATTTCGGAG
This sequence comes from Macrothele yani, assembly GCA_039090855.1. NCBI lineage: Eukaryota > Metazoa > Arthropoda > Arachnida > Araneae > Macrothelidae > Macrothele > Macrothele yani. Next base: position 115,001,277 of record CM077029.1, on the reverse strand, counting down.
TTTGATCTCTTGCCATGCAGTGAGGACGAATTGGTGAGTGAACTTGCAGATCAGGGTGTTATTGCTGCACGTCGTATGATGTTCCGGCGCGATGGTTCTTTGATTAAGTCTAAAAATGTAATCTTGACTTTTAACTCCCCGAAAGTTCCGACCGAAATCAAGGCTGGCTACTTGGTCTGTGGAGTTCGCCCGTACATTCCCAGTCCTTTGCGCTGTTTCAGGTGCCAGAGGTACGGGCATTCACAACGTTCATGTAACAGTTCCGCTCGTTGCGCAAATTGTGGCTCTAGTGAACATGACGGGGAAGGTTGCACTTCTGCGGCCTGCTGTGTTAACTGTGGTAAGGCCCATGCAGCTTACTCCCGCAACTGTATGAAATGGAAGGGCGAGATGGCGATCCAGCGCCCCAAGACCCTGGAAGGCCTCTCGTACCCTGCTGCCAAGGCCAAGTTGGGTATTCCTAACAGCCGACAGCGTACTTTTGCCGCAGTAGTTCAGTCTCTGCCACAACCCGTGCAGCCCTTTGTCCCGCGCCCTGTAGCTCTCGCCGGACTTGCCAAGAGATCTACAGCTGAACAAGCGACACAGGTGGATTTCTCCGAGCTCCAGCTTATTCGACCAGCTGACTTTGCGCCTTCTCTTTTGAAGACGACAGACTCTTCCAGGGCCCGATTTACTACATGCGAGGCCAAGGGCACAAAACATTTTCGGGGCCCCCCTCCTTATTCTCTATCAACCAAATAATAGTCACTGTGTGCAGAGTAGCAGAATGTAGACGTACATGCGTAAGCTGATAGTTTCCAAATCATTAGCAGGTTTGCAGATAGTTTTTTCATGTAGATTAAAAAAATAAAAATGCTAGGCCTATATACAGCGATTAAAACACTTACTCAACGCTTTACTCAGATTAATATACTTAATTCTATTTTAACTGAAGAAAATTATTTTTCACATCTTCTGAGTTCTTTTGTTTTTACAGACATTTCTGGCCTCTAGATTTTATCAAGGCCTGTTTGTTCTCAATGTATACGCACTGTATTAAAAGTTTTGTTTACACAGAATTTAAATTTTATTGCCAGGTTCCTCTTTCAGTTGCCAATTAAATACAAATATTTCCTTATGCATTTTGTAAGTCCAGTATTTTTGAATTAACTTGTTGAAAATCATATTTATAATTTTTGAAGGTTCATTGATAGAACTGTTTTTCTGGATATAAAAACTTTCTTTAATTAATCTCTTGTTTTTATGAGGTTCATAGTCCAATATTTTAATATTTTGCCATAAAAGTCCATTTTACACACATTGCTGCACATTCAATTAGAATGTACTATTTTGTCCTCATTGGAATCTGTAATGTTCTAATAATTATTTGTTTTATTAATTTTCCTTTAAATTATCTTATTCTATTATCATGGTTTGCGGGTTGGCAGCGAGTCTTCTGTTTCAATAGCTGTGTACGCAGATACATTTTATTTTTATACAACTCTGGCTGTGCGGGTACAACTGGTTTATCAGTAGTTTGTGGTGTTAATGACCCCCATAGACTCTAACTATAACAATATATCTATGACAAAATGGATGGACATCTTAATTTTAGTGAATATTGTGGTCTTCCAATGTACTGGTTCTTGCGTCTAGAACATGAGAACAATGCATCCAACAAAAAATGTGAACTAAAACAAGAAAAAAAAAATCCACGGTGACCTCCACTGGACTTCCTCATAAATAGAGATGTGAAACTGCATAAACAACTGCAAAAGTGCTATGGGAACTCCTACTTCCAGCTTCACGGTTTCTACCAAGATCAAATCAGCGCATCATGATCAATATACCAGAAAACTGCAAAACATAAAATTTTGTGTTGTGAGGAAGAGTCTGTCTGAGTTACACACACAAAAAAAAAAAAAAAAAAAAAAAAAAGTAATAACAAAACAAAAAACATAATAATCTGAAAAGCTGAGGGGAACACCTAGTCCGGTTCAATTTTTGGTAAATGTGTTGTACTTCGGCATCCTAAATTATTTGGTCAGAAAAGTTGTAAAATTAAAAAAAAAAAAAGCATATTAAAGATGTTTACCGAAACACTTACCTCCAAGTAGTCCAAGTAGGATGAGTAAACACGCTGCGGCGACAACCTGAAGCTTTGCTCCGTTGAAAGGAAGGTTTGCTGCGGCTGGGAATTCATGGGCAGAAGAGTACAACAGGAATCAGGTACGCTCTTGTCAGGAAAGAGTAACAGAATATACTGCTACGCTAAAGAATGTAGTTTGTAATTTCTGTCTCACTTTTTAAAAAACATGCAGAGACTGTCTTCGTTCTTTGGTATGTAATTCCGTGATACGAAATAGTAAGTATGCACATGCCTTTCTTGTTTCTAGAAAAGCGTTAGAGTAGGTGTCGCATTCTATCTAACGGAAGTTAGATGGCAAGTCTCAAAGTGAAAGTTTGATTACTAAAAAAAAGCTTCCATGGAGAAATGAGTTCATACATTCAGCATCAAAGAATCCCATGTGAAAAAAACAAGAAACTGTCCGATTGCGATGTCATGAACTGACACCGAAATTAACTATTTTCTGTAGCGTAGCACTACACTCTTTCCTGACAACAGCGTACCCGGTTCCTGTTGTACTATTCCGCCAGTGAATGTCCTGGCTGCAGCGATCCTTCCTTTCAACGGAGCACAGCTTCATGTCAATGCCTCAGCGTTGTTTAAGGCCTCCCGCAGTGTCTGCTGACTCGTCATACTTGGAGTTCAAGTTTTTCGGTAAACATCTTTAATATTCATTCTAACAATGAAATTTTTTCACCATTTCCCCTTAAATTGCATATTTTAGAATCTGTACGTCACACTTTTTAGAAATTTTACAACTTTTCCGACCAAATAATTTACCACGCTAAACTACACATTTACCCAATTTTTACCAAAATCTAATGAGCACATAATGCCATGAATGTATAAATTGTCCAATGTCAAACAAAACTGACAATATGATGACAAAGTGCTGTGTTTGGGCACCAGATCTTTTTATTTGTAATAACTCGTTTACTATTCTTTATTTTTAGGAATGAATAAAAACAATTGAAAATTTACCTCCTGTATCAGGACGAAACAGTTGGGTTGAATATTTTTCTTCTACATTTCCTACATGCAAAGTCATGTATCAGAGAATCATAATTTAAAGACTGTGTCACATCACTCTCCAAAGACAGCAGAGCTAATGATGCCAGTTTCGTTTGTCGCATGGTTGATCGTAAGGGATTTTTCAGTCTTTTCAGCAAAGAAAATGATCTCTCACTTGTACAATTTGAAATCGGTAATGTCATGAACATTCTAAGTGCAGTCTCAGTGTTCGGAAATGTGGCTTCTAAATTGGTTACCTTCAAAGTTTGCAGCATCTGGGAAATGGTTGCATGCTCCCCCATCATTGAGGAGAATTGCAAAAACTCATCTGCAAACTGGTCGTCAAGGTCATTGTTATAGTATTCCTGCAATGCTTTTGCACCTTCAAAAATTTCAAATCTTGATTTTTTTGTAAAAAATTCAAATTTTCTCATTATATTTTCATAAGCACTTTTTCTGCTTGAAAGCTGAGTGACTAAAGCATCACAAAGCACATAATAAACTTGAGTTCTAAATATATCCCTTGCACTGAGTTCTATATGTTCAATGTTACATTCATCTAGGTGTTTATTCTGGGGCACCTTCTTTCTTTCGGGAATCATGACCATGGTATTGCACATTTTCAGACACTAATGTTTGAGCTTCCTCTTCATAGACTTCAAAATTTTCCCTCACGAACTGAATGAATTCAATTAACGACTGGAAAATTTTATGTACTTCAGAAATATTTCCTTTTGGATTCTGGCAAGTTTGATTTGCACAGTTTAATCTCTGAAGTATTGTGTCCCAAACTACTGTGCTGATCGATATTTCCATTGTTCTCATTTTCTTCAGCAGTGATTTTGCTTCATCTCTTGTCTGTGGAGAATCTTCTACATTTTCTGACAGAAATACTAAAACTTTCTCTATTTCACGATAATTTTTCCTCACTGATCGTGTAGCTGCAGCATCTGCACACCATCTGGTAACTGACCGACTCTTCAGTGTGAGTGATGAATTTCCATGTGCTTCCTGGACTTTCTCCTGAAGCATCTTCCAACGGTGAGTTGATGCAGAAAAAAAAAGTATAGAGTTTTTGCAAAAATGTGAAAAAAGAGAGAACTTTACCACAACTATCTATGCTATTCACACCAACTAAATTTAAAGTGTGAGCAGAACATGGCACATATTCCGCTAGTGGATTGATTTCCCTAATGCGTGTTTGAACACCAGAATACTTCCCAGACATGTTGCTGGCATTGTCATAGCTTTGGCCTCTGACATTCATAATATCCAAGCTAGCCTCCTGTAGAAAAGATATCATGGTATTTGTAATGTTTTCTGCAGTATGTCCATGGAATGGAATAAATGTCAAAAACCGTTCTTTTGCTTCACAATCTTTGTTGACATACCTTATGATAAAAGCCAGTTGATCTATGTGTGTAATGTCTGGAGTAGAGTCAACTAAGACAGAAAAATATTTTGACATTTTTATTTCATCAGTGATGGCATTCAAAACACATACAGACATTATTTAAACAAATTCATCCACACATGTTGAAGATAAGTAACTGGGTTACCACTTCCTAGATTCCGAAATTTTTCCAAGTGTTGAGCTAAGAATGGATCAAATTCTGCAATTAATTCTAAGCAGCCCAGGAAATTTCAATTCTGAACTGATCCTATTGTTTCATCATCACCATACATTGGCAACCCACGAACTGAGAGATACTTAACTGTTGCAACAACTCTATGCAAAACATCTTGCCAGTACTTGGATTCATTCCGATACTGCACAACTATCTCACAGTCAATGCGTGCAGAAGCATTCATGCGTGATGAATAGTCACATACTGCTTGCCTGTGTATGTGTGAATTTTCATGCTCTGTAAGACGTTCACTTGCATGCTTCCAGTCAGAAAAACCTGTGGATCCTAATGCTGTAGTGCTCCTAGCATACAATTTGCATATCAAGCAGAATAGTAAACAAGTTGATGGGTATAAAAGAAGCCAGTCTCGCGTTTTACCTTCTCATTATTTTTTTATTCTGAAAAAATTACCTTCTGTTAGAAAACGTTTTTTACCACATATATCCTTCCCTGTGAATGCCAGCAACTTCAAATCTTGGACTGGTGGATCGCTCAAAAAGCATTCGCGCATTTCTTCTGTAATTTCTCCCCATAAGGCAGAATCCACTGCATTCATTGTGGAAGTTGTGCTCTCTTCATTAGATGAATTCAAAAGATTTCCCAAATTAGGAGCATCTGTGATGTTAGATGACTCTGAAGTCAGATTACTGGCTTCCAAAGACAAATTACGCTCGAGACTCACCAGTAGTAAAATTAGATGAATTTGTAGAACGTTTGGGACCAAGTGAAATATCCAATTTTTTAATGGCAAAACATTCAATGCTACCATGCTGCAGGTCATCATCCTTCAGTTTCAATTGTTTGGCTTTCCGTTTAGCGCTGCCTGATAAGTATGTACGTTTTGACATAATTTAACTGTTAAATAATTCAACTTAAATATATTGTTACAACTAACTAAATTTGATTATATATAAATTTAACAAATATTCAACATTCCATCAGACTACAAGAAATGCAACGCAAAATACAACCAAGCCTTCGTGGTTACAGTTACGACAACGACAAGCCATGTGCAGGAAGTTGAAGGATCAGTTGAGTTTAGGTGCGTTCGGAAACGCAAGAAAAGGCACGTGACTCAATGGAAGCGATCCTCCTTCTCAATGGCCACCTGAAGGCTATTAAACCACTGAAACTCATTAATGGCCACGTGTTTACGTGAAATTCGAAACTCAAACTCACTGTGTGTAAGTACCACATCTATAAACACACGACTCATGAGCATGCAAAAGTAAAAATAATAAATTTTGAATATACACACACACACAAAATTCCCATTAACTAAGTACACATTTAATTCAAATTTGGGCCCCCCCCCAAAATCGGGGGCCCTGGGCATGTGCCCTGTGCGCCCTCCCGTAAATCAGGGCCTGGACTCTTCCAGTTCCCAGCAGAAAGCCTGCACGTGTGGAAGACCCGGCCCTAAATCCGCAAAGGTGTGCAGTGTCCATCCAACTGTCGCGGTCCAACTGACTAACATTGCAACTGTCCCAGACTCAGCGAGGTCCCCACCCTCAACGAACATTATAGAGGAACATAAGGGAGAGGAGAGTGACAGTTCGTCCCTCTCCTGCAACTCATCTTATGTGTAGTTGTGTTCGTTTTCATGATGTGTTTTATCATTCTCATTCCTCAGTTTCACTTAATCGGCTAGTTTCTAACCATTGTACCATGTTGTTAATACTGTTTGTTTCACTGTCTTTTTTGGCCCTTCCATCATTCTCATGGTTCGGTTTTACTTGGTCAGCCAGATTTTGGGATTTATGCCACATTTTTTTTTTAATACTGTTTGTTTGTCTTGTGTCTGGTGCTTTTTGGCCAAACATGGCCCTTGCGCCATAAAAATCAATCAACCAACCAACCGTTTTGGAGTCAAAAAATTTATAATGCAATTTTGACATCTTGAACTTCATCAAAGATTTTTCCAGGGAAATTGTTCTGAAGAGATAAAAAATGTGGTAGTCTAAAAGGTGCAAGGTCTGGGGAACATGGGGAGTGATGTAACACTTCCCATTCAATGCTCAATAATTTTCTCTGAGTGGCTAAAGCTGCACGAGGTCTTGCGTTGTCATGTTGCAAGATACCTTTGTGATTAATCAGTGTTGGATGCTTAATTTCAATTTTTCCTTCAGCCTTTCCAACTGCTGGTAGTACAGAACAGCATTTATTGTTTGGTTAGGTGCAAGCAGCTCCCAGTGGATCACCTCCTTGACATCCAACCATACACTTAACAAGACCTTTCTCTGATGTAGTCCTCCTCTTGAAGTCAATGGAGCAGGATTTCCAACTTGGCATACAGTCCTTTGATACTTTACATTTCTGTAAAGGACACACTTTTCATCACCCATAACAAATCGTTCCAGGTAAGGTTCATATCTGTGACACACAAATAAAGAAAGACAGGTGGTCATTCTGTCAGATTGATTTCTTCCAGATAAGTCATGTGGGGTACCCAGTGGTTGAACTTTTGTGATAATCCCAAACCCATGCATTCTTCTTTCTACTGTTGTTCTGTGTGCAGAAAACCTTTTTGATTAAACGGTTAGATGTTGGTCATTTGATATGACTTGGTTGAGATCCTCTTGAGAAACCTCTGATAGACATCCAGAATGGGGTTGATCTCTGTAGCATCTCTCTTTCATGGAATTTCCAGATCCAATAAGGACAGGACATGTGCTTTTGTCAACAGCATCCTCGCTATACGCCTCACAAATGTTGCGGCAGCCTTCAGCTGCATTGTTGCCTTTGTCAAACTCATGAAATCAAACAATGCATAATGTGATTCTTATTGCTCGACATGTTAACCCTTGTGTGAATTGTTTTAATGAATGAGATGCACCTGCACATTTGGTGCCATTTTATAGCCTATGCCTCAAAGCATTTTGGCCATCGCAATTGTGTCATCTGTTATTGCACTTGTTAATTTTTTTCCCTTGGAATTTGCATCATGAAAAACAGGTAGAACTTTTTCACACCTAATATAATGCTGGTACTGTGTTTCATTGACCATCCTAATAAAACTTCTGCTTTTTCTTCCTAAACAAACACTTTCTCACTTGCAACTTCCATTATTCCTTCCCTACCAAAGTATCTGAAAAACCCTAAATATTAAATTTTGTCTTGGTATCCATAATATCACAAAAAACATGGTAAAAATAGTAAAATCATTCTTTGAATAAAGCTCATGTTGAGAATTGGCTTCCTAGTTTCTGAAAAGCTAAAAAGAGGAATAGAAATTGAGAAAATTCAAAATTCCATCATCAATTACTATAGAGAATTTTCCCTACCTAACATCTGGCAGGATTTAATGAAAAATAACCATAACCGTCAAGGTTAAACGTAACCGCGATAGTGACGGGAATAAGTGACAACAAAAAGACAGCCTGAAGGAGAAGAGTTTTCTCTGAAAATTTGTAATTAAAATAAAAAAAATTCCTAGTAAAAATTCCCATAATGGTAGTTTTTGATTAGTAAAATTATGTTCAGGGGAACCCAAAATATGTATCTCTGTTGAAATTTCGAAATCAATTTTTTCTTTTTGTGATTATGTACTACACTTTCTCATACATTAGTATGAGAAAGTAAAATAAATAAACATTTCCTGGATTTTTCTAGTAACAAGATCGTTTTATTAAGAAACACTATGACAGCAGAGGATGATATTATTAACAGCAGGGTTTTAAAGACATGAAATAAAAATTAAATCACATAAATATAAAATTAAAGTCTCTTTCTGCTTCTTTGGAAACATACATATGTGATACTGGTTAATCAATGCACAGAATACAAAAAAAAAAAGTTTAGCTTAGAATTTTTTTTTACTTCATTGAATGGAAATATAACATATGTTACACTTACATGATGTTTTCGTTTCATAATCAGTTTCAGACATGCTAATTTTTTTCTGGAATATTAACCAAAAAACTGGAAAAATATTTCATATAAATATATAAAGTTTTTGTTATTCAATAGCAATACTTGGAAACTTGAAGGAGCAGAAAATCTAATATTTTATAACAAAAACAATTTAATACACCAAAAACATATATTATTTACAAATACAAAAATTGTAAAAATGATCTATAATATTCTTTTTACATCTGGCTATATGAAAAAATAATGAGAAACATCTTCAAAGAATAATATATTCTATGATGATTTATACCAAATTATATACATTTACACACACAACATTTGCATAACTCACAACCATTAATGAAAAGAAGTTGTAAGTGCGGCTCAACTCATTTGGATTACTTTGGCAGTATACAGTGAGTGGCCACTTTATTAGGTACACCCTCATATTATGCCTACAGAAAGGAATATACTTAGGTGCTGAAATTATTGAAACAACAGATGCATGCAAGAAAAGAATGTCGAACCAGACAAAACCTACACAGAACACTAACACTTTCAGTTCCTTATTTACTACAGTTAACAAAAAGAATTTAAAAATGCTATATCATATATATATTGATGGGAAGTGAATTCCCTAAAGAAATAATTCTTGCAATTACATGAAAGGCATATACAAATATATTTATCAGCATATAGGAGCCATATTTACTGTTTCTCGTGTAGCCATCCTTTAAGTTTTATAGTTCATATAACTGTGAAGAATTGTTTATTTATTCAAGGAATTCACTTTCCATTGATGTCTATGATCTGAAACACTGGAGATACATGGCCTACATTCATACAGAGCTGAGAAAATGGTAATCGGCGCTACAATGAAGCATCAGATGGCTTTGACTAGCATACATCTGAAACAACATTCAGATTCCTAAGCTACATCTGCCTAGCTTCAGTTGCTTAGAATTTCATTGTCCTGGAAGTGGAAATTAGGAGATGTAGGTTTGATTCCAGTTCCACAATGATGCAATTTTTTGAAGGGTGGTTATTGCCACTCTTCAGAAATGGGAAACAATACAAAATACAGCACCTATATGGCAATAATGGCATTCAAAATGCTAAATCAATCCACTGTACAGTATTTTTGTTTTTAAATTTCATTAAAATGGGGGGGGGGGGGTGATTGCCTGCATGAATGTTGAGGAATGAGAAGGCTTTTATTTATTTATTTTTTAAATTTTTTTTTAAGATTTATCTAAAATCAAGAGAAGTCTTTATTCTGGAGATATTGGCCACAAAAGCTTGAGCTTCCATATTCTTGCAGTTTAATAAATAACTGATGCTATACTTCTCTACTGTAGATAGGGAAGTATAGCATCATGTGCAATTTGTGTGAAATGCATTCTTTCTCATGAAACTATCATTTAAATGTTACCACACTTGAGTATTCCTTTCTTCATTGTCCTGGAAGTGGAAATTAGGAGATGTAGGTTTGATTCCTGTTCCACAATGATGCAATTTTTTGAAGGGTGGCTATAGCAACTCTTCAGAAATGGGAAACAATACAAATATAGCACCTATATGGGAAGCAATACAAAATACAGCACCTATATGGCAATAATGGTATTAGAAATGCTAAATCAATCCACTGTACAGTAGTTTTGTTTCTAAATTTCATTAAAATGGGGGAGGGGGTGATTACCTGCATGAATGTTGAGGAATGAGAAGGCTTTTATTTCTTTTTTAAATTTCTTTTTAAGATTTATCTAAAATCAAGAGAAGTCTTTATTCTGGAGATATTGGCCACAAAAGCTTGAGCTTCCATATTCTTGCAGTTTAATAAATAACTGATGCTATACTTCTCTACTGTAGATAGGGAAGTATAGCATCATGTGCAATTTGTGTGAAATGCATTCTTTCTCACGAAACTATCATTTAAATGTTACCACACTTGAGTATTCCTATCTACAGACATAATATGAAGGTGTATACAAGAAAGTGGTCATTCAATATATATGTAGATACAAATCGCTATATACCTTTTACCAGAAATCTACATCTAAATATGAATATTACCACTTTAAAAGTATTGCTAAAAATACAGTGGAAAAGAAACACAAAAAACTATAACGTCTTTGTTTCCTAGGAAATGGCAATGTGTAACTTGAAGTCATTAGTATATTACATTAAAAATCCCAAGTTTAACAATTTAATTGCTTTTATGTTGAAAGTACAGAATATACATAGTACCCTGGTGTTCTGATTGAAAAAAAAAAAAAGGCTGCGAGATTTCAAATAAACTTTCAAAATAACAGATTCTGAAGATGTATATCTTTGAACTCACACACACATGCATGCTATGTATAAAAACAAAATTTTTTGGAACAAATTAGGCAATTTGCTTATTGCATTGATTAAATGAAAATATACACTGGAATCTAGTTTAGGGATCACAACTGAATACCCTATTACAACTTTGTTCCCGAACAATACATTTTTTAGGTGATTTTATAGAGTTATAAATTAATGATATATTAAAAAACTAAAACAAAAAAAGTTAATGTGAAGATTTCTTTCTTGACTCAGTATCTGAAATGAACACTGTATATGTTCAGTTAAATATGCACACAAATCTGTTACAGACATGGCAGAATTGTCAAGGTGAGTCCTACAGCATCTATTACAGGTTTTGCTCAAAAATTTCAGAACTTGAGTGTGGGCTGAATGTCAAAGAACATTTGTGTTTATTTGGAATTGAATAATTTCACCTGGGAGACTGCAATGGGAATAATACATCACTATAATAACTGAGATTTTGCCCTATGGAATATGTGGAGGACATTTTAAAATTTTCATCAAGTTTACAGAATAAAGTCAGTTTTGCACAGATGGAGCATTAAGAGCTTAAACAAATGATATTTACATCAATTTCAATTAACTGATATTTGCGAATGATATCTAATCTCTGTCACAAAAGTTCCTACTGCTAGGTAATATTTTTATGTTAGTCATCAAGATTGCATGACATAGATAAGAAGACAATGAAGTTATGATGGTCTTATTCTGGATGGAATTTCCAATTGAGAGTAAACTGGACAGTCAGTGTATGCTGTTCTCAATCATAATTGAAGATACTTCTCAGGATATTTACCTCTAACAAAATAACATATAAACCTTAAATGAAAACCTTTCCTTCTTTTCAAAGATGAACAGGAGGTTAAACAGATTTAGAACTTCTATACAGTTAATTAAAAAAAAATCACACACAAAAGAGAGAGAATGTTATATTGTATCATCCACTTTAAGCAATGAACTACTGTTTTTCTTAATTTCACAGTTATAAAGATGAGCAAGATTTATTTTTACTGAAATACTTTGTAAAAATTGGCATTCTGATACTTGATGTAATTACTAAATACATAAACATTATAATTTGTTTCACAACAGTCATAAAAAAATTCACACACACAATGAACAGAAAATAATTTCTTTTGATGTATCACAAAGTTTGTTGAGGAAATTTGTGAATGATTTTTTGAATGTGAAATTCCTTAAATGTCATGCAATAATATTATTAAATAAATGAAGGTAACAAGAAGCTATGGTGAGAGATGAAAAATGTAACATGCAAAAACAATAAGCATATTTCAATGAAAATATTAATGAAATTTGTGTCTGAAGTACCCAATTTTACAACTCTATACTTCTTGTCATAATACACTGTGTAAGCACCTAACAATTCCCTACAAAGCTTCAGCAGTGGTTTATGGATATCATATCAATGTGTGATGGCTTGCCATTTCAAAATAGTTTGTGATACCTGATACCTATGTCTCACCCAGAATTCAGACTTAGAACTTTGAAATATTCTTTGCTTTTTACCACCATTGCCACATATTCAAAATTATAATTTACACAAACTGAACAAGAAATTTTGACAATTTAACAACTGTTGGATCTGTTATAAATGCAACCTGGAACATATACAATACTGCAAACAATAAAAAAATAAAACAGAAGACAATGACAGGGAATACAAAGCTAATAGAGGTAAAACAGTAAAGCTTTTGAAATTGCATCCTAATTCAAATGCTCCGAAAAACAAAGGCATTTAAAGGTGGAAAAATAAATATTTTCTGTTATTTCTTTTAACTAAAGCATTTCATGGCACCAGTTTTTACAGCTGATATCTACAAGAATGAATGACCATGTCTTGATCTTTAATTTTAACTATCTTACCAATAAATTAACATTCACAGCCCATGCTTCATTTTGAAATCAATTTCAAACAATAGCTATTTTCAACACAACACATTCAAACACCTTTAAAGTTACAACTCTGCACATGAACAGGCCAAAAAAAAAAAAAAAAAAAAAAAAAAAAAAAAAATCCAAACCACCCAGGGCTTTGGATAGCTCATAGAACAATGCCTGGTTTAGCCCTTCATGGAAGTTTGCACATTTATGCTAGAAGCACAAAATTTTCCTTGCGCTAAAAATGGCTACATAGCTTGACTGCAATCAAATTAATAAAGGTTTTTGAAGTAGTAGCGCTGTCACACATGCTAACTCACAGTACCTATGGAGATATCCTATATTCTGAGTATAAAATAATGCCCAAATTAATTGCACTGTGAAATATTTATAGCATTATATGAACCTAAATCAGCTGCAAAGGTTGAAATGAAATCACCACTGCACTCCAATTACACTGCAGAAACTTTCTCTCTGTTATCACATAATAAGGAACAAAATTTAGTGCACATTAAGTGCAATGTCTACTGTAACTTACACATTTGTCACTTCACCTTTTATTTAAAATCTCACTGATTTATTAGACAATTTCTGAGTAAACATGACATCAGTATGTCATATGGGGTTTGACTCTGAAATTAAGATTCTGTCTTTAAAAACATCAGCTCTTGTGTTTGCCAGGTCTGAAAATCTTGTCAGCATACATATTCATTGCAACTGAAAATTTGATGCCACATTTCAGGTTACTTTAAATTAACAGCATGCTGAATTTGAGCTCCTCCCTACCAAAATTAACTTCATAAGTTTAATTTTTTCTTTCTTAACTACAGAACTACTAAAACACACTTTGTTTTTATCTCATATTTAAATAAACAGTGAAAACATTAATGGAAAATGTAATCTGGCAACAAATTTCACACACAGAGGGAGGGAGGGAGTGAGTTTGCAAAACAAATGGCTACCGGTTATGAAGTTTTAACCATATCATTTATATAGCTTAGCTTCATGTTGCTTTGTTGTTTTGATGTTACATTTTTTTTTCATGACTATCAGCAATGTTTAGCACTCTTTCCCTTATTGAGGCCCTTACACCATTAAACAACAAATAAACAATGGAAAAACCAAAATTGTGTAAAACATGCAGATAAAACTTATGAACCTCAATGCATGAAAATTCCTGTAAGAATATGAATACTTCAGAAAATAGGTGATACGTATGACAAGTACCGTTTTCATGGAATGAAAAGATTTATACTTACTTGCTTCAATAGAATAAACAAATTTAAACAAACTAGAGCTATGTCATACAAAGTATGTGAATGAACTAAAAAAATGTGGAGGACAGAATTAATATATTCACTCCAATTGTTCAACAGATTAAAAAGTCAGAAAGGAATATGTTTTACACATACAGAAAAACCAAAGTGATTTCATACATTTGGTTCATAAAACTTTTAGCCTTATCTTATTTAACAAGCACTTTTTCAAGTCTCTAATGAGCTATTTACAGATGACAATGGGAAAAAGGAAAATTATCAGAAAGCCAAGGCAAAGAAGATCATGGCATATGAGGAGACCTCCTTAACCATTGAAAATTCATAGCATGCATAACTCGGCAACTACTGTGAATGCTGTGAGGAATAGACTAGCATGAAGGAGGTAGACAAAATGCATATGGATAATGAGAACTAGCTTTATCATAAGCTTAAAATATGTAAATGATGAAGTCAGACTGAACTTTCTCTGTAACTAATTCCCTTTTAATGCCTTTCAAATCACTTTAAGTAAGTTTCACTTTTTTAATTAAGCAAGCTGGTGTTTTAAGAAAAAAACATAAAAATAAAATGAAGCAAATGGATCAGTCAATGAACAGAAAATGACAACAAATGGGTGAAGTCAGAAGTCTCAGAGTGAAAAAATGTGCTTGGACTTACACAAGGTTCATACAGATTTACAGAAAATAAATTCCAGGGATTTTTCAGGAGTTCAAAAAATTTCAAGAGCTTATATTTTTGTTACAATCATAGTGATTTATTTAAAATTTTGTAAGCTGGGGTGAAATTTACTGTGCATTTAAAATTCTTATAAGTCCTATGGGTTCTGCTGTTACAGAGTGTTCTGCAGTGTGTATTACGTCTTCAAGGAAGTGCAAAATTTCTCCGTATAAAAACTGCTCTGTATAAAATGTACATAAAGCAATCCAGAACTTAGCACAATGATAATAATGCAAAACTATTTTGTCATGGCACTGAATATTCCCTATTTCACAGTAATCTATTCCCACACACATCTGTGTCAAGCAGACCATGTGAATCTCCATTGAGGAAAAGCATGTGTAAAAAGGAAGGTTCATCTTGGACATGCAGGAAGGTTTCCACATGCTGTTATGACCATATGACCACAACTGCTATACCACAAAACGAGGTCACTGGAAATATGGCATTCAAAAATCTTGCACTGCGGCATCACACGAGGTGAAAGAGATAACACATCACGTCTGCACAATCCATGGAAGGAAGTGATGTCATTGTAAGCAGAGCTAGAAACATTTCAACCAACTTTATTTTCATTGCAAGAAAAAATTCCAGGACTATTTTATGGCCTTTCATAAAAATATGAAAAATCTAGAACTTCCAAGGACTAATAAAAATAAAAATGAAATAAAATTTCATGACATTTCCATGATTCTAGGGGCCATGTAAACCCTAGACTTAAAGTGAACAAAAAGAATTGCTCACCAAATCAATACCTTTTTGCCATTTGTCATGTATACAACAAGTCCCAAAGGCCTCAGCATTCAAAACATATTATCGCGAGAACACAAACTTGCAGACAGCATAATAGCAATTCTAAATGATGTAACTTTCCTAACTATGCACTAAATCAACAGACATAACTTTACATGGAGACTTCATCAAATTAACAAAATAAATTTAAAATTTCTTACAAAAAAAACAACAACCTGGCAACAATGTATATATGCTACATAAAGATCGCCATCATTTTACATTACCAATAGTGACAAACCTCAGAAAATTGCTTTGAATGCAGCTTTAGTTTCAGTTGGTACCTCACAATCACTTACTTTTTGGCTTCACATTATATGTAAGTAATCACAAAGATGCAATCAGCACTGAAAAAAAAAATCTAAATCGATACACACTGAGAGGACAAAACTCATGGGATACTTGGTTCATGGGCAACACAACACTGTCACCTCTCTTGCTGGTGGGCAAAAACCCCTGCTTTGCAGGTACATAAGGTAAGAGGACAAAAAAAAAAAAAAAACTGCATTCATGTAGATCGATGTCAGTGTGGATAACTGTTGTGAGTTAACAGAGTTTGAAAAAGGAATGATAGTGTGTGCCTTAAGCATGGGTCAATCCATCACAGAGGTGGTAAAAAAATTGCAGAATCCCCGTTCCATGGTATCAACAGTGTATCGGAAATAAAAACCATTTCCGAAATAACATGGCATCATGGACAGCACTATGGGCAAAGAAAGGTGGTGGATGAATTGGCAGTCGACATTTGTCTCTCATAGATGCAACTAACCAGAGAGAGGTAGTGGCACAAATTGCCACTCACCTTAACAAGGGAGGTGCCAGCAATGTCCCCACCAAGCACATCAAATGACCATTAGCCACAATATGTTACAGAAGTTGCTGAACCACCATAGTCCCATTGCTAGTGCCACATCACTGTATGCCTCAACAAAGCAAAAGAACATCAGCGCTGGACCTTGGATAATAGGAGACAGGTCTCATGGTCTAATGAGTCCTGTTTCCAGTTATTTCTTGCAGATTGAAGGGTGCAGATCTGGTGGAAACCACACGAAGCGATCACTTCAGCATGTCAACAAGGACCTGTTTAGACTAGGAGGCTCGGATATGGTCTGCAACATGTTCAACTGGCACACGTTAGGACCTCTGGTACATCTAAATGCATCTCTGAATGGTCCACACTACGTGCGTGCTCACCCTTACAAGACCATCTGTGTCTGTTTACGGTCAGTATGAACCCACAGGACAATGGACCCTTCCAGCAGGATAATGGAACCTTCCCACAGAACTGTGATGACTAGAACATGGTTAGAAGAGCATTCCACAGAAATTTCCACACTAGAATGGCCTCCCTGTTCACTGGCATGAACCCTGTAGAAAAACTTTGGGATGTTGTAGAAAGGTCCCTTTGAGCTTTGGATCTTCCACCCAGGAATGCGATGGAATTATGAGCAATGGTGCAGCAAGCATAAGTGAAGATACAGGTGGAATGCTTTCAAGACCTAGTGGACTCAATACCTTACCATGTAATTGTCCTTATCTAGGTGATAGGAACTAAAGATTTATGTAGAAGATTTTAGGAAGGGAGTATCTTCAATACCTTACCATGTAATTGTCCTTATCTAGGTGATAGGAACTAAAGATTTATGTAGAAGATTTTAGGAAGGGAGTATCTGATCCCAGGTCTTAAACAACCCTTAGAAGTAGGAAGGTAAGAGATTTGGGTTAGAGTGCCCGACACAAAAGTCACACGAAAGCAAGGTAGAAAGAGGGGAGGAAGATGCCCTTATTTATAACTGGGGGACAGAATCAAGGGACCAATGACTTAACATGACCATCTGATGCACAGTGGATATTTAGTGGTTCGAGCGCTCATACCTGCCTGGGATTGATCCTCAGACTTTTCCATGGAAATCACAAACGTTGACCACTAGACCATTCGTGGCTCTAATCTAGGTAGATAACCCATGATTTCTGTGCACTCAGTGTACTTAGGAGTTTACAGCAACATGACAGACATTCCAGCTGTACTGCTGATGTCATTCGAAATAATTTTTGCAAAGCCTTTAATTCTCAGAAAGAAAAAAACCTTCAAAAGAAAGGTATTAAACAATTAAAAGCACTAAGAACTAATTCTGACTATTGAAAGCATCAAAAATCTGCCTTATGCCAAAAGACTTCCAAGCATGAAAATGAAGTAGTTTTCAGCACTGACTTGGACCTGTGCATTAAGTACCATTAAGTACTATCATCTACCATCACATTTTAGTGTATCTAGACCCAATTACAATATGAAAAAAACAAACAAAAAACATCTTGAACTGCATTATATATTATACAAAATACTTAAAAGCTACTGAGACATCAAATTCCATGATTCACTGTTCCTTCTCAAGTTGAAGTGCCTGTCTATTAGCATTGCTGTTCACTAAAGCAGAGCTAACTACATGAGTGCAAGATTATCCTTCAGTGATACTTTAGTCTATTTATATAGGAGCAGTATTGTGCTTTTTAAATACTTTCATGTTTTAAATATACTTCCATGGTTCTCTTAGTGAATGTGCTTGATATTTTTTACAAACTTTCAAAACATTAAATAGAAGCACATTAAAATATATAACATACTATATCTTTTTGTGAGAATAATAAGTGGAATGCTTGACTGCAGAGCACAATATGACATAGTTAAATAATTAAGAACTGCATTTTCCGTTATTGAGTAACTACGAAATTTAAATGTTTCTGAAACTTTTTCAAACTGAATTTATACAGCATTCAAAAATTAAAATTACTTGCTCTATTAACACAAAGTACATTATACAGAAACTGTGTTGCATAGGATGATTCACATCACTCATGGTCTAGAAAGGTCATGGTAGAAACCATAACATTTCTATGGTAGACAGGTCATGATTAAACCTTTCTACCACTGTGTATAACCTCCCTACCATGAGTAAGCACTCATGATAGAAAGGTTTAACACAATAAGAAAGTAGCAGGTAAAAACAATATTTCCAATCTGAATCATTACATCAATTTGGCAAAGATGCCATTATCCAGCTTATTGAAATTTTATGAAGTAGATGGTTTATTTACTTAAATAAAATTACAGGCCACCAATAATACTAGAAAATGCTGTGCTACAAGAAACTGTAGGCTAATGGTAAAAATCTGTTAAATTTTATTTATACAATTGCTTCAAAATTGCAGAGGCTGAGTTTCATACGTACGTTTGCTGAATAAAATCCATAAAATGTATTCTTTACACAGATCTTAGTGAATGTAACAGGTGTCACCTTTTTGACTTATCACCTTCTTCTATGAGGTTTAAAAGTCTCTGTCTACCTTTTTTACTAAGCTGTGTGACACAGTTTACAAGGCCAATGAGCTGTCTATTTGTATATTCCTGCAGAAAAGGAAAGGAAAAAGAATATTTTTATGCTTTGTAGACATAATACTTTTAGCCTATGCACAAAAAGATAACATGTGAATGTACAATAGAATTACACCAATCAGTAAATGTATTTTTCAATTGTGGTCCATTCAGTTGTTCACATCCTAATAACTAATTTTACCTGCTGCAGAATGCATTACTACCTTACGTGTAGATTTAAGTATCTGGTGCTCATAAAACATGTCATATGTGTGTGTGTGTGTGTGTGTGTGTGTGTGTGTGTGTGTGTGTGTGTGAGAGAGAGAGAGAGAGAGAGAGAGAGAGAGAGAGAGAGAGAGAGAGAGAGAGAGAGAGAGAGAGAGAGAGAGAGAGAGAGAGAGAGAGAGAGAGAGAGAGAGAGAGAGAGAGAGAGAGAGAGAGAGAGAGAGAGAGAGAGAGAGAGAGAGAGAGAGAGAGAGAGAGAGAGAGAGAGAGAGAGAGAGAGAGAGAGAGAGAGAGAGAGAGAGAGAGAGAGAGAGAGAGAGAGAGAGAGAGAGAGAGAGAGAGAGAGAGAGAGAGAGATCTCCATACCTCCTGCATAGATTTGTTCATAAATTGTTGTGACATTGTTATTACTCTGAACATATGGCAGTGAAACCTGGGTGCTTTAGAAGAGACACAGCAGTAGTTTATGTGCTGGATAGATGTCTTTCTTATAGGGGTATGTGGTACGACATATTCTGGTGATGTGTTGCTCCATACCTCCTGCATAGATTTGTTCATAAATTGTTGTGACATTGTTATTACTCTGAACACATGGCAGTGAAACCTGGGTGCTTTAGAAGAGACACAGCAGTAGTTTATGTGCTGGATAGATGTCTTTCTTATAGGGGTATGTGGTAAGACATATTCTGGTGATGTGTTGCAGATGTGTAATGTGAAGCAAAATGTTTTTTGTAAAGTGAATGCAAATATTCTTAAAAATATTTTATTTATGAATATTTTTATTTATGAATACCAATATTTTTATTTACAGGGTTCATACTCATTTTTAAGAATTAAATTTTAGCACTTTTTAAGCACCAAACATGTTAAGGACTTTCGGGATTTTACGTATATATATACACACACACACACACTGAAAGGACAATTTATTATACTAATACATACCCACATAATGATGTGCAAGTTCCACCTTTTGCTTTCACAACAGCAGTAAACCGCCAGTTCCACGCCACAACATTATTGTGGCATGGAATCTACAATTGTTGGAAATGTTCTAGCGGTATTTTGGCCAATGATTCCACGACAGCAGACAGTAAAGTGACGAAAGTTGCCAGCGGTGGGTTTCAGGCTCTAAAGCATTGCTCAGCCAGAATCAGGTATATGCTAATAGGTTCCATTCCTCTTAATACTACATATACCTTCAGATTCACCCAAATCTGCATAAAAACTCTACTACAGACCCCTTGTAAAATCAAATACTACTGTCATTTAACTTCTTCATAAAGACAGATATCCTCTTGCTTCTCCAGAAGTTTATGTGCCATTCCAACATTGTCTGTAAATGGGAACATGATTTACTTATAAACAGTTCTAATCAAAATGTCAACAAAAGAATTGGACACAAAACTGATGCCCCCAAAGGAAAATCAACTCACTTTAGAAAATATAGTTATTTGTCTGCAGAATCATACTGGAAAAACTTCTGTATGCAATTATAGTATTAATTATGTAAACAATAATGTAGAAAAATATTCTCTTAGATGTAGAAATAATATTCTAATAATTATTTTGTTATTTTATCAAGTTAAATGTCAGATCTTTAACTTCATCACTTTTCTGAAATGGAAAAATTTTAGACATTTTTCCGGTCCATGTGTTTCTCAGAAATTTTTGGTGCAATTTGATCTATCTGATGAATTTTTTTTTTTAGCAGTTTTCCTAAGACTGTTTGCCCTTATAAACAAAGAAGTGTCTCTAGCAGACTCTGTTTTCTATGTGAGAATATTAGCAGATACCTGAGTCTCAGTGATATCTAATTCTAAACACACCTTTTTTTGTTTTAGATAATCAACTTTTTCTTCAATTAACTTACTCTTTTTTTTTTTTTTTTTTTTTTTGATACTTTCATCTTTCTGCTTGGCTCACTGATCTTCTAAATGCTACAGAAGATGCTGCAGTTCTCATTGCAGAAGATGCTGCAGTTCTCTAGCGGCAGATGCTGCAGTTCTCTAGCAGAAGATGCTGCAGTTCTCATTTCCTCAGTTATCTTAACACCAGAAATGTCATCATAAGACTTAATGTGGGCATAAATACGGTGCTGTGAAATATATGATGCTTCTTTTAGGTTTTCAACTTCTAACAATATGGAAAACCCTCTTTCCACTGAGGCCAGCCCATGAGAAAGAATCATCATTTATCTTGACTATGTGCCATAACTTTATATACTTGCTGTCTCTCATGAAATGCAAACTTACGAAAGCATCAAGAAACAGTTCTTTTGGTTCAAAATTCAGGAACTCCAAAGATGACTGTTTTACAACATTTTCCGGAAAGCCTTGAACCATACTAACATCTCATCCCATCTTTAACTGGAATTGGCTTTTTTTGGGTCAAATATAATACTGCTCTTTTCATTTGATTGTAACACTTGCCTTCATTACTGGCCATTTGTCTGGGATCAATACATGCAACATTGCGAACAAAAGAATAATTCACAGGGCATTTGATCATAAGGTCTTCCAACATTTTTAGAACAAATGACTGATACTCATGTTTTAAAGTGAGTGCATTTTTTTCTATTACTTCTTTTTTACGGATGTTGAAAATCTGGATTAAATTGCAATGCAATGGCCTATTATGCTAAGTACAACTCATCTGCTTTTAGTGAAGAAAGTGATACTCTTTTTGATGAGTGGGTTGTAAATTCAAACTGCAAATATTGATTATGCTTGGACAAAGGAAGTGGTACTGCCCCCTACATGGCATGCCCCAGTAGTAGTACCATCCACATGGAGCAGCATTTTCCGAAGAGTCATGGGTGCACATTTTAAAGCTTTCGAATCAGGCCATAACTCACACACACACACTAAACACATCCCCATTTTGTAATTTGCAAACAAGCTACAATGTTAAAACTTTGAATATAAAAATAAAAGTAGCGTTTTTTTAAGTATTTATTAAAATTAAGATCAAATTGTTGGTATTAGTGCCAAGTTAAAGGGAAGCAATTTTTAGTGCGTAATTTGGGGATTAAAATTTAAAAAATTACATCGTTATGACCATTGGCTATGGAGATACAAGTTAGTTTCTTAAAGTTCACAAATGTGAAGTTTAGGGGGCAGGGGAACACAGGGGGAGGGGAGGGAAATGTACTTCTTTTAGTGGTCTAACAACTGGCCAAAATTCAGCTTTACCGTTACCTTCGAGATTCTTGAAGGCCTATCAACTCGTGGCGTCCTTTTCAGTGACGTCACACCTCGTCGATCTACTGTCCATGCTGTCGCTACGCCTAACTGTGTGACTTGTGTTTTTATGGTTGTCCATGCTTGCGTGATTTGTTTCAACTAACATTTTGATTATAGTTTTTATATACCGATAATTCAGCGAGTTAGGTATTTGATTATGCGACATCCGTGTTGTGTTCCCTGCTGCCGTGGAAATTATAAAACAGGACCCAAAGTTCGTGTTTATGGATTTCCAAAAGAGGAAGATTTGTGTGCAAAGTGGATTCGTGCCATTAAAAGGGATAACTTCACTGTTACGCCACATAGTAAGGTATGTACATAGAACATTTTTTTAATCTAATTTTTCTATTACTGTGAAATATTCAGTGATATGCTATATGTATAAAATCCACTTCTAATGCAAAGTGCTCCCATTCATTACTGTAGCATGTGGTAGCTTCAGAATGAGTTAACATTTATATTTCACTATCGCTTCAATATGCTTCAATAAATGCAGCTAACACTAAACGTAGTATTCTTTAATCTTAATCATTAAAATTTACTGGATGGTAACTCATAGCTAAGTATTATTGGGAATTCGTAGCTAAGTGTTATTTATGTTGTATATTCTAAATTAGTACCTTTACTGGTCAGTAATAACTGAGTACTGTTGGAAATTTGTAGCTAAGTATTATTTATGTAGTATATTCTAAATTAGTACATTTACTGGTCAGTAAGAACTGAATTTGTATTTAGTAACTGCACTGTTATTTATTATATTCACACATTTTACTGGAGAAAATATTGTTTCAAGTGACTCACCTCAGAGTAGCATGCATCCAGACATTCAGATGAGTTGCTGTCTAGGCATATGAATATGCAGAGGTACACACAGTATACACTATGCCAAATATATACCTTTATAGAGGTACCAACTGCAGCCTCATATCAGATAGTAACACGAAGCCAAGAGGTGAAGAAAACTACTAGTCTTTTGGAGAATGGACACCCTAAGTTACTGACTTGTAGTTTAATAGTAAAATTGTTGCGTAGCGGACACCCACTGAAATTTATAACACTGACACGCTGCTACAGAAGTCTCTTTCAAGTATTAAACAATACGGGTGAATTTCCGCCAGTGTAGAGATCTGCGCCCTCTCCCACATATTACAGGGCTTGAAAAATATCTGTGAAGTTACATGCCCAGCTGGGCATGTGCAGAAATTACTTACTTGCACAGGTAGTAAAAGCTAGATGCCCATGAAAATTTATTTTTAAGGTAAAAAATCAGAACCCTAATTTTTTTAAATTAAAGAAACTAACTTTGTTTTTGTGTTTTGCATTTCCATTTTAAGGGTCTGTATTCAAAATATTCAATGCAAAAAAGCATGTATTAAGTTTTAAGAAGTTAAGGTTGAAATTGGCATGATGATGAAATTGGTTTTTGAGAAATTTGGTGATTCTGCCATGTTCCTTTCATTAAACTGTTTGCCCTTTGTTACTAAACACCGGAGGCTGGTTCCATCAGAAGCTTGCATCTCGTAGCTGACTATAAACAACTTCTGGAGCAAGACCACAGGCGTAGCCAGGGTGGATCCTTGTGTACGAACCCCTTTTGAGGGGGATTGAGTACGAATTTTGGTAAATGTGTAGATTAATGTCCTAAATTATTTCATCAGAAAAATATTATTACCTGGAAAAAGTGCGACGTACATATTTTAGATAATGGAAATCAATTGCAAATGGTGCACAAATTTCATGTTTTAATTGTCTCCTTTCCGAGAAATCTGTGCACTGTATAAGAAAGATGCACAAAATGAGAGCTTTTCTGCAGTATACCTCTGATGACACTATAATTTTCAGAAACAGTTTTAAAAGGGGATCAACGATTATTATTTGCTCCGAAATCACGTCTTCCCTTAATCACTTGCACTATGCTTCTGTGGACGATACTTCTCGACGTACCCTTTGCATGCCACCAGCAGTCAAAAATTATCGCCATTGTACTGGGCACGTCCGTTGTTAAAAGCAGGGATGGAGCAGACGTTTCTAATCGAAGGGGTGGGGGTGGGGGTGTGTGTGTGCTTGGAATCACGCTCCCTCGAGTTCCAAAAGTTCCCTACTTTCACTCAAATAGCACACAGTTTTTACATTCTCATACCTCCGTTATAAGAAAATATTATGATCGTTCAAAAACAGTACATTAGGTTTTTGGCATAATTTTACTAAAAATTATAACTACGTAGATATTCAAGAATCAAGCAAGTCGTAAAAGTTATGAGAACACAGACAACACAACACTCAGCGGAAATGCAGAATGAAAAATGAACTAGCACAGAACAAATTAGCATTATATAGTGAACCGTTAACAATGGGAAGAAGCTTTCACTTCATTACGTTAGCTAGTGTGGATATACAAAACCTCAGGAACTTATTCGACTATTTATTTACTTAATAATCTAAAGCAACTTTTATGGGAATTTTACTAGGAAATTTTTTCATTAATAGCAAATTTTCGGAGAAAACTCTTCTCCTTCTTCAGGCTGTCTTGTTGTTGTCACTTTTTACTTGTCACTATCACGGTTACGGTTTACCTTGACGGTTACGGTTAACCTTGACGGTTTAGGTTATTTTTCAACAAATCCTGCCAGATGTTAGGCAGGGAAAATCCTTTGCAGTAATTGATGATGGAATTTTGATTTTTCTCAATCTCTATTCCTTCTTTCAGTTTTTTTTGGAAATTGCTTTGGAAACTGATTACTTTAAGGGAATTCCAATCCATGCTGTGCTCAGTTTCTCTAACATGCCTATCTAATCCAGTCTTGTTGGAGCAATTTTTTATAGCTGCTTTATGCTCAACTATACGCGTTTCTAGTCTGCGACCTGTTTCACCTATGCAAGATAGTCCACAACTACAATTTACTTCATAAACTACTCCTTGCATTTTTAAAATATCTTCTTTTCTTTGAACTATTTTAGGGACAAAATTTTTAACTTTGTTCTCTAAACTTGGAGCTAGCCTAATATTGTATTTCTTACTAATTCTCTTTAAAGACTCAAATAAACCTTTGTGATAAGAAATTTTTCTAGTGAATTTTACTTGTTGCTTTTGTGGGTTCTTCGTACCATTAAAATTCAGAAGCTTCTCAATTTCTTCTTTAGGATAGTTATTCTCTGCAAGTATGACTTTAAGCTCTTTTTTATGGGCTTCTTTTTTATCTGCAGTAGAAACTATTTTATTAATTTTTCTAAAAACTGACTTACTACATTTTTCTTAATAGAAACTGGATGATAGGAATTGAAATCCAGTAGTCTTTTAGTATTCATTGGTTTTTTATACCAACTAGTGAGGAATTTTTCATCTTCATAATAGATAGTAATATCTAAGAAGTTTATTCTTCTTTCTTTTTGAAGTTCAATAGTGAACTTAAGGGAATAATCTAATTCATTGAATGAGTCTAGAATTCTTTCTGAAAAAATTTCTGAGCTATCTATTATAAATAAGATGTCATCCATGTATCTGCTATATAAGCAGAAGTATGTGGGTTGTACTAGTATCTTTTCTTCTAGTTTTCCCACATAATAGTTAGCTAAGAGTGGGGAGAGTGGGGAGCCCATAGCTAGCCCCGATTTTTGAATGAAAAAAGTTTTCCCAAATTGAAAGTAGTTGTTCTGCAAAGAGAAAGTAAGCATTTCAAAAATTCCTACTAATATGTTTTTTTTCCTTGTGAAAAACTATTAGGTCTGCCAAGTCTTCCGCTATAAAAAGTCTATAAGTTGATCTATATTAATGTGAGTATACATAGACACTATATCTAAACTACCCATAATAGGAGAATCTAATTTAGGAAGAAGATCTAGTTTTTCTTTTAGCTGCATTGAGTTTTTAATCAAGTTAGGTGGCTCTTTTAAAAGATTCTGAAGGTGTGACTTTAAAAATTAGTTTAGATTTGAAAGAATAGAGTTTTTTGAGTCTATTATTGGTCTAATTGGTTGGTGTTTTTTATGTAGTTTGACTATTCCATATATTTGAGGTAATCTGAACTGTAATTTTGAGAATTGTTTATAGTTTTCTGGAAGCTGGTTTTTCTTTTTTTGAAGTGAAATAAGCTTTATTTATTATTATTATTGATTTTTAATTTCTATTATGCCACATTGGTTTAGTATTGATGGCAGCAGGCTACTTGGCTAGAACTTATATAAGGACTTTTTTTACTTTACGCCTACTTTGATTTAGGCTTAGTGTCCACCCACAAGAACAGGAAACCAGGGGTGCAGAATATGTACAAACACACAAACAAGGTTCGGGGGAAATTAAGGCAACTCTGGGGAAAATTTTGCCCGGGGGTAAAATAATGGTAGTAATAATAAAACGAAAAATGGACTTATCAACAAAGAATATAGCATGAAAGATAGGAGTAATTTACTTCACGGTAATCAGGTAATCATTTTGAAAAATGTGTCGTTATGAATACAAGAATAAATGAACTGAAGTTTACGTGCTGATAAAACTAAAAACTATGTACAAGAAACCTTCACACACGTAACTCACTCGAAGAAAACTCTGTAGTGATTTTTAAGAACTTTTAATAAAAGTCATATGACTTCACAATCCGTGAGATTTTTCGGGACACCTTGTTCCCATCTTTAGACAGATTGTCTCAGTCGGGTACGTCCCCTATATATATATATATATATATATATATCATCATCATCATTGTCAACCATTATCAATCCACTGCTGGACGAAGGTCTCCCCAAGTTTCCTCCACAACGGTCTGTCTTGTGCCAGTCTCCTCCATGTCACCCCTGCATACTTTCGAATTTCATCCACCCATCTCCCATGTGGTCTTCTTCTGGGTCTTTTCCTGTCCCTTGGAATCCAATCTAAAATTTCGGCTGTTCATCGATGATCTGTCCTTCTGGCAGTATGTCCAGCCCATTGCCATTTCAGGGATTTAACTCTGATCATGATGTCTTCCACTCTTGTCATTTTTCGGATCCACGAGTTCCTCTTCTTATCTCTCCTGGTTACACCAAGTATGCACCTCTCCATGCTTCTTTGAGTTGTCTGCAGCCTTTGTATGTCTCTTTTAGTTAAGGTCCACGTCTCTGCACCATACGTAAGCACTGGAAGGATGCATTGATCAAACACTTTTCTTTTAAGACATAATGGCATATTGCTCTTGAAAATTATGCTGTTTCTACCAAAAGCTCTCCAGGCAAGTTTTGTACGCCGATTAATTTCTTCATCAATGTGACCCTCACTTGATATCTGCTGTCCAAGATAAACGTACGTGTCTGTTATCTCCAGCTTTTCTCCATCAATCGATAAATCTTCATTTCTTGTAAAAGCATTGAACATCACTTTTGTCTTCTGAAAGTTCATTTTTAATCCCACTTCTTTACTCTTGTCAGCAAGTTCCTGGATCATACTCTGCAGCTCTGATGGGCTAGTTGCAAAAATGACTACGTCATCAGCAAAATGAAGGTGGGTTAGATAATCTCCATTAATCTTTATCCCCTTGTTTTCCCAGCTCAGTGACTGAAAAACACCCTCCAATGTGGCATTAAAGAGCTTCGGAGATATGGTGTCACCTTGTTTCACTCCCTTTCCAATTTTTTATGTGTGTTGTATTTTCAAACAGCCTAATCTTTGCACTTGCATTTTCATAGATGTTATTAATAATATTAATGTATGCATCTTCAATACCGCAGGTTTTCAGAGCCATTGTAACTGCTGATGGTTTCACCGAATCAAAGGCTTTTTCATAATCGATAAAAGCCATGCACAATGGAAGTTCATATTCCCTTGCTCTTTCAATTAGTTCTCTCAGCACATGGATATGATCTATTGTGCTGTAGCCACTCCTGAATCCAGCTTGTTCTCTCGGTTGAGCCATGTCCAGTGTTACCTTCAAGCGGTGTGAAAGAACTTTAGTGAAGATTTTATAAACTACTGATAGGAGGCTGATAGGTCTGTAGTTTCCGAGATCCTCAATGTCACCTTTCTTATGTAGCAGGATCATTGTAGCGGTGTTCCAATCCTCAGGAATCTTTCCTTCATTAAGGCATCGAGTGAAAATTTGGGCGAGTGTCATAGGCGCCGATTTGAAAAATTATTGGGGGTTCCGGATATTTTAAAGCGAATGACCCATGCATTTTGCAAAGGATTTAAGTCAAATTCAAATTTCATTCAGTAAAATTATCTGGCACAATTAGATGCCTGGAATGCTAGAATGAAATAAATTATAGTTAATTGCAGAACTTTTTAGCTGTTTATTTTTCAGCCTCTCTGCCCCGGGTCACTTCTTGATTCGCCTATTCTTTGTACGTCGAAAGTTAATGGGTTCCACCATTTTAGGCGAGGAAAGAATTCTTGATTCGCCTATTCCTGTCTCACCTAAAACTTTCACCTGCTAGAGGGGAGGGATTCACCTGGAGCAAACTTCTTGATTTGCCTACTCTTGTTTCGCCTATTCCTCATGCGTCGAAAGTTAATAAGGTTCCGCCATTTTAGACAAAAGAAAGAATTCTTGATTCGGCCTATTCCTGTCTCGTCTGAAACTTTCATCTGCTAGAGGGGGGGGGATTAACCTGGAGCACGAAATCTTTTGTGCGTAAAAAAAAAAAAAAAAAAAAAAAAAAAAAAGACAATTTTTTCCGTGAAAAAAAAAAAGCTAGTTATTCATTGGAATATTACTTGCTTTTTGTTTTTTTTTGTTTTATCAAATTTTTAAGTTATAGGCTTTAAGGATAGTTCTTGATTATCAACATGTACTCTCTAATAATTGTCTAAACTTCTATGAAAATCCGCTTACGGTTTTGGGGAAAATTTCAGACAAAAAAAAAATGTGTTCTGAGGAAATATTGGGCCCTGAACATTTTCTGCACCCCTGCAGGAAACCTCGCTTAGCAATTCGCCACCACATAAAACTAGCTTGAGATAATTTGAAGCAAAGAATCGATGGCTTATGAGTTATGATCATTCATATGAGAAGGGTCTGGGTTCAAATGCCAGTGAAGCATGGATGTTGCATTTGTCTTATGGCACTAGCTCTCTCCCTTCCCTGGAACCAGTGGCCCTAAATTAGGGACAGGCGACTGCTTATAGCAACTGTTTAGTTTATGAAAACTTCGATGGATTTTTTTGGTAAAAATATCTTGGTATTTTATAATCTGTGTTTTTATCAGTGTTGATTGCACCTTTTAAAATAAAGACTGTGCATGTCTTTGAAATTAAGAGCACATCCATTTACTCATAATCCTAAATCACAGTCACTCTAGAATCACACAGTCGGTATTTCTTGAAAATACAAATCAGTCAGTCATACATTTCCAACACAACTGTGGAATGAATGTAAACATTGAGTAGGGGAACTTTTTAACCCCCCCCCCCGAACAAAATAACACGAATATCCAGTCTCCTACTCCTGCACTGAATTTGATCTTGGACAGTGGAAGGTTGATGTAGATATACTATAACTAATGACCAATTGTAGATTTCAAATAGTACCCAGCTTTAGCAAATTATTTAATTTAGATGTGAGAAATTATTTTAAATGGTGCAAATATTTTAGTTAGACTATTTTCTTTTACATAAAGGTAATATTAATGCTGGGCGAAATTCATTTGAAACAATATTTCGATTACAAAGGTGGTAACATTTGTGGTCTGTCATTTAATTTCGAAAGCACGGCAACAAGTGCCCACGTCTTCATGATTAAAAGTTTACTTTCAAAGTACAAAGATGTTGTTCATGTACTGCCTGCCAAAACCATGACTGCTGAAAGACTTTTTGATGTTTTAAAGAAAATAATCATTGGCTTAGAAAATATAGGTTTTACTGTCATTTGTGTTGTCACTGATAACAATTCCATCAATTGTAAGTGTATGTCATTATTTGTTTTCCCTAAAGTCCAAATTGTTTATCCTCATCCAATTGATAAATCCAGACCATTATTTTTTGTTGTTGATACAGTTCACTTATTAAAATGTATACATAATAACTGGCTAAACCAGAAAAATGGCGGGAAATGTATGTATTATCCTGAATTTGAAGTTGAAATTGCATCATTTCAAACAGCAGCTTTGCCAACACTCCAGAAATTGCATAAAATTGAAGCCAACTCGGTAACAAAATATGGGTATAACTTATCATATAAATCTCTTAATCCTAGCAATCTGGAAAGACAAAATGTAAAATTAGTTCTCCAAATATTTAATGATTTTGTAATAAAAGGTCTGCTAGAAATTGGAGAAAAAAATTGTGTGAGTACCAAGGTACATCACGTTACATTGGAATAATTTTAACTTGGTGGCAAATTCTGAATGTGAAGTCACCTTATAAAGGTATCCGTCTGAATAATAAATACCAAGCTCCTTTAACGTCTTCAGAATCTGATGAAAATAATGTGTTTCTTAATAAATTTTTGGAGTGGTTGGATAGGTGGGAGAGGATGTGTTGCACAACTGGTATGCTAACAAAAGAAACCCACACTGCATTAAAATTAAGTACACATTCATTACTTGAAATTGCTTCATATTGTATTATGGAACTAAAATTTAAGTATGTACTTCCTGGAAAGTTCCAGACTGATGATTTGGAAAGTAGGTTTGGTCTTTATAGGCTATTGGCTGGAAGCCAGTACAATATAAGTGCTCGGCAATTGTTTGAATGTGAAAGCAAGTTGAGAGTCCTATCACTGTTGAAACTTCAAACTATGTCACATGGGGAAATTGAAATAACTGATTTAAATTTTAAGGATGACTTTCAGGAAGTGAATTTGAAATTGACTTGCAATTTAAAATTCGATGTTTCTGTTCTTTCTTCTGATATATCTGATTGTAATGATTATATTCCAGTCATTGCATACATAGCAGGGTATTGTGCATTTTCAGTATTAAAGCGTTTGAAGTGTGATTTTTGCAAACAACTGTTATTGATAGACAAAGACATAGAATTAGATGCAAGGTTTAATTTCCTTCAAAAATTAGACAGAGGTAGTCTTAGCTGTCCTACTGATGTTGTAATTAATATTGTTTTGTATAATTACATTATTTTTCAAAAAATATGTTGTAAATATGAGAAGGAGTTTTTGGAAATGTCTAATCAAAGAAATGTATTAATGTTGATCACAAGTAATGCTCTTGATCAGGCAGAATTGTTTGACAATAGCATTTGTTGCTCTGGTCATTATATTGAAAAAGCACACAAAAGAATTCTTTGGGCTTCCACAAATGTGTTTTTAAATAATTATTGTAAGGTTAAAAATGACAAATCAATACAGGATGCTGCATCTATTAAAAAAATAGTTTTAATGACAAAAAAAGAAAATTAGCAACTTTGACAAAGTAATTATTAACCAGGGGTCGATATAGGTGGCATTTCACACCCATTGGACGGTAGATTCACAAAAATATTTTTAGCTCAAACGGCATTTTTACAAAAATATTTTGGACTGTAATGATATCTTCACAAAATATTTTGAATAAAATTTAATTTTAATAAAAACATTTTAACATAAGTGGCATGAAAATTGTCGATGCGCCATTCAGACTCTTTGTCGATGAGAATTCAGAATCTTCATTTTGCTGTGAAACCATAGTTGGTGTACATTAATTTTTTTCACCTACCCGGCCAGGCAACTAGATTTTTTATTTACATGCCCAGACCAATCATTTTGTTGACCATTGCATCTGGGCAATGGCATCTTGCAAGTCTTGATCTGATAATGATTCTATCTATGAATTTACACCACTGCAAACTTTTGTGTAGTTTTTAGAGTTTTTGGCAAAATTGCTACAAACAGAAAAAATAAGCAAATTCCACAAAAATAGGCAAAATTTCACAAAAGTAGACAGAATTTCACAAAAATGGGTATCAATTTTTAAAAACCTGGATCAACCCCTGTTAATGTTACCCTCAAAGTAGTGAAGGGTAGTTCAATGAAATTTAAAGCAGAAGTAGGACATTTTTATAATAGGTTCATGTTATATATTTTCGAAGTTTAAAATCTTTCCTGAAAGAAAATTTACTTTTGTATGGTATCTAATGCATCTGTAATAAAAGGTTCAGCTAAATCAGTTGATGTGTACATAAGAAGAATTTTGATTTGTCATAAGTCACTATAGATCTTAAGTGTAGTTCTTGTTTTTGAACTTTTAACAACAGTAGAAAGTGAATCGGTGTTGTAGTATGGTTAGAACAGTTTTTACTAGTTTGAAAGCAAATGTACCTATGTACTATAACCAAAACATGAATAAAAAGTTTTTAAGGCATCTTCCAAATGCCAAAAACCTATGTTCCAAACACTGACACATAATGCAAAAGTTTCACTCAGTGTACAACCCCTGGCAAATATTATGGAATTGGCGCCACATGAACATGGAGGTGCATAGTAGGAAGTACGTAGAAACGACACAAAAGAATGCAAAACGAAAACATAGTTTAATGAAAGCTGCACAACTGAGCTACAGACAGCAGGACTCAGATATATGAATGTACTGTATCTGATGGAAATACATGATGTGTAGCAACATG
Source organism: Macrothele yani (assembly GCA_039090855.1). Taxonomy (NCBI): domain Eukaryota; kingdom Metazoa; phylum Arthropoda; class Arachnida; order Araneae; family Macrothelidae; genus Macrothele; species Macrothele yani. The sequence continues at coordinate 114,968,277 of CM077029.1, read as the reverse complement.
TGTGGAAAATAATTGTAGACTCTTCAACATTGCAGGAAAAATTATGGAATCAAAGTATAGGTTGCAATTGAAATCTGGCAATACAGTGCGTTCGGAATATACAAATAAGTGTGGGGATAAAGAGGTGTAGCAGTATTACTCTGTTGCTGCAGTACCAGTATGGCTCCTAGGAGGGAGTTATCAATGGTAACGAGGGACAGAATTATGAAGCGTCTTCAAGAAGGATATCGACAAGTCATCGCAAAAAAGGTTGGTTGTTCGTAGTTGAACAAGGAGGCCTATTCACCGGTTCTCTGAACCAAACTTTGACATGCCATTCGTGAAAACATCCGGAACTGTCAGTTGTAACATGGTTTCTCCATCACAACGCCAGGCCCCATACAGCTCATAAATGTGTGAGGTTCTGGAGTGAGTATTTTCAGAAAGTTAAATGGCAGGATGATTCAGAACATGACATTTAAGGTAACTATTCTATCCTGTCCATGAGTTAAATTATCACTCCTACTATGCGCATCCGTATTCATGTGGCGTGATTCCATAATTTTGGCCAGGGGTTGTATAATATGTGTAATGAGTTGTAATGCCGAATGAGTAAAGAGAGAGCATAAAATTCTGATTAATGTTAACCCTACCAGCTACTTGTGATATGACATATGGTGTATTACGTAAATTATTCTTTGTGTGCTGTTAATTACTATGTTAACAGAATCATTTTAAGTTTCTCAAATCAATTTTGTATTGAGAACATTATTTACAATAAAGATTTCAGATTTCTTAATGCACGCAAGGCAATGAGCCTACCGTCATTCGTCCATAATATTATGTGGTAATTAACACCTTGTTAATGCTACAAAAATATTGGTGTGCTTATGCTTTTTTTCGTGTCAAATGTAATTGCATAAATGGCGCATTTTTGGCATACAGTAAAATGAATAAATTGTTTATAGTAAATTGTGTAATGGATTTCGTTTATTGCATACTGCTTTACCTTCACTATTTACATAACTGCTATTAAAGTATATATTTTGTAGAACTTAGCAAACCACACTCAAAAATTATTTGGGAAATTTTAGTGTTGTGTCCTGGTTTAAATAAATTAGTGTAGGATATATATGAGAGAGAGAGTGGTAGTGATGGAAAACTAAGTTTTGGCAAGTTACATATGTGTGTATCTTATACTCCCCCCCCTCCCACAGTGATGTGTTTTACTTAAAAATTGTTAAAAATACTTCAATAATACACCACTTTTTATACTCCAACCAAATTTTCCCTTTTTAATTCATGCAATGTCATCTTCCTCTAGAAAATACACAAGACCTTAAATAATTTGGTCAAGCATTTGGAAAAAAAGAAAAGAAAAGCATTTTAGCAAATGGATATTGTTGAAATGGCATTTAACAAATACTGTTGGTGAAAATATCATTTTAGCAATCGATATTTTACCCCAATAATGTCATTTTAGCAATGATATTGTTGGGGTGAAAGAGTTCTGCCAAAAGGTGGAATTCCTCCTTTTTGGAAGTCATCTGGGGAGTTCCTGAGATTGAGAAAAAAATAGCTGTTTATAAAAAATATAGAGCATATGTTGTATACATATATGCCAATAGGTATCAGGCATCCAGAACTTGTGCCTGCATCATGTAAATTTTTGTGTCGGTAAACTAATTATTCAAATCTAGAAAGGAAAACAGATTAGATAAATATGGGATTCACATTATTGGTTTGGTGTAAGCACATTGACTAAAATAAAATTCTTATTCATTCCTAAAGAAATGTTAGATAAAAAATTTGTGGCTTTTATAATATGGTGCTTAGGGTGGTTAATAAATGCTGAGAGATTAATTATTTTTGAATATTTCTATGTGGGAAAAGTTCAATCTTTTTCTGCCATCACCATTTTCATGCTCGGGGCTACTTTAAAAGAAATAATTTTTTACATGCCTACTGCGGTGCTGCCCATTATGGTAACAGTGAACACTTGTTTCATATTCATCTTCTGGAGGAATAATATATATATATATAGTTTTCACTACAATTAGTTCAGATATTTTTTTATAATAGTTAAAAACAATGACGTAGTCTTTGAAAACATTCTCTCACGATCGTTCATTCCTGTTACTAAAGTTATTGACTGAAAAACATATGGAATCCGTAGATTGATTTTCAGATTTAAGAAAACGGGAGCTACAACCACGTAATAATTTTATTTCTCATTCTTTCAATAAAAAGAATATGTTAAGCATTTGCAGTGATATGTCACATTTGTGATGTAATTTTTCACTGTAATACCATAATTCTAAAACAACGATCGTGACCATATTCTCCCACGATCATTCATTCCTTCCTGTTACTTAAAGTTATTGACTGAAAAAGAAAAAAAAACCACTTGCGGAATCCGCAGATTGATTTTGAAGATTTAACAAACGGAAGCTACAACTTCCTAATCATTTTTATTTCTCATTCTTTTAATAAAAAGAATGAGAAATAAAGCGATATGTCACATTTGTGGTTCAAATTTTCACTGTAATATCAAAATTCTAAAACAATGATCGTGACCATCGGAAAAATTCCCCAACTCAGAAACATTCTCCCACGATCGTTCATTCCCGTTACTAAAGTTATTGACTGAAAAAAAGAAGCATACAGAACCCGCAGATTGATTTTGAGATTTAAAAGACGGGTGCTACAACCTCGTAACAATTTTTATTCCTCATTCTTTTTAATAAAATACTACGTTAAGCATTTGCAGCGATGTGACATTTGTGATGCAATTTTTCACTGTAATACCGAAATTCTAAAACAACGATCGTGACCATCGGAAATATGCTCCGATGCGCCCAGGCTCGCTCTCTCATGATATGCGTAGATCCACCGCCGGTGACGTCACAAACCAGTGCGAGGGCCTTCAAGAATCTCGAAGGTAACGGCTTTACCCCACTTATTCCTGACACCAAACCATGATTTCCTGAGCTAAGTTCACCTAATAAACGCAGTAAAGCAACCTTACACATCTTGTTTTGCCTCCAGGACTCTTTCTGAACCCAGCAACACAAAACCTGGGGGGGGGGGGTTAACAACCTTGCAAATCATCTTTGGGAATATATATATATATATACAGCTAAATCAGAGTCAGTGTACCATTTTAAACACCGCAGAACTAGAAATAAAGCCATATGAGACGTGGCTTTTAACCCAAAAATTATGGTACTTGTAATGTTAAAAACAAGTGAAAAAATAATTATATATATATATATATATATATATACACTAAAACTCTAAATGAAGAGACTGCATATACCAAACTCACAAGAAAATGACATCAAAAATTGCAAAAAAATTGCAAAATATATATATATATTACAAAAAAACACAAGCACACACCCAGACGCGCGATGCAGCAGACCGAACTGTGCTCAAATATACAATATAAAATATATTAAAATCACAAATCTAAAAACACTCAACTCACTTACCTCATCAAATGGAACGCAACAGCCAAAGTAAATAATCAGCCCAAGAAAAAGTATCAAAAGTATCAAAAATAACAAATCATCTCAAAGATTCAGCTGTCATCATCAGGAAGACCCCAGCTAAATATATGGCCTTTCAGAACGACAGCAAAGGCAGACAAGGTCAATACCTGCTGTGTGGGTCCCCTAGGCCATAAATGGAAATAACGATAAACCCAGGTAAGACAAAAAACAAAAAGTACAAAATAAATAAGTAAATAAAGGTGGCAATCCAGAGACACACCAAGAAACAGCAGATAGACTTCCGGACAACTCAACAGCCTGTGACAGAAATCCAAATGACCAACCATGTAACAAATATGCAGCGGAAGAATGACGCATAACGCTGCGGTTGCAGTGAGGTATATATCTATAGTGAGTGACGAGAAAGGTTATAGATAGATAGATGTTAACTAGTCTTCAACCACAAGAGGTCCATCAAGTGGCACTTAAAGAACTAACCATTTAGTATTGTAGGGCCATGGTTAGTACAATTAAATATGTATGGGGATATGTTGTATGTCTTATAAAAATTTTGAGCTTTGGAGTCGTACAATAGCTGTGAAAATAATGTTTTTACATATTGCAGTGGATATTCGTTTTCCTTCAAGATGTTCCACAACTGTATGAGTTCTTTAATTAGTACATCTACTGTATTGCAAATCTCAAACAACCTATGAGTCCTCTATATGACAAAATTTCTGCAAATTGACTTAGATACACTGGAATGCCAATTTACGTAATAATTGATATGAAACATATAATTTCTTCTCTTATCATATAAAGTAGTGATATAGCCGTCCATAGAGTTGCATATCTTCAAATACAAAAAGTTAATTTGACCAGAGGTGACATTAGTTTGATCCAGTGATAACCAAGGAGGATATATGCTTTTGGCAGATACTGGAAAGGTTTCCCAATTAAAGGCAATGATGTCGTCAATGTAGCGCAGCACGACACCTGTAAGGTCTTTACTTTCTGTGACATATTTCTGTTCATAATAGTGCAAATACAGGTTTGCAAGCACACTGGAATTCTTAGATCCCATGGGTATTCCATTAATTTGTTGGTATATGTGACCTCCAACTCTCAGATAACTATTGTCGAGACATAGGCTTACCATGGATCAGTAGATGTACTTATTAAAGAACTCATACAGTTGTGGAACATCCTGAAGGAAAACGAATATCCACTGCAATATGTAAAAACATTATTTTCACAGCTATTGTACGACTCCAAAGCTCAAAATTTTTATAAGACATACAACATATTCCCATACATATTTAATTGTACTAACCATGGCCCTACAAAACTAAATGGTTAGTTCTTTAAGTGCCACTTGATGGGCCTCTTGTGGCTGAAGACTAAGTTAACATCTATCTATCTATAACCTTTCTCGTCACTCACTATAGATATATAAATCACTGCAACCGCAGCGTTATGCGTCATTCTTCTGCTGCATATTTGTTACATAGTTGGTCATTTGGATTTCTGTCACAGGCTGTTGAGTTGTCCGGAAGTCTATCTGCTGTTTCTTGGTGTGTCTCTGGATTGCCACCTGTATTTACTTATTTGTTTTGTACTTTTTGTTTTTTGTCTTACCTGGGTTTATCGTTATTTCCATTTATGGCCTAGGGGGACCCACACAGCAGGTATTGACCTTGTCTGCCTTTGCTGTCATTCTGAAAGGCCATATATTTAGCTGGGGTCTTCCTGATGATGACAGCTGAATCTTTGAGATGATTTGTTATTTTTGATACTTTTGATACTTTTTCTTGGGCTGGTTATTTATTTTGGCTGTTGCATTCCATTTGACGAGGTAAGTGAGTTGAGTGTTTTTAGATTTGTGATTTTAATATATTTTATATCATATATATATATATATTGGGATGTAAGGTCAGGTGATGCACAATATACTACAGCCTCTCCTTGACAAATGTCAACCCCACCTTCTCGTGGTGCATCCTGTTTCCACTAAAGGGGCACTGATGACTGCCAAATAGCGGTATGACTATACCATTGGGATTAGAGGAAATACTATCCCACACTCACCAACCCACTTGGCCAGCGTGGTGAGTTATGGCCAAACCCCTCAAAAATGACTCCACAACTTAAGTCTTGGCCCTCAGTCTCCGGCAGCTGGAATGTACCTGGCCAAGGCAGCGGCCAGTGCGACATGAAGGCAGAGGGTGCTAAGAATCATCGGAGGACCGAACTAGGCTGCCATCTGATGCTGACCTTGGCTACGTATAATGGACGCTCCCTATCTTCTGATTCAAGGCTCCTTGAATTAGAAGAACTACAAAGGATCAAGTGGGACATCGTTGGGCTAAGTGAGGTAAGGAGAAAAGGAGAAGATCTCATTGAACTGAAAAGTGGACATCTCTTCTATTATCGTGGGACAGATACTGGCAGAACTAGGTTTTGGATTTATAATAAACAAGAAACTGAAGGATAAAGTTGTAGAAGTTGAAAGTTCCTTTGACAGAGCTGCACGACTTGTTATCCAATTCTCAAGAAGATACCAGGCTCAGATTATTCAAGCTTATGCACCCACTACAAGTCATCCTGAAGAAGAGATTGAAGAATTTTATGAAGAAATTCGTCATCTAACTAATAAAGGCAAGCAGCACTTGAAGATAATTATGGGAGATTTCAGTGCAAAAATAGGGCAACAGCAACAGAATGAAACTTCAGTAGGTAAATTCGGTCACGGCAACAGAAACCAGCGTGGAAATACTCTCATAGAGTTTGCAGAGGCAGAAGAGTTTTTCATCATGAACCCCCTTTTAAAATAAAAGCCACACAAGAAATGGACATGGAGACATCCAAATGGGACAACAAATGAAATTGATTTTATTATGTGCAACAAGAAATTTGTCATGGAAGACTGCAGTGTGCTAAACAAGTTTAACACAGGTAGTGACCATAGAATGGTAAGATGCACATCAATGCTAAACTCGAGTGTGGCAAGCTCATAAAACAAACAAAGTGTACTGACACAACCAACCTTAAAAACATAACAGTACCTTCAAATTGGAACTGAGGAACAGATTCTCTGCTCTAGTAGGTCTAACGTCGGAAGAGGTGGACATCTCAGAAGTTAACAGAAAACTAACCAAAGCTCTTATGGAAACAGCAACAAAAATAGCTGGTACTAAGAGCAAGTTGCATAGGAACAAATTATCAGGAAAAACCAAAATTTTGATGCAAAAAGGAAGAGAGATGAGGACAACTAAAGGAGATGTGACTTCCAAAGTAGAATATATAGAGCTATGCAAGACGGTACGAAAGAGTATCACTGAAGATGTAAGGAAATTCAACTGTGAACTAGGGAGGAAAACAATTGAAAACAACCAAAGCCTGAAGAGAGCAAAGGGACATCTGAGTAAGGGAAGAAAACAGATTATGGCTCTGAGAAAAGAAGATGGTTCTGTAACAAGAAATAGAGGCGAAATTTTGACAAGAGTGAAAGATTTTAACTCAAAACTGTATGAAAGGGATGGCACATGTACTCCAGACATTACAAAAGGTACCAGAGTTCTTCCAGTCCTCCCAGAAGTTGCACATGCAATCAAGAACATGAAGCGGGAAAAGCTCCAGGAGAAGATGGAATTACTGTAGACATCATACAAGAAGCAAGTGGTGAAATTGAAACAGTACTCGCCCAAGTTTCCACTTGATGCCTTAATGAAGGGAAGATTCCTGGATTGGAACAGTGCTACAATGATCCTGCTACATAAAAAAGGTGGCATTGAGGATCTCAGGAACTACAGACCTATCAGTGGTTTATAAAATCTTCACTAAAGTTCTTTCACACCGCTTGAAGGTAACAATGGACATGGCTCAACCAAGAGAACAAGCTGGATTCAGGAGTGGCTACAGAACTATAGATCATATCCATGTACTGAAAGAACTAACTGAAAGAGCGAGGGAATATGACCTTCCATTATGCATGGCTTTTATCGATTATGAAAAGGCCTTTGATTCGGTGAAACCATCAGCAGTTACAATGGCTTTGAAATCCTGCAGTATTGAAGATGCATACATTAATATTACTCATAACATCTATGAAAATGCAAGTGCAAAGATTCGGCTATTTGAGAATACAGCACCCATAAACATTGGAAAACGTCTTTCATTCACTGAACTGGGAAAACAAAAAGATAAAGATTAATGGAGATTATCTAACTCACCTTCGTTTTGCTGATGGCGTAGTCATTTTTGCAACTACTCCACCACAGCTGCAGAGCATGATCCAGGAACTTGCTGACAAGAGTAAAGAAGTGGGATTAAAAATGAACTTTAAGAAGACAAAAGTGATGTACAATGTTTTTACAAGAAATGAAGATTTATCGATTGATGGAGGAAAGCTGGAGATAACCAATACCAGAATTTATCTTGGACAGCAGATATCAAGTGAGAGTCACATTGATGAAGAAATTAATCGGTGTATAAAACTTGCCTGGAGAGTGCTTGGAAGAAACAGTATAATTTTCAACAGCAATATGCCATTATGTCTTAAAAGAAAAGTGTTTAATCAATGCATCCTTCCAGTGCTTACATATAGTGCAGAGACATGGACCTTAACTTAAAGAGACATACAAAGGCTGCAGACAACTCAAAAAAGCATGGAGTGATGCATGCTTGGTGTAACCAGGAGAGATAAGAAGAGGAACTCATGGATCAGAAAAATGACAAGAGTGGAAGACAACATGATCAGAGTAAAATCCCTGAAATGGCAATGGGCTGGACATATTGCCAGAAGGACAGACCATCGATGGACAGCTGAAATTTTAGACTGGATTCCGAGGGACAGGAAAAGACCCAGAAGAAGACCACATGGGAGATGGGCGGATGAAATTCGAAAGTATGCGGGAGTAACATGGAGGAGACAGGTACAAGACAGACCGTTGTGGAAGAAACTTGGGGAGACCTTCATCCAGCAGTGGATTGATAATGGTTGACAATGATTATATATATATATATCATCATCATCATCATCATTGTCAACCATTATCAATCCACTGCTGGACGAAGGTCTCCCCAAGTTTCCTCCACAACGGTCTGTCTTGTGCCAGTCTCCTCCATGTCACCCCTGCATACTTTCGAATTTCATCCACTCATCTCCCATGTGGTCTTCTTCTGGGTCTTTTCCTGTCCCTTGGAATCCAATCTAAAATTTCGGCTGTCCATCGATAATCTGTCCTTCTGGCAGTATGTCCAGCCCATTGCCATTTCAGGGATTTAACTCTGATCATGATGTCTTCCACTCTTGTCATTTTTCGGATCCACGAGTTCCTCTTCTTATCTCTCCTGGTTACACAAAGCATGCACCTCTCCATGCTTCTTTGAGTTGTCTGCAGTCTTTGTATATCTCTTTTAGTTAAGGTCCACGTCTCTGCACCATACGTAAGCACTGGAAGGATGCATTGATCAAACACTTTTCTTTTAAGACATAATGGCATATGGCTCTTGAAAATTATGCTGTTTCTTCCAAAAGCTCTCCAGGCAAGTTTTGTACGCCGATTAATTTCTTCATCAATGTGACCCTCACTTGATATCTGCTGTCCAAGATAAACGTACGTGTCTGTTATCTCCAGCTTTTCTCCATCAATCAATAAATCTTCATTTCTTGTAAAAGCATTGAACATCACTTTTGTCTTCTGAAAGTTCATTTTTAATCCCACTTCTTTACTCTTGTCAGCAAGTTCCTGGATCATACTCTGCAGCTCCGATGGGGTAGTTGCAAAAATGACTACGTCATCAGCAAAACGAAGGTGGGTTAGATAATCTCCATTAATCTTTATCCCTTTGTTTTCCCAGCTCAGGGACTGAAAAACACCCTCCAATGTGGCATTAAAGAGCTTCGGAGATATGGTGTCACCTTGTCTCACTCCCTTTCCAATTTTTATGTGTGTTGTATTTTCAAACGGCCGAATCTTTGCACTTGCATTTTCATAGATGTTATTAATAATATTAATGTATGCATCTTCAATACCGCAGGTTTTCAGAGCCATTGTAACTGCTGATGGTTTCACCGAATCAAAGGCTTTTTCATAATCGATAAAAGCCATGCACAATGGAAGTTCATATTCCCTCGCTCTTTCAATTAGTTCTCTCAGCACATGGATATGATCTATTGTGCTGTAGCCACTCCTGAATCCAGCTTGTTCTCTCGGTTGAGCCATGTCCAGTGTTACCTTCAAGCGGTGTGAAAGAACTTTAGTGAAGATTTTATAAACTACTGATAGGAGGCTGATAGGTCTGTAGTTTCCGAGATCCTCAATGTCACCTTTCTTATGTAGCAGGATCATTGTAGCGGTGTTCCAATCCTCAGGAATCTTTCCTTCATTAAGGCATCGAGTGAAAATTTGGGCGAGTACTGTTTCAATTTCTCCACTGGCTTCTTGTATGATGTCTACAGTAATTCCATCTTCTCCTGGAGCTTTTCCCCGCTTCATGTTCTTGATTGCATGTGCAACTTCTGCTGGAAGGACTGGAGGAACTCTGGTACTGGTATCTTTCATGATGTCTGGAGTGCATGTATCATCCCTTTCATATAATTTGGAGTAGAAATCTTTCACTCTTGTCAAAATTTCGCCTCTATTTCTTGTTACAGAACCATCTTCTTTTCTCAGTGCCATAATCTGTTTTTTTCCCTTACTGAGATGTCCCTTTGCTATTTTTAGGCTTTGGTTGTTTTCAATTGCTTTCCTCACTAGTTCACAGTTGAATTTTCTTACGTCTTCAGTGATACTTTTTCTTACTGTCTTGCATAGCTCTATATATTCCACTTTGGAAGTCACATCTTCTTTAGTTGTCCTCATCTCTCTCTTTTTTGCATCAACATTTTCGTTTTTCCTGATAATTTGTTTACATGCAACTTGTTCTTAGACCCAGCTAATTTTGTTGCTGTTTCCATAAGAGCTTTGGTTACTTTTCTGTTAACTTCAGAGATGTCCACTTCTTCCGATGTTAGGCCTTCTAAAGCAGAGAACCTGTTCTTCAGTTCCAACTTGAAGGTATTATGGTGTTTTTTAAGGTTGGTTATGTCAATAGATTTTGTTTGTCTTAAGAGCTTGCCACGTTCAAGTTTAGTGTTAAGGTGCATCTTACATCTCACCAATCTATGGTCACTACCTGTGTTGAACTTGTTTAGCACACTGCAGTCTTCTATGACAAATTTTTTGTTACACATAATAAAATCAATTTCACTTGTCGTCCCATTTGGATGTCTCCATGTCCATTTCCTGTGTGGCTTTTTCTTGAAGAAGGAGTTCAAGATGAAAAACCCTTCTGCCTCTGCAAACTCAACGAGAGTATTTCCACGCTGGTTTCTGTTGCTGTGACCGAATTTACCTACTGAAGTTTCATTATGTTGCCGTTGCCCTATTTTTGCATTGAAATCTCCCATAATTATTTTCAAGTGCTGCTTACCCTTATTATTTAGATGACAAATTTCCTCATAAAATTCTTCAATTTCTTCTTCAGGATGACTTGTGGTGGGTGCATAAGTTTGAATAATCTGAGCCTGGTATCTTTTCGAGAGTTGGATAACAAGTCGTGCAGCTCTGTCAGAGGAACTTTCAACTTCTACAACTTTATCCTTCAGTTTCTTGTTTATTATAAATCCAACACCACTAGTTCTGCCAGTATCTGTCCCACGATAGTAGAAGAGATGTCCACTTTTCAGTTTGATGAGATCTTCTCCTTTTCTCCTTACCTCACTTAGCCCCACGATGTCCCACTTGATCCTTTGTAGTTCCTCTTCCAATTCAAGAAGCCTTGAATCAGAAGATAGGGAGCGTCCATTGTAAGTAGCCAAGGTCAGCATCAGATGGCAGCCTAGTCCGGTCCTCCGGGGACTCTTAGCACCCTCTGCCTTCATGTCGCACTGGCCGCTGCCTTGGCCAGGTACATTCCAGCTGCCGGAGACTGAGGGCCAAGATTTAAGTTGTGGAATCATTTTGGAGGGGTTTGGCCATAACTCACCACGCTGGCCAAGCGGGTTGGTGAGTGTGGGATAGAATTTCCTCTAATCCCGATGGTATAGTTATACCGCTATTGGCGGTCGTCAGAGCCCCTTTAGTGGGAACAGGATGCACCACGAGAAGGCGGGGTTGACATTTGTCAAGGAGAGGCTGTGATGTTACGCATCACCTGACCTTACATCCCATATATATATATATATATATTACAGAGATGTCAACCTGAGAAAGGGGTCATCAGTAAAAAATCCGAAGTTTTCAGTAGTTTTGAGTAAAACCGCTTCGACCTTCAGTAAGATTTTCAGTACATCAAAAATATTTTAAAATCACAGAATGTAGTTTTATTTAAAAAGTGTGTGTGTATATATATCGACGCTTGCGGGGACATTTTCTTTTTCGTCGAATAGCTCGGGTGTTGGGTGTCACCCACCACACGAGCTATGTATATATATAGCTCGCATGTCGACGCTCGATATTCTGTGCAAATGAAATGTCTCGCAAGCTCCAACATACAAGCTATAGAGGCGTCATAGGCGTGGCAGATGACACCCAACACATGAGCTATAGAGGCGTGTCGAAAACCAGACACGTGAGCTATACAGGCCTCATAGGCATGGTGGATGGCACCCGACACGCAACCTGTTCGGCAAAAGGAAATTCCTCGCGAGCGCTGACATGCGAGCTATAGAGGCGTCATCGCCATGGTGGGGCACACCCGACACACCGATGACAATTCTTTTTATCTATTTGGTGAAAAAGAAATGTATGGCAAGCCCTTACATACAAGCTATAGAGGTGTGGATAACAACCTAGAGAGGCATGGCTAATGACACCCAACCTATTGTAGTGTGGCGGATGACACCCGATACACGAGCTATTCGGCGAAAAAAATCAATCGTGCAACATGCGAGCTATAGAGACGTCGTCAGCATGGTGGGTGATACCCGACATGTCGATGACATTTCTTTTTACCTATTTGGTGAAAAAGAAATGTCTCACGAGCCCCAACATATGAGCTATAGAGGCGTCATAGGCGTGGTGGATGACACCCAACCTATTGGGCGATTTCGTAAAGGTTTGCACCGGAATTTTCACAAGCACAAAGCCACATGTAATCAATGTAAAGAATTCGCAAAAGGTGCTGAGCTGAGCTCCCTCTCGGCTTTTTTGCACGGCACTCTCAAATGGCTGTACGAGAAGCTCCACCTCTGTTGGCGAGGGAAGTCAGAACATTTCGACCAAAAGATGGCAAAAAAAAAAAAAAAAAAAATTGCGTGTGTGAGCTTTTCCGTAGTTTTTTGGATGACTTCTGTAAAACCGTAAGATGGAGTGAAAATCTGTACAAACTATGGAAATCCATCAACCTCTCTGCCCAGGCCATTTTCAAGGAGTGTGTTTCAACCTCTGCCCAGATCCATTTTCAAGGAGAGCACTTTCAACCTCTGCCCAGGCCATTTTCAAGGAAAATGGTTGAAAGTGCTAGGATAGTACGCTTATTGATGAGCGGGGAGAGGTCCGATATTAATGGGGATGGTGGTTGTGTCAGGTTTGGTTTGTTTCAATTAATTACCGGTGTGCGGTTGTAAATAATTATGGGTTATAGTTTTAATTTTGATGTTTTAGGAAATGTGTAATATAAGTTTTTTTTATTGAGATTTTAATTAGATAGGCATTTTTAGGGAGTTCAATTATGTATCATTGTAGTTGAATATTTTGAACTGGCATTTAGTTATTAAGTAAGAAAGAAAAAAAAAACCCAGAAGTTTTCTGTGAGTGTGATGTGCGTTTTTGGGCCTTGAACCACGATGTGACTACTGAAAATTACGTGTTGGAAATGTGTGTAAGAGATGAAAACCTCCTAAAGGATATTTGGGATAAAGGTGAGTAACCTCAAAATGTAGATTGTCTAAATAGCATGTTAATAATTAAGCAGCTATGTGACTTTTTTGACATTTGCAATGCTGTATGAATATATGATACTAGTAAAATCTTTTTTTAAATTTTAATCTGGCAGACAGATGAGTGAGCTTTCTTTGAGGAGCTAACCTCTGAATCTCAGAGAACAGATTAATGATATGTGTATGTATGTATGTATAATTTATACTACAGTTTCAGCACCTAGGGTCCACTATACTGATGGGTGCAAGAATCATAATCCCCCTCCCTTGTTTTCCTTTATTCTTAATAAAAACCTATTAACTACAGTAATGTGTAGCATAGTTGTAAAAAGGATAATACCATATAGCTGTGTTGGAAAGGGGATCTGTACAAAATTTTTTGTTGTCTTGAGTTTCAGTAGATTTCAGATAACATGGTTCATACGCTTTTTCAAATCACAAAATTCCAGGACATTCCCAGGACCTTTGGATTTTTTTTCAGAACATACGATCCAAATGCTCTTACTTAAAATATAGAGAAACCATACGTCTGTTCAATTTGTAACCTACAACAAACAACTTCCTACATGCTGGGGCAAACTTAATGCAGAATGCTAAAAATGATGTCTGCTGCAGCTAATCAGAAACTTAGAATCACAGATAAATACTGAAATACCAAAACTGTCACTGAAAATGTGACCAGGTTTAATATCTGCTAAACTTTTATATACAGTATACTACACTGATTTTGAGAAAAAATTATTTTTATACTTTGGTTTTAGTTCAATTACTGAAGTAAATTACAGAATAAAACAACAACATAAAACTCAAAAATACAAAGGTATGTGGCATTACTCTTGAAATGCTTTCATATATCACACAATCAATACATAAAATGCTATTTATATTTAATTATTTTGAAATAATGGTAAGAAAATCAGAAATTTAAGGGTAAGAAAAGATGAAATATTTGGAACTTTTTCAAAGGACCAAAGGGATTGTCATTTCTTAAACACATAATAATTTATGTTACATTTTATTTAGGGAAAGAATTTTCAACATAATATTGATGCTGTAGCTATGTATTAAATTTGTACTTGCCAGCAAACAAAGTATGCACAAAGATTTCCAACGTGAAATGAAAGAGAATAACGTGAAAACCTTAAATTCAAGGGTTGTGTACAACTGCATTCATTAGTGGCCAAGGCAATTTAACTGGGTATGATTAAAACACTAATTATAGAAGATGCAAAGTGATCAGTTTTCTCAGAAAATACTAAGAAACAACTGGATTTACATTTCTGATATTAGAAAGCAATCTGATTTTATGGCAAATTTTTATGTAAAGCATTCATTAGCAAATTTCAGTAAAGGTCAAAATTACCCACAATAATAATAATAAAAACAAAAACAAACAGCTACTTATAAAACATCAGCAACTTACTTCCATCAGTGGCTAAAAAGTATGTTATGAAAATTAACAAATGGTACAAAAAACGTTTCCCATAGCAGAAGGAAGGCATTAGAGACAAAAATATTTTCAAATCGAACAGTTAAAAGAAGAGATATAGAAGGAAACATGATATAACTCTACGCCTTTAAAGTAGTGGAAGAATTTTGCATAATGGAAACTTTTTTTTTTTTTGATTGGAGGTTTAATGACTACTGTGAGCAACTTAGTGGGCTATAGGCTATAAGCAGTTGCCCATCCCTAATTTAGAGCCAGGGAAGGGAGAGAGCCAGAGCCGTAACACACACACAACATCCATGCCTCATTGGGATTCGAACCTGGACCCAGCTCGGATAAATGATCAGAAGCCATCGCTTGGACCACTGCGCCACAGGGGCGGCAATGGAAAAGTTGAAAACAGGCAAAAACTATTCTTCATAGCAAAATTTATGCTAAGGAAAAGGAACTTTTCAAATACGTCTCCCAGAAGCAGAGTTGCAAGAAAAACGTTTTGACCTTTACAATCCCTAGGGAGAAAGTTTTACATTATTTGAAGAGGATCTTCTTATTGTAGCAAAAATCTTGTTCACTCTCCATCTTTATTATAGCAAATGGCATATAGAAAAACAGAAATTTCTCAATAGGGCTTTCAGAGGCAGAGATAGGCTGCAAACAGAAGTACACAAACACCACCTAGGGGCAGAATTGTGAACCACAAATCTCCTCAAACACAAACCTAAAGTGTTCCACAAGGCAAATGGTATCTAGTGTTAAAATAATTTTTTAAATCGGACATTTAGAAGTACAGATGTTGAGAAAAATAGATTAAATATCTGCACCCCCTAGCGGCAAAATTGTGCATCATTTTGGGAAGAAAATGCTCAAAAGGAGTTTTCATAGTTAGTAGTTAGTATCTATCTGATTGAAAAAGAATATTTTTGAATCAGGTTTTTAGTCCCGCAGATATAACAGTAAACAGACACGTGAACTTACGCCCTCTAGTGGTGCACTTGTGCGTTAAGAAATATTTTAAATTATATGAGAAACATTTCGCACCGAAAATTTTGTCCAACAAAGAAAGAATTTTCAAATCGGTCTCCCAGAAACAGAGATATGGACAAAAATAAGATACATGTGTATGCCCGATGGTGGAAAAATTATGCACTACTTTAAGCAGGAGGATTCTCAAAAAGTTTTCTAAGGTGAGCGGTATCGGTCCATGGACGATATTTTTTTCAATCGAGTTTCCAGCTCAGATTTTGTTGCAAATACATCAGAAGCAAAAATAAACACTTACACCTCCTGGTGGCGAAACCACTCTTTACCAAAAATGAGAAATTATATGCAAAACATTTCCCCTCAAGAGCTGTATCTGACGCAGGAAGAATTTTTCAAATCGGACTTTCAGAAGCAGAGATATTGGGAAACCCGCAGTTTACTTTTACGCCCCTAGCAGAAAATTTATGCATTACTTGACAAAGGGACTGTAAGTAAAATAGTCTTCGATATAAATGTCATCGAAAGGAAAAATAATTTTTTCAAGTGGATATTTAGAAGCAAATATATAAAATAAAATGCATTTTAAATTCGATACAATCCCCATTTGCGCCCTCTAGTGGCAAAGTTGTGCATCGAAAAAAAAATGGAACGCGTGGATCATCATTCTCACATTTCAAGCTTCCCAATACAAAAAGAATTTTACAAATTGAACTAATAATTGCAGAGATATGGTCTCGCTGGTCAGACAGACAAAGTGATAACATAAGTACGAAGCAAAAGATGCTAATAATGCAGCTTCAGTCCACCAAACAGACAAGAAAGCCAACAGTCCCCCTCCCCACATTTTGCAGGGGGTGGGGAGGGAAATTTTGTTAGAAATTATTATAAGAAATATGACTGTCAGAGTTCCTTGACATTTGAAACAGAAGCCTCAGCGCACATTTAACAGAATTGCAGGTGGTGCTGCTCAAAACTTTTTTTTTATTTGTTTGCTCTAGCAAGCATTGTCTGGATCCCCTTCTGCTGCTCACATCAGTTAGTAATCTAAGTGGTTGATCTTTGACTAAACAACAACGTCAGTGATATATAGAGGGTGTGCGTGTTGGAATAGTGAGTTATTACCTTTTTTGTGGAGATGTACAATAAATATTAGTGTGTTGTCATTCAAGTATTTAATCCATTTTTTCTGTGATTACTAAAGGATAGATCTTCCTACAGCTGGTAAAAGTGGCTTACTGCATTACATAAAAGGCTATCATCAATTATAGATTTTATTTATTTAGAAATAACTAACAATCTTGATTATGAGACTGAAATCTCACTGCTGTCAGGAAGATTAAAAGCAAAGTTCGTCAAATTCATCAAGCATTTGAGTCGAGTGTTCGATTAAAGGCGTATTTGTTACTGCGTAGTTCCTCATTCGAAAATCGAAAGCGGAACAAAATGGCGTCATTCATAGGAAGCGGCATGTACAGCATAACAAAATTAGATAATTTTAATTATCAAATTTGGAAAGTAAGAATGGAAATGATTCTTATTAAAGATAATTTATGGAAGGTTGTTTCAGAGCCAATTCCAGAAGAAAAGAGTGGTGCATGGTTGAGAAATGACGAACTGGCTAAAGCTACAATAACACTTTGCGTGTCTGATGATCAAATTATTCACGTACGCGATAAGAGAACAAGTTCCGAAATGTGGAATGCTTTGAAAATGGTTTACGAAAGAGAAAGTTTGAGTAGTAAATTGTATTTGCTTAGAAAACTGTATAGTTTATGTTTTCAAGAAAATGGATCAACTATGCAAGAGCATGTAAATAGAATGCTGGAAATAGTTCACAAGCTTAAAACACAAGGAGAAGAATTCAAAGACACACATTTGGGCTATCTTGCTAAATAGTTTACCAAGCACCTATGAAAATTTAGTTACTGCATTAGAAGCAAGACAGGAAGAAGATTTAACACTTGAGTTTATCAAATGTAAAGTGATAGATGAATCTAATAGAAGGAAAGAAAACTCACAGGCACACACTGATCACACAACTGTTTTGAAAACAAGTTATAAAAAGAAAAATTACAGCTCTAAACAAGAAAGATTTTGTACTTTTTGTAAAAGAAAGAATCATGTCAAAGATGACTGTTGGCACTACAAAAGGAATCAAAATAAAGGTAACACTGGTAAGTTTCACAAAATAAACCAACATACAGAGCCTCACAGTAATATTGTTGTGAAGACAGGAAAAACAAAATTAGATTGTGAACAAAATGACATAAAAAGAGAAAATGAAAATTTCTCATTAGAAACAAAGTCAAAACCCAACAAAATATCCAAAGGTTGGTCAATTGATTCCAGTGCAACGTGTCACATGACAAATGATGCAACACTGTTTAAAGAACTTTCAAAAGGTGAATCAGAGCTGATCACTACTGCCAACATTTCTCAGATAAAGTCAGAAAGCAAGGGAAATATAACCTTAAACTGCAAAATCGAAAAAGGAAAAGTTCGAAAAGTGGAAGTAAAGGATGTGTTATATGTTCCAGATTTAGATACTAATTTGTTATCTGTTAGAAAAGCCACAGAAAAAGGATTTGAAGTTTTATTCCAGAATAAGAAATGCACAATTAAGTATGGGAATACTATTGTAGCTGTAGGCTTAATAGATGCCTCAGATAATTTGTACAAACTACAAATATTAGATGAAAAGGCAAATTTGGCCACTACATGTGAAAATAAAAATTGTTTGAATTTATGGCACAGAAGGCTAGGTCATAGGGATATTGAAATGATAAAACAAATGGAGAAAAAGGAGTTAGCAAGAGGAATAACTTTCCAATTGTAAAAAGGAAGAAAATTGTGAGTTTTGCATAAAAGGCAAACTTACACAGAAGCCATTCTCCAAACAAAGTAGTTTTAAGGCCAAAGCTGTATTAGAATTAGTACACACAGATATTTGTGGTCCCATGGTTGAAGCCAGTCCTAGTGGTTACAAGTATTTTATCACATTTGCAGATGACTATAGCAGATACTGTTAATCTATTTGCTTAAAAGAAAAGATGAAGCATTAGTAAAATTTAAGCAATATGTAGCTTCAGTGAAAACCAAATTTGGAAAAATGCCAAAATCAATAAAAACAGATAATGGAGGAGAGTATTGTGGAAGAGATTTTGAAAATTATTTAGTGGAACAAGGAATAGAACATAAAACAACTGTTCCATACTGTCCTCAGATGAACGGAATTGCTGAAAGAAAAAACAGATTTTTGACAGAAATGACAAAAACTATGATTATGGAATAACTTTTTTACGGGTCTTATAGAGGTTATTTTTCATGAAAGTTGGTTATCAAATTTTCGAACTAAAGCCTAGTTCGTCATCAGGACTATGTCCCTGGAGTAGTTGCTGCCACTCAATTGGAAGAGTCCATCCACAATTATCGTTAATTGTGGTACTTCTTCTTCTTGCTATTTCGATCCCTTCTTCAAGTTTCCTCTTTACTAAGTTTGACTGGTGGGCGATTAATTTCACTGAGTCCCAATTTATGGAGTGTCCACTTGCTTGTATATGTCTGTCTAGCCCTGTTTTGTTCCCAATGTTCCTAATAGCTGCTTGGTGTTCTTTCATTCGGACCTTAATACTTCTCCCTGTTTCTCCAATATAGCTGAGTCCGCAGTTACAGTTGCTGCAGTAAATTACTCCTTCCTGCAATTGGATGTCCAATTCTTTCTGCTTTAAAGCTGGCAGGAACTTCTTTATTTTGTTATTAAGAACTGGAGCTAGCCTGATATTATTATATTTTGCTCCGATCCTTTTCAGTTTCTCGAAAAGTCCCTTGTGGTACGTAATTTTGCTGGTGAATTTGAAGTTGGTTTTTTCCTGCTTCTTTTTTGGCACTTGTTTAAATATTTTCTCAACATATGGCGAGGGGTAATTGTTTTCTGCCAATATTTCCCTTAATTCTTCTTTGTGAAGATCTTTTTGAGTAGCTGAAGAGACCAGGATTTCAATTTTTTCCAAAAATTGTCTCGCCGTATTTGATTTAATATAATCAGGGTGGAA
Source organism: Macrothele yani (assembly GCA_039090855.1). Lineage (NCBI taxonomy): Eukaryota > Metazoa > Arthropoda > Arachnida > Araneae > Macrothelidae > Macrothele > Macrothele yani. The sequence continues at coordinate 114,948,399 of CM077029.1, read as the reverse complement.
TGAGCAGAAGTCTAACATCTTCCCTGTGTTGGTAGGTTTTCTAAAAAGCTGAGTGAATATTTTCCCCTCTCTTGAGGTCAAGGTTAAATCTAGGTAATTGATGCTATGGTCTTTTTCCTGTTCCAGGGTGTACTGCAAGGTATTCTCTAGTAAGTTAAATTCTGCCAGAATCTGAGAGGGTAGAGATTGGTCCACAGTATCTACTATAATTAGGACATCATCCATGTATCTTACATAGAGAGCAAACAAGGAGGGTTGTATAAGGATTTTTGCCTCTAGTTTACTTATATAATAATTTGCTAGCAGATGTGCTAGTGGAGAACCCATTGCAAGTCCTGAAGTTTGCCTGTAATATTTCTTTCCAAACTGGAAGAAATTATTCTTGAAGGAAAATAGGAGCAGTTCATATATGCCAAGTAGTATTTCTCTATTGTGATTATGGAATACTATTTTTTCCACAAGGTCATCTGCAATGAATTCCAGTAGGAGGTCCAGGTTAATGTTGGTATACATAGAGACTATATCCAGGCTTGCCATTACTGGATGAATTAATTCTGGCAAGTTGTCCAGTTTTCCTTTTAGCTACATGGAATTTTTTAGTAGGTAGGGAGGAGAAGGGAAAATATCTCTGAGGTGACCAAGTAAATAATAATTAATGTTGGAGAGTGGCGAATTTCTAGTGTCTATTATAATAATTAATGTTGGAGAGTGGCGAATTTAGGTCTTACTGGATGGCCTTCTTTGTGATCTTTTATCGTACCATAGATCTGTGGAATTTTTGACTGGATTTTGGAGAAGTTTTTGAAGAGCTCATTTAGCTGTTTTTTATTTCTTAAAGAGCTGATTAATTTCTTAAGATGTTTGACAGTTTGATCTATAGGGTTACCATTGAGTTCTTCATAATAAGGCTTGCTCAATTCAGCTTCCATTTTATTGTAATACTTTTCTTTTTCTACCAATACCAAAACTTTGCTCTTATCTGCTCTTAGTGCTACAACTTTATCATTGGCTTTGAATTTTTTAAGGTCAGCAATGGCATTTCTATTAAAATTGTAATCTACTTTTTCTGGCTTTTTAACAAATTTTGAGACGCAGTCTGAGAATTCTTTCCTTAAAGTAACTGCTGTATTTTCATCTTCTCTTTCTACCTTACTACAGATGCTTTCTAAATCAATCAGCATACGTTTTTTATCAAGTGTTGTGGAGGAAAGGTTGTAATTATATCATTTATTGAGGAGATTAATCAGGTTTTCATCTACTCCTTCTTCCGTCAGATCTATGACATGTTTGTTAGTGGGGGATGGTATTAACTGTGGGCCAGGTGCTGTAGACATTAACTTTGGACTCAACCACTTATTCTCTTTAATCTTCAATTTTTCCATAAACTTTTTGTTTTTATCTCTCACTGCTTTAGCTAACCAATTATCAATATTTTTCTTTTCTGCTTCTGGAATTTCACCTAATGAAGAGGTCTAAATATGATGTTAGATGCTAATACGGAAGGTAAATACTGGGCAGAAGCTGTAATAACAGCAGCTTACATACAAAATAGAGTTCCAACACAAGCAATAGGAAAAACTCCTTTTGAATTGTGGAACGGATTTAAACCATATCTTGGCCATATTAAAGGATTTGGATCAAAAGCTTATGTATATGTACCAAAGCAACAAAGAAGAAAATTTGGCAATAGAGCACAAAAGGGAATCTTATTAGGATATGATCAAAGATCTAATGGATACAGAGTATTAAATAAAGAAACAAACAAAATAATCATTACCAGATCAGTAAAATTTGATGAACGTCAGCAAGCTATAATAAAAAGTAAACCTGCTGAAAGGAAAGAAGATGAACAAGAAATTTTCGTTCAAAATGAAGTAATGTCATCAGAAATTGTGGAAGAAAATAATGATAGAGAAGAACCTGAAAATGTTCAAAGAAAGTCTTCAAGGATAAACAAAGGAAAACCACCAGAAAGATTAGCATATGTTGCAAAAGTTCAACATAAAAAGGATCCTGAAAATTTAAAAAAAAATCCAGGACATGAACAAAGTAGAAAAAGAAAACTGCTTTAATTACATAAAGGAAGAACTAGATGCATTGAAGGAAAATAAAACATGGACTTTGGTAGATCTTCCAGAAGGAAAGAAAGCCATTAAAAATAAATGGATTTTCAAAACAAAATACAATGCAGGTGGAAAAGTCGAAAGCTATAAAGCAAGGCTTGTTGCAAAGGGGTATACACAACAACCGGGATTAGACTTTGAAGAAACTTTTTCACCCGTAGTAAAACATACCACTTTAAGAACTCTTTTAACAGTTGCAGCAAATAGAAAATGGAATGTTCATCATCTTGATATAAAATCTGCTTTCCTGTATGGAAAATTAGATGTATTTATGGAACAACCAGAAGGTTTCAGAAAATCAGGAAAAGAAGAAAAAGTTTGTAAATTGCATAAGAGCATGCATATATGGTCTCAAACAAAGTGCCAGAAATTGGAATAAAACAATAGCAGAATATTTGTGCAACAAGGGCTTCAAACAAAGTACAACAGATCCTTGCTTACTATTGCTAAAGGATGGAAAACAAACAAATTATTTAGCTATTTATGTAGATGATATATTAATTGCATCGAATAACACAGAAAATATAAAGAAAACTGCAAATTTGTTGAAAATCAATTTGAAGTCAAACATTTAGGCCACATAACATATTATCTTAGAATTCAAAAAGAAAGAGAAGAAGATGGAAGCTTTCTTCTGAGTCAAAGTAATAAAATAAAGGAAATTATACAAAGTTATGCTACAGATCAAAATAAGGAAAGTAAAACACCAATCAGAACAGACTACAGAAAGAACATTCAAGAAGACGAAGAACTTCTAAAAGATAATAGACTTTATAGAGAAATAGTGGGAGCTGTCATGTATTTATCTACAGTAACAAGACCAGACATTTCAACTGTCATAGGCATCTTAAGCAGAAAAGTAGAAAAACCAAGTAAAGAAGATTGGTTAGCCATTATGAAGTTAACTTATTATTTGAAATCAACAGTAAACCTTAAATTAAGACTATCTTCACAAGACCCACTCATTTTAAAAGGCTATGCAGACGCTGACTGGGCAGGAGACCGGACTGACTGGAAATCAACGTCTGGATTTGTTTTCATGTTTGGAAAGAGTGCCATCTGTTGGACCAGCCGTAAGCAGTCAACAACAGCCTTATCGACAACCGAAGCCGAGTTCATTGCCACTGCAGAAGCAAGCAAAGAACTATTGTGGTTGCGAGAGTTACTCAAGGATTTTGATTGTGAACAGACTGGAATCACTACGATATTTCAGGATAACAAATCAACTATACATCTTATAGAAAATCAAAAGATCAATTCCAGATCTAAACACATTATGGTGTGGTATCAGTTTGTGAAAGAATTAAGTGGAACTGTTCTTCAATTAGACTACTGTAATACTTCTCAAATAGTTGCGGACATTTTCACCAAGCCATTGGCTGGACCCCAGTTTAAAAACTTAGACTGACACTAAGCATGATAAAATGAACTCCTCTAGCCAAGTGGGAGACTGTTAGAAATTATTATAAGAAAGTTCCTCGACATTTGAAACAGAAGCCTCAGCGCACATTTAACAGAATTGCAGGTGGCGCTGCTCGAAACTTTGCTCTAGCGAGCGTTGCCTGGATCCCCTTCTGCTGCTCACATCGGTTAGTAATCTAAGTGGTTGATGTTTGAATGAACAACAACAATGTCAGTGATATATAGAGGGTGTGTGTGTTGGAATAGTGAGTTATTACCCTTTTTGTGGAGATGTACAATAAATATTACAATGTTGTCATTCAAGTGTTTAATCCATTTTTTCTGTGATTACTAAAGGATAGATCTTCCTGCAGCTGGTAAGTGGCTTACTGCCTTACATAAAAGGCTATCATCAATTATAGATTTTATTTATTTAGAAATAACTAACAATCTTGTCAGCCATAAGTTATGTTAGTAGAAAAATCCTCAACTACAAAACATCATGCAGGGACAAAAAGGCAGGAATACATAAAATTCCAGGACATATAACATAATTTTAGGACATTTCCAGGACAAAATGGAATTCCAGGACTTTCCCAGGATTTCCAGGATGCGTACGAACCATGAATAATAGTATATGCTCATTAGACCCAAGATTTTGTTGGCACCATCTTCACTTTTTATTGAATTCAAGCAATGTCAAATTTATGAATCAAAAAGGTTTCACTGAGTAACCATTTTTTTCAGTGTAGTTTTTCATGAGAGTGTTAGTGGACAAAGTAGCCCATCCCTCTGAACCTCTTTTATTGAAAATACAATAATCCATCCATATCTGTGAGGGTTACATTCTTGAAAAACACCATGAACACTGAACTTAATAACTTATAGAAAATATAGGATCTAGTTTGTAACAACAAGATTATCACTTTTCATCTAAAATTTTGTACTTCAAATGTTAAAACATTTGTGATATGTTAATATCATATGGAGCATGGTTCTGCAATGCAAATTAATAAATTAGCATGGGAAGAATCATGACTCTTAATTGTTACTTATGTTCCCATTAGTTCATAATGAATATCACACACCACAGGTGTAAATTTTGCAAATTGAATGGCAGATTTCATAACAGACTTTGTATATTGGCTTCTTTCTTTTTTTGACTGAATGCACATTAATTTATTCATGCTTAACTCACATGTAACAGAACTTGTCAACACAGAACTTTGTAATTTATCAAGTAATTCAGTTTTACTAGAAAGCTTTAAAACCACTTTCTTTCTCTAATGAACAAAAATACATCAATTTCCTTTGCACTTAGAAAGCCATCACAGTAACAATAAGGACTGCACTACAACCATAAAGCAATGCAAAGTTACACACTGATGCCTGACAACCACCTTCATGTGCACGCTTGGATCACCGCTATGCACAGTGATCCAAGTGTGCACATGCAAGTAAAAGAGGACATGTGTGAATGAGTACCACATTCAAACTTGATTCTGTACATCTCCCATTACAGCCATGGTGAGTTAGTTAGAAACAATCCAGCGCATACATACATTTCAACTTGTGAATACTGCATAAATGATTTCCAGTATTTGAACACATCTTAAGTAAATCTGAACATAATGAGTTCATGAACATTAGAGAATCACTGTACATTCAGCTCCAATAAAAAAGAAGGATGGTTGCAACAGAAGACATCTTTAACACAATGCACACAACAAGATGCACAAATTCAACCTAAAATACCATCTAGACCAAAAAGTTTGAAAAAATGCAAGTAAACATCTTTATTCTGAAAGCTAAGAAATTATGAAGCAAAATTTACAAGGGCAACATGACTATTTTTATAAAAATTATTTCAAAAATCGAATGTTACACATAACTTACACATAAAATGAAAAAACAGAATTTATTAATGTAATTTTTATAAAAGCGTTTAAGTTTTTGATGAATGCAAATTCACCAGGAGCCAGTTAACCACCCATTTTCCTGAACAATAAATTAAAATGGGACTAACACATAGGCTAAAATCAGATTCTTACTGACAGTTAATGAGATATGAACACATATACATACCAAAACAATTAGAAACAATAAAACATAATTTTAGAATATGGAGACTAACTTCAAAAATTTTTGGATTAAATTTATTGTTTAATGTAATCTAACTTTTGTAGACAGATAAGTTGGCAGAAGAATGCAAGGGCAGTCATATTCAGCATTTTGTTCATGTTTTCCTCCATCAAATACAGTGATCGTAAAGTTCCCAAACTCTGAATTTAAAAAAAATGACTGTGTTTGCTGTAAGTAGAAGTTTAACCAATTGATGTGGCAATACAAGTCAGCAACTCGTTGAGGTCAAAAATTGTATGTGTTGAATGCTTGAAGAATATTAGCAGAGTGCCAGAAATGATTAACAAGAAATACGGGATTACGCCATATAATACAAATTTTGAAGATGACAGTCCGATTTTTGGCGTAAATGCGACAAGGATGGTAAGTCATATAATATCCGAAAACTTGAAATTTTTCATCGTCCTGGAGCGGGACTTGAAACTTGGTCGGAAACTTGAAACTTGGTCGTTCTGGGTGGTGTAGTGGTTAGCATACCTAGGCGTTTTCTGGGAGACGCGGGTTCGAGTCCCGCTCCAGGACAATGACAAATTTCAAGTTTTTGGATATTATATGACTTACCATCCTTGTCGCATTTACGCCAAAATCGGACTGTCATCTTCAATGATTAACTGGTTTCCTGCATGCTACGAAGTTGCATGCAGGTAACCAGTGATCCTTGCCATTTGCAGGAATTCTTGCCATTTGCACAGAGGCATGGGTTTGACAAGGGAGTAGAGAATTTGTTTGCTTGAAGCTTATTTGCATATGCAGTCTTACAAACAGTGTGTAGAAGAGTTTGGGAAAAAATTTAGGCAGCATACAGTGGTAAGTAAATCAATGACAGACAGTTTACTCACACCATTTCAGAAAACTGGGAGTGTTGATGATATGCCTAGAAGTGGCTGGTCAAGTGTGTTAATGCCGGAAGTGATTTATGATGTTGAAAAACGTCTGCAAGTCACCTACAAAATCACTTCGTCGATTATCTCAGCAAGTGAAACTTTCTTACAGCTCAGCACAGAAAGCGACTAAACAATTGCAGCTTCATGTATACAAAGTGAAAGTTGTCCAAGAAATGAAGGCACCTGATATGCATAAGAGCCTGTTGTGTTGTTGTTGGTTTTGTAACTCTATTCAACACAACAAGAGTTTATTGAACAATGTTTTCTTTTCAGATGAAGCCTGGTCTAATTTAAACAGGTATGTTAATTCACAAAATAGGCAAGATTGGATAACTGAGAATTCTCATATCCTTCAGTGTCTTTGCATTCTGAAAAATCAGTGTGTGATGTGCCATATCTTGGCGTAAAATAGTGGGACCACTATCTTTTGATAGTTCTGTAAATGCAGATATTTATCGAGATTTGATTTTTCAACTTGTGTCCCTATTGCAAGAAAACAAATGTTTCGCACAGCTTCATCAGGATAGAGCAACATGTCACACAATACTGTGACAACAGAACTCTTATGAAATTTCTTTGGTGACTGCATTATTTCTAAAGCACTTTGTCACCACACTCACCAGATCTCTCTTCCTGATTTTTCCTTGTGGGAATATTTAAAGAGCCGTGTTCATGCAAATAACACGCATGACCTGCAGTCTTTTTGAAAACAAACATTATTTGAACTGGGATGGAAATCATGCCCCCTATGATGAAATGCGCTACGAAAAATGTGCGGTCATGTGGATATTTGCCTCCAGCAACATGGGCACCTTCTTTAGGTCAACATCAGTTGCTCAAAAGTGAATGAAAGTTGTATCACAGTTGCAAGTAAACTTTATGTATTTGTATAACGCAAATAAAAATTGTTCGAATTAGAGTTTGGAAACTTCTTGATCACCCGGTATAAAAAGACTTTCAAACCAACCTTTTAAAAGGAAACTTTGTTTTTCAGACAAACACGAAGACTTACTGACAGATGAATGGAGAACAGATATGTCTCAAATCTTGGGCATGCTTACCTCTATGCAACACAAAATGAAATTCTTAACCAGAATTTTATATGTTACACATTTAAAATCTTCTTTGTTGTAGATTTTCTAAAGCATGAATGAAATGACATGGAACATGGAATATTTTTGATGTATCCCACTACCTAATGGATTTTTGTTTTTGTTTTTGCTATCTGACATTTTCAGTTTAAGACATTTTTTAAAAAATGAAAAAGAGCAGATACAGCCACATTCACATTTTTCTCCATTTGATTAATATAAAAGGCAACTACAAAAAATTGATGAGTAGCAAAACTCTGTTGTTGTAAATGCTTTGTGTAGCATATAAAATATGCTTTATTATTGTTATGCATAGTTGCCAACTAGTACGGATTTTCCGTAATTTTACGGATTTTTGGTTGCTGTTACGGAAGTACGGAAAATCGCCATTTGATTTAATTTTCTGAGATAGAAAGCAAATTTTCATCAACTTAAAATTTCTTGTTGGTTCTTCAAGTTTTTCTGGGAAAAAAAAATTAAATGCTAATTCAGGGCTGCCAAACCTGCGCCAATTGTGCCAGCCCGCACCAAAACGTTGTTCTTGCGCCATTCTGCTAAAAAATCGCTATTTCGTCAAAATCTGCGCTAATTTTGCGCCAAAAGTTAAAATTTACCGGTCATCAATATTTTAGCGTTATCTTACGACATTCGAAATCGATTCAGCGGTTAATTCGTATGTGAGATTCATTCGCGGAGTCCCCTCCATTTTTTTTTTTTTTTTTGTCATTTTCGTCGAGATCAATGCAAAAGTGAAGAAATTTTCGGGATATTAGTTGGGGGGGGGGGTCGTATTCCGTCTGGGGATGTTTTGTTCTTTTAAACTTTAGGAAACGCAAGTTAAACGAAGTGCAGATTTTCCCCGTAATCATATTTTTTTCTCTCTCGCGATGCTGCTTCTGTTCAGTATTGTTAAATATAATTTCATTGCATAATTTCAGCTTGAAATTGTAGGCAACGATTTCTGAAAACGGAAGTTAGGCTGCCCAAAAATTTCCCTGTAATCTTCGGCGACGAGATTCTCACGCTGATTCGAGGAATTCCGTCTTTTTGTTATCATTTAGACCATGTACGAAATCGATGCATAACTGAACTTAAATTTTGGGAGGGGGGTGGGGGTGGGGTCGTTTTCTCCGTCAGAGGACGGAATTTCATCCTTCGAAAATGGAAAGTAGACGGAGGTAAGATTTCTCTGGTAATCGTAATTTTTTTTTCTCGTGATGTTTCCATTACTAGATATCATTTTATTCCATAAATATTTGTATGTTTTCAGCTTGAAAATGTTGGATAAATTTCCGAAAACTGAAGGCTTGAAAAACCGTTATTTCAGGCCATGCTTCCTGATTCAGCGATCGCAAAAAAATATTCGTGTGGAGGAACCAAGGCTACTGCACTAATTCAGCACATGACCAGTGTTTCTACAAGTAACATCGTATCTGAAGTAAAAAAAAAATCCTTTTTCTCTATCTACGGATGGAAGTAATGATGCTCAAGCAAATAAACTGTATCCCATTATAATAACATATTTTGACGAAAAAATAGGGGAAAATTCAACTGTTTTGTTATCATTGGTTGAATCAAGTAATAATGCAGGTGAAAGAATATCAACGTTTTAAACAATGAGTTTGTTAAAAAAAATATCTCATGGAGCAACTGTGTGTCATTTTCCTGTGACAATGATAAACACTATGATAGGTCAAGTAAAAGGTGTTGTTTCTCACGTAAAGAAGGTTCAGCCTGCAATCATAATGCAGCGATGCTCATGCCATTTAGTAAATTTACTGCACAGAAATCTGCTACCCAACTGAAAGGATTTAATGTTGAGCAGTTTCTGATACAGTTGTACTTTTTCTTGGAGAAAAGTTCAAAAAGGAAACACAATCTAAAACTGAGTCAAGCTGTTTGTGGTACTAAACCAAACAAAATTCTAAAGCATGTCAATACTCACTGGTTATTACTTTTGGAATCCATTGACAGAATTTTAGAACAGTGGGAGGCTCTAGAACACTATTCCAGTGACAATGAAGAAGCTAATTCACAGTATAAGAACCTTGCAAGTATGATTGGAAATCCTTCATCTAAACTTTATTGTCTTTTTTTATCTGCTACTCTTCCTTTGTTTACATCTGTTAACGTGTTCTTGCAGCAGGAAGCTCCGCTTGTGCATGTATTAAAAAGAAAACTTCATAGTCTGTTATCTGAATTGCTTGTACAATTTATCAAGCCATCAGCATTTGATGTGACAGCAACATCTCTTGCAGATGGAAATTTTGAAAGAAGGAGAAATCAAAAAGAAAACTGTGATCTCGTAATTGGGTCAAAAGCGAGATCTTATATAGGCACAACTGCGGATCTGAGTGAAGACACAGTGGCTACTTTTTATTCTGAGGTAAGGGAATTTTACAAGGCAGGCTGCAATAACATTTTAAGAAAATTTCCACTTAATGATGAATTTCTGAAATTGCAGATGTAGCATTAAGGCAAAGTGTTTCGTTTGCATCAGTCCAATATATGTGTTCCCTGTTTCCAGTTTTGAAACTAGAAGAATCTGACAAGGTGGAATCTGAATTTGCTCAGTTTGAAAATTTTAACTGTGCTGTTACTTCTGGGAGAATGGATGAAGTGTGGCACAGAATTTCTTTAATGAAAAATGAAAGTGGCCAGTTGAAGTATGAATCATTAAACAAAATTATGAAAATGATTTTAATAGTCTTTCATAGCAATGCAAGTACAGAAAGAATTTTCAGTATTGTGAAAAAAACCATGAATGAATTCAGACCTAATTTAAGTACTCATGTGCTGTCTTCTTTACTAGTAGAAAAAATAAACAGCATTGCACACAGTGAACTATGCTATCAGAAGAAGTTTTCGCAAAGTGAACTAAGGAAGGCCAAAATGGCAACTACAGCCAGTTTATCATAATAATTTGGCCAACATTCTAAGGAATAATTTTTCTTCATGTCTGGAGGTAATTTATTATATTTTTCTGGTAGACAGTATATTAAATTTTCCCACTAGCAAATTATTTTTTATTGTATTATTATTATTATTATTATTATTATTATTATTTTGTTAATAGTTCTGACAGATTAAAATTTGTTGCAGTGTTAAATACCCAAATTTGCCGCTGTAGACTGGATTACTGAAAATTACTGAAAAATGAACATGTTGGTTTCTGAAAACTACTTTTAGAGGTTGGCATCTATGGTTATGTTCTATTTTCGGCCTTTAGTAGGAAGTTTTAGTGTGCCTATACTGATGGACGAAAGGACTAATTATTCTGGAAATAAGATATTGTATGAAACAAGGAAGTTTCACTCACCTTATTATGGGTTACCCAAACAGCAGAGTTCTTTAATCATAAACAAATTGAACACACATGATAAAAATGAAGCTACAAAAATGTAACACACACACACTTTTTGATTACTAACATTGAACAAATGCAGTGCACAAACATGGCACACAAACTGACGAGTTCTTTCTTCACACAGGTACAGGAAGAAGGTCCGGTCCTGTATCGGCTCTTATCTCTGAGTCCAAGGCTTGAAAAAACCTTCGCTCTGCATTTTACCCACTCCATGTGAATACAGCGAGACATATTACAATTAATTCTCAAACAAAATCAACATAACAACAAACTGATGTAAGGTAAAGAACTAATGTGATACTTCAAAAAACAGCTCACAGAACTTAATCATGCACAAGTTCCCAGGTAACCACCCAGGCAGGCATAGCAGTTTGTGCCTGATCCTTTCTTTCTACCATAAAAATAAATCATACTGTCACCAATAATATATTCTCCTGACAGAAGCATCTACGATTACTGACCAAATTTAGGTTGCAATACTACCTCTTTTTCATTGATTCCTTGAGTAATGTTAAATCCAATCATCACATCTTCATATTTACACAGAAATGTTTTTCATCCTTTGTTGGTGGTGGTAGCATGTGGCACAGACTGTGTAAATAAATGTGATGTTTCTTAATAAGGTCCTATTACTTGGCTTATTTCAGTAGCTATTTTTTCAGTCTCCACAAGACTTTTTAAATGAACCATATTGCTGCAAAAGAACAGGCTTGGTAGTTTTCTTCCCTAGAAGCTGTGCACAAAATGCAGAGGCTCCTGTTTGCACCTTGTGGAGCAGGGTAGTACTCTGAGTGATGGAGTCCTTGCTACTATCACCATCTTTTCTTTAGTTCAGCATGTGGATTTCCTACACATTTGGATACATATCACCCTTCTGCAGAGCTTATTGCTTGTCTGTATGTTTGTCTATCTACCTGTCTGTTATCTACCTACCAAAACTAAATGAAAGAAAATACAGCTACAATATGTTTTGCTTTGCAAATATTTCTACCCTGAAAACACCTTAACTACAGGAGAACAAGAACTGCCACAACATGATGAGTACTGATGTCCAAGCTGGTGAAAAACAACAACTGTGTTCACATACGATATGAACCATCTATTCCATGAAAAATTCTCAATTAAAAAGTTAATTAAATATAACGCACTACTCTGTTCCTGTTTATGAGAGTCTCATCTAGCCAGTTAAATTCATTTGCCATGGTGAAGGCTACGATAGACATGCTATGTGCATAATTTCACATCAATTGCGAGCAATAAAAACCCTGACACACTATTTCTTGGTATTTATAAACATTACATAAAAATGCACCATCAACTTTATAAAACAATAAAAATGACAACTGCTGCAAATTTAATAAAACTACACCTAATAAATGTATGCTGTATATGTGTAAAGGCCTTTGAAAAATGTTTTATATTCCTCATATAATCCTAACATATTTAAAAACATAGCATTAATGTTCTAATATACCCTTTCTATAGCAATGAAGCTCCCATAGTTTAAATGCTCAAATAATTTAAAACAGTCAACATATGAAAAAATTAAAAATTATGGCAATCCACCATGATTTTAATAAATTAGCATCAATGTTCCAATATATCCTTTTTACAGCACTGGAATTTACACAATTCAAAGACTCAAATAAGGAAACAGTCTGCATTTGAAGATACTAAGAACCATGACATTCCACTACAATTTTAATGATAAGCTTGAGGTCCAATTTACTAATTTTCTCACATATGTTGTAAAGCTGGTAATGCAAACTGACATTTGTTAGAAAGTGAGTAACAAACCTTCACACAGTGGTGTGAAAGACCACCACTCATTTTTCATAAAAAATTATTAGACACATTTCATTCTGGAAAATGCTTATGCACAGCTGTAAATTTTTAAAAATAGTCGATTTCTTTGCTGCAAACACCTTTATAATTTGAAATCTTTTCTAATATTACCTAAGAGAGTGAGTTTGGCAGAGATCAAAATAGCAGACACCCTCCTAAAAGTGACATTAGCGACTAAATTTGAGGAAACAATGGATCTGGACAAAAATGCACCATAGTGAAAGATGCTTACTCATTAGGAGGCTGACAGAAGTGGAAATTACTGAATGATCCATTTTTTTTCTGTTTTCTTTGTAAAGGTTGTTTGAGGTGGCTTGGATGAAATAAAGTGCAGGCAGTAGGTTGGCAAATCCTTGTGCAGGTTATTAATCACAATCATAGGATAATGTTTCAAGACATAATATAATGATCACCAAGTCATATATAATTCATGCTTTTCCTTACAATTGTTACAATCTATATGTGCTGTTAATGGTCAGTGCTGCAATTTTGCGCCATGAGTTCAAACAGGTGCTGAACTCATGGCACTGAATTTCATTTATGGAACACCTATGGACAGAACCAGGTTCAAACATTACAGTGCCCTGGACCAAGAAAAATCAGGCACCTCCAAGTATACATATTTAATATAAAAAAAATGTACTCCCAATTTGAATTTCATATTTAAATTATATATATAGTTGTTTTTGTAACAAATGGAATCAGCATATTCTCCAGAACAACTGTGAAATTTTTAGCACATCTATTACTTGAAACTGGGCACTGAAATAAATTTTTTTAATATTTTCTCGCAAATTTGCTGTGCACAATTTTGAAACTTTATTTCACTGTCAATTTTTATATTTACAAATGAATTTGCTTGAGTTGAACATACTTATGAAATATTTGTCTGCAAATTTTGCTTTTAAATATTCAGCATAAGCAATATTATTATAATAAAAATAATGAGTTGGACACTTAATGTACTCATTATCTGAAAATTTACTTTCAGTAAGTTTAATATTTTCGAGGTTAGTCACAAATACTCATCTACTTGACATATGTTTAGTATGTTCTTTCATTTGATTTGACCACCCCCTCAGTAACCAACATGATATTTACATATTAAAACTAAATAAGTAAAAACACCATAACACTAAAACTTTTCACAATAATTAAGATCTTAAGCTAAAATAAGTTTTAGCTTAAAGCTTTAATTATTGTGAAAAGTTTTAGCATTATGGCATTTTTACTTACTGGGTTTTAATATGAAAATAGAAAAAAATATCAATGTTTGTTACTGTGGGGGTAATCGACTCAAACGAAAGGGTATACTAAACATATGTCAAGAAGTAGATGAGTACTTGTGACTAGCCTCGAAAATATTAAACAATATTTTTTAGGATTAAAAAAAAATATAGTTACTACCGACATCCATTGTAAATCGACTGAAATAACTGAGAGCAAGAGGAAATTAATAAATAAATTAGTAAAATAACTTACAACTCAACACTTTTTTTCTCTACTTTTTTGTGGCAAAATCGCAAATGCACTCATTCTTTCCTGAGAACTAGATATCCTCAAATAATTATGAATAGTTTTCAAAAGAGAAAAACTTCAACAACAGAGGAGTTACTGAGGGATATGCATAGGTACATTCTTATGATAACATTATCATTTGGAAAATCTGAATGAATTCTGTTTTTTCCTAATAATATCGCAACATATCTTCAACAGGAACTCTATCATTAGCATACATACATATCACTAAGTTGTTCTCTGAGATTCAGAGGTTAGCTCCAATACAAACTACCAGGTAATTTTTACTTACTGTTGCTGTATTAAACCTACTTCAATTATGTTAAAATTTCTGAAAATGCAGACATTCTTGTTTGAATTTAGATAAATAGTCCAGCTGGGGCTGCTGTGAAATGTATTGTGTAACAATTCACTCTCCTCCTCGGTCACCCACACGACCCTGGGGGTATTGATCTTCTAGAAATCTACTTCATGGAGTAAACCATTTTGAGTTTTTGATCATCCCACTGTCATTCTCAAATTTACTCAAATGCCTTGTAAAAACCATTCACTCTATCCTCCAAGTCCCCTGCTCTTCTTATGCACGACCAGCTCTCAGTGAGATATGTTAAAAGAAAGCCCTCTTTCTCTCTTATTTTCTTTAGAGTTTTAACTGATCTTTCCAGGAAGAAGTAACTTTGCTGGCTTACTGACTTCATCTTTTCCCATAATTCTTGCCACCCTGTTGGTCGTCCTTGCTCAAAATGAATTGATATTTTTAATAATTAAATAAATTGAAAGAGTACTAAAAATTATAATAAGCTTTAACTGTAACATTATACTACTCGGTAGGGTTGGTCATTTTGCTGGCAAAAAGGTATTTTTGCCGGGACAGTGGCAAAAACTGGTAAAAACCAGGCAGAAATGGAAAAAACCGGCAAAAATGGAAAAATGGAAAATACGTTAGACTAAACACAATAATGCACTTTACATAGCAATGATTTATAGTCATATCAACAGTGAAATACTTTTTTATATATCACTCAGCATCATTTATTAATTTTGTTAATTTAAAAACATAATTTAAAATACAATGTAAAACGATTTCAATGCTGAAAAAAAATTAAAGTGTTCCAAGAATCTGTTTCATCAGTGGATGAAACTGATTCTTAGAAATTAAGATTGCTTAGAAATTAATAAGAAACCATATAAGTAGTTGATTAAAATATTTTGGGAATTAATTATAATTTATGGTGGGGT
The DNA here is from genome assembly GCA_039090855.1 of Macrothele yani. Taxonomy (NCBI): domain Eukaryota; kingdom Metazoa; phylum Arthropoda; class Arachnida; order Araneae; family Macrothelidae; genus Macrothele; species Macrothele yani. The sequence continues at coordinate 114,932,789 of CM077029.1, read as the reverse complement.
TTCCATTTCATTAAAATATTTTTAAAAAAGGTAAATTTTTGTCAGTCATCAATTTTTTAAGAGATACAAGGGTTTATATGAATTATGAACTAACTTCTACGTTGATTAATTTAATGTCATAAGTTTTTTTTTTTTATCTTACTTTAGTATACTTGAGTTTTGATATGCTTTTATACTATTTTTTTGCAGAAAGAAAGATTTTCGCCTAAGAAACATAGTCAGAACTTGAAATTTAAGACTTTGTATGGAGGGGAGTAGTGCTGGGTGATACATAAAAAAACCCGATGTACTTCTAACATCAATGCATCAATGTTAAACTCTGAGAACATCACAACCACGATGTTCCGTGAAGAATCGTACAAACACTGGGAATCGCCGATTCTGCTAGCGATGTGAGGGTTACGATGTTCCGTGAAGAAACATACATACCCCGGGAATCGCTGATGCAGCCAGCGATGTGAGGGACGCACGTGACAATTTGTAGCTTCGATCTCACATCGGCCAATCCGGTCTGCTCATAGCCGCATACGGAGGCGAAATATCGGATGATCTCATGATGTTTCGTTCAAGACATTACATCATGAGGTTCCGGGGAGCTATGTTGAACAGATCGCCAAACGGCAGAACATGAGATGATCTCATGATTTTTCACTCAAATGAAGCAAGAATTAGTCCGAATTACTGATCGCTTCAGCACTGTATGGCATACAAGGGAGAGCAACATCGGGGATATCACGATTTGTGCTTTACGAAGCGTGCGTGAATCACTGATGTCACATGTTAGCAATTTACAGCCAGTTTCACCCAAATTGCTGCAGGAAGAGAATGGTATTATTGCTAAAATATTGCAACAGTATTATGAATTATTTTGGCAACATTGTTACCTCTAAATTATTGTAAAAGTTACCACCACAAATGAAGTACCAATTCTGCATTTTATTATAAAAAAATGCCTGTAATATTTAAAAGTTAATCATCATAAGCAACCTGGAAAGCAACTTCTGCAATTTTATTTTACCAAGGGCTTCTCAACTTAATAAATTGAAAAGAAAAGAAAAACAAACAAACATTGTTAAGCAAATAATGTACAAAGGAGGCAGGAGAAAAGACCCTATTTGGGAATCTTTTGATGAAGTATCTATCAATGAAAAAACTGCTGCAAAGTGCAAAAGATGTGGACATGTACAGAGTAATAAAGTAGCCAGGATGAAAGTACATGCTTTTAAGAACTGTGTGAAAAAGGCTTCAAGTGAATGTGTGAAAGTACTTCCTTTATCCATGCCAACAGATGTGACCAAGAACAAGGGTTACCTTAGTAATTCAGAGACAGGGTGTGGGGAAGAAGTTGATGAGCCACCTCCCAAGATACTGTGTTTAGGAGGCAGTATCAACAAGTTTGTCTCAAAACCATCAGATCGTGATAAAGTAAAAATTGATTTGATGGTTGCTAAACTATTCTATGCCTGCAATATTCCATTTGCTGTTGTGGTAAGTGATTTAAAAAAACTTAATTCACATCTTGAGGCGAAGCTATAAATTACCTTCACGTAAAAGAACTGGCAGATGGCCTTTTAGATGCTGTTTAGAATGAAATGGAACAATCACTTATAGAACATTTGAAAGAAAAAGAAGGAACTATTGTGATTGATGGATGGAGTAACATTCATAATGAACTGATAAAAGCTTCATGTATTCAAGTTTGTGGAACATCATATGTTGTGGATGTAGAAGCTACAGACGCAACTAAAAAGACAGCAGAATTCTTGATTGAGAAACGCAATAAGGTCATTTTGACTGTTAAAACCAAGTATGACTGTGAAATTAAAAGCATTGTTAACGATAATGCTAAGAACATGGAGAATGAGATCTGAACTTGGAAAAACAAGATGAAAATTCTACATTGATATCATACAGATGTGGAGCTCACATGGAAAAAATGAGATCTGAACTTGAAAAACAAGATGAAAATTCTAAATACATTGATATCATACAGAAGTGGAGCTCACTGGTTGAACCTTCTAGGTGAAGATATAACATCTAGTAGTGTGCTAAAGCATCTAGGAGGTGCATAAATATTTCCAAAATCATCATGCGCCTGGATCATGGCTCCGAGAATGTACAGGGTTCCCACTCAAAAGTAGAAAAAAATTCCCTGACTTTTCCAGGTTTTCCAGGTGGTTCTGAGAGTTTTTCCAGAGCAGCAAATCAAATAACATTGCGACAAATTGTTGCATTTCCTTACATTCCTTACGAAAGCATACATTTGTTAATTCTTTAAATAACTGTTCTTTATACAATTACCTGCTTTTTATGAATAAAAATTAAATGCATGAGGCATATTATTTTTGGTATTATAATTCCATGATCTTTTCTGAACCTAAGTGGTATACTGCCCATGTACAATTTGTTAATACATTCCCGTAGAAACAGTTCATTGTAAGAAAAAATCTGTATGTTAAATAGTTTGTTTTCCTTTCTTCTATAGCACAGTGTAGATAAGCTTAATGACCGAATGGGCTCCTGCTCAGAGAAATGTTGAAAGAGAATCACCCAACAAAGGGCTTTGATCCATTGTTTAAGTGGTTCTCTTGTGATGTGTTTCTCCAAGCAAGAGTGTACCAGGCCACTGTGCCTAACTGTTCCATGTTACAAAATATGAAGCAAACTATCTGCAGAAATCGAATAAAACCGTAATGTCTACAGGCAATTTTTTAAATTCAGTTTTGATAATTTTTAGAGAACTAAGGAATAATGTGTATTGAAAGCAAGATTTATCAAATTCTAGACAGGCTGTAATTGCAAATAATTGCTTACCTGAAATTAATACTGATAATGTTATGTTCATCTCACATGAGGGAGAATTAAAAAGACACCACATAATGAATGTCCCGATTATACAGTCCATAAAGATAAACAGAAAATATGGAATATAAAAGATAAATAACTTTCATTTTCCCTAATTACTTTATAGTTACAAAAATTAGTGTATTTAGCATAAATTTTACATAATATTTAACAAAATCATGTCTTATTTTTTTTGTTTCAGGTTTAACGACCACCATAAGCAACTTGTTGGGCTATATCCGTCTATCCCTAATTTAGGACTATTGGCTTCACGAAGAAGGAGAGCCAGTGCCGTAAGATAAACACACCACATATACCTCATCTGGGACTTGAATCCAGGCTCACTTGGACGAATAGTCAGAAGCCAGAGCTTAGACCACTGCACCACCGAGGTGGCAAACCATGTATTTACATGTTTTAAAGAATATTTGAACAAAGACTTAATTTAAATTCTACATATAATGAAATATTTCAATCGATTAGGTGAAATTATATAACTGGTTTATCTGTATTTTAAGTGCACACAAGTATATAAATAACATTTTAAACGACTCACAACATTTAGAATTCCAGTTAGGTTTAAAAATGCAAGCTGGGAGAATGTGACTGAAGAGAATAAATTGCCGTTAAATGATACAATGCTGAAGCTTTAAATCCTTTAAGTGCTTATTTTACATAAATATTAAAGAACACAGAAACTTTTGCTGAAATTGAAGTCTAATGGGAATGATAAAATGGAGAGTGTCTGACAGAGTCTCTTAACATTTTGTTAGAGCGGTTCTATCAAATCGATCTAACAATTTGTATTTTCTATTGGAATTCACTTAGAATCTTTAAAGACAAAGCAAACTAAAACAGCTATTAAAAAATAAAAAAAAAGAAGAGAGAGAGAACGAAAATCATGACAGCATTTCTGCATCTGAGGAAAAACGTGTGCCAGTACCATCCCAACAATTCTAGCAATCAGGGAAAATACTGCTGACATTTAAAAATCAAAATTGTAATTATTTTAGCTAAAGTTAGTTCTTGCACTTGGCAATGAGAACATCGAATCTATGCTATTTCAGAGGTGCCAACCTCTAGCAGAACATATCAGTAATAAATAGGGGATTTTTCAGTAATGTTTCAATAATGTAACACAAACTTTCAGTAATGTAACACACCATTTTTTTATTAAAAAGTTAAGGACAATATTATAGTATTACTGTGTAACCTGTAATACTTGTATGAGGTGCCTATCGGTAATCACCATACGTCGTGTCGTTAACGCGTGGAATGGGTATTTCATGAGAAATTAATGCATGAAATATGTAATAACTTTGCATGTTTACACTATCCTCACAAAAAAAATATGAAATTAAATTATCAATATTGTACTTACCTCATGTCATTGCTGACATAAAAACTCCCTTGTTGCTTGTTTTGCAGTGGTATATTCTTTTTCAGAAAACTTTTTATAACATAGCTCACCTGAGGAAAATGCTTTACTTTTCTGTACAAGAAGGGCACTTAATGTTTTGGTGCTCATTGTTGGGCAAAAGTACGCGAGGTATTTCCTTACTATACTAAATATTCTCTACGTAGAGGAATTGCTGTGAGGGATAGTCAATATTACCAACATTAGTTTAGGCAATGTGGAATACTTGGGAAGGCCGGATGAATCCTTTGTCTTAGACATTTCATTCCATGCCACATCTGCTCAAGGATATCCAGCTTCATCAATATCAGTCTGGGAACATGGCATGAAAGAAGCGACCAGCATGATCACAGCTTGCTATAGGTAGGTTATGCTCCACAACGATTGTAGTAAACAGCGATTCAGCGTTTATCACGCTATTTTCATTCTTTTTTGCAAAAAAATTATCCAAAGGCTTTGATCGAGTCTTTAATTTTACACAATCCTGGTGTTTGTTTTGACTGGATATGCCTTCCGCAATCATCTCCTCCTACATGGGCTACTGATTACTCTCATATTAGAAGGCACGCAAGGAAACCTTTATTTCAGCATTTGTAACATTTTCCATTTCCTTGCTCAAGATTTGGATGTTCCTGGAGAAACCTCTTTGCATATTTATTTGTTTCAGAAACTATAATTCCAAGGATGAAATTGGTACAAAACAAGTAAAAAATATGCAATAGGTGCCACATCAGTTGCCGGAGCATGTTTGGGCCCCTGCATTTCATGTTAATAAAAAAAGATGCTGAGGTTGTTCATCACTTCTCTCTATTAACATCCTCCCATTCACTTTCAGAACTTTCATGATCTGAAGATTCACTATGAAGATCTTCACCCTCTGAAGAAGATATGGTGTGCGTGGCACGGTGGCTAGTTTTTTGGCTTGATGTTGCTAGGCCAATATCACTCTCAGATGATTCAAAATCATCACCATCACTTGGCAAACTTTCACTCTCACTACAAGCCACTTCAAATAACCTTAGAAAACAATTTCACGCAGTGGGAAAAAGCACGTCTCCTAGTCTGAGGAACAAGCTGTCAATAAAATCATCCTCTGCTAACACGAGTTTGGAAAAAGATGGGGATTCGTAATTCATGGAGTTTTGCGATTGTGTCTGTTTGTTTGGGAAAAAGAAATGAATAATGTGAAGAGCTTCTAGTAATAAAACACCGCACTTCGTTCTCCCGCGCGGCGAAAGTCCGCAAGAAATATAAACATCCGTCATCACGGGACCACGGGTTGCGACGAGTTGATCGTTATTGCACTTCGAACGGGGCTCGAAAAAGTGATTTCCGACAGTACGACGTCTTATAATTCACCAACAATGCAAAGTGAACAGCACTGCCTCAACTGCAGCAGGAAAAGTTTTGGCTAAAGTAACCTTTCTCCCGTCACACGGAAAAGTGCGTGGGGAACCGATAGCAAGCGCAAACTCTTTTACGATGACACTTACGGCATATTTACCTGTAATTTTAGTCGTATTATCCGCAGACCACGAAATTCATATTAAAAAAAAAAAAATCCTTCGTATAATCCGCAGACTGTGACATTCAGGAAATAAAAATCGCCGTATAATCAGCACATCATAGATGTTGAACCAGAAGTGGAATTTCCGACAGAAAAGTCGGTCACATAAATAAATAAATACATCGCTCTTTCCACGTTCCAGAAACACATAGCAACCGAAAAATTGTTTACAGCCGCCGCCGGGGAATTGAACCATGGATCTCTCCATATATAGCCTAGCGCGTTAGCTTTACACCATGGTGGCCAACAATCCACGGTGCTATGTGTATTTTTAAATCAGCTTCTGACATCATAAATCCGTAAGATGGGCTCAGCTACTGAGACAGTTAAATCCAAAGAGCGAGATCCAAAGTAAAAATCCTCCAAATACGTGGCGTCAGAAAATAAATAAATACATCGCTCTTTCCACGTTCCAGAAACACATAATGAGTCCGAAGAAGTAAGAGAGAAAAAAAAAAAAACGATTTTATTAAATGAAGAAATTCATTTTTAAAGGTAACTGTTTTATATCTCCGGACAGATAAAGGGTGTGGCATCCATAGATCACGCCGATGCAGCTCCAGAGTATTGCATTACACCTTGCCAATGACGAAAGGCTGATACAGAACAAGTCGTAGAAATACCGTATGTACTCGTGTATAAGTCGAAAGTTTTTGGAGGAATTCCTGCTTTCAGAGTTGAGAGATCGTCTTATACGTGGGCCAATAAAAAACCCGGTGAATTCTCCCGCGGAATAAACCGACGGATTTGTTTACGTTTTAGATCGCAACACAGAGGCTTTCCGTATGTTGCTGCACGATTGTGTTCTGACCTCAAAACTATCGCGCAGTGACACGATCATATCCTCAATTCTGTCCACCACTTCAAGCTTAAATTCGGCAGTGTAACTGAAACGTTTCCTTTTCAGAGACATCATGATTAGCAATGAAGGAAAACAGCAGCAACGACGTTCGCCAAAACAACGAAAGCAAACTAGACACAAGGTCGCGCACATGAAATCCGAAAGGAGAAACGCATAGGTTCGTGCAGCAAGTGCTGTGCGTACTTCTTTAGCTTTTTGCCCAAAACAGAGCCGGCACGACAGTCAGAGCTCTCCTCAACGATATCAAAATGACCCCTGTCAACCCTCCCCACAACTTTCCCGATCTTTCGTTACGACATTCCTCCCCCTCCTCCCCGCTCCGTACAAACTCCTGAACTGAGGAAAATTCTTCCGAGGGAGTTCCTTTTCCAATTATTACACCCTTCCCTGCACAATCACGCTGCAGATTTTTTTAAATCGGAAGGTTGTAAATTATTTTTTTTTTAAATCGGCGTACTAACCGCATCGGTGTATAATCCGCAAAACCTATAATTTTAACTTTTTTAACAGATAATCCGCGGATTATACGAAGAAAATTACGGTACCATTCTTCCGATAATATCGCTGTTTGACGATATGGATTCATGGACATTCCATTTTTTTTTTTTTTTTTTTTTTTTGATTGGAGGTTTAACGACCACCGTGAGCAACTCAATGGGCAACTCAGCAGTCGCCCGTCCCTAATTTAGGGTCACTGGCTCCTGGGAAGGGAGAGAGCCAGTGCCTTAAGACAAACACAACATCCATGCCTTAACGGGATTCGAACCCGGACCCCTTACAGACGAATGATCAGAGGCCATCGCTTAGACCACTGCGGGACATTCCATTTCAAAACGATATGATTGATAAATGATATGATCATTGAGACGCCGAAATCTGCAGTCTGATTCGGAAAATATGCGGATCAAAATCGAAGGCCGACAAATCGGCAGCGTCGCACTAAAAGGGTTTAACGAAAAAGGATACAAAATTGAGATTCTCCAAAACACACTGAAATCCGTAATTCTTCCAACCTGCCCCTAATTCCGTAATCTGACAGTCGAAACCGTAATAATTACGGGCAATTCGTAATAGTTGGCACCTCTGCTATTTGCTTCTAAATAACGCAGCATAGGATATTTAGACATTGCGCTGTTAAATTTCATAACCAATAAGCTAGCACACAGAGATCCTAATGCCATAACGGCAAAAAAAAAAAAAAAAAATTAAACCCTGGATAAAGAAAAAATAATGGAAGCAACAAGTGGAGACAACTAACAGTTAATACGGAATACCATTTTGCCTGAGAGACTACAATTCATACAAGTACTTCCAAAATCCGGAAGTCTTAAAATTGATTGGCTACGTTTGTGACACAAACATTAGTACTGAACTTTTCTCGCAGGTCACAGTTCATTTCCACGCTACGTCAAATTACTTGTACGGGAAACAATTAGAGGAAGTTTTGTGTGCTCATAAAATCCTCCTAACACTTTTTTTCAACATAATTTTTCATCCTGTGGCGAGTGGCATGTTTATACTTAACAATATCTTTACGAAGGGCAAAACATTTTTGTGCGATGTTGATCAGGCAAAGTGCGAGAAAGGTCTGGAGCCCACTCAGGTCACTTGCAGTAACTCCCCACAAATAACGTCATCCAAAACGGAGACAGAAGCTTTAGCGCCTGCACTGACAAACCTGAAACCAAAAGAGCAAGCACGGCAAACATTTAAATCAGTAGTAACTAGGTAAATTTTTCATATTTTTTTCGGCAATGTGAGGGTAAAGATGTGAAATGAATAATTTATGCAACTCTTGTGAGGTGCAGCAACGCAAGAAAAATAATTTACGATTACAAGAAAATTTCTACCCCGTCTAACTTTTGTTCTCGCAAATTTTTTTCCCTATGTATAAGCTGAAACCTTAGGAAAAATTACGAGAGAATGATGAATTTTATATTTCTTATTCTAAATAACGGAGATATTTGCGTTTTTACGGAAAACGGTTCCATTATGCACAAAAATTCAAAAATAATATCTTCTAATCTATCAGAAACAAAAAAAGTTTAAACTTTTAGGGTTTTTTTTAATAATTTGGAAGCAGCTACCTGTAAGAATCAGAGATGTGTTGGTGGAAAATTATTTCAATATCTGACGATTTTGCGTGGAATGACCCAGATGTGAAAATCTATGGTTTCCGGGCGTCGGACTACCCTATTTTTCGCAACCAGCCAGCTCTTGCAGTAATCGGAATATCGCCAAAATAGCTATAAATTAATTTCTTCATGCATTATGAAATAGAAATAAGACAGAATCAAGAAAAATCTCTTTCCGGCCGTAAAACAACGAATCTTATTAGGATAACCAACATCCGGCAAAATAAAATGTTTTTGTACTGTTTAATAAAACACAAGTGAAACATGCAAAAGGAAAGGGAAAAAAAAAAGCGCAACTTCTAAAGTTTCCGATGAATTACGGCGAAATTTAAAATGGAACGTTATTTTCATATATCTTGTCCACTGTAAAAATTTCAGTCGGTTATTTAAAAAATTGAGGAAATTAGCTTTTTCATAATTTTTTCCCAGTCTACACAGAGAACCAGGACACCTACTTAGGAACAAGTGACTGCCTCTGCGCGAACGCAGCAGATAAGAGCCTGCGAAATGGGGGTGTGATTAATGGCTTTCTCTCACACTTTGACGTGTCAGTTTAGAGCATCTGGAGATGGGGGAAACCGCGAAGAGACGCACTCCCCAGCACAGCTGCACTTTAATCGGTGGGTGGGTTGCCTCGAAGGATAAAACAACTCGGAATTATTTTTAAAACTTAGCAATACAGAAATATATTCTACAGAAGTCTGAAAGAAAATATTTTTTGGCAAAATAAAAAATTCCCTGACTTTTCAGTTCCCTGATAAGAAATTCCCTGATTTTTACGGAAAAACACGATTTTCCCTGAGTTTTCCCTGATTTTTGGAACAATTTTCAAATTCCCTGAGAATTCCCGGTTTTCCCGGTTTTCCAGGTGGCGTGGGAACCCTGATGTAGTGGTCATGTTTCTCCTCAGTTACCGGGAAAAACTAGGTGCAACAGCCAACTGACTTGTCTAGAAACTTTTGTGCAAAACCACAGCTCATACATAAAAACAGCAAATGAACATTTTGAAGAGATGGATCAAAACATTGTAACTCGTATATGTGATTTTAATCTTTACCAGCAAGTCAAGGATCTTATTAAACAATTGAAACTTGTATCAAGTGCCTTAGATATTCTTCAGTGTGATTCAACAACATTAGCAGATGCTTGCCATACATGGTGCCATCTATTGAAAAATGATAATTTGAAGCCACACTTTTATACAGTAAAAAAACGGTTTGCACAAGGAATTTTGCCATGTCATTTCATTGCATATTTGCTGCATCCTAAATATAGAGGTGAACACCTAAATTTTGCACAAAAGGAAGATGCAAAAGCATGGGTGGGAAAAATTAATCCTGACTGTATCATGCACCATTAACTTTGAGCTTAAGGAAAAGCCTTTTCTTAGTACATATTTTATGGAACATGTAACAACAACAATCAATGCTCATTAGTGGTCGGAAAGCGTTGCAAGATCATTCAAAATTTCCGAAGACTTTTGTATGTTAATTGCTCACCTTCAAACATGCCCATCAAGTAGTGCTGCAGTAGAAAGAATATTTTCAAATTTTTCATTTGTGCACTTCAAAATAGGCTTTCTACAGAAAATGTTTCAAAACTTGTTTTTTGTTATGCAATGCTGAAACAACAAAAAATTGGCTTTGATGTAGGAGATATTGCTGAATTAGATGATGAAACATTACTGAAGTATGAAATGTGCCTTTGTATCCTTAAAATGAAATTTGAATTTAAAAAGTAGAATCTGTTTCATTTATTTCAATTTTATATATTTTTTATTTATATTTCTTATTTGTGCATGGGCTGTAAGATTTGTTAAGTCATCTTCATGAAATTGGGTGTAAATTTTTTGGGTTTTGAAATATTGTTAATAATTAATTTCTCAGTATAAACATGAGCAGTTTGTTAATAGCTTTTGATTTTGATTATTGTTTTGAATGAGGGAATGATTTTCATCCCTATGAATTGGGTAAACAAAATTATACCTTTATAAACACATAATTTGTATTTTGTACTCATATTTCCTTAAATCAGTTTCAAAGGAATAAAAAAAAAATAAGTCAAAAAATAATACTTAACCCTTAAATCAAGGTTTAAAAATTCAAAATTATTTCATTTTCCTTTAAAAACATTTATAGAAAACAAAAAAATTACTTGATTATATGCCCTATAAGTAAACACAGTAAATCCCTATTTTTGCCACTTTGGCAAATTTGGCAAAAACCTATTTTTGCTGGGACGTTTTTTTCCGGTTTTTACCGCATTTTTTTCCCACCTGTAGCAAAAACTTGCCAACCCTGCTACTCGGCTTTATTTGTAGAAGCGCAAAATGTTATTTCTCTCTCACTGCCACATTTTTTTCTCCTATTTATTTCCAAAATAAAGTTAAACGGCTTTTGTCACATGTATTCCCAAAATTTGTCACCCCACAATTTGCAGCGCCCTGAGCCATAGCTAGGTTGGCCCAACTGTAAACCTATCCCTACCTGTGAGAGATGGAGGGGAGAGAGAAGGGGCCAGCAAAGCATGGTACCATATTTATTCCTGTATAGGACAAGATTTTTATTGCTCAGAAAATCTAAGTCATTTTATGTGCACAAGAAAAATATTCTTTGCACATTTTGTAATGATATTTTTTACTGCCTATAGCTCACAAATCCATTACGGCAGGAAGGTGTCAAGGTTACCTTGGGGTGCTTGGATAGCTTAGCCTTCCCACTAGAGTAGCTGATCTGTTGCTGTATTTGACTCAGACACTTCCACCTCTTTACTTTAAAGTTAAAGTCCAAATCCACCCCTTATCCTACATGTGATAAAAAATGGCAAACTGCATTTGCCTGCAGAACCTAAAGTGACAATGAGTTTACCATCCAATCAATGACATCAAAACTGAATGCACACCCCCTCCCCTCAAAAAAACAACAACAACTACCCTTTATTTGAAGAAGAAATTTAGAATGAGTTGAAAAGAAGAATTGAGGAATATTTATAGCAATGTGCTTTGTATGGAAGATCCTTGCACACAGGAGAGCATTATACTAAATGTTACACAGTTCTTATGATAAAATGCAGCATCCAATATTGTGTATACATACATACATATCACGAAGCTGTTCTCTGAGATTCAGAGGTTAGCTTCACAAAGAAATACAAACTACCAGATAAATTTTACTTACTGTTGCCATATCAAACTTCTCCATTTACAGCGATCTTGACATACAACTCGGGCTTCACTGATATTCATCACACGCCGTACACAAGATCTTCTATACTTCATACTTATAAACTTTTTCTCATGCAGACACTCCTGAATCTGATCCTCCCATGACTTCCTTGGCCTTCCTCTGCCTTTCCTTCCTGCCACTTGGGCTAAAAAGATTTTCTTAGTAAGCATCTCATCAATATTGTGTATTGAATATCAAAATTCTGTTCTTCAGCATACTGCAAAATTTTGTTTCTCAGGTGTAAAATTTTGTTTCTCTTCTGTATATATATATATATATATATATATATATATATATATATACAAAGGGGATGTAAGGTCAGGTGATGCGTAACATCACAGCCTCTCCTTGACAAATGTCAACCCCGCCTTCTCGTGGTGCATCCTGTTCCCACTAAAGGGGCTCTGACGACCGCCCATAGCGGTATAACTATACCATCGGGATTAGAGGAAATTCTATCCCACACTCACCAACCCGCTTGGCCAGCGTGGTGAGTTATGGCCAAACCCCTCCGAAATGATTCCACAACTTAAATCTTGGCCCTCAGTCTCCGGCAGCTGGAATGTACCTGGCCAAGGCAGCTGCCAGTGCGACATGAAGGCAGAGGGTGCTAAGAATCCCCGGAGGACCGGACTAGGCTGCCATCTGATGCTGACCTTGGCTACTTACAATGGACGCTCCCTATCTTCTGATTCAAGGCTTTGAATTGGAAGAGGAACTACAAAGGATCAAGTGGGACATCGTGGGGCTAAGTGAGGTAAGGAGAAAAGGAGAAGATCTCATCGAACTGAAAAGTGGACATCTCTTCTACTATCGTGGGACAGATACTGGCAGAACTAGTGGTGTTGGATTTATAATAAACAAGAAACTGAAGGATAAAGTTGTAGAAGTTGAAAGTTCCTCTGACAGAGCTGCACGACTTGTTATCCAACTCTCGAAAAGATACCAGGCTCAGATTATTCAAACTTATGCACCCACCACAAGTCATCCTGAAGAAGAAATTGAAGAATTTTATGAGGAAATTTGTCATCTAAATAATAAAGGTAAGCAGCACTTGAAAATAATTATGGGGGATTTCAATGCAAAAATAGGGCAACGGCAACAGAATGAAACTTCAGTAGGTAAATTCGGTCATGGCAACAGAAACCAGCGTGGAAATACTCTCGTTGAGTTTGCAGAGGCAGAAGGGTTTTTCATCTTGAACTCCTTCTTCAAGAAAAAGCCACACAGGAAATGGACATGGAGACATCCAAATGGGACGACAAGTGAAATTGATTTTATTATGTGTAACAAAAAATTCGTCATAGAAGACTGCAGTGTGCTAAACAAGTTCAACACAGGCAGTGACCATAGATTGGTGAGATGTAAGATGCACCTCAACACTAAACTTGAACGTGGCAAGCTCATAAGACAAACAAAATCTATTGACATAACCAACCTTAAAAAACACCATAATACCTTCAATTTAGAACTGAAGAACAGGTTCTCTGCTTTAGAAGGCCTAACATCGGAAGAAGTGGACATCTCTGAAGTTAACAGAAAAGTAAACCAAAGCTCTTATGGAAACAGCAACAAAATTAGCTGGGTCTAAGAACAAGTTGCATGTGAACAAATTATCAGGAAAAACCAAAATGTTGATGCAAAAAAGAAAGAGAGATGAGGACAACTAAAGAAAATGTGACTTCCAAAGTGGAATATATAGAGCTATGCAAGACAGTAAGAAAAAGTATCACTGAAGACGTAAGGAAATTCAACTGTGAACTAGTGAGGAAAACAATTGAAAACAACCAAAGCCTAAAGATAGCAAAGGGACATCTCAGTAAGGGAAGAAAACAGATTATGGCACTGAGAAAAGAAGATGGTTCTGTAACAAGAAATAGAGGCGAAATTTTGACAAGAGTGAAAGATTTCTACTCCAAATTATATGAAAGGGATGATATATGCACTCCAGACATCATGAAAGATACCAGTACCAGAGTTCCTCCAGTCCTTCCAGCAGAAGTTGCACATGCAATCAAGAACATGAAGCGAGGAAAAGCTCCAGGAGAAGATGGAATTACTGTAGACATCATACAAGAAGCAAGTGGAGAAATCGAAACAGTACTCGCCCAAATTTTCACTCGATGCCTTAATGAAGGAAAGATTCCTGAGGATTGGAACACCGCTACAATGATCCTGCTACATAAGAAAGGTGACATTGAGGATCTCGGAAACTACAGACCTATCAGCCTCCTATCAGTAGTTTATAAAATCTTCACTAAAGTTCTTTCACACCGCTTGAAGGTAACACTGGACATGGCTCAACCGACCGAGAGAACAAGCTGGATTCAGGAGTGGCTACAGCACAATAGATCATATCCACGTGCTGAGAGAACTAATTGAAAGAGCGAGGGAATATGAACTTTTATTGTGCATGGCTTTTATCGATTATGAAAAAGCCTTTGATTCGGTGAAACCATCAGCAGTTACAATGGCTCTGAAAACCTGCGGTATTGAAGATGCATACATTAATATTATTAATAACATCTATGAAAATGCAAGTGCAAAGATTAGGCTGTTTGAAAATACAACACACGTAAAAATTGGAAAGGAGTGAGACAAGGTGACACCATATCTCCGAAGCTCTTTAATGCCACATTGGAGGGTGTTTTTCAGTCGCTGAGCTGGGAAAACAAGGGGATAAAGATTAATGGAGATTATCTAACCCACCTTCGTTTTGCTGATGACGTAGTCATTTTTGCAACTACCCCATCAGAGCTGCAGAGTATGATCCAGGAACTTGCTGACAAGAGTAAAGAAGTGGGATTAAAAATGAACTTTCAGAAGACAAAAGTGATGTTCAATGCTTTCACAAGAAATGAAGATTTATCGATTGATGGAGAAAAGCTTGAGATAACAGGCACGTACGTTTATCTTGGACAGCAGATATCAAGTGAGGGTCACATTGATGAAGAAATTAATCGGCGTACAAAACTTGCCTGGAGAGCTTTTGGAAGAAACAGCATAATTTTCAAGAGCAATATGCCATTATGTCTTAAAAGAAAAGTGTTTGATCAATGCATCCTTCCAGTGCTTACGTATGGTGCAGAGACGTGGACCTTAACTAAAAGAGACATACAAAGGCTGCAGACAACTCAAAGAAGCATGGAGAGGTGCATGCTTGGTGTAACCAGGAGAGATAAGAAGAGGAACTCGTGGATCCGAAAAATGACAAGAGTGGAAGACATCATGATCAGAGTTAAATCCCTGAAATGGCAATGGGCTGGACATACTGCCAGAAGGACAGATCATCGATGGACAGCCGAAATTTTAGATTGGATTCCAAGGGACAGGAAAAGACCCAGAAGAAGACCACATGGGAGATGGGTGGATGAAATTCGAAAGTATGCAGGGGTGACATGGAGGAGACTGGCACAAGACAGACCGTTGTGGAGGAAACTTGGGGAGACCTTCGTCCAGCAGTGGATTGATAATGGTTGACAATGATGATGATGATGATATACAAAGAAGCATGGAGAGGTGCATACTTGGTGTAACCAGGAGAGATAAGAAGAGGAACTCGTGGATCCGAAAAATGACAAGAGTGGAAGACATCATGATCAGAGTTAAATCCCTGAAATGGCAATGGGCTGGACATACTGCCAGAAGGACAGATCATCGATGGACAGCCGAAATTTTAGATTGGATTCCAAGGGACAGGAAAAGACCCAGAAGAAGACCACATGGGAGATGGGTGGATGAAATTCGAAAGTATGCAGGGGTGACATGGAGGAGACTGGCACAAGACAGACCGTTGTGGAGGAAACTTGGGGAGACCTTCGTCCAGCAGTGGATTGATAATGGTTGACAATGATGATGATGATGATGATATGATATATATATATATATTTGTTAAGCAAACATCTGATTCTATCAGAATTAAATGTCTGCTTAACAATTCATAAATGATTAATATTCAATCCACAATTAGCATAATATGATGTTATGTAATAAAATATTATACACCCATATCTATGAATAAATAACTTCTGCATTTAGGTATAACTAATTATTTATTTATCTAATAGCCGAGCTTTCGCACCTCAACAGAGGGCTTTTTCAAGTTGTATGAAGCCTTGAAAAAACCCTCCGTTGAAGTGTGAAAGCTCGGCTAATAGATAAATAAATAATTAGTTACACCTAAATACAGAAGTTATTTATTCATTATATGGTGCTCATCGATATTTCATTTCACTTCTTTTGATCAGCAAACACTTTGGGAAGTTTTTCAATTGCTAGCCACCAGAGGATCTTTTGATCAGCAATGACTTTGGGGAGTTTCTCAACTGTTAGCCCTCTAGATGCCACTGTTTGTAGTCAATATGTTTGACAACCTGTGTCTTACCATTACAACAGGTATATCTGATACATAACATCAAGCATTAAAAATATAAAACAATAAAAATAACTTAAAATTTTGCATCTGGTTAAAAAACTTTTATTAATAATTTGGATAGTTTTCAAAACATTATATTACCTTGTGTGAACGTATCCACTGCTCCAAATTACTCTCCAGAAGGTAAAAGGCCTTAATATAACTTTCAACATGCTCCTTTTCTGGAAGTGGCTGCAATTCTGTTAAATGTTCAACTTTAGTTAAAAACTGCTGATAATCCAATTGCATCAGGGCACGGCCACCATTGGTGCACTTTTTTGCTTGAGAAAACCTAACACAAAGAAAACTGACATAACACCAAAAACCTAGGCATGAATTGCAGGTCACTGATACTAGACACAACACTTTAAGTTTTTAATGAAATACTGTTTTTCTAATTTTTAATGCAAATACTTAAAAACTTTTGCAGTGAATAGTAATTCATATAGTTTCATAAAACGTTTTTACATCAGCCAAATAAAAATGATGGTGGAACCTTATGCATGAGGTACATGAAAAGGTTCTGTGATAAATGATGATTCATGCAGTTTCACAAAATTTATTTTAAGCCGAAACAAAGATGATGCAGAAACTGATCGTAGTGTTGATGAAACACAATAATTCACAAAAACGCAGGGAATGATAAATGAAAGATAGGTGGTAGATACATGTACATTTACAACACATTAATACAGATAAAAATGTAATCAATACTAAGATACTTATTCTAAGAACACGATATCAGTGTATAAGCACATGCAATCCAAGGCTGGGAAATGAGTAAGTATATTGTGGGAAATCAGTTTAGATTTTACATTGATGTTCCAGTTTATTGAATAAGGGTACTATGGCAATTGTCCTCTGTGATTTATCACAATGTATTCATGAAGTATGATGGATGTGGATGTCACCACACGATGGCATTTGGAACATTGAAGTTTCACACACCCTTACCCTAGGTATTCCTACTGCTATGCAGGCATGATCTTCAAACAAGTTCTGGTCTAACAACCATGAACACATTGGCAGTTATTGACAAATTTGCATCTACAGCTATTGACCAGCAGAAACGATGTTCAAAACTGTTTTCATGAGTTTGATTTCAAACCATAAATCATTTGTCAGACATGACAAGGACTGAATGTTCCTACATCAAGATTGCAATCCCCAGAATCTTGGGAATTTACAGCCGTTCAAGAAGAAGGTGGCAGGTTTTTTCGTTTTTTTTTTTAATTTCTTATTTCAGCGAAACAACATAAAGAGATAGATGCATATTTGAAATCATATTTATGTATAATTCTCTAAATGTCTGCTAGCGCTCTCCCACACTTTTGGAGACTTACCGATGGAATTTAGGCATAAAAACTGCTGCACATATAGTAGTCAAGCACAGAACTGGAGAAACAATCTTTGTAAATCTGTAAAAAAAAAAAAAAAAAAAAAAAAAAAAGAAAAAAGAAAGAAAGGCCTTAAAAGGTCCTTGCAACCGATCACCAGTTTCCACACTTCACAACTGAGTACTGGCATGAAACATGAAAATGGGTACAGATAGACTACACATAAAGTAGACAGCCACAAAACTGCTAAATTTCCAAAAAACTTGAATCAGGCCTAGGCCTAAGCTATGAATCAAAAAATGGCATAACCCCAGACTTAGGTACTTTCTGATGGAATTTTAACCTGAAAACCGGTACAAATGTACTAAGCATGAAGTAGATGGACACAATAATGTTGAGTTCTCAAAAGTTTTAATCAGGCCTGGGATAGGTACTAAAAGCCAGCAAGCTTGGGCACTTCCTGATGGAATTTCGCCATAAAAATTGGCACAAATTCACAACATGTGAGGTAGACAGACACAAAAATGCTACTTTCTCAAAATTTTTAATTAGGAGTTTGGGCTAGGTACAAAAAAAAAGAAAAAGAAAAAAGCCTAACCATAGGCTTTGATATTTTCTGGCAGAATTTCATCACGAAAATTTGTAAAAATGCGTTGCGCCTGAGGTAGACAGACACAAAAATGTTACAATCTCAAAATTTTTCAACAGTTTTAGGCCAGACACCAAAAATGCCTAACTGCAGGTTTGGGTATTTCCCGAAGGAATTTCACCATCAAATTGGTTCAAATGCACTGCGCATGAAGTAGACAGAAACAAAAATATTATATTTTCAAAATTTTTAATCAGGCCTAGGATAGGCACAAAAAAAAAAAAAAAAAAAAAAAAAAAAAAGATCTACTAACTGCAGCCTTTGGCACTTCCTGATCGAATTTTGTCATGAAAATTGCATATACGTACATACATACATATCACTAAGCTGTTCTCTGAGATTCAGAGGTTAGCTCCAAAAAGAAATACAAACTACCAGATATTTTTACTTACTGTTGTCGTATCAAACTTCTCCATTTACAGCGATTTTGACATACAGCTCGTGCTTCGCTAATATCCATTACACGCCGTACACAAGATCTTTTATACTTCATACTCATAATCTTTTTCTCATGCAGACACTCCTGAATCTGATCCACATATGTCTTCCTTGGCCTTCCTCTGTCTTTCCTTCCTGCCACTTGGGCTGAGAAGATTTTCTTAGTAAGCATTTCATCACTCATTCTTTCAACATGGCCAAACCACCGAAGCATATTGGTCTCCACCTTGCTAACAACATTTTGCTTCACATCACACAACTGCAATACATCTTCATTTCTCACACAATCATATCATGTCTTGCCACAAACCCCACGTAAGTAACGCATTTCTCCAGCACACAAACGACTCCTATGTTTCTTCTGCAGTACCCAGGTTTCACTACCATACATCAGAGTAGGAACAATTACACTTTCAAACACAGCCATGCGGGACTCTCTAGAGAACCCACCATTCCTGTAAAAACCTCCCAGAGCAACTATGACTTTCAAAGAAGAATTCACTCGCCTACTGATTTCACCATCCAACTTGTTCTCTCTGTCAAACATGCTTCCTAAATACACAAACTCACTCACCTGGTTAATCACAGTGCCATTTATACTTACATTACATTCAGTGCTACCTGTTCCTCTCTCAAACACCATAACTTTGGTTTTTCCCTTATTTATACTCAGTTTGAATTTCCTGCAAACTTCGTGTATCCGTGTCAACATACCCTGAAACTCACTTTTGCTCTCTGCCAACGGGACAGTGTCATCAGCATACAGCAATCTGCACACACGGATATCACCAAGACATAAACCACTATTATCTATTTTGGCATCACGCATGCATGCATCCATAAATATATTAAACAGCCATGGTGACATTACACAACCTTGTCTAACTCCTGCACCAATGGAAAACCATTTTGATAAAACACCATTCACTCGTACACAAGCTCTACTACCAGCATACATGGCTTTTACACTATTAAGTTGATTCCCAGTAACACCATATTCATTCAATACTTTCCACAAAAGTGTCCTATTCACTCGGTCATAAGCTTTCTCTAAATCTATGAAGGCAGTAAAAACTTTCTTCCCAACAGCCAGATACTTTTCAATCATCATGCGTAATGCAAAAATCTGGTTAGTGCAGCCTTTACCAGGCATAAAACCACTCTGAACATCCCACACTTTCAATGATGTAAGAACCCGTACTTTTTCAATAACAACCTTACCAAACACTTTCCCTGGCACACTCAGTATGCTAATACCACGATAGTTCTTGCATTCAGTCTGATCACCTTTTCCTTTATACAAGGGAACAATGATAGCATCCTTCCAATCCCGAGGGACCATTCCTAACTCCCAGCACAACTGGCAAAATTCAGTTAACCAGTCAATTATAGAGTCACCACCATATTTCAACATCTCTGCAGTTATGCCATCAACTCCCGGAGCCTTACCATTCTGAAGAGATTTTAGAGCTTTACACACTTCTTCTCTTGAGATCCCTCCTGTGCTTTAATCCCTTATTGTGACATCATCTGCATCTGTCTCAGAATCATCTTTGCTTTCCTGATCTAATAACTCACAGAAGTATTCACCCCATCTGTCACTTAACTCATTGGGCTCCCATAACATTTCTCCAATCTCATTCTTCACACAACTTACAACTTTGTTTCCCCTATTTTTTCTGAGTCTCGTGTACTTCCAGAAGGACTTCCTATCTTTCCAAAAAGCCAGTTCATGCCTTTCCACTTTCTCCTTCCTATCTTTTGCCTTACTGTGGCGAACCAGCTTAGCAGCTTCACGCTTCTTACAGCGATATTCATCTACAGAGACTCTACCCTGCAACATCCCCAAATAGGATTCCCTCTTTCTCTTTACTGCCTCTTCAATCTCACTATTCCACCAAGCATCACCTCTATTGTTACCCACAATTCTGGTGCCACAGACCTCTTTAGCAGCAGTGACAACACAGTTCTTAAAATATTCCCACTTCTTTTCTACATCCCTCTCACCAGACTTCAGATCCTTCAGTCGTTCTCTGAGTAAGTCAGAATACCGCTGATGATTTTCAAGGAGCCTATCAACCTTTATTCTTTCTATCCTGGGTCTCTTCCTATTCCTTTTCCTCCAACCAACATTAAGTTTCACTCGTGACACTACCAAGTAATGATCAGAACCAACATCCGCACCTCTCATCACATGGGTGTCAACAACTAAGTGTTTCAAACGCTGATCGTAGACAACAAAATCTATCACACTCTTTTGACCAAGAGTACGATTTTCCCAAGTATATGTGTGGATATTCTTGTGGTTGAAAAATGTATTAGATACACACAAACCATTCTCAATGCAGAGTTCAATTAATCTTTCACCATTATCATTCACACATGGATCATTAAACTTACCCAAAACATTGTCAGAAATTGCATTCTGCACACCTACTCTAGCATTGAAATCCCCTGCTATTATAACTTTTTCTTTAGCACCAAATTGGCACAAAACAGCTTTTAGCTCATTTCAGAAATCTTCCTTCTTATCAGAAGGTTCTGAGTCACAAGGAGCATACAGTACAACAATTAGAATTCTCTGAAGTTTCACTTTCAAACGAATCCAGAGAATTCTCTCACTTACACAACTATAGTGAATCAAGTTGTTCTTCATCTTTTCCCTTAAAATCACACCTACACCCGCCTGTCCTCTCATATTATCCAATACTCCAGACCACACACTCACCGTGCCAGTCACTTCTTCTACCCCAATTTCCTTCTTTTTGGTTTCACTTACACACAGCACATCCAATCTATACTTATTCATCTCCTCAATCACCTCACTCATCTTGCCATTTATACCTCTAGTATTCCATACACCAATCTTACATTCACTCACCGAGATCTCTTTCTCACACGGCGTTTAGAAAGTCCAGGTCGATTCCGTGGTGGACCGTCCTTCTCAAGTGTGGTAGGTCCACCATATCCCACACTTGAGTCATTCTTAATATTTCTTTTTGTCTTTTTAATCAGGTAAGTACATCAGTGTAAGGGATTAGCCCACAGCTGAGGGTTCCAGTTGGTCATTCAACCTAAGGATTCTGGAACAAAACCCAGCGAGTTGGGGTCTTTTCACCAATGTCACACAGAACTAGCTTGCACCTCTCCAAAATTCACAGAAGCCCTAGTTGCTGTTGTGTGTGCCATTGTTACCACGAAGCGCCCCGAGGAGGCAAACCCATCACTCACTACGACCGCCCGCATGAGAATTGTTACAACTATAATAAGTGTGCAGATACAAAAATGCTGCATTCTGAAAAGTAATCAGGTCTGGGATAGGCACTAAAAGGGCATACCAGCAGACAGGCATTTTTGGATGTTTTTTTGTTTTTTTTTATTGGATATGGAAAGGGGTTTAAACACACTGCACATGAAGTAGATAGACAACAATGTAACATTCTGAAAATTTAAAGCAGACCTCTGCTAGGCACTGAACAGGGCCTCAAATACAGATTTCCTGATGGAATATTGTAATGGATATTGCTACAAATGCACTAAATGTGCAGCAGATATGCTCGTAAATGTTACATTATTTCTGAATATCTGAATCAGGTTTAAACATGGCTAAAAACAGGCTCTTTGGCCTCAATTTTTACCTGTGGCCTACTAAACCAATACTTCCAAAAATTCTACGTAGGCTCACAAATGATATACAAAATGAAGTAGTTTCACACTATTCACAACATGCTTAGTATTTCATTTGGAAACTTAAAAAAAATATTTGACAAAAGGTTAACACGTTCGCCGCGTTACGATGCACCCATGGGTCGTCACACGTTTGTTTGGTGTGAAGCACCCAGAATTGCGCACTATCCTCCTGTGCTAAAGCAATGACTTCTACATTTTTCAGAAGAGGAAAAAAAAGTTTATATACATAAATCTATAGTGGGTATCAGCCACTTTATGTATATATATATTTAAATGACCCACCGGTGGGACGTAACACACATATTTGAAACTTATGTTGCAGGTTCTTCTTGGCTCTACACTTCAGTGTGAACCTTGGCCTCCTGAACAAGTTTTTGCCATTGTTTTCTATTTCGGGCCATTATTTTCCAGTTCTGGCAGCCCAGCTTTTTTTGTGTTACGTTGTAGGTTAGTGATAGTTTACAAATACTGTGAAAACACCAATTTGTCCGTGACGGAGATCGAACCTGTGCTTTTTAACTCCGGAGTAAGTTGCTCTCCCAACTAAGGTGCATGGGTGGAATGTATTGCTGCAGATCAGTCATCTCGACACGTGATTTACCTCTGTAGTACGTCACATCATCGCCCTCTTACTTTTTTTTTTTCTTTCATTCTGTTTTGAAGAGAACAACAATTTTTTTTTTCATTAATTCTAGATAACGTGTGGAACAAACATCACACATTTTTTTTTTCGAAGGACCCAACAGGCAGTACATCCATTTTTATGTTCAGATGCCAATGTGAAAACACAAATTTGTTCGTGATGGGATCAAAGCCACGCTCCCTCACTCCAGAGTATGTTGCTCTTCCAACTAAGCTACACGGACAGAATATATCGCTGCAGATTTGTCGTCTTTGCACATGCCTTACTTCTGTAATACGTCACAATACATTCATGGTTATGGCTGCTTTTCAGACTTCACACCTCCTACTACATTTTGTCTGATGTAGTGCCAACCCCCTGCTTCTTCCATTACACACGAGCATTATTTGCAGATGGCTCATGCCTGTTGAAAGGGAAGAGGTAATATGATACCCATCTTCTCACTCTTTTAACTATTTTCCCCCACCATAAAAAACACAAAAGGATCAAGAGCGAGGACTGTGGAAGCTAAGAACTAAGGATAAATAAATACTATCCAGCATCGAGATGAAAGTTAATGCAAGAGATGACAGGTTTATTGCATCTTTCAGAAAATGAAATTCTTTTCGACAATTTTGTGTTAGTTCTGACTTAGTTCTTGATAACAATCGGACATTTGTCTTTCCACAATGGATACTAGTTTCTTTTATGGACAAGGCAAAAAATGTAAACGTAGCAGAATCGATGAATCTTCTACTAGTGCATTTTCATACTCAAATGTGGGGTTTTCTTCTGACTCTAAGCAGCAGCACTGAGGAGGTTGACAGCTCTGATGATCAACTTCATTTATCAGCCACCAGGAGAATCAGCTCATTCCAGTGAAATAGAAATTATATCTGATGTTGATTTAATGGTTTTTTCCGGAATGCCTACTAAAAAACAGAGAAAAATTGACCCCAATAAAGGAATGACTTTCGTATCCTTCACAGGCAATTAAGAAATAGTTCACAATGTAAGTGGTAATGATCCTCTCCAAATATACTCTTCCTTTCTGATAATATTTGGGAAACCATGGTGTGGGAAACCAATAATTATGTGGAGAAGTTCATATAAGACAAAACCCTAAATGAAAAATCTCGGGTCCAAAAATGGAATGCCACGGATGTTCCTGAAATGAAAAAATTCATTGGAATCATAATGTGCACAGGACTGGTTGATGTGTCCAAAATAAATCAGTACTGGGCTAACAATGATTTGTATTCAGTTCCCCTGATAAAATCAGCATTACCACGTAATCGTTTGTTATTGCAATGCAAATTTTGGCATTTTGCTGATTTAGAAAAGCCTCATGAAACCAACGATCGTCTATTTTGTATTTGTCTTGTCATTAAGAGTTTGAATGGAAACTGTATCTCCTCAGCACAGATTCTGATAAATCAATCATATAGGCATAATAAAATTTGGGTTAAAAGAACTAAAATTAAATTGTTTTTCCATTTTTTTCATTG
This sequence comes from Macrothele yani, assembly GCA_039090855.1. NCBI lineage: Eukaryota > Metazoa > Arthropoda > Arachnida > Araneae > Macrothelidae > Macrothele > Macrothele yani. Next base: position 114,908,082 of record CM077029.1, on the reverse strand, counting down.
TATGCTGAACGACCCACTGGTTGTCGTTCCTGCACGTGCATAATGTGTTATAACAAAAATGTTAAAAGTGAAGAATCCTAATTACAGTTACAATGTAGAATCTACATTAAATATTATAATTACAGAGTTAAATCCCTTTCAATATTCACATATACAGCTATTTAGTGCAGAACATCAATATACATAATATACACTGGCAGAAAGTGAAAAAAGGACACCAAGAAGGAATTGGGACGATCATGAAATTTACATATGTTAATGGGTCGAGTTTACGTAGGTGTGATGTTAATTTCGGGACCAACCGGTGAGCGCTTACGCCACAGCACGGCATAATATGCAAATTATCGTCGGTGGTATTTAAGGAGTACGGCAAAGTGAATGTAATCAGTCGTCGGCGTACGGACACGTGCGAAGACCCTGAAGAAGCTGCAATGCCTGGACATGGAAGACGTGTACAATTTCAACAGTTATCGGACTTTGAGCGAGGTCGTCTAGTCGGACTCCGCGAGGCCTGGTGGTCGTATCCTCGTATTGCGGAGCAAATTGGACAGGAAGTATCGGTGGTGGTACGATGGTGGTGTAGATGGTCCGAGGACCATTCCCACATGAGAAGACGTGGAACCCTGAGTCACAGATGGACTGATGAGCGGACCGATCGACGCATAAGAAGAGCGGCGTTGTCAAGCAGAACATCCACTGTGACGCAAATCCGAGCTGCCGTTGCACCTGAGGTGACTGTGCAAACAATCCGCAACCGTCTACTGGATGCAGGACTACGTGCACGTGTGCCTCTGGCATGTGTACCTCTGACTCCAGCCCATCGTCAGGAACGGCTGCAGTGGTGTCGCCAACGTCTGCACTGGAGAACGCAATGGAGATCTGTCGTGTTCAGCGATGAAAGCAGATTCTGCTTGGGAGCCTCCGATGGCCGTATGTGTGTTCGCAGATGCACAGTGGACGTCTTGACCCTTCTTGCATCTGCCAGCAACACACAGGGCCTACACCTGGTCTCCTGGTGTGGGGAGGGATCAGCTATCACTCCCGTACACAACTAGTGTTTGCACCGGGTACGTTAAACAGCACCTCCAACATCAACATCATTCAGCCCGTTGTGCCATTTGTAAGGTTGGTTTCATCGTGGTGTTTTCCAGCAAGATAACGCACGCCCCCACACAGCATGTGCAACGCAACATGCACTTCAGGGTGTGAGACAACTTCCATGGCCTGCACGTTCACCGGATTTGTCCCCCATTTGGCATGTGTGGGATTTTATGGGACAATGACTTATTCGGTCTCCACAGCCAGCCACGACCATCCCCGATTTACGCGTCCAGGTTGAGAATGCTTGAAACTCAATACCCTAAACTTGCATCCAACATCTGTACGACAGACTCCATGCCAGAATTGCACAGTGTGACGCAGTTCATGGCGGTTCAACCTCGTACTAACCATGTTACATGGAAATGTTATTTTTCAGTTTACCAGCAAATACAGCTATATTTTGCCATAATGCTTTGATCACGTTATCCTCTGTATTCCGTTATTATGCTGTATAAATTTCGTTGGTATCAGACGTCTCCTTCTTGGTGTTCTTTTTTCACTTTCAGCCAGTGTACATATACATACATATATTTTTTACATTTTTTACATGTTTTTGTTTATTTTAGAAATCAGCTGATAAAACTAAGAACATTATACTACTGTATCAACTCACCATAGATCCCATGCAATAATTCATATTGGTATAATAAATTTAGGGCTAACAAACAAAGGCAAATTGTACTGCGTTTAAAAGAGGTGCGTTTATCAATTTCATTATCGTGTGCTAAGCAATCCACTAGTGATCACTCCTGCTTTTGCAGTATGCTATCTAAACTCCATGTGTTACGAAACGTAAAAGTACAAACCACAGGCATCAACCACCATCTCTTGGTAGACAAGTAAAACACTTCCAAGGAACAACCCACCGGGGTATCGTACAGCATTGTATTGAAACAGTTTACGACTCACCGATGGGTCGTAAAGCACTACAAAAAAGTCAATAAAAAACGTTATCACAGCGAACGTGTTAGTGAATGCAGCACTCACTCCTAAAACTAAAGAGATGCAAGTTTTTCTTTCACACAAAAGAAAATTTATCTCCTACTGAGAGATCTTTTTCTTTCATTTCAATAAATTTGTAAAACATGACCATTCATTTTCATTTGTCAATTAATTTTTTTTAGTAAAAAGATTTTCAAATTGCCATTTGCACCAAAAGATTATGTAAATGCACAGATGGTATAATCAATAAAACTATTCTTCTAATTCTATTATAATATGTATTTTAAAATTTTCAACTTTGTATTTATAGCATACCCTAATCAGTCTTATTTATTTTGATGCATACAGAACAGATTGCAAAATATGTTTTAAGACATGACCACCTTATTTAGCTGAACAAAGTATTATGCAGTTTGTGAAAGGAAATTTCTCGTAGAATACCAAAACGATTTCATTGCATAATTTTCCCCAAGAAAGTGGGAGTCTTAATGCCCTCTGATGTTACTGCATTTAACCTGAGATGAATTGGAAATCTTAGGAATTTATTTACCCAATTCGCTAAAGTTCTGTATATTATATTTCCATGTTTTAGCACTTTCATAAACTTGATAAAATGGTCTGTAATTAACTCGATGAAAGCAATTTTCTGAACAGAAACGAAGGCATGATTTCGAATATGAGTGGTTATTGTAATAAATAGTGAAAACCAATGTTTCAAAGATGATACATTGTGTTGTTAAAGTCCCAACATCGCCCCCCCCCCCCACCGTGCATCTTCTAAAAAAAAGTTCATACGAACTACGAACCTATCATGTAGGACAGTGAATTATTGCTTCTAAAATGCACAAGATAATTGGACATGTATGCACATATTTTATGCAGTTCATTTAACAACAGCTGTGGGCAACTTTAAGGACCATAAGAAGTCAATCATCCCTAATTTAGAAAGGGAAAGAACCAGAACAATAAGACAAACACACCACCTATGCCTCATATGGGACCTGAAACTGGGTCTACTTATATGAATGATCACAAGCCAGGGCTTAAACCATTGTGCCACAGGAGTGGCACACTAACACCTGTTATAAGCATAACAGTAACTTATAAGCTCACTCAAATTTTTTTATTGCATTCAGAAATGCACGAACAATCAGTTTATAACTGTAATTTAGTTTATACTGTCATAGAAACCAAGATCTTCCTTTGTATTGGCTTTGCAGAAGCCATTGAAATAATCTTTCTTTCGAGCTTCACTGTCATTTCTAAAAACTCATTGGTACCATTTTTTCTCCTCTAGGTAATGACAAATTACTTCAATTGCAGCTTTTAGGGTGGGGTTTTGGATATCTATAGCCATGGGCTGAAAAGTCTGAACTTATTCATCACATTCAGAGTCTGAAGTATCTGCCCTGCTGATTCCCATTGCTTGTAGTAGAATTACTTCGTCAGTCAGTTCCTTGTTGCATTGCAAGTCGCTGTCTACATCTGCATACTCCTCAAATGTGATGCCTTTAGGAAATGACTGCATTTTTCTTTTTCAGTTTAGGCAACAAATGCTCTCCAGTTGTAAACTCCATTTCTTCTGAAATCTGAACTTGAACTTCTGGCTGATTCAGAGCTGTAAAAACCAGCATGATGGAAGCAGTTGATGATTGTTTGGGCTGTGACAGAATCCCAAGCAGTAGCAGCCATGTATACTGCTCTCAGCAAATCCACAACATATTCCTTGTCATTTTTAACATTGAGAATCATCCTCTTCAGAAGCATTTTTCTATGCGCACGTTTAAAGGACTGAATGACACCCTGGTCAAGAGGCTGTTGTAGTGAGGTAACATTTTGGAACAGGAATTCCACTTTGATGTTACTGAGCCCATTGATAGCTGAATGAGCTGTGCAGTTATCCAACACTAAACAGATGTTCTGTTTTGTGCTGTCATGTGTTGGTCAAATTGTTGTAGTCGACTTTCAAACAAGTCACTTGTCAGCTTTTCCAATCAGGAACAGTTTCTGTTTATCTGTCCCAGTCATGTTTGCACAAAGCAAGATGGTAATGCAAAGCTTTGATTGCTTTCTACCGCTGCAGCTAATTTTTTTGAAAGCAAGGGATCTATTTGGCAGCATCTTATAGAATAATAATCCTGTCTCATTGTAGTTATAAATGTCCTCTGGTCAGTATTGTCTTTAGAATATCTCTCAATGCTGTGTCACTCCCTCCACTTTTTCGCTGCCACCGAATCCACATCAGCACTCTCACCACAGATCTTAAAATAAATGTCAAGTCATGCCTTTTTTGATTTTCTGTATCCAACCATCAGAAAACTTAATCTCGACCTCTACGCCCATTTTCACAGTGAACTCCTTGCCTTTTGTTCTCAGCATGCTGCCATCCACTGAAACGTTCTTAGCCCGCATCTTCCTCGGCCACATGATTAATGCTTCTTCCAAATCTGGGAAAGTAGCTGCACACACTCTTTTCAATTAAATGCCAATTTCCTTCACCTTTGCACTTCTATAGTTTTCCTTCCTTGATTATTGTTGATAAAGTGCTTCAGGGATTCCAAACTGAAGTGATATTTCACTTTTTGACCTCTCTTTCCTGTCAACTTCTTTAAGGATATCAAACTTAACAGCTACAGTCAACGCATGGTATTGAGTTTTTGCTTTTGCCATTTTGCTAAACAAATCATGAAACACTCACAAGAGAGAAGACACGATTGACAGCTGCTGGTGAAATGGCTCCAACCGGCGAGGAGAGAGGTGGGCCCGATGCTGATTGGCAATCGGGGAAAGCAGAAAACTGTTTGGGGTAGGAAGAATTGTTCAAGTTAGGGACTTTTGTTGAGAGAAGTTTTTCGAATTAGCGAACAGAAATTTGTATTACCTCTACATAGAGTGAGTTGGGACCAGATGTAAATTCGAATTGGGGAGCTAGTTTGTACTACGGGTGTTCAAATTAAAGTGAGTTGACTGTATATAGCTCTTGTTTAGCTGACATGGAATGGGACTCCAGGTGCATGTGGACTAATGTATGGACATCAGTTACTACCATGGACTGTTTGCATAGACCATGTCTACTCCACAACACTGTACATCCACCCACAGTGGGATGGATTCTTCCAGGACTATAATATAATGCCTCACATCATTGGGTCCATCTTATGCAGGAATGCTTAGACGAACACAAAGCTGATATGAGTAATACAGAATGCCCCCCAGACTTGCCTGAACTCAACAAAATGAAACATTTGTGGGATGTCAGGTGAGGCAGTTGGACAAACTACTCCACTCCATACCAGAACTGTGGATAGCAATACAAACAGAAAACATATGTACTAGACCTGCCCATACAACTAAAATGTCAAGCGAAAATAGAATATAACACAAGTTCAAGAAAAAAAATTCGAGTTACATACTGGACAAAGTTTCTGATATTTCTTGGTAACAGTTTTTATCATTTTAAAATTGAACAAGCATATATTTATTCTTTAAGAGACAGACAATGAACAATGTAAAAAAAAAAATAGCCCACTAAACATTTATAGGGGAAAACATCACTTAATGAATATGAGAAGACTATCATACGACATATTAAATAAAAAAAAAGTGATCATGAAAGATCCCAGTTGTACAATGTTACTCACCCTTCAATAAAGGAGTGATTTGCTAGTTTAATGCAATGCTCCCATAAGAGATCGTATGCTTCCTTAGGTACTGGAACTCTTTTTGACACTTCAGAAAGCCTCATGCTAAATACCTGCAATTCCTACAACACAAAACATATGAAAACATTGTAAATAACAAAAATATCCATACTAAGTAATTACTGACCTACAAAATTTGTTACACAACACATATTATTTTTGCAACTCTAATAAGGCAAATGCCAAAAAACAGCCAAAATCTATAGTTGTGCATTAAGAATATTGATGATAAAAATACAAAAAAGTTCTATCCTAGATGATTACATTAAATTTCTCAGATGAATGGATTTTGAGAAGGAGCTATCTAAAAGTGGAATTCATTACCTTACCTGCTTAATTTTGTGCACATATTTTACTATTAAAATAATTTAGCAACACAAATATTCACAAAACATTTCAAATAAAATGCTCTATTGTCACAGGACATTTAACTGTCCACAAGTTTTCTATTCTTTTCACTACAACCTACTATATTTTAATTTGCTGATTTTCAAAGCACTGGAGAATAATTTTCATTTCTGTCCTTAAGCAATTTTAGTAACTTTATTGATAGATTTTTTTCTTCATTCAACTCTACATTAAAACATTTTCTATTTGGGTGATGTAAGGGTATAAGGTTAATTTTCTTTTCATTCTAAGCCAAAACATAGCATGGATGGAATTTTCAGTAGTCTCAGTAGTGTAATTTTGTGAATTTATTTTCCAAGATAACACGTCATCCAATAAGAAAAACAACTTTTACATATTAGAAACTTAAATTTATTGACTTTACTCACAGATATTTCAAAGTTTTCTTTAATTAAAGAATTCACTTACTTTTCTTTCATTTTTGCCTCTGAGTGTTTTGTTTGATTGCAGATGTTTCTGGCATTTAGGTGACTATCAAGGCCTGATATCAATGTTCCACTTCACTCCACTCCAGTTTTGTTAAATTCTATGTCAATAACAAAGGTGGAGTGAAGTGAAGCATTGATAACAGATCTCGATAGTCATTTAAAAGACAGAAGCATCTGCAAGAAAATAAAATACTCAAGAGTAAAAAGATGAAGGAGAAGTAAGTGAAATCTTCATTTAAAAGAAAACATTTTAGTGAAGACAATTTGCAAGTATCCAATCTAAATGTTGTCATATGCTGTACATGATAACAGATGCACAATGAACTGAAACTCATAATACTTGCACAAAAGACAAATGTTACATATATGTGTGTCACAGACAAAATACTCTAACGCTTAACTAGCTGATGTTATAATCCAGAATATTTTGATTTTAACCATGTGCAAGCATGTCTCTTCCATTTCAAAATGGCAATAGTTTTCTCTTCTTTCACCTTGCCTATGAAGAGAGAGCAACAAACTTCCAAGGTAGCCTGTGGCTCTATGTAGTCCATAAGAAATGGCACTTCTAATTTAGCATCTTTATGAATTTATTGTTGACACCATGGGCTAAGTGAAAGAGAGCCTCTCTCATGTTAACATCTAAACTCTGTGTTAGGTCTTGAAAAATTCCATTTGGTCGTGACATGCTATAGGCATAAGACTGAACCAAACTGAAAAACTCTTCCCACATTATTATTTTCCTGTAATGCTTTATCACTGAGATTTGCATATATCATCATCATCATCATTGTCAACCATTATCAATCCACTGCTGGACGAAGGTCTCCCCAAGTTTCCTCCACAACGGTCTGTCTTGTGCCAGTCTCCTCCATGTCACTCCCGCATATTTGAATTTCATCCACCCATCTCCCATGTGGTCTTTTTCTGGGTCTTTTCCTGTCCCTTGGAATCCAATCTAAAATTTCGGCTGTCCATCTATGGTCTTTCCTTCTGGCAGTATGTCCAGCCCATTGCCATTTCAGGGATTTAACTCTGATCATGATGTCTTCCACTCTCGTCATTTTTCGGATCCACGAGTTCCTCTTCTTATCTCTCCTGGTTATACCAAGCATGCACCTCTCCATGCTTCTTTGAGTTGTCTGCAGCCTTTGTATGTCTCTTTTAGTTAAGGTCCACGTCTCTGCACCATACGTAAGCACTGGAAGGATGCATTGATCAAACACTTTTCTTTTAAGACATAATGGCATATTGCTCTTGAAAATTATGCTGTTTCTTCCAAAAGCTCTCCAGGCAAGTTTTGTACGCCGATTAATTTCTTCATCAATGTGACCCTCACTTGATATCTGCTGTCCAAGATAAACATACGTATCTGTTATCTCCAGTTTTTCTCCATCAATCGATAAATCTTCATTTCTTGTAAAAGCATTGAACATCACTTTTGTCTTCTGAAAGTTCATTTTTAATCCCACTTCTTTACTCTTGTCAGCAAGTTCCTGGATCATACTCTGCAGCTCTGATGGGGTAGTTGCAAAAATGACTACGTCATCAGCAAAACGAAGGTGGGTTAGATAATCTCCATTAATCTTTATCCCTTTGTTTTCCCAGTTCAGTGATTGAAAGACATTTTCCAATGTGGCATTAAAGAGCTTCGGAGATATGGTGTCACCTTGTCTCACTCCCTTTCCAATTTTTATGTGTGTTGTATTTTCAAACAGCCGAATCTTTGCACTTGCATTTTCATAGATGTTATTAATAATATTAATGTATGCATCTTCAATACCGCAGGATTTCAGAGCCGTGGTAACTGCTGATGGTTTCACCGAATCAAAGGCTTTTTCATAATCGATAAAAGCCATGCACAATGGAAGTTCATATTCCCTCGCTCTTTCAATTAGTTCTCTCAGTACGTGGATATGATCTATTGTGCTGTAGCCACTCCTGAATCCAGCTTGTTCTCTCGGTTGAGCCATGTCCAGTGTTACCTTCAAGCGGTGTGAAAGAACTTTAGTGAAGATTTTATAAACCACTGATAGGAGGCTGATAGGTCTGTAGTTCCTGAGATCCTCAATGTCACCTTTTTTATGTAGCAGGATCATTGTAGCATTGTTCCAATCCTCAGGAATCTTCCCTTCATTAAGGCATCGAGTGAAAATTTGGGCGAGTACTGTTTCAATTTCTCCACTTGCTTCTTGTATGATGTCTATAGTAATTCCATCTTCTCCTGGAGCTTTCCCCCGCTTCATGTTCTTGATTGCATGAGCAACTTCTGCTGGGAGGACTGGAAGAACTCTGGTACCTTTCATGATGTCTGGAGTACATGTATCATCCCTTTCATATAGTTTGGAGTAGAAATCTTTCACTCTTGTCAAAATTTCGCCTCTATTTCTTGTTATAGAACCATCTTCTTTTCTCAGTGCCATAATCTGTTTTCTTCCCTTACTGAGATGTCCCTTTGCTATCTTTAGGCTTTGGTTGTTTTCAATTGCTTTCCTCACTAGCTCACAGTTGAATTTCCTTACGTCTTCAGTGATACTTTTTCGTGCTGTCTTGCATAGCTCTATATATTCCACTTTGGAAGTCACATCTTCTTTAGTTGTCCTCATCTCCCTTCTTTTTTGCATCAACATTTTGGTTTTTCCTGATAATTTGTTTACATGCAACTTGTTCTTAGACCCAGCTAATTTTGTTGCTGTTTCCATAAGAGCTTTGGTTACTTTTCTGTTAACTTCAGAAATATCCACTTCTTCCGATGTTAGGCCTTCTAAAGCAGAGAATCTGTTCTTCAGTTCCAACTTGAAAGTATTATGGTGTTTTTTAAGGTTGGTTATGTCAATACATTTTGTTTGTCTTATGAGCTTGCCACGTTCCAGTTTAGTGTCGAGGTGCATCTTACATCTCACCAATCTATGGTCACTACCTGTGTTGAACTTGTTTAGCACACTGCAGTCTTCGATGCCAATTTTTTGTTACACATAATAAAATCAATTTCACTTGTCGTCCCAATTGGATGTCTCCATGTCCATTTCCTGTGTGGCTTTTTTCTTGAAAAAGGAATTCAAGATAGAAAAATCCTTCTGCCTCTGCAAACTCAACGAGTATTTCCACGCTGGTTTCTGTTGCCGTGACCGAATTTACCTACTGAAGTTTCATTCTGTTGCCGGTGCCCTATTTTTGCATTGAAATCTCCCATAATTATCTTCAAGTGCTGCTTACCTTTATTATTTAGATGACGAATTTCCTCATAAAATTCTTCAATTTCTTCGTCAGGATGACTTGTGGTGGGTGCATAAGTTTGAATAATCTGAGCCTGGTATCTTCTCGATAGTTGGATAACAAGTCGTGCAGCTCTGTCAGAGGAACTTTCAACTTCTACCACTTTATCCTTCAGTTTCTTGTTTATTATAAATCCAACACCACTAGTTTTGCCAGTATCTGTCCCACGATAATAGAAGAGATGTCCACTTTTCAGTTCAATGAGATCTTCTCCTTTTCTCCTTACCTCACTCAGCCCGACGATGTCCCACTTGATCCTTTGTAGTTCCTCTTCCAATTCAAGAAGCCTTGAATCAGAAGATAGGGAGCGTCCGTTGTAGGTAGCCAAGGTCAGCATCAAATGGCAGCCTAGTCCGGTCCTCCGGGGATTCTTAGCACCCTCTGCCTTCATGTCGCACTGGCCGCTGCCTTGGCCAGGTACATTCCAGCTGCCGGAGACTGAGGGCCAAGATTTAAGTTGTAGAGTCATTTTGGAGGTGTTTGGCCATAACTCACCACGCTGGCCAAGCGGGTTGGTGAGTGTGGGATAGCATTTCCTCTGATCCCGATGGTATAGTTATACCGCTATTTGCGGTCGTCAGAGCCCCTTTAGTGGGAACAGGATGCACCACGAGAAGGCGGGGTTGACATTTGTCAAGGAGAGGCTGTGATGTTACGCATCACCTGACCTTACATCCCTATATATATATATATATAATACATTATAATATAGATCCATGAGAAACATGCTTGTGGTTGTCTTCATTTGATTTAAACTTAATTAAAAAGAGTGATGTAGCCCTCTTTTTTAATTCATTTTAATCTTCATTGAAAAGACTGATGTAGCACTCTGTTTAATTAAAATTTAAACTGAAAGAAGACAACCACAAGTAAATTTTCCTGAGTTTATTTTTCTGATACATTATGAAAACAACCATTTTATCAAAAGAAAACATTTACAAATCTCATTCGTACAGCATTACAGGAATACAAGACCAGGAAAAAAAAAATAACATGAAAATAATTTCAATTTGGTTCAATATCATGCTTTCAGCATGCCATGACCAAAGAAATTTTTTGAGGCTCAATTGCAAAGGCATGCTTTTGCAAATGGAACCTCTGTTTGTCCAACACGATTCAGGACAATCTTTGTGCTTGCCTCATCTACTGAGCTTTAGGGGCTGCTGCTTCACTCATCACTCTTGAGAGTTAAAAACCTTTTTCACACTAAATGCAAAGCAATGAGATTTTCTACTCAACACCTTTATTTGCATCATGTTGACAGCAATTTCATTTTGTCTTTTTTTTTTTTTTTAAATGCAACAAACATTAATTTGTTACATTTTGAAAAATCTGGTATATAAATTTACATTTTATCTACAGTAATGAAACAAAATATCTGTCTATGGAAGGCATAACAATACAACACTGAGACAGTGAGACAGAGAGAGTCTTTGAAAGCACACGGGAGTGCTTTTGATTGCCATTCAAATTACAGCAGACAGTTTCGAGTTCTTCAGTCATTGTTTAGAATTACCGATATGTGCAATTTGAAACAAAATCTAGCTGTTTACTATGTTTTGAGTCAAGTAATACTTTGTTATGCTCACAGTATTTTTCTGTCCATGACAGAAACTAATGATATGCAAAGCACTTTATTCTGCCAGCATTTGGCCATTTTCAAAACATGTTTTAGCATTTTGAAGCTTAAGGAAACATGCTTTTTATGGAGTTGGTAGGACAAATATCCTGCAGAATAATTTTGACATTTTGTGGAATCCATGCCCCACTGAATTAGGTTGTTTTGATGGCAAAAAAGAGTGGAACTACTCATTACTTGGTTACTTGGTAGGTGCAGCTGATGAAGCGACCACTCAAGTGTGCACACACATATTGTAGAAGCAAAAGATTATGATTACCTACCCAGCACTGTGTATGTCCTCTGTGACCCACCACCACTTCGGCCATGAGATGAGTTGTAGACTCCATACATATCCTAAAGGTATCAACTGGTATGCCATACTGTATACATATAAGTGCCACCCATAGCTAGTCCAGTGTTCATGGTGGAGAGTTTGTGTGCTGCAGCTGCTGATCATATGGTCCTAAATATGTTCAACTGATTTCCTCTTGGGTGACATGGGGGGCCATGGGAGAAGATCGAAGTCACCCTCGTGTTCTTTGAACTAGTCCCAGATTGTATAGGTTTTATGACACGGCATGTTGTTCTGTTGAAGCACCCCACACCAGTCTTGAAACACTGTCAGCATAAATAGGTGAACCTGGTCTGCAATGATGGACATGTACATGGTGGCATTCCAGGGGCCATCCACCACCATCAGGGGACCAAGAGTGTCCTACAAAAACATTCCCCAGAGCATTACACTCAAGCCCATACTCATGGGGTCACAGCATCTTGTATCCCCTTTTCCGCAGCTGTTCACCTTACCCACAGTAGTCCATCAACTCAACGAAGTAAGAAATGCGATTCATCAGGGAAGGAAGTTGCCACTTTCTTCCAATCTTCCAGGGTCCACTCCCTATGTTTTCTGGCAAACTCCAGTGATTGCTACCAATGACATGTAGCAGTGAGGGTTGCTGTGACCATGCATTTACACCATAAGTTCATATGGTGGAGGAACTGTAGCACTGGACACACTCCTCTGTGCTTGTTTCCTGGTTTAGACCAGGGTTAGCTGTGCTAAGGTTGTATAGTATGTCTAGTGTTCCAGACAATACAGCCAAGTCGCTTCTTTCCCTGAGCACTAAGCAGCCACAGCTGTCTACATTACAAATCCACACCAGTTAAGTGTTGCCCCTTTCCATCCACTCTTGGTACACTCCAACTATGGCAGCACACCAAGAACTGACAAAATCTGCTGCTTCCTGGATACTGCCTCCCTTTGCTCTGTATCCCATGACGATGCCCTTTTCCAAGAGGGTCCAATCTCATTTCTTACGGATCACGATCGTGTCACAGATAGCGCTGCATATGCTATTAACCTTTACATGTGTGCATTGCCACAGCTGAAATGATTCAAATGTAAGATTGGGAGGGGTGGGGTATATTTTGTTCTGTGCATGTGTGTTATAAATTTATCCTTTTCAGAATTAATGTATAGAAAATTTTAAGTCTATTAAAATGTTTTAAGAGTGAGCAAGTAAGCAACATCAAGAATTTACTTTTACAAACAACATAAGAATTTTTGCAATTATAAAACATTGCATTTAAAACATAGCAGCATACCCTGAGTAAAATGTCAACATAACTGCTGTGCTGTGACATAATTTCATTAACATCCCACCTTACACCAGCCATCAGTGCAACTACTTGCTCATAATCCACACTCTTGGCAGCAACCGCCATATATACAGGCCTTCTTAACTCAGATGCCTGGCTAATGGTCTGATAAAAGAAAAAAAAAAAGTTATATAAAATTTCTTAAATACATAAAAAATTATTTTAAAAATATGTACACAACAATCAGTTTCACTGGTATTACTTTTTGGTTGCTTTGAGGTTTAACAATTAGCATGAACAACTATGAGGGTGTTCATGCTAATTGTTAAACCTCTGATAAAGAAAAAGTTATATAAAATTTCTCAAATACATAAAAAATTATTTAAAAAACATGTACACAACAATCAGTTTCACTGGTATTACTTTTTGATTACTTTTTGGTTGCTTTGAGGTTTAACAATTAGCATGAACAACTCTCAGGGATATAAGCAGTCTCCCATCCATAATTTAGGGCCACTGGTCCCAGGGAAGGGACAGAGCCAGTACCATTGGACAAACACACCATCCATGCCCCACCTGGGACTCGAGCCTAGGCCCTTCTCAGACAAATGGTCAGAAGCCAGCATCTCACACCACTTGGCCACAGAAGCAGATCATCGAAACTGCCTGTATTTGGAAAAACTGAAAATGAACTACAAAATTAACAGTTTCTGATAGATTTCTGTCATAATGTTGAAGTACATAATTTTTTTTTTTACATATTTCTACTGTAAAAATACAAGGCAAGTTAGAAAGCTTCTGGCAAATTTATTTTTAGATTCTAACATATTGTTATGGACATGCCAGAATATAAAATGGAAAAAGGAAAGAAGAATCTTCCATATGTTTTTAATATTTTTTTAGTAGATGACACACAACGTTTGCTATCATGGCATCACAAAACAGCATTTGTGACAGCAAAGCAACGCACATGTGAAAATCAAGGGAATAGCTGATAATCTTCAATATTACATCGTACCTCTGATCTGGACATGAACAGAAATGAAGACCATAACAGTAAAAACAATGCCTCCACCGGTATGATAAAAATGTATTAAATACTTATCTTTTATTGATATATTCTGGTCATAATATATATAACACCCAACTGCTATCTGACATTTAGAGGTCATCACTTAAAAATAATATCATTTCTTAAATCAAAATTACAGGTGATCAATTTTACTGACAATTGGTGTTTTTTTTTAGTTTTTTTTTATTGGAGGTTTAACGACCACCGTGAGCAACTCAATGGGCTATAAGCAGTCGCCCGTCCCTAATTTAGGGTCACTGGTTCCAGGGAAGGGAGAGAGCCAGTGCCATAAGACAAACACAACATCCATGCCTGACCGGGATTCGAACCCGGACCCCTTACGGACGAATGATCAGAGGCCAGCGCCTTAGACCACTGCGCCACCGGGACGGCGACAATTGGTGTATCAATCTTGATTCACAATGATCTTGGTACATAACTCAAGCTTCACACCCATCAGTCAGAATCTCACACGACTTTTCATTATTAATTATTTGTTCCAAGTATCCCTGAGTCTCATCCTCCTATGCTTTCCTTTCTCTTTCTTTATTTCCTGCCACTCAAGCTGAATAAATTCTCTTAGTTTATGCCTCATAACTCTTTCTTTCTAACATGGCCAAACCATCTCAAAATATATGCCTCTATAACAACATTTTGTTTCCCATTTCATATCTGCAACACATCGTCCTTTCATACATCCCCCCCCCCCCCAAGTGCATAACACATCTCTCCAGCACACAAACAAATCCTGTCTGTGTCTTTTTTGTGGTATATGGATTTCATTTTGAAAGACAACAGTAATTGCAAATACAAATAGCCACTAATAATAATGAGATATTACAAGCTTAAGTCAATCATCAATCAAATTAACTTGCTGTTTTAACGCAGAATGATCAGTAAAACTTCTGGTGCCATGTAATCCATTCTTTGAATATTTTTCCATTTCATTAATAACTAAAAGTGAAAAACAACCGACTTCCTTGAGTTAAATTACAAATTCTTAATTTTGGCCATCTAAGAAGAATACACAGTCGTATCAGAATAATATCACCACCTACCTAATAATGGGAATAGCCACCCTTGGCCCAGATGACAGCGATGAGATGGTGTGGCATGGACAATGAGGCCCTGGAAGGTTGCCCGAGGCACACATACCCGTTTGGATTGTAGCAGAGCATGGAGATGACATGGTTGTGGGACAGCACGTTGAGCCTGCCGATCCAAATAGTCACACAAGTGCTCTATGGGATTGAAGTCGAGCGATTTCACCAGCCAAGGGAAAACGGAGACATCGCTGTCGTGTTCCTGGAATCAGTCACGCACCCCCTTACCGATGTGGCATGGCACATTGTCCTGTTGGTAGACACCATCACCACCAGGGTAAACGTCCAACATGAAGGGATGCATGTGATCAGCGAGGACGGACAGGCAGCCATTGGCGTTCAGGGACCCATCCAGCGGTACTAGCGGTTCCAGGTCATACCAGGAAAACATACCCCAGACATGCACACTGCCACCGCCGGCCTGTACTTGACTGACAAGTGTGTTAGGGTGTTGGTTTTCATGTCTGACACCGCCTGTCACTTCTGTGGAGTAGAAATCTCAATTTGTCAGAAGGCAACCTTTTCCCACTCTTCCACTGTCCAATGACAGTAGTCCCATGCGAACTGCAGGCATCATTGCCAATGGACCTGGGTTAACATAAGTGCCTTGACGCAGCATAGACTCCTAAGACCCATGCGTAACAGGGTTTGCTCTACTGTTATCGGGCACATGTATCTGGGTGCCCCAGTGTTCATCTGCACGATCAATTGCTGCACTGTTGCGAGTTGATTGCACTTTACCAGTTGGCGTCCTTCTCTGGGGTCGATAGTCTTTGGGGGCTCCACAGTTATGATGTAGGGAGGTACTTGGCGTGCCAGCGGTCCATTCTTGTTACACCCTTACTACAGCACCTTGCGAACAGCCCACAAAGTCTGCTGTTTCTGAGATGTTTCCACCCTTGGCACAGTAGCCGATGATCATTCCTTTTTGAAGATCTATCAAATCACCACCTCTGCCTGTTGTGCTCACGTTATGCGTTACTGCTCATCTGTGCTGGCTGGACAGATTATATCTCTGTGTGGTCGACCTTGTCACGTGCACACTGTGACACACCTGGGCTGGTACACTGTGATTCCAGGGGTGGTCATATTATTCTCATACAACCGTGTATAATTCAGAAAAGCACAGGATGACATCAGACAAAGCACCTCACATGTGATGCTAATGAAATATACAATATTTTACCTACTACATAAACACACAGACAGAAAGCAGGAAACACCTACAACCCCTACACCCTGTGGATGTATTAAATGACTCACTATTAAGTGCCGTTGGTGAGGTAAATATGGGTTCCTGCATTTAAAATATCAATAACATTTTTTAAACTAAAAACAAAACTGTCCATTACAGCTCCAGAAAAGTGTTCATAATGCATATGCAAAATCATTTTCTTATGTCTGTTTCTCACTGTCTCTTGCCACATTACACTGAATCAATAGCATTAGGCACAAGTTTTGTAATAGGGACTTGCACTGACATGATAGTACCGCTTCAATCATAAACAGATACAACTTGACTACAATTCATTTCTTTTTGAAGAAGTATGTCTTGCAAAGAATACAAGAAAGCAAAGGTTTCAACACACTTTCATGTTAAAACTAAAATGACATTAGGGCATTATTAAACTGTGTGAGCTACAGAGTCCATTAACAGCCAGCTAGATAGGACACTAATTATTAAGGCATGACCGGTGATGAGCATGGATAAATGTGAATACAGAATGCCAATTAATATCATGGTTCATACGCTTTTTCAATCACAAAATTCCAGGACTTTTGGATTTTTCCCCCAGGACATACGATCCAAACGCTCTTACTTAAAATATAATGAAACCGTAGGTCTGTTCAACTAGTAAACTACAACAAACAACTTCTTACATGCTTGGGCAAACTTAATGCAGAATGTTAAAAATGTTGTCTTCTGCAGCTAATCAGAAACTTAGAATCATGGATAAATACTGAAATACCAAAACTGTCACTGAAAATGTGATCAGGTTTAATATCTACTAAACTTTTGTATACTATACTACACTGATTTTGAGAAACTCTTATTTTTCTACTTTGGCTTTAGTTCAATTATTGAAGCAAATTACACAATAAAAAACAACAACATAAAACTCAAAAATACATAGGTACTGTATGTGGTATTGCTTTAAAAAATGCTTTCATATACCACACAGTCAATACATAAAATACTATTTATATTTAATTATTTTGAAATAATGCTTACATTGGAAATTTAATGGTAAGGAAATGTGAAATATTTGGAACTTTTTCAAAGAACCAAAGGGATTATTATTTCTTAAACACATAATCATGGGAGCAAGTTGTGTTACATTTTATTTAGGGAAGGGATTTTCAACATAATATTGATGCTGTAGCTATGTTTTAAATTTGTACTTGCCAGCAAACAAAGTACGCACCAAAATTTCCAACATGAAATGAAAGAGAATAACGGAAAAACCTTAAATCCAATCCAAGGGCTGTGTATAACTGCATTCATAACTGATCAAGGCAATTTAACTGGGCATGATTAGAAAACTAATTATAGAAGATGCAAAGTGTTTATTTTGCTTACAAAATACTAAGAAACAACTAGATTTAAGTTTCTGATATTAGAAAGCAATATATTTTTATGGCAAATTTTTATATAAAGCATTTATTAGCAAATTTCAGTAAAGGTCAAAATAACCCCCCAAAAAAACAAAAAAAAAACAGCTACTTACTCCACCAGTGGCTAAAAAGTATGCTACGAAAATTAACAAATGGTGCAAAACATATTTTGCATAGCAGAAGGAAGGTATTAGAGACAAAATGATTTTGAAATCAAACAATTAAATGAGGAGATAGAGAAGGAAACATGGTGTAACTGTATACCTTTTAGCAGAAGAATTTTGCACAATGGAGAAGTTGAAAATCTTTATTATAGCGCCTATCTTATTATAGCAAATGGCATACAGTAAAAAAAGAAATTTCTCAATACAGTTTTTAGAGGCAGAGATAGGCTGCAAACGGAAGTGCATAAACACTACCACCCAGCGGCAGAATTGTGAACCACAAACCTCCTCAAATACAAACCTAAAGTATTCCATAAGGTAAATGGTATCTGTTGTTAAAAGAATTTTTTAAATCGGACATTCAGAAGTACAGATATTGAGAAAAATAGATTAAATATTTGCGCCCCCTAGCAGCGCAATTGTGCATTATTTTGGGATGAAAGTACACACAAGGAGTTTTTTCATAGTTAATAGTATTTGGTCGAAAGAATATTTTCCAATCGGGTTATTAATTCCGTAGACATTGCTGCAAATGGAAACATGAACTTACATCCTCTAGTGGCACTTGTGCGCTACGAAATATTTGAAATTATACGAGAAACATTTCGAACCAAAAATGTTCTCCAACAAAGAAAGAATTTTTCAAATCGTACTCCTAGAAACAGAGATATGGACAAAAATAAAATGTACGTGTATGCCCCTAGTGGAAAATTTATGCACTATTTAAGCAGGACGTATTCTCAAAATGTTTTTGGAGGTGAACGGTATCAGTCCACGAAGGAATTTTTTCAATCGAGTTTCAAGCTCAGATTTTATTGCAAATACATTAAAAGCAAAAAAAAAAAAAAAAAAAAAAAAACCACTTACGCCCCCCCTGGTGGCCAAACCAGTCTTTACTAAAAATGATAAATTATATGCAAAACATTTACCCTCAAGACCTGTATCCAAAGCAGGAAGAATTTTTCAAATCGGACTTTTAGAAGCAGAGATATTGGGAAAATCGTGATTTACCGTTACGCCTCCTAGCGGAAAATTTATGCATTATTTGAAAACGGGACTCTAACTAAAACAGTCTTCAATATAAATGTTTTTTGAAAGGAAGAAGAATTTTTTTCAATTGGATATTTAGAAGCAAATGTACGAAATAAAATGCATTTTAAATTCGATACGATTTTTATTCGCACCCTCTAGCAATGAAGTTGTGCATCGGAAAAAACCCCAGAACAAACGGATCCTGATTTTCACATTTTAAGCTTCCCAATACAAAAAGAATTTTTGCAAATTAAACTAATAATTGCAGAGATATGGTCTTCCCGGTCGGACAAAGTGATAACATAAGCACGATGCCAAAAGATGCTAATAACGCAGCTTCAGTTCTCCTAGGAGACAAAAAAAAAAAAAAAAACAAAAAAAAAAAAACCAGCCCTTCCCCTCATTTTGCAGGGAGTGGGGAGGAAAATTTATCCGACATAAGTTATGTCAGTAGGAAAATCCTCAACTACAAAACATCGTGCAGGGACAAAAAGGCAGGAATGGATAAAATTCCAGGACATGTAATAGAATTTTAGGACATTTCCAGGACAAAATGGAATTCCAGGACTTTTCCAGGATTTCCAGGATGCGTACGAACCATGTAATATGAAACTGTTACATAGAAAAAAAAATAACTTCACTAAAAGGCAATAGTTAAAACAATCATTCACCTTTGTGTAAAATGTGCATAATTTTATTTTAAGTACATACAATGTATGATTTTCTGGAATGGTAAAAAACAGATAAGTTTGCTTTCTAAAAATTCTGAAATATACAATACATCTTGTACATATATACAATAATCTTTTGAAGAAATGCTTTGTCTTTGTGGTTTCAAATAATGATGAATTACACAAAAGTTCTGCCATATTATTATTACATGACAATAAGTATTTACAAGTCTGACACATTTATGTCATTAGGTACCTGTGAGCAAAACTGCTGCAGGAAAGCTCTTTTCGAAACTGGTATTAAGGCTTCCAAATGAGGATGAAGAAGCTGGAACTGTTCAGCCAGAAATACACTGAAATATAAAAAGTGATGATAAAAATGGCTCAGTAAAAAAAATAATAATTGCAATATAAAATTTGAATTTAAAAATTAAACACATTACAAAAAAGCATGAAGATTTGAGGAATGAATCCAACAACAGAATTAAACAAGAAAGATGACACCGAATTTTCGGGTGTAATAAGCACGTCTTTTGAATCCGTTCTGACGCAAATTAAATTTATCAAAGCTATTCAGAGGCAATGGAACCGGTATGGAAAACAATAGTATCTGATGGAGGAAAGAAGTTTTTCAATCTGGTCTTTAATCCCTCAGATATTGGTATAAACGGAATCTTGAGCTTACGAACTCTTAGAAACAGAGTTATCGACAAAAATAAGATGTGACTTTACATCCCCTGGTGGGAAAACCATGCATTATTTTAGGAAGAAAGTATTCTCAAAAAGTTTATCCATATAAGCGGTATCAGCCCAAGAAAAAAAAAATTAATCGAGTTTTCAGAAACCCAGATTTTGCTACAAATACATCAGAAGCAGAAATTAACACTTATGACTCTTGGTGGCCAAACCATTCTTTACAAAAACATTAGAAATTATGTGAAAAATATTTTCCATCAGGTCTAGTATGCGATACAGGAAGAATTTTTCAAATAGAAGTTTTAGGAGCAGAAAACGCAATTTACCTTTATGCGCCCTAGCGGAAAGTCTTAAATGATCTACGTGAAAATTTTGAATTTATAGGAAAAACATTTCGCATCGGAAACACCATCCAACAACGAAGGAATTTTTCAAATTGGACTTTTAGAAGTAGAGATATTGACAAAAATAAGATATACATCTACGCCCCCTGGCGTAGAAACCATGCATTATTTCAAGAAGAAAATGTTGCTAAAGGGTTTGTCGACATCAGTAGTATCGGTCAACAAACGACTTTTTTCAATCGAGATTTTAGAAGCTCTTATTTTGCTGCAAATACATCAGAAGTAGAAATTAAGACTTACGCCACCTGGTGGCCATACCATTTTTTTAACAAAAATTAGAAATTATGTGCAAAGGATTTCCCATCAGGAGCTGTATCCGGTGCAGTAGGAATTTTTCAAATCGGAGGTTTAGAAGCAGAGAAATAGTGGGAAACGCAAATTACCTTTACGCCCCTAGCGGAAAGTCTATGAATTACTTGAAAATTTTGAATTTTTAGGAAAAACATGTCACACTAGAAACACTATCCAACAAAGAAGGAATTTTTTAAATCAGACTGCTAGAAGTCGAGATATTGACAAAAATTAGATATACGTCTACGCCCCTGGTGCAGAAACCATGCACTATTTTAAAAAGAAAATGTTTCTAAAAGGTTTGTCAACACGAGTAGTTCGGTCTACAAACGACGTTTTTTTCAATCGAGAATTTAGAAGCTCATATTTTGCTGCAAATACATCAGAAGCGGAAATTAAGGTTTACGCCCCCTGATGGCCAAACCATTTTTTATTTATTATACTTGCACTTTTAAAGTATTAACCTCTTGCAAAGTGCGCATAGTTTACGTGCAATTCATAAATGAAAAACCATAGGAAGTACCAATCACTCACCCTAAATCTCATGGTAACCTCCAATGACAACACACTTCCAACACGTCAATCATCGTGATGTAACTGGGCTTCCAAGGTTTACAGACATCTTGCTTATGCTTCTTACTTCCGGGTGTGAAACATCGTATTTTTTTTTTTCTTTCCTTAGCCTTATTAAATGTTACTATAAAGCTTGTCAATTCCATAAAAAATCACACATACTACTCATTCATACAATTCAAGTAAAAACTATGTACATAACCTTACATTCCTAGGTGGTTAAACCTTTGTCAACTGTAATTACCAAACTGCTCCTTCTGTTTCACAACCCCTGCCACTCCCACTGCAAGTGTCACACTCATTCAGCCCCTCACACACAATCCTCTAGTACTTTCAACAGGCCTCTGTCGTCTTCAGGAGGCAGGTGTGTCTCACCCGCCCACCACAGCTCAAGTGAGCAGAGCCATCGAGGCACGGGCCCCAGTCGCTATCTCTGAATCATTGTGTCTCTGGCGCCATCTATTGTCCCTGCTGCTCTTTTTTCCCTCTTTCTTTCTAAGCTCCTGTTCAATTTTTATTAGGGCTTTCCATTGTTCGTTTAAGTTACTTGGCTCATTAATGTTGCATAATCTTGATCTGTTTTTTTCAATTAACACTGATTCTGCAATTCTTAACTGCCTTTCGTTTTTACAGCTCTTAATAATTTTAATATCTTCAAACCTTGGACATTGTTGATTTTCCATACAGTATTGGGTCAATGCTGTCTTAGCTTCTTTTTTATTCCAATTATTAATATGCTGGTTCAATCTATACTTTAATTTATTCTTGGTGTTGCCTATATATGACACAGGTGGTTGCTGGTTTATTGGGATTTCATAAATTCCTGCTCTATCTAATTGGCTGATTTTTTCATTTTTAATCACTAAATTTTTTACAGTAAGTACCTGATTTCCTACCTGTATGTCATACTTGCCACAAACTTTATTAATTTCTGCTGAAACATTTTCTATATATGGTATTGCTCCTACATATTTTACAAGTTTTTTTATCAGTCTTGACCTTATTGTAACCTTGAGTTACTTCATAAATCCATTTTTTTAATACCTGTTTAGGGTATCCAAAATCATATGCAATTTTTTCAATATATTCAATTTCTTCTTTTCTATACTGTTCAATTGATGAGTGTGTTAAACTTCTTTTAATTACTGTTTTAACACTATTTCTTTTATGTGTTAATGGATGCGATGACTGGAATGGTATAAGTACTGGGATATATGAAGATTTTCTACGTACTCTGAATTGCATATTCTCCTTTGTTTTAACAATCAAAACATCCAAAAATGCCAAAGTATTGTCATGTTCTTGTTCTACTGTCAGTTCAATAGATGGATAAATTTCACTATACTTTTTTGTCAAGTCCTCAAGTTCATCATTTTTAGCCTGGACAACAGAAAAATGTCATCAACATATCTGCAGTATATCAGTGGTGGATCCTCGAGTTTACTTATTATTTTTTCCTCAATGTCACTCATTATAATTTCAGCAAATAAAGTTGACAGTGGTGACCCCATAGGTCCACCATGATTTTGTTTGTACATCTTGTTGTTAAACTTAAAAATGTTATTTTCATATATGTACAATAACATTTCTCTTAACTCCTCTATTTGTATTGCATTCATTGTCTGTAGCACATATAATTTTTCAATAATTATTTCTATTGCCTGAGGTACTGGTGTGCTAGGAAAAAGAGCTCTCACATCCATACTAGCCATATGATATTCACTTAAATCTTGTTTAATTACTTTAATTTTCTCAATAAATTCGTATGTATTCTTCACAGTGAACCTTGTCTTCATGAACAAAGGTGCCAAAAATTTGTAGATATTTTTTTCCAGTTTTATTAGTGGGGAATTCCTTTTTGATACAATCACTCTCATAGGTGTATCAGGCTTATGAGTTTTTATTTCTGCAAACATTTTTGGTATTCCAGTACCCATTGGTGGGTATGCTTTCTTTATTTCATCAGGCAAGGTGCTGTGATTTCTTATTCTAGCTAAGTACCTTACTTGAGATTCGGTTGGGTCTTTTGCTAGAATGCTGCAATTCAGTTCCTCTATAGCTCTATTCATTTTTAGATCATATTCAGTTGTGTTCAATATTACAATTTGCCCTGTTTTATCAGCTTCACAGAATTTAATTGTTGGGTCATCTCTTAATTTAATCAGTTGTTCTTTCTCATATTGAATTTTATCTAAATGATATTTCTTTTTATTACTTTTTTCATTAAATTCTTTCAAAACAATTCTATACAGTTTACTTCTAAAATTTTCACGTTCTTCTGCTGGTACACTGCGTGCCATTTCTTCTAAGTTGGGTATTAATTCCTCCGTCCTCGGCAGGCTCCGTGGAAACGCAAATTTTTTACCTCTCTGCAAAACAGCTCTTTGCGTGAAGCTCAAGGTCAAGTTGGAGTTATTCTGATATACCTCATACATATTCTCCCGCTGTTCTTGTACACGTTGTCTGTCAATCATCACGTGCAACTTTTTTTCCATGACTGCTCTTGAGCATTTCTTTTCGTATTCCACGATGTCAAAAATTTCCCTGAAGGTTACATCCAAAATCTCATCTTTCCAATTACTGTCAAAATTTCTATACTTTTTATAACATATCAAATCGATTAAATGTAAACATTTCATATTCAAGTTAAAAATCAATTTCCTTTTATTGACAATTTCAGCTCTTAATCTCTTTTTTTGGCACTCCTGGATTATTCTATTATCCTTAACAGTGACTGGGCAATTCCATATTTTTAAATACTTTGGTATACTTGGTGTGTGTTGCACGTGATTATTGACAGACAACGTGTACAAGAACAACGGGAGAATATGTATGAGGTATATCAGAATAACTCCAACTTGACCTTGAGCTTCACGCAAAGAGCTGTTTTGCAGAGAGGTAAAAAATTTGCGTTTCCACGGAGCCTGCCGAGGACGGAGGAATTAATACCCAACTTAGAAGAAATGGCACGCAGTGTACCAGCAGAAGAACGTGAAAATTTTAGAAGTAAACTGTATAGAATTGTTTTGAAAGAATTTAATGAAAAAAGTAATAAAAAGAAATATCATTTAGATAAAATTCAATATGAGAAAGAACAACTGATTAAATTAAGAGATGACCCAACAATTAAATTCTGTGAAGCTGATAAAACAGGGCAAATTGTAATATTAAACACAACTGAATATGATCTAAAAATGAATAGAGCTATAGAGGAACTGAATTGCAGCATTCTAGCAAAAGACCCAACCGAATCTCAAGTAAGGTACTTAGCTAGAATAAGAAATCACAGCACCTTGCCTGATGAAATAAAGAAAGCATACCCACCAATGGGTACTGGAATACCAAAAATGTTTGCAAAAATAAAAACTCATAAGCCTGATACACCTATGAGAGTGATTGTATCAAAAAGGAATTCCCCACTAATAAAACTGGAAAAAAATATCTACAAATTTTTGGCACCTTTGTTCATGAAGACAAGGTTCACTGCGAAGAATACATACGAATTTATTGAGAAAATTAAAGTAATTAAACAAGATTTAAGTGAATATCATATGGCTAGTATGAATGTGAGAGCTCTTTTTCCTAGCACACCAGTACCTCAGGCAATAGAAATAATTATTGAAAAATTATATGTGCTACAGACAATGAATGCAATACAAATAGAGGAGTTAAGAGAAATGTTATTGTACATATATGAAAATAACATTTTTAAGTTTAACAACAAGATGTACAAACAAAATCATGGTGGACCTATGGGGTCACCACTGTCAACTTTATTTGCTGAAATTATAATGAGTGACATTGAGGAAAAAATAATAAGTAAACTCGAGGATCCACCACTGATATACTGCAGATATGTTGATGACATTTTTCTGTTGTCCAGGCTAAAAAATGATGAACTTGAGGACTTGACAAAAAAGTATAGTGAAATTTATCCATCTATTGAACTGACAGTAGAACAAGAACATGACAATACTTTGGCATTTTTGGATGTTTTGATTGTTAAAACAAAGGAGAATATGCAATTCAGAGTACGTAGAAAATCTTCATATATCCCAGTACTTATACCATTTCAGTCATCGCATCCATTAACACATAAAAGAAATAGTGTTAAAACAGTAATTAAAAGAAGTTTAACACACTCATCAATTGAACAGTATAGAAAAGAAGAAATTGAATATATTGAAAAATTGCATATGATTTTGGATACCCTAAACAGGTATTAAAAAAATGGATTTATGAAGTAACTCAAGGTTACAATAAGGTCAAGACTGATAAAAAACTTGTAAAATATCTAGGAGCAATACCATATATAGAAAATGTTTCAGCAGAAAATTAATAAAGTTTGTGGCAAGTATGACATACGGGTAGGAAATCAGGTACTTACTGTAAAAAATTTAGTGATTAAAAATGAAAAAATCAGCCAATTAGATAGAGCAGGAATTTATGAAATCCCAAAACCAGCAACCACCTGTGTCATATATAGGCAGCACCAAGAATAAATTAAAGTATAGATTGAACCAGCATATTAATAATTGGAATAAAAAGAAGCTAAGACAGCATTGACCCAATACTGTATGGAAAATCAACAGTCCAAGGTTTGAAGATATTAAAATTATTAAGAGCTGTAAAAACGAAAGGCAGTTAAGAATTGCAGAATCAGTGTTAATTGAAAAAAACAGATCAAGATTATGCAACATTAATGAGCCAAGTAACTTAAACGAACAATGGAAAGCCCTAATAAAAATTGAACAGCAGCTTAGAAAGAAAGAGGGAAAAAGAGCAGCAGGGACAATAGATGGCGCCAGAGACACAATGATTCAGAGATAGCGACTGGGGCTCGTGCCTCGATGGCTCTGCTCACTTGAGCTGAGGTGGGCGGGTGAGACACACCTGCCTCCTGAAGACGACAGAGGCCTGTTGAAAGTACTAGAGGATTGTGTGTGAGGGGCTGAATGAGTGTGACACTTGCAGTGGGAGTGGCAGGGGTTGTGAAACAGAAGGAGCAGTTTGGTAATTACAGTTGACAAAGGTTTAACCACCTAGGAATGTAAGGTTATGTACATAGATTTTACTTGAATTGTATGAATGAGTAGTATGTGTGATTTTTTATGGAATTGACAAGCTTTATAGTAACATTTAATAAGGCTAAGGAAAGAAAAAAAAATACGATGTTTCACACCCGGAAGTAAGAAGCGTAAGCAAGATGTCTGTAAACCTTGGAAGCCCAGTTACATCACGATGATTGACGTGTTGGAAGTGTGTTGTCATTGGAGGTTACCATGAGATTTAGGGTGAGTGATTGGTACTTCCTATGGTTTTTCATTTTTTATTTTACAAAAATTAGAAATTATGTGTAAACAATTTCCCATCAGGAGCTGTATCCAGTGCAGAAAGAATTTTTCAAATCAGAGATTTAGAAGCAGAGATATGGGGAGAAACGCAATTTAGCTTTACGTCCCCTAGCGGAAAGTCTATGAATTACTTGAAAATTTTGAAATTATATGAAAAACATGTCACACAGAAAACACTATCCAACAAAGAAGGAATTTTTCAAATCGGACTCCTAGAAGTAGAGATATTGACAAAAATAAGATATACATCTACGCCCCTGGCGGAGAAACTGTGGGATATTTTAAGAAGAAAATATTCCGAAAAGGTTTATCGATGTGAGTGACATCAGTCCACGAAAGAATTTTTTTAATCGATATTTTAGAAGCTAAGATTTTATGGCAAATACATCAGCAGCAAAAATTAACACTTACGCCCCCTGGTGGCCAAAGTATTCTGTACCAAAAATTTGAAATTATATGCAAAAGATTTTCTATTAAGAGATGTATCTGCTGAAAAAAGGATTTTTCAAATCAGAGTTTTAGGAGAAGAGTTATTGGAAAAAATGTAATTTACTTTTACGCCCCCTAGCGGAAAAGCTACGCGTAATTTGAAAATGAAACTATATCGAAAACACTCTTTGACATAAATAGAATCGAAAGATAAAAGAATTTTTTCAATGGGATGTTTAGAAGCAAATATGTGGATTAAAACATAATTTTGAATTCGACATATCTACATTTACGCCCCCTAGCGGCAAAATTCTGCATCGTAAAAAAAAAAAAAAAAGGAAATGAAGGATCATCATTCGCATATTTCAAGCTTCTGAATGCAAAAAGAATTTTTCAAATTGGACTAATAGTTGTAGAGATACCGTGGGTACGGACGGACGGACGGACAAACCAATAACAGAAGCACGATCTTTTTTTACAAAAGCCGTGCTAAAATTATAAGGCAGTAAAATTAAGAGAAGTTTCATCTGATGTATTAAAACCCAGATATGTGAAAGAAACATCAAATTCATTTTTAGCACATCTTTTGTAAAAAAAGATCTTGCTTATGTTATCGGTTTGTAAGTCCGTCCATCCGTCTGTAGACAGGAAGCTTGAAATGTGCGAATGATGATCCTTTATTTCGTTTTTTTCTTTTCACAACGCAAAATTTTGCTGCTAGAGGGCGTAAATGCAGATTATTTTGAATTCAAAACGCATTCTAATCCATATATTTGCTTCTAAACATCCAATTAAAAAAATTCTTTTACTTTTCGATTCCAATAAAGTTTTAGATTATTTTAGGCATAGTCACTTTCCCAAGTTATGCATATATTTTCCGCCAGGGAGCATAAAAGTAAATTGCTTTTCCTCAGATATCTCTGCTTCTAAAACTCCAATTTCAAAAATGTTTCCTTCAGCGGATACAGCTCATGATGGGAAACATTTTGCATATAATTTCTAATTTTTGATATAAAATGGTTTGGTCACCAGAAGGCATAAGTGCTGATTTCTGCTTCTAATGTAATTGCAGCAAAATCTACATATACATATTACATATCACTAAGCTGTTCTCTGAGATTCAGAGGTTAGCTCCAAAAAGAAATACAAACTTCCAGATATTTTTACTTATTGTTGTCGTATCAAACTTCGCCATTTACAGCGATCTTGACATACAACTCGTGCTTCACTGATATCCATCACATGCCGTACACAAGATCTTTAATACTTCATACTCATAATCTTTTCCTCATGCAGACACTCCTGAATCTGATCCACCCATGTCTTCCTTGGCCTTCCTCTGCCTTTCCTTCCTGCCACTTGGGCTGAAAATATTTTCTTAGTAAGCATTTCATCACTCATTCTTTCAACATGGCCAAACCACCGAAGCATATTGGTCTCCACCTTGCTAACAACATTTTGCTTTACATCACACAACTGCAATACATCTTCATTTCTCACACAATCAAATCGTGTCTTGCCACAAGCCCCACGTAAGTAACGCATTTCTCCAGCACACAAACAACTCCTATGCTTCTACTGCAGTACCCAGGTTTCACTGCCATACATCAGAGTAGAAACAATTACTGTTTCATACACAGCCATGCGGGACTCTCTAGAGAACACATCATTCCTGTGAAAACCTCCCAGAGCAGCTATGACTTTCAAAGAAGAATTCACTCGCCTACTGATTTCACCATCCAACTTGTTCTCTCTGTCAAACATGCTTCCTAAATACACAAACTCACTCACCTGGTCAATCACAGTGCCATTTATACTTACATTACATTCAGTGCTACCCATTCCTCTCTCAAACACCATAACTTTGGTTTTTCCCTTATTTATACTCAGTTTGAATTTCATGCAAACTTCGTGCATCCGAGTCAACATACTCTGCAACTCACTTTTGCTCTCTGCCAACAGGACAGTGTCATCAGCATACAGCAATCTGCACACACTGATATCACCAAGACATAAACCACTATTACCTATTTTGGCCTCACGCATGCATGCATGCATCCATAAATATATTAAACAGCCATGGTGACATTACACAACCTTGTCTAACTCCTGCACCAATGGAAAACCATTTTGATAAAACACCATTCACTCGTACACAAGCTCTACTACCAGCATACATGGCTTTTACACTATTAAGTAGATTCCCAGTAACACCATATTCATTCAATACCTTAGATATATATATATATAATATTTTTGTCAATATCTCTGCTTCTAATGATCTGATTTGAAAAATTTCTTCTTTGTTGGACAGTTTCTGGT
Source organism: Macrothele yani (assembly GCA_039090855.1). NCBI lineage: Eukaryota > Metazoa > Arthropoda > Arachnida > Araneae > Macrothelidae > Macrothele > Macrothele yani. Next base: position 114,878,279 of record CM077029.1, on the reverse strand, counting down.
GAGACATGTTTCTAACATAACTTTAAAATTTTGAAATAATTAATTGACTTTCCACTAGGGCGAGTAAAGGTAAATTGTGTTTTCCCCGATATCTCTCCTTCTAAAACTCTGATTTGAAAAATTCTTACAGCACCAGATACAGCTCCTGCTAGGAATTTTTTTATTGCAATTTCTAATTTTTTTATAAAATATGGTTTTAATATGCTCGTGATGGCACCAACTTTCAGACATTGCTTTTAATATGTTGTATTTGCGTAATAAACCAATATGTAAAACCTGGGATATATGTGATGGATCCTGCGTATCTCATCGTCCTACTAGGTGATTTTGTTATTGCTGATATTATATGATTTCTTACAGTCCTATGTATTCTGTCTATGTCATCCTTCTTATATCCAGCCTTTAGACCTTTGTTATAAATATTATAAATTTCTTTATTACACTGCCGGACAATTGCTAAGGATGGATGACAATAGCAACGATAGCAACCATAAAATGGAAGGCAGGAAAATGTGGAAATTAGCATAAGTGCGAGATACAGTAGGACGTGTTGCGCGTATGCAAATTTTGGATTGCCGAACTTGTTCGTGACGTCATAGCGCTGATAAGAGATATAAAGGATTTGACGCGTATTGACCGTTGTTGTTCAAACGCAAAGTTGAAAGGGAAAGAATCAATTGACGAACTTGCAATTTTCAGTATGTCTTCCCGACATCACCTAGATGATTTTACGCGTGGCCGTATTATTGGCAAGATTGAAGAAGGGCGAAAAATAACAGATGTTGCCAGGGAGTTCGACGTCAGCCACAGTGTTGTTTCAAGGCTTTGGAAATCATTTCAAACAAATGGAGAGTGTAGCAAACGTCATGGGGGAGGTCGTGTTCGCAGTACGACACCTGCAGAAGATCGGTACATAGTGCTATCAACAAAAAGACACCGGCGCAGCACAGCTAGTGAGGTAGCAAATCAGTTTATGGCTGCTAGTGGCAAGCGGATCTCCCGGAAAACTGTCGCCAGACGTTTGCATGAAGGAGGACTATACGCCCGCCGTCCTGTTGTGTGCATCCCATTGTCCAGACGTCACCGTACCGCCCGTTTGCAATGGTGCCATCAACATCGCAATTGGACTGATAACAACTGGTCTGCTGTCCTCTTCTCAGATGAGAGTAGATACAGTTTATCATCTGATTGTCGACAACAACTGATCTGGCGTGATAGTGGTACTGCATATTGTCCAGCAAACATACAGGAAAGGGACCGATATCCGACATGTAGTGTCATGGTATGGGCTGGCATCATGATAAATGGCAGTACGTCCCTCTATGTGCTTCCAACTGGGACTATGACTGGCCAACGATACATTAATGATGTTCTCCTATCTCATGTTTGCATGTTTCGTGGTGCTGCCGGTGATAGATTCATTTTCATGGACGACAACGCAACATGTCATCGAACAGTCGCTGTCCAGGAGTGTCTTGAGAGCAAGGATATTCAACGCCTCGTATGGCCAGCATGTTCTCCAGATCTGAATCCCATTGAAAATGTGTGGGATGCTTTGGGGAGGAGTCTTGCTGGTCGCCAATGCCCTCCAATAAACAAGGACACCCTCATCCGTGCACTGACAGAGGAATGGGATAAATTACCCCAACAGCTGCTTGATAATGTTGTGCAAAGCATGACACGACGTGTGGAATCTTGCATCGCCCTCCATGGTGACCATATCCCGTATTGACATCTTACGCCAGAACGCCTGCGGACGGTAATTGCATTTTTTCACGTTTATGTATTCTGCAGAAAATGGCCTGTTTGTGCCTTGAAAACGTTCCAAAGCCTTCTGGATTTCAGAGCACAATAAATTGTCTTTCTTGTAATGTCCTGGCATTCTGACATTATTTTATTTCACTTGGCATCCAACCACACTTACTTTTTTATGCGCTATATAGCCGTTTATGATCCGTCCTTAGCAATTGTCCAGCAGTGTATTTTCTTCCCAAAATAATGCACAATTTCAGGGCTGCCAGCCTATCACATCCAAGAAAATAGTTGCTTTAGTAGCCACTAATGGTAAAAATAGTAGCCTAAATAGTAAGTAGCCTTAACAACTTATGCTAATGACTAAAATAGTTGCCCAAAAAAGTGTATGAATTTTAGAATGTAAGTGCTCCATGCCAAAACAAAATTTTTTTGTTAATTTTTTTTATTTATTTCAAGCCACAATGACAAAATTAGCACATGTTTAAATTTTGGTGGGGGAAAAAATTATATATATATATATATATATATATAAGGTCAGGTGATGCGTAACATCACAGCCTCTCCTTGACAAATGTCAACCCCGCCTTCTCGTGGTACATCCTGTTCCCACTAAAGGGGCTCTGACGACCGCCAATAGTGGTATAACTATACCATCGGGATTAGAGGAAATGCTATCCCACACTCACCAACCCGCTTGGCCAGCGTGGTGAGTTATGGCCAAACCCCTCCAAAATGACTCCACAACTTAAATCTTGGCCCTCAGTCTCCGGCAGCTGGAATGTACCTGGCCAAGGCAGCGGCCAGTGCGGCATGAAGGCAGAGGGTGCTAAGAATCCCCGGAGGACCGGACTAGGCTGCCATCTGATGCTGACCTTGGCTACGTATAAAGGACGCTCCCTATCTTCTGATTCAAGGCTTCTTGAATTGGAAGAGGAACTACAAAGGATCAAGTGGGACATCGTCGGGCTAAGTGAGGTAAGGAGAAAAGGAGAAGATCTCATTGAACTGAAAAGTGGACATCTCTTCTACTATCGTGGGACAGATACTGGCAGAACTAGTGGTGTTGGATTTATAATAAACAAGAAACTGAAGGATGAAGTTGTAGAAGTTGAAAGTTCCTCTGACAGAGCTGCACGACTCGTTATCCAACTCTCGAGAAGATACCAGGCTCAGATTATTCAAACTTATGCACCCACCACAAGTCACGCTGAAGAAGAAATTGAAGAATTTTACGAGGAAATTCGTGATCTAAATAATAAAGGTAAGCAGCACTTGAAGATAATTATGGGAGATTTCAATGCAAAAATAGGGCAACGGCAACAGAATGAAACTTCAGTAGGTAAATTCGGTCACAGCAACAGAAACCAGCGTGGAAATACTCTCGTAGAGTTTGCAGAGGCAGAAGGGTTTTTCATCTTGAACTCCTTTTTCAAGAAAAAGCCACACAGGAAATGGACATGGAGACATCCAAATGGGACGACAAGTGAAATTGATTTTCATTATGTGTAACAAAAAATTCGTCATAGAAGACTGCAGTGTCTAAACAAGTTCAACACAGGCAGTGACCATAGATTGGTGAGATGTAAGATGCACCTCAACACTAAACTCGAACGTAGCAAGCTCATAAGACAAACAAAATGTATTGACATAACCAACCTTAAAAAACACCACAATACCTTCAAATTGGAACTGAAGAACAGGTTCTCTGCTTTAGAAGGCCTAAAATCGGAAGAAGTCGATATTTCTGAAGTTAACAGAAAAGTAACCAAAGCTCTTATGGAAACAGCAACAAAATTAGCGGGGTCTAAGAACAAATTGCATGTGAACAAATTATCAGGAAAAACCAAAATGTTGATGCAAAAAAGAAGAGTGATGAGGACAACTAAAAAAGATGTGACTTCCAAAGTGGAATATATAGAGCTATGCAAGACAGTACGAAAAAGTATCACTGAAGACTTAAGGAAATTCAACTGTGAACTAGTAAGGAAAGCAATTGAAAACAACCAAAGCCTAAAGATAGCAAAGAGACATCTCAGTAAGGGAAAAAAACAGATTATGGCACTGAGAAAAGAAGATGGTTCTGTAACAAGAAATAGAGGCGAAATTTTGACAAGAGTGAAAGATTTCTACTCCAAATTATATGAAAGGGATGACACATGTACTCCAGACATCATGAAAGGTACCAGTACCAGAGTTCTTCCAGTCCTTCCAGCAGAAGTTGCACATGCAATCAAGAACATGAAGCGGGGAAAAGCTCCAGGAGAAGATGGAATTACTGTAGACATCATACAAGAAGCAAGTGGAGAAATTGAAACAGTACTCGCCCAAATTTTCACTCGATGCCTTAATGAAGGGAAAATTCCTGAGGATTGGAACAACGCTACAATGATCTTGCTACATAAAAAAGGTAACATTGAGGATCTCAGGAACTACAGACCTATCAGCCTCCTATCAGTGGTTTATAAAATTTTCACTAAAGTTCTTTCACACCGCTTGAAGGTGACACTGGACATGGCTCAACCGAGAGAACAAGCTGAATTCAGGAGTGGCTACAGCACAATAGATCATATCCACGTACTGAGAGAACTAATTGAAAGAGCGAGGGAAGATGAGCTTCCATTGTGCATGGCTTTTATCGATTATGAAAAAGCCTTTGATTCGGTGAAACCATCAGCAGTTGCAATGGCTCTGAAATCCTGCGGTATTGAAGATGCATACATAAATATTATTAATAACATCTATGAAAATGCAAGTGCAAAGATTCGGCTGTTTGAAATTACAACACACATAAAAATTGGAAAGGGAGTGAGACAAGGTGACACCATATCTCCGAAGATCTTTAATGCCACATTGGAAAATGTCTTTCAATCACTGAACTGGGAAAACAAAGGGATAAAGATTAATGGAGATTATCTAACCCACCTTCCTTTTGCTGATGACATAGTCATTTTTGCAACTATCCCATCAGAGCTACAGAGTATGATCCAGGAACTTGCTGACAAGAGTAAAGAAGTGGGATTAAAAATGAACTTTCAGAAGACAAAAGTGATGTACAATGCTTTTACAAGAAATGAAGATTTATCGATTGATGGAGAAAAGCTGGAGATAACAGACACGTACGTTTATCTTGGACAGCAGATATCAAGTGATATCTGCTGGTGAAGAAATTAATCGGCGTACAAAACTTGGTGAAGAAATTAATCGGCGTACAAAACTTGCCTGGAGAGCTTTTGGAAGAAACAGCATAATTTTCAAGAGCAATATGCCATTATGTCTTAAAAGAAAAGTGTTTGATCAATGCATCCTTCCAGTGCTTACGTATGGTGCAGAGACGTGGACCTTAACTAAAAGAGACATACAAAGGCTGCAGACAACTCAAAGCAGCATGGAGAGGTGCATGCTTGGTGTAACCAGGAGAGATAAGAAGAAGAACACGTGGATCCGAAAAATGACAAGAGTGGAAGACATCATGATCAGAGTTAAATCCCTGAAATGGCAATGGGCTGGACATACTGCCAGAAGAACAGACCATCGATGGACAGCCGAAATTTTAGATTGGATTCCAAGGGATAGGAAAAGACCCAGAAAAAGACCACATGGAAGATGGGTGGATGAAATTCGAAAGTATGCGGGAGTGACATGGAGGAGACTGGCACAAGACAGACCGTTGTGGAGGAAACTTGGGAAGACCTTCGTCCAGCAGTGGATTGATAATGGTTGACAATGATGATGATGATGATATATATATATATATTCTAACCAACCTTAAAAAACACCACAATACCTTCAAGTTGGAACTGAAGAACAGATTCTCTGCTTTAGAAGGCCTAACATCGGAAGAAGTGGATATTTCTGAAGTTAACAGAAAAGTAACCAAAGCTCTTATGGAAACAGCAACAAAATTAGCTGGGTCTAAGAACAAGTTGTATGTGAACAAATTATCAGGAAAAACCAAAATGTTGATGCAAAAAAGAAGAGAGATGAGGACAACTAAAGAAGATGTGACTTCCAAAGTGGAATATATAGAGCTATACAAGACAGTACGAAAAAGTATCACTGAAGATGTAAGGAAATTCAATTGTGAACTAGTGAGGAAAGCAATTGAAAACAAGCCTAAAGATAGCAAAGAGACATCTCAGTAAGGGAAGAAAACAGATTATGGCACTGAGAAAAGAAGATGGTTCTGTAACATGAAATAGAGGTGAAATTTTGACAAGAGTGAAAGATTTCTACTCCAAATTATATGAAAGGGATGATACATGTACTCCAGACATCATGGCACCAGAATTCTTCCAGTCCTCCCAGCAGAAGTTGCACATGCAATCAAGAACATGAAGCGGGGAAAAGCTCCAGGAGAAGATGGAATTACTGTAGACATCATACAAGAAGCAAGTGGAAAAATTGAAACAGTACTCACCCAAATTTTCACTCAATGCCTTAATGAAGGGAAGATTCCTGAGGATTGGAACAACGCTACAATGATCCTGCTACATAAAAAAGGTGACGTTGAGGATCTCAGGACCTACAGGCTCATCAGCCTCCTATCAGTTGTTTATAAAATTTTCACTAAAGTTCTTTCACACCGCTTGAAAGTAACACTGGACATGCTCAACCAAGAGAAAAAGCTAGATTCAGGAGTGGCTACAGCACTATAGATCATATCCATGCACTGAGAGAACTAATTGAAAGAGCGAGGGAATATGAACTTTCATTGTGCATGGCTTTTATTGATTATGAAAAAGCCTTTGATTCGGTGAAACCATCAGCAGTTACAATGGCTCTGAAATCCTGAGGTATTGAAGATGCATACATTAATATCATTAATAACATCTATAAAAATGCAAATGAAAAGATTCGGCTGTTTGAAAATACAACACACATAAAAATTGGAAAAGGAGTGAGACAAGGTGACACCATATATCCGAAGCTTTTTAATGCCACATTGGAAAATGCAATCACTGAACTGGGAAAACAAAGGGATAAAGAAAAATGGAGATTATCTAACCCACCTTTGTTTTGCTGATGACGTAGTCATTTTTGCAACTACCCCATCAGAGCTGCAGAGTATGATCCAGGAACTTGCTGACAAGAGTAAAGAAGTGGGATTAAAAATGAACTTTCAGAAGACAAAAGTGATGTTCAATGCTTTTACAAGAAATGAAGATTTATCGATTGATGGAGAAAAGCTGGAGATAACAGACACGTACGTTTATCTTGGACAGCAGATATCAATTGAGAGTCACATTGATGAAGAAATTAATTAGCGTACAAAACTTTCCTGGAGAGCTTTTGGAAGAAACAGCATAATTTTCAAGAGCAATATGCCATTATGTCTTAAAAGAAAAGTGTTTGATCAATGCATCCCTCCAGTGTTTACATATGGTGCAGAGACGTGGACGTTAACTAAAAGAGACATACAAAGGTTGCAGACAACTCACAGCAGCATGGAGAGGTGCATGCTTGGTGTAACCAGGAGAGATAAGAAGAGGAACTCGTGGATCCGAAAAATGACAAGAGTGGAAGACATCACGATCAGAGTTAAATCCCTGAAATGGCAATGGGCTGGACATACTGCCAGAAGGACAGACCATCGATGGACAGCCGAAATTTTAGATTGGATTCGAAGGGACAGGAAAAGACCCAGAAGAAGACCACATGGAAGATGGGTGGATGAAATTCGAAAGTATGCGGGAGTGACATGGAGGAGACTGGCACAAGACAGACCGTTGTGGACGAAACTTGGGGCAGTGAATTGATAATGGTTGACAATGATGATGATATACCTAGACCCACGTGACTAGAGGAACGACCTACTCAAATGACAAAAAGTACCTTCTCGTTATTTTTAACAAATACGCAGAAATGTCTCACCAGATGTTTTTTTCGATTACCACTTTATTTTTTCGTTATGAACAATTCCTAATTGATATTAAAAAGTTTGTAGTGAGTTTAACCCTTTAACGACCATGACCCAAAAATCTTGCATCAATCTAAATAACATAACGCTCAAAACTGTATGTTGTTTCACTTCTTTTTCTAATAACAACAATTTTGACTGAGGGTGACTCCTGCTGATCCCCCATAGGTCGAGAAGATTTGAAGAATCAGTAAGGATAAGAAATGTGACTCACTCTAGACAGGCTTTTCGGGCACCTATGGCCATTTGTACATACGGGCGTTTTGGGCATTATGGTTGTTAAAGGGTTAAATGTCTGTTGGTGAAAAGATGCATTTTCCGTGTCATTCAGAAAATAAAGATGTAAAAACAATCACGTATCATTAATGAAATTCGAGGTACAAAATTTTCGACTTGAAATTGATGCATTTAACTGCAAATAAACTTCAGTAAGCACAGTAAACAACAGTCTTTAATATGGCGAAGACAAAATACATGCTCGCTCCTGGCACTGCCATACGGCAATCGCTGCCGTATTCCAAACAGAAAAACGGGACACTTTTTCGGCAGAATATCTTGATTTGAGCAGATCGTTCCTTTAATCACATATGGGTCTAGTCTATACCTGCCATTGACTTTCCTCCATCATATTTGCAATAAAGCAGAAAGCAATAAACTGAAAAAGACATATCGATAACAATTCGCATGGTTCATACACTTTTTCAATCACAAAATTCCAGGATTTTGGATTTTTTCCCTAGGACATACAATCCAAATGCTCTTACTTAAAATATAGTGAAACCATACATCTGTTCAATTTGTAACCTACAACAAACAACTTCCTACACGCTTGGGCAAACTTAAAGCAGAATATTAAAAATGATGTCTGCTGCAGCTAATCAGAAACTTAGAAGCACAGATAAATACTGAAATACCAAAACTGTCACTGAACATGTGACCACGTTTAATATCTACTAAACTTTTATATACAGTATACTACACTGATTTTGAGAAAACTTTATTTTTCTACTTTGGCTTTAGTTCAATTATTGAAGCAAATTACAGAATAAAAAACAACAACATAAAACTCAAAAATACATAGGTACTGTATGTGGTATTACTCTAAAAATGCTTTCATATACCACACAGTCAATACATAAAATACTATTTATATTTAATTATTTTGAAATAATGCTTACATTGGAAATTTAAGGGTAAGGAAAGGTGAAATATCTAGAACTTTTTCAAAGGACCAAAGGGATTGTTATTTCTTAAAAACATAATCATGGTAGCAAGTATTTGTGTTACATTTTATTTATGGAAGGAATTTTCAACATAATATCTATTCTGTAGCTATGTTTTAAATTTTTACTCACCAGCAAACAAAGTATGCACAAAAATTTCCAACATGAAGTGAAAGAGAATAAACCTTATGTCCAAGGGCTGTGTACAATTATATTCATTAGTGATCATGGCAATTTAACTGGGCATGATTAAAAAACTAATTATAGAAGCTCAGAAAATACTAAGAAACAAAGCGATTTAAATTCCTGATATTAGAAAGCAATTTGATTTTATGGCAACTTCCACCAGTGGCTAAAAAATATGTTGCAAAAATTAAAAAATGGCGCAAAAAACGTTTCTCATAGCAGAAGGAAGGTATTAGAGACAAAAAGATTTTTAAATCGATCAGTTAAAAGGAGAGATATAGAAGGGAACAGGATATAACTATGCGTTTCAGGGGAAACATTTTGCATAATGGAAACAGGAGAAAAGCATTCTTCATAGGAAAAGCTATGCTAAGGAAAAGCCAGAAGCAGAGATACCAAGAAAAACGTTTTGACCTTTACAACCCCTAGGGGGATAGTTGTACATTATTTGAAGAGGATCTTCTTATTCTAGCAAAAATTTTATTCACTCTCCATCTTTATTATAGCAAATGGCATACAGTGAAAAAAGAAATTTCTCAATAGGGTTTTTACAGACAGAGATAGCCTGCAAACAGAAGTACACAAACACTACTTAGCAGCAGAATTGTGCACCACAAACCTAAAGTGTTCCATAAGGTAAATGGTATATGGTGTTAAAAGAATTTTTTAAATTGCACATTTAGAAGTACATATATTAAGAAAAATAGATTAAATATTTGCGCCCCCTAGCGGCGAAAGTGTGCATTATTTTGTGAAGAAAATACAAATAAGGAGTTTTCATAGTTAGGTATCGGATCGAAAAATAATATTTTTCAGCCGGGTTTTTAGTCCACTGATATTGCTGTAAACGGAATGTGAGCCTTCTAAGTGGCACACTTGTGTGTTAAGAAATATTTGAAATTTTATGAGAAACATTTCGCACTGAAAATGTTCTTCAACAAAGAAAGAATTTTTCAAATCAGTCTCCCAGAAACAAAGATATATGGACAAAAATAAGATATACGTGTACGCCCCTGGTGGAAAAATTGTGCACTATTTTAAGCAGGAAGTATTCTCAAAAAGCTTTCCGAGTTGAGCGGTAACGGTTCACAGAAGAATTTTTTCAATCAAGTTTCCAGCTCAGATTTTGTTGCAAATACATCAGAAGCCAAAATAAACATTTATGCCCCCTGATGGCTAAACCATTCTTTACCAGAAATGAGAATTTGTATGCAAAACATTTCAACCTCAAGAGCTGTATCCGACTCAGGAAGAATTTTTCAAATCGGACTTTTAGAAGCGGAGATACTGGGAAAATGGTGATTTACCTTTACACCACCTAGCGGAAAATTTATGCATTATTTGAAAAAGGGACTGTAACTAAAATAGTTTTCACTATAAATGTCATCGAAAGGAAAAAGAATTTTTTCAATAGGGTATTTAGAAGCAAATATATGAATATATGAAATGAAATGCATTTTAAATTCGATACGATCTTCATTTGCGCTCTATAGCGGTGAAGTTGCGCATCAAAAAAAAAAACAAAAAAAAACAGAACGAACGGATCACCATTCTCACATTTCAAGCTTCTTAATACAAAAAGAATTTTACAAATCGAACTAATAATTGCGGAGATATTGTTTCCCCGGCGGGACAGACAAAGTTAAACATTAGCATGAGACAAAAGATGCTAATAATACAGCTTCAGTCCTCCTAAACAAGAAAACCGATAGCCCTCCTCCTCCCCAACACACACACATTTTGCAGGGGTTGGGAAGGGAAATTTGTCAGACATAAGTTATGTCAGTAGAAAAATCCTCAACTACAAAACATCGTTGCAGGGACAAAAAGGCAGGAATGGATAAAATTCCAGGACATGTAACAGAATTTTAGGACATTTCCAGGACAAAATGGAATTCCAGGATGTGTATGAACCATGGATTCGACATATACATATCTATATCAAAGTTGATATTCACGTGTATCAATATTAAAACTGATGTTATACAAGCACATCGATATACGCAACACAAATTACGTTTTATAAAAAATAGTTCAAATTTTTCTGAAAATAGTTGCTTTTGGCTGTTTTTTGTAAGAAATAGTAGCCATAGTCGCCTGTCATCAAAAATAGTAACAATAGTCGCCTATTTAGCTGCCACTGGCAGCCCTGAATTTTACCACTAGGTGGCACAAATGCTTAATTGTGTTTTTTTTTTCAATATCTCTGCTTCTACAAATGCGATTTAAAAAAATCCTTTCAACACCGGATGCCATTTACCTAGTAGAACACTTTAGAAATTTTACAGTTCATAGTTCTGTCACTAGGTGGTGTTTATGTACTTCAGTTTGCAGCTGTATCTTCGGTTCTAAAAACCCTATTGAGAAATTTCTTTTTTACTGTATGCCAAGCTGGGGGGGGGTAAAGGTCGAAACACTTTGTTGCTATCTCTGCTTCCGGGAGACATATTTGACAAGTTCTTTTTCCTTAGCATAGCTGCTTCCATGAAGAATATCTTTTGCCTATTTTCAACTATCCCATTATGTAAAATTATTTTGCTAGAAGGCATAGAGTTATATCATGTTTCCTTCTATATTTCTTCTTTTAACTGTTTGATTTGAAAATCTCTTTGTCCCTGATATGCTAAGAGAAACTTTTCATGCTTCATTTGTTAATTTTCATAACATACTTTTTCACAGCTGGTGGAAGTAAATAGCTGTTTCTGGATGTTTCGATTGTTGAAAATTGGTTGATTGTTTTCCTAACCGGTTCCATTGACTTTGAATAACTTTGGTAAATTTAATTTTTGTCAGATAGGATTCAAAAGACGTGCTCATTACAACCGAAAATTTGGTGTCATCTTTGTTGTTTGTACATCCTATTGGGAGTGCGCAACTCAAAATACAGGGTGGACCAAAATTAGCCAATGATTTTTTAAAATAAATACAGTGGATCCCGCTTAAGAAGTTTTCGTTGGGACGAAGCGATGAAAACTTCTTAATGGGAAGTGTCTGATTGGGTTTTGTAAGACTTTAGAGATTAATAATGTTGCATAGATTAAATCCAGAAATTACATTTTAGCTAATTTTAAAGTAACATAAAACATTTCACAACTTACTCATTTAAACTTGAATATTAGGATTGAAAGCTAAATTTATTATGCTACAAGATTACAAAAATACTGATCTAAAAGCGTTTGTTTCTTCCTTTTTTCCGCTAGATTCACAAAGTACGTGCCCATTTCCATGCAAAATACACCTAGAAGAATGTGCATGCTGAATTTTACTTGGTTTTAAAATTTCTGTCATGCAAACCTCTGACAAATGTGCTCAAAGAATGAATCCTTTTTCAGATATACAATTTTCTCATGCTTCACCTGATCTCATGTTTTGTTCTTTAAATATGGCTTAGTTGATCTTTGTTTCAGAGTGTTCCTACATATTTTTGAAACTAAATCTTGAAGTTAATCCGACAATTCTCTTTTCAATGTCACTTAAACTTAAAATACAGTATAACACTGACACTGTAAGTAATTCATTTTTGTGAGATGGATGCACCAGACAGAAAAGTATTCTCTCCATTTGGAAATCAGGTGGAAATCAAAAAATCTAATGTTGCCTGTGTTGATTTACTAACAACAGAACTAACTGACAGAGTATGGCCTCAGGTATCTTTGCATCAAGAGTGCACAAAATGCTTATTATTATTTTTTACTAAATTTTTTTATAGTTATTGCTAAAATAACTTCAAGTATTTCAAATTTAAAGCCACAGCTGGATTGAAATGATGCTTCAAATTAAAATATTTTTTAATTAACCCACTTGAAAAGCATTAAAAATAATATATTTTAAGCTGGTGGTGATGAGGGAGGAGTTTACTTTGAATTAATAAGGGTTTACAGAATATGCAACAAATCAGAATATCCATGGATACTAAAGAAGGTCTGAAACCTGCACATTCCTCCCCAAGATATGAAGTCCTATACTACATGCTGCAATTTTTCTTAATTAAAAAAGAATAAAAAAGTGTAACCATGGGAAATATGGATATCAGAATCACAAGTGAGAATGATCTTAGCAGTACCAAAAGAAAATCTGCCTGCATTTTTTTCACTCTAGTCAATATGGTACACATGTAAAAATGTAAATGATCCTAGACATGTGAACAAGTCAAATATATCAAAATAAATATTATTATCACAAGGTGCAAACATCACCCTTAATCCACTGTCTCTGGTTTGGTACTGTGATGCTGAATGAAGAACATATTTCCTATATTCACTATCCTTATGGTGAATACATAAAATATCTAACATATATTTACTACCCTTATAGTGAAAGATCATTATCAAACAAGTCATCCAAATTCGTACGGATTAGTACAGCAGATGAGAAACCATTTGAGAGAGAGAAAAAATTCTAATATAGTCTGTTGTGTTGAAAATCTGTCTTTCAAAGGGTCTCTTACAGAATATAAAAAGTTAATAATTTCAATAAACTCAGTGTGTGATAAAATTTTTCAAATTATATCAACATGATAATTTAAGAGTCAAATGGTGTCACAGCATGAATAAATACTCATTATAAAGCTAAAATATTCAATTCAGTTTAATGTTTTAAAAGCTAAAAAAGGAAAAAGTACTTACAGAGATTCAGCTGCAGCAACTCTTTCTGCCAGACCATATAAATTTTCAACATTTTTCAGATTCACAACATGTGATAGAGTAGGAGGAGGAACTTTGTCCTGAAAAGCATACAAAAATATTTGTTGGTAAATTTTCAGTGCAGAAAGCACAAAATAATTATAAGAAAAAATAAAAAAAAAGCACTGTGCAAAAACATGCAACTATTAGACAACTTTATTATCTTCTTCTAACTAGTAAATACAAAGAGCTCCTTATTACACAAAACTAAAATTAAAGAAATAATTTTATTAATGGAAGGGATGTGGGAAAATGAAGGAATGAATAACTGAATACAGAACTCAGTATTGCTTGAGTTTTTCACAATGGCTCATTGCAGAAAACATATGAACTCTTTTCACCAAGAGCACAGCTGGAAGACATTATTTCACCTTTGCTTTTGGTAACCAAAGAATTCTCCTAACAGGTCACACTAATAAAATAATGAATATCTCACAGTCCTGTATTTCAGCTGCAACTGGAGATGGGCTCCAGGAGATTTTCAGTATGTTCATGGCACTACCAATCAATACAAGAGCTTACATAAGGTTATGAATTCAGATACCCTATGTTTTTATTTAATGAGTGAACACTCCTTTTTTAACAGAAGTTCTAGTGTAAGTTTTCTAATTCTTTCTTTGAAAATACCTGTACATTTCCTTTTCTGGGCCTATTTTTGTAAATGATTTGGTGATGGTTAACCAAGATTCATCCCATGTTGCCTATCCTACAAATTTTAAGCTATCCCAGGGTGATAAATAATAACAGACATTTTTTCATGGATGATTGCAAAAAACATGATCACAGAAATGGTGATTATTACTTATTCTAAAATCTTGGAATTCTATCAAAACTGACCCTGTTATAAGTCCAGTTTGTTTAAGCCACACACATAGAAACCCTTAATTTCTGATCTGTAACATTCTGAACTTATCAACTTACTAAGAATCTTTAAAGATATATCCACTGTAACACTATTAAATGACTGGGAAATAGGGCCTTATTTCTGAATGAACACTGGTGGCCTACAGGCTCACTCACCTATTATATTGAAAAGAAGGGAGAAATTTTCCTCTTTAAGATGATAACATTAACTTTCGTAACTTATACTTTATCTACTGATAATACACAAATCTCACAGGAATAGATATTTCACTTTCCAAAAATACAGTATGATTATTTCTTTTGTTGAAATATGTATGAACAAAATGTTGTTGCTTAGGGACAAGCAGGGCTAGGAAGGACTGATAGACAAGCAGGGCTAGGAAAGATCCCCACTCTAAAATTAGGTTCACTACTTTTTACAGAAGGAAAGGAATCATGTATTCAAATCAGTGGATGGGTAGTGATACTTTCAGAACTTCTAAGATTCCAGGGCATCACACAGGAACCACAAGTAAAGAATCCATCTCCAATGCACTATGGAAAGAAACTGAGGTTGGTCTTTAAGATATCAACAGCACTGCTAAAGCTATTTCTCATACAAAATATTGAAGAACATACAAATGAATTAAGCACAGACAAGGTCCTTATATACAAGAATTAACTCAATCAATCAAGACTTGTAGAGCAAGCACGTCGACAAACAGTGCTTTGAATTAGGTGCAACAACAAAATAAAAAAGACAATACAGTGAAACTTCCATTAACGAACACTTCTTAATAGCGGACAATTCTCTATAATGGACATTTTTTTATTCCCCTGCAGAAATGCACGGCTTTTTATGGGCACTTCTTAATAGTGGACATTCTGAATAACGGACACGGACACACTTAAAAATACAATATAACGGACAATTTGCTTTCGATTCTAGGAATTCCTACGGGGTGTGATTCGCCCAAATTCGCAAAATCTTTCCTTTTTGTTATTTTACCCTTCCTCATTCTCTATCTTAGCCATATTGTTTCCGAGGCTTAGTAAATTTTAAGGTGCTAAGTGCTAGGTACCCCGGGTAAGCCGTCGAAATTGCTGTAAAAAGGATTAGCTTACGTGATTGCAAGACTGTCTGACTCACCCCTTTGCATACGTACATCTGACCAGAAGAAACTGCCTTCTAGCTCTTCAGGTGCTCCCAATGAGGTGAAACTGCAGAAACGGGGACCAGCGACCAAGGCTGCAAACACAATTCAGGTGTAGGTTTTCTAGCTCTTCAGGTGCTCCCAATGAGGTGAAACTGCAGAAACGGGGACCAGTGACCAAGGCTGCAAAACACAATTCAGGTGTAGGTTTTCTAGCTCTTCAGGTGCTCCCAATGAGGTGAAACTGCAGAAACGGAGACCAGCGGCTAAGGCTGCAAACACAATTCAGGTGTAGGTTTTCTAGCTCTTCAGGTGCTCCCAATGAGGTGAAACCGCAGAAACGGGGACCAGCGGCCAAGGCTGCAAACACAATTCAGGTGTAGGCTTTCTAGCTCTTCAGGTGCTCCCAATGAGGTGAAACTGCAGAAACGGGGACCAGCGGCCAAGGCTGCAAACACAATTCAGGTGTAGGTTTTCTAGCTCTTCAGGTGCTCCCAATGAGGTGAAACCGCAGAAATGGGGACCATCGGTCCACATGCAAACACAATTCAGGTGTGGGTGGGAGGGATTCACCCTTTGTTGTTGGTAAGGTCAAGGTTAGTACACAAGGAATAATTAAGTCCGGATTACTAGAAATCACATTTGTTAGCAACAATCATGCAGATTTTTCTCATCAAGCGAGCTGTGAAGCAAAGATTTCTCAAACATCGATTTTAAAATGTTGCACAAACGTAAGCGCTTGACCCTAAAAGAAAAAGCTGAAATTGTGAAGCTGAGTGAAAAGGAAAGATTAAGGAAAGATTAGAAGATAAACTGGGCATTGGAAAAACGCAAGTGAGTGAAATCTTGAAGTCTTGGCAAGATTGTAATGGCAACCAGAAAACTAAGAGATCTTTCCCTAAAACTGATGGTTTAGCTGTGGATAAGAATGATTTTGCCACGCTAGAGCCAACAACATTCCTTTATCAGGGACTTTAATTCGTTAAAAGGCTGTAGAAATCGCAAATGAATTAGGATTCACAGAATTCAAAGCTTTAGGCGGCTGGCTAGAAATTTATTTAGAAGACAAAATTTCACAAGAATGTAATAGACAAACAACAATACTTGATTATTTTGCTTCTTAGGTTCTGAAGGATACCATATTTTTTAATAAAGGTCAGTACAACTTTGCTCTATATATTGCATTTACATAGTTATATTTACTTATCTTTTAAACTGTTTTTATGTTATAAACATGGTACATGTATACTGTCATAAAGCATGATTTTCCCAATAGCGAACACTTCTAAATAACAGAGTTTTTCTTTCCCCTTCGAAGTCCACTATTCGGAAGTTTTACTGTATGTATACTTGTTTTTTGTACTCCGATCAGGGCACAACATACTTGAAAAAAAAAAAAATGAGAGCTAACTGCCTAAAATTAAAAAAAAAAAAGGTACATGAAAACAAAACAAAATGTAATGACTGAATAAGTATGCATTCATGTGTACATGTGCATGCACAATTAACACTTTTTCCAAAAACAGTGAAAATAAACAAAAGGTCTTCACAGAAATCAAGAAAGTCTTCACAAATACGTGGGGAATTCACAAGTATGTCAGCCGCCCCGGTGGCGCAGTGGTCTAAGCGATGGCCTCTGATCATTCGTCCGTAAGGGGTCTGGGTTCGAATCCCGGTGAGGCATGGATGTTGTGTTTGTCTTACGGCACTGGCTCTCTCCCTTCCCTGGAACCAGTGACCCTAAATTAGGGACGGGCGACTGCTTATAGCCCATTGAGTTGCTCACGGTGGTCGTTAAACCTCCAATAAAAAAAAAACAAAAAAAAAACAAGTATGTCATTTTCAACAAATCAGATTTCTGCAGAGACATAACATGGTGAACAGTAAACTAAAAGCAAATTCGAGTGCCACAATATTATCTAATTACTGAAAATGTTGTACTTAAGCGAGACGGATACACATCACTGGCTAGCAAACAGTAATAAATAAAAAGCAAACAACATACAATTAGATACGTGGAAACAACCCCACCAACCAGTTTTTCTACAGGCTTGACTAGAAAAGACCAAGCAATAAAATAAATTGTGCATATCCACTTGATGCCTCAAGGCCAGCTAGGCATAAACACAGTTTTCAGTTTTGAAGCTGTTTCATATTTTTCTAATTTATTTTATGAATTCTTTGTCAGACAGTTTTTTTTTTTCTTTTCTGATGAACAGAATCAATGGACTCAAATATCATTTCAGGTGGTCAACCAACATGCTCATTCTAAACAAGAGCATAATTTTTTTTTTTTAACTTCTATGTAGGAAGTCAAAAGGAAATTTGGTAGTTATGCATTAGCTGGGCGCCAGTAGAAATGTATCAGTAAATGTGACAATTGTCGATAGATGGTGCCATATAAATGGTTATTTCTTTTTAGAATTTAGCTGAGACATGATGAGTTTATTTCTGGTAAATACAATTTATGAAAGAAATATATCGCAAAAATGGCAGTAATATTGGATTTTTTTTTTATCTGGAGGTAGTGTATTTGTATGCAAAGCTGTACATGGCACTACATCAGTACCGCAGATAACGCCTTGTTACTTGGATTATTGACAACGTGATTCTTATGTCACTCGGTTATCTGTTTTTGTGGTGTTGAACAATATGAAAATTTAGGATTTACCTCGAGATGAAGGAAGTGCTGTGTCATTTCTTCAAAGTAACGGAATTCTGCCAACTGAAAGAATCTGTAAATTGGGCCATAATATGAAGCTATACTTTGGAAATGAAAGTATTCAATGGCAGTGCAACATCAGAACATGCAGATCTAAGGTAGGATTATGTGTTGGAAATTGGTTTCATAGTCGGCTTCCTTTTTTAACTGCTGTTTGATTTATTAATAGCTGGAGTGAGAATTTAACTTCTATTAAATGGTGTGAACAACAGTTGGATATGGCAAGTCACACAACTGTTGATTGGAATAACTATTTGCGAGAAATTTGTGCGGATGTTCTCGAATATCAGTTGGACAAACAAAATTGGTGGCCCAGGATTAACTGTGGAGATAGACGAAACATTATTTTCGAAAAGAAAGTCTAATACAGGTCGTGTGCTTCCAGAGCAGTGGATTTTTGGAGGAATTTGTTGTTCTACTAATGACTGTTTTTTAGCGAAAGTGCCAGACCAAAGTGCAAAAACCTTGTTGAAGGAAATTAAGAATCACGTTGCGGAATATTCTACAATCTATTCGGATTCATGGAAGGCATAGAAGACTGAAGAGCTAGAAGAGGCAGGCTTAGAACATTTTAAAGTCAATCCTAAGTACAACTTTGTTAACCCAGAGAGGGAAGCCCATACTCAAACAATAAAAAGATTGTGGGGATCAGCTAAATGGAGAAACAAATTTCATTGCAGAACTGCTAGACAGCATATTGATTCGTACTTAGCTGAGTTCATGTGGAGACATCATTTAGCTTCATCAGACCCATTTGATTCTATTTTAAATTCTATTAAAACTTCTTTGCCCCCCAAAATTAATGTGTAGGTTTCAGGCCACTAACAATGATTGTATGTTGCAATATATTGGGTTATCGGAAAAGTCATGACGTATTTTGGCCATGTTTTGCAAAGGTCATTTACTGATAGAAAGAACAAATATCAATCAATGATATAATGCCCGTTTTGTTCGATGACCATTTCCCATCTGTGAGTGAGCTGCAGAATGTCTCGTTCATAGAAAGACCTTCTTTCATGGCGAAAAACTGTACAAGGTGCTGATTTACAGCCTCATCTGAACTGAACATTATACCACGCAAGGACTGTTGAAGAGAGCGAAACTAGTGGAAATCTGACGGCGCAAGGTCAGGCGAGTATGCTGGGTGTGGTAACACATCCCATCCAAGCTCCAATAATTTTTGGCGGGTGATCAAACTTGTGTGTGGTCTCGCGTTGTCTTGATGGAACACAACACCTTTATGATGAAAGAGCTCTGGACGTTTCTGGATGGATTCGTTCAAACTGACCAATTGCCAACAGTACACATTCGAATTGATTGTTTGGTTCCATGGTAGGAGCTCGAAAAACACGACACTTTTAAAATCCCACCACACCGAGACCAGAACCTTCCGCTGATGAATGTCTGCTTTGGATGTCGTTTGAGGCATAGCAGCACGTCGGGACCAAGACCGTTTGCACAACACATTGTTGTACGCAATCCACTTTTCGTCCCCAGTTATCAGTCGCTTCAAAAAAGGGATCGTTTTCCTCATGTTTAATGAGCATATCGCAGATGTTTATACGCGCTGTCAATTGAGCTTCTTTGAGTTCATGAGGAACCCACACATCGAGCTTGCTTACGTATCCCAGCTTCTTCAGCTGGTCGTGAATGTTTGAATGATGGATGTGCAATGTGTCTGCAATCTCTCATGCCGTGTAAAGTGGGTTTGACTCGATCAATGCCTTGATTGGGTCGTCATCAACCTCGGTGGGCTTCCCGGACTGAAGAGCACTGTTGAGGTCAAAATCACCAGCACAGAATTTTGCGAACCACTGCTGGCACTGACGTTCTTGTAGAGCATTATCACCGTACACTTTACGCAACTTTTCACAAGCTTGACGCGCATTCTTCCCTTAACGGAAGTAAAACAGTAAAATATGGCGAAAATGCACAGTTTGGTCTTCCATCTTCAACTTGATGTCAAATCTCCTCAAATCAACCAAATCGCTCACACTATTCCTTTTAGACTGCAGCTAGAACTGGCACTTGTCGAATGCCATAGCGATAACAGAGCTGCACATGCCTCTAGTACTTCCAAAACTGCCCAACCGCCATCGGGTGCCAAAATACGTCACAAATTTTCCGACAACCCAATATTTCCTTCATAAATTGTGTTTACCAAAAAGAAACTCATCACGTCGTTCATTACAGCTAAATTATTTACTAAAAAGAAATAACCATTCATGTGGCACCATCTATCAAAAATTGTGACATTTACTGATACATTTCTACTGGCGCCTGGTTCCAAATTGCTCTTGTTTTACTGTTTATCGTGTTACACCATATCAGAACACTTTAAAATTACACTGCCCAGGAGTGGGAATCGAACTCACATCTCTCAATTTTAGTTCGAGCATGCTATCCATTACAACACCCAGGACAATGAAGTTCCAAGTAACTGAAGCTAAGCAATTACTGATAAGGAAAGTCAAGAAGTGGGGTAATTGCTTAGTTTTAGTTTCAAAATTTTATTGTTCTGGAATGGTGTAATGGATATCATGCTCGAACAGAAATCGGGAGACGTGGGTTTGATTCCTGATCCACAGCAATGTAATTTTCAAATTTTCTGATATGATGTCACATGGTGAACATAATAGCAATTCAAAGTCATATTCTAATTTCTATATATGAATCATTACAATTACTAATGATTTTTTCAATCTGTCCATGTGAAATCACATTTGCATGAACTAATAAAATTATTAGACAAAAAAAGTCACTAAAAGAAATCGGCATCTTTGTGAAAGAAACTTCTCAGATTTCTGTGTTTTTGTCAGTGAAAAACCTGAGCAACTAATGGATATATTTAAGTCTGCAATAAATTGAGCAATGCATGACTCAAAGGGAACAATGTGTCATATGAGGCAATCTTAGTAAATCAATTTTCTTCACACACAACTGACTCAAGATATATAAATATCACATGCACTAAAAAAGAAACCACTGACTGAGTCTATATAAAATGCTTATTTCCTTAACTGCTGCTGAACATACACATTTTAAAATTAGTTAAAATTTAAAGTTGGTAATATTTAAAAAAATACGAGTATAGGAATATTAAAAATATAAAATACATAAATACTTTATTAGTAATAACAATATGTAAAAAATACCTTATTTCTGTTATCATAGTCATCCAAGCCAACTTCATCTGAAATTAAGTTTTCACGTATCCTCTTCAGGGTTGTGCGCAATTTATTGCTGAGAATATTTTCTGTTAATTCACTCTACATATATGAAATAAAAAAAAAAAGAGAAAAATATAGCATTTTTACTCATGTATATATTGCATAGTACACAGAATGGAAAGCAAAATTATTGATCTGTTGACGTTTTTCCGATCTCTAAATTAATGGGCCAATATTTTTGGATCGGAAAACCCGTCACCAGATCCACGCACTCTCAATGAGAGTGAGATTTTTTGTCATGAGATGATCTCAAATCCCTTTGGCAAGGAGGGAGTTAGAAAAAAAAAATAGATTTAAGAGTCAAGAAAAAAATCAAGTAAATTATTTTCTGTCCTTTCTGATTTTTCTGTGAAGTGTTGATCTGTGTGTATTTAGTTAAATTTATGTGAATAGGTCTAGGTAAGTTAGCCTTCTGATGTCTGTTTCTAGTTAAGGGATGTGTAACTAGCTGGGAAGTAGATTTAAGGAAGTTTGACATCATGCTATATTGTTGTTGTTTTTTTTGTTCTTCTTTCCTGCAATGTTTTTTTCTTCCTTCCATTGCATTTTTTTGTTCACTGTTTACTTTCAGGGAAGAGATATTAGTTGAAGTTCATTTTAGTGCAGTATATGATGTAGTGTATATGAATTGATTTGCCTTAGTTTCTTAAGTGTATAGTGCAGTTTATATATGTATAATATTAGATGTATCAGTTTAAAATCATCCGTGGCGTTCGGCGTTATTGATCGTCGGGATAACGTAGCGATAAAAAGAAAAATTGTAAGGTTGTAGTTCCGTATTTACTGTCGTTATCGCGATTTCTTTTATTATATTATTCTGTAAGCTTTAATAATTGAAAAGTAATTTGTAAACATATAGTGTACGAGGTATTTTATCGTATTGTAGTTGTATCTAATGAGAAAAAACGCGTGTTTATGCCATATGTCAGTAGCGTGTATTAAAATCGTTGTTGTGTGTATCGGGCTTAATTTAGTAACCTTCCGTAATTAAAATCTTGCTTAGTATTAATATTTAGTTGGTTTTAGTATGAATCTTACTTGGTATTAACTAGTGATAGTATAATTCAGCGACTGATAGAAAAAGCGGGTCAGCGATCGCTCCGTAACGAAGTGACTTTCGTAAATTAATTGCGCGTGCGCTATCGTCAAGGATATTTAATAGTCATTTAGTAAAAGAATAAAATTGTGGCTTAATGCATCAGGGCAAAATAACACATCGTTGCATTACGCTATTTTTTCGTAATTCCGATCGTCGTACCTGTAGCTAGAGAGAATTCGATTTTTATGCGTTACGAAGTTAATTGTAACGATGTTCGTTAATGTTAGTTAATTTGTTTAATGAATTTTTGTAAAGGTGGTCACCATTTTTGCCCGGGTTTTTTAGGAGTTTCTTTGTTCAAAACGAACTCAAAGGGAGGTCCACCATGAGCTTGGCTTCCTCCAAAACACGATCATAAATCGTAACCAGGCGCCGTCGCGATGTCGGACGTTTCGCATTCTTTCTCACCAGCTCTGAAATGGCTTTCGCCAAGTATTTATGCGTAAAATGCCAGGAGAATGCTTAAAATCTGTTACCAACTGCAAATCCCTGTGTGCCGAGAGAAAATTCCGTCGTCGGCCATCTTTTCTTTTGGGAGGTTAGGTCAAAGTTCAAGCCTGACTTCGGGAAGATGTGAGTGAGCTATTTCTGGGAATTGCGTCTTTCTCTCCGCCTTCTGACTTAACTTCGGGCCAATTGCCTTCCGCCATTTCGGGCGCGTGCGCAAGGGATTCGGCGAGGAGTGGAAAATTTTTGCGTGCTGCTGGACACTTCGATACCAGACTTCGTAAGGGAGAGTCCCACAAAGAGTCCGCACAACGGACGTCCGGATGCTGAACCTGCCGTAACCTTCCAGCACCGGGAACGTGCGGCCGCGGTGGCCCAAGAACGGTAGGAACGATCCTTTTCTTTTCAAATTCTTTTCATGGCTCAAAATTTACTCTGCTGTCGAGATGGCGCGAAAAAGTGCTTGACATCGTCCCGAGGCACTAGCGGGCATTACGCCTCGTAACCCGCTCGGTAACATCGCTGCCGCCTGTCGCCGGGTGAGAGAGAGGAAGTCTCCTCAAAGGCCGGCATCGGGAGTAAGTAAGAAAAAGAATAAAAGAAAGGAAGGAGAAGAGGGAAAATCCTACCAGATCACCATAAGCGCATCAGGCCCGGTTTCCACGGCGTGCCGGCTCTCGTAGCGACAGCACAAACACCAATTCCAATTTGGCATCAAAAGGAAAATTTAAGGAGGAGGAGAAACAGAGAGAAAAAAAAGAAAAAAAATGAGGACCACCTAAAATTGAAAAAAAAAAAAAAAAAATGTGTCTTGATCAGAAATGGAATGATGTAAAATGTTAAAATTCAGGGGTGAAAAAAAAATGGGGGGAAGGTGAAATTAAAATGGGAGGAAAATAGAGAAATGCAAATGTATGTTTGGAATTAATGGTCTGGCCAGAACCAACAAATGTAATATAATGTCATTGTGTATTTTTTTTTTTTTTTGTAAAAATGTCTAGTTAATGCCAGTGACCAAAGAAATGGATTGAAGTATATTAATTTTGGTTTTCTGTTAGAACAGGGTTTTTTCGTTAGCTCAAATGAGAGGAAAGTGACTTGACATTTTTGTTTGTTTGGTTTTTCTGTTACTGTAAAGTAAGAAAAAGATTTTTCCAGGTAACTGACCAAAAGCAGTATGTTGTGAAAAAAAAAAAGAAAATTTTAAAATGTCACTCTTAACCATCTAAATCTAAATTGTAAAGAGCATTTAGCTCAAGGTTCAACAGGTATCAGATATGCACATCGAGCATTAAGCTCTTAACACTCTTTGAGTGAATGATCACATTCTTTGATGATTTTTGTAAGGCAGGCTGGTAACCAAATTGTGCCACTTACCTCCTTCATCCTCTAAACCACACAGGTGAAAACTACTTGGTTTGCAGACCAGGGTTTCTGAGAGGATTATTTAGGACTGTTAACATGCTCTGGACTCTAAAATTCATAGCTAAATTCTTTTTTTATTCGGCCTAGCCACCTAAAGTTTCCTTGTATCGAGTGTTTTTTCAACCTGTGCCTGGGAGCACAAAATAAATTTTTAGTTAACCTGGAACATATGTTTAATCAAATTATTTTGTGTCATATGTGAATTTCTCTTGTCGGTGGTGGTGGAATCACCTTCCATTTACTGGGAGTTTTTAAGGATCGTACCTGGGGTGTTAGTCGTTGATGAAAAAAAAATTCTTAATTGGGGTCCCTAGATTGATCACCGACCATTTTCTTCTTTTTAAAAATAAAATTGTGTAATATTTGCATTTTTTCAGAAGTAAGTTCATCATCATAATTATAATAATATTTTAAACAACCAAACCACATCGTATCATTATACCAAATTATTACTACTGAATAATTTTAAGTTTTGAGCTAAATTTCATTATTACGGTATTTATATACACCGATGAGCCACTTCATTATAACAGCCCTCAGCCTAGAGAAATCAGCACGTCTGGAGACTGAAAGGTGGCACAGGTGAAGTTTATATACACAACCTGTGGACCGGCTTTCGGTTAGTAGAGTGTTTGGAGTCAGAATGGGAAAAGCTGCCAATTTATCAGAGTTTGAAAAAGAACAAATTGCGATCGCACAGCGCCTCGGAACTACGATCTCGGAAATGGCAGCTTGTGGGTTATTCAAGCGCCACTGTAGTGAGCACGTATCAAGAGTGGTGCACAGATGGCCAAACGACAAACCGTCATCCAGCCGTATGTCATCCGCAGCTCGTGGATGCTAGAGGGGAGCGGAGACTGTCGCACATTGTTCACGGTGACCGCAGGGCCACAGTGTGACAAATTCCCCACTGGTACAACAGTGGTGATCAGGGCAATGTGTCACAGCATGCAGTTCATCACAGCCTTCTGCGCATGGGCCTGCGTAGATGAAGACCCAACACTCTATGCTCACTGCATGGCATTGCCAACAACACATGAAATGGGCCCAAGATCATGGAGATTGGACCGTGGATGATTGTAAGAAAGTGGCCTGGTCTGACGAATAAAAATTCCTGGTGCATCACATAGTCAGCTGAGCATGGATACGCCAATTACCAATGGAGGCTATGGCACCTGGATGTACTGTTGGGTGGAAACAGACGGGCGGCAGTAGTGTAATGCTGTGGCTGATATTTTCTTGGGACACTTTAAGCCCCATTATCCCAACAGCACAATCTCTGACAGCTGTCAGGTATCTGAACATTGTTGCAGACCAAGTTCACCCATTCATGGCAACTACTTTCCCTGCTGGTGATGGCTATTACCAACAGGATAATGTGCCGTGCCACACTGCCAGAATCGTTGAGGAGTGGTTCCAGGAACATGCTAGTGTTTTTGTGTTAATGTCCTGGCCTTCATATTCACCTGACATGAACCCAATTGAACATTTGTGGTTCGACTTGGAAAAGCAATTTCGAGTTAAATCACCACCATCCCAAAATGTACGGGAACTGGAGGACCTGCTGTTGACATTATGGTACCAGATACCCGAAGATACTTATCACCACCTTATCGAATCAATGCTTCGCCAAGTGGCCGCTGTTTTGCAGGCTAAAGGGGTCCCCTACAGCTTATTAGGTAAGGGGTCATAATGTAATGGCTCACTGGTGTATCATGAAAAAAGTAATCCTCATTTCATGCACAATGCTCTCATTTCCTAACAGCTTAGTGAAATAATTTGTGGGGTACTGATATCTCGTTCAAGAGCACAACAACTGTTGAGAAGACCATTCAATGCCATAACTTATACTGTATCTCTTCAACTGTTTCTCAGAGTAGTGTGAGAGGATCCCAAAGGCAAACATAAAAATGCTGTCTGGCTAGTGTGGGGTGCTGATATCTCGTTCAAGAGCATTGGAGGTTACTCACAGATTTTTTTTTTTTTACTGTGATCACCACAAAGTTGTACATATACAATGGCATAGCCACCAACTCTTTAAACTAAAAAAATGTCAACTTTTTAAAAAGGAACTTGTACAGAAAACTAGCGGATAATGCTTACCTTGGCATTCCTTTCTAGCGACGGGAACATTTCACGCACGTGTTTTCCGGTCTTTGTTGAGGTTATTGTCCTAAAGTCCGTTGTATGCGATGACTGGCTTTACTTCTCACACTTTTCGCTGGGTATACTCATTGGATCTTTGCCTTAGGATTCAAACATCAATTTTTACCGTTCTTTATACTCGAAATTTTCGCCCATACTCTGGGCATCTTCAGGAGCGTGGCGACTTTACCACCGATGTTCGTGGTTAACTTCGTGCTAATGGAGTCCGATACTCCTTGTTGCCATTCGTTGGAAAAACTTTCCTGGATATATTTCGTTATCAAGCCCGGCTGGCGCCATCTATGTTTCGTTAAGAACACTTTTTTTCCTTATTTTTTTTTTTAATTTTTTTAATTTTCTTCTCCTATCCTGGTTTTCTTGTCTTTTTTTGCCTGTTTTTCTTTTGTTGTTGTTTTTCTTGTCTTATTAGTTCTTTCCACAGGCCCGATAATGTGCTAGGGTCGTTCTGGTTACATACCCTTGCTTTATTTTTGTAGATTAATATTGCTTCTTCCCTCCTCATTTGCCTTTCCGATTTTTATTCTTTTTTAGCATTTTAATTTCATCGAACTTTGGGAATGTCCGGTTTTCCAAGCAGAATTGCACTAAAGCCGTTTTGGCTTCTTTTTTTGCCAGTTAGATATGTGTTGTTTAAGTCTTTTTTTTTAATCTGTTTTTCGTACTTCCAATGTACGATATTGGGGGTATGTGTGCTATTGGAATTTCGTAGGTTCCTGATTCTTCTAGCATTTTTTCCTCTGTTTTTTTGTTGACAGTCATACTTTTCACGGTGTGCACTGAGCTTCCTAATTGTAAGTCATATTTAGCACAGTGCCTATTGGATTTCTTTACTCACTCCTTCCAGGTATGGGAAAGCTCCAATGTATTTCAATTTTTTATTCCTCATCTTCCTTTGGTTGTGCACTTCTTGGCCTTCTTTCCTCTGAGTCATATGCTTTTTACTCTCATGTATCCATTTATTAATTAGCTTGCTCGGGTATCCATACTCTTGTGATATTTTCGAGATAAACTCTAGCTCTTGATTTTTTAGCCTGTTGTTAGATGTGTGTGTGTACGCTCGCCGTATCAAGTTTACTATGCTGTTTTTTATGTATCACTGGATGGTGCGACGAGTATGGTATCAGTACAGGTATGTAAGTTGCTTTTCTGAACACAGAGTATTCAAAACTATTTTTGTTTTTCTTTAGTTGAATGTCCAGGAAGGATAGGCAATTATCCTCTTCAAACTCAATAGTTAGCTCTATGGTGTTACAGATTTTGCTAAACTGCTGTGCTAGATCTTGTAGCTCGGCTTTGTTAAGTTTAGACATTATAATAATGTCGTCTACATATCGAGCATAAAGTATTGGTTTTCAGGTAAATTTTGAATAATTTCTTTTTCGAGGTATGCCATAATCACTTCTGCGTATAATGCCGATAATGGGGATCCCATACAAACACAAGGTGGCCCTATGGGATCCCCATTATCGGAATTATACGCAGAAGTGATGATGGCATACCTCGAAAAAGAAATTATTCAAAATTTACCTGAAAAACCAATACTTTATGCTCGATATGTAGACGACATTATTATAATGTCTAAACTTAACAAAGCCGAGCTACAAGATCTAGCACAGCAGTTTAGCAAAATATGTAACACCATAGAGCTAACTATTGAGTTTGAAGAGGATAATTGCCTATCCTTCCTGGACATTCAACTAAAGAAAAACAAAAATAGTTTTGAATACTGTGTTCAGAAAAGCAACTTACATACCTGTACTGATACCATACTCGTCGCACCATCCAGTGATACATAAAAAAAAACAGCATAGTAAACTTGATACGGCGAGCGTACACACACACATCTAACAACAGGCTAAAAAATCAAAAAATATCACAAGAGTATGGATACCCGAGCAAGCTAATTAATAAATGGATACATGAGAGTAAAAAGCATATGACTCAGAGGAAAGAAGGCCAAGAAGTGCACAACCAAAGGAAGATGAGAAATAAAAAATTGAAATACATTGGAGCTTTCCCATACCTGGAAGGAGTGAGTAAAGAAATCCATAGGCACTGTGCTAAATATGACTTACAACTAGGAAGCTCAGTGCACACCGTGAAAAGTATGACTGTCAACAAAAAAACAGAGGAAAAAAAGCTAGAAGAATCAGGAACCTACGAAATTCCAATAGCACACATACCCCCAATATCGTACATTGGAAGTACGAAAAACAGATTAAAAAAAGACTTAAACAACACATATCTAACTGGCAAAAAAAGAAGCCAAAACTGCTTCAGTGCAATTCTGCTTGGAAAACCGGACATTCCCAAAGTTCGATGAAATTAAAATGCTAAAAAAGAATAAAAAATCGGAAAGGCAAATGAGGAGGGAAGAAGCAATATTAATCTACAAAAATAAAGCAAGGGTATGTAACCAGAACGACCCTAGCACATTATCGGGCCTGTGGAAAGAACTAATAAGACAAGAAAAACAACAACAAAAGAAAAACAGGCAAAAAAAGACAAGAAAACCAGGATAGGAGAAGAAAATTAAAAAAATTAAAAAAAAAATAAGGAAAAAAAGTGTTCTTAACGAAACATAGATGGCGCCAGCCGGGCTTGATAACGAAATATATCCAGGAAAGTTTTTCCAACGAATGGCAACAAGGAGTATCGGACTCCATTAGCACGAAGTTAACCACGAACATCGGTGGTAAAGTCGCCACGCTCCTGAAGATGCCCAGAGTATGGGCGAAAATTTCGAGTATAAAGAACGGTAAAAATTGATGTTTGAATCCTAAGGCAAAGATCCAATGAGTATACCCAGCGAAAAGTGTGAGAAGTAAAGCCAGTCATCGCATACAACGGACTTTAGGACAATAACCTCAACAAAGACCGGAAAACACGTGCGTGAAATGTTCCCGTCGCTAGAAAGGAATGCCAAGGTAAGCATTATCCGCTAGTTTTCTGTACAAGTTACTTTGAAATATTGCACGTAAAAGAGAATAGTACAATAATTAGAGCTATATAATAGTCAGAATTAGAACTACTAAGTGGAATTAAATTTTTAAAAAGGATTTTCTGATAGCATTTGTAAAATTCCCTTTTTTGAGGATCTTTAATGAAGTGTACAAATACCCCAATTTGCTTTAACATTTTGTCTTTCACTTGATATGCATAATTTCTCCACATGAAATCTTCACCATCCAGCTGCATTTTTACCCTATGTTGACCAATATATGTGCTCCTTGCTCTTCTACATATACATTATTATAGTCATGGCTCAAGACCATTAATGTTACTATTGCCACAGCATCAGATCTATCCATTCTGACTCCATCTTAGACCCTCACGCTCCACTATATTCATTACTCACTCTGTTAATACTCATTTGTCATTTTCCCAAAACATCCTTGAAAAAAATAAAAAAATATTTTATTTTTTATTTTTAAGTTAAAATTTCTGAATCAGAATAACTGAAATTCATGAATTTTTTTATCTAAAAACACAATTTCCTGTTATGAATGGTCACAGAACTTCTTATGCAACTTTAATAATATTAAAATGCCACTATAAAAAGGCTTTGCATTCCATTACTAATTCACAGTAGCAAAATATTTTAATAAGAAATGGCTCTAGTTGGTAAAATCAGGATTGTAGCCACCTATCCATCTGTGTGAAAATGGTTTTTTCTTTTCTTTTTTCCCTATGGTTTTTAAGACACTTAAGATAATACGAAAGCACACTAACCAACCATTCTGAAGAAAAATCCATTCATTATACACAATTCTGTAATCATCTCCAGTGCCAGAAATCATATTGAAATAATGCTGCAATCTTTACACCACCAGAAACTAAGTTTCCTGGTTGAAATAAAGAGATTCCAAATTCAAATAAGGCAGTAATCTCCATGTTACTACAAACTCTACTTCTTTAGGATGAAATTAACTGATTCAGAGAAAATTTGTGTTCAAATAAGCTGTAATCTTCCTACTGCTGAAATTAACATTTCCTAGTCAAAATGAAATATTCCATTCAATTTACATTCAAATCAGTGCAACTACATTTAGGGGCCTAAAAACATAGTTTGCTTTTTTAAAACCTATAGCGAAAAAATGAGAAAAAGGAAAGCATCAGGTGGGAATCCATTGACACACTAAAAAACTCACCAAAAATTTCAGATAATGATGGATTTCAGAAAACTAAAATTTTGCATGCATATTATTAATAAACCTTTTTTTAGAAAAAAATCTCAAAACTATGGCAAAAATTTATGATTACTGAAAAGGATTTTGGTAAACTAGAAGATTAAGGGAGTAAACCGGAAGAACAGCAAATACTGACAGAAACTGGAGGTTGTCCGTGAAAAGCACTACAACTGGCAGCTATGATACAGAGACACACATAAAATGGACATGATCAAATATTGAAATTATCAATGAAGTTCAAAACTCAATTTAAGCACTGAAATATAAATTTACTTCCAACAAGATGGTAACACCCCAATAAATTGCAATTTACAATGGAAAAAAATTCAGTATACTGAAAAACTGTACTACTCTGGTGTTAGGCATAAATCTACATCCTCTGATTTCTATATGGAAAGGCAGTTATTGTTAAAATATTTAGAATGATGCATCATAGTCTACATATATCACTATAGTACAGAAGCAAATAAAATTAATAACTACAGAGGAGGTTCACACATTTTTAGAATGATTTTCCAGCAATATAATTAATGTTTAAAATAAAATATTTATTTCTTAAATTCTATCTGATAGCCCTTTCTCTGAACTATGAACCTACATCTAGATTTCCAAGACAACAGGGAATTTCATAAAATTGGTAGTGGCATTTTATTCCACTTCTTTTCCACTGCTTTCTATAGTCCAATTATTGTTTTAGGTCTGCATTTAGAAAGCACTCTTTTTAGCAGTCTGAAGGCACAATAGCCCACATATCAGGGGAACTTTGAAAGAATATGAGCAAAAGTTATAGTATACACTTGATACCTGTCTCTATTTTCATTTTTCCAAGATATTGAGTGGTAGATTTGGATGTACGACTAGTAGCTTTATCCTGACGGAGTTCTACTCTTTGAAGGCTCTGTGGATAAAGGAATGGTATTTTCTCTTTAAATATACGAGTTAAAACATTATTTCAGTAATATGTAGAATTGATTTTTAACATTCTTTTAAACTTTTCTTAACTTTAATTTCCTGTTGTATGAGAAACAAGCAGTAATCATAAATACTTTACTGAAACTTTCTACTTTCTTTGGATTCTTGGAACCAAGTTTGCAAAGTCTTTTTCTGCTCTTTTACGATAGTAAAATGACCTTTTTGGTTACAGTTATTTAGGTAGATCTACGCTTCATCAATGGTCACAATAAATTTCCATCTGTCTCTGGCTAAGTGATTTTCATAAAGAAGTCTACACCATGTTCTGTGCCCAGATTGTGCCTAGGAGAAAGGCAGTGAACCAGAGGTGTAGCTGGGTGTGTGTGTGTGTGTGTAGGGGGGGGTCTATTGGTTTGGACCTCCCTTGAGGGTGGATTGCGTACGAATATAAAGCGATATACACTGGAGTGCAAAAATTAGGGACGAGACGGTTTTTCGAATGTAACGTCATGCAGAAGTGCTCTACATCGACTCAAATCATACCATAAGATCCCCAATATGTAAGAATATGGGACAAGTGAGCAAAACCGTCCAAACAAGGAATCCAAAGGATACAAAGGCACTTTATTGAAAAGGTAGTTTCAAGCACAACTGGACAGAAGACAGAAATGTCCATGTGACAGGCAGCTGCCAAGAAAAATCCAGTCTTTAGTAGGGGATATGATCATCCCTGACTGCGTTGCAGGATTTACAATGCTGAGGATGAGGTTGTCAAGGAGCTGTTGAGGCATCACGGCCCATTCCTCTTGTAGCGCCAATCGCAGCTGCGGAATCGTTGCTGGCGGCTGGTGACGTGCTACCAAGCGTCTCCTGAGGTCCTACAGTGTTCGATTGGATTTAGGTCTGGGGACCTTGCGAGCCAATCCATGCGTTGAATATATTCACTCTTTAACAGCTCTGTGACAGCCACTGTACAATGAGGTGTAGCGTTGTCATCCATGAAGAGGAACTCAGGACCCACAGCACCTCTAAACAGACGCACGTGAGGCAGGAGAACATCGGTACAATAGCGGACACCAGTGACTGAACCTCCTTGGAAGATGTGGAGGTCAGTACGGCTACCAAGCATGATACCGTCCCAAACGAGAACTCCGCCACCTCCAAACCGGTCCCTTTCAATGATGTTGGAGGTGTGATTGTGTGTTCCCTGCTCTCTCCAGATGTGTATACGTCCAGAATCGCTCGTCAGACTAAATCGGCTCTCATCCGTAAAGAGAACTCGACCCCATTGCTGAATCCAGTTCTTGTGTTCCTGGCACCACAGAAACCACCGTCTCCGATGAGCAGGCGTTAATGGCACACACCGTACTGGTTGTCGTGCAAATAGACCATCTTTGTGCAACCTCCTGGCCACGGTAAAACGCGATAACGGACATCCAGCTGTCTGTTGCATGTGCCTTGCGATTTCACCTGCTGTCTGCCATCTGTCTCTTCTCGCCTGTAGGACAATATACTGGTCGTCCGCCGCCGTGGTTACTCGTGGATGACCACTGCTAAACTCTCGGACAGCTGTTCCTGTCGTTTGAAATGCTCTCCAAGCTCGTGAAACAATGCTGTGAGCGATCCCGAACTCCTGGGCCACACTAGTCACACTTCGACCGTCTTCCAACTTCCCAATGACGCGACCTCAGGTAAAGTCATCCAAATGTCATCTACTGGATTGCCTGTTGGCCATATCACACGGTGGCAGAAACGTAACGTCGTTCAAACCGATGTACACCGTGCAATAGCTTTAACCGAATTGCCGAGCGTACACCGCCAGTGTGTTTTATACCCTTCCGATGCTCCCCCCCCCGTCATGCTGCATATATTCGCATGCCCTACAGTACCGGACCCTAGTCTATCTCTCGAGAGTGGTCTTTCGGTCCGTTCTGCCTGCTCGTTCCGCTGTTATGCTAATTTCTCCTCTTCGTCCTTAATTTTTGCACACCAGTGTATATGTATATATTAGGCTTTCACCAATGAACCAAATCCATGGACCCCCCCCCCTTTAAGAAATTTCTGGCAATGCCACACAGTGAACATTATGTTTTTTTGTTCAGACTCAAATCTTTGTTTATTACCTTGTTTACAATTGATACAGAGATGACTCAGTGATTGGTCTTTGGGTCGGTGGATTTTCTTTTAAGACCAGAGACCTTACTTTTGAAATAGTTGTAAAAGTATGTACCTTATTTGAATATTCATTTGGTGTTCCTTTTTCCTGTTAAAAGCAATGCTTGGCGATTTTTCTCTCTATCATTAATAATATTACTTATTTTACATTTAAAAATGCTAATTCCATGATTTTCACAACATTTTTTAATTACAGAATATGAATATTTCTCTTTTAAAGAGCAAAAACATAACCTTGCACCTACTGCTTGTTTATGTGCACGATTTTCTTAGTAGATGATATTTAACTGCAGCAGATGTTTCTTTTTTGTTCATCTAACATGCTGTTGCCAGTTTCAATTCTTTGAATTTGTTTTATTTTCTGTAATTTCTTATCAAATGTTCTAAAAATATGTGAACATCATCTGTAGAATCAGAATTCATTTTTAAATTCTGAATTACACTAAAATACCTTAAAAACAATTTAAGGAACAGTGGTTCTACATACAACTGCAGTAGAAATCCTTATTATGAATTTTTATGAATAATCCTAAAATTACATGTTGAATCACAAAGCACAAAGTCATGGCTGCATTAGTCACAAGCAGTGTTTGGTCTGTTTCCATTATTATGCCATATACAGAATTTAAAGAGCAAAATTAAATAAAAATTGATTTCTACAGCAATTTTCTCACTGTAACATTTGATAAACAATCCATCCATTAGGAAATTGAGTATCCAAGTATTCTTGTACAGGTCCACAGTTATGAGGCAGTGTGCCACCTAACTGAAACCACAGGTTTTCCCATACATGTTCAGAGCATGGCTTTGTGTTTTATACTTTTATTATTTTACATTTATAATGACAAATTCTTTCTTTAATGCAATGTGCAGGGGTGTTAGTGCCCCTACCATGTTTTGGAGCAATTCTTGGAGCGGGAAAAAATGCAATTTGTAGCAGAAACGTTGGGTTTTGGAGCAGCTAATGATAGTATTGTTAATTGTTTTAAGTCCATGCTGTGCTTTAAGTTATGTTTATATACTGAATTACCATTATTTTATGAACTATGAAAAAATGTTATATTTCAGGTTTGTTGACATTTTACTACTTCTCTTATGACTGTTAATTAGCATTTCTGTCATTTCTACAGTGAGAGAAATGGGAAAACAATACTACCCACAATTTATTGAAAACAACACGACCTGAAATATTTTAAGTGTAACACATTAATATCAGGGATTTTCTTCTGAATGCATTTGTTTTGCTGTAACACAAACAGGATGCTGCCGTGTCCAAGAACTGTTGCTATTCTTACTGAGCGCTTACAAATATACACTTAGGAAAAATAAATAATATGTAATTACTGTTTGTTGTTTGTGGTTGGTTTTTAGCAGCATATATTTCAAGATTCATGGCATTCAGATGAAAACACATTATTTCTGAAACCAACCAACTGGTAAACCATGCGCACGTGGTTTGTGTGTGCATCACAAACTCCTAAGGTTTTCTGAAGGAAAGCGTACCTTCGATATAAAAGAAAAACTAATGTAACATTTAATAATCAAATTATAAAATCACCTTTCAGCAGTTGTGCCATGATACTCTTCATAAAATGTTTTTCATCCAGTAATTATCAATGTCAAACTTTCGTTATTTCTGTGAACAATTACAACTGGAACCAAAACTATAAGATAACAGTGAGCTTTAGTAAAGTTGGTTAGATAAAAGCTGCTTCCATCACTTAACGCTTGCGCAGTGACGTTTTGCTATGAGATTGGACCCCCCCCCCTCCCTCCTTCTTCAGTAGTAGTAGAATCAGTTTCTCACTTTTTTGTTGTTGTTGTTTGAAAGAGCCATTGCTCTTGAATACGTGGGGTCCTGCATGTATGGACATGGACACTAAGGTGGACGTTACGTGAAAATGCGACGCTATACTTTCTATGGGAAAATTTTGTTACATAGGTTCTCATACAAGAAATGCTTCCTGACTTGTGAAAATTCACAGACATACGAAGAAGGCACTGAACTATAGGCAGTGGCAATCAAATTTGAGAAAAAATTATAGGAAATATTTTTAAATTAAATTTCCTTGAGATGGAGTAGTGTAGCCTATTGTTAATAGGTGGTGTTCTAGGTACATCAAGTACTGAAAATGTGGCATATCCTTGACTTTTTTCTTGAATATTAAAAGTTTTCATACACACAATAATAACTGAGCGATCGTAGACTTTAGTTTAGGATGTAAGTAATTATTTAAATCACTTACATTGCAGTTTATTGGCTTTTCTACCTGCAAACTTATGTAAAACAGAAATCACATGCTGGTACTCCAAGCTGCTGACGGAAGCTCTTTCAGGAAATGAATCATTACTATCTCTCCCGCAAAGCAGAGGGTGGAGGGATGAGATTCCCCCCCCTCGCTTTGCCCTCAACCAAGGGTTTCTCAAAACGCTGTTAGAATACTAACAGCCCTGGGTTTCTCCAGTAGTTGGGGGAAAGAGTTATTACGTCTGAAATCCATTGTGCTGACCCTTCACGAATAGTGTTTCAGAGTAAGGTGGAATTGTGGCCAGCGTTTTGGGAAAAGAGAAGAATGTTTGGCTCCGACAAAACACTATGCATCCGCATTTCCGTTTATTAGGTTTTCCATGAAAAAAATGTATTTGTGAAAAATGAAAAGAAAAACAATTACTAAAAAATGATCAATACAGTAAAAGTAAGACATTGTGGCTCGCCAAGGATTTCTTTATGGAGTGGTCTAAAATATTGAAGATGCAAATAAAAATATCCCGGAGAAAACATCTTCCAAAATATTGGAAAGCGATAAAAATATATCTGCCATACTAAAATGCGCTTCTGATTGCTCGAAAAATATACTTTGCATATTTAAAAACATGTATCAATATATTTAAAAATAAGCAGCCAGAGAATGAAGAACCAAGTGATATCTAATGGAGAGGGCCAAGGAACCTCGTCTAGCCATACTGAGTGGGTCACTGACAAATGTATAATATAAAATTTTCGTACTTTAATTAATTAAATAATGCATCATACATATTCAGGTGTGTGTGTGTGTGTGTGTGTGTGTGTGTGTGTGTGTGTGTGTGTGTGTGTGTGCACTGCTCAAAACAATTAGAGGATATCGTAGTTTTGTATGAAAACTGTGAGTGACGGAAAACTTTGGAGGTTGGAATGGGAACTACAGACATAGTAAAATGTGCGGGAAGAAAAATATGGCCGAAATAATCAGTAACTTAAATTTAATAATTTTCTAGGAGACGAACGTAAAAATGTATATTTATAAACATGTAAAAATGAAAATAAAGGTAATTTTTTTTGCCAGAAAATTGGATTTAATAGGGGGTATGGTTTCCCCTGAGAGAAAGCAATATTGCATTCTTGTGAGGCATGGAATCAATCAGAGTATTAATGAGGGATTTGGTTATTCCATCCCACTTCTGCAGAAGAGAACTTTTCAATTGCTGGACTGTTTGTGGAGGGGTTAATCGAGCAGCACCCCTTTTCCCCAGAACGTCCCAGACATGCTCGGTGGAGCTCATGTCTGGGGAACAAGCTGGCCAATCCATTCAGCTGATTCCCGCGTCAAACAAGAACTCGTCCACACATCGAGCGCGATGTGGCCTGCAATTATCGTCCACGAAAATTAATTCATCTCTGATTGCTGCAGCATAAGGGTTGACTGAGGGTCTGAGGATCTCATCCTTATACCGCTAGGCAGTAAGTGTTCCATTTCTGATGATGTACAGGTCGGTTCGACCACTGACAGAGATGCCGGCACACACCATCATTCCTCCTCATCCAAATCGAATACTTTCTTGCCCAATTAATTAACGGGTTGTTACGAGTACCTTGTTCCCTCCAAATGATGAGTCGCCTATTGTTAGAATGTACAGTAAAGCATGAGTTGTCTGAGAAGAGAACATTGCTCCATTCACTTCTCTAATCGGCATGGTCCTGTGCCTAAGGTCTGGGGGCAGCACGGGTGCCTGTGGTTAAAGAAACACATACTATAGGTCGTCGAGCATAAAGACCAACACTGTGGAGTCGGTTTCGAAGAGTCTCAGTTGACTTATTTGTGCCAGTAGCCATATGGAGTTCGCTGTGCAGAAGAGTGGTGTTCATACTCCGGTTTCTCCTGGCAGTCACTGCTAAAAACCGATCTTCATTTCTTGATGTTGCTCTCCTACGACCTTGCCCTGGTCTTCGCCTTATATTTCCGCTATCTAACTGATTCCAAAGTCTAAAAATCATGCTTTGAGACACTGCAATAGCTTCCGCTACTTACAACTGGGTTTGACCCGCTTCTAAGCGATCGATAACCTTCCAGGCTACACATTCAGGTAAATCACATTATTCGTACATCACATTCATCAATAACATACATTCAAAGCATGCGAGTCGTTTTTATCCAGGACTAAACGATCGTACAATACATGTCACTTTTCATTCACTGATGGAAGCACGCCTTTTTTAACATCACACAAAAAAAATTTCATACTCAGGTGTTTGTAAGTGTGCGAAAGTTTCATTCTTATAACTTTCCTTCAATTTCTCTTAGCATACTAACAGTTGATGACAGTAGTTCATATCAAAACCATGATATCCCCTAATTGTTTTGAGCAGTGTATATACAGTACACACACAGTCTAGTCACATTATTGTGACCATCTAATTTTGATGCCAACAGCGTGTAGACAATGAAGGAGGGCACGTGTCATGAGATGGCTTGTAGGATATATAAGGTGTGTTGTAGGCAATCTGAAAACATATAACTCGTTGCTGTCATCGATAAAAGGAGTGATTTATCAGATTTGAAAAAAATGAATGATTATCGGATTTCTGTTCGCGTGCTTAAAAAGTGTATTGTGATTGGAGTATGGGCACCATCGCAAATAAGTGACTTGAAAACAGTGGAGCACCACATGCCATTGATATGAGAGGTGAACATTGGTTTCGAAGGTGCGTGAGGGACGATCGACACGCTACAGTGGAGCAACTCATTGGCCGAATGAACCAAGGGGCTACAGGAAGTGTTGATTCATACACACTAGAGCGGCACGTGAACAACCCCCGAAGTTGCGTCATTTTGGAGATTGTAGTCCCGAGGCGCCGTGTCGTCATAATTTGTTTTTTATCAAACTACGATAACTCGGCAGCTTTTCCTATTCTGACTCTGAGCACTCTACAAATCGAAAGCTGGCCCTCGGGTTGTATATATACTGTTCTGTAAAATTCACCTGGGCAACAGTTCGGTCCCCAGGCGTGCTCATTTCTCTATGCTGGGGGTGGTCATAATGTAATGGCTCATCTCACACTGAAGAGCAATTGAATTAGAGACAGCTGGCGTTATGCAAATGTGGCACTGTGGACAACCCTGTAAACGGAAACAACATGACGTATGCAGCAATCCGACAATATAAGGAGTGATGCGATGGGAATCAGTAAAAGTCAGACGCAGTATGGGTAAGACGAAGGATCTAAGCGCATTTGATTGTGGGGAAATTGTTGGGGCCCGACGAATGGGTCACTCCATCTCGGAAGTCGTGCAGGCACTGGGATTTTCACGAGCCACCGTGAGTACAACGAATCTGGTAAAACCATCCCTGCAAGGGCCAACTGCTGTGAACAACAGCGTGTGGATGAGCGAGGACATCGTCGGCTAGCTCGCATTGTAACAGCGGGTAGACAGGCCACAGTGCAAGAAATCACTCTCTGCAATTTAACGATGGTGCACAAAAACGTGTAAGCAGCCACACCCTCCAGAATCATCTCCTCGCTATGGGGTACAGAAGCCATCGTCCCACGAGGGTACCGCTGCTGACCGCACATCACAGGGTGTGAAGATTAGCATGGGCTCAGGAACATGGTCACTGGACCCCAGATATGTGGGAAAATGTTGCCTGGACTGATGAGTCAAGATTCACGTTGGTACATGCGGATGGCAGGATACGAGTACGGCGCAAACCACATGAAGCGATGGATCCTTCTTGCCAGCAAGGTACTCTTCAAGCTGGTGGGGGTGGCATTCTCGTCTGGGGACTGTTTACGTGGACTGAAATGGG
Source organism: Macrothele yani (assembly GCA_039090855.1). NCBI lineage: Eukaryota > Metazoa > Arthropoda > Arachnida > Araneae > Macrothelidae > Macrothele > Macrothele yani. The sequence continues at coordinate 114,838,090 of CM077029.1, read as the reverse complement.
ACCCCTGGTACGTGTGACATCGTCCCTCACAGGTCAACGTTACCGGGATATCCCGGACGACCATTTGCTCCCGTTTGTGCGACTTCAACATCCCACTGGGGACCTCATCCTGCAACAAGACAATGCACCGTGCCATCGCTCACGAACGGTATCCGAATGGTTGGATGAACACTCCACCGACGTGACCTCGCTTCCTTAGCCAGCTAGGTCACCTGGCCTCAATCCCATTGAGCACATCTGGGATGCCACCGAGAGAGACGTTCAAGGCTCTGACCCCCCTCCATCAAATCTTCGTGAATTGTGGGAGCTTGTTCAGGGGTCGTGGATCCGTATGGCTTTCCAACGCTTCCAGTGTCTTGTAGAGTCCACGCCGAGACGAATCGCCGGCATCTTCAGGGCGAAAGATGGTGCTACACGTTACTAGACAAGTATCTCTAATTCAATTGCTCTTCAGTGTATGTACACATAATTTGATTAACTAGATTTTATATAATGTGTTACATTATTACATATAAATAACTTGACATATACGTTGGAACTGAAGAACAGGTTCTCTGCTTTAGAAGGCCTAACATCAGAAGAAGTGGACATCTCTGAAGTTAACAGAAAAGTAACCAAAGCTCTTATGGAAACAGCAACAAAATTAGCTGGGTTTAAGAACAAGTTGCATGTAAATAAATTATCAGGAAAAACGAAAATGTTGATGCAAAAAAGAAGAGATGAGGACAACTAAAGAAGATGTGACTTCCAAAGTGGAATATATAGAGCTATGCAAGACAGTAAGAAAAAGTATCACTGAAGACGTAAGAAAATTCAACTGTGAACTAGTGAGGAAAGCAATTGAAAACAACCAAAGCCTAAAGATAGCAAAGGGACATCTCAGTAAGGGAAGAAAACAGATTATGGCACTGAAGAAAGAAGATGGTTCTGTAACAAGAAATAGAGGCGAAATTTTGACAAGAGTGAAAGATTTCTACTCCAAATTATATGAAAGGGATGATACATGCACTCCAGACATCATGAAAGATACCAGTACCAGAGTTCCTCCAGTCCTTCCAGCAGAAGTTGCACATGCGATCAAGAACATGAAGCGGGGAAAAGCTCCAGGAGAAGATGGAATTACTGTAGACATCATACAAGAAGCAAGTGGAGAAATCGAAACAGTACTCGCCCAAATTTTCACTCGATGCCTTAATGAAGGAAAGATTCACTGAGGATTGGAACACCGCTACAATGATCCTGCTACATAAGAAAGGTGACATTGAGGATCTCGGAAACTACAGACCTATCAGCCTCCTATCAGTAGTTTATAAAATCTTCACTAAAGTTCTTTCACACCGCTTAAAGGTAACACTGGACATGGCTCAACCGAGAGAACAAGCTGGATTCAGGAGTGGCTTCAGCACAATAGATCATATCCACGTGCTGAGAGAACTAATTGAAAGAGCGAGGGAATATGAACTTCCATTGTGCATGGCTTTTATCGATTATGAAAAAGCCTTTGATTCGGTGAAACCATCGGCAGTTACAATGGCTCTGAAAACCTGCGGTATTGAAGATGCATACATTAATATTATTAATAACATCTATGAAAATGCAAGTGCAAAGATTAGTCTGGTTGAAAATACAACACACGTAAAAATTGGAAAGGGAGTGAGACAAGGTGACACCATATCTCCGAAGCTCTTTAATGCCACATTGGCGAGTGTTTTTCAGTCGCTGAGCTGGGAAAACAAAGGGATAAAGATTAATGGAGATTATCTAACCCACCTTCGTTTTGCTGATGACGTAGTCATTTTTGCAACTACCCCATCAGAGCTGCAGAGTATGATCCAGGAACTTGCTGACAAGAGTAAAGAAGTGGGATTAAAAATGAACTTTCAGAAGACAAAAGTGATGTTCAATGCTTTTACAAGAAATGAAGATTTATCGATTGATGGAGAAAAGCTGGAGATAACAGACACATACGTTTATCTTGGACAGCAGATATCAAGTGAGGGTCACATTAGTGAAGAAATTAATCGGCGTACAAAACTTGCCTGGAGAGCTTTTGGAAGAAACAGCATAATTTTCAAGAGCAATATGCCATTATGTCTTAAGAGAAAAGTGTTTGATCAATGCATCCTTCCAGTGCTTACGTATGGTGCAGAGACGTGGACCTTAGCTAAAGAGACATACAAAGGCTGCAGACAACTCAAAGAAGGATGGATAGGTGTATGCTTGGTGTAACCAGGAGAGATAAGAAGAGGAACACGTGGATCCGAAAAATGACAAGAGTGGAAGACATCATGATCAGAGTTAAATCCCTGAAATGGCAATGGGCTGGACATACTGCCAGAAGGACAGATCATCGATGGACAGCCGAAATTTTAGATTGGATTCCAAGGGACAGGAAAAGACCCAGAAGAAGACCACATGGGAGATGGGTGGGTGAAATTCGAAAGTATGCAGGGGTGACATGGAGGAGACTGGCACAAGACAGACTGTTGTGGAGGAAACTTGGGAGACCTTCGTCCAGCAGTGGATTGATAATGGTTGACAATGATGATGATGATGATACATAGACCGATGAACCATTACATTGTGATAACCCCCAGCCTAGAGAAAAGAGCGCGTCTGGAAACCGAATGATGGTGCAGGTAAAGTTCACACAGCAGTATATGTACAACCCGAGGGCGGGCTTTCAGTTAGCAGAGTGTTCGGAGTCAGAATGGAAAATGCTGCTGATTTATCGAAGTTTGATAAAAAATAAATAAATGTGATAGCATATCAAAAGTGATGCACAGATGGCCAAACGACGAACCGTCATCCAGCCGTGTGTCGTCCGCAGCCCACGGATTCCAGAGGGGAGTGGAGACTAACGCGCTTTGTTCACAGTGAACGCAAGGCCACAGTACGACAAATCACCCGCAGCTACAACAGTGCTGATCAGGGCAATTATGTCACAGCACACATTGCCCTGTTCACCGCTGTTCATCGCAGACTTCTGTGCATGGGCCTGCGTAACCGAAGACACAGCCGGGTCCCCATGCTCACTGCACGTCATCGCCAACAACGCCTGAAATGGGCCCAAGATCGTCGAGATTGGACCGTGGATGATGGGAAGAAAGTGGCCTGGTCTGACGAATTAAGATTCCTGGTGCACTACTTTTTATATTCTGTTCACTATGACGTACCGTAATAACTCATTCTACATGAATGCTTTTCATTTACAAGCCACAAAGCAAAAAAGGAATAAATTTTGTACTAGTACAAATATGTGTATATAATGGTTGTTTGGAGTAATAAATAAACTTAATCTTCCGCTTGGGAAAAAAGCATCACTCCTGTAGGTTGCAATCGTACTATTGTAATATCGTAAATATTAACCTTGGGTGCATTAGACATATTTATCATACTCCAAAAATTGTATTCAAAGGAAAATTTTTGTATATATAAATGTTGAAAAGCTATTATGCGCTAAATAAAATTTCACCAATGAATAATAACATAATACTATTTGCAAGCTACGTGTATAAATTCATTCATAATCGTGGAATATTAGTCGAAGAACATCCGAAAATATCTTCGAAACTTACTTTCTATCCTTTAGGGTTAGACACATTTCATTGCTCTACGTTACTCTCATAAAGGGAAATTTTGGTACAAATATATTATTTTAAAAACAATTGCGTTTTGGAATATGACCTATCAAACGACTCTTCACTTATTTTGTGAGCAAGTGTTTTTCAGAAATATTATTTATTGAAAACTATATGTTACATCACTGACAGGTTTTTTTATGCCACTAATATATATATATATAATCTTTTTATAAAACAATTTATTCTTTGCAGGGAAATGTTAGCGATTCCTTAATTTTTCTTCCCTAATTTTCGCAACATCCGTAGATGCCGATAAAAATTTGCAAAATGCAGCTAGTGGACGAAATCGGTCCCAACTAACGTAACGGAAGAAAAGTGCATCGATATATTCAACCATTAGGCTCCCTATATGAAACTAAAAATGTTAACATTATGAACTTCGTAATTATGTGCTTGGTTTATTCCTCTGTAGTACTGCAGAAATACAGATTAATGTGGGCCAATACTATGCCCATAGCACAGATGCTTTATATTTCAAGTCATGTGTAATTTATTTATTGCAAGCGCAATCGGAGCACAACATCCTATATTCTAAAGAGGATTTACTCTCCACACAAGAGACACAATAGCCATAAAAGGACAAGAAATTCAATCTAGATTGAAGAAAATGGTTTATTGGCAAGGCACCTGCTGATGTCTTTTGGATGACATTCATAATGGCTACCAGGGCTTTACTGGTAAGAAAGTGCAAGGATAGAGTGAAAATGAATATATAACTTTAAAAATAGTGAAAAAAGAAAATAGTAAAGTAAATTTCCCTTTGCCGTTATCTGCTAAAATTTGAATTATTTATGAGTTCCCCTGTGCTGTCATATATCACAAATTTTTGGATCATTTGTGTTAGCAGAAAGAAAAAGGCTTGCATTTTACTTGCCTAAAACAATGTAGTAAAGGGACTGTTGTGCTGAGCTTCCCCCTTGGGAAACATGGGGTTGAGGAAGGAGGATAGGGGCTGACAACTGATCCTGCATCTGATAAGGGAAAGTGGTCATAACACTAAGACCCCCACAAGAAGGGGGTCGGAAATAACTGTGCGATTTTCAGCGCCATCTATGAGCATAAGCTTTACATTCGACATGCCTTTTTATATCCACCTTAAGCAGACGATTGTTAGTTAGTAAGTGGTTCAACGCACCTTCCATCTGGAAAAAGAAAAGCGTGAGGGTGAAAATGTTTCCCAAGGTAGATCAAAATGAGAAAAAGAAAACCTAAAAATTCTGCTCCCTGAACCTACGGGGCAAAATTCAGACTTTAAGTAAGAACCAAAAGATCAGTATTCCTGATAATTGATTACCAGTTATGCGATATAAACAATCCTTCCATTTATCTATAGCACTCATGAGCAATTTTAATTAACATACATGAGACTGACGAAGAAAAAAACAAAGCTGTACTTTTTAATTTGGTGAAAAATCAGACTGCTCGATGAGAAAGTGTGAATATTACGCAGCATGAACAAAACTGAATCATTCACTGTAATTTATTTATGTAAATATTTAACTAGATCACACCACTGTATTCACAATTATAAAATTACTTAATTCCAAACAAAATAGGGTGGTTTAGCTTCAAACAGTTTTTTTCTTCCTGGTTTTGTTCTTGTACTTGCTAGAATATTAGCTCTGGTTACCTCTTGCGAGCAAACCCTACTTTTTTTCTCAGCACGTTCCATGGCCATATTTGTCTTTTGTTGACTCAGCCACTGCACAGCATCCACTGTTTACTTTTTTTTTTCTACTGATAGTTTTCCCTTACCATTTTTCTTTGTTACTTTTCTTTCTTTTTTTATTCCCTTAGACGACAATTTTATCCATCATGCTTAAAGAACTTTCAGCCTCAGAACCATGAATTCTGATATCACAGCTTTCACTACTTTAGATAAATGGTGCAATTTTCAGAGAATGAATACTTTTTTTAACCCCACGCATCAATTCTTACAAATTTCCAAACTTCATCACTTCCATTTTTGGAAATTTCCCCCTCCCTTATCAAGCTAAAATGTACACACATTTATGAGGGTGATGACATTAACAACTACATAGGAGTGGGGACATTGAGGGGGGGCAATTATGGAAGAAATCTTCACTTTGTCCGACTTCCGTTTTTGGAAATTTATCCAACATTTTCAAGCTGAAATACAAATATTTATTGAATAAAATTATATCTAACAATACTGGGTAGAAGAAACATCGCGAGAAAAAAAAATTAAGATTACGAGAGAAATTTTACCTCCGTCTACTTTCCGTTTTCGAAGGATGAAATTCCGTCCTCCTACAGAGAAAACGAACCCCCCCCCCCCAATCCTCCCAAAATTTCAGTTCAGTTGTGGTGCATTGATCTCGTAAATGGTCCAAATGATAACAAAACAGACGGAATTCCTCAAATCAGCGTTAGAATCTCGTGGCTGAAGATTACAGGGAAATTTTCAGGCTGCCTAACTTCCGTTTTCCGAAATCGTTGCCTACAATTTCAAGCTAAAATTATGCAACGAAATTTCATTTAACAACAATACTGAACAGAAGCAACATCGCAAGAAAAAAACAAACATGATTACAGAAAAAATCTGCAATCCGTATAACTTCCGTTTCCGAATGTTTAAAAAGACAAAACAACGCCCCCCCCCCCAACTAATACCCCAAAAATTTCTTCACTTCTCCATCGATCTCGAAAATGACAAAAGAAAAAAAAAAAGAAGGGAGGAGACTCCGTGAATCCGCGGAAGAATCCCATGTATGAATTAACCGCTGAATCGATTTCGAATGTCATAAGATTATGCTAAAATATTGATGACCGGTAAATTTTAACTTTTGGCGCAAAATTGGCACAGATTTCGTCAAAATCGTGATTTTTTTTAGCAGAATGGTGCAAGACTAATGTTTTGGTGCAGGTCTGGCAACCCTGAATGTGTTTCTTTTGGGGCTACTGTTCCATTATTTGAGCCAAAGGTGATCCTAGATTTGTGTTAACTTTGAAACCCTGCCATTTAACAACATTTTGGTGATATTCAATTCTGGTTTTGACAACAATTGCTTTATAATAAGGATTCTCACATACAATGAAACGACATACTTTTACATTGAAACAAATGTTAAAGGAGATTTTTTCTTTTTTTTACCTTCCCACAATCAGAGGGAAAATACATATTCTAAAATCCCCAGTAGCCTCTATTCATTTGTTTCTATTGTTTTTTTTTTTTTTACATCACAATACATTAGAACTCCAATTATCCGGATTAACTCGGACCACAGCCCATCCAGATATTTGGAAAATCCGGATAATTGGGTTGTCTTTTTTCTGTGGCCAAATATGTATTTTTTAATTGAAGTGAGAGAATTTAACTTTTTCATTTATTGTATTTTATAAAAACAAATGTTATACAGTTTAAAAAATAAATATCTACTGTACTGCATTAGCATTTTGTATTATCTAAATGAACAAAATAACTAAAAACATGTAAATAAATCAACAAAAATCTTAATTTTACTTGGCCTTGAAAGAAGAACATGCAATCCAGATAATTGGAGTTTCACTGTATATTCATTACATCAAAAGATACTTCAGTGTCTAATGAATCATAAAACATTTTCTCTCTCTCTCTCTCTCTGTGCGTGCGTGTGTGTGTATGTGTGTGTGTGTGTGTGTGTGTGTGTGTGTGTGTGTGTGTGTGTGTGTGTGTGTGTGTGTGTGTGTGTGTGTGTGTGTGTGTGTGTGTGTGTGTGTGTGTGTGGTGTGTGTGTGTGTGTTCTGAATTTCTAGGAAACAATTTCCTGAAGCAATCTCATTTGTATTTTGTTTTGTTTCTTCCTTTTCAATACAGAAAATATTCCTTCAATAACAAAAGCAAAAAAGCTTAATCTGTTAAAATTAACAGTTGCAAAATTTAAATATCAACAAAACATTTATAATAAAAAGGGTGTCACATGCATGTGACTGATACAGTTTTACAAACATTGAACCGACAAATAAAAATGGAAACAATATACACGTAGCTGTACTGTCAGAATAACTTACTTCAAAAATGAAATCGAAGTACTATTAATATTTACCAACATAGTATACATTCCCCATAAGGAAAACAAAATAACTTTTTTCTAAATCTACCAGTTAATGTTAAAAAAAGAAAAAAATTAAACAACCTTCGTATTAATCTTTTTTGTCTATTTATGGCTGTAACTTAGAATTTAATAAAACTGAAAGATTCTCTTAGGAAGCTAACAACTGTCAGCAACCTTCTTTGCTACAGTCATCTGACATAAAGTAAGTACAAAAAAAAAAAAAAAAATCCCACTTTTTTTTAATTTTACATAAAATAGAAAATCATTACCAATGTAAATGAAATGATGTAATATTTAAACCAAAAACAGTAAAAACTCTGCTTGCAGAAAAAAAAGCATTAATATTGAAATAAAAATTATACTTACCATTTCCTTTGCAAAAAAGATATATACCTGAAAAGAGCAATGTTTGTTTATAAGTAGAACTAGTAGTACATCAGCTTAACTTATTAATGATAGACAGAATGTATGCATGACACCAACACTAATACAGAAATAAGTAACACAACAATAATAATTTGAAACAATGTACAAACCACACACACAGTCAGAAAGGGCCAGGGAGAGCAGCACCAAACCTGCATTTCTTTATGCCAATCCTAGCGATTACCAGTGGCGTCAGGTCATTATGGGCATCTGGGACTAAAAGCCCCACATGAAAATCAGAATAAAACTGTTTTTTCTTTTAATTGGAAAACTTCCTAAAGAAAATCTGTATTAGTAACCAGTTTCCAGGTATCCTGAATGCAATGTGAGCTACTACAATAGTTGAATAACTGGCTAACACATTACAGCCTTCCACTTCTGTTTACTAGAGTGCACTCTGTGAGAGCTGACTCTCGGCAACTTGTCGCCTTCACAAAGCTTCAGAGAACAGTAATGAATGAGCAGATGCCTGCTGAACTTCACATGCATAAAAACTGGCTTTCAGGTCTGGTAGCTTTTGTGTTGTCAGCCAGTTAGCAGCTGATTTTTGTTTGTGTAGTTAAGCTGAAAGTTTCGCTTGTGCAAGTAAAATGAAAATTGTCGCCCGCTGAACTGCACATGCATAAAAACTAGCTTTCAGGTCTGGTAGCTTTTGTGTTGTCAACCAGTGAATGGCTGATTTTTGTTTGTGTAGTTAAGCTGAAAAGTTTTCGCTCATGCAAGTAATGTAAACAAGTGAGCAAAATCATGCAATGCATTGATTATGATACGCTTTCCAACATACCAGGAATCATTATTTAAGTTATTACTCAAGTTATGAGGATAATGGCCGTGGAATAAACCTCGCTCCTGTGCTCTGCTCTGACCTTTAACACCATTTTGATTATATTAAACAGAACCGGTTCAGTATACATCCGGAACAACATACTAAAGTTCTGTTGCAATGGAAGCATTTTTAGTGAAGTTATAAGGATACTGGCTGTGGAATAAATCTCGCTCCTGTGCCCTGACCTTTGATCCCATTTCGATGATATTTAACAGAACCGGTTCGGTATACCTCCGAAATAACATGATAAAGTTTTGTTGCAATCAAAGCATTTTTACGTAAGTTATGATGCATAAGGGCTATGGAATAGATCCTGCTCCTATGTCCTAACCTTTGACCCCATTTCGCCCATTTTCAATACAATTCGTCCACAGGCAAGCCCCTACAACATACTAACATTTCATCCAAATCGAAGCATTTTTTACGTAAATTATGATGCATAATGGTGATGGAAGTGGTTCCGCTTCTATGTCCTGACCTTTGACCTCATTTTGCCCATTTTCAATAGGGTTTGTCGCCAGGTGGTCCCCTACCACATACTAAAATTTCATCGAAATCAAACCTTTTTACATTAGTTATGACGCATAACAGCAGTGGAATGGATCTTGCTGCTATGTACGGACCTTTGACCCCATTTCGTTCACTTTAAATAGGGTTCCTTCCCAGGTGATACCCTACCAGATACTAAAATGTCATCGAAATCGAACGATTGTACGCGAGTTATCGTGCGGACGGACATACGCACACAACACGTGACGTAATGAGGCAGATGGGAATCGTGAACATCTGCTTGCAAGAATGTGACATCATAAAACTTTAATAGGATCCACACACAACACGTGACGTAATGAGACAGATGGCGTGACCGCACGCCAACATTCTCAAACACGAGATTGTGACGTCATAAGATTTCTAAGCATTGGTAACATTAATGGAACAACGCCATGACACTGAAAACGTTATAATTCGGGGTGGTTTTTTAACCCACTAAACGAATTCTCCTAAAGTCAAGATCAAGCTAAATCGATTTCTAGTACCAGAAAACGGTAGGTTAACGACTTTCACACAAAATTCTTAGAGCTGTTTTCAAAATAAAATGTATATACATACATACAAGAATTGCTACTTTAAAGTGGATGTCAAGCAATTTTGCTTCCTATACTTCAAATGGAAAAACTTCTGTACACATTTTCTTCACAATTAATGCGTTCCCAAGGATGAAAATTTGAACATCAATTAAAATAGCTTCATTTCATAACTTTGAATACTTAATAATTTCTAAACCATAACCGTAATTATGCAATCCAACATTTATTTGTCCACTGATGTCATCAAAGTACAGGTCGTGCCATCTTTTCTCTGGTTTCAACAACACCAAAGGAAAAGTTATTGATTTTTAATATAATTATGGTTATGTTTTAGAAAATATTAAGTTTTCCAAGTTATAATATGAAGTTATTTTAATCGATGTTCAAATTTTCATCCTTGGGAACACATTAATTATGAAGGAAATGTGTACAAAAGTTTTTCCATTGGAAGTATAGGAAGCAAAATTACTTGACGTCCACCTTAATAATATGGGATAAGGGGGATGGAATGGATCGAAATCCTATGTCCTGACCTTTGACCACATTTCGTCTATATTCAATAGGGTTTGTCCCCAGGTGGTTCCCTACTACATACTGAAATTTCTTCGAAATCAAACCATTTTTATGCACGTTATGACACATAAGTGCAATGGAATGCATCCCGATATTATGTCCTGACCTTTGACCCCACTTCACCCATTTTGAATAGAGTTCGTCCCCAGGCGGTCTCCTACCACATAGTAAAATTTCATTGAAATTGAACCATATTTACGCAAGTTATGACGCATAAGGGCAATGGAATGATCCCGCTCCTACGTCGTGACCTTTGACCCCATTTGTTCCATTTTCAGTAGGGTTCGTCCCCAAGTGGTCCCCTACCACATAGTAAACTTTCATTGAAATCGAATCATATTTACGCAAGTTATGACTCATAAGGGCAATGGAATGATTCAGCTCCTACGTCGTGACCTTTGACCCCATTTATCCCATTTTCAATAGGGTTTGTCCCCAGGTGGTCCCCTATCACATACTAAAATTTCATCGAAATTGAACCATTTTTACGCCAGTTATTGTGCGGACGGACAAAGCTGGAGCATATACGCTTTTTCAACCTACAGTTGGAAAGTGTAAATAAATGAACAAAATGGGCTTTTTATTGGAACATCCTTTTATAGTATTATTAGTGAATGAAGAAAAAAATGCGTTATAGACTTAGGTACACATCAACCAAATATTTGCTTGGTGCAAAAAACATAAGAATCAGTCCAGAGCTTTTAATGTGGAGTGTTGTAGCAAAATATCCTGGTTAAGTGGAAATGAAAACAAACATACTTTGTTTTGTTCCTACTGTTTTATGTTATACAGCATTGCACATACATCATTTCTTTTTACCTCATTCAGTGTGGTTAAGTATGATTTCAGCAGGTGGAACTGTAAACCAGACAATCCATTGAAATTATATTTCACAGTACGAAACGTAGCTAGCTCCTTTTCGAGATGGCACACCTTCTTGAAATGATTGGTCGAACATTTTTGCCTACTTTCCTGCTGCATTCAAGTGTTGTTCTGTTGTCATCTGAGGACTTGATCAAAAGAATTAGAAGCCTAATGGTAATGCCAGCTCATATCTTAGGGAGTTTTGATATTGTCTCCTTATACCCCTCAATTCCTGTTAAAGAATCTACGAACACACTAAAGCAAGCGCTCACCGATTCATCGCTTTACACTGAAAGTACACTAATGGGGATATCCAAAGTCATTGACCTCGTTACTGATGCTAACTATTTTAATTTCCAGAACCATACTTACAAGCAGACCAAAGGGGTCCCAATGGGCTCCGCCCTCTCTGCAGTACTGGCCGAAGCAATCCTATGACCCCTAGAAGCCCAGATACTCAGCACACCTGGACCAACCCCGTGTACATGACTACGATACGCAGATGGCGTTTTCTTCATCTAGACAAACACCAAGAAAGAACTAAATCAGTTTTTCACCACTATCAATTTGGAACATCATACCATAAAGTTCATGATGAAGCGAGAAACAAATGCATCCCTACCGTTCCTGGATGTATTAGTCAAGAAGTCGCCATCCAAGTACCTCAACACTGGTGTCCACTACAAACCTACCTATGTTTCTCATGTTGTACTGCCTTCCTCATCATGCCCCAAGGAGAGAAAATTAGCCCTTTTTCGACACAGGGCCAGGCGAGCTTTCACCCATGCATCAGACAACGCCACACTCCACGCCAAGCTTGACACCGTGAGGTCTTTAGCCTTTTCTGCAGGATACTCACCCAGCATGGTCCGGTCGATCAGATCATACACCAGATAAGGTCTAAGCTCGCATCCTGTGGCACCAGATGGCCCAGCCCAAAACTACAATACATCAGCTCATGCCGGTACGTATCAGGATTCACGTATTTCTTAAAAAAATTGCCTAAAAAACTTTGTTTCGGCATAGGGATTATAGCACCTAGGACAATCGTGTCTTGTCTCGCATCGACAAAAAATGCTGCCGTGGACTCAGAAGATGCGGGAGTACACACTATACCCCGTTTGTACCAAGACGGAACAACCAAAAACTATGTGGGTATGACCAAGAGGTCTTTAAGACTAAGACTCCAGGAACACCCAAGAGATGTCAAAAGAGGAGTTCTCAGTATGGCACTAGCGCGTGAAGTGGCCAACAACTCTGCAACACCTTTGTGGGGACAAATAAAGAAAATCGCACGACACACAACCGCCAGAGCCACCCTCCTCAGAGAAACTATAGAAATCCTATCCAGTCATGGGATATGCAACGAGGAAACGTCAAAGGACCTCCCACATGTATGGCACACGCTCAAGAATACGCACACCCTTAATCACACATCTTGAATATGATGCGCATGTTCTATAACATCTATAGCAAATGTCTATTTTTGAATTCATAACTGGAACTCTGTTTTTGTTTTTGTATTTGAATAATACTTCTGCCTGAAAAAGCCCCCCATGTTGGCAAAAGCCAGCATTTTGTTTTAGTTTTTGTAATATTACACCAATAAAAATGGATTTTAGCATTTTATTAGTACTTTTTGTATATTTGGATTTTTGTGATGTTTCTTGACCTTGAAATCCAGGTGTTCCATGCCGAAGCTTAGCCTTGTATTTCAATCATTCCCAGCTGATCGTCCATACCCTTTAATCTCCCCATCGTATGTACATATATGTATTCAAAACAGCATTCTAGAACAGGTCAAGAAACATTTATCTTTCCCACCGTTTGAGGCAGACATCCAACTTCCCCCTGCTCTCCCCCTATCTTTCCCCCAAAGGAACAGTCAGCAGAAACCCAAAGCCTCTTTCCAGAACAACCAGAATAACAGAGGCATTATTGTCCACCAGAGCCTCTGTCAAAGTCGAAGGCCAGTTTCCTCAAGAGACAAGAGAAGCATTTCCCTTTTCAGCTGATGACGTCGCTATTCTCTCTTGTGGTGGTGACTGCTTTTGGAAGTAAGCCCAAAAAATCCCTGTGAACTTCCCTGTGAAGAGAGGAAGAAAGAGTACGAAGACCCACTTCGTTTCGGAAAATTAGGTCAATCACTTTGTTTCGTTGGTCGGTGCCCTGTGGTTCATGTTCATTCCGCGGTGCTGCAAAAATCTCACGTGCAATGTCAATAAAAGGCCAGGAGATCAGGATGCGTGAGTTCATCCTTGTTGTAAAATGCGCAATCGGAAACAGGGAGGAGTCTGCCACATATTTACGTGAATGATACAGCTTTTTATTGGAGAAATAACGGCGACGACTGGGGGGGGGGGGGGGGGTTAATGGTTCTGAAAACCGGAAAAATCCGGCAACCAGACTGCCGCTTGGCCGGATCATTGGTTCGATACTGTATATAAAATGGCTGATCTCTTGCCCAACCTAAATGAATCACCTGCTGCCCCTATCAACTTCTCTGTCTGGCTACTGACCAGATGCAAACAGTGAAATAAATAAACAACATACCTAAGCTATCCTTCAAACAAAAAGGAATACTAAAAACAGAAAAATTGAGTACATATTTAATGAAGCATATGACTTAAAAATAAAGCAGTAGCTCATCCTAAGGGAAATCAAGAAATAAGCACATAACATGTTACCATTCTTCAAAACCTTCAAAGTAAATGCTATGCCTATTCTCCATGAAGTCATATTAAAAAACTGGTGGGTGCAAAATGGTCTGTTTGTTTAATTAAGAATGGTTTTGAATCTGTTATGCATCTAAATTGGTCTCTGGTTTTGGAACAAAAAAAAAAATAATTTCTTTATCTTAAGCGTGGGAGTGGACTGATGTGAGTGTAATGCAAAAATTTAACAGCAGTGGTCGATTTTCTTACAACTTGGTGAAAGTATACTCAAGACCAGCTAGTTTGGCAGCAGAAACAGTAGATGTTTGGCCTGGATAGTTCCAAATGTCTTCCCTGTAATTCAGCATTGGATACTCTACTAGTTTACAATTCTGTGAAATTACATCCATGAAAAATATCAAATAAAGAATCCAGTTAAATGGGAAAGAGATCAAAATAGTCAAAGCGTTTAATTTGACCTAAAAAACATAGATACCAATGAAGCCAAGAAGTGCACATCTGGAAAATCTGGTCTTATTAGCACATTTTTCATGACTTATTCTGGTGTTAAGAAGGGTCAAGCAGAATCTGATGTGACCTTAGCTTTTGATATGACAATAGCTATGAGGCTAATTGGATGGGAGCAAATATGTGAGAGGAGCAAATTATGTGAGCTGTTTTTAAAATAAATAGCAATCCCTTAAAAGTTATGTCACAGGTAATGGGCTAGCAGACAGCTCCTGTTTCTGGATTCCTTTTGCTAGGAAATTAAGTGTTTAACATCAGATAGATGGAAAAGGTTGCCATTCTTATGGGTTTGCATAGCAGTGGAAATTCTAAACAGGCAAATTTTAAAAAACAATGGATAAATTTGTGGCAAATTGCTTGGAAAATGCAAATCACAGAAGACTCAATACACTGACTAGCTTTGCTCAAATATAATTCTATAAATAATATAATTATATTTGGGCAAAAATGCATCCACTAGTTTATTTAGTGCCAGGAGAACACTTTATTTGGTAGCAGGAGCAAAATTACTGAATATTAAATCAACACCAAAGCCTTCCAGCAAATATACTGAGGTTGACCAGAACAGATGTAAAAGATGGGCCTTTAACAAGAAAAGCATATAGTACGGCAGTATGTAAGCACAGGAGAGTGAGAACCTTTCGGTGGATGATAGAAATAAGCAGAACTCTCAAGAAAAAGAAAACAGCTCATAAAGCAAATATGTTAGATGTTTTTCCACAGGCAAACAACGGGAAAAAAATTGTACATGCATATATTTAGGAACAATGTGCAAAAGAATGCCTGAGAAACAAAACATAATTCAACATATTCAAAACTAAGTACCAGGGCGAGTCATGAGTTCTTAGCATTTTGGGGCACAATGTTCAATCCAGTACCACAAGTTGACCACATATGGCTATTCAGCAAAATAAAGTCCAGCAGAGTTTATGGTCCTTCGCCAAAGTTCAGCCACAGATAAAATGTTGTTGTGATACCCGGTGGCTGGCTTGGATGCAAACAAACTCAGTGATGCCATCTTTCACAGCTTCCAAGGAATGGAGCTATCTGCCAGTCAAAAAGTGCACCCTGGAACGAAACAGGTGAAAATCCGAGGGACCAAGATCCGAGTTATAGGTTGGGTGTGGTAGGACTTTGACACCACCCAAAGCCTGAATCTTCTGGTGGACAATCCATGACCTGTGAATGGGGGTTGTTGAATTGCAGGATGACCTTCTTTTGGTTCACCATTGCAAGGTAGCACTGGTGTAGAACGTCATATAAGTGTTGCAGCTGGTCGGTATACAGGTTCCCATTGACGGCTCAACCATATGGCACAAGCTCCCAGTGGTCAGGATCCAGAAATTTCACCATACACACAACATTATCTTCACTTCAAAAGTTCTCTTTGAACAACTGCTTGAGCCTCTTTCCTTGGCAGCAGCCATTGGTGTGCAGTATCAGGATAACGTACGAAGATCCACTTCTCATCATTCCTTACGATTCTCTGTGGAAACCGGTCGTCACGTAGATTTTGCAGCAATTCTCGACACACAGTGACATGCTCCTCAGCTTGCTTTGGGCTAAACTCATAGGGAACCATTCGCGGACGTCTGGAGTGAAAACTGAGCTGGTGTAGGTGACAAGCAATGGTGGTTTGTGATGCATGGACCTCCTCTCTGCTAATTGTTGGGTGCTGGTTCCTGAGTGTTGTTCAACAGCTAGACACAACAGGGCTTCAGTGTTGGTGGTGACAGGTCTCCCACACCTCAATTTGTCAAAGAGCTCCTCCGTGTCTCCGGATCAGAAGCGTTGGAACCATTTTCTTGCTGTTGCAGGGTGCACTGTCCCCTCATCTTCTACTCTACAAATTTGCTTCAAGGCAGCTGTCGTGTTCAACCCTTTTTCCCAATAAGGGCGTAGGAGCACACAAACAACAAGTTCCTCCTCTGACATTCTCGTCTTGTATGAGCGACACACGTGTTGGGCCCGGCGCATACCTACCTGTCTGAGCAGCAGGGCATCACTAATCAGGCGTGGGACACATTCCACCTTACTGCGCATACCCCACCTGTTTGGCGGAGCTTCTCCATCTGTACTGTGAAATGCTATGAATTTATGACGCACCCCAGTATGAAGACCTTGGAATAGGAAACTCAACCTCATCATTTTCACTGAATGATGAAAATAGGGCAGTATTATCAATATGTTTCCAAGGTTATTTACATAATCCCACTATGCTATACAAGACATGATAGTGGTTTGTTGGACCCATCATGGGCCATGGTAATAACAATACAGAAATAATAAATGCGATATCCCATACATTAACATGAGATGTTATAAGCATGCCAGTGAATCGATGGCATACGGCTTATCAATAAGATTGCTGTAGTGATTGATAAATTGAAATTCACCCCATCTGGCACCTGAAACTGCATAATTAACCACCCCAGATCATAATTTTTTTTCAAAATTTAAATACTTACTACGCACATCTACCTCCAATTTTAATTATATATGCAATGCTTTCAATAGTGCATAACCTCTTGCCCCTAACCACAGAATGGACAGATATAAGAAGTGAACAAGAAAACAGTAACTCAGAAGTTTTCAATTCACACCAGATTTCAATAAAATTACGAGAAAAACTGAGAAAATATTCAGATTGTAGTCAATACCAAAAATAAATGCTCCATTGCACTTTTCTGATTATATTCAAAGCCTTTTTTATTTTGTTAATTTTTGAGGCATCATATTTACTTAAATTTCAGGTTTCTAATATTTCAAATCCACATTTTACACCATCACTATGTTGACACTAATAATTATAACAATTTCTTTTTGTGTGTGTATGTGAGATATATATACACTATATTGACAAAAGTCACAGAACACCTAGAAGAGAAACACAACATAGCATTTATTGACATACATTAATTAGTAAGGTGTCAGTCCACCTTTGGCCTTAATGCCTGCACTGACCCTTCAAGACATGCTTTTGACAAGGTTTTGGAACACAGCGATAGGTATGCACTTCCATTCAGTACATAATGCTGCCGCTAACTGTTGCTTAGTAGCAGGCCTTGGTTTCAAACTTTTTACACGGTGCTCTAATTCATCCCATAGGTGCTTTTTGGGATTATGATCAGAGCTCTGTGCTGGCCAGTCCACACACAATACGGAATTATCGTCAAACCACACCTTAACAGACCTTGCTTTATGGCTCGGTGCATTATGCTGCTGTTACTGCTGGTACCAACAAGGCTCGGTTCCATAGTATTGCCACACAGTTGGTAGGGCATAATTATCCAGAATATCGAGGTAGACGTGCTGGTTAACAGGTTTGCCCACGATAACCAATGGGCAAAATTCAGTTATACTGCTGTAAATTATGAATAGCAGCACTGATGGCTATCAAATTACTTTTAAATTTGTGAAATATTATGCCAAGTTGTGCAGCACATGTGAGCCATTTCCCCCTTTGCTAAATGCCAGACTTCATTTTCCACATGTCAGTCATTGTTGCATTATGTCATACACATTGCATGACCATGTGTTTCTTGTGCAAACATACTGGGTTACTGGCTTACACTGTGTGACACAGATAAAATTCAAGATAAAGTTTGGTGGATGCAATGTCTCAGGTAAGCCCACAATTTGGTGCAAAAATTGAGGATGGCAGGGATTCTTTTGGAGGAATGTGGAAAACAAGAGTCCTGGATGCCTGGGAACATAAGAATGAACGTGCAAGCCAGGTCAGATCAATCTCCCAGAAAATCCCCATGACCACTGTGTCCTAGGAATCATATTGCTCTTATTTCCCACATCAAAGAGCTGCCACAAAGGCACAGCTTTGACCACACAGCATGACTGAAGTCCATATACATTCCTGGAACCAGATAGGTAGAAGTAAGAAAAACCAATAGTTTCAGTTTTCTGTTTGCAATGAGCTGAGAAAAGTTATGATTTACAGATGAAAACTCGCAGAACTATAGAATATGGATTGCCAAAAATCCTTGCATGGTTTAAAAAAAAAAAAAAAAAAAAAAAAACAAGTGCTGGAGAAAGTCGAAATTTGATGTGCCTTGCATCTGATCAAAGCATTATTGGTCATATTTTTGTTGAAGGAACTGTAGATTATATTCAGCTAAAACGTTTTTATTTTCCTTTTCTCTGAGTTCTGTTTATTTGCAGATTTTCCTGGCTTTTTATTTGTCTGTTAAGGCCTATTCTTAATGCTCTGAATTCAGTTCATAACTTTTGTTGACACTTAATGCAATTTGAATTTAAAGCACTGACAACAGGCCTTCACATATATGCCAGAAACATCTACGAATAAAGAGAACTCAGGGAAAGATATGAATTCTCCAACTGAATATAATTTCAATTTCTGAGTACAACCAAGGTAAGTGTTTTTCTACAACTGTGGATATTTGCACATTTTATCTCAGTTTGTGGCAACTGGCTTATGTGGAACTTACTCAAGGTTACTTCCAGAAAAATGGGGTTGCAACAGGCACACATCACATGAATCCATGACAATGAGCCAGTTTCTTCAAGGATCGGGTGATTTCTTAGAATCTGTGGCCATACTGTGTGCTGACTTAGCCCCTTCTTGATCCCTTTTTGTGGTGTTATCTTAAGGAATGCATGCTTAATTGCAAACCCTGAACAACAAACTAATTGGGGGTGGTGTGTGTTGTTGGGGGGGGGGGCACTGCAAATAAAACCTGGAAAGAAAACTGTAAACATAATACTGAGATGCATCACTGACAACTAGCAGCAACATGTACAGTGTCTGGCAGAGGATCATGATGGAAAACAGTAACGAGATGTGCCTGGTGGAATGATGTGACAGATCACGTTTTTTCAGTTAGAAACAAGGTACAGTATATTGTCCACTCAATATCATGAACCTAAAGCCAAACATATGTGTTTCACAATGTATGAATTAACCTGCGCAATAGCACTGGGTTATGTTTTAATAAATTTACCAGTATGCTAAATACAAAAGATATACAATCAAAGTGTTCTATCTCAAGAAGACAAGAAAAAGAAGTCAATTCTAACTTCAGTGTATCATATATGAGAGTCTAAAGCTAGAAAAAAAAAAAAGTAATAAAAGCCAAATTCAGACTTACAGCATACATGTAATAGTCGAAAAGCTGAGACATGCATATCAGAACATCAAAGGCAATGGGTTTCAAAACACTCATCATTTGCATATATTTTCCTGTAAAGAAACATTATCATACATTAACATGCCATTTTGCAAAAACAGCCAATGCAGAAAACACTGTAACATGAAACTAGAAATAAGTTGAACATCTATTTGTCAGCAAGCAAGTACAAGAATCAGGGTAAATTAACCATACATTGCTTATGATAAATAGATTTCTTTTGGAATTTTCCACATTTTGAAATACCTATTTCTTAAGTTTTTAAACATAATCCATCAAATTCAAAACACCAGAATTGCTGGGCATAAATGGTGAGATTTATCAGTATCATCAGAGATAAAATTCTTCACAAAAAATGGGGGCAAAAATAGATTTTTATTTGAAGGAGTACAAAACAGATTGATCTGTACAGATGAAATGAGTTCAAGCAAAAGAACAAAAACTTCAGCAAACAGTTTTGGGATGTATCTAAAATATGCATCCGCTATTTTGGATAAGTACTAGATGCTCGCATTTTACATTAACAAAATCTGCTTGTGATTTATGCTATCAAAATTCTAACTGTGCAATGAGAACAGTATTGAATTGCATAGTAAATTACAAATGTTAAAGAAATTGTAAAATGTCCCTTTCTTGTGAGTGATTAGGTACAGCTGTTTCATTTGTAGTTGATTTTGATTGCTGTGTTTTAAGTTTTCCATTGTAAAAAACTTTGGTATTCCTTTATTATTGAGTGCTCTAAAACTTCTAGCTATCGAGTTGGAGCTATAACTTCTAGCTATCAAACACCCACCAACATGAACACCTATTTCTAAAATACATAAACTCAAACTTGTCTATAAACTTTAAGTCTGAAAATCGTTTATAAATCATGTGATCTTATCTGCTATGATTCTTTTTTTCTGCTACCACATGGTCATGGTGCTACTTAATATATGCCATTAACATCTTAGTTGCTACTATCATCATCTTAACTGAATCAACTACCATATAATCTTACATTGCTCAAAAACACAACAAAGAACTCTAAATCAAAATAAAATAAAATAAAATATCTACTCTATAAACTACTGTTGCAATTCTTGCAGGATCTATTTGCTTACTATCTGGCTGTTATCAACCACCTTTGTAATTTCATTAATTTTGATTGATAAATTGGTCATCAAAATTCCCAAGTTATCTTAAAAATGATAACATAATTTTGTTGATCCTCTGAAACATTTAAAAAAAATCTCAATGCTGAGAACAGAAACATGTCATACTGACAACAACATACATTCTACTCATTCAAACTTCAAAAATTAAAAAAATAATAAAAAAAGAAAGAAAGAAAGAAAGAAATGTCAAAAAGAAATACCTTCAACACACACTCTAAATAAAAAAAAAATGCCACTGTCATCCTAGTGAATCTAACATGTAATGTAATAGAATAGATACTAAAGACTAACTGACATAAATAATACTAAAAACTAATTAAAGAACACATTAAATCAATGTAGCAATAGGGGATTGACAAAATTATTTTTTTCAGATAGCCCACAATATGAATTGTAATTCATTTATTCAACTACATGAAAGCAGGTGATAAAGCACAGTAAGAGGAAGCAGTTTCTTTTCAAAAGATCTCACTATAAACTTGACCACATTTTTTTATTAATGTACTTTGTCACATTAACAAAAGACTGACTATATTTTTACATTTTATCATTTTTATTATTCAGTTAATGATAATACCTCTAAATGAAAAATTCATAAATATAGTTTTAAGCATAGAATTTCACATACCGAAGGAGCGGAGAACATTTAATGCTGTATTAGTAAGAATTGGCACTGGCTTTTTTCTTCCACCAAAATTAACTTTTTTGCTTGATTTTGAGTTTCTGCAATGAAAAAAAAAAAAAAAAAGACAAAGCATATATTCTTTAGTGGGCAGATGGCACAAATGTCAATAACTTTTTTATTATTAATTAGATTACTCAAGTTTAGAGAAATTTCTAATGACATGAGGGTAGGCTTGTGCAAAAATTTTGTTACTATCATCAATGAAATATGTGAGTATTCAATACCGAGTGTCAACTAAAAAATCAAAATATTGGGTTGTCGGAAAAGTCATGACATATTTTAGCCATGTTTTGCAAAGGTCATTTATTGATAGAAAGAACAAAGATCAATCAATGATATAATGCCCATTTTGTTCGATAACCTTTTGCCATCTTTCAGTGAGCTGCAGAATGCCTCGCTCATAGAAGGACCTGTCTTTCGTGGCGAAAAATTGTACAAGGTGCTGATTTACAGCCTCATCTGAATTGAACGTTATACCATGCAAAGACTGTTGAAGAGAGCGAAACAAGTGGAAGTCTGACGGCACAAGGTCAGGCGAGTATGCTGGGTGTGGCAACACATCCCACACAAGCTCCAATAATTTTTGGCGGGTGATCAAACTTGTGTGTGGTCTCGCGCTGTCATGATGGAACACAAGACCTTTACGATGAACGAGCTCTTGACGTTTCTGGATGATGGATTCGTACAAACTGTCCAATTGGCGACAGTACACATTCAAATTGATTGTTTGGTTCCATGGTAGGAGCTCGAAAAACACTACACTTTTAAAATCCCACCACACCGAGACCAGAACCTTCCGCTGATGAATGTCTGCTTTGGATGTCGTTTGAGGCACAGCAGCACGTCGGGACCAAGACCGTTTGCGCAACACATTGTTGTACGCAATCCACTTTTCATCACCAGTTATCAGTCGCTTAAAAAAAAAGGATCGTTTTCCTCACGTTTAATGAGCATATCGCAGATGTTTATATGCGCTGTCAATTGAGCTTCCTTGAGTTCATGAAGAACCCACACATCAAGCTTGCTTACGTATCCCAGCTTCTTCAGGTGGTCGTGAATGCTTGAATGATGGATGTGCCATGTGTCTGTAATCTCTCGTGTCGTGTAACATGGGTTTGGCTCGATCAATGCCTTGATTTGGTCGTCATCAACCTCGGTGGGCCTCCTGGACCGAGGAGCATCGTTGAGGTCAAAATCACCAGCACGGAATTTTGCGAACAACCGTTGGCACTGACATTCTTGTGAAGCATTATCACCGTACACTTTACGCAAATTTTCACAAGCTTGACGCGCGTTCTTCCCTTTACGGAAGTAAAACAGTAAAATATGGCCAAAATGCACAGTTTGGTCTTCCATCTTCAACTTGATATCAAATCAACCAAATCGCTCACTATTCCTTTTAGACTGCAGCTAGAACTGGCACCTGTCGAATGCCATAGCGATAACAGCATGCCTCTGGAACTTCCAAAACAGCCCAACCACCATCGTGTGCCAAAATATGTCATGACTTTTCCGACAACCCAATATATTATTCATAAATGGTATGTGACGATGTAACCTTTTAAGTATAACATTGTCTATACTACCACAACATATGAAATCTGTTCTTCAAATAAGAACTCATATCATTAAGTAAAATGTGATGAGTTACAGTCCATGACAATTAACAGAAGATTCACAGCTGTTATGGTTCATCTTAAGATTGCCAATCTAAAGAAGGAATCTTGAGCAGTACTGTATGATATATAGGATGCAACTGTTCATACACCAAAGTTGGAACGACACCATCCAGTGAATAAGCACAATATTTGACATTTTAGCAAGGGTCAAATGAACAATCAAGATTATATTATCATGAGCTATAGCTCATTAGTACATTTTCCTAAGATTCACGAAATTTTACAATTTTCTTCATCTACAGTGCACAGCATGATGATCAATTTTGCCTTCACACACCTGCCAACTTACGGATGTTGAAATTAGTACGATTATTCATTAAAATTAGTGCAATCCTTCTTTAAAATTCGTACAATTTTCAAAGATATGGTACATGTACACACAAAGCATTTTTATACTAAGAGAGCCTTTGAACTGCCCCCCCCCCCCACACACATACTGTATGATTAAGTCAGGGCTTGAAAAATACATATTATTTGTAAATATCACTCTGACATTTTGCCTGACATATTTTCAGTATCAACATCACTACACATGCTTTATCCAAAAACCCGAAACAAAACGAACTTTGAGATTCACAAATAAAGGTAACTTGATCACGCTAGTTATGTTAAATGAAAACTTTTACAAAAAAGTTCGTAAGTTGGGAGCTTTCGACCTTATCTTAGGTCTTCATCACGCCAATGAAGGACTAAGATTGTTGCCAGATTCTACATTTGAGTTTTTTCTATTTTTGTTGCCAAAATTTAGAATTGATCTCCAGATCATTGGAATGTAGAGAGGAGATTCGGAATTGCAAGTCATTGAGTTGAAAATAATTTCCAGGCTTTCACGGTAACGGAGGGCAAAACGATTGGCAAAAGAAGCAATTCGTTTTGCTTCGTTCCAGCGGGGAACTGCAGATGTGTCTTCCATTGTCAAAATAGACAAGTATGTATTAGGATTGGCTTTCAAAACATCTTTTTTATGTTCTAAAATTCTATGGTTAATGCTCCTGTATGTGCTTCCAATGTATAAGTTATCCCCAGTAGAAGAAGAGATAGGAATGCAGTAAACTCCTGGGAGGTCCAGGCTTTCAACTTTGTCCCTATCCCTTTATAGAAGTTTCAAGATGTTTGGGGTGGATTTAATGGCAAGATGGTAACCAAAACTTCTAAAAAGAATCTGTAACTTATAAGCATAGGAAGGATGGTGAAGAACAGAAATAGAGAATTTCAGGTCTTCTTTCTTTTGAGGAAGGAGGCATTCAATTTTCGAATTGTTTTCATATTTCTTTATGAGGGAGTTGTTTTCATATTTCTTTATGAGGGAGTTGTAAGAGCAGGGAAACCATGAGAGAGGGCTGTTGTAGAAATTTTGGAGAATTCTTCTTGAAGAGAGAGTTGGTTGTTGCAAATGCTATGAGCCCTGTGGATGTAGGGCTTCAATGCTGCAAGCTTGTAGAGATGCAGAGTGAAAGATTTGTAGGGAATGATGTTAGTGGCCGCAAAAGGTTTACGATAGACGGAACAAGTAATGGAGAGATCAGCGTTTCTGCAGATAGATACATCCAGGAAATCAATTTTGTGGTTTACTTCCTTAGATATACTGAGATTAATGGAAGGAAATTTTTCCGTAATGGAGTTGATCAGTGTCTGTAGTTCAGACTCTGTATGTGGCCAGCTAATGAAAATGTCATCTACATATCTTAACCACAGGGAAAGTTGAAAAGGGTGTTGAGGAATGTTGGAAACTTCAATATGTTGCATGTAGATTTCCGCAAGCAGAGGGGAAAGAGGTGAGCCCATGGGGAGACCAGATTGCTGCTTGTACACAATTTTGTTGAAAACAAAACAACTGTGTTGATGAATAGTGTGGAAACAATCATAAAGATCTTTGATAAGAGTACCAGGTGGTTCAAAATAAAGAATCAATTTCTTCATGAGGAGCATGTAAGACTCAAAATATGGTACAGAGGGAAACAAAGATTCTACATCAAGAGTACATAGATTAACACTAGGAGATAAGGAATTAGGAAGTTTGTGGATGAAGTCTGAAGTAGAGACAACAGTATGAGGATGGATGGCTGCCAGGGATTTGCATTTGAGGACCAATTTCTTTTCAAGGTTTACTGCTGGAGAAAAAGAATATTCAACTAAAGGTCTGATGAGGTTACCAGCTTTATGCAGTTTAACTTGCAGGAAAAGCCTGGGAGTTCTAAAGTAAGGAGGAGGTGCTATATCATCAAGGAAGGATTGAAGAGTTTCTTTCTTAGATAATCTGTCAACTGAGTTTTTGAGTGAGTTGGTGGTGTCTGACTGCAGAGGAATGCAGTTAGCAGATGTAAGAAAGGAATGCTCTTTTTGGTTTAGTACACTGCTGGACAATTGCTAAGGACACATGATAAACGGCTATATAGCGCATAAAAAAGTTAAGTGTGGTTGGATGCCAAGTGAAATAAAATAATGTCAGAATGCCAGGACATTACAAGAAAGACAATTTATTGTGCTCTGAAATCCAGAAGGCTTTGGAACATGTTCAAGGGACAAACAGGCCATTTTGTGCAGAATACGTAAACGTGAAAAAAGTGCAGTTACCATCCGTAGGCGTTCCGGCGTAAGATGTCAATACGGGATATGGCTACCATGGAGGTCGATGCAAGATTCCACACGTTGTGTCATGCTTTGCACAACATTATCAAGCAGCTGTTGAGGTAATTTATCCCATTCCTCTGTCAGTGCACGGATGAGGGTGTCCTTGTTTATTGGAGGGCATTGGCGACCAACGAAACTCCACCCCAAAGCATCCCACACATTTTCAATGGGATTCAGATCTAGAGAACGTGCTGGCCATATGAGGCATTGAATATCCTCACTCTCAAGACATTCTTGGACAGCGACTGTTCGATGACATGTTGCGTTGTCGTCCATGAAAATGAATCTATCACCGACAGCACCACGGAACATGCGAACATGAGGTAGGAGAACATCATTAATGTATCATTAGCCAGTCATAGTCCCAGTTGGAAGCACATAGAGGGACGTACGGCCATTGATCATGATGCCAGCCCATACCATGACACTACATGTCGGATATCGGTCCCTTTCCTGTATGTTTGCTGGACAATATGCAGTACCACAATCACACCAGATCAGTTGTCGTCGACAATCAGACGATAGACTGTATCTACTCTCATCTGAGAAGAGGACAGCAGACCAGTCGTTATCAGTCCAATTGCGATGTTGATGGCACCATTGCAAACGGGCGGTACGGTGACGTCTGGACAATGGGATGCACACAACAGGATGGCGGGCGCATAGTCCTCCTTCATGCAAACGTCTGGCGACAGTTTTTCGGGAGATCTGCTTGCCACTAGCAGCCATAAACTGATTTGCTACCTCACTAGCTGTGCTGCACCGGTGTCTTTTTGTTGATAGCACTATGTACCGATCTTCTGCAGGTGTGGTACTGCGAACACAACCTCCCCTGTGACATTTGCTACACTCTCAAATTGTTTGAAATGATTTCCAAAGCCTTGAAACAACACTGTGGCTGACGTCGAACTCCCTGGCAATATCTGTTATTTTTCGTCCTTCTTTAATCTTGCCAATAATACGGCTATGCATAAAATCATCTAGGTGATGTCGGGAAGACATACTGAAAATTGCAAGTTCGTCAATTGATTCTTTCCCTTTCAACTTTGCGTTTGAACAACAACGGTCAATATGCGTCAAATCCTTTATATCTCTTATCAGTGGTATGACGTCACGAACAAGTTCGGCAATCCAAAATTTGCATACGCACAACATGTCTTACTGTATCCCGCACTTATGCTAATTTCTACATTTTCCTACCTTCCATTTTATGGTTGCTATCGTTGCTATTGTCATACGTCCTTAGCAATTGTCCGGCAGTGTATTAGTGCATTCATTTCTTTAGTTGAATATACTTTTTCTCCAGCAGTAAACCTTGAAAAGAAATTGGTCCTCAAATGCAAATCCCTGACAGCCAACCATCCTCATACTGTTGTCTCTACTTCAGATTTCATCCACAAACTTCCCAATTCCTTTTCTCCTAGTGTTAATCTATATACTCTTGATGTAGAATATTTGTTCCCCTCTGTACCATATTTTGAGTCTTACATGCTCCTCATGAAGAAATTGATTCTTTATTTTGAACCACCTGGTACTCTTATCAAAGATCTTTATGATTGTTTCCACACTATTCATCAACACAGTTGTTTTGTTTTCAACAAAATTGTGTACAAGCAGCAATCTGGTCTCCCCATGGGCTCACCTCTTTCCCCTCTGCTTGCGGAAATCTACATGCAACATATTGAAGTTTCCAACATTCCTCAACACCCTTTTCAACCTTCCCTGTGGTTAAGACATGTAGATGACATTTTCATTAGCTGGCCACATACAGAGTCTGAACTACAGACACTGATCAACTCCATTACGGAAAAATTTCCTTCCATTAATCTCAGTATATCTAAGGAAGTAAACCACAAAATTGATTTCCTGGATGTTTCTATCTGCAGAAACGCTGATCTCTCCATTACTCGTTCCGTCTATCGTAAACCTTTTGCGGCCACTAACATCATTCCCTACTAATCTTTCACTCTGCATCTCTACAAGCTTGCAGCATTGAAGCCCTACATCCACAGGGCTCATATCATTTGCAACAACCAACTTTATCTTCAAGAAGAATTCTCCAAAATTTCTACAATAGCCCTCTCTCATGGTTTCCCTGCTCTTACAGTCAACTCCCTCATAAAGAAATATGAAAACAATTCGAAAATTGAATGCCTCCTTGCTCAAAAGAAAGAAAACCTGAAATTCTCTGGTTCTGTTCCTTACGATCCTTCCTATGCTTATAAGTTACAGATTCTTTTTAGAAGTTTTAGTAACCATCTTGCCATTAAATCCACCCCAAACATCTTGAAACTTCTACAAAGGGATAGGGACAAAGTTGAAAGCCTGGACCTCCCAGGAGTTTATTGCATTCCTATCTCTTCTTCTACTGGGGATAACTTATACATTGGAAGCACATACAGGAGCATTAACCATAGAAGTTTAGGACATAAAAAAGACGCTTTGAAAGCCAATCCTAAAACAGCCTTGTCTATTTTGACAATGGAAGACACATCTGCAGTTCCCCGCTGGAACGAAGCAAAACGAATTGCTTCTTTTGCCAATCGTTTTGCCCTCCGTGCCAATCGTTTTGCCCTCCGTTACCGTGAAAGCCTGGAAATTATTTTCAACTCAATGACTTGCAATTCCGAATCTCCTCTCTACATTCCGATGATCTGGAGATCAATTCTAAGTTTTGGCAACAAAAATAGAAAAAATTCAAATGTAGGATCTGGCAACAATCTTAGTCCTCCATTGGCGTGATGAAGACCTAAGATAAGGTCGAAAGCTCTCAATTTACTAACTTTTTTGTAAAAGTTTTCATTTAACGTAACTAGCGTGATCAAGTTACCTTTATTTGTTAATATTGTTACATGTTTTGCCCATCATCGTCATCTTTGAGATTCGCCATATACCAGTGATAAATCACTATGGTTGTGGTTTCTTGATTTTCTATACTTGGTCATGTGATTTCATGATGTGACTCAATTTGCTGTCACCAGGGTGCATTATGTTTTCAGCACACTGTTATTTTGTTATTATTGTTGTTGTTGTTGGGGGTTTTAATGACCACCACGAGCAACTCAAAGGTGTATAAAGCAGTTGCCCATTTTTAATTTAGGGCCATTGGCTCCAGGCAAGGGACAGAGCCAGTGCTGTAAGAGAAACACAACATCCACTCCTCACCAAGAATTGAACCCGGACACATCTTGGACAAATTGTCAGAAGCCAGCGCTTAGACTACTACTGTGCCATTGGTGTGGTGCAATTTGTTCAGACTGTTACCATTACTCAGATGTATGATAACTCAGCAATATGATTTTATTGGATGAGTAATTTTTTGCATGCTTTAAAGTGATCTGGGGTGGGTGGGGGTGGGGGGTGGAACTTTCCCCGTAGAGGCACATGCAAAAAAAATTTCATCTGTGGTGTACTTACATTTTTAAAAACTATACACATAAAGGAATGGCTGCAATTACTGCCAATGTATGCGCTCGTGGCAAACAAAGAAGCTCGTGCTTCTGTTCAAACATTTATATTTCTTTGAAACTGTTAAAAAATATTTTAATTGAAATTACCTTGGAAGGGGGGGGGCACATTTTTTTCTTTAGTTCTCCTGATGGGGAAGAGTTTGCCGGGAAGAGGATCAGACTCTAAACTCTTTGGCTGTGGACTTTGAATTCCTTGGCCAGGGAATCTGATGCTCCTGTCATTTTTGGGGCTGTAGGTGGCCACCTTTTACAGTTTGCTATTGGAATAAGTACTGATTTGACTCTCAATACAAAAAAGTTGAATTTCTGTACTAATCTCAAGTATACCCCAGATGACTTAAAAAAGACTGATTTCTGACTTTTTAAAGCATTCTTTTGACTACACTTTTTGTTAGAATCAAAATGTTCACTTCAATTAGGGGCAGACTGGCCCACCGGGACACAGTGATATTTCCTGGTAGACCACTTGAGAAAAAAACCACAATGTCTCGTATATATATATATATATATATATACTTGTATATCCTCTTTGCCAGGTTTGTTTGGAAAGAACGAATCATTATTTTGGTACTTATGAATAAGAATTGTTAACTTCATTTGAGCCTTATATTATCTGTCTAAAATGTACTTGTCTTTTAAAAAATGACATTTCATTCTATCTGCATATATGTTGGGTGTTTACTCAAAGATGACAAAGAAAAATTCTCTCTACTTCATTGAAAAATTTACCAGCACACCAAGCATGCTATTATAAAAAAATTAAGCATACTATGGTTAAGTGCAGGTCATTGGACTTGGAGCCAAAGGGACATTGGTAAGCTCTACATGCCTTTTGCAATGTTGAAGGAGGCACTAGTAACAATTTTGATGGTCTATCATCCCCACACCACCCTTATCCACGTACAGACATAGAGCACAAAGTGATCCTTCGGCAGAGATACTCTGAAATTCATGTCCTACCCACATTTATTTTAAAAGAAACAATAATTTACCAGTACTGGTTCATGGATCAAAATGGTAGTTCACAAGTCAAAATAATGGGTAGATTTAAAAAGACGTCTATTCCAAGAGGTGTTATACATACTGTTGTGCAGGAGATGATGAGTGGCCAAATAAGTATAATTATCTAGTAAAATACCTTGCAGAAGATTGGATTGTGGGTTATACGTTACTTACAATAATACGATATAATACATTAATATGTATTTTTAATCCGTTAATAGGCGTAAAATTACAAAACTTTCGCAAGCTTTCACTTCCAATGGGCAGCTTCTTCAGGCTGCTGAATATAAACACTTAACAGAACAGATTAAGAATAAATGCAAATGTAAACAATTTCAAATCACTTATAGATGGGACTCATATTGCGCCATGAGCTTACTGATTGTCTAGGAGAAATTTCAGTAGTCATGTCTGTGTTACAAACATCACTGCATGATAGAATCTTGATCGACTCTCGGATGGCTGTTGACCTAGGGCCGCTATAGGGCGCAAGTCTTCTTATATTGTTCCAGATGGGTCGGGCTTCTTTAAAATTCACGTTTCGTGCCATTCTCACCGCTGATTGTGACAGGCAGCCCCTATCCACCCAAGCCAGAGTATATGGCATTCCATAATATTCCCAGACGCATCCACAAGGTGGTATATTGGAATGACAAAGAGGTCTTTTCCCTTAAGAGAGACAGAGCACAAACGGGATATAAAAAATGGAAAACTGATTACCGCGTTGGATGGGACATGAATTTAAGGAAGCCCGACCCATCTGGAATTATATAAGAAGACTTACACCCTATAGCGGCCCTAGGTCAACAGCCAGAGAGTCAATCGAGATTATATCATGCAGTGACGTTTGTAGCACAGACACGACAACGGAAATTTCTCCTATCTGGCACAAGGTATTAGGCATTAAGAGCACCTGCTCGCTAGACAATCAATAAGCGTACGGTGCAATATGAGTCTCATGCTACAAGCAATTTGAAATTGTTTAAATTTACATTTATTCTTAATCTGTTCTGTTAAGTGTTTATATTCAGCAGCCTCGAAGAAGCTGCCCGTTGGCAGTGAAAGCTTGCGAAAGTTTTGTAATTTTATGCCTATTAATGGATTAAAAATACATATTAATGTATTATATTGTATTACAATACCTTGTTTTGAGCATGGTTTGATTTGCTACATTCAGTCATGAGTGGATTTTTAAAATTCTTCCACTGTTAAATTGCTGCTAAAATTTGTTCATAACTGAATTAGTTTTACAATGCATATTTCAACAGCTGTATTCCACCCAGGCGTTAACAGAATTTATGAGGTGTTCCCCAGTGGGTACGTGTGTTTCAATAGTGGGCCACAAAACTAAAATTCCTGGCCTGGTTTCTGACTTCAATCAATGCTCAGCGCGGTAAAACTAAACACATTCATTGGCTCGCACATGGGGGCTTGACGCAAAGGAACTGCTAGCGATTGTAGAAAAACAGATTGGGAAGATCTCTCCTAAACAGGATAACCAGATGACTTTTTAGAATAGGTAGACATTTTCATTAAAAAAAGGAGGACATTCTGAGAAAAAGGACACAAATTTGTACAAAATTAATATGAATGCACATACTCTGTATTTAAATCTTACAGTTTGAGGGTTTATATATGTGAAACTTTAAAAAAGATAGGAACATTTTAGTCTGCTGGATGTTTTTACTTATATTTTTAACTGAAAGAGATTTTCTTCTGTAGGTTGGGTTTTTAACAAATATTTTTAAGATTCAGAGCATGACCTATCTTTCAAATTACATTTAACTAACAGTATACCCATAACCGATTAAGAAACTTGAATTATGAACAGAAAAAACTCACAGCAATGACTCACAACACATAAAACAAGCAATATGAGCTCACTGTTTACACAACTACATGGTACAGCACTGTCCATGTGTGATAAATGACAGTCAGACTAACGTGCAATGGGGGTTTTCACTGTGCTGTTGACTTACAAGTGACTCACTGCAGCAGGCAGCTGCAGAATTGCAGGAATAAACTGACTGGGGAGAGAGTGCAAGGAGGGAATCCAGAAATGAATGAATACATTTCAGCAGTGGCTTGATAGAATATAAGATTACAATAGAGGAATTTGATCAAAATGTATCTGAATTATTCCTTATTGAAAATGCTGGACATTTGGGCTATTTCCCTTAATGCTTGGAAGACATGGTCAGAAAAGGAGGACATGTCCTCCAAAAGCCAGATGTCTGGTCACCCTGCTCCTAAAAGGACCACAGAATTCCATGCATGTGCCAGTGTCTACTGAGTAAAATATTTCTGTATATGATTTCTCTTTTTCACACACTCATAGAAATTACATGTTTTTTTTTTTTTTGTTAGCATTTTCAGGAAAATTTGTACATTTATCAAGTAATCTGTACAATGAGGTTAAAATCCATACATCGCACAGATGATTCTTACATCTGGCAGCTATGATTTCACCTTCTAAAACACATAATTGTTTGGAAGTAGTTTGTTCAACTTTGGCTTACATAGTGGATGGTCATTATGTTCAGAGAAAATGCAACTAGGTAAGAAATTATGCACTTTGAAAGTAGTAGGAAAGAATTACCTGACGAAGTGTCCGATGTGGAACTTCACCTGGATACAAAAAGTGTGTTGGATTTGAGTTTATGCCTTCTGCACAGAAGTAAGAAATGCAGTAGGTGGGGCAAGGGCAGAGGAGGCTACTCATGAAGGATATAAAAAACACATACACTTCCTACCTGGACAAGACAAGGTGGAAAGAGACATTCAGCTAAAGAACAAACAGAGTAGTACTTCTTATCAAAGAGTTATTTGATACGGTAACAGGAGACGAAAATGATTTCTTTTGCTACTGCCAACAATGGATGACTGGGATTCACAAGAATTTACCTAGGTAGAGTTCCTTATACCAACAATGGATGACTGGGATTCACAAGAATTTACCTAGGTAGAGTTCCTTATACCAACAATAAATGATCCCAGTATCAAAGGCTATTACAGAGGCAACATTCATTAAATGCCAAAGTACACTACAAAACACACTGATTCCTTTCATCTATCATCAGATAAATTTGTGAATTGGATTAGATGTGATGGAGAACACATCACTGACATGCAAAAAAGACAGCAGGTTACAGAAGTTATCCACCTAATTATTCAGACTATAATTTCTTTGTCCACATGGTTCCTCAGACTCTCTTTACCCAAAGATTACTCCTCCTCCAAGGATCTGCAGAACTTTTTCTGTGAATTGTGAAAAAAAATTGAGCTAATAATATCTGGCTGTCATTATGCAAACTTTTATTTTTGAAACATCATTCATTAACTTGACCCATTAACTAGAAAAAAAAAAAAAACCTCCACTCCACACGTTACCTCCTCAGTGGCATTATTATCTAGTCTTCAGAAACAGAATGTTTTTAGTAAATCTTTACACCTGCATTACCTTTAACAGCACCAATTAAAACATATACATATATACTGATATTATCATCATCAACCATTATCAATCCACTGCTGGACGAAGGTCTCCCCAAGTTTCTTCCACAACGGTCTGTCTTATGCCAGTCTCCTCCATGTTACTCTTGCATACTTTCGAATTTCATCCACCCATCTCCCATGTGGTCTTCTTCTCGGTCTTTTCCTGTCCCTTGGAATCCAGTCTAAATTTTCGGCTGTCCATTGATAGTCTGTCCTTCTGGCAATATGTCCAGCACATTTCCATTTCAGAGATTTCACTCTGATCATGATGTCTTTCATTCTTGTCATTTTTATGATCCACGAGTTCCTCTTCTTATCTCTCCTGGTTACACCAAGCATGAACCTCTCCAGGCTTCTTCGAGTTGTCTGCAGTCTTTGTACGTCTCTTTTAGTTAAGGTCCACATCTCTGCACCATATGTAAGCACTGGAAGGATGCATTGATTAAACACTATTGAATTGAAAACAAATGCTGTCTCCTGCTTGATACACTTTAATGATAAAAAAACCATGTACAATTAAAATAAATGTGTTTAAGAACTTTCAACGGCACAACGGCGTCATCATCAGAAACAGTGCAGCAGTGAGCACAGAAGTGAGTAGCCTATATACTTTGCAAGACACATAGCAGTTAATGTGCATGTGCAATAATCGGCAAAGTCCAAGTCAAGTTCAGTGGGTACAAGCATAGTTGGTGGGCGTAACCTGGCCCA
This sequence comes from Macrothele yani, assembly GCA_039090855.1. NCBI lineage: Eukaryota > Metazoa > Arthropoda > Arachnida > Araneae > Macrothelidae > Macrothele > Macrothele yani. The sequence continues at coordinate 114,803,440 of CM077029.1, read as the reverse complement.
AAAGTGTTCTCCAAGAAAGGGGGATAAACACAGGGGGTTCATCGTTACAGCATCTTTCACCATTGGCGAATATGTGAATACTTTCACAAAAAAGTGTTGATCGACGGTTCCTGGGAGAATCCAGAATAATGGTGTCATTCCAACATGGTAAGTAAGAACCGTTTAAACAGAGTCTCGACAAAGATGTAGCACCAGAATGCGTCCTGAGATTACACTGATGTTCGTAAATGCGGCACCCCAAATTACGAGTGGTAGAGCCAACATAACATAAATCGAGCTCTGCAGGGTTAGCAGATTTAAGTGGAACCAAATATACATTGTGACGGTTCACACATTCAACACAGTCTCTGTCCTTTTTAACAGTGTTAAATAAAGTACGAGACCTTACACCAAACTTGAGTTTGTACTTATGACATATGTTCTTTAAAATGTTACATACAGGTGGTATATATGGAATGGATCCCACAAATTGGTAGTCAAATTTATCTGCAAGCAAAGCTGTCTGCTGCCGACCAATTGATTTCTTAACAATCAAGCGATCAATCATGTGACGAGGGTAAACGAAAGTCAAGGCAAACTGTTTAATCCTAGCTAACTCTTGGTCCCGGAGATCCTGTGTGGACGAGTGTGTAAATGCACGATTAATAAGAAAATGAAAAGCAGATAATCTTTGCGACATTGGATGAGAAGAAGTAAAAGGTATAAACGTGGCAGAAAAAGTTGGTTTTCGGTAAACAGAAAATAATAAGGAGTTATTGGAAAGATTGCGAAAAAGGCAAAAGTCGAGAAAGGGCAAAATGCCTACATTCTCGAACTCTACCTCGAACTTGATAGAATGGTGTCGTGAAGAAAGTAAAGTGGCAAAGGAAAGAAGCTCATTGAAACCTGAAGGCCAAACAACCAATACGTCGTTGACGTACCTGATGTAAAGAAGTGGTTTTATGGGGGAAACAGGAATGAGGGTATCTTCTAAGTCCTGCAACAAAACCTCAGCAAGCAATGGAGACAGGGGGGACCCCATAGGGGCACCTTCCAACTGTCGATAGATAGAACCATTAAAACAAAAATAAGATCTCTTCGAAATAAATCGAAGAGTACACATTATGGAAGAAATTTCATCGGAAGAATAAATGCACAAACCAACAAGTTTGGCTTCAATAAGATCGTGAACATAAGAAACGGGGGTGTTCGGGAAAAGAGCCACTACATCGAGTGAAGCTAAACAGTAAGTGGAAATGTTGGTGGACATAAAAGAACGAATCCTAGAAAGTGCTTCGGTGGAACTGGAAACGGAGTAAGAAGATGATCTAATGAGGGGTGCCAGAAATTTGGCTAAAGCTCCCTCAAGATTGCGGGTGGGTGCAAACAAAGATGAAACCAAAGGTCGGAGTTCTTAAACACATTTATTTTAATTGTACATAGATTTTTATCATTAAAGTGTATCGTGCAGGAGACGGCATTTGTTTTCAATTCAATAGCTTTTGGTGCACGAGTTAATTTCTTCATATTGATTAAACACTTTTCTTTTCAGACATATGGCGTATTGCTCTTGAAAATTATACTGTTTCTTCCAAAAGCTCTCCGGGCAAGTTTTATATGTCGATTAATTTCTTCATCAATGTGACCCTCACTTGATATCTGCTGTCCAAAAAAAATGTAGGTATAAGTTATCTCCAGCTTTTCCCCATCAATCGATGAATCTTCATTTCTTGTAAAAGCATTGTACATCACTTTTGTCTTCTAAAAATTCATTTTAAATTCCACTTCTTTACTCTTGTCAGCAAGTTCCTGGATCATACTGAACAGCTCTGATGGGGTAGTTGCAAAAATGACCACGTCATCAGAAAAATAAAGGTGAATTAAATAATCTCCATTAACCTTTATTCATACTTGCCGACTTTGGAAAATATGCATCTGTAAAACTTTTGCGTGAACGCAATTTACCACAAAACAAAACATAATTATATTAATAAATATGCAGTAAAAATCTCTGCATATGCCACAATAACTAAACTAGTATTATATGTGTTTAAAATAATACTTAAAAAAACCATAAAGTAAAATCTTAATTTTGTTTAATGTTAGCCTCGCAAGCCAGTGGTGTTTCAATACTGAACAAAAATTTTCATTTGCTGATATCTTCGTTTCCCTTCCCATTTCTTTATTGTCGTTTTTTTTATTTTTAAGGCCCTTGGATGACAATTATATCCACCATGAATGCATGACAGCTTTCACTATTTTAGATAAAAGATGAATAGCGTAACTATGACGATATAAATACTTTTGAACACCATGCATCAATTTTTACAAATTTTTCAGTTGTGCCACTTTCGTTTTCGGGACAACCCCCCCCCCCCCGTTTATCAAACTGAAATGCAAAACTTTTTCGGGGGAATATTTAAGAATACAGGATACATGTTCCGATCATCGTGGGGGGGGGGGGGGAATTACAGTTACAGGGGAAATCTTTGCTACGTCCGAATTCTGTTTTCGGACATTTTCCCTCCATTTCCAAGTTGAAATACAAATATTTATGAAATAAAATGATATTTAACAACAATACTAGGCAGAGGAAACATCACGTGAAAAATAAAATTACGATTACGGGAGAAATCTTCACTGCGTCTAACTTCAGTTTTCGAAAGTTTTGAAAGACGAAACTTTCTCTTTCGAAAGTTTAGACAGTTTCAGGCGGAAAACATCCTTCACCACTACTCATTGCCCCAAAATTTCTGTTCAGTTATGCATCGATCTCGAGGATAACACAAATTATGACGGAAAAGGAGAAATTTCTCGAAACCGTCGCACTCTCATGCCTAAAGATTAGAGCAAAATTTTTTCGCCGTCGAATTTCCGTTTTCAGAAATTTTTCCATTTTCAAACTGAAATACAAATATTTATGGAATAAAACGATATATGTATAACAACAATACTGGACCGAGGCAACATCACGGGGGAAAGAAATTACGATTGCGGAAAAAAAACTTTATTTTGTTTACTTGTTTCTCTGAAAGACGAAATACCGTCCCGATGCGTATTTTTACGAATTGGTAAAATTCTTCGACACGTATTTTTAACCGCAAGGAAAAATTCAAGATGAGTATTCTTACAAGTCGAGAAAAATTCCAGATGCGCATTTTTACGCGTCGAGAAAAATTCCCGATGCATATTTTAACGCGTTGGTAAAATTTCGATGCGTAAGCACTAGGGATGGGCTTAACAGTGACTTTTCGGTAACGTTCCAAAAAAGTAACCATGACAAGTAACGGTGACAAAGTCACTGTTTGTGACAAGAACGAACACCTGTACCTCTATACTCAAATTAGTCACGTGGCAAAATCACAACCCACAGGAACTCACAGGAACGTTTCATTAATTGTTACTCAGCACTTCGCTTCGCAGTTCTCATTCTGAATTTTCAAGAGGATTCGTGTTCGTGCTATTTCCGAGACTTCCACTGACAGACTAATTAGGCAATTGTATTCTTAGTTACTTTTCATAGGTATTTTAGTTACTTTTCATAGGTAAGTAATGGAGGAACATTAAATATGAAATCTTTTAACTCCCGAAGAGCAGATAGTAGTCAAGCTCGTACATGAAACATTTTCAAGTGGAAGATAAATGAATTATTATTTATAACTCATTTATTCGGTCTGTTGGTCTGTAGACGGACCTAAATCCAAAAAAGATTTTTATTCGGGTATATTTTAAGCCAATAATTGTTTTTTTCTAAAATTTTGTGCTCTAGCCCTAAAACAAAAATCTTGGTGCTCTAGAACTTCATTGAACAGTGGTTTGGGTGCAAAATAGCATATACAAAAGTCACTAAAAAAAAAAAAAAAAGAAAAAGAAAAAAAAAAAAACATTCTCAGATAAATAGCTTTAAAAGTGAAATTACTGAGTGAAAAGCTGAGAAATATCTATATTTAATATCAGTGATTTTGGAGCGGTTAATAAAAGTAGCTTGATTTAAAAGTGAGATTACTCAGTGAAAAAGCTTGGAAATATATCTATATTTAACATCCAGGGATTTTGGAGCGGTTAATGAAAGTAGCTTGATTTGGGAACGCTTGTTTTGTAATGTCGTACCACAAAAGTAGCGTGAATTTGGAACAATTCAGGAACGTAAGTGTTCTCATGATTTCGGAACGGTGACTTTTGCCGTTGATCACAAACTGTGACAGTGACATTTTAGTAATGTTACAAAGTAACTGTGACGTGATTTTGTACCCTCTTCTAGTAAACACACTCTTCGACGTGTACTAGATGCATAATGATGCATTTTGGGGAACTCTGGTCGGCACGTCATTTGAGCACTCCCGTGGAGAGAGAGCTACCGCACGACATCACGAAGCGGAGCTCCGAACGAAGCTGGAAAGTCAAAGATGATGTCATCGCATAACACAGCGCTCATAAGGTCCGGTAGAATATCTAAGTGGATCGTTTCAGGGGATTTAAATATATCGATTGAGTAATCAAAATATTAAAAAATCTGTAAAAAAAGAATTCTATCCGTAAATCAGTAAAATTGGGCAGAAATCCGTAAATTTTATGGATAATTCGTAAATGTTGGCAACTATGTTTATTCCTTTGTTTTCCCAGTTCAGTGATTGAAAGACATTTTCCAATGTCGCATTAAAGAGTTTGGGAGATATAGTATCACCTTGTCTCACTCCCTTTCCAATTTTTATGTGTGTTGTATTTTCAAACAGCCGAATCTTTGCACTTGCATTTTCATAGATGTTATTAATAATCAGTATGCAAAAGAAATATGATATCCGTTTATTGACGCACAAACGTTATGAATAAAGCGTAAGCTTTCAACACCAACAGGTGCCTTCTTCAGACTTGTTCGTGGTTAGGTAAGGCAAAAAAGTAACAAAGAATAGAAAATTTTAAATATTTTTTAAAATTTTCTATTCTTTGTTACTTTTGCCTTACCTAACCACGAACAAGTCTGAAGAAGGCACCTGTTGGTGTTGAAAGCTTACGCTTTATTCATAACGTTTGTACGTCAATAAAGGATATCATATTTCTTTTGCATACTGATTATTTGACGTAATCTACCCGAACTTTAGTTTTATTTATTAATAATATTAATGTATGCATCTTCAATACTGCAGGACTTCGAAGCCATTGCAACTGCTGATGGTTTCACCGAATCAAAGGCCTTTTCATAGTCAATAAAAGCCATGCATAATTGAAGTTCATATTCCCTCGCTCTTTCAATTAGTTCTCTCAGTACGTGGATACAATCTATAGTGCTGTAGCCACTCCTGAATCCAGCTTGTGCTCTCGTTTGAGCCATGTCCATTGTCACCTTCAAGCGGTGTGAAAGAACTTTAGTGAAGATTTTATAAACCACTGATAGGAGGCTGATAGGTCTGTAGTTCCTGAGATCCTCAATGTCCCCTTTTTTATGTAGCAGGATCATTGTAGCATTGTTCCAATCCTCAGGAATCTTCCCTTCATTAAGGCATTGAGTGAAAACTTGAGCAAGTACTGTTTCAATTTCTGCACTTGCTTCTTGTATGATGTCTACAGTAATTCCATCTTCTCCTGGAGCTTTTCCCCATTTCATGTTCTTAATTTCATGTGCAACTTCTGCTGGGAGGACTGGAAGAACTCTGGTACCTTTCGTAATGTCTGGAGTACACGTATCTTCCCTTTCATATAGTTTTAAGTAGAAATATTTCACTCTTGTCAAAATTTCGCCTCTATTTCTATACAAATACAAAACTATCATTAATTTTTTTAACTACCTGTTTTATTTAGTTATGCCAATAACGTTGATTCCACTATAGAACCAAAATGTTTTTCTGATGTATTTTGTACATTAAAACAAAGAAGAAAGAATTATGAAAAAATCAACATACATTTTGTTTGGAACTTCATCAGTATTTTCATCAACATATTCTTTTTTAAGTTCCTCTGGGACATCTGAATCATCACTATCAGATTCATAATTTGGCTTTTCTGAATCATCACCCTGCAAAAGCAACACAGAAAATCAACAATTTACAAGTTAACAAAACATTAAGAAAGACATTAAAGACATCAGAAACATTAAGAAAGAATTGCAAAATGTAATTCTTCTTTTTATGCTTTCAACTGAGATCACAGCAAGTAACACAACTGAACTACTTACGTACCTCACAAATTAAAACTTTCTCTTTCTTTAAGTCATGGAACAACAATGTTTACATATGGAACCTTTTATTCCTAAACAATTTTTGACACTATATATGTCACAAATTTGCCCAGAACTAGAGTACTTCCCATTCATGCATTTGGGGCAGTGCACCTACATCAAACCTAAAACTTCTTGATGCTATCCATGGTAAATATATACACAGAGTTGTATAAAAATAAAATGTATCTGCGTACACAACCATTAAAACAGAAAACTTGCTGCAAACCCGCAAATCACGATAACAATAGAATAAGATAATTTAAAGAAAAATTAATATAACAATAAATAATTATTAGAACATTACAGATTTCAGGGAGGACAAAAGTACATTACGACTGAATGTGTAGAAATGTGTGTAAAATGGACCTTAAGGCCAAAAGTTTAAAATATTGAATTATGAACCTCATAAAAACAAGATACTAATTAAAGAAAGTTTTTATATCTAGAAGAGCAGTTCCATTAATGAACCTTCAAAAATTATAAATAGCATTTTCAACAACTTAATTCAAAAATAGTAGACTTATAAAATACAAAAGGAAAAGATTTTAATTTTATAACTGGCAACTGCAAGAGAAACCTGGCAATAAAATTTAAATTCTTTCTGTGTAAACGGAACTTTTCTTACAGTTCCTATATATTGAGAACAGGCCTTGATAAAATCAAGAGGCCAGAAACGTCTGTAAAAACAAAAGAACTCACTATCGGAAGATTTGAAAACTAGTTGAATATTCTCACGTTAAGATAGAATTAAATATATTAATGTGAGTAAAGCCTTGAGTAAGTGTTTTAATTGCTGTAAATAACATTTTTATTTTTTTAATCTACAAGCCAAACCTATCTGCAAAATCTTCTAATAATTTGGAAATTATCCGCGTACAGCGTACGCGTGTACATCTATATTCTACGACTCTGTATATACATACATGATTAACAAAAAAGCACTGTTATCATATGCATTGTTTGTAGTAGCTGGCAGCCCTTACTTTGTCTTTCATAGTTTTGTGACATACTACATAAAAAACAGCCACCCACATGTACCCAGTGCAATATTCCTGCTACACTAAAATTTTTAAATTCTTTCTATCACTATATTCCCTAAATGTTATAACCATCATTCATCAAATCCAATGCAAACAAACTACTTTCATGTTTAAAAAGAAGTAAATTTATCACCATGTCCCACACTACCAGTTCCACCTTCCATAATTGGTTCTCCACATACTGACAATGATGACATCTCAATAACTATAAAGCATAAACAAAAAAAAAAAACATTGTTTTGAGGTAAAGTACCATTTTTCATAAAAACTAAATAAAAAAGCACCACAAAAATATCATCACGGGAATTAAAGAAGAAATATTCTTCACAAACACATGGGAAGTTCACAAGTGCATTATTTTTAGCAACCAGATTGCAGTGTTAAATTGTTTTTAGAATAGTTTTTCATTAATTTCTATGATGATATTTGATACACAGGTGATTTGTGACCCATCTCCATATTTGAAATGTCATCATTAAGATGCTACAGGGAAGCACTGGACTGCTTTGACTAGAGTAAATCTGAAGTTGGTTCAAAGTTCTAAGCTCTAATTGCTTAGCTTCAGTTACTTGGAACTTTGTTGTCTTGGGGAGTAATGGTAGCATGCTTGAAAAAAAATTGAGTGGGTTCAATTCCCACTCTGAGGTGATGTAATATTCAATTCCCATTCCTGGGTGATGTAATATTCAATTCCCACTCCACTGTGATGTAATTTTCAACTTTTCTTAGGAGATGTTCTATGATGAACAGTGAGCTAAAAGCAATTCAGCACTGCTGAAAATAATGTACCAAAAAAAAAGTTCTTACTATTAAGAATTCTATATGAAGACTCTTAAGCTGCTAACCCTTTACTAGAGTTCCAGGCCTTTTCTGATGGCATTACCAGAATCAGTGAGAATAGTTTACTGATGAAATTATCATTCTAACACATGTCTGGTTGAACAGCTTTCACATTGGATACTTCGTGCACAATCTCCATTATGTAAATATCAACCTGAACTAAGCGCAGATCATTTTCAAGAATTCTTAAAATCCACTGACAGGTGATACAAGCTTAAGTGAGCATTAACAAGACACTAATTTATTGAAGAAAATGCCTTCCAGACCAACATCTCTTAGAATGCAAGATCAGGCTCCTCCAAGTTAAATGACAACAGAAATCCTGTAATTTTACAAGACTGCACTTTATGACTGCACAGTCATCTAAGACCTTTATAATCCTGAAGTTTTAAGTCTTAAAAAAATAAATAATGATCCTCTATATCAGTTTCACAAATAAAGATGGAGCAATTGCAGTGGTAATCAATGGTTATGCACACTTGAATATGTATATGTTTATGTGTTATTGTCGCGTGAAGCCCGAGTTTTAAACCATGTTGCCACGTTTCTTAAAGAATTCATCTATTACCACTAAGAATAGCTAACAAAATGTCTCAAGGAGCTGAGCTATTCTAAAACAGTGATTTTGGGGATAAAACCTGAGGCAGAATTGATTAAATGTGAATTTCAAATAATCCCATCTAAAAAAGAAAGAAAGCTAATTTTGTGGTTTGATTGTGCATTTTTGAATGCAAATATTAACAAGGAGAAACACATTCACTTAAGATGTTATACCACTTTACACCTAAAAGTTCCTTGATATCTTAAGGAATTAGTTCCCTTCTACCATGACAACTACAAAAAAATCTGTGGAAGCTGATGAAAAACAGTAATTTTGGACAGAAAAATGAAGTAGTGTTTATGGAACTTCAAGAATCATTCTCAAGATAACGGCTTTCATAGTTTCTACAACATGATAATGCCTGAATGCAGACATAAGGGTGTAGAAATCTATAAAATGAAGACAACATATGTGGATGTAATATTACTCTCAAAGAAGCTGATACAGATACTATTACGTCCTTATTCTAATCATCATCTTAAACTTCCACACTTAAGATTCAATTAATAGGGTACAACAATGAATATATTAAGCTACTTCTCTCAATCTTATGACCACTGTTCTAGAAATGCATCAACTCTTCTGTAAACATTAAATACTGCTGAACCACACACACACACACACAATCTACAGTAATTATGCTTTTTACAGTAATATGCTGCAAAAAGGTTCTCTAGTAGAAAATGACCTCCTTCACAATAATCAGGTTTTTTCTATTTGTGGAATGTTTAGGGAAAATAGCACCCCTCCCATTTTTTTCAATACAAATTGCACACTAAATACTGATTATAAATACAGAAACAAATGCCCTACAAACATAAAAATCTCAATTACAAATGAATTTATTCATAATTGTGCTTTCTGACTAGACATAAATATTTATACATGAATGTTTGATACTTCATCAATAGTGAATAACAAATTGAAATTTAGTCTTTTTTTCCTAGAACACCTTTACTCATATCCCAGTAACCTTTCAGAAAAACACCTCTGGAAGTTACTCTCAAACTGACAACAATCATAACGACACTTCAAAATCCTTTTGTTGATCTATCAACAATCATTTAATGCTAGTACTGATACAGCTTCACTGGGAATGAAATATTAATAAAAAAATTTACATTAAACATCAAAAGCTGTCACTTAAAAGCAAAATACTTTTCTTAATTAAATATTACAACCTGGCTCAATTTGTTATGAAAACTATTAACACTTAATGAAAATATGAAAACCAGATTTAAAAAACAAACATACCCCTTTAGTTACTAGGATATCTTCATTTTCACATTTTTCAAGAACCTGAACATCAAATGGATTGCTGCCACTCAAATATTTTTTGAAAACATCTGACCTCTTTGGTGAACTGTTAACATTTTTGTCTGTTTTACTGTCAGATGGAATGGTGACAGACTGAACTGGCTGTGGCTGAATATCGTGAATGAGGAAGCGGAATTCCTGAAATAGCAAATGACATGTCAGTTATTTCAATAGTTAGCATTTGTAATAACTTTGACAGAATAACAAAATAATAAATTATCTGAAATGACCTTAAGAGATTTTATACAACTTTTTTTCCTTAAAGCATAATGTCTGGAATATCAGAAGTTTCCTAATCACTCACAGGAATTCAGACTTTTTCACTTTGAAAAAACAGTGATAATTTTCAGTATTACAATTTAAAAGCATCCTTCAAACACAACAGGAATATCCGAGGGCATTATTCTTTTTGAAAGTGAACAAGAACATTATCTGATGTAATCAATTCTACAGTCTTTTAACTATCACGAAAGCAAAACATTTTCTTAAACTTTTCTTAAACCTGGTTACCAAGAGGGAAATTATTTAACTCTTCGGAATATCAAGCTGTAGAACTTTATACGAAAGAGCATTAAAATTGTTAAGAAGGTATACATAACAAAATGAAAGGAAGGCAAACAAGATATGTTTCACTATCAGTGGAGCAGCAAACAACAAAGCTATAATTGGAAACTAAGGTTTTATTCCTAATGATCAGAGTAGAGTTGCTCATTACTACCTCCAGTTTTCATGAATAACAAACTAATTTATATTTTTAGGTGATAATAAGTGAAACATTCTATATATCTCAAACATTTCAGAACAAATCAGTGATGATCCAAGAAAAAACATGAAATTTTCATACAGTACAAATTTTGAAGATGACAATCCGATTTTTGGCGTAAATCTTTCATGATTTCATACAGTATTTTCACTTATCATTCTTGTCAAAATAATTTTCATCAAAAAACTATGGATCTAACAGTCAATGCTATCACATAACAGCACAGACAGGAAAAAATAACAAAAGAATCTATGTCAAAAATTAGGAAGAAAAAATGCAACAGCCCCAAATTTTTGCCCACGGGAATAATAATCTGTTTCATAAAAAACTTGAATTATAAACAATTTTTTCCCTAAACAAATTTTAACACCCATTTGTATACAAAACTGTATGTACTTTCTTAAAAATATTAATTCATAAACTTGGAAATATTCTAGTTGGATAATGCTTACCTAGGCATTCTGTTTCTAGCGCTGATTCACTTTTCTCGCACGTTTTCGGGTCTTCGTTGAAGTTATTGTCCTCTTGTTCGTTGTATGTGCAGCAACCATTCACATCAAACACACTGCTTACTTTGGGTAGAGTCAGTAGATCTTCACTTTAGGATTCAACAGCATCAATTCTTCACCGTTATTAATGCTCTAAATTTTTCACCCAGTCTTTGGGCATTCAAATGGTTGTCAACGACCATTTGAAAAAAAAAAAAAAAAAAAGGTAGAATTTGTGAAACATAGATATGGTGTGCCAGCTAGGTTTGATAAAAAAAAGTATCTAATACAGCGTATCCAAGGAATGGCAACGTGGGGTATCGGACTCCATTGACAAGAAATAAAATACAAACATCGGTGGAAAAGTCGTCACGCTCCTGAGGATGTCCAAAAACTGGGCGAAAAATTTAGAGCATTAATAACGGTAAAGAATTTATGTTGAATCCTAAAGTGAAGATCTACTGACTCTACCCAAAGTAAGCAGTGTGTTTGATGTGAATGGTTGCTGCACATACAACGAACAAGAGGACAATAACTTCAACGAAGACCCGAAAACGTGCGAGAAAAGTGAATCAGCGCTAGAAACGGAATGCCTAGGTAAGCATTATCCAACTAGAATATTTCCAAGTTTTTGAAATAATGCACGTAAAAATTAATAGTAGCCTTTGTCCGATCGATTTCTAAGTCGGAATATGAACTGCTAATATGAATTGATATTAATTCATATTTTAAAATAATGATAGACATGATGTTTGTCACACTTGCTCTTTTTTCTTTGGGGGGTGGGGGTGGGTGTTAACGACCATCATGAACAACTCAATGGGCTATGAACAGTTGCTGGTCCTTAAGTTAGGGTCACTGGTTCCAAGCAAGGGAGAGAGCCAGTGTCCTAAAACAAATACACCATCCATGCTTTACTGGGATTTGAACCCAGACCCTTCTCAGACAAATGGTCAAAAGCCAGCATTTAAACCAATGTGCCCCCGGGGCAGCCACTTACTCATCTACTTGAATAAATATTTGCACTGCACACAAAGAATAAATATTTGCACTGCACACAAAGTTGTGATAACAAACTTCTGGCAAAACTAATTCATTGGTGACATGGTAATAGAATGATATACGAACTCAAATAAATGCTGTCTTATTTCCTAGATCTGTTTCTGTTTTTCTAATCCCAAAATATTTTTAGATCAGAAAACCTATTACCAGATCCACACACTCTCAATGAGAGTGATAATTTTTTCTATGAGGGTATCTCAAATCCCTTTGGCAAGAAGGGAGTAGAAAAAAAATTAGGAGCTAAGAAAAATCAAGTAAATTCTTTTTATTCTTTTCTTTCCCCTCTACCTGATTTTCTCTGCGAATTGTTGATCTCTCTGTTTTCGGGTGCATGGTTGAATTTGTGTGATGAATATGTCAAGGTAGGTCAGCCTTGGGATATCTGCTGCTATGTTAATGATATACTCATAGTAACTAGTTAGGAAATTGATTTAGTGAAGCTTTGACACCACGCTATGTTTTTATTTTTCTTTCCTTCCATTGCATTTTTAGAGCACTGTTTATAATATCCTAGTGTTGAACTAAGTGAAGAAATATTATTAAAGTTTTTTTGTGATGCAGTATGTAATGTATTTAAATTAATTTGATGGCTTAGTGTATTTTGCATTTCATATATGTATTGTATAAGATGTATTAGTTTAAAATTATCGGCAATGCTGCGACATTATTGATAGATTGTCGGGATAACGTGGTGATGGGAGAAAAAAATTGTCAAGTTGCGTGCGTGATTAGTCCCATATTTACTGTTGTGTAATCGCTATTTCTTTGATTACATTATTGTTTAGTAAGGATAAAAGAATTTGTACACATGTAGTGCACTAAGTACTTTTATCATATTATATTTGTACCTAATGAGAAAAAAAAATGCATGGTCATGCTTTATATCAGTAGCTTATATTAAATCTTTAGCTGTGTATCGATCATAATTTAGTAACTATTAGTGATTAGAATCTTGCCTAGTATTAACTAGTGATAGTGTAATTCAGTAGCTGTTAAAAGCAAGTAGACGATTGTCCTGTAGTGAAGTTACTTTTGTTAATGATGTCATATACTATTGTTGTGGAGAAAAAGTGCGCAATCGCTAAGGAAAAAGATAGTTAATATTAACTTATAAAGCAGACCTTTAAATAAATTGTGCCACTAACCTCCCTCATTTCTAAAAATCACACAGGTGAAATTCTACCTGGTTTGCAGAATCTGAGAGGGATAATTTAGGACTAAAAAAATTCTGAACTCTAAACATACCTTTTAATTTTTTTATCTTATTGGCATAGCTATCTAAAGAAAATCAGCCACTAAAACGCTCAGTTGTAAATTGAAAGGTTGTTTTCCAAAAGTGTCTGAGGACAAACAATAAACATTAAGTTAACCTGGAATATGTTTCAAGCAAGTCATTTTGTGTTCCTTGTGATTCTCTCTCATCAGTGGTAGTGGAATCACTTCCCATTTACTGGGAGTTTCCTAGGATTAAGCCTCTGGTGGTAATCTTTTTTTTTTTATTTTGTACTTTGGCAATGTCCATTACTAGTACAAGAGATCATAGACAGGCCCTTTTTTATTTGATCTGAAATAAATTTGTTGAACAGTTAAATCATCTATTGTTAACTAAAAAAAAAAAAATAAAAAAAATAAGTTCACCATCATCATCTTCATTGGTATAATAATAACCACACTATTTTTCACCATATCATCCTTGAATACCACTCTGTCCAAGTCAAAAGGCTTGGAATAATGCTATGCTTCTGTTATCCATTAAATCCTCTGCATCATTTTTGGCATCTGCTCTAAGAATTACTTTTGTAGCTTCCAGTTGTTATATTCATGTTTCAACATCATACTTACAGCCTAACTTCTTAACTGATGTACCTTAGCTGAAAATTTCACAAATAACTGTTTTCTGATACTAAGTAAAAATTAAATCATTTCACTTCCTATGAAAACTCCACAGAATTCAGGTGGTGTCATTAACAGATAATGAAATATACGCTGAATAGTCAAAACATTATGACTAGCCTGTTTTTGTGCAAATTGATGCAACTGCAGGTAAACAACAGCACATGTAAAATTCATGAAATGGTATATATCACACCTGATACTTAGCTCTATTAAATGCACAATAGACCTTAGGTCGCAGTGCTGGGTCAAGTACCCCCCCCCCCTCCCCCCAATTGGTACAAGTAGCTCTATTAACCAGTTTTATTTTTGTTCTTCAGAAGGGAAAGACAGAAGACTTAAGCAAGCTTCACACAAAGGCCAAATTGTAATGGCCAGACAGCTGGGTCAGCTGTAGTTAGTACCTTCAAAAAGTGGTCCAAGGAGGGAAAACTATGGAATGCTGGTGAGGTGTGGGCTCACCACAGTTCATCAATGCTTGAGGTGAGCAAAGACTATCTCATGTGGTATGAGCCAACAGAAGGGATACTGTGGTTCAACTCACCAGTAATTTGAATGCTGGTAATGGAGGAAATGTGTCACAAAACACAATACACCAAACCCAGCTGAAAATATGGTTACATAGCAGCAAGCCACTCCAAGTGCCCATGCTAACCTCACTTCACCATCAAAAGTGCCTACAATGGGCAAGTGAGCATCAAAACTGGAACTTGAATGATTGGAAGAAGGTAGTCTGGTCCGATGAATCTCATTTCCTGTTGTACCATGTGGATGGCCGGGTACATGTGCATCATTTGCCTGGGGAAATGTTAGCAACAGGATGTCCTGTGGGATGAAAACAAGATAGTAGAAGAAGTGTAATGCTTTGGACAAAGTTTTGATGGAAAACCCTGGGTCAAGTCATTCATGTGCAGGAAACTACGACATCTACCACCTACTTAAACATAATTACAGAACAGGTACATCCTTTTATTGCAACGGAATTCCACCTAGTTGTGCCTCCTTTCAGCAGAATAATGACCATGCCACACTGTCCAGATTGTTTGAGAATGGTTTGTAGAAAGTGAGGAAGACTTCCAAGTATTGCCCTGGCCTTAAACTTCCTTAGACATTGATCCAATCAAGCATCTGTAGTTTGTGTTGGAACAGCAAATATGGTCTGAGGTGGCTCAACTACATGTAACTTACAAGAGTTAAAGGATCTGCTGGTGATGTGTTGGTACCTGATACCACAAGACAGCTTTAGACTTCTTGTAGCATTCATGCCTTGCCAGGTAATAGCCATTTTGGCGGCACACAGAAGATCAATGTCTTACTAGACAGGTGGTCATAATGTTTTGGCTCTTTGATGCATTTTTCCATTTCTTTTTTTTTTTTCTTTTTTTTTTTTTTGGTTGGAGGTTTAACGACCACCGTGAGCAACTCAATGGGCTATAAGCAGTCGCCCGTCCCTAATTTAGGGTCACTGGTTCTAGGGAAGGGAAAGAGCCAGTGCCGTAAGACAAACACAACATCCATGCCTCACCAGGATTCGAACCTGGACCCCATTTGGACGAATGATCAGAGGCCATTGCTTAGACCACTGCACCACCGGGGTGGCCCATTTTCCCACTTCAAGCATTAAGGATTCTGCAGCTGCTATGAAAAATAAAAGTGCTAGAAATTTTACATGGTTGCCAACATTAATTATATACTGTCCTAGATTTATGAAAGTGTATGTATAAAATTCCACGTATTCACTGCTTGATCCAGAAGAATGTGACACCATGGTGGACTACTAGTGTGCTCCAATTTAAACATCATTATTACTCAAAAGTTTATAACAATACAATTATGAAATAATGCCAAAAATCGAACATTTCATTCAAACAGGAAAGAAACAGAAAGAAAGCCTGTGCAACTACCTGAAGGTGAACTGAAGTAAAAGTATTATGCACTGGGCATATTTCCCAACTTTCATGCTCCAAGAAGGTTCGAAGCTCTTCCATGAAACCTCTGGTGACAAAAAAAAAAAAAAAATTGAGAATAATTTTTATATGGCTATTTACATTTCATTTGACATCACTCATGAAAAATTTACATTTTAAGTTCTCTGAAATTGCCATTTATAGACAATATCTCAATACAAGAATAAGGATTATGGGAAATGTTAATTAAATTTCTAGTCAACCATACAACATTACTTTGGATGCTGTTCAAAGAAACTAAGGAAATGTAAGAGTCATCCTGCATAAACTTTTTTCTTAAAGCATTTTTGGTTTACTATACATATCTTAGAAACAGATAGAAATCATACCCCCCACCCCCAAGAAAAAGAAGGGAAAAGGAAAGAAAGTGCAGAAACTTAATGTTCTTGGCATTGATTTAAAAATGGAAAGTACATCAATCAAAGTTCAATAATATAGGTTATCAAATATGAAATAAATATCAGGGTAAACAGACAAGAAGACAATTGGATTAATCAAATTAAGGTGTTTATCGTTAATTTATGTTATTCACAATTCCCTTATAGTAATAAAGCAAGACGTTGGGTACATGATTGTGTGTGTGTGTGTGTGTGTGTGTGTGTGTGTGTGTGTGTGTGTGTGTGTGTGTGTGTGTGTGTGTGGAGGTGCGTGTGTGTGTGTGAGAGAGAGAGAGAGAGAGAGAGATAAAACTCAGAGACAAATATACTCCAAAATTTCAGTTCTAAAAACGGAATTAACAGACAAACCAAAGTTGCTAATGTATTACCAATTTTATTTTTTAAAGTTAAAATGGAGTTTCAGGCTTCTTGATGTTTATCAAAACCTGCCTTAGTGCTTCAGAAACCAATTTGAAAATGAAAAGTAAAATATAAAAAGTTACTGCAAAATGCATTCAGAAATTATGAGTTATTTTTCTGAGTGGTAGGCCATGGGAACACTTCAACCACAGAATACATGTCAGTTAATAGCCCTCTAAGAGAACTAAGTTAAAACATATTTGGGAGGTTTACTGACAACCTGATTTCTAAATATTCATGAAGATTAAAAGACAATGAAGTTATCTATATTGAAAACTCACCTTCTTGCCCTTAACTTCAAAGAAATGGACATTTAAAGCACGTATGACCTTCAACATTTTATTGGTTTGGGGCAACTCCGGTGGGAAGCACGAAAGCCACAACACAAAAATTATTCTTATTCTTACATTTCTTTCCTTTGTAAATTAGTTTTTGTGTTTCACCTGAATGGTAAGGGTTGAAATGAAGATTTTTAACGAGTATGTGTTGTGGTTTTTATGCTTCTCACCGGAGTTGCCCCAAACCAAAAAAATGTTGGAAGTCATGTGTGTTTTATATGTCCATTTCTGTGAAGTTAAGGGCAAGAAAGTGAGTTTTCAATATAGATAACATCATTGCCCTTTAATCTTCATGAATATTTAGCATTACTGCTATACACATTAAAAAAATAATACACTGGCGTGCAAAAATTAAGGACAAGAAGGTTTTTCGAATGTAACGTCATGCAGAAGTGCTCCACATCGACTCAAATCATACCATAAGATCCCCAAGATGTAAGAATATGGGACAAGTGAGCGAAACCGTCCAAACAAGGAATCCAAAGGATACAAAGGCACTTTATTGAAAAGGTAGTTTCAAGCACAACTGGACAGAAGACAGAAACGTCCATGTGACAGGCAGCTGCCAAGAAAAATCCAGTCTTTAGTAGGGGATATGATCACCCCTGACTGCGTTGCAAGATTTACAACGTCTGTCTATGCTGAGGACGAGGTTGTCAAGGAGCTGTTGAGGCATCGCGGCCCATTCCTCTTGTAGCATCGATCGCAGCTGTGGAATCGTTGCTGGTAGCTGGTGATGTACTACCAAACGTCTCCCGAGCAGGTTCCACACATGTTCAATTAGATTGAGGTCCGGGGACCTTGCAGGCCAATCCATGTGTTGAATATCTTCACTCTCCAACAACTCTGCAACAGCCACTGTACGATGAGGTGTAGCGTTGTCGTCCATGAAGAGGAACTCAGGACCCACAGCACCTCTAAACAGACGCACGTGAGGCAGGAGAACATCGGTACAATAGCGGACACCAGTGACTGAACCTCCTTGGAAGATGTGGAGGTCAGTACAGCTACCAAGCATGATACCGTCCCAAACAAGAACTCTGCCACCTCCAAACCGGTCCCTTTCGATGATGTTGGAGGTGTGATTGCGTGTTCCCTGCTTTCTCCAGATGTGTATACATCCAGAATCGCTCGTCAGACTAAATCGGCTCTCATCCGTAAAGAGAACTTGACCCCATTGCTGCTGTGTCCAGTTTTTGTATTCCTGGCACCACAGAAACCGCCATCTCCGATGAGCAGGCGTTAATGGCACACACCTACTGGTCGTCGTGCAAATAGACCACTTTTGTACAGCCTCCTGGCCACGGTAAAATGCGATAACGGACATCCAGTTGTCTGTTGCATGTGCCTTGCGATTTCTCCCGCTGTCTGCCGTCTGTCTCTTCTTGCTTGTAGGACAATATACCGGTCGTCCGCCACCGTGGTTGCTCGTGGACGACCCCTGCTAAACTCTCGGACAGCTGTTCCTGTCGTTTAAAATGCTCTCGAAGCTCGTGAAATGATGCTGCGAGCGATCCCGAACTCCTCGGCCACACTAGTCACACTTCGACCTTCTTTCAACTTACCAATGACGCGACCTTGGTTAAAGTCATCCAGATGTCGTCTACTGGATTGCCTGTTGGCCTTATCACATGGTGGCAGCAACTCGACGTCGTTCAAACCGATGTACACCGTGCAATAGCTTTCACCGAATTGTTGAGTGTACACCGCCCATGTGCTTTATACCTTTCCAACTCTCTCCCCCCCACATCATGCTGCATATATGCGAGTGCCCTACCGTACCGGACCCTAGTCTAGTCTACCTCCTGAGTGGTCTTTTGGTCCGTTCTGCCTGCTCGTTCCGCTGTTATGCTAATTTCTCCTCTTCATCCTTAATTTTTGCACACCAATGTAGTTATAACCAGTGAGATAGGGTTATGCTTTTCTCATTAAGGTTATAGCAAAGCAACCTGATTTCTTGATAAGGATAGTTCCTTTTTAGAAGTCTCCCACTTAGACTAATACAAAATCTGCACTTACTTTCAGATAAGGGACTTCACAAACATTCATTTAGGTGATTCACAATTACACCACTCTAATAATTTTTATCAGATTAAGAGTGATCCCTAATTCTTAGTTTCAATTTTTAACCTGTTTGTTGAATATGGCAATTTTTAGATGTGTGTCACTGGAGTTTTATAATCCTCCTAAAACGATTCATTTAAAAAATTGCCAATTCGTCCAATAATACTGTAGGAATTAATGAATGAATTCAAATCACATAGTATGCAAGAGAGATCATTATTTTTGGCATAAAACTCCATAATACATTGCTTATCCATGTAATGAATTCATCAGAAAATTTCATGTTGTATTGAACCAAACCTACTTCTGATTTCTGTCAAAGAATGTTGTTGCTATTGCCACTGCACAACACAGGAGTGACAGGAAAAGCTATTAGTGTGCATCTATCAATCTATCATGTTGCACATTATTAGCTTGTTGACATAACATCTGCATAAGGCATTTTAAAATAACCACCACAGATGCATTTTTTTTTTTTCTTTTTACATAGTCTCGCTTTGAATTATTTGGTTTGTAGAAAAATATGCTGTGGAACAATGAATAAAAACAGTACCACTAACAAATGCAATTGCTTACCACTTTATGACGAACTATGTAAAGTTGAAATCAGTTCTCTTACTAATTTGGGTTTCATTCAAATTACTGAGTCAATGCACATTTTCTAATGTACAAAAGGGAAGAGATTAAAAATGACAAAAGAAAAATGCTGTCAAAATATCCCAGCTGCATAACTGTTTGTTTTTTCACAAAAATGGGAGGAATTATAAACCAATTTAATTTTTATACACATAGTTGTAGCTTTTTCAGAGTCAGAAACAAGAGTGAAAGGAAATTTTACAATCCATCAAAGAAATTATTTGTTAGTTTTAATGCAATTGGATCTTTTATATATCTTATTGCTGCTTATGGAAGCAAAATGTTATTAAACTGAAGAACCTAAAACTGAGGTGATTAAGATATATTGACAAGTTTATGAAAAAAAATGTAAAAATGTAACTTACAGGGTTGAAATTATGCATGTTGCACACAATGTCAATATTCAAAAAAAAAAAAAGTCATGTTCAGCATATATTATTATGTAGTACCTGTGATAATTTCGGAAATAATTCACTGACTGCTTTCTTAGGGAATCTTGAAGATCTTCTGACCTACTTCCACAAAAATCTTCTCCAATATCCATAAGCCTAGAAGTAATGAACAATGATATATAATCACTGATGCAACACTAAACATCTTTTTCAAAAAATATCTCAACTGTGTACAATAATTACTTAAATGTTGAGAAATATATCAATATGGAATACAGGATTAATTTAAACACTAACAAACTTGCCAATCTGAAACATCATAACAATGATTTTATGACACTGGATAAAGAGAGAAAAAGCTCACAGCTTAAAATTTTTCCAAATGAAAAAGATAACCCAACCCACATTACCATTCCAAATTATGCTTGAATTTACACTGAGAGCACAATCTACTACACATTGCACCAATCTACAAACCTGCCCTAACCTGCAACAATAATGCAGCTAGCTGAAACTCTTTGTTGGCTATAAATACATCAGTACCTACCACATATGGCCTAGTGGTCAACGTTCGTGACTGCCACGGAGAGACCTCAGGTTTGATCCCAGAGGTATGAACGCTCGAAACACTAAATATCCGCCGTGCATCGGATGGGCATGTTAAGCCATCAGACCCTGGGTACTGGCGCCCTGGTAACAAATAAGGGTGTCTTCCTCCCCTCTCTACCTCACTTCTGTGTCACTTTCCTATCGGGCACTCAAGCCCAAATTTCCTAGCTTCCTATTTCTAAGGGCTCTTTACGACCTGGGGTCAGACACTACCTACTTAAAATCCTCTACATATGATTTAATCGATGTATAGCATATCTGCTAACAGGTAAACATAGCAATTTGAGCAAGTTTGACCATGAGTAGATAGTCAGTGCGAGGAAAATGAAGTGCTTCTGCATGCAATGTTACATGTGTGTAACAGGACTAACATCAAAACTGGCAAAATCAGCAGCCACTGGGAGATATACATAGGCCACTGATGTTTGAGGTGAGTGCTATACCTCCCATATCATAATGTCAATACAGAGGGTCAGAGTAGAGAGAATAATGTTGGCATTCAACAAGACACCTGTGCAGGCCTGTGTAAAAACCATCGATGTACAAAAAGACAATGCCCACATAAAGTATTCTTGTTAACAGCATGTCATCAGGCTACAAGGTTGCAGTGGGTGATAGAACCACCACTGGACCATGAAAGGCTGGAAATGGATAGTTTGGGTCTGATGAATTGAGGTTCCAACTACAGCATGCCAACTGGTGTGTGTTTGTAACATAGACCCCCCCCCCCCCCCATCAAGTTAGGGTGTTATAGGCTGTTAAGTGTGGTTTAATGTTGTGGTGAATGTTTATGTGGGCCACCTTGGGAATCCCTGTGCCTATTAAGACCACCACCACTGCATAAGGCTATGTTAATATAATCACTGACCACTTACACCCATTTGTATCTATTCATTTCCCAAAGCAGGATGTCTTTTTTCAACAAGACAATGTCCCATTTTATCATTCCCACTTGGCAAAGTCCCATTTATAGGAACATTCCAGTGAGTACACAACCCATGAATGGCCCTCTAACTCTCCGGATTTGAATCAAATTGAGAATCTGTGGGACGAAGTGCAGTGTAGCATTCAAGCAAGATACCCACCATTGAGAACTTTTGACCCTTTATAAGATGGCTGACCTGGAATCATGGGCAGTAATACCACCTGAATGTTTCGAATACCTGGTTGAGTCCATGCCAAGACGTGATTGCTGCAATTCCACCTGAACGTTTCCAACACCGGTAGAGTCCATGCAAAGACATGACTGCTGCAATTCCACTTGAAAATATACTGGTACCTCACATGTGGTGCACTGGTACTAAAAGCATTCACTATTAAGTCTAATGTAATTTCACTGATAAAAACAGTTTTTGTATTTGGTCAAGTCATAGTTTTGATACTTTATATGACACAAGGAAATCTAATTTACCAGTGGAATGGTTAAAAATTTAACTGAGCAATTATTTGAGATAAATTATCTTATTACAGTCCTGAATAAATATTCTGATTTGCTACAGTGAAAGTAACTGTAGCAACTCAGAATATTTATATCTTCCATGGTCTTGCCATGGAAGATATAAATATTCTGTTTGTCTTACGTTGACTCTGCAGCTACAAGGGAGGAATAATGCCGCTTACCTTTGAACGAGTGCCAAAATATGAATGAAATCATCAAACTGGAATGAAGACAAATCTGATGCCAAAACATAGCCTTTAACCTTTTGCTGAACATCCTGCCACACTCTTAACAATCCGTGCTCCAGTTTTTGCTTAACATAGTTCCGATTAAATGTCACCTCAAAGGTAGAGCTATCTGTCTCACCTGAAATTTAAAACACAACATGATAACCAAATATTATTATGATTTTGATTCATCAGCTTCACATACTTGCAAACTTTTAAATTTTAAAAAGCAGGAGGATTCAAAAAAACATGTCACACTTCTAAAAAACACATGAGACTGATGAAGAAAAAAATAAGCTGAACTTTTTAAACTGGGTTAAAAACGCATGGCAAGACCATGGAAGTTCTTTCAGCATTCTGTTTGTCTTACGTTGACCCTGCAGCTACAAGCAACTGCTGGTTAAATTCTTTCTCATGGTATCTTTCTCTTCTTATTTCTTCATAGTTGCTTCTCTTCTTTTTTTAATGCCCTCTGATGACAAAAATTTTATCCATCATGCTGAAAGAACTTTCATCCTGAGGACCATGATAAATGGTGTAACTTGGAGAATATGAATACTTTTGAACATTTGATTCAACCTGATTCAATTCTTACAAATTTTCCAACATTGTTACTTTGGTTTTCAGACCCCCCCATTAAGCTTAAATGGAAACACTTATGGGGGGATTATCATTTAACAACAACACAGGAAAAAGGGAACATCGCAAAAAAAAAATAATAATAATGGTTATGGAAGTAATCTTTCCTTTGTTGACCTTCTGCTTTCAGAAGTCTCAAAGATGGAATTCTGTCCTACGTCGGACCCCTCCCCCCAACCCTGTCATCACCAATCTCCAAAAAATTTCTGTTCATTGTGTTCAGTTGGAATAGAATGACTAAAATGATAGTGGAAAAGTAGAATTCCTCAAATTCGCAAAAGAACCTCATGCCTGAAAAATCCACATAATTTTTGTGCCATCTGGCTTCTGCTTTTGCAAATTGTTGCCTATGGTTTAAAACTGAAATACAAACATTTATGCAATAAAATGATATTTAACAATACCGGACAGAGGCAATATTATGAGAAAAAAATTATTACAGGAAAATTTTTCACTCCTTTTTTAACTTCCATGTTCAAAAGTTTTGAGCCACATGAAATAGTATCCCCAAACCAAAAAAAAAAAAAAAAAAAAAAAAATTTCAGTATCCCTCCCCCAAAAAAAACCAAAAAAAAAAAAAAACATTATTTTCAGTATTGCATCAATCTCAAGAATCAAATGATGATTTAAAAAAAAAAGGACAGAATTCCACAAATCTGTGGAAGAATCTCATGTATGAATGAAAGGCTAGAGATCCACAGTGGCAGTTGGGAGAAGTTATATAAAATCAGAAGTCTCTAATGTAAAATGGGAGAGTTGGCAGGTATGGCATTAGTATGAAAGAGTTCAAAGCCTGCAACTAATAGTAAGTTTAAAAAAGTACATTAGTGTAACCTTCAGACTTGAAACAGTAATTTTCACCTTTTCCAGAAGTGTGTCAAAAATGTGACAATGCAATTTTCATAGCCCAAATGACAAAAACTAGTTGGGTCACAATTTGGTGGTAAGCTGATAAAAGGGAAGAAATATTAACCAAGTGGAGGGCATAAAAATAGAGCCAGATCACTATGTACTTATGGAATCCTGCCCTGCAATTTCACATGGAATACTGATCTCTGGTTTACAGCCTGTTTACATTAGATTAAAATGTTTCTTCAAATGAAGCATGAATTCCAATTTTTGCACTAGATATGCAAATTCTGACTTTATAGGCTGAAATACTTGCAATTTTGGATAAGCACACATTCACCACCAGGATAATTTCATAATATTCCTTAAAGACTGCACTACCTACCATCACATCCAAGTATTAGTGACAGACATGCAGGAAATGAACATTGCACAGATAATTAAATCAATTATTTCATTACTTTTACATGGTATAGGATTGCAAATACTTTTCTAATTAGACAATAAGCATGGTCCATGCTTGTGTATTTTACATATAGTTATATATCTAACCTCCTAAAGATTACAACATAGGATAGAGAATATGGGTGTATTTTACCTCTTAAAAAGTTTATATACGTAGTTCTGTTCTGCTCATTTTTGTCATGTTACATACATACATATCATTAAGCTGTTCTCTGAGATTCATACGTT